>JAOYRS010000059.1:4847142-6135714 GCA_032432895.1 Dryadula phaetusa | reverse complement strand
TGATTAATCCTATTTTAACACATCACAGATATAAAGCATTTTTTTCAACTTTTAGCATAACACGTATGGATCTTACAAGAGATATTCCAATAGATAGGTCAATGCATGTTTTATCGGAAAGTTTGGAACTTCCATCAAGATGTGGACCTGTATTAAAAGCTTGGAGACTGAACTGAAAACAGATGGTGGATGAAATTGCAAATTGTTGTACAACTCAAACAGTGGTTATTACTTTTAGTGGCCAAATTTTACCAAAAAAAAATACGTTTTATAATTCTTTGTCTGTAAGAATTTACAAATTGCCCACAATCCCGTGTATTAATAGCTCCAGGTTTGGGCATACAAAGAAAATTTGTAAGTCAAGGGCCAAGATGCTATAAATGTACTCAACCGCACTCTAGCGACGCATCTTGCCTTTTCTGTTCTGGGAGCCACTTAGCTACTGACGTTATTCAAAGATGCTATGTCGCGTGATAACATTTATTTTAATGAGGCATCTGCACACTTCCTTCATACCCGTCGTAGACTTTATGCTGGAGTTGCAAAAGATTCTCTTCTTCCGGACCAGCACTTGGTAGGAAAGTTATCTTCTTCTAAAGCGGAATCACAAGTCACAACGTCATGTAGAAAATCTGTCACCAAAAATCCTCGCCCACATACTCCCAAATCATTAGGTTATGATAAAGCAACTCATCAAAGCGTCATCTCATTGTGTTCATCTGTCCTAGATTATGGCCGTGCCATTAAATCTTCCTCATCTAATAATATCCCATAAACCGAAAAACTTTTTCATGCACTTTTACTCATTCTTACTAACCACCTTCACCCATTAGCAACAATTTACCGTACAACGCAGCACTTAGTACTTCTAATACTCCATACTCCCTCTATTACTGCACCTCATGGAAACATTAAAAATAATCTAATTAAACTGTAAAAGTCTCCAACTGAGAAAACCCGAATTTCTAAATTTAATTCAAGCTCCTACGACGCTGCTGCTCGCCTATCCGACGTTTACTGCGTTTCACAACCTACAGTAAGATTTCCATTTTGTACCGTATTATATCTTTATACTACTACGTCACAGTTAAAAGTAGTTTTTAGATAGTTTTCCTACTTCGAACTGAATATTAAGACTTCTGAGTGACTAGACTGACAATAACGAATTGAATATTAGGTAGAACTAGTAGAGAAAGGCATTTTACAAAGAGAGTCCGTTAAAGTTAATCGTCTGTTATTTTCCTTGCTTAGGTTGGAGTTAAAAAAAAGAAGAGTATGTCTTGCGAAATTAAATAGGTCCATATATAAATATTTCTAGTTGTAACATAGACTAAAAACTAGTTCTAATAAGTGCTAAAACTAAGTTTAATAAGGGTATACCCGTTGGCTGTGTATAAATGGATTTTTATACTAACTTGTATAAATATATAAACAATTTATTTAAAACATTTACTACTTTTAAAGTGTTATTCCACACTTAGGATTAGAAAACATTTTTGAAAAAACGTATAAAAATTTGAACGCAGCGGGATTTGAACCCGCGCCTCTTGGATACCGAACTTGAACGGTATCCAAGAGGGGCGGGTTCAAATCCCGCTGCGTTCAAATTTTTATACGTTTTTTCAAAATTGTTATTCAAAACACTTGATATTTTAAGCAAGATGAGATCAAATCCTCTCGTGTGTCGGTAACGTTACGAAAGTCAGTTAACAGTCAGGCGCTCTACATCATGGCCATGCGGCAGGAGACAGCAATCACCTGACAATGAAACAACAAAGGCAGAACGTAATTACAATACAAGTAAAACCTTTTTTAACATTTAATATTTTACATAATAGGTATACTTTGGAAGACCTGAACACAATGCTCGATGATTTTAGTAGTGTTTATAAAAGAGCATGTCTTTAAGATGGATAAAATAAAAATTATGTTGAATGACGCGTGCCGGACTACGGTCAGTGGACAGGCCTCCCAGTGGACCGACGATCTCATCAAGGTCGCGGGCAGGCCGCGGGAAGTTCAGGATCGATTGCCATGAAAATCCTTAGGGAAGGCCTATGTCCAGCAGTGAGCGCAATAAGGTTGAAAACAAACCTAGGTTACCTTATAAAACAGTAGCAAACTAGGAAAGAAAACAACAAGTAACAATATGAAGCTGAAAAAAATATCAAACATTGTTGTAAAATACATTGCAGCAAATATCAAATATCAACATGTTAATATATGTAAATTATTATTAATGACGATCTTGGGAAGTTTTAGCAGACATAATTAAATGCTATTGTGAAAAAGTTATACTTTACTTAGGTATCAATAAATCGTTTCAATAAAAGTAATTGTAAACTAACACTTATTTTTTAACGTCAAAATGTGATTGATTTATAATGTCACTTTTATGTCATAGTAACGTCTTATTACTCTTATAATTGCAAGACTTACGTTTGACGTAAACATTACATAAACTAGAGACTTTAATATGAATTAATGTCTCAATAGTAAAAAAAAATAAAACTAAAATCTGAATTTTATAATATATTCTATAGAAAGCGTATAATACCGTCATAATTTGGTGCACGGTTAATTTAACTGAATATTTACCATCGATAACAAAGTACATTAAGTTAAAATTAATATAAACTTTAAAATGCATTTCTATTAATGAAAATTTATAATAATAACATTCAATATGAGTAATGTAATATAATGTAGATAGTAGATTAAAAGATTTGAAAATAAAACGTCAAACGCGGCCGACGCTCGCGCCGCCATGCGTGCTTACAGCTGAACTACTCAGGAATCCGCTCGGCAATACCTACAGTTGTTTCGGATGTCGTCACCAGATGGCGCTGAATTCTTTCTTTACATTTATAACTGTATACTTGAACCTTTATTAAAAATGTTTATTTTATATTATTAAAACTTATTAAAAACACCTAAAAATCTGACTTAGAACATAAACAGTGTAAATATTTTCAGAATTAAGAGAAGCTGGTGATCTACTGTTGGCTTAAACTTGAAAATAGTCACTGCCGCTCTGAGTTGCACGTATCATAGACGACTACACATGTACGATGGTGATACTATGATAATGGTATTTAATAAGATGAAAAAGGTACTTTTACAAGCTTATAAAAACCACTTATACAATAAAGAAGTATTAATGTTGAAAAGTGGTAAAAATAATAACCCTAGTATATTAGAATTATCTCTTTATCAGGTTGAGTTATTAGTTAATTTAATAAAACTGCGAAGTGTGGTGCTGATACATGGCATTGACAAATCAAATATAATAGAAGAAAACAATTATCGATAGCAAACGAAAAATAAAAATCATACGTAACTGAGCATATTTCGTTGATACATCTTTGAATCTAAAGTTAATGTTTTAAACATTAACTTATATACCCTCCGTCATATACCGTCAATACCGTCATGCTTGAACACCTAGTAGTGACGCATCTATATATTTGTATTTCCATAAATAATAAAATAAATAAAGTATAAAGATAACATTATTAATCAAAAGCTATTAAATCATTTTACTTATAGCAAAATCTATCATAACGCACAACACCTGAATAATGCGAGAGAGGGACTGCAATGTCAAAAGGTACCAGTATTTACGACCTATAATGAATAAAGAAGTAGTAATTCTTAATTATATATTAAGTGATTCAAGGACGTGGGAGTGTGCGATAGACACCACTAGCGTTACAAAATGTCCCCATTTCACCCATGAGCAGTCAATCCATTGTCAGTGATACTGTATTTAGGATTAATTTTAGAGTATAATTCAAAAGTTACGTAGAAATAAAAATGTATTAATTTTGTATTACTTTATTACAATATTTTTTTGCTAATTTTACAACCTTTTTTACAAATATAAAATCGTTTCGATCAATCTCTCAGTAAAACATACTTAGTTATTTCTTTCAAATGACATCACTCTTTTTAACATTATTTACAAAAATACATATTTACAAAACACGATCATTCTACAACGTAATAAATAAGGCGGCCAAGGTCGCTCGACTGCAGGCTACTCTACGCTAGGCTACGCTAGCCTCCGGCCGGGGCTAGTATCACACTCAGACGAGCACGGTGAGGCGCTCGGGCGGCGCGAGGCGCGCGGGTGGCGGCTCCGGCGGCGGCAGCGCGCGCTTTGTCAGCTCCTTGTCGCGCGGCGGCGTGTTGTTGCGCGCGTCCGCGTTCTGGGCCTTGTATAGCGAGTGCGCGCGCGGCAGCTCATCGGCGTCGCGCGGCCGCTCCTCGCGCAGCGGGTTAGCAAATCTCCGCAAGTTCTCCTCGTTCTGTAAGTTGTTGGACTTCTCTTCATCGCGCCGACGCGAGCGCTCCTCCGCCGCCGCGGCAGCCGCGCGCTTCCTGCGAAGGTAAAGAAACGCGCAAGCACCGCCGCCCAGTAGCAGCAGCGCGCCGCCCGCGCACGCACCGAGGAAGGCGCCTCCCGGCCCACCCGACGTGGCTGTCACCTCGGCAACGGTCGTCTGAGGGGTCGGGGGCGGGCCGTGTTCAACGCGCAGCCGTAGCGCTGCCGCCAGCAGCGGATGGTGCGCGAGACGTCGACGGGAGACCAGCTCGCTGAGAGCTCGAACTGCCGCCGCCAACGCACTCACACCTTCTGCGTCGTCCTCCTCACCCGCCCACTGTTTTTTGCACACAATGTTTATTATGTTAACAAAACGATCTTAGTAATTCCATATTTTCAGTACTTTTAGTAGTTCTTTGTGTAAAATTTAAAAAATGTCACAAACCAATGCTAAGTCGAGCGCATCATCATCGTCAGGTGCGAGGTCGCACAGCAGTGTGAGCGGAGGCGCGGGCGGCGCCCGGTCGGCAAGCGCAGCGGCGAGGGCGCGCCGCAGCGCTACGCAAGCGCGCTCCACGTGGGCGCCGCGTGCAAGACGCTCTCGCGCAAGTCGCAGCTCGGCGCGCGCGCATCCCGGCGGCGGTGGTATGCGGGCTCGGGCGCCGGGCCAGCACGCTGAAGGCGCAGGCAGCGCTGGAGGCTCCACGCGGCGCCCCGACACGCGCCGGCACTCTCCTAGGGGGGAGCACGGCGCTCTCAGACAAAGTGCCGGAGCGGCAGGAACGCATACCTTGACAAAAGTAATCTCTCTTAAAAAATATCACAAAGGAAAGTATTTTCTGATTATATATAAATATAATTATTATTTAATAAGAATACCTATCACTTCTATTACTAAATGCTTTACTAACTACTAGGGTCTGCCTTCCAACTCAATCTCCTGCACTTTGTACGTTCGTTAAATTCTTCGTTAGATTATTCGTTAAGTCCTCTGTAGTCAGTCCATGGACTCTTATTTCCTGCTTTAGAATATCCAGGCACCACTTCCTTGCGCGTCCGGGAGTATAACTCCAGGACCAGATATATCAAGACATATTTTTCCGATATAGTTTTTAAGATAGCGCGCTACGTGACCATACTACCTCGTGCAACACTGTTGGACCTATTCCTTACGTTACGGACTCCAAGACTATCGCAAATAATTATGCGTTAGCTATGTCAGAATATTTATTTCAGTAACGTGAAGCTCCTGAGTGTGCCGAAATAGTGCTGACCAACATTCGCTGTCGCTTACAAAAACCGGTCGTATTATGCTCTTGTATGTTCTTTGTTCTTGCGCAGTATCCTAAGATCGCAGACCATCTCATCAGATCTGTGACCTCATTTTCATCACTAACTGGTGCCCGGATTCTTAGTTCTTATGGTTTACTTAACTTGCTTTATTTATTGATTCTCGATTGAAAAAATTATTTTACTAAATTGTATATTTTATGTAGTGTTGGTTCATGTTCACATAACATAATAGAATATATAGAATAATGTATTACCTCATCTGTGCGGCAGGGTAAGGCGGCGGGCGCAAGGCAGTCGGGCAGGCCGCACCACAGGCGCGTGCAAGCGGGCGCGCCGGCCACGCAGCGGCACGCGTTGCAGCCCCACCACCACGTACCGTTGTCAGCGCCACATGCGCCCGGAGTGTCACCAGATTCCGCGGCACCTTCCACGCCACCGTCGGAGCCTTCTATAGCTTCTCCACTTTCAGCACCCAGCCCCGCGATCACTAGAAGACGTACATAATATATTTGTTAATTGGATTATTAAATTCAATACAAATATAATTTGTACTGATTAATTATATTATTAAAAAAAAGTTTTAGATTTGTAAAAACTTACGCTCCAAACAGCGTCTGGCGAGCCTCGCCGGCGGAGGCGGGCAAACGCAACGTGCCACCGAGCCTGTGGTGGTGCAAGTGGCCGATGCCGGGCAGGGTGGGTCGCACGTGGACGTGGTGCAATCCGTGCCGGTCCAGCCGGGCGCGCACTCGCACGCCCACCAGCCGGAGCCGCCCACGCAGCGGCCGGCGTTGCGGCACGGCGCAGACGCGCAGCCGTCAGCAGCGCGCTCGCAGCGGGCGCCGCCCCAGCCCGGACGACACGCGCACGCCCACGCGCCGCCCACCGCCACACACGACCCGCCGTGCAGACAGGAACAAGCGACCCCTCCAGCACCAGTGGGGAGGGGCAATATTGCTGTCTGGACAGGGACGGTCGCTATTGGTACTATCTGAAAACAAAAGTCAATAATAATATAGTACTTTTTTAATTATATAAAGTTTCTAAGTAAACAATCAAAGCAATATATATTATACAAAACATACGAACTATATATATGTATTGTGTTTATAATAATTATTAAAAAGCATTTATTTATAATATTAACTTGATGACATATTACATTGACAGGGGGATTTATAGGCAAATCGCATATGGTTCCGGCCCACCCGGGCGGACAGGCGCAGTGGGCGGCGGACGTTACCAGGGGGACCACTGGGGAAGTCGGCAGCAGGTCGCGGATACATGTTCCGCCGTTGACACATTGCAGTTCACAGCGCGGCTCTGCTCGTATTGTACATGTTTCACCTAGATAATTTTAATAAAAATTAATTAATAAATTAAAAAATATTAACTCTTTTAACTTTTACTATTTTTTCTTTACTATATTTACTATAATAAAAACCCACCTATCCAGCCATCGATGCAGATACAAGTGAATCCTGAAGGATTGGTTACACAGCTACCGTTGTTATGGCAAGGATTGGGTGAACATTCGTCCAATTCTATAAATGAAATGTTTAAAATAATGTACAACACGCATATAACGGTTTGAAAGAAAATACTCATACAATAATCACAAGAAATATTAAACTTACGATCTCTAGCGGCGCGCTGTGTGCAATTCTTTCCGGTCCATCCGGGCGAGCAATGACAATAGTAGTCACTTTGGGCCGTGTAACAAGGCGCACCGTTAGCGCACGGCGAGCCTGCACAGTGGTCTCTGTCGTCCTACACACACAAACACACATGCAAAATTACTAATATGGATCAAACCGCTACTATGATTTACTATTCACGATAGAGATTCTTTTCTTACATTAGTAACTCACCGAACAGTAGCGTCCGAAACAGGAAGTAAGCTAGAAGCAAATATTTCGTTAGTGTATTAGTTGAAGCATATTAGTGCATAAGCATATTAATATTTATAACGTTAATAAGTATTATTATTAAATTCATAACATAATAAAATTTAAATACTTCTTAATTAGTACAGATTGGAAAGAATATTTTATTTCAAAAGAAGAAAAGAAGAAATTTGTAGGGACGACGTAACGCCGCGCACCTCGCAGTCGGTTCCCGAGAAGCCCACCGGACATATACACCGGTAGGCATCGAGCAAGTCTACACACTCGCCGCCGTTTCGGCACGGTCTGGACGCACAGTCATCCACGTCGCTCGCGCAGGTCCTCCCCGCGTAGCCCGCCGCGCACGCGCAATGGAAGTCGTCCACGAGATCTATACAAGTCGCTCCGTTCAGGCACTGGTCGGTACAATCGTCCACATTCAATTCACAGTCGCGGCCGGTCCAGCCCGCCAGGCACGCGCACGCATATCCTCCGGCCGTGTTGTTGCACGCCGCGGCGTTCACACACGGACCCAGGGCACCTTCAGCTGCATTGTTATCCGCACATTCATCAATATCTGAAAAATTAATTCATATCAAACATCAGCTATTATTATTAAGCATTTTTACGATAGTTGCGGTGTACTGTGTGTGCGTGTGCATGTTTTACCTTCAGTGCAAGTCGGTCCGGTCCAGCCGGGCGGGCACTCGCACAGGAAGGCGTCAAGCCGGTCCCGACAGACGCCGCCGTTGCGGCAGGGCGCGCTGGCGCAGTCGTCGACGTCGGCGTCGCAGCGTGCGCCCGTCCAGCCGCGCTCGCAGGCACACGCGAAGCCGGCAGGCGCAGCCGCCAGTGAACAGGCGCCGTGAGCGCAGGGCTGCGGCGCGCATGGATTGTCAACGCGCTCACAGTCCACGCCCGAGAAACCCTCCGCACATGTGCACAGGTACTGGTCCGGGGCGGTGTTCTCGCACGTGCCGCCGTGCTGACACGGCTCGTGCGTACCACAGTAGTTGAGATCTGATTACAATTTGTATGTTTAGAAAACTTTTAACTGACATATTCCACTGTATAAACATATAGGCACTTAGTTCTCACAGAGATAAGGCAATAACTAATCAGAAGCGTAAACTAAACTAAGAAATGGTCGACGGCGCTAGCGCAAGAACGTGACAATAACACCACTCGTAATAACTTTCGGAAGGACTATTTAAATTCTTTCAAAACTTATAAGTAATAGGAAAGGCTTTTTTATCCCCCAATTTTTAATTTCTTACGTGACCTAGAACAAAGTCTTTACCTTCCTGTAACTGCGAACTTTTAAAAATTTTAACAAAAATAGTAAAACATAGAAAAAAAGACAGACCATCTGTGGCTGTGTTGCAGAAAAACTAATAATAAAAAATAACTAATTAGTACCTTGGTCACAGAGAATTCCTCCCCAATTAGTATCACACGTGCAATCCCAAGAAGAGCCATTGCAGTACCCGTGCTTGCAGCCGGGATAGGGTTGGCACTGAGAACATAAGTCACCGCGCCATCCCGGCCTACATCTGAAACAATATTGGAAGCACAAATTATCGTAACGGAAAAAATTATGAACAAAATAAATTATTACAAAACTGTTATGTTTTGCCCTAAGTGTATAAATTTAAAAAACAATTACTAGAGTGAAAATATATATATTGAAATATGAATTTTACGATTTTTTATTGATTAAAAAATAAAAAGGTAAACTTACACACACTCGCCAGGTCTATCACATTTTCCATGTACCGAATGGCAGCCTTCCTTGCAAACAGCTGTAAAAAGTGGAAAATTATGTTATGAGTTTTATAAAGCAGGTAGTTAGTATTTATTGTGCAGGCGTTATAACTATACATACGGATTTCGCAGTTGTCGCCTTGCCAGCCAGGAAGACAGCGCTTGTCGCCGGTGCTGGAGCAGGAGTAGTGCCCGAACTTGTCATCGCGCGGGCGGCAGAAGGTGGTGCAAGTGGTGTTGTAGTAGTTGGGCTGGCAGGTGACGCGCACGCGGTACGCGACGGCAGCCGCCGCGCCCGTGTGCCGCAGCGCGTGCCACTCCGCGCCCGGCTCCACGATGCCCGACCACCACGCCTCTTCGATCAGGCCCGTCTCTTCTACACATAGAATAAGTTTTAATCATATTTAGGCTATTTAGGGTATACTAAATATTTTGTGAATCAAGTGAAACTCACCGGGGTCTGTATAGTTATAATCATCGTACGCTTGTAAAATTAGAGTGAAAGATCGCTGAAACAAAGGAAAAATATTTTGTAAATATTAAATCAAATTTAACAGTTCATATTTTTGTTGCTATTCAAATGTACTTTATTCATAACATATAAGATGTTTTTTCAGATGCAACTTAATTAGATAAACATTATAACTTACTGTCCACCGGAATGAAAAAGGCAGGGATAAAGTGTAGAGTGGATCAGCAAGAGTAAAAGAATCTGTTCCTAGGACGGGCGAAGCCGCCCGCCCGAATGAGCAAGCTCCCGGAGCGGCTGCCGACTGGTACTCCTTGAGGCACAGTGCGAAGCGAGTGCGGCAAGCGTGCGCGCAGGTTCCGCCCGCCGCCACCCCCGCGCCCCCTGTGCCACCCGCCGACGCGGTCGTCGAGGGCACCAGAACGGGGACGGGAGCAGGGGCAGGCGCAGAGCCGCCACCGCAGCACGCGCCCGACGACAGCTGCAACCGGTAGTTAGAGAACTCGAGGATCTGCAGCTCGAACACGCCCGCCCCCGCCGCGCACTGCACACACCATGCAAAACACATTTGAATATTGTTATAACTTTCTTTGTACACCACATTGTGATGAATAACAAAATAGAGATACTCTTATGGCTAAATAATGGTAGAAATGTTTAAATTAGCAGAAACACAATTAGTTATAAAATAAAATACAACATTTTTGAAAAAGCGTATAAAAACTTGAACGCAGCGGGATTCGAACCCGCGCCTCTTGGATACCGTCCAAGCGCTCTGACCGCTAAGCCATGCGTTCTACTACCAGCTGCGTCGAAATTCTTATACGTTTATTAAAACTTATTTATGTTGTTAGCATCTCTGTAGAGAGATTTTACAGATTTCCACTACTTAAAGATTATTAAGAAATAATCGTTTAACAAGAGAGATTGCTATTTTAATTTACTATTTACTATTTTTAAAGTGTTATTCCACACTTAGGATTAGAAAACATTTTTGAAAAAACGTATAAAAATTTGGTTAGGTTTTAAAAATAGTAAATATTAAAATACAACATGTTAACAACACATGTACTACGTGCATACACAATATAACAATAGAAATACGCTATCAATACAACCAAAAGTTTCATACGCTATTTGTCAATATTATATATAAATTATACTACTATGATGTTGTCATCTTATGAACTGGGAGACGTCTCATGGGCTTTTAAACGATAACAGTGATTTGGTCTGCCTGACATTTAAAGATATATTGTTCACTATTTCATCGTTTGAACCATGAAAGTCTTGTGTACAGTAATGTGTAGCGTCAGTCCACATCAGTACACAGTACCACATTCCATGTCGTACTGATATAATCAAATTTATCAGTCAAGTAAGAAATAGTACAAAATAACACAAATAGTCACAGAAGGCGAAAAACCGTAAATTCAACATATATGAGGCCACTTGTGTTTAACACTATACCAAAATAAGCCGAATATAAGTCGATGTGATTTATATTTTGAAATCGCCTAAGTTTATGGTACAAAAAAGTAACAGCAGGACATTGTGTGTATTTTTGAAAGGAATATTAGAGATTAGAGGTATGGAGTACAGAGAAAACGGAGATAGCAGAAAGGCGAACGTGGCCGAATGACGTACAATAAAGGAGCAGCTTCCCGCATAGGATAGTTAAAATTAACTTAATATCAAAGCGTACTTTTAATTACATAAAACTAACTGCAGCCTAAGATGTCAGACCTTGATTAGTTTTCAAGCTACGTTTTAGGTTGAATTGAGGTTTTAGCATATGAGTCAATGTTTAATCGGACTGAAACCTTGCTTCACCAACTAACCTAGTTTTTAATATATTATTTTAAGTCATAAGGAGAAAGTGATATTTTAAATTATCATAAAATATAATTATATTATAGGAATGTTTGTAACATAACATTCACATTTGTTTTGATGGGAATTTATTCTTCTCACTGCAATACTTTATGTACGAATATTATTAGTGGGTTACCTATTTAATCAAAATTCAATTAATTTAATACCAAATTACAGGCATTATTACATTATATTACAGAACATTGGTAACAGAATCATTTAATTGAAAAACTATACTAAAATGATAAAAATTTTAAATTTCTTTTTTTTCCTTTGTGTTCTTTTTCCGAATTTTATAAATACCAAATTTTAATTTTACAATTTAATAATAATTTTGATCTATACGTCAGTTAATGATAAAATAACGTTTTATGATAATAATCTAATTAAGTGAGGCCGGTCGTGGCACAGTGGGACAGCGTCTGACTGTAAACGTAATCGGTCGTGGGTTCGATCTCCACTCGGGGGAGTGATTATATTTAAATTATTTTCACTTCACACCAGAGCGACTCTGGTAAAGACAAAGTGCGGCGTTGAGCTCCACCACTAAACACGCAATGTCTCGAATTCCGTGGAAAGCGAAGTACTTACATGTATGTATCTTGCAAGTCTTAATATATGTGTGGTATTTTTTTAATGTTACGATTAAATTGTACAATATTTTCGGAAATAATCCTTCATAAATTACTGTTTATGTAAATGTTGAAATATCAATTGGTTTAAAAATAAGTCTAAGTCGATTCACTTATATTACTATTATTCGATTCACTTATATTGTTTTTAGCTTCTCGCTTTTTATCGCGCATAGTAGAGTAGACAGAAAGTACCTAGTGTTTAGACACTCTGTGAGTCAGTGGCTGAACTCAATGCCGCACTTTGTCTTTACCAGAGCGAGGAAGTGACAATAATTTAAATATAATCACTACCCGCGAGTGGGAATCGAACCCAACCGATCGCGTTTACAGTCAGACGCTGTCACATTGCGCCACGCCCTGCCTCCGGCCTCTATTCTCTTTTATTACAATTTTTATTTTCAAAGCAATTTGTAATTGTTATTATTCATTTCCGTTAAAACAGAACCACTGTGTCATTCAGTGTAGTTAAACTGCGATCAATTTAAGTACGAAATATAAGTATTTGAAGTAAAGTCTCAAGTACATGTTTAAGAGAAAGATTTGATTAGTTAGGAGGTACATAAAGTGTCATCAAATGGTCTATATCTTCTTTTATAATAAACAGTGCCACTCGCTAGTTCTGAATTAGAATTGGCTTGACGCTACCATATGTCTATAGGCAAGTATGAAATAATAAGTAAATAAATTAAAATATCGTTTCAAATTTCACTACTAGTCAGCAAGATAAAAAATGACTTACATAAATAGAAGAATAGAAAGAAATATGTATATAAATGAAAATAAATCACTGCAATGTTTGTATGTGCATAACTTCGAAACGGCTACACCCAAATATATACATTTTTAATGTTATTCACTATTTTAATTTTAATTTTATGTTGTTGTTGATTTTTTGAATTTTTTTAAATTTTATATATTTCTAATTCTATGAAAATTTCCTTAATTATAGAAAGGTTGGTTTCCAATTTTGAACATTGATTCATCATGGCTGTACAGAATTAAAATATTAATTTTATTTCTTCCTCTCTTCCCTCCTTTTTATACAAAAAAGTGTGTAAAGTAAAAAAATACAAAAATAAATGATTGTAGTGATAAATGCTTTGAATAGAATTTAATTAAATTCAAATGTATAAAATTATAATAAACTTAGATAAAAATTAAAATAAAATAAATCTAAAAAGCCTTGCGGATACATCACGAGTGTATTATTAAAATTAATGATTAAAATAATAATAATAATAATAATAATAATAATAAAATAATAATAATAATAATATAATAATCTAATATAATAAAATACTGATAATATAATAATATTAATTTTGTATGCATAATGATATGATAATTAAATAAAACAAGCAAGCAAGAAATATACTTTCATTTATATTTATTCAAAAATATAAAACATAGATGATCACTCGCGCGAAGCCAGGACGAGCCCTTCATTAATAACCGTGTTAAATGTTTGATTCAGTCCAGTCCAGAAAGACGCGGCGGCCGGCTGCTGCGTGCATACTTATTAAAGTCAACTATACGGAAAAGCTGAACGCTTTGCAAAAAAAAATAATTTTAACTTACGTATTTCGCATTATAAGTGCGGCGTTGAGTTTCACCACTCCACGCAATGTCTCAAATTTGGTGGTAAGAAAAGTACGGAGTGTCTTGACACTAGGTACTTTCTGTCTACCCTGTTATGCGGGATAAAAGCGTGAGACTATACACAAATATCGGACATAGTAAATTATTGATGTACTCGTACGCACACATACCTACGTAGGTTTTAATTGCAAAAAGGTAAAAAATTTGCAAAGCGTTCGGCTTTTCCGTATCGTTGACTTTAATAAGTATACACGCAGCAGCCGACCGCCGCGCCGCTACGCCCGTCGCGTGACTGTACCGTTTATATAAACGAATACACTTATCATTGAAAACGCGATGGACATTAACCATTTATCCTTCTCACTGCATTACGTGTAGTTTCTATTTTAAACAAAGTTTATTTTTGTACCTTTTCCTAATAATTAATATTTTGAATTGAAGAGCAAAAATGTGTACGTAAAAAGCGAATATGTAAGTTTGTCTAATATGGAAAACATATGTGTATCTAAACTGTATTTTAACTTCATTTAATAGTTTTGAAAAAGTTGTAACAAAACGCGTGCACATTACTACGCTGAAACAGTTTCAGATCTAAAGAGAGAGGCGTTCCTCGACGAGCCCCGCCTAGCGCTCACGACGCCCACCGCTCGTGCCGTGCCCGCCCTCTCACTTACACAATTACAAAAGGAAATTACTTACAAAGTTTTACTTAAACTAGTGTACTTAATGCATTGAAGTAGTCTAAGTGTTCATCAAAATAGAATACGAAAATATTTAAGTAATTTAATTAAGCCATTCGTACCATACAGGGACTTATAATATCTATTTTTAAAAACAATTGTCTAACGTTTCTGATAGTACTAATATTAGTGATTTTTTTATACATGGATTCTCATTAAGTTACCACGTTCAGGTTTTTTGTGATTTTTTTCTTAATTTTAGGTGTTTTGGCACTTTTAAATGTATTCAAATATTTTGATCTCTCAAGACTGGTAAAATAATATGATGTTGCTGAAATTTACGAAGTTATGTAGTTGTAGATGTCCACTCTCTATACTTTCACTTAATGGTACGAATTAGAAACAACATCAACGTGATGTAGCCAGAATTCATTTGATTAATATTGCAAATTAGCTAAATATGAATGAAATGTATATGTGGGGTATATAACATGCACTGAAAACTATCGAAACAGTGACAAGAGTGTGAGAATATATCTTTATTTATAAAATGTTATTTTACACTAAATTTTATACAATTTATCAAATATTTCCTCTTTGTAATTGAGAACATATTTTACGGATATCAACTAAATTAATTTTATCTGATATCTCGGGGAGTACGAATTTAAACTTAATAACTTAAGTATTAAATGAAATAAATATTTTTGAAATATTAAACTCCAGATAAAATTTTATGTTATGTACGAAGATCAAATTCAAGTTCATTCTATTCGACTTGAAAACTACAAAGAGATAGAGTTAGATGACAATAAATATTAAAACGACTTAAACAATGCAATACAGCATATAAAACCTGACATATTGCATGTGAGAATACAAATCTACTCATCTTGCACATTTTGATATAACCATGAAAATTGATGAAGGCCAAAAATTAAAGCTCCAATATTTGTTATATTGCTACTTTAATAATTTATGAGATATATTGTATTTATTTACGTATATAACATTTAAGGCACTACAGATTGGGACTGTATCTTTTTCCTTATTGTTACATTTTTTTTTAGCTTCACGCTTTTTATCCCGTATAGCAGGGTAAACAGAAAGTACCTAGTGTCAACACACTCCGTACTTCGCTTTCCACCGAATTCGAGACATTGCGAGTTGAGTGGTGGAACTCAACGCCGATCTTTATCTTTAACAGAGCGAGGAAGTGAAAATAATTTCAAATATAATCACTCCCCCGAGTGGGGATCAACCCACAACCGACCGCGTTTACAGTCACACGCTGTCACACTGCGCCACGACTTATATTTTTGCTTATATTTTTGGGTGTTTTATTTATGAACTATGCATAATATAGTAACAAAAATATTAGACACTAATCATAATTATTAAAATAAGCACAATATTGTCTGCAATGTGACATAATGTTAGAAGCCTAATTAATTTGTCATTCTCTTCGTACAAAAGACTTCAACGCGCGACAGGTTTTAAGTTTAAGTTGTTAATTTTAGGTATAAATGCAGTATTTATAAGAAAATAAAAACGTATGAGCTTAAGTTAAAGTTACAAAACAGCAATTTCCGATTTAAGTTCGTCAATTGTGATGATTTACAAAACTTTTAAATCCTCAAAAAATATATTATATTCAGACAACGTTACGCAACTTTTGGGCAAATTGTTTAGTAACAAATACGAAAAAGACATGTGCTTTTTTATTTTATACACATTATATATGTAGGGTCGATTAAGGTTATAAGAACGGACAAAGCGGACGCTTAACTGTCGGTTAACAAAGACGGGTGCAATTATAAAACGATTATATGAATTATGCTTCACAGCTGTTTGAGAAAGCGGCAGATTTGTTTCACATAAAAAATATATAAAGTAGAGTGAAAATAAAAAGTAAAATGCAACTGCAAGGTTATTAATGTTAGAATAATGATAATAGTATCTACTGTGCAGTCTATGTCTGTAGTATTAAGTACTCGTTTTGTAAAACATTCTGTTCATTTTGGAGAAACACTGACGCACTAATTTATGTGAAAGTAATTTTGCAGTGTTTATTTTTTTTAAATATAATTTTATTGATGTTTCTTTTTTTAATAAAATATTATTTAAAATTTATTGAAATTGAAATTATTTTTTTTTGTTATTTTTCAAATTTTAAACTGTCACTGCAGCACTCAGTTACGAAAGTTTTACGATGAAGGTAAAATTAATTAAGACACATCAACATTGCTGTGCGTATTAAGCTTCTTCGTGATAAACAAGTTCACTATTTGATGTCTATATTGAGCCCACTTTTTACATATCGCAATGTGAGTATGTGCGGCAAGTGGCGACAAGTGGCGGCAAGTGTCAGCGACTACAGGGAATGCCATGAATATTCATGGAGCAGGTCGCCGCTCGAGCGCTCGCCGTACATGGTCGTGCAGATTTTCCCACGATTAGCGACATGCGCCGCGCTCCGCGTCGGTGACATAAGGACGTCATATCAATAATGAGATCAATAAGCGGCAGGCCAAACTTACAACGTACATATATGATGGACAGAAAAATGTAAAAAAAATATTTACATTTATTTATGTACATAAGTTTTCCAATTAGCATAATAAAACAGTTAATTACTATTGAAACCTAGCGCTCCATGTGTATGTTTGCTATTATGGTAACGATTAGAGGTAAGGATCACGTTGAGGCAACACTTTCGATACCAAGTAAATTGTACAAATATCTGTGATGAGAGCCTGTGAACGGATGCGCAAGCGCCGCGGCGCCGCGAAGGAATTCTGCCTTCTATTGTGACAGGAAATAGCTTTGCCTTTACGATCGCTGTCATGTGTTCAGTTTTAACTTAGGTGTGAGTACTTTGCAAGTTTTGGTTAAGCTTCAGTAAAAGTTTGAAACCAGTCTTTTAATTAGCGTATTTCTTAGAAAAAACAACATTTATATCACAAGAGGCCTTTACATACATATATTATACGACAATTTTTCAATTTACTTATGTAGAAATTGATATATAATTTTAGTAATATGTATTAAGATTTACTTTTACAACGATCATTGTTGTACACCAATTACATTGATTTTAATAAATCAATACTTTGACACAGGTTAAGATGGCTGAGGGTTTGAAATAAAAACATCTTAACACTGTGTTGTCTCTGCACCCACCCTGCATTGCGAGACTATGCGTAAGCTGTAATCTGCCTTTTTTTTGTATATATCATCAAAAAACCTGTAACCTTGCAAATTCTAGCGATACGTGAATATAAAATTAATGACCGTAACAATTCTTGAATACAGAAACTAGAAATATTTATAAAATGATTTGATTTGTCACACATCCAACTTCACATCGAGCTCAACGCTCCGACATGTTCCTGCCAAATAACTTGTTTTCAAGTTAAGCTTTTGTCAGTTTAATCGATCAAAAAACGGTAAGTGAGCTATTTAATACATGTTAATATATGCAGCTCGGGCCGTGACCGGCGACGGCCGCTCCGGCGAGATCGCGTCAATGACCCTACTCATTTACCTATATTACATGTTACGCGCGTGCTTCCCTCAGCAACGGACATCAGACATCAGGGAACTAGTGAGCGCATTCTTACTTAATTAGCAAATTGTTCAAAAGATTTTTTAACACTTGAAATTTGACAATACTTGTTTATTTATCACTCTTATTGTATTGTAACAACATCGGCTTATAAATAGGATCTTTATTAAGGTTTTCCTTAGCATATTGTATATTACAATGAAACATAAAGTCTAGAGTTAAATGTAATCTAGTCACAACCATACGAGCGACCGATATGTACACAGTTATACGAGCAAGTAATAGATAAGTAAAGAAAGGGTACGTGTATACATGTGAGTAAGTACGTGTATTTAAAGCGTAGCACATTAAGTATTAGCATGCTGAGAGTGTTCCCGGTTGTGTGCAACTGGCACGGACGCACACAACACTGTGCACGTGTGGGTACGGCCGGAGTTGGAGATGAACGATTACGAGCAGAGTGAAAGCCGCGGAGGCGACGACGCGCCGTTTTGAAACATTTACTTTTACGTTTGAAGCTTACTTTTTGCCACTAATGATTGTAATATCCGTTGCTGACCAAAGAACGCTCATTTAGACAAATTACATATTACACTTCTTGCTACAATGAACATTTTATTGAGTAACATAAACACTATTCGCAGGTGACAAGCTGTTGAATGTCTTGAATATAACAACCCATTTTGTAGGGTATGTAGACAGTAGAAGACAGTTAGTCGCTATTCGCGAGAGACGCGCAGGTATAAGAAAAAAAAATTATATATAGGAATAAACGAAAAAGATTCACAAGTATTTCGCAAATTCATTACTTGCTAAACATTGTTTGTACAACTCTCACGTCCAATATGTTATTCTAAAAAATATGAAACGATGACCTACGTAGCAATAATTTATTGATGACATTATAATATATATATAAACGAAAACCTGTTTGTTTTTAATAAATCCACTTACACAGTACAGTTAGGTATTTTGTGTTTATTTCAGCGGAAGTTTGCAATAGACCGTGAGGAGTGTTATTCTAAAGTATTTTAATATTTAAATTTGTACGTCAATGAATATATTTACTGAGATATTATAAAATATTAAAAAAGTGTGTTAGTACAATGAAGATTTTTTACATAAACAGTGTTGAGCGATGTAAACACAGTAGAGCATATATTTTGCTGTTTTTAAAGTGTTATTCCGCACAGAGAATTAGAAATATTTTTAAGAAGCATATATAAATTTTAACGCAGAATTAAAATCCGTGCTTCGGATTTTTTCAAATATTTACTTGTCTACTCAGACATGTGATAAATTATATATTTAGTTATAAGTATATTTTTAGCTTTTCATAGCTTGACGCTTTTATCAATAGAGGGCAGACACCTAGTGTCAAGACACTCTGTACTTCATTCCGCACTGAATACGAGGCAGAGAGAGGAAATGAAAATTATTTAAATATAATCATTACCACAAATGAGAATCGAACCCAAAATCGATCGCTTTTCAGTCAGAAGCTGTTCCACTGCGCAACTAGCTCCTCCTCTATCCTAACTTTTTTTTTGAGGATGTTAGACCTAAGCAGAATTGAGAAATATGCATTGATATAAATTGTTCACCGTATATACATTTTAAGATAACTTATAAAAAGTCTAGAAAATGTGAAGACTCATATTAAACAGCAAAAAAAGAGTAAGCGGCACATTTTTAAAAGTTCTTTGTTGTCATCGGTAATTTCATTTAAATATTAAAATTAAGGCCATCGCGGCGCAGTGGAATAGTGTTTAAGTATAGACGCAATGGTTGTGAGTTTGATTCATATTCGGGTAATGATTCATTTTAAATCATCTTGTTCCCAGTATAACAAAGACTAAGAAGCTATATCTATTTAAATGGTAATACCGTCTTAGCAGTATTATATAAAATGATGACAGTATACTTTCGGCATTTCGGAGAGTGGTAAGAATTATAAAATCCATTCCAACGGGGCATCAACTAGTTAAGGAATAAAAAATATGGTTGGAAGCTATAAGCTACACGGCTCTATTTTGTTTTTTCGCCAGCGCCCATACACTCTTATGTCAAAATCTGTGTTAAAACGTACGATATTCCTGAGTATTATAGACTTTGAAAGACTTAAGCGAACAAACAGCAGAGGCGTCTTCTTTTTATTTCGAAAGAGTTTTGCAAGAAAAGTATAGCAAGATAGTTCAGAAAACTGTTCACGTAAAAGCGCTAATGCTCGACAGTTTAAGGAAAAAAAAATTCAACCTTAATAATTAAATGTATTTAGTAGAGAATGAGATAAAAATTTTATTTCTACTATTCAAGCAACATTTATATATTAACTTTTATAAATAATTTCTTTTCTAAATAAATATTATATTCATCGTCACCTTGTCATAGTCACTAAAAGATGACTTCATAAAAATCAATTTCACTATATACGATATCTATTGGCACTAATACTTGACATGGCTATATCCTCAGCCTAAAATATGATTTATCGTAACAAGTCGACAAAAAAGCTGTAAACCGAAGACTAAACGTCGCTTAAAATTATTAATTATGGAACAAAATAAAATAAAATAAATTTATAATCGTGTTAAAATCACTTATTAAGCCATTATGCTAAAAAATATATATACTGAAGTATTTTTAGCAAGCCTTTTATGTAGGGTGTTTCAATTTCACTCTTATCCGATATGTTCATTTTAGATGTCTTTCTTTCCCTATTAAAAACTATTGTTACTTATTTTCGTTTTCGTTGGTTATATATCAACTTTTTTCCATTTTGCATCAAATAGATGTTTTTTCTATAAACTTATTCAGGAAAGGTACTTCAAAGGCGTAGAACTTCAAATATATTTATTTAAATAGAAATATTTAAACATCTTACCCTTTCCGTTGCATGATAGTCAAAAATTTACGTGAAGTTAGTACGTACTATTAAATGACACCGAGTACACCCTGATAGTGAACATTGTCTTCTATTAGTAAGACTAATGTAAAACAATCGATTTTATTTTTATAACAGTAAACCTAAATCTTAATCAAAATATGCTAATAATTTTAATCTAATGCATCCCTAATAGAAGACACACATGCAATCTTTTAGATTTTTGTTAATTTCTGGTACCAATACTTGACACCACAATCGATACAAAAACTGACCAAAATAAGAAAGAAATCTCAACACAGCAGTCACTTCTTGCATTTACAACATCAGTACTGCCAGTAGCAATACGCGTAATATCTACGACAAAATCTAAACTGTTAAAAATAAGTAGGATTAACAAAAGCGTTGAGATTTACCGCGCGTGTTACATGTCGGGCATTACTGCTCTTACCGTATTCTGATTAGGATGCACTTGTAAAATTGCATGGTATGTATAGTGTCTGTAACTAATTTGATTTTAATTTAAGTTGATAAAGTAAAAAAAATATGAAAAACGTTAATAAAAATTATTGAATTTATAAAATTATAGATAACTCTTAAAAATAGTCTTCGAAATAGATTTTACCTCTATTTACCTAATCCTATAACATAATACATGTATGGTGAAGTTAAAATTAAGATCTGATAAGTATACCGTCATTACAGTAATTTAATAATTATTTTCTGTAACACTTTGGATATTTTATATAAAGCATTGCTTAGCGATTGGAGTCGCTGAGCTTTCAATAATCAAAAATGTTTTAATAATCATTAAATCATAACTGTTGGTAACTCACTAACTTTCGTGCTATTCAAGTATAATGAATATATATACACTGAGTGTATATTTGCAAGTTCGAGTGCTGAAGACGCGTGAATTTCTTATTATTGTGACCAATTAAGCGCATTACGCGGTCACCGGGAGCGTGCGACACGACGCGCTCGGTGCGTCACCGGCGCACTTGTTCGACTGTACTCCTAAGAGTACAGCTCTATATGAGACCTGGATATACAAACTTATTTGTCAATAATAAATTTGAGTTCAAAGTTTCACTAAAACGCACGATGATATAAATAATAGTGTAACCGAAATGGCTTATCGACGTGCGTGTAATTATTTATTTTATTACGTTAATGTATTTTGTAAAAGATTTAACAAATTTTGACTTTCTGGACTTCTTTTCAATTGGAACTTTTTATACTTTTTAGTCCAAAAAATATTGTAAAAACGAGTTGCAAAGGTTTTTCACTCACAAACTAAAAGTATTAATCTATACATAATACATGTAGATGTTGGATATTCCACAAATATTTTACTTAATATCATTATTGTAAATATAGTTAATTTATTATATTTTCATTTGTAAGTATTAAGTGGTAAGTATTTATCAAAGAATAATTTACAAATAAATATTAATAATTCTGTTGCGATTATACATATACATATAACAATAAAAATAACCATATTCATAAAAGAAAAATACTATTAATACGAACTTATTGGAAATACAGAAATGACTTTAGTGCATTGAGTACTATTTTTAAAGTGAATTATTACTTACATTTAAAATATAGTACTGTCGTTACATTTAAAATATAGTATAGTTGGCGTAGTTACAAGAAGTTTTCTTACAATGACTATAGCAATCAAATCCAGTATTAGGTACAATATACGCGCATGGAGAGTCAGTGGAGGAGGCTTTAGCACCACTTAAAAGAAACTTATAAACTTAACTAACGTATCCAAGTAGCGTACTAAGGTACTGATGCATTAATAATCTAAGTATTACTTTTTTAAATAGTTTTTCATTAAATAATTTTAGTAACGTGACACGGAGCGGTGGTAGAGTCTACGGTGGTGGGTACGTACTTGCAGGCAGCAGGCGAGGGCGAGGGCGAGCAGCAGCGGCGCGTGCCGCGGGCTGCGCGGGCGCATGGGGTCAGCGAGGCGCGGGGCGCCGGCGGCGCGCTCGCTGCGGCGCTCGCATGCCGGCGCACACCTCCGCCGCGGTCCGCGCTCCGGAGTCCGCACACCGCACTGCACTGTCCACACTTGCACTGTCTCGCCTGAGAGCGGCCACTGTCGCGTCCTACCGACGAGTGTCGAGAGTAGAGTGTCGCGTACTGCGAGAGTACTGCGGTACGAGTAGTCGCGAGACGTGCGCTCGCGGTGGGGCTCCAGCCGGGACTGCGCGAGCGCGCGCTGGCGCCCCACCCCGGGCCCGCTCCCGCCGCCGGCCGCCACCACCGCGCCGCTCCCGGACAGGCGGCCACTGCGCAGTGGACGCACTCCGATGGCCGATTACATTTCACGACTATAATGCCATTTAGTGATAAGTATTACTTTGTATAACAATTTATTGGGGTTTTATTTATTTTTCTCTTGCGTTATAAAAGCGTTTAATCAGATGTGTTTAAACATTATAAATAAATATATTAAGAAAATTTTTAAAAAGTTTATAATTAGGAAAATAGTCATCAAAATAATAATTATAAATGAGACTACAAATATAATTAATAAAAAGTCAAATAACTTAAGATGCAATATAACATGTCAGAAGGCAATGAATCATATTCCTAGCAAAATTGTTATAAAAAAAGGCATTTAGGCAGCAACAGACGCACAGTAGGTAAGACAGCTAGATTAGTATGCAATGTAAGACGACCCAAACGAGATATTTTTAACCAACTTTGATATATTTTTAATATTATCTTATCTTTCATTGAATAATCGTTAACACAAGTATAAATTGTACCAGGTATAATATAAATAGAATATTTGGTAGCATAAGTACAACAAAATAGAAAATTTATAAACTATATTTACATATCTATTTAGAGTGGTCTAGGTAGCGCCCATAACAATATCCCACATCCTCGCACAATAGGTGTTAATTGTTCGCTTGCTCACAGGACTGCAACATCTGGTGCAGGCTATTAGAACGGTCATCAGTCTTTTGTATATAAAAATCGGAATAATCAGTTAGGCGTATCCGAGACAGAGCACTCGCTCCTAACGTGTACTAGACATTTGCTTGTATTTGGTGTGTGTAATGTGTGTAAGTGTGTACGTCGGTGTACTGTTGACAACAGAACGCGTCATAATGAATACCATTGTGAAGGCAATCAGCCGTCAATGGACTTGACGAAATTCAAACGATAGCACGACACTTTATACATTTTACAAAGCCCTTTAAAATTTCTAGCTATTTTATTTATAACTTTCTATATAAACATGATAATATACAATTCTAGTACTAGAAGAATCTTAAAATCAAAATTCAAATATGTCCTGTCTGCGTGCGGAGTATGGCGCCGACATAGAGTCAGGTGATTCCGATGCAAGCGATGGGAGCGATGCGATCGGACAAAATGTATCTGAGATGAGGAGCGAGACGACTCGTATCTTGATCTGTACACAAAAAATATTTATAACAGGCATCTCAGCAACCGGCTTCATTATTACTTTGAGTTGCATTCAGGCGGAAACTTGGTGATATAATATGATTCAACAGAAAGTTTTTGTGTTCTTTTGAAATTTGTTAATCGATATTTATTTGAACAATCCGACTTTAATTACGACACATAAGTGATTTTGTTAGAACGTTTGATATTTTTATGTTAAATCAATTAAGAAGAATTAAGGTGGAAAAATATATTACTTAAACTTGAGCACGATGACTCAAGATAATTGTAGAAGAGATCTCACAAGTACGGGGAGAAGCAGAGGCAACGGCGGCGGAGGCAGCGCACACAGCACTCGCCTCCGATGACCGTATCGATGCATCCTGCACCCAATAAAATCGATATTATTATTTCCACACCGGTCCCCTTCTCTCACATTCGACGATAATAAATAACCCCTCAAACGAGGTAACTTCACAAATTGTCGCTCCTTGACGCTTCCACACATGAGTCCGTAAAGTTTGAACTTTGTGGTGCGCTACATAATGCACTGCGCGATGCAACTGACTCGGTATGTTATAAAATTGTATCATAATAATATAACAAAACGATGAAAACGAATAAAGATTATTAGATGTACAAAACACTTGCATGTGAATGCTCTGATTTCGTTTGATTTAAACAGGGGCTTTTGACACGTTTCTCGGTGTGATTATTACGACACATATATACTAAACTGTTAGGCTTGTTTTTCTTTTTAATTATTTTCTCGTGTATTTTTTTGTTATTATCTCATGTATTTATTTGATATATATATATTTTTATATATAGTCAGGTCTTTTGTTGGTTATAATCATTATTTTATTTGACTTATTTTTAGGTTTTGTTAGATTTCATAGTTATTTATTTGACAATATGGCATCGGACTACCGCCGTCGGGATTTGATTATTCGACTCTCAAGACTGATCCGAGTAGTTTGATACAAGAATTAACAAAATCGATCGACGGGTTTGGTCTTTATCTATTTACAAAGGAACAAGCAATCATATATACACACACGCACACATATGTAAATACTTAAATAGATTGATAAACACATTATCCACCTGTGAGAGATTTAAACAAGGATGCAAGTGGGGTACCCTGGAGCAATGGCTCCCTACGGGCAGTAGTGAGTAGCGACGGCGTGCGGAGTGAACGGCCGCGCCTGCGCCTGCGCCGTTGACTGCACTTTGCCATATTCGGCAGCATATTCTCACGCTGACCTGCTTTGCAGTGGAACAAACTTGCACATAACATATCATTTTGTGTGATGTATAAATATATGTAAACAATTAGTTACTCAATTAGGAGTTATTTTAATATAATATTTTTATTTGTTATAAACGTACATTTCGGGGATTCTACAACATTAAACTTATAGCTAGATTTTGCTGGGGGGGGGGGGGTGATTGAGCCCCTACCGACATTTTTTTATTTATTTTTCTTTTCTATAATGTCTTATCAGTCATAAGGTTTTTTTTCTATTTTTCTGAGCTGATTATTTTTTTTGTCTGTGAGGAATGAACTTAAATCCGTATTAACGATATAGTCCAACCCTCGCAATCCGGTACTAATAAGTTTTTCGTGCAATATCGCTACACCAAACAAACCCACCGCTTGGCTGATGAAGTTGCCGTTTGCATCGCTGATATCGTCGGAATAATAGACAAGTGACAATATTTGTTTTCTAATTCCAATAAAAGTATTTATTGTTATCTATTGCTATTTATAGAATTCTGTCATGTTAGTATCTATATCGAAAGCTCTTCAAATACATATACATCAGTTTTGTAAAATATTAATAAGTCTTTGTATTTTTTATAACAACGATATCGAGTAGGCAGTGTGTATATAGCATATTATGTAGATTAGTTAAGATGTGTTTCTCGTTCTCACGCAAATATACGCTAGGTCAATTATAATTCCTGAACGGAGCTGTGAATTGAGAAGAAGCAACGGGCAGTGAGGAGGGGGTCAGAGGGAGGGGAGATAAGGAGGGGGGAGGGAGAGATGGTGCCGGTTGCTAGACAATTAGCGATATCATGCGTCGTGTGAAATTGTTACGAGTGCCAATTGGACACTTGCGATTGCGGTTTTAATTTACAATCCGACGCTTAATTCTTTTTCAGAATTATTGCTTTAAGAAAGTTTTAAATCTGTGTTGAATCATAAGAAAGAATAACAAGTCGACTATACGAGGCTCGCGCGCCGATCAGTCCGCGGCGCTCGCAACTCTACAAACCAGTTGAGCGGTGGGTTATTATTTGGTTGATGAACGGCAGTAAAGGCATCTCACCAGATACAACATAACAAGTTGCAGCGATTACATGCACGTCTACCTCGCCCTCTACTGTTGGAGAAGCGTAGCTATTACAATAATGATGTTAGCCTTATAGAGAAATAAATCGTTCATATATTTTACAATTAGTTACTATTTACAATATTTTACAATTAATTACAATAAGTCACTTCAGAGGTTCAGTGTCAACAGCACGCGCACTGTACAGGTACAGGTCGCCACGTGTCGCTTACAATCGATTAGGTCTCAGTGTAGGCTCTTAGGCTCTGCTGCGTGCGTATGTGTGCATATGTATGTCTTCGTGGACACACACGCACACACTGACGTACGCACATACAGCAATGTTATATATGGGATGAGAAGCTCGGGTTTAATTAAAATACCGGTGAGGGCGACCGTCAGGACGGGGCTACGCGGGGGGCGAGCGGGAGCGGGAGGGGGAGTGTGGGGTCGAATAGAACCTTTCTTGTAGATATGGCTGACGATATTAATTAAATTAGATAGCTGCTATCGTAAATTCATGATGTAGCAGAATAAAAAGACAGTATTGATTTTTATTTGTATTTTAGTTTTAGGAAACGATTACGTACATTATAACGACCCTTCAATACTCCAAAAACTTTGACACACAACTTAGTAAGATAATAAAGTTTTGAGCTAATTTTAAGTAAGAAAAGTAACTTATGTGAAATACATATTTTGTCGTCGTGAATAATAGTATAATAGATATCAGAAACAATGCTGAGGATATATTTCTGAGGGCGGCGCGGAGTGAGGCTGTACACAGGTGCGCGCGCCCGCGCTGGCCTATAGCCCGCAGCGTCCGTGGACACGTGACGCCGTGCTGCCTCTCACGCTTTAGGCCCACTTGCTCAGTCTTAGCCCTTAAGCTTAAGATAACAAACACTGTCAACAAAAACATTCAAGAGACATTTCATATGTACACATGAATATATCTCCCTCCCCTCCTTTACTTATTATTTAATTCGGTTTACTAAAGTGAACTATATTGCAATTTTCTTTATTACTCATATATATCTATTTATATAGATACACTGAAGTTTTTTTATATAAGATGCTTTTCGTTTTGATATTCATCGAAACCAAAAGCGAGAGGTGTTAAGGAAGTCCTTAAGTTAATTATCTGCAACTACCCCATATAAAATAAATAGATATTTATATAAAGTAGGTACTTAAAAAACGTTATTCGAATCGGATGTAATATCCGCATTTCAAGCTATAATAGGAAGCAGTCCTGGCCCACAGCCCCGGGCGTCCGAGGACCAGCCATTGACCGCGCATCGCTCACGACCTGCCTCGGGTGCTGCGAGCATATCCTTTAAGTAGCTTAACGATCCTTTAAAAAATTATAAACGTCTGATCATTTGTAACATATATATCAACAGTATGATTTATAAAATTTTCATTGTTTAATAAAATAAAATTATTAAGAATATTTAATCAATTGTCCAAGTGATAAAGTAAGTTAACATGCGTGTTATAAAGCAAGTAGCTGACAAAGACGTTTGAGATGACAGTGACGTATGATAAGCACCGCATTGTGTGTGTGTCTTATACTCGTAACAGACAAATTGGCAGGTCCTGTCCCGGTCGCCGGCTGCGAGTCGCGACAAGTGCACCTACTATCCTGTACACACAGACGCACACACGGTACACCGCTCTGCTACACAAATTACTCTTAACAATAGTAATTTTTACCAAATACAATCAAAAATAATTTAATTCTAACTTGAATATAAAGTTCTTTGCGAAAGGGATAATACACAATTGGTGTAAATATATTAAACAAAATGGAATACATATTAATTACCGTCGTACCGAGTATCGTTGGAACTAACATTGTATATCATTGTGTTCAGAATGATTACCAAATTAAAACAATCAGTTGGTGTATCGCAGTTCGCGGTCCGCAGGTCGC
This sequence comes from Dryadula phaetusa, assembly GCA_032432895.1. Taxonomy (NCBI): domain Eukaryota; kingdom Metazoa; phylum Arthropoda; class Insecta; order Lepidoptera; family Nymphalidae; genus Dryadula; species Dryadula phaetusa. The sequence goes on along the minus strand of JAOYRS010000059.1, from coordinate 6,107,009 downwards.
GGCAGGCAGCAGACGTCGCGGACCGGTTTCTGGCGCGGGAAAACTCGCTACACACTGTTTATTTTTAGACGACTGCTTCATACAAATTCTTCAACATTTCGCTGATTTTGATGTGCAATTGCTTGTAAATGAATTATTTAAAAAAAACTTGTTACAAGTTATATGAATTTATAAATACATTTGATTGATATTTCCATTGTGAGTCAGGAGGTACCAGCGGCTAAAATTAAGTAGGAGTGGAATATTTTTGTTGGCATTCGGAGGTCCTGCTCTCGTTGCGGCGAGATAAGCCCGCGTTCCAGCACGGTGCGGCGCGGTGCGGTGCGGTGCGGTGCGGTGCGGTGCGGCGCGGTGCGGCACGCGGCGCGTGAGGAGACTGCCGACGACCAGCAATGGTTCGCGGTACCGACGTACATCCTGAGACATTTGAAGCTTTCCCTCAACGCTATAATAAAACATGTTCAGCTGCTTTAATAATATATGAAATTGTGTATGATCTTATATCGATAATTAAATAGACTGAGATTATAACATTTCTGGTAATAAATGAAATGAATAAATTAATTATTTATTTTATAACAAACATTTATATAAACTATTATATCCTTGTCATATCTATAGCGCTAATAGAGCAAAAGCTAGTGAATGCCAGACCAGATCAATGTACCATACTTTTTTTTATAAAAATTTATTTAAAGAAATGGGGAATTTCCTTTTCAAAGTAACTACTATTTTTTCCTGTGCGGGAGACATTCACAGACAAATTTCTATCTTAAATAACGAAGGTCTGGCCGACACTGGCTCTAGGCTATCACAGTAACTAACAATTATATTGCTTACATTTTTAATTACGTATTTTAATTTTGTTGAACGACATGTAACAAGTTATAAGAATGTATTTACTATACTCTACAGCTCTTATCTCGTTAGAAAATTATAATAGTGACAATAATAAGACTTCTCTCTAATCCCCGCCTCACGCCTCCCGCCTCAGGCCGCGCCGCGTGTCGCGTCGCAGCGTGTCCGCGTCGTGGTCGCCTCTTCATAATTATGATTCACGGATTATCTTAATCGCATTAGTACAGGATTGACCTTATCGACTGCTTAATTACTACGAAACGACTTCAAATATAATGTCTACGTCCATCACACTGATATCATAATGCCAGGTTGCAGTAAGCCTCCTGCTGCCTTAACGTTTAACAATAGTTATTTATTAATATTTAAGCTAAACCAGCTTGACGTGAATTAGAGATTTCTTTGACTGGAGTGGTTCATGGAGTGTATAACTATGGAGATATAATTATTACACGTTTACAATTCAATTTAGGCAGAAATACTCACTAAGATCACTTAGAACTGTTCCTGGGAACGGTGACACAGCGACCGACCAGTCATCTGCATTAATCAATTAGCATTTATGACCCACATTCCTCATCGGGTTCGTTTGTTGAAGTCAAAAACGGGATATGTGAGATCAGTTTAAATTGCTTTCAAGTGAAACAGGCGTAAGAAGAGCTCGTCTCGCGTCCAGTGTCCAAGTCCGGCGTCGGCGGCGCACGGAAAGTGTTGACTGAAACCAACGATGTTGCAGATATGTTATCATACTGATGATATTCAACACATAAGTAGTCAAGGGGCATTGTCATCTTCGTCGAGTCGCCGGAATTGGATAATAGGCGGGATGCCCGCACGTCGCGCGCCGCGCCGCGAAACTAACGCACTCGAGGTCGATCAATTATATTAGTGCCGCTCCTAGCCGCAGGACAACGCTCTACATTTTAGTTGTTTTCCTTATCGATTTTGAAACCGCCAGATGAGCAAAATTCTATAATTTTATATCGCATACAGTACTTACCTACCAAATAAGATAATGTTATACGAAGTTCCAATTAGAACGATTAGTAAATACACTGTATTTACAAAATACTGTGCTAATAAGTTATTTTTATTTAAGAATATCAAATATACCCATAGGTATATATATACCTACATATATGAACGCCGCTATGTTATTCCATTATGGGTTAATTGCGTATTATAATTTCAAAATATTAAGTACAATGCGTACAAAAGGTGAAGGTCATGGAATCATATCGTTGAAATATAAAATATAGCGAGTGAGCGTGGATGGGACGCAGCTACCAATTTGTTATTCTAGTCGCTGACATACAAACACATTAGCTGTTTGCTTAGGACGGCTCTGGTATGTGCGGCCACGACTCTCCGCGAGCAGCGCGCTCTGCCACCTAACAACTCAAACATAATAGTACAAAATAGAATTAAATTATCGTTAGGGACAAATAAGCCAACATTTATTATAAGTCGCCTTGTAATTGCTTTAGTAAAGAAAATGTATTTAGGAAAGTATTTATGGATCTAACTTATTATAAATAATTACCATATTATACATTCCAATATCACAATACACAACGTACGTACTGAACAAAATTAGAAAGACTGGAAAGCTCTACGAGTCAACGATCAACATGCACCGTCTTCGTAAGGAAAACTTTCAATAAGCTCAGATGAAGTGGGCACTCGGCCGGCGTCCGATGTTTATACAAACTGTATAAGAGAAACGAGGGTCAAATTAACGTATCCCAAAGTTTGTTGATGGAAAAAAACAGGTCGTTAGAAAAAACAAGAGTGGCCAGGTGTGCGGTGCGCAAACACGCGGCGCCCGAGTTTGCCGAGCACTCGGCGCGCACCCACCACCCCGCGTCGCCCGCTTTACCAGCGCTCGCCCTCGCCAGCCCTGCGCCCGCCCCCGCCTTCTTTGCTCGGACACCAAATATTATTGAATGATGATACGCCATTTACGCGTGTCGCACTATACAAGAAATCGACACTCCGCCTGCTCCCTCACAGTGCCCGCGCACGCGTACGCGCCCGCGCCCGCGTTCGCGCCCGCACCCGCGCCGGTGCGCCGTGAGAAACTACTCCAGTCCCATATTATTGCCTTTTTATTTTTTACCTTGAATTTATTACTGTGTTTGCGAGACTTTGAATTACACTTAGTAACTAAAATTCTATAATGCTCTCTGATTTTCGATTTGCGAATTCATTAAATCGAGTGAACTACAAATTATATTTTTAATTTACTCATTTTATCAAGAACTGTATTCAATCTTGATAAATAAAATGATTATTTGTTTTAGTACACAAATGATAATCGTTGTTTCACATTACATAAAAACAACACTTACATCCATCAATATACAAAATAAAGCTACAAGTTTTTACATCTCGTCCGGTACATAAATACAATACGAGTTGCATTGCGAATCGGACGGTGCCTCGTATCAAAATATGCATCGATAAGCAATAACCGAGCTGCGCTGCTCCCGTTCCCACCGGCGCGGCGCGCGGCGTCGACGCACGCACACACGCACACACTGCATCTGCGTGCACACACCTTACGTAATAGCTGTGACGCGTAAAAACAAGAGCACGTCGCGCCGGACGTTCGCCCGACACTGGACTTCGCAAAAACGTACATCCTTTCCCATTGAGCCGATACATGCGCGACCACAGACCGCCCACCACCAACCAGCCGCCACCCGCCAGCCCGCGACGCACCACCTACTGGCACCTACCTCTACCATGCTGCATAATTTTAAATTAAAATTTTAATATTAATGCTACATGCTAGTAAACTATTAAATAGAATGATTTTAAAATATATTATTTTGTGAGTATTGTTTGTTTTCTTGACGCTACATGACTGAAGTGCTCCTGCCCTCCGCATTGTTATCTCTGTTGAAATCTTCTCTGTTATCTAAACATTCCGTTACAGCGTGCTAACTGATCTGTCGTCTGTTAAATGTCAAAATTTGTCACCAAACAATCGTTTAGATAGTGAACTACTCCTGTCGTTGAACCGACTGTCCCATTACAGTTACAACAATGATGATTCCCTTATACAAGTTTCTACAGTTTGTTTTTGTATCATAGTATTATGCGAGCCCCGAGTCATAAATAAATAGCTTCCTGCAATACTGCATTCGTGACAACCGACGACGGTCAGACGGTCGCAAGAAGCAACTCATTCAACTTTTCTATGAACAATGTGTCGAGAACTTCGAGAGCATTCATTTTTTCTTGTTCTTACACATATAAAAGTTATGACTTGTCAATTAACAACGTTATTGTTTTTGTTTACATATCACTATCAAGAACTGGTTTGTGTTAAAACGTATGTGAGCTTCATATCAGGTTCTTATTATATATACTTACTCATATATAATAGTAAAATCTGGAACAAAATAGGATTTAAAAATTATTAAATCACATCACTGAACTGAGTGTAACCGGTTTTGGTGGATGAAGCTGCGTACAGGTGGAGTATACAATTATGAGAAGTATGTTTTTTGCGGGACGCCGCGGCGACACAGCGGTGGTCCCCGTCTAATGAATACCTTCATATCCACTTGCTTTACCAAACTCACCCTTTATGTGTTGAGAGACGGCCGACAGAGCGGCACAGGTCCTCTTAAATCCAAATATACATAACATATAGAATGGCTGAGCAGAAAGTAGGCGACTGCAGACAGAGCGGCGCGTCAACTATGCAATTGAAGATGCCGGTGTGAGAATGACATTCAAGTAGATCTAGTAATTACACAAAAAATGAAAGAATGCGAGGTTTATTGTTCATAACTTACACTACACACACATTGCTAAGAAAGCCGACAATTTTATAAATGAGTTCTGTTCGACCCAACTTGTGACAATGAAAAAAAATAATTGAAACACTTTAAAAAAATCAAAATTGTAGTAATTTTATTTTTGGTATATTTAAAATACTTTAACGAAACATTTATGGATACAAAGATAGTCCAATTTTCTAAATTACATTTAGACATGAGGCCGGTCGTATCGCAGTGCGACAACGTCTGATAGTAAACGCGATCGGTTGTGGGTTCGATCTCCACTCGGGGGAGTGATTATATTTAAATTATTTTCACTCCTTCGCTCTGGTAAAGACAAAGTATGGCGTTAAGTTCCACCATTCAATACGTAATGTCACGACTTCGGTGGAAAGCGAAGTACGGAGTGTCTTGACATTAGGTACTTTCTGTCTACCGTGCCATGCGGGATAAAAAGCGTGAAGCTAAAAAAAAATTATAAAAAACACAAGTTACCACCGCCAAGTTGTAATACTGCTGTTACATGGATGTAAATTACTGCAACGAAAGTCATACATTCAAGTGCCGTTTATTGAGAGGTATGTGTTAGTAAACATAAATGCTTCCTCAATCCAACCACAGATTGTTTTGATTGTTGGGTTTCATTATTGTGTAACGTATTTGAAACGACTAAAAGTAACAAGCCTTCTCGTTGTAGTCTCAGTACAACCAGCCTGCAGGTCCCATACAGTGCGAAAGATAACTGAAAAGAGGTCTCTTTATTTCTAAATAATTACTAAAAAAATTATACTAGAATGTCACAAGTATCATAAATGTCGAGAGTTCGGGAAAATAAAATAATTTAACTAGTTAAAGAGATGCATAACTACTAGAATATGAACGATTCCCACGACAATTTGATTGTCCCTCGTTATCGGGCGACTGGCGCACTCTCGCGGGGAGCCGGAGACTCGTGTTGCGAGCCAGCATGTCACTGATACACTACTCGCATTAGATGCATAATAGAAATATTGTTAGTTCTGCCCCAAGTGCGTGAAGGGTGTCGTAAAATGACAAAGCGTTCTATTGAGCGTCATTGTCGAGAGCCAGTGACGGCGGCGCACTTGCCCATCTGTGCTGAATTATATTATTTATCGTTAGCATTATGCTTCACAATAAATAAAATAATGTATGGAAATGTTAAGTGTTATTATCAGTAATATTATCAAATCTGTCTCACAAAATAAAATCAATTTTAGAAAATTTTTACCTCTATCTATTATTTTTATCCAGAAATAATATCTTCAAAAATGGGGTCACCGACGAGACGTGACAGTGACGTGACGGTGACGACGCGACGTGCCTCGATCTCTGTAACGGATTACTAACCGACGCGTCTCCATAACGCTCATGCATCGCAGCCGCTTAGAGCCGCTTAGAGCCTTGTAAATTACATGCACGTCGCGCGGCGATTAGGTCCCGTTGAGGAATCATACGCCGATCATTGCATTTTACATATCTGCTTAAATCTGTTTTATTGCCACAACGTTTAAATTCAAACACAGAAATACATAATTAATATAAAATTTAAAAAAAGTGTTTTCCATGATGAACCGTTAAAAATATTACGTGGCTGTTGTTACATATTAATAAAGCACAATTGTCTGCTGGTATTATAATTACTTCTGAACTCCAAGAACATGAACTCTGAACATGAACTCCAAGAACTTAATAACTATTTTGCCTTGGAGTTTGAAATTTATGTCTCTTTTCAGTTTATATTCTAAACGGATTAAGTGCTCATATTTTGGTATTCGAAAATACATTTTTGGAAAACAGATGTTTCGAACAATTTACAGTAGTCCGTGGTCACAGGTAGACTCACCTACTAGTTTCAATTAAAAGGTATAAAAATCTTCGAAATCTTATTAATTAGTTTATTTTAAAAATATCCTTAATTAATTTATACTGTATTTAATGAACAATGAATGAAGTAAAAAAATATGGAAAATATAATTTGAATAACAATCTAGTAGATGAGCTTATTACGAATGCAATCTACGGCGCGTCTCGGATCTCGTGGACGTGGTCCGGCGCGGGCTGCAGGCTGCGCATGCGCATCGCTTCCTCTACTTAATTAACCAATTACACGCAGCAACTACAACTCTGATGAAACTCTATCTGCACTCCGTTATATTAATTTCTTTATGTCAGCAAATAATGCAGATGTATATCATATGGAGATATTAAGGAAAGTTTTTAAAAATTTTCAAATACTGAAAAAACTTGAGTACATAAAATTATGAATAAATCAACTAGAATATAATTACAACTCGCACGTCAGTGCTCACAGCAAACATTTGTTTTCGTTTTTAAAGCCTCCATAAAAAAGCAATCTTACAAAAAGTAACTATGATTCATGGAGATTTTTATGCACACGAAGGCGATGTAAGTCGAGCAAGTCTAGAAGTTGGCTCAGTTTGTTTGATAGTTTGATGGGAAAACGTAATACGAGCGGGACCCGCCTCGGAGGTTCATTTGTTACCGACCTCTAATAAATAACGATACGTCTTTGAGTAATGGCTCGGGAATGTTTTGCGATTACAAAGTTGGCGGCGAACGAAACTGAAGCCACGACCAGGTATATTACACGGTCGTTCCGGCGCGGAGTGGCGAGCGCGGGCGCAGACGTTTTAATTAAGGATATGCTAGCAGAGGGTGGTGGACGCGGGGGACGGGGGAGGTGGAAGTTGGTCTTAACTTGGTTGGTTGGTCTGACTTAATTCGGCGGAAGATAGACCGATGTGAACGGACAAAATTTTTTGGTTTTTCTGTATCTTCTGACGGGCTGATTAAGATTATTCGGACTATACAACCGATGTCCTTGTATTTATGTGCTCGCATATGTAAGTGTATGCACAACAAGCACATTGCTTATTGTCAGTAGTGTTCATCCTCCGATATATCTAGATACATTCGCTTCCGTAAATTTTCGCAATTTCATAGTAAAGTACGTGTCAGTTTGTAATTCAAATCATGAAGTATAATTGTGGTATTCCAGCGCTAATTTAAAAGATTGCGCATCCGCGTTGCCGGAGCGGAGTCGCGCAGCTCTTGCTTCCCGCGAATACTTGCAATATATCTCCCAGCAGGTGTTCGACGCTGCATAAAAAGTTCTTTCACACGCCAAAAAATACAGACTTGGTCAAGTTTGTATTTTAATGAGTTGTAAAAGCTACAGTGTAGAGTCGCTTTTTGTATGTTCAGGTTTATATTCTCGTTGATGTAAATATAGCAGTTTATTTTGACAAATAGCGGGTGGTTGGTCGGAGGCGGCGGCGGCCGACTCGGAGTCGGGGCAGTAATGAGGCTAATCCAGCTCGCGGCGAGGTCACACTAGGTTCCCGGCTCTGCTAGCGGTACATAATGATTGACTAAACGAATAACCGATGGTGAGGAATTGCAAGTTATTTAGCGAGCCTCATGTAACACGATGTTACGCTGTAATGCGAGTTAGAGCATTGTACCTTGCACGTTAAACACTTACGAGATGGTCTGATGTATATATATGTATTACAAGAACACTAACGGGGCTCTATGTAAAACATACAAGTTTATTTGAAGGTTACTAAAGTTAATTTTCATTTGCAATATTCATATATTTTAATAAATGTTTATTAATTATTAAAATAATAATAGTCTAACTGAATACTTGTGCTGTTTCCTCTAAACTCGCAACTTGGTAATCCTGGGTTTTCTGAATTTATAAATAATTTAATCTCTCATTCATGTGACATAACTTGGGCGGAGGCGTCGCGCTGATAGCACTACAATAACGCCGCGATAACAGTTAGCACACTGACACAGTGGCGCGTGCTCTGATAACAGGAAATGATGAATTATTCTAATTTAAATTACTTAGTTAAAAATGTTATCTTTTTTATGCTTTATATATTCATCAAATTTTAAAAACTAATAACAATCGTATAGATTGTTTATTTAAATGACGATGATAACCGGGACACCACCGGACTGCATCTGACACATCTATTAAAAGACTTGTGCGCCGCACAATGAGGGATTTCTTGCTAACGACGGTAATACATTATAAATATATTAATTTAAAAAGTCCCTTGATAACAGAGCTTCGAGCGAGCATAACAACTGTCACTGTTGATACTAGATTTATCGAGAAGACGACAATCGTCGACATCCTCGCGCGCGGAGGTACTAACAGTACTCTGCTTTGTGTGCCGGATGTAGCAACCTGCCACTGCCCAGGTGCTAGGATTCTCACGACCAAATCTCATATTTGTAATGTTTACTTAAACATCAATATAAGTATAGATTAGCACTTAGTTCCAGTTTTACGACGACATTCATAGCTTTAAAGAGAAAGAAGAGCAGAAGTTAAAAAATATATATGTACATTTCATTGTCCCACGCATGGCATGCCGATGAAAGTGTGGTTATGTTAAACATCTATCATTCCTATAAATAACAAATATAAAATACTAAAATATTTTCTTTTGTGTAACGTAAAATAATGCTATACTTTACACATGTATTTTAATACTGAATTTGATATTCGGCTAAACAATAAAGGTGTAATTTGAACAAATCGTGGTACACTTAATTAAATGATACCGTAACCGTTTAATTCCCGGGAGCCGGGCCCTTACAAGCAACGCTGATATAACATAATGACGCGGGCAGAGCGCGCTCGTACTGCTCACTTCCAAAAAACAAGGATTAGTTCATTTACCTCATTATTACTCTTCTTAATTGAGCGAGTATTCATAAATTGGGCGAGTTTTTGCGTCGAGCCTCTTCAAGTGCTCGGGCGCGAGATGCAATCAAACTAATGCCAGTTTTAGAGGTTTTTAATTGACGCCGAAATTTCTAAGTAAAAGTCACATGAGATCTTCTGATAAAATTGTTTTGATAATTTATACTTAAGGCTTTTTGTTTTATTTCTGGTTAAGTTGATAAAAGCCCTGACAGCTTCGGTGCCCCGTAAAACGAATGCTGTCGAATTAAACGTAAAAACAATTAATTGATCATATTAACAAGGTAACCAGGGTGCAGTCAGAGCGTCTTTCTACAAGCACTACTGTTTTTGAGTTTGATTCTCATTCGGAGAAATGATATGTTTAAATTATTTCCATTCCTCTGTTTTTGTAAGACAAAGCACGGTGTCGACTTTTGCCACTTAACGACGTAGCATATCGGCGTCAGAACACACAATCTGTGCCTTCAATTGTAAAGCTAAAGAAAATTATAAACGCCTAAAAAAAATATTCAGCGTGATGATATACATGTTCTCAACAAATGACATCTTTATTTTAATAATAACATGAAGCGGGAGCAACTCACTACCTAGAACCTAGTGGTAAAGGATTCAAGTTTCCAAGAGGTCATTGGAAGTGATAGGGCAAAGGACGTAAGATGACAGTGGTCGTAAAGTGTAAGCAAACGAAGTCGCGGACAAAGTATATAATAAAATTAAAAATTAAATTATAGAATTATTATTTACCGAAGTACAATCTTAATTAAAACTAAAGAATATATAGAAATAAAGAAAAAACATATGGAGCGTGTGTGTGTGAGGTGCTATCGTGTCGCTTGACACATATATTGTAGTTATGACAGCGTCAGACATTATTCTGTAATTAAATAAGCCGTCGCATAGTTGTATGATGTAGAGTTAATTAATGTAATGTACAGATAGTGTTAGCGCTAGTATCGGCGCGCGCGCATCCGTGCGATAGCGGCTTCCGTCCGCGGCGTCTCCCCGCGGCCTCCGCACTCTATACTACATTGCTCATTTCTTACCAGTTACGTATTGTCCTTTGCTATTTCGTAATGATCAGCCCTACTTGTCGCATGACATGTATCTGAAATCGGTGGTTTCCCTTGCATGAAATAAGTTCATGGGTTTTTCCAGACTGACTGTAAACTAGAATGTAAGCTTGCAGTTTTCAGATTCACAAATAACTTGTAGGTATTACTTACATGGCTATACAATACTCTACTGTACATACGGCATATGGCCTATGCAAGTTGATGTGAATAATATGAAAAGATAATAAACCACTAATCTCCAAGAAGACGAGTTAATAACTATATATTAATATTAAATTCTAATCACAAAATATTTATCAATTTCCGCTTTTTTATGGAGCAGGCTAACTTCAAAGGAACTCCACTGAACGATCGTAAAAGCTCGCATGTTTCTCAATAAAAAAGTAATGAACAGTGAAGCTAATTGTAATTCAATGACGCAATCAAAGGCCGTTGCATTCGTCCGCAGCCAGCAAGTAGCATCTCTAATCATTATAATAATGTTATTAGCCTAATGAACGCCGCATACGCACTCATTAATCGGAACTTGATTAACAAATTGCTACCGACCGGCCCTCCGTCCTCCCCCCTCCGTCCCCCATGCCCTGCGCCCTCTGCGCTCATCTGACCGACACCGTCACATCAGATGACTTTATTACCGGATCGATATCTTATTTATTAACATAGGACGCAAACACACTGTAGTTGACAATTTTAATGATAGCAAAGAAGAAGAAATAGTAAAATAAATCTTCAAATATGTTATTTAATATTTAAGTATTCATTTTTTTTCTATTATAATTATATAGATTATGAAGTTCATGAATTATCTTGACTTCATGTAACAGTCAGTAGTAGTAGAAATCTGAAAAAACTGCAAGTAGCAAAACAGCTGCTGTGTACATGTTACGATAGTGACAAGTGTCCACCGCGCCTTATTGCCTGGTGCCTGAGTGTCGTCCATCGTCATTAATCACGGCCGCTACGTACATGTGCCCTCATTTACATAGCGAATAATTTATATTTATCTATAATCTATATGTTAAAATTTTAATAAGTAAATATTTAAGCATTAATTGTTATGGGCTAATCATAATAGTCCTTGGCCGACATCAGATACTTATAAAAATAATTGTTCAAAGCAAAAGTTATTTTCTCGAAATCTACTTTTATGGCTCTGTTTATAAAGAATAGTACAGTACATTTTGAAAATAAACTATTCAAAATCTCAGAAGTATGTATATTAAAGTAAGATAAGCACAGCGGTAAGAAGTTCAAATTATTTATTTTAATTTAATTACTTCTCCGAAGTGGAGGCACTTGGTACGTATCTAGATGCGAGTATCGTCCGAGCGTGCAGCGCGGCCTCTCCGACACCGACACTTGCCGCTGGAGCTCGCAGCTGCTGCTCACAACTTGTCGCTCTTAGCGTTTATCAAACAATCCCTTATTTTCGCTTAATTAGTCCACGATTCTCACGATGTGTCGCCATCGTCCTGCTGGATTCAATTTAGGTATTTTAATGAGCTCCTTGGAAACTCACCGCGCCTCTCCCGCTCCACCGGTCGGACGTTTTTATCGACCTCCTGACACAAGGCGCTGAAGATTTATACGTCGCTGTTTGGGCAAAAAGGCGCCAACAGCGATTCGACATTATACATGATCATTTATTCTCAAAAGAGTTTCCACTGTAACATTTATTATTCAGGTGCATAATGTGTAATAGTTGGTAAGACGTATGTAAATTCTGTTACTGGCATTTGTTTTGTAAGGGCATCAATAACGATAGTCAACCATTAAATTCTGACGTATTTTTTTCGTTTTTCTAACAAAAACTGATGTCGAAACTTTATAGCTTGTAACTTTTTTTAAAGAAAACTGTGGCTAATTGTGTGCGATTGTTTACTATTCGTGCGGTTTTACGAGTCTTGGAAACGTATAATAGTTTTTGTCTGGCGGCGTCCCGCCGCCTGGCACGCCGCGCGCGTTGCGGGCTGCGGAGTGACGACGTGTGAACACGCCGCGCCGTGACCAATCACAGAGACCTAGCTCGAGGCGGCACCATTGATCACCTTACACAGCTACCGGCTGTGGCTGCGGCGGAGGCCGGGGCGTTCGTGTGTAACTTGATTAAGCCCACCGTGCCATTTAATAAAAGCAAAATATATCCATATTAAAGTATTTCAATAAAACACAAATAATATTCATCATATTACTATATTATAAACTAATTCCTAAACCTTTTTTATGTCAACCAACTCCATTTCTACTAACACGCACATGTATCGTTAATACCGTGTAATCGATATACGCGTGTATAATGCAGTATCGATGTCCGCCGGAGATGCGCGGGCGCCGCTGCGAGACCCGGCGTTTACCCGCGCGAGTGCGCTCGAGTGCACAACACTGCGCGGCGCGGCGTGACGGCTCACTACGACTACATGGTTTTTACGCACACTTAATTACACTTATTATGCGCTTGACTTACTTAAAATTTATCAGAGTCTGGTCCTCTCTCCTATACGAAGTGTTTTAGCTTTTTATAATTAGCGGATAATGATTTATAAAAAAATATGAACCCGTTTTATTAAGTAATAACTTTAATTTCGAATATAAAATAATATACTTTAATATGTTTTCCGTTTAGTTTACATAGGAAGAGAAGATTTGATTAATTCTTATTTACTAAACCTAATTCAACACAAATTTCAGATTTACGGAGTGCAGAAATCAATCGTTCCATATTTCACTTTACGTTAGAAAAACAAAACAAGAATTGAGAATTTATGATATTCATTTTAAAGTGCGTTTATCTTATTTTCATTTTTATGTAAACAATACAATTAATTTGTATATATATATATATATATATGTATAGTTACAAGTCTCTATAAATAAGCTAGTGTAGATATACTACACACAGCGGTACCACGCAGCATTATGTACTAATAATATTTAACAACTAGCGCAAGATCAATAGCTCTGTTCATTTACATTTTAATACGGCGCGATCGAGATAAGATGGTATCTGCGTCCGACGTCACAGAGCCGGGAGAGGCCTAATGGAGTCGAGTGCGAGATAGCATCGACCCTCCTTACCTGGACGACGCGACGTCTGTACTCTGTACTCGTACGGGGACAATAAATCCTTCCGAAGGCTTTGTCACAACCAGACTTGCTGTGCGTGTTTGTATTACTTCATAACAACCGCTCGCTGCTTACTTCTACTCCAATACTAAAATACAAGTATTCGTTCACCTTCACTTGAGCGTGAAAATTTCATTTTAATGACTGAAAGAGAAGGTCACGCGTAGCTTATTTCCCATGTAATTTGGCTTATAATTTAAATATTACATTTATAAGAAATTTCCATTACGCATCGATGGCTGCCTGTCATTTAATAAGGCATGACTATCGCGTTCGCCTCGGTGCGACCATCCTCAGTGGGCGTTACCCGCACTGCCCGCACTACCCGCACTACCCGCACTACCCGCACTTCCCGCACTAGCTACACTAGGACCGAGACGGGGACGGTAAGGTAGGACTGCCATGTTTTAATTACGCGACGCGGGTGGGCGTGACGTCACTGCGCCGCCGCTCGTGGCCACCGACCTTGTTTCTGCAGAACTTCAATTTACGGTATCAATCAACATTTTACGGTGAAATACCGCAGAATCCGCCGCGAACGCCGTATCCGGGTCAAGTATTTAGCATTTAATGGGATATTTTTTTTGTAAGCTTTTTTTTGATTTTTATAATTAGTTAAATAGTGTGTGCTATGCCTTAAACGCTAGAAATAATTAATTATATCCGTTCTGAAGTTTTATTCCGTCATACAAGTATTACATGTACATTGCTAGTAAACTCTTTTAATTTTTGGATTTTTTTTCAAAAGTAATTTTGGATATAAATAATCATTTAATATATATAAAATAATAATGTAACTCTTTAATGTCCGTACGCATTAGTTGCCGTACTTAGTTTATTATCGCAATTGTCAACTTTCTATCGTTGATAATATTCTGTCTCAATAAATAATTTCTAATCGCAGGCAAATGGGACACCGGCCGAGATGTGTATCAGTAGCAGATATCAAAACGCGGAGGTAAATACCTCGGTAGGACGACCACAATTGACAACGGCCTGTTGGATCTTACAGGACATTTTCATCTATATAAAGATGAAAATTAATGTTTAGCTTTCGTTTATACCCGCAAAATTGGGAAGTCTTTGAAAATCCAGTGCCAACTTCTCCACTTTCTGGCTTTCTGAAATCAAGACAATGTATGTTGAGTGGCAAAACTGAACGATCCTTTGCTTCACTAGAAGGGAGAAATGAAAATAATCAAATATAAACATTTTTATATATATATATATATATATATATATATATATATATATATATATATATATATATGTATATATATATATATATATATGTATGTATATATATATATATATATATGTGTGTGTGTGTGTGTGATGCTCCTCTATGGCCTTAAGGTTATTTTTTTATCCGTACAAGCCAGACAACTTATATTAACAATATAGTTACTTAAACTATATTTTACAGCGAGCTTTTCATTACTTATATTGGCACGATTTGGTATTTTAAATATCTAAAATATTATACTTGTACCCTTCATATTGTTTTCTTTTATCTTACATCAATTATTTACGTCAATACTTAGTGTAAATATTAAAATATTAATCAATTTAAAATCGTCGACGGAGTGTCTTTAAACTAGGTTGTCATTGAATACCCTATACCTGGGATAAAGTGTGAAAATGGGGTAATTTTCCTTTTAGATTGTGACCTATATGTAATGGAAATCTGAAATCTTTCATTGAAGAAAGAATTTCCTAGTAATATCCGTGTAATAATAACAGCATGGTGTTTCTTTTGCCAATTGTGTTTAGCAACGTTCAGGTGGTACAAGGGGACAAGTGATACGTCTCGAGCCCCGAGCCCGCCTTATCTCCGCATCGCCGTCGAGCGGCCGCGGACGACGACTGGAATCATTGCGGGTAATGAATTCAGAGAATCGCAGGATGTTGCATTGATAAAGATTTATATCGATTCAAATTTGTTTCATAATGTAACGTGTAATATAACGAGGAGGCGCTCCGTGGCATTGCTCGTTGTTTTTTGTTTACGATATCTCTTTATTCACTTAATACAAATATATTCGTGATGGTGTGATAATAAAGAAAGTGTGGTTTTTGTTAATAATAAGGCTAGTAAATCTTTTTTTTATTTATTTTTTTTTTTGTAAAGGTAAACATTTAAATATGAACGAAATATTCATAATGGAATATGTATTTATATTAAAGTCTCTTGAGACGTTTCAAATAATTGATAGATGTGTTGAATCGTGAATAATTCATTAGTACGAAGAGATGACTGTCTTCTATCAATACAATAATCATTTATATATTTTAGATTTGAAGTAAGTATAGTAATAATAATAAAAAAACATGATTTGATTTCACCCTTTTTATATATTAACAGCGCTACAATAGACAAACAAAGTGGAGCACAAAGCATTTCATCCCAAATAATTGATAGGAAACGTGCGTAGACACGAGTTATGTGAAACAGTACCCCCTTGGCTGCTCTATTGTGGGCTCTAATTGAATTGATGATAGTTGAGTGCGGGAATTCGGCGCTCTCGCTCTCGGCCGCAGCCCGGAGGTGTTATTACACACACAAAGCCTGTTTTTGTGTTTCTCGGCGTTCGATTTTAATAAAATGGTGTACGTGCCGCCCGGGCTCGGGACGACCTGCTGCCTCTATAGCAGGCACTAGTGTTGTAGTGAGCAGATATATACGTGCACTTTGGCAAATTTGCAAAAAGTATAATAATGTACCTTTCAAAATCTTTAGTATAATTACGTTTTTCAAAAACTTCACATTTGTTCAGTACGTTGATATATTTTTTATCATATTTATATGCTATAATTATACCAAGTGGCATGCGACGCGAACAGTATGCTACAAATCTATTACTTACCCGATTGCCTTGATGCTGTTATATACATTTATATACCGACCAAAGAATTAAAAGAATCTCACTTAAACGTATTACACTTCTTCAGTAAACTGCCGGACGAATTGCAGTGTGTGTGCAAGCAACAAATCACTCAAATCATCTACATATAATTTTACATATTTTAAGTATATAAAGTATGTACGAAGCATAATTAATATACACATGTATCGGATAAATACAAAAATAATGTCACTGTATTAATGTAGTTAATCTCAGTAACCCTCGCTTTCTCATTTTTATTTAGGTTTGCAGGTTGTAAATCTAGAATGTAATTTATCAAATTGCTCTTAATACAATGGACTTGCAGCTTGTGCTCTAGATCCCTCTCGATGTTTCGATGAGTCAATCACTGCGATGTTCTTCATATACACTTAACTTCAATAACATACGTTGTGAATAAAAATGGTGCAAAAGGAAGCAATTCTAGGTAGGAGAAGGCTTACTCAAAAGGTATTTCACGGTCGAGTGGCTAGATGCAGGCCTGTCGGTTCGGTTGAAGGGAACGAATTAAATTTGAGCGTTTACGAGCGCCTCCCCCCTCAGGACGCCGTCCTCCCGCGGTGACCTCCTCGCCGCGCTGCAATGCGGGTATCATGTCACGCAAAAACACTCCTTAATTAACCTTCTTAGCGACCCGTCCTCATCGCCGCGAGCTGACACGAGGGACATGAAACAGTTAACACTACAATATATCTATATATCCGTACCAGCATGGATATAACTTCAAAGCGGATATTTTCAAATTTTAGATTTATGTATAAATATCTATGTAGTGTATCTGTTTTAAGTTATAATATTAAAATAATTTTTATTAAAATGTATTTTATTTTTCCTTGATGTATTTTCATCCTTTAAATAAACCAATATTTACTTAATACTATTTAAATAAAAAATGTACTTCTATGCAAGTCGACTATTAACTTGTTCACCCCATTTATATTGTATTCTTCATCGTCATATGCCCCACAATTTATGTAAATCTGCTAAAAATCGCATCGTATGATTTTTTAATAAAAATATTAAAGTATCGGCAACCTTCACCAACGTATACTTATATGTAAGTATTTAAGTTTAGTATTTATATCGCATCAGGAAGGCTTGCATCGCGTGAGGGCGCGCGAGTTCAGGGCGAGTGAGATGCTGAGGACGGGAGAGCAGACGGGGGAGCGCAGGGACGCGGGGGAGGGGCGCGAGGAAGGGCGAGGGTCGACGCCCTGCGGCGCAGGTGCCGCGCCCCGCCGCCGCTCAAGTAGGCTTCTAGCAGACGATTTTTAATCAATCGAAATAATCAATACTAATATAGTAAAGATTTTCGTAATTTAATTTGAAAATAGTATGGCTTTATAAGGAATTGGCTATATTTGAAATATTTCAGACATCAATAAATACAACCACAGTGTTGTACTCGGTAAAAATTCGAACTGTCCTTGTCGTGTCCGAATAAATAAATATTATTACTAAAGTATAGATAATAGTAATTAATAAAAAGATACGTGTTTATGTAAGCTTGTGTGGAGTCGGTAGTGTAGTGTGCAGTACACCTGCACCGCCGGTCGCATTGCTTGCTCGGCTTTTTGTCCGCGCGGCGCTGACGACCAGCCACCGATTACGACTTACCAAATTATCAAACTCTCCTCCCGTGCGGACCCGACTCGCCCCCGACGGGAAAAAATATTCTTTGTTTCATTTTTGTGCCGCATTTGAACTCGTTTTGATGTTTGATTTATCTCGTATAATTTTATGGCTGTTATTATATATTTATTCAATGAACGTACGCGTCCGCCGCTCCGTCGCCCGCCAACCAGCTTCACGACAAATGCAAGGTTTTTGTTTCAAGAGTATTCGATAATGCACTTTCATCTCGGCGCGACGCGAGCGGAGGGTCCGAGCTGGCTCTAATTTGAAATATTCTACTAGTTCGCCTCTAAAAGACAAAGTCTTACAAATAACCTTGCTACAGTTACATTCAGAAGTATATTATTCACTCATAAAACCAGTTTAACACATAACAATTACTTACTACTGCTATTTTGTAAGTGAAATTCAATATCGAGAGGCACTTCCAAAGTAAGGGATACTTTCTGTCGAGTTGGTTTGCTCAACCTGGGAAGACCGCTAGTGGGGAAGCGAACCTTGGGAACACACTTTTGTATTCTCAAGCTTTCAACTTGTTTTGAACATTGTGTAATATAAATTAATAATCTTATAATAAGAGCCCCGGGTGAGACGATAGTATTTAATTAATAGAAATCTCTTCAGCGAAATGAAACAGGTTATTTCTGGTTCCTCACACAAACTGAGCTTTGTCCGTTTTCTTAATAACTTATTACGACTCTGGAATGTTCGGACAAATAACGCATTGAATGATCGATGTTTATTGTAAAGAGAAAATAATAAACCTTTTAAGTGGAAAGATTAAATAATATGAACGTTTAGATGGAAGATGCAAGTGGACAAGTTTAACTGGTGGCTTTTTGTATTAGAGCTACAAAAAATTTTTTTACTATTTTACGTTAATTTTAGTTTTGTAAAGATATCTTCTTTATTAACTCTGTCACATTTTTCTCTGCTATTACATTATTTA
Source organism: Dryadula phaetusa (assembly GCA_032432895.1). NCBI lineage: Eukaryota > Metazoa > Arthropoda > Insecta > Lepidoptera > Nymphalidae > Dryadula > Dryadula phaetusa. The sequence continues at coordinate 6,087,897 of JAOYRS010000059.1, read as the reverse complement.
CTGTGCCGTTATTTACAACCAGTAAAGTCATAGTCTACATGAAAAAGATATATTTCTGTGACACTCGAGTCCTCCGAGATATGCAATATAGAGAGACTTTTCTGTTTCTTTAAAATATGATTATATTATAAAATAGAATTAATAACAAATATGTAAAGCACAAGCAATATTTTTCTTCTGACAACTTAACTAGCAGACTCTAAAAACAACATGCAACGACACAACCTCCTTCCGCGTGCAAAGTGCTCGAAGGAGTGATCTTTCATTTAGCTGTGCTTCACGTACTACATTTACTCCCAAAAGTATGGTATTCATATTTATAAAACGTTAATTCACATATAACTGTAAACAAAGTATTGCTAGCGTGTGACTGTCCACAGCTGACGACAGAACTATGGATAGATGTCATTTTCAAAATAAACCCAGCATTCTAATAAAATGCTGTACAAGTTGCATATGCTCGTGCGGTGTTCGACGTGCAACGTGCAACGTGCAACGTGCAACGTGCAACGTGCAAATCGTCCAGCGTGATGTTATCACTTCATATACAAGTAAGTTGGTATTAATTGCGCACGCACACGCCTCGCATTCACTGTGGACGATAGAGATAACGCGCGCGTGATACCGAGATAGTCGTCGCTGCCTTTAACTTGTACTGTTTCATATATGAATCATTCGCATAACAAATTGAACTAAATTCATCTATAATTTAAGATCTGTGATTAAATTTCTCGCAGTATGTACTTTGTAATTTATATGATTGTTTGTTATATTGATTGCTTTGTTATCTGCAAAATAAATGTACTTATAAACATATTAATTGTAAAGTATTTAATTATTTTTTGATTTACAATATTTTATTGTTAAATTTGATGGTGTTATGAAGCCTTGGAAATTCCTACTGCGATGTCTCTAAAACCTACTTCAACTGTCATAAAGGTCGTCAATATGGAAGTATTAATTCTTCTGTACTTTAGTAAAAAAACGGACAGTTTTATGCGAGACGGCGACTCGTGAACACAATGGCAGCTTATATCTGCTCAGCACTCCCGCCTCAACACTCTTACAGTAACAAGCGAGACGTAGATATTTGTATACTTATATGTATGTATGTATGTATATGTGGTTACATAGTATATATCTTTGGACATGAAGTAATTCCATCATAGCTAAGTGTTCGGAGACCAAAACAGTATGGAAAGCGCAATCGTTAGAGGACAGACAAAATATATGTTCATATGATGTAGTTACTATTTTGAATATACTTTATTGTGAATAAATATTTTTTCTTAATATTGAATAAAATTTCATGTTTCATTATATTATTTTCTAGCAAAAATAACATAAAATACAAATTTAGATACACAGATTTATTTTCAAAACAATGTGTTTCGAAGTTTATTGAAGAAACAACGTAAAGGATTCCATTCCCGACGGGACGGGGGACTCCAGGCCGCTTGATTTTTACAAAAATCGTTAAAACTAATATTTATTATTTACTGCCTGTTAAAAAACTATTTTACCCAGTGTATTATATTATAGATACAAAATAATATTTTTGTTAAATGCTATTTCGAACAATTGTACATGATAACTATTAAAGTAACTTGCTAGCTTCACGCCTTTACCCCGCATAGCTGGGTAGACAGAAAGTACCAAGTGTCAAGACACTCCATATATCGCTTTCCACCAAATTCGAGATATTGCGTGTTGAGTGGTGAAACTCAACGCCGCACTTTGTCTTACCAGAGCGAAAATAATTTAAATATAATCACTCACATCTGAGTGGGGATCGAACCCACAACCGATCACGTTTATAGTCAGACGCTGTCCCTCTGCGCCACAACCGGCCTTAGACTTGTTTAATAAATAAAAATAAAACTGTGATTATTTTAATATAAATTAATTATTAAATATTTACATATATGTATATTTCTCTCTATGGATACAGTACCCACTACAAGTATGATCTTCAAACGATGTTGTATGATAATCCAATAGAGAGATCAGTATCTGAGCCCGTAACAATTGCATATTTGAGACAACGTGTGAACGCGGCGAGGCACATGTCCTCCCACATCAGATGCTATCGCCGGCATTAGGCTGATGTCGCGATGCTCGATAGCGACTGAAGTAAACGTAAGACTACACCTTGCTCTGCTAACAAAATGTTTTTATGTTTTATTTATTTGTAAAGTACTTGTAAACAAATTATTTACGATAAAAGAGAAATGTTCATACTTCAGGTGACAGTGTCATCACAGTATATGTATCATGATGCCTGCTTGCGGAAGGTCAGATAAAGGACCTACGAAGAAGATAATAACAGTAGAAGATGCGGAAGAGGTATGCTAGAAACTTAACTTAGCAGTAAGTGCTTTATTATTTAAACTTTAGTACTGAGATAATCTCAACAAAAATCAAACGATTTACATTAACGTATTTTATTAAGATTCTGATACTTTGTTCCTTAATCTTTAATAACAACGATATTATCACTAAAGAGAGGAATATAAACTTTGAGTTATTAAATTATAGATCTAGATAGGTATAAAGTCTACAGACTCCTCAAGCACTTTTGGACAAATGAGGTTTGATAGGGCGCAGGCGCTCGCGGCGGCGCTCAAACAATGGGCTATCAGTTAGATGCTGTGTCTACTGTACTCCACTGTACTGGAGCGCTGTACTGCAGTGCGAGTAGCCGTGTGCTGCGATCACCGAGCACAATACTGCGATACAGATATATGACTCATATTTATGAAGCTATTTGTAAGGAAGATGAAATCAATTTGAAGTAATAGACGTAGATTCATATCAGTACGAATATTGTTCCTGTGTTTTTCTAACAAAATATTGTATCCTCAGGAGTTTATAATTAAAATGTTTTAATTTTAGTACGTATTTTATAGTTTTACAAAGAAAAATAGTAAACCTAACTAATATATTATTTCTAAGGAATATAAATAGTATATAGCGGATATAAATTGTCGCACTCACGACATTATATACACTTCAAGAAAGATTTTTTTAATTTAACATACAGATATATTTGTAAATATAAATAAAAACTCGATTAGTCGGAGAGTTAAATGTAGAGTAAGGATTTATATTTATTCAGAGGACATTTAAATGAACATAAAATAAAAATATAGTCAATATAATTGTAATACGTCATAAAACGCTTGCTGTTAAAGTTAACCGCAAATTGCGCGTCTATCGGTTATCGCTCGCCGCAAAGAAACGCTTACGGTTGGTAGTCGCGAGATGAGTCGCGCCGTCGACCGCAGAGCACCGGCGTTTTTGTGCTTCCGCAGACAATGGACCATCAGCGGAACAGGACCTCTGTGTGCATTCTATAATGTGCACTGTATACGTATGTATTGTGCAGGACGTACGGGTGTCTGTACGTAAACTTAATATTAAAGAGTTACTCAAAGAACAAGTATACAATTGCTTACAGATTTGTTTCTTAAAACAAAGTGAGAGTAAAGAAAACTTGATTTTAACTTAATTTTGTTTACATAACTTGATAATGACAATATTTTATTGCTTAATGTGATTTATGAAACAAATATTTTTTATAAAATAATGTAATCTTGCATAAAATTTAATACTCTTATACTTCAATAGTAGAAGCCACTGTATAAGTGTAGTATATATTATTGGCAACTCCCTCACGGCCGACTACAAGAAGCCGGTGCTCATCGAAACGTTAATTATTCTCGCATATAAGGAGATAATACAAAGGACATAAAGCTTAATATTTATTTGTAAGATGATCGTAACAGCCTCCATTGACTTCGCCAGGCGACGTGACGCGCGTTCGTGATTGGGGAATTAGCTCGATTTTGTCACGTCACTGTTAAACAAAGCGCTAATTATCACATTTTTCTAACTTAAAAGCACTTAGTAATAACAAATTAAGTTTAGCAATACAAAGTCGACTAAATCAATTCTTGGGAGACGTACGTTTTTATTTGCACCTATATAGCATACATGATTATGAATTAAAAGGCAAACAAAACATATTATAAAAATACTAGTTAGCGATATTGGTATAAAATATTAAATAATAATAATATTTGTAAAGTGATAATGAGCTATTTTTAATTAAAATATTTTAGACGGATTAATCGAGTATATTTTGGTATTAGAAAATATATTTTTGGAAAACCTGACGTTTCGAACACTTTCCGTGCTCACGGGTAGATTGATCTATCTTACCAAAATATACGAGATTAATCCGTTCAAAATAGTTTAATTTAAAATGTGTCGATTTCGTGAAAATTAAAGATCTTCGCAATCGCTATAAGTCTGGACTATCATCTTCAGATACCGACAAGTTAAGAGACCTTAACTTAACTACTATTTTTAAAGTGTTCTTCCACACATAGGATTAGAAAACATTTCTGAAAAAACCTAATTTTTTTTGCTAACAACTTTGTTTGTTTTTGTTTTGCACTACTTTTTTACATTCATATCGTTATTAATAAAGAATACTATTTTACATTGCAACCAGGAGGAGGCACCTGCGCGGACGCGTGCGCCGCCGCGTGCGCCGCCGCGCCGTGCGTCTGCACTCATAGTTAAGAATGTGATCTTTACATAATTATCAAAATGTTATGTTAATATACTACTTTATGATGTACATGTGGTTATTTGAGATATTTATTAGGAGAGAGCGATAGCGACACACACACATACAAACACACGCACACACATGACCATAATGATTTGTATTACCTAATTACTTTAAAATGGTGGTTTACATAATCTACGGCTGACCTCCTGAACTCATACATTCGATACACAAACAATTCATTACGAAGCGGATATATGTTCTTCTTTATACACATCGAAGACCTACAAGGTTTGGAAATTATAATGTTAATTGAAAATCGTTGTAATGTAACTTTAAATACCTTACGAAGGTATTGTGTGTTTAGAAACGCTTTTTTATTATTTTGTTTCATCGTGTATTTTTTTATAAAACTAGTTTATTACTATTTTAAATGAAACTATTTTAACCGGATTAATCGCGTATATTTTGGTATTAGATATAGACTACCGTCTGCCTGTAACTGCGGACTACGGTAAAGTGTTCGAAACGTCAGGTTTCCAAAAATGTATTTTCGAATATCAAAATAATAGTTTAATTTATGTATGTATGTAAAGGTATATATTTACTATTGTTAAAGTGTTATTCACACTTAAAATTAGAAAACATTTATGAAAAAACGTATAAAAATTTGAACGCAGCGGGATTCGAACCCGCGCGTCTTAGATACCGTCCAACGTATGGCTTAGCGGTCTTAAACGGTATCCAAGAGGCGCGGGTTCGAATTTCGCTGCGTTCAAATTTTTATACGTTTTTTCATAAATGTTAGGTAAAGGTATATTGATTGTAAGTAAAATAAAATTAAACTAATTATTATAAATATGAAATATATTCTAAAGAATACAGATTATACTTTATTATATTTATATTATTGCGTTTTGAGAGAATAAAGTAAGTATATTTATTTAGAAACAAATACATGTCAATTTAAATAGTCAGTATATATTATGCTCAACGTAAATGATGTTTCTTGATAAAAGACATCAACGCGCGCAATTTAAGTCGCCGTGTTCATTTGATTATGTCTTCGGAATTTTAATTTTATTACAGTGATATAGCTGAGATTATCAAAGAGCATCAGTTGACATATGGACAGACACTTAATCTTACTTAGTTAATATAATACGCTCGTATGTCTGTATGTATATTTGGTAAATGTATTAAGATAAATCAATCGAAGTCACTTGTTGGTAAAAGTGCACGTAAATAAATATATGAGATTGGTATGTAATGACAAAGTATTATAAACATCTAGGTGAAATTTTATAATGATGACTTCACATTACAGACTCGTACACTGCGACATGAATCTTGTAGTAACTCGTAATATTTATTTAGAATTATTTTTGTTTTTTGATATGCACCCGGTAGTAGGCATTTCTTGATAATAGACACTTGAAACGACTCACATGTGTTAAGGTGTGTCTCAACATCACTGTCAAATAACTAACATTGTAAACGTAAACTTTACTAGAAATATCAATAAACACTTTAAAGTTATAAAAGTGCCATAAGTTTTTATGGTTTTTTAAAGAATTGAAAGTATTTGAATGGCCGCGTTTAATAAACACTTTTCTCGAATATCTCGTAAACTTAATCTTTAACAAATAGAATTCATTTTTTTACATACTACATCGATCTTTTTGATTACCTTTCTAATTGTTTGTATATCTGCTTCCGTTATATGGTGTCCCAGTTAAAGTTATTGGAAATATCCATGATGGTATTGATGTACTTGTTTCTTAAATACACATATATGTATGTATGTATGTACATATATGCGAAAAAAATAAAAAATTATAAAGTAAAATGATTTAACTACAGAGTTAAAGTCGCAATCATTCCACGTCCATCACCTGTTACAACAATGCTTGCAATACAAACCATTTAGATGAAAAATGTATTATCTCAAAGTAAAATATAGAGAGGTGTCGCCTCGGTGATGGCGGACGCTCCATCACGCGGGGCGCTCGCGCGTCGTGGCGGCTGCAGGAGTCTCGGCCTATTTGTTTGATGATTCTTTTATTTTAATTGCTGTTCTTTACAACTCAAAAGTAAGACTTTAATGGTGCCTTCTATTACATAAACTATTTATATAGTTTATACTACTATTGTGTTTATTATTATATTTTTTTAATCTTTAATAATAAAAAAAAACATTTTTTTAACTTCACGCTTTTATCTCACGGATAGACAGAAAATACCTAGTGTCAAGACACTCCGTACTTTTATTTCCACCGAATTCGACGCATGTTGAGTGGTGGAACTCCACGCCTTTGTCTTACTAGAGCGAAGAAATGAAAATAATTTTAAATATAATCACTTCCCCGAGAGGGGAGCGAACCTACAACCAATCACGTTTTCAATTAGACGCTGCCCACTGCGCCACCACCGGCGTCCACTTCTAAACTTATTTGATATAATAATAATTATCCTAGACATTTTTATCAAATATAACGATTAGTTTTTGCTCCACGTAATTTATTGAATATGAATAATTAATCATAAATTTTGATATCTAATCAGTACATTTGCCGCAGACAGTCAGTACGTACAAAAACAAACGTATGTAAATACAAAAACGTCTCCTCACAATAGCCTTAATCCTGCGCGTGAGTGACGGCAAGTGGGCGGCGTTTTATTTAATCAAATCTAAACAACAAGTACGTCGCGTGTACGTGTTAGACGAAAGGAAGTAGTCTGAAAGTACTACATAAAGTGAAAAATATTTTTATTTTATTGTTTCAATGGGTTCAGATGTTTTATTGTTTTGTCACATTTGATTTTCCAAATCACAGACGCGACTTAAGTCTGAATATAGATATATTGAGCTTTTATATATTTTCTTTAAAGTAATCTTTGTATATCATTGCATGCTCAAAGAACTGGTTCACACGTCCTAGCAATTCACCAATAAAACTAATTTCCCGGCTCAACTGTAGCACGAAGCTTGTATCCGAAGCAAATAAGGATTAGTCTAATGCACTTAATGATACGTTCACGAAGTATCAAAATATTGGGAACAAAAAATACACTTAAAAAGATCGCATCGACGCGTCAGACGGAGTGAGACCTCGACAACGACTTGATATCAGATTCATTTTTTAAGCTTTATTAATTCAAGCAGAAAATCATGAATAATGTACCTACATATATGTATATCATATATTATGCGCTGTAAGCTGCCATTGGAGCTCGGATTGTTTTAATTAAACATTGACGATGAGTACTTCAGTATGAAAATTAATTTATATTTTAATTTATGAATTAATTTTGCAATTTTTTTAACATAACAAATAGTTTCAACAATCCCAACTTGTTATAAATATATATTTATTAGTTATTACTAAAGAAAATGAGAGAAAAGTGTTTTTTTTTGCATCAGCACGGTCCCCCGCCAATAGTACACAGTCCAGGTAGTACCGACTTGGGTCGCAGGGAATTTTAATTGGTAATATCATTCAGATGTCGCTCCAGCCTGCGGAGCCGGGAAGTGACTCGCGCTATACGTAGATAGATACTTGAATACCGAAGTACATAGAAGTTACCTTATCAGTGATAATAATTATACATTGTATGAGTTTTAACTCCTTAATGGCGTTTATTTAATCGAAAACCACCAACAAACGCTCTTTATCACCAGGTACATATTATGTATTCGATAAATATAGTTTTATTGCCAATTAAAAGGACGGGTCGGGACACAGCTAATAAAAACTTAACTTTGCTAAAAATTTAATCATCAGCGAATATTTTTGGGAAATTTAAAAACCAGTTTCTGTATTCCTTTTATAATAAACTATACAAATAAATTAGAATGCTTATCTCAAGACAAACGAGCTACATTAAATGGGTCGCGACAAGCAATGTTACAGGAATTTATACATATATGAGAACATCATCGTGTTTGCTTAACATACATATTTCATTATATATATATTCATTTAAAAATTAACCTAGTTATATGAAAAATAACTTTGAACAAACAATACATTGTATCTACACTTTGTGGACGCAGTGTGGCACTTTGTTACACACTTAAACAGTGTCTACCTTTACAATTATTTTTCTTTAGCTTCACTCTTTTACCCTGCTTAGAAGGGGTAGACAGAAAGTACTTAGGGTCAAGACACTCCGTACTTCGCTTTCCACCAAATCCGAGACTTTGCGTGTTGAGTGGTGGAAATCACCGCCGCACTTTGTCTTTAAAAACCAGAGCGAGAAAGTGAAAATAATTTTAAATATAATCACTTCCTCGAGCGGGGATCGAACCCACAACCGATCGCGTTTACAGTCAGACGCAGTCCAACTACACCACGACCGGCGTCTACCTTCATAATTCAGGTTTCATAATATTAAACGTAATCATTTCACTAAATATATTTTAAGTATTATAAAGGATCCATGTTGTATATAGATTAAAATTAATATACAAATATAAATAATACGTTAGTAACCACACATCACAGTAAGTGTTATGAGAAAAATGTTATAATTAAAGTATGCGAAGGATCGTTAACCTAAAGTGAAATAGAGGTTGAAAGAACACAGGCATGTGCCGGGTGTCGAACCCGCGCCCACATCCTTCAAATAGCATAAAATATGTTAGTTTACAGATTAAGCAGATTAGTTTTTATTTATTCCATTAACGTGGTTTTACAAGAAACAATGAAAATAAAATGCCAATTAAGATAGCGAAGGGATTCGAGGAATCTGAGTCAAGGCGCACCTCCACCTCCACCTCTCGGCTCACACCATTCTGATTGATCACAAAATGGAGTATTTTCTATATTTCCTTTCTTTGATATGAAAAAAAAATACTTTCAATCAAATTCTCTGCTAAATTCATTTAATTAAATTAGATGCTTTTCTTTTCAAATCATTATTTATTTATGCGTTTCCTTATATTTTAAATTGTTTATTAATATTTATGTATTTTATAACAGTGCCACTTAAATTATTAAAATAATAAAATTATCATTGAGTATACCTAAAAGAATAAATATAATAATGATTAAATTTAGATATTTTAATATGTTAGTTGAAAACAATAATAAAATAAATCAAGGCTGACTAAAACAACAGCAAAAGTCAAAAAGTTCCTAGAACGTAAGCATTCCAGCATCGCGCCTCGCGTCCTGTTGGTGAAACAGAGAAATTATTCCACTCCATCGATAAACATCTGCGTACTCTTGTCGCACTGTTCTGAATATTACACCTGGTTAAAGCCAGTCACAATGATAATTAGACTAGCTCTAAATAAATTTCGAGTACACAGAGGATTTGATTTATATCAAGTAAGTGACAAGTGAAGGTATTAGCTGCCTAATTAAATACGTTCTCGATCGTCGACATTAGCCAAGTTTGCGGGACACATCGCATGTATCGTTGACATGTGCGGTCCAGTCGCGGCAAAAACGCGAAAAAATTCGCAAACCATTCCCACGGTCCTAATCAGAGCCTGACTCACTACATAAGGACGGAGCCGCCGCGATCTGTTTAGGTAAATTGGACGAATTGCTTTGACTCACTTTTAAACGAATGTGTCAAGGTCCAATAGTATATATAGCTAGATGGTTCCTCGTTTATGATAAATGTAGGAAGAACAGATTTGAACGCGTATCTGCTTATGTGTTAATCAATTTGATTATTTTTATGTTAGGGAGAATATTTATAACAATATAAATATGAGTGATGTATTATAATTGTTCTATCTTTATTTTGAATAATGTTACAATATTATCTGTCTGTCATTAAATATATAGTAGTAAAAACAAATAAAAGGGAATTCTTTTTCTAAGTCAAATGAAAACAATAAATTTGCACATAAAATTCCACGCTTGAAAGCTCGTGAGGTGTAAGTAGCTCTTCCGCCAACAAGTCCACAACGCCAGATGATTGATTCCCGCGGCTGCGTCTGCGCATCTCCCGCTCTAACAAACGCCGCAATTAATCACATATCACTTTTATTAACCGTTACCTGCATTCTAGCTCTGGTTCGATGAACTACAGACGCATCAAACAGCTCACCCATTACGACTTTATGATTTAAGCGCTCAATTTATTTCAAATGAATGATACGGCTGCCAATAAAAATATTTTAATTGTACAAAACAGATATACAAATAAACACTGTTTCTAAAACACTGTCTTAACGATTCATTATGAAGTATTTTGGTTTAAACACACTTGGTCTTTCATATTAATGTAAATTATATGATAACCGTCGTTACTGAAGTGTAAGTGGCTTTATCGAACGTAGCGTAAAATATAATGCAAGGCGCTCCTCGCAGTGATTTACATACGTTTACATTAAACGACACGCGCACGCGACGCGTCCACACGCTCACACTTTTTTATTAAAAAGCACGATCGTCGGTGTTTTGGATATTAATACTATCATTTGCATTCTATAATTCAGTAATCAATTGCATGATATTGGTTAGACTACACGCCTCCCACTGTTCGCTACTTCTTCCACTTTTACGTACAAAATAAAAGAGTCACTATATACTGACCGCACTCGACTATAACATTTTTTTTATGTAACGCGCGCTTACATCACAACCTTTACAGTAAGGGCATATCTGTACTTCGTACGTATTGTCACTACGGCTTCGTTCCTTTATCCAATACTGTAAGTACTAGATGTAATTCCAATAAAAGAAATAATACATATAAAAGCAGATGATCCGAAGAGAATCGTAAAGCTCAAGAAACAATAAAGGAAACAGCAACAGGACAAGCTCTAAATCCTTATCCGCGAGTCCGCAGATCGCGGTGTACAAGCGCATGCGCGCTAATGCACGGCGCAGGCGCAGCGCAGGAACACGCGCGATGCTCTGCGATACGGTGAGTTATAGCAGATGCTCTATCGCAAGCATCTAGCGTGACTTCTGAATATGCTATTCAATGCGATGCTAACACTGAAATCTGTGTCTCTACGCTGTAGTACTCAATACTTACTATCTTGTAATATACTGTAATCTTTCCCTTGCTCTACTTTCACCCTTCAGAGGGCAAAATGTCAAGCCATGAAAATGTCCAAACAGCTGAGATTACTCGACTAGTATTAAGAATACCTTCTAATGTGGACACTAAGGAGCTTAACTTAACTTATGAATCTAGTTGAAATGTAAGAAAATATAAATAAATTTTTCAACATTTGCAATTATTGCGCATCTTCAAGATACATGATACATACATACTTGGCAACAAACTTTTATTGAAGTTTGTATCTCATGTAGTCTAGCCTAGAATAGTAAGTAGGTTAGAATAGCAAAAACTCATAAACTGTCATTGTAATATTTACAATGAAGTGTATTTAAAATGGAGTACATTTTATAAATAATTTAATAATTTGTAATTATGCTTAAAATAAATGCAATTGCTTGACCATTAACGTGCATGTAACGTAACTTAACGTAACGTAAATCATGTATCCACTGTGTGCAATAAAAGCTAATTGAGCACAAACTAAATAAAGTTTAATTTTATATCTGTTGCATATAAATCTTCCAAACCTGTCCACATAATAGTGACTCTAACGAGTATGAACTCGTTTGGTGTTAATTAAAAAATAATCTACTTATAGGCGAAATTTTTATTGATAGCTACCATTACGACCGCCGTTAGCCGAGCGTCCGAGCGTGGAGACGCAAACCCGCGAAGCGAGCGGGAAATAAATCACTATCTGTCGGTTATTTGCGTCGAGACGAGCTCGCACAATTAAATGTATCTGGCATAATGGCATCTGATTGTGTTCTAATTTATTTTTTATTTAATCCAGCACAAATGTTCTACATTCTACAAATTTTGAAAATTAAAGAAAGTCATAAATGAAGACATTGTTTTACACGTGACGGGTTTCCGTGTTTTTGTTTAAGCACTGAAGCATTCTAACATGTTGCCTGCTACATGAGACGTACACATGTATCAGTGGCGACTCTACATCTAATTCATTAGCTTAATTAAGTTAATGTAGCGCTCACGGCGATCGCTCACGATTCTTCAAGTAATAAATCGTTTAGGAAAAAAGCTATAAATCGTTGGATTCGCAATGGATGTAATAACATAGCTGCCGTTCCGAGTAAGCCGGTTAGTAATTATATGCACGTAGCGCTCTGCAGTGACAACATGGGGATGAATTATATAGCTTATACATATACGTACTCATATATATATATATATATATATATATATATATATATATAAATGAAGAATATTAGTAGGCATTGAGCCAATCTCACTAAATTAGACAGACATGTGGTAGTGTCATGGCACTATGATGTAAGCAAGCTGTCAAAACGAACAAAATATAAACAACACAAACATATAATAAAGATACTGCCGGAGTTGGAACTTGTGACGTGGTAACAATGATAAATGTGGAGTAGTGGAGTGTAGAAAAAATTTTCTCATTATTTAAAGCGATATATATTTATTGTAGGGCGTGTGTCGGCGGGCGGCGGTATGGCGGGGTGGCGAGGCGTCGCGTCGTCGGGTCGCGGGTTATCTGCGGGTATCTCACAGCCAGCTACAAATTTGAAAGTCCTGTCCGCCCGATATCACCGGCCGCCGCTATCTCTAATTAACATCGCATCGACTCGCCTGATCGATAGTTCTTCACGCTTCCTATGAAACTACACACTTGTACGCCGTCACTCGATCATATTGTTTAACGATTTAAAAATCATTATCACAGTGTTAGCTAATGACAAACGTTTTATTTGTAATGTATGACTGAAGCTGACTTTGTAGCATTTTAAGATTTGTGAACTGTGAATACAACAGGACAAATTACACAGTTATTATGTTAATATAACTATAGGTATCTCAATACATAAGCAAGTAGCGTAACACATCACTAAACTATATTTTCAATATCCACATTCAGTAAATATTTCTTTCGTCAGCTAGTAAGTCTGTTACGTAAAAATGTATGAGCTCCCCGAGTTTTCTAATCGCTTCCAAGCTCATCGTATCAAGATTAAATATATGTACGGATTTCACAGCATTATGATAACCGAGCGCGGCACACGACCGACCGCTGACACGCTTTTATAAATACACTCTAATTGACAACTGTGATTAGAGAACTACGAGAAATGTATTAAGCACGTTTAGTTCCGAGGTCGCTCGCTAGTAACTAGTAGAGTATACGACGTCCAGCTTCCATAAAGCGGTGCGTCGTGAGCCGTCCCCATCCATCTCGGAGGTAAGCAAGCAATGCTTATCCAAGCCGCACATTTATTCCCTTGTTGTTCAATGCGAGCCTATCAACGTCGTGTTCATATATTTTTGTTGAATGCAAGTGATAGTTGTGTGATATGTTTAATTCTCAATACACTAATAATCAAGAACGCTTTCTATACATACTAATAAATATTTAATTTTAAACTGACAATTGTAAAATGTGTGTTTACCTTCAAAATAATATGATGCCCTAACGTACAAAAAATTGGAGATTTTAGCAAAGGAAACCGTATATTTTTCTTATTTTCCAAGATTTATTTAACATTAACCAGTATTATATTTTTTTGAACAGTAATTTCGAGAGAATGATGAAAACGCCTAAAAACTAACAATGGAATGACCCTTCGTTAACACTAAAGTATGGACCATGGCACACGCAGGACATCGGAGAGGTGGATTGATGGAGAATGCCGCTCTTCTGACGGCACGACGAATGTGGAGATGTCTGTATCGGGACTGATGCGACTCGAGCGACAACACAATATATGTTTTCGGAGTAATCAAGCTGACGTTTCCTTATAGGTACGAACGAAATGGCGGCACAGTGAGTTTAATGTGGAAAAAATCATTAAAATAATGTTGATAATGATGATAGTTATTTTTTACTTGCGTTATTGTTGAAAAAAAAAATAGTATAAAAAAATCCATAACAGAATAAGACTTTTTGCTATACAATAAAAGAAAATCTAGACATACTTTATTATTTATTTCTCAATACAGAACTAACACTAATTACGAAAAATAACTGCAAAAAACATAAAGCTATTGATAGTGCCTATTTATTTAATATTCATTTAATGTAAGCAAGTAGTATATTTAATGTAACGGATACGTCTTGCGTATAAAAAAAATTCTGTAACTGGCAAATCTACGAACATTCGACTAGACTTTTTAAACTAGCTCAATTATATTCCACTTGTTATATTGAATGGCAATATGGTGTATGGTGTAATACAGAGTGATGTGCGCACGGGACGCGCGACGGGACGCGTGACGGGACGCGACGTGACGCGACGTGCCACGGAGCACGCATTGTCCAGCGATTAGGGGTACATGAACAATTGACTGATCGAGGGTCACGGACGCGAGTGGGGTCCGAGCTCGTATCATTTAGTTTTTTTTAATTTAACCCTATTCTATTATTATTACTTTTAAATTAATTTAAATTAAGCTTTGTAATTGTACGAGATATTTACATTGCCAAGTCATTTTTAGTTTTATGTAAAAAATTATAAAATATTTACTTTAGACAAACTCGAATAGAAGAGCACATTTTTAGATATTAAGAAAAGATTTTTTTTAAATGAAATATGTGAAATGTGTATTAAGTAAAAAGTGTAACATACTTTGTTACTTTGTAATGTTGAATAATATTATCACGTTATCCTGGTCGCCTTGGAAATGACTTAGGAGTAGGATTCTATGAAAACGATTATATATATAATACCTAAAATAAATTTTTTTTTTTTTCACTTCGCGTTTTTATCCCGCATAACAGGGGAGACAGGAAGTACCTAGTGTCAAGACACGACGTACTTCGCTTTCGGCCGAATTCGAGACGTTGCATGTTGGGTGGTGGAACTCATTATTGCTCTTTGTCTTTATCAGAGCGAGGAATTGATAATAATTTAAATATAATCACTCCCCCGAGTGGGGATCGAACTCACAACCGATCGCATTTACAGTCAGACGCTATTTCACCACGCTACGACCGGCATTGATATAAAAAATATACCTAATAATATAAAAACTCCCTAATATGAAAAATGAGTGGAATAATTCAAAAATAAATTAAAAATAAAAGAACAGATAGAAAAAGAAAATAAAACAGCGTTACAAGACGTCACATTAATAATATAAGACACAAAATTTTTGTATGTTACATTTTACTCAGCCTTTTTTAGTGGCAAGGGTCTTTTTATATGAATATTAAAACTGTGACATATTTTGTAATAATTAAAATAAATAAAACGGTTTAGATTTACAAGTGTCCGCCCTTAATGAGTGGCGCATTGTCCGCAGCTGCGCGTCGCGCGTCGCCGTACAATATGTTGTGTAGGGCGCCGCGCCGGGGACTGCGGGCGATGCCTCGCTGGGTCTGTGTCTATTCATTAAAACACTATTGTTCCCGTATTTGTGTGTTTAAGTAAGCGTGGTCTGATGTGCTTTAATTATAAACGCAATTAACACTAAATTGATTTATCACAATATATATTTTTTGTTCATTTTTTTATTGCAACACGTGTTGCTTCTGTTTATATCATAGTCTTTGTTCTTTAGAATAATAGAAATCTGTTGAGTATATTATTTTAAAAAATTATAGCTAGCACGAAACTCTTAATTTAAAAATTAAGAAACAAAATATTTTTCATCATGACACGTACAAATGTCATTCATATATATTTTCCTATATATATATATATATATATATATATTCATATATATATATATATATATACATATATACATACATACATACATACAAAAAGCTAAAAAGGAAAATACTAAAAAATCTCGTAACTAATTGTGGTGGAAAAAGTAAATGATAAGTGGAGTTAGTTTAAGTAGAGACTCGATCTTCAAGTAGTAGTTACGTATATGTACATAATCTGTTTGCAAGTTGCCTCGCTCACATCAATTAAGTCAGAACGATCAGAAGAATAGTTCACTCGGGAATGGAAAACGTTTGTAAGACGTAATCGACCGGTTTTTTAATTCACATCATTTCTATTTTTATAAATTTAATTTTAAATAATTATATAAAGAAGAAAATTAATTCAACAAATCAAAAGGTATCTAGCCTGGTCGTATCGCAGTGGAACAGCGTCTGACTGTAAACGCGATCGGTAGTGTGTTCGATCCACACTCGGGTGAGTGATTCTATTTAAGTTAAATTTACTTCCTCGCTTTGGTAAAAGACGAAGTGCGGCGTTGAGTTCCACCACTCAACACGGAATGTCTCGAATTCAGTGGAAAGCGAAGTACGAAGTATTTTTACACTAGGTACTTCCTGTCTACCCTGCTGTGGGATAAAAGTGTAAAGCTGAAAAAAAGGTATTAAACACAGTTTAAATTTTAATTTATATACATAATACATACAGTACATGTATTTAGAGACATATCATAGATACTGGAAAAAGTTATATTTAGTAAATACTTATAATCAAGATTTCTTATAAAAACATTATGAATTCAAAACAAATCAAAATATTATATTTTGTTGAACAAAATAAATTTCCTAACTAAATAACCTCTCAAATGCGTGACACTCACACAACGGTATGACAGGACATAGATCCCTTTAAGTACTTTCAATTATTTAATATATGAGTAGATGCATACATCTTTATCACAAACGTATTTTTCTACGGAGTTTCAATAAGTAATTAGTCCGATACATCTTATTCGTAGAGTACGGACAAAGGCGGGTCATGCGCTGCGACGAACACCGACCTGTCACTGGTAATTACCGTGAAAAATACTTGATACTCGATAGTCGATAGTCGATAGTTGCAGTCGACAAATTGGCCGATAGCGCCGGACCTGATGTTGCGATAAGATGGCTAATTGAAACGTGCCCTACACAATGCACGTTCTTTGTCTCACTGGAACAGCGCTGGTGAACATCAAGATGGTAGTTTAAGCTTTTTTGAAAATACCGAATCATTTAAAAAGAATAAAACAAGACTCAAAAAGCGCACCAAATGGAATGTAAATAATTGTAATATAAGCGTTTAAAATAATTTCTGGCACAAGTAAAAAAACATACATTTTAAAATAAACGCAAGAAGATAACTGCAACTGCACTACGTTGTTTATGTCAATAGTAATAACCCACAGAAGTCAGTAGTATTTGATAACAAATGAAATCTACCAGAAGCATGACGGCGCTACGAAGGCGGTGACCAACGCGAGCCGGCATTATTCAAATGAACAGGTATTTCGATCACTCATCATTTTTAAGCAACCAGAGAGATCATTAGAAACAAATTTGGCTCTACAAAAACTCACAGTCAGCTACCTAGTAATTGAGAGATGATGCTCTGTGCGCGTTCGTTTTGTGTAAGAACAATTTTGAAACAATTCATTTCAAGTAATATATTCTTGTGCATAAATTCCAAAATCAAGTCAATTATTTAAAAATATTAAACAGAGGTTAAATTTTTTTTAAATTATACTATTTTAAACGGATTTATCTCGTTTATTTTGGTATTCAAAAACACATTTTTGGTAACCTGACGTCTCCAACGCTTTACAGTAATCTGTAGTCACAGGTGGTCATCCTGTGAGGAGTAACCTTCTCTTACTTAATAAAAACGTATCATGCTTTTGCTTTGTGTGCCTACTTGTAATAATATAGTATTAATAAGGACGCGTGTCGCATTGCAAAGTATGCGTATACAAAATAAGTATGTAATAATAATATGTATACGAAAGTTGCATGGGTTTGTAAAATATATGACATTCTTAATATTTACTATTTTTTAAAGTGTTATTCCACACTTAGGATTAGAAAACATTTTTAGAAAAAACGTATAAAAATTTGAACGCAGCGGGATTCGAACCCGCGCCTCTTGGATACCGTCCAAGCGCTCTGACCGCTAAGCCATGCGTTCTACTACCAGCTGCGTCGAAATTCTTATACGTTTTGTTACAACTTATTTATGTTGTTAGTTAGTTGTTTTAATTTTTATACGTTTTTTCTAAAAATGTTTTCTAATCTTAAGTGTGGAATAACACTTTAAAAAGTAGTAAATATTGAAATAAAATAGCAATCTCTTTTGTTAAACGATTATTTCTTAATAATCTTTAAGTAGTAGAAATTTGTAAAAATCTGTCTACAGAGATGCTAACATTCACACTTTATCACATAGATAAGGAGAAGAGGGAACCTGGTATCAAGACACTTCATTCATTGTTCACTGTGCTTTGTATTTAACTATTAAAATAAACTGAAAGATGTTCAGTGAGGGAGTTAAATGAGTTAAATGAGTTGTATGTCCATTTATGGCAAAGACTTTCGTCTCACATAACAATACAATAAGAAGCTCGTTCCTAGATTTATTATGCAGACTAACAATCAGCTTCGAGGGTCGATACGTCGATTAAGTCGTCCCCGGTGGGCCGCGTCACCGGCGTGTCACCGGCGCGCGTCGTCGGCGGTCCTCGCTAATAGACGAGATAATTGCCTGCATTGTGTCCACCTTTAATCTCGCCACGGACCTTTGTTGTAAACAGAAGGAGATACTTTAATTGGTCGCTTTTCATGTTGTTTATACGTCCATGTTCGTAAGTGGAAACAAAAGCTAGCTGTTAACTATCCACAGCTAATAGCTTGAAAATGGCCATAAATCTATTTTTTCAAAGTAAATCATACAATTTATAACATTTATAGAATATGTGTTTAAAAGTTTATATGAAGAAAAAATCGTTATAGAATATTTATTTAAGTAAAAATATTTAAAGTTTTCCTAATAAGTTTCAAATCCATCACACCAGAGAGCAAGATACAGTCATTGTACAAGAAACCAGGACAGGTTTCTACGGTACGCAAGACAATTAAAAGACCGATGATGGTTGATTGATATAATTAGTTTTTGTATCAACCGACAAATATCGCCTCCGTCTATCGGTGACCACGGCCTCCTGTAAAGTGTTCGAAACATCGCGTTTTGAAAAATATATATTCGAATACTAACAAATACACGATTAATCTGTTTAAAATAGTTTTATTTCAAATTTTGAATAAAGAAGTATTAGTAAACATTAGTAAATAGAATTTTATCCAAATTGACCGATATTTGTAATAAACTTTACATAATGCTATTTCTAAACTCTTCCTCATAAAGTGATTGACATCACCCACATGATAATTTCGACATCCCGCAATGATAACTTATTAACGCCTGAATAAATTCCAAACCTAAAGACGTTCATTCATTCATTCGAAGTTGAAATCATTCACGATACAACATTATTCGAAAACATTGCAAATACCCCACTTTTATTTCAACATTATACATACTCGTAAGGGTGGTCTTTATTTGAAATACAATCCTTAATAAGTTGTGATTATTTTGTTTTTTTTTTAAACCCATGACCAATGGCATACGAGCTGGCGACTGCAGCCAGTCGGCAGTGTGGCGGAACACCACATAATGCTCCTTTGAGCCAAATCGAATGCGGTATTCAAAATGGCTGACAATTTCACTTGAAGTTTCAGATTTCAGTGCATTGTGTTTAGTGGTGCGCAAACTGCTCGACCAATACCCAGGTTGATAATAAATCCGGGACCGCGATTGGCTCATTACTTGCTTAGCTGGTATTATTTTTCAAAATACATATTTATACTACCTTACTGATAATAATTTTTGGAAATAACGTTAGAGAACTGCCTTTAGCTATTTTTGTGACAGTGGTTTAATTACATTTATCTTTTTCGTCGTCTTGCACTTTTTACGCTTTAAAATGAAATGAACAATAAAAGCTCGAACATTACTCTATTTTACACTGCGTATCGCATTTTTAGGAGCCATAGCCTCTTGACAACGCGGCGAAGGTTGTTTGATAATTATTTTTTTTAAAATGACTGGACAAACCTTTTGTTAAGAAAACAAGATAGTTTTAAATCGCAATTAAATTCTAAATAAAAGTAATACTTCCAAATTACCTATACAAGCTACTATAAGAGATATAAAGAAATTAAGCGTGCATAATAAAGATAATGGTCCATCTTAATTGCTCTATATGACATCGTCGTCACGCTGTCGTCACGGTGCCGTCACGCCACCGTTACGCTGCCGTCACGGCCGCGTTTCTGTTAAACTACTTTACGCAAGTTTACGGCGATTCTGTTAAACTACTGATTTAAATGGAGTCTGTGTGTGTCCGTTTTGTTAATGTAATTGTTTAACTATGTAGGTATGCTATAGATGTAAAATTACAATACTTAGTATATTCAACGAAATACATAAAGCTTTGAATGAGTTTAGTAAATTTAGGGATTACTATTGAATTATCTTTAAGAGGTTTTATTTACGTTATTTAGTATTTAAAAAAGATATGTAGTGAATATGAATAAATATTTGACGTTATGATGACGGAGAGTGGGGGGTTTGATGCTATATAAATTTTGTCTACCTTTATATGAAGGTAACGCCACACAATACTAAAAAAAACCATATATAACAATTTTCAAGCACTGGCAAACCAACGACTCCGAAATGGCATAGTCCTTCTATCGCAAGTAACGGCGCTCGTGTTCCGCCACTTTTCCAGTCGTGACAATTAGGTAGGTGTGAGCGCTGCGCGGGCGCATGTACCCTCATATACATGTGCCTGGACATGTAATTACATGCATTACGTCACGCGCTCATTAGCGAGTGGCAATATATGACTACAACCAGCGACCTTACAAACGCCGCTTAGCGGTTATTCTGAACAAAATATATTAAATCAATTTTACTAAGTGTTGTCATTGTTATATGAAAATAACTTGACTCAATAGTTCCTTCAGACCGTTGTAGTGCCGTGGAGTAGTGTCTACGTACAACCAATAGTTATGAGTTCCTTCTCCAATAAAAGTAATTATTACATTTATAATGTGAACATTTCCCTGTTTCTGATATTACGTAGAGCAGTGTTGTGTGCGGTATTTCAACGTTTTGTATTGATTGGCGGACCCCAACCTATCCTTGAAAGCTGATAAATAAAGTTTCATTTCAAAAGCTCTCTGCAATGTCTCGAATTCGGTGGAAAGTGAAGTAAGGAGTCTCTTGACACTAGGTACTTTCTGTGTAACCTGCTATGCTGGATGAAAGCGTGAAGCTCAGCCAATCTATTTTTATGTTATTCCACACTTAAGATCAGAACATATTTTTGAAAAAACGTATAAAAATTTGAACGCAGCGGGATTCTAACCCGCGCCTTTTGGAATGGAATTGGAGTGGTTCCATGCGAGAACGCATGTCTTAGCGTTTAGAGCACTTGGATGGTTTCCAAGAGGCGCGGGTTCGAATTCCGCTGCGTTCAAATTTTTATACGTTTAATCAAAAGTGTTTTAAAAAAAATTAACATTGCGAACTGAAACCTATTTTGCTAGTTATAAAATAATCAACATGAGTAGTTCAGATTTTTGTTACTTAAAATTTTAATAGACTGATATTATAAGAAATAATTTAATTTTATCGTTTTTAGTTCAAGTAAGTCTCATACGACATCAGTATTCCAATACTCTAATAACAACTCTACAATCTGAAACTACTTGTTGTTACATGTATTAAGCCTTTTTGTATGCCGTACTTACATTGCATTATTAGACACTATAAAGATTAATGGGGCTCGGTTAACAGTCGACCTTTTATTTTGTCCGTTTAATTACCTCCGTACGCTCATTCCGAGTCGAGTGAGATAATTTACAAAAGTAGGTACAATTAAAATTTTATCGTCTTATGAAGGAATTCCGACCGCGGATAAGCTCATAAACATACAAAAAAGGAAAGGTTGCTTTTTCTGAGTGTGGGACGACGATCTTGTATTTTTTCACACGTTTTTACAATAATTCGCCGTATGTTATATCATGTTCATGTAAATACAAGCTGTGCCCGCGGCTTGGTCCGCTCGTGATCTTTATTTTATAATTCTAAACTAAAATTAGCCTTGGTTACTCCTTATTACATCAGCTACCTGTCAGTGAAATTTCTATCAAAATGGGTCCAGCCTTTGAATATACTGTATCACAATGGTCCTTTGTGCTGACTGAAACAAGCATCAAAGCAAATGGCCCGGACCATTATATTTTTAATGTAGACTAATTATATATTTGAATACTCGAATTATTAAATTAATTACTAAAAATTAATTATTAAATAATTTATTAAAATAATTATTAAATTATTTATTAAAATAATTATTAAATTATTTATTAAAATAATTATTAAATTATTTATTAAAATAATTATTAAATTATTTATTAAAATAATTATCAGTTAAAATTTACTAAAGATGCCCAAATAGAAGACATAGTACATGGACACTGCGCCGCTGATGCACACAGGGGTCTCAACAATAATACTATTAGTTTTTACTTTGATATAAAACGATACATCTAATATTCTTATCTATTATATATCTTAGATATCTTAGATTATTATATCTTGAAATAAAATTACTGTAAAAAATCGGTCCTATACTTTCTTAAAAATATATTCTGTACTAATTAACCCGTATTTTAATTAGATAAATACAATACAGTTTAAACATAATACAGAATAAGCAGAAATTGCCTAGTCGTAGCCGAAATAATGTAAATATATATTACGTTGTATGTATTGGTAAGCCTCAAATAGGCTTTCGCAAGTAACGTCAAATTTAATATGGAATATTCATATGACAAGTTTCAAACTAACGAAGTAGTATTTAGAGTTTCTTAGAACTAATTCGGCGGCAAGGATCGTCGACCGCAGCAGTGCAGCGTGCAGCGTGCAGCGTGCAGCGTGCAGCGTGCAGCGTGCAGAGTGCAGCGTGCAGCGTGCAGTGGACGCATACAAGAGCGGTGTACATGAAGTGAGCTAAATGGTAGCGCGTCGTGATGGCCGATCGTGAACCAGTTATTAAGTGGAGAAAGTGCGGTTTGATGCCGAAGTATAATTGGGCTGGCGATGGCGTAACGACGTGAGAGATTGACTTTATTAGATGTTGGTGGAAGTGACGACAAGTAGCGAGCAAGACCCAGGAAGTGGACGCTTGGGCTAATGTATCTTTGATTCAAAACGATTTGTTTTAGATTTTTATAAGAACCATAAGACTAACATTAATGTCATAATTACGTTTTATAAAAATATTGATCTTTTTTTAATTTTTTCATTCCAAAGCACAATAGTTATCATTTCCACTTCCCTACACCATATCTCATCATCAAAATAACTGCTTCCTATAACTATACTCTCTGCCGATACTAACAGTTTACAAACCACACTAATTTCCAGGACATGTTTGGAGAAATTCCTTAAACCGCATGTTCCTAAGCCCGGCGCCGCGCCGCGCCGCGCCGCACCGCGTCCCTCACTGCGCTTACCCACGCCTCTAAACACTATTTAATTATCAAGTACATCCGGTGTAATTGTACTCCGCTTTCATACGCTATACAATGTGGTACACGGTAAACAATCACTCGTGTCATATATTCAATTCATAGCTTAATTTGCTCTATGTATTTATTATGTACATTTAAACGTGTAAATAAATAGAGCAAAATCACGTAAAGAAACGATATCTAGTGACTGTAATTTTTTAAATGAATATAAATTTAATAATATCACATAATAGAAGTTTCTCCCTGGAATCTTTATTACAATTATATATTTTTAAATAGTAAATACAAGACAAATTAGTTAACCCAATAAATATAATAAATTACACATAAACCGGTCGTGGCGCTGTGTAACAGCGTCTGACTGTAAACGCGATCGGTTGTTGGTTCGATCCCCACTCGGGGAAATGATTACATTTAAATTATTTTCACCTCCTCGCTACTCCTCACTAGGTTCTTTTTGTCTACTCTGCTATGCGGGATAAAAGTGTGAACCTAAAAAAGAATTATACATTGGAACGGCCAGACAGAATCTCGACTCTCTGACCGCTCCGCACGATACCGATACAAATATTTGAGCTAAGCACACGACTACACGAACATGCAAAAGTATGTACAGACTACAAATATATTTTTATTTGGAAAAAATATCTGTAAATTTCGAATTTTATAAATATTTGTGTTCTGTTGTATATATCATAGAACGATATGTTAAGTTTTATAAGTATATTTGTATAAGTTTAGTTGCACCCGTCCTGCCGTCTGTTTGTAGCGCGTTTGCTATGATTCGTTAGGCGAGCGTGGCGACGGCGCAGCGGCGCGGCGGCGGTGCGTGGCTCGCTAACAAGACACGAATATTATAATCGGCAGTTAGCCGCGCTGCCGCAGCTCGCCGGATCCATAAATTATCATTTTATACCCAAAATCATTCGGAGACACTCTACTGTGCCACCGAATTCTAAAGCTTCAAGCTTCTAGTTTCTTGTTATTATAATCTGCTGAGATTAAAGTTGCGAAACACTTTGAATATATAAGATAGTCTCAGTTACACGAATAACAGTGACGGGTGAATAAATTTATTTATTTACGTTATACTTTTTTTACCTTTAGACTTTTATCCCATATAGCAGGGTAGGCAGGAAGTACCTAGTGTCAAGACTCTCCGTACTTCGCTTTCCACCGAGTTCGAGATATTGTTTGTTGCCTTGTATTACTTTATACTTAGTAACATCTAAAGGGGAGCTATTCTGATTTTGAAAGAAACTGCAAAATTGCATTTGATAATTTTGTGACGTTAATTATTGTAATGTAGTGCTTCATACTTTACTTCAAATAGTTATATTTTGTACTTTAATTGATCGCAACTCAACCACAGCTAATGAAAGAATCATTTAAGTTTAAAATATACTTTTATTTCACGGTAGTAGCATTTCTAAGCTTATAGGTTTAAAATTAAAGTACAAAAGAATAGTAAATGATTGGTACAAGTCTATGACCACTGATTACTAAATATTATTTTTATGTTCATATTTTTAAAGTGTAATTCTACACTTAGAATAGGAAAACATTTTTTTATTTTTTTTAGCTTCACGCTTTTTATCCCGCATAGCAGGCTAAACAGAAAGTACCTAGAGTCAAGACACTCCGTACTTCTCTTTCTCCCGAATTCGAGACGTTGCGTGTTGAGTAGTGGAGCTCAACACCGCACTTTGTCTTTTACTAGAGCGAGGAAGTGGAAATAATTTAAATATGATCAATCCCCCGAATAGGGATCAAACCCACAACTAATCGCGTTTACAGTCAGACACTGTCACACTGCGCCACGACCGGCCTAATGTTTATATATTATACAAATGCTATGTTTTTAATAAGATAACTTACCACAGTTCTATATTATCATAAGTCACCTAGTACAGTTTAGTTAGCACCTTGTACATCTGACCCTGCGTGTAAAGGATGTATAAATATACGCTTTACTACGCACTAGGCCTCGCCCGCGGCTGCGGTTTCCGCACTATTATAATTATTACGTTGGCTTGGGAAATTTGTTTAGACACATCTTCCTCCTTACATGCAAATGAAAATAACTTTGATCTGTAACGTTAGAGATGCACTTTTCAATACAATCAATGTTGAGAGAATGTATTAACATTTTTTACATTCTTATTACACCAAGTTGAAAGTTAATGAATTATTTAATGTTTTTTATTTAGCTTCTTAGACACTCCATGACTGCTTTCTATCCGAAATCGAGACATTGTGCGTTGAATGGAAATATAAAAATGCAAATATAAAACGCAACGCCATATTTTGACTTTTGAGCGGAGAAACAAAAACAAATTTCAACTATAATCATTACCCCGAGTCCGGATCGAACCCACAACCGTGTTTACCTTCAAACGCTATCCCACTGCACCACGATGTTCCCAATATATATTTTTAAAGTGATATAAAAGAGCATCAGTTTTACACGTATAATGTTATATTTAAAGAAAACAAAACATAATGAACTTACTTTAACAGAAATCTTCAGTTATATGCAATGCTCTTAACAAGAAATAGCACCCTAAAAATATTTAAATGCCAACTCGAGATCACGACGCGATATAAAGCTTTTTCTCGTTTAACTTATCCTTCGCTATTTTCATGTAGATACTTGTAGCACTTTCTACGCATTTTGTTCGCTAACAAACGAGTACTTCATGGTTTAAGTAAGTTTGGAATTGCCTGAACACCTTGTACGGGACACATAATTACCAGGCGCGGGTTTACGACTGTGCTCCGCTTTGGGATCTTTAGTTTTAATATCTTTTGCAGTTTACTTTACGGATGTAAACATTGTACACTAGAAAATCTTCAAATCTACCGTCTAAGTATAGAAAATTAAGAAATTTCAATATTTTTATTATTTTACAATATTAAATTCAGATCATTAAAGGATCTTAAGCACGTTGAAGGTGGAATACATCGGCGTTTAATTATTTGGAGAACTTCGGTTAATTAAAATATATTAAAATTTGTTGTAGCGTAAATACAATTATCAATATAAAGCTTCACAACTTGCTTAAGAAGTAAACATTACCTTATTTCCCGATACTCTTATTATATACAGTATATCTTGGAAACACCTGACTTTAGTCATGAACTGAAACAAAAGCCCTTATGGACAGCAGTTACTTGATTAGAAATGTCTACAATAGTATTCACCATCAAAACAACTATGTCACATTTCCAATTACATCTAATTATGCTAATAACATAAGAATGGTAATAATTTGAAAGATATCATATTATATTTATAGGAGAAAATCAGAGGAACACGAGTCGACAGTAAGAAGCTTAGCGCTGGACCATTAGCTGCTTGATAAATTACAATTAAAACTTTCAAACTGTTTCACGTTTCCAAATAAACTATCGGTTTGTTGTAAGTCATTAATATATTATGAAGACAGCTAAAACCGAGTCCGAGGCACGACACCGCCGCTACTTGCACTCATCAATCCATCTCAACGTATACTTACAGTATTACATGCGATCGTAGCTTTGTCTAACAATTAAACATAATTACTTAGTTAGCTTTATGTTGTTACGAACATGATAATATTAGATTAGTTTCAATGTACTTATCACGAGGTATTCAAGAGAATGTTTAGAAAAAAAACAGTGCAATGTTATATTAATGTTAATATATATATATATATATATATATATATATATATATATATATATATATATATATATGTATATATACTAATATTTATGTGTGTGTACATACACTCGTAAAAGCTATTCAAATCAAAGAATAGTGCAATTGTCTAAATTAAACCACGTCTTATCCTCCGATCTAAGATTACCACAAAAACGCCGAATGCTATTAGCTTCGATAGCATCAACTGAGAGGCTGCGAGGCTGCGAGGCGGAGAGGCGGCGAGGCGGCGAGGCGGCTAATTCACAAGTGTTGTTGTTGTTCTCCTACTAATGCATCTACTGACAGTTGTGTCAGTTGTGTCAGTTCGAGGAACAATAATGCACGCGGTACTTGTATTTCAATCTCAACATTAAAGTGGTGTATAGGGATAGCGTTACAAATGACACATGGTAAGATAACTAAACTGAAAAACATTTGTATATTAAAATAAAAGAAAATAATATTATTACCGGTACACCGCCAAGAACCTTATCATTTTATTACAATTATATAGAGACGCGTTAAACAATATTAATTCACTAACTGTCTTGCAACTTGGTTTCCTTTGACTTTGCTAATTAAATAAAATTTCGCTTAATACTCTTCTACTTCGACATACAAGGAATCTTTGTGAATCTTTGTTTTTCCCCTTTCCACGCCTAGCGTCTCCAATGGCGCGCCTCTTGCTAGTCGTTAGTAAGTAAAGAAAGAATTTTAAAGTACCTTTTTTGTTATTTTTTGCCAATAACAATAGGAGTCCATGGGAATTGATACAAAACAAGTATAATTTTAAGCAAAATATATATATATATATATATATATATATATATATATATATATATATATATATATATATATATATATATATATATATATATATATATATATATATATATGTTCCGCCGACAATGAATAGAAACACCTTTTTATTTAGTCAAAGTCATAGATTTCATTTTCTCATTATTATTTTTTTATAGTTTAATTGTTTTCAATATTTTTATCTCGTTTTTTATTTCATTGCTCTTAAGAAAATATGACTTAAATTACTAAGTCCTCTATGTTGGTGGTCACTCAGGCGAGTGATTATATTTAAAATATTTTCACTTCCTCGCTCTGGTAAAAGATAAAGAGCGGCGTTGAGTTCCACCACTCAACACGCAATGTCTCGAATTCGGTGGAAAGCGAAGTACGGAATGTCTTGACACTAAGTACCTCCTGTCCAGCCTGCTTTGTGGGATACAAGCGTGAAGCTTAAGAAAGTAAATATGAATATCTAATAAAAAATACATAAATCCATAGGAAAGAATGCAAAAACCATTAATACAAAAGTGAAGGTACAAAGGCCACAAGAGTCACGGTATCGTCAATAGCTCTGGAGTCGGTTGCGCTCTCCACGCCCTCGCCCCAGCCGTTACGCAACGCGCGATACATCATTGAAGCTTAGTGATACCAATCTTAATTATTTACAATCATAAACCACGTAATTACCAAATAAGCTAGAGGAGTTTGTAATAAATAATTAGTTCACGAAACGTAATTGTGGTGCTTTAAAAGCTTGAGAACAAAATTACAATGGCATTGATCCGTATTCGTGTACAGTGTTTTTAATGGCAGTTTTATATTTAATTAACATTATTATTATTTTGTATGTTTGCTCAATATGTAAAGTGTGAACACTGGCACTAATATAGCGTGACGTCACCATTTAATTACAGCTATGGCGAGTGCATGTGTCGTGTGTTTGTACCATGGCGTCGCGCGCCGCAAGTCATCCTTCAATTAAGACGTACAAGCGCAATCAAAAAGAAATTAATTGATTCATCTCCATGGATTTACGACCACGAATCATTGAGTGTTCGAACGAATTAGACCAACCCATAAATAATTAAAATGGATTTGTTTGAGATGTTCACAGCATCCGCCGATTTCAATTTGAAAATACAAGTATTAATTGGGACTTTATAATTTATATTTAAACAGCTTGGTCTTCACTACTCTGACACTTAGTTTATATCTAGGAAATATTTTTTTATCTTTAGTAAATTGGTTTATATTTGTATATTCAGTAATCACCAATATCTGCAGGTTCTATGAGAGACAGGGTCACCTTGTCCTACGATATCATAGTTATAGCTAATCCTATATCTGGAATAACTTTTTTTAGCATCATGCTTTTATCCCGCATAGCAGCGTAGACAGAAGGTAGCTAGTTTCACGACACTCCGTACTTCGCTTTCCACCGAATTTGAGACGTTGCGTGGTGGGTGGTGGAATTCAACGCCGCTCTTTGTCTTTACCAGTGCGAGGAAGTGAAAATAATTTAAATATAATCACTGCCCCGAGAGGGGATCGAACCCACAACCGACCGACCGGCTCAATATATTATATATTTTACTTAATTAGTAAAATATATTTTGAATAAAGTTCTCTATTTGGACAATTCCAACATACATATATTTATAGATATAAGTAGTGCGTGTCTGAATGCGGCAATAGTCATATTACACAAAACTCATCGGAAGTAATCTCCGCTAGTAATTTCCTTACTTGGACTGCTCTCAGCAACGGCGTCCAACAACAATTACGAGGCGAGTGAGCATCCGATACGCGATACAGCGAGACACAGCGAGGGCGGCGCGGGCGGCGGGGCGGCGGGGCGGCGGGGCGGCGGGGCGGTGGGGCGGCGGGGCGGTCGATTAACCCAATTGTGATAAGAGTAATTAATTATTTATCGTTATAATTGATTGATTTAATTATTTTATGAGTGAAAAAGTAGCACATGGAAAAGAAAAAACCGGATGTATTATGAAGCTGAGCGCGGCCCGCTCTTACTGGCGTCAACTATCAAAATGTGTGACTATATTTCCATAATCACACATTATAAATATAGTACATATATTATGTCGATTATAAGCTGCCGTATAATTTTTAGAAGTAATTTTCTTGAAGTCATTAAAATTTTGCAAAACCAATTAGTTTCTATTGTATTTATGTACGAGTAAAACACATGCCATCACATCACTGATATGTTTACATAATTCACCTCAAGTCCTGTTCAATGCGAGGGAATCAATGGATTATTTTGAATCCACAAGCAATATAGAATATAAATAATTTGGATGGCGTTTGTATAAAAAATATTTTCTGGTAGCAAAATTAAACCATCATAACATGAAGTAATATTAAAGTTGTACTAAAACACAATGTGTCTAACGAGACTGATTTAGAAAATACACTCGTTAAGACAAACTCCTTGGAGTACAATAGTGTCGCTTTTTATATCCCAATTAATAGGGAGATTGTGTTGGAGTTGTTTGAGCAAACACCATTACGGTACAAAGAGGAGAGGCAGGATAGCCATCAATCAAGTCGCAGCCTCTATTGAACACGCGCGTCATTAATTTCATTATTCCTCTATTCATTTTTATATGATTAAAATAAAAAGAAAACTGGATTGATCCTATACGAGGATAATGAAGCGCGATGACGAGTGCTGTACTGTCGACTGTCGACTGTCGTACCTACTTCTCAAGGGTTTATCACAAAAACTTATTAAACAACGGATCTAATTAAACTTTTATTATAATTTTAATTTTCATTATAATTTTAATTACAATTTATAATAATTTGCCCCATTTTAGTATATTAGCTAAGTAGCATCCGCGTTTAACATGCTCGGAAATATTAATAAAGAAATAACGTTGTAAGTAAAAAAAAACTTTAAGAAAACATTAATTGGTTGGTGTGATAACCTTCGCAATATTTTATCTCAAAACATTTACTATTCTTTTCATTTATATATATATTTATTTAAACAACGTGTGTATTTTAATTTCTTTCAATATATATTATTCATAATAATTATAAATATCTATAATTATATATTATCAAAGAGTAACTCCGAGCAAAAACAAATTTAATATAGATAATTGTTTAAGTGAGCGTCTAATTACCGCGTGCATGACGCCGCCGTCTTGGTATCCCGTACCCCTTACACTTGTCCGCGTATAATCAACGTGTCACTCAACTGCTACAGACTTACTATTATTTTATTAACATTCAACAACACATGGAAACTTCAAAGAGTTTTATACTCTATTGCATTGTAATAAGAACTACATTTAAATTATCGTGCCAAGAAACCGATAGGTAATTATGAAATTAAGAGGATAAGATTTAAAATGTTTACGAATAAATTTTAAAAGACGCTTGATGAGTCAGCGGCGATAGCGATAATCTTTATGGAAATTGTTGTTTTATTTATTATTTAGATAAACATATTTATGTTTCTATAAAGTAAATACAAATGTATCTAGTTACCTACTTCAAATTCAAAATCAAAATTGACAATATTCGGGACTGCTATTCACAGGCTTAGAGTGATGAAATTGTTTCTATTTCTGAAAATATTATATATGTAATGTATGTAAACTTACCTAAGTAAGTTTAGATAAATTATCAAACGTAATAAACTATTTTGTTTACCCTATAGCAGTTCATTGTTGAACGCAGGCCTCATACATCCAACAGAGTAATCAGAGAGAACCTAGTGTTAAGATATGCCATTTGCCCCTTTAGTCGATTGACCTTGTAGTATTTTGTCTAACATTAGCAAAGAAATTAATATAATTTTTAATAAGCATTCTTATAAATAAAAATCGAACATACAACCAATCCCGCTCACAGACTGACCACAGGCTGTCACGGCACTACGATAGCCTCTAGGTAATTGATTTTGTAGATGAATTAATTAAAAGTAACTTGAGTACTTTCATACTAAACTTTCTAACTGGTACCAAACCAGACAAGGTAGTTTAAATATGGCGGTTGATAATCAGATTAATAAGTTTTTTAATATTGAAAATAAAATCAATATAGTATTAGTTTCATAAAGTATAAACGTGTTGAATGTTTTATAACTTATTCTGAGTCTGTGTATATCGAAACTATACTTCCTGTTCTCGGAGTCGGAGCTCTACGCCTCGCACCGTTAATAAATGGTCCAGTCTATTTCTTTCAAGTGTTTTAATATACTTTATAATAATATAATTTAATTTAGAAAGTAACTTTGTTAGCTAATTGTACTATGTATATTCAAAATAAAGCAAATACGATATTTAACCGTTAGGTTAGTGTATAGTATAAGACATTTAGAATCTGTCAAAAGTAACAGAGTACAGTGAGACCGATGTTTGCTCAAACATTGCGCCAGCCCCAAACAGTGTGATGCTGGCGACCGTTACATATACATAATGAGGTAAGTGAAGTGCTATCGTGTGACGGTACATATTGAATCACTTTGCATTTAAATTACTTTGCGGTGTTTGCTCCACTTTGTTACAAACCATTTGTAATTTTATTAATTTTACTATGTAATATATTAAGAAATGTTCTTGATTTTCGATATTTTTAGATTTGATATTCATAAAGTTACAGTATGCAGAAAATCAAGAATAATTCAAGTTTCCTTTATTTATATTATAAACCAGTGAAATTCTTCTTCACTCACGTATCACGAAATCTCAGAAACTATAGGTGTGGTAGGAGGATATTTTTTTATTATTAAAATAAAAATAGGAATATTTGTGATTTAAGTAAAAACGCCAATAAAAGAATTAGCTATAAAAGAATCATTTTCCCGAATCTAATGGAACACACAACCAATCACGTTAGTAGTCAGGCGCTCTGTGCTAAGTTCTACTATGCCACGATGGCATGTCGACAGAGGAACTCATATGTGAACCCTTGAAATTGCAAGTGAACTCGTGAAGCCACATTTGGACCATGATGTCATATGTGGATGAGGAAAATGACACGTCGATGATGATGAAATATGTGAATGGATAAAATCACATGTGGGCCTCATGGCCCATTTTCATGTGTGGATGAGTGAAACCACATGTTGACCATGGCTTCATATGTGGATGAGTAAAATCACATGTGGACTATGATGTCATATGTGGATGGGTAAAATCACATGTGGGATATAATGTCATGTGTGGATGAGTGAAATCACATGTGCACCATGGTGTCATGTGCGGGTGGATGCGTGAAATCACATGTGGACCATGATATCACATGTAGATGTGTGAAATCACACGTGGATCATTATTTCATGTATGGATGAGTTTATCATATGTGGACCGTGATTTCATATGTGGATGAGAGAGATCACATGTTGAACATGGCATCATGTTCGGATGAGTAAAATCACATGTGGACCATGATGTCATATATGGATGAGTTAAAACAAATATGGACCATTATTTCATGTGTGGATAAAGAGATCACATGTGGAACATGGCATCATGTGTAGATGAGGGAATTCATGTATGGACCATGATGTCATAGGTGGATGAGTGAAATCTCATGTGGACTGCGATATCATATGTGGATGGATGAAATCACATGTGGGCCATGGCGTCATATGTGGATGAGTAAAATCATATGTGGATCATGATGTCATATGAGGAATATATAAAATATACTATGTGTAAAATGGATTTTTGACATGGTGAGAACCTATAAAAGCAGAAAAGAAAATATAAAGCTATTGAAATAATATATTAAAAGTATATGTATATATTAGAAACGATTACCTCTCTCACAGTCAGTTATATTTTGTTTTATTTTAACCTAATTTACTGTTGCCAGAAAATAAAATGAAAAATTTCGTATATAGAGAAATTATACAAAAACAAGAATTTTTTTAAAGTGTGACATATCTAATCATGTATATATATATATATATATATATATATATATATATATATATATATATATATATATATATATATGTATATATATATGTGAAACAATCTTTGAAAGCCATATTATTTTATTTCTTCACTATTGGCAGACGAAATCAAAAGCGATAGCTAGCATTCATAAATGATAAACCTACACGTTTTATCTGTATTACATTTAAAATAATAAGAAATTAGAGGCCGGTCTGACTTCAAACGCGATTGGTTGTGGGTTCGACACCCAATTGGGGAAGTGATTATATTTAAATTATTTTCTGTCTGGTAAGACAAGGTGAAGTAATGAGTTCCATGACTTAACACACAATGACTCGAAGTCAGTGCGAAATACGAAGTGTTTTGACACCGGGTACTTGTCTATTCCACTTTGCGGGATGAAAACGTGAAGCTTAAGAAGATTCAACCTTTGTAAAGAAGAGATTACTTAAAAAAAATATAAAATGAATAAATCTTTGTATTTTTAGACATCCATCCATTCGTCATATCTACGTACGTTGAGATCAACAAATGATATTATTTAAGTGTGTAAATTTAATTATACATCTAAGCATCACATTTATGAGCTTATGTTAAATTTGTCACAATGGAGTCACATGGCCCTCCCTTATGTATTTAAATGTAATGTACCTATATATGGAACCTCTTTTAAATCTCATCATTGAATAACAGACATTAAAAGACCTTCAAACAAAAACGGCACAATAAAAAGAGAATCACTCAGTCAGTGATACATTTTGACGCGGCCGTTTATCTTTCGCGACTAATCCAGAGGCGGCTTTGTCTAACGGCATCAATAACCTCACGTTACTCCTCTGTATGTACAGTTGTACACATATACACACTACACCCGGCACAAAGAGCGTGGGTTTGTTTTCATCTCGTAAGTCGAACGCATTTGTCAAACTTAGCCCTAAGATTATCCATTCCAAGTCAACGTAATTTAAACTAATTGATGTTGGGAAGAAAGGAACTGAAGCACATTAGTCCCAGTCACGAGTCACTGAAAGCCTTTAAAAGGCAGATTAAAAGTGGAATAGAAACAATCACGTATGAAACGGATTCACGGTTTGTATGGGGAGTGGGATCAGTGGAGTGGGGTCTCTCGAGTCAAATGCCAGTTGTCATCACCATGCACATATTGTTCTTACTACTTTGTACGCATAATACTTATTTTATTATGGAGCAAAAAAAAAATTTAAAACTTAGAATTTATTTTCGTCTTTATATTAACATGCAATTAGGTAGATGTCATAGAGTAATAATTTTAAACAATAAAAATCATTGTTTTATCTTTCTTATTCAAACCAATGAATAGAAAGTAAAAGCACTTAACATTTTCCATTATGGAATATTTAAAATAAAAACTAAAATGCTAAATTGATATACCTCGAATTCTAAGCAAGTAATCCTTCACTTATGTAAATATTAGCTTGTGCAAGATATTTATCGGAATTCTAAGTGGAACAATATTGGGCTACCATGTACCGTGTACCGAGTACCGAGTACCGAGTACCGAATACCGAGTACCGAGTACCGAGACCTAAATAGTGTAACAATAGGCGTTGTGTATTTGTTGTAAAATCAAGTGTAGATAAGATAACTGCTACACGCCAAAGATAAAGCTGCTTCATAATATATTGCCCGTTTTGTATACTAATAAGCTAAACAAATAATATTTTTAGAAAGCGTGTTCAGTTCCGCCTCTTAATAGCAATGCCTTTAAAAATGCAGAAAATGACGTACGAAAATGAAATCACCTGCATACACATGCAGGTGATTTCATTTTCGTACGTCATACGGTATGGAGTAAAACTTAATATAAATGTATTTATTATTTCTATTTAACATTGTAGTAAGCGACAATTTAATAATTTTATAATTGATGCTAAGATATATTTTCTAAAATCCTAACTACAAAATAAACTTTACAAATGGCATATAAATATGAATGCCAGAGCTTTGTTCACATGTTTACTTCGGAATGCACTAACTCTAGAAACTGGTACTTTGAAGCATACGATCGGTCAATATACGAGTATAATTACGAAGGGAACAACACGCGAGTCGCAAGTCGCGAGTCGCTACATTGTCTATACTTTAATAAGTAATAGTTACCCGACGAAACGCTGCCTCAATAGAATAGTTAATTTTCTTAATTGATAGGTTAAACAGTTAATCGGAGGCGATCATCGTTTGGATCTAATGATTTGATTGCAGACATGAATCGTACAACTATGTAGTATCAAAGAAGCGCAGGTCTCGGCTTTGTTTGTATTATACTTTGGAATTTGACCTTACGTAATACGAGTGGAATTTTAAAATTTCCAAAAAGATAATTGTGGTGATTGTGCGTTTTACCAGGTCTAGCATACTAGCGCAATATGTACGGCGTTAAATTTCGCCAAATTTGTTATATATTTCATTCAGCACTTAAATATTACTACAAATTTTAAAGATATCATTTGCAAATTATGTAAAATGGTTATTCTGAATTCGAATATAATCACGTGATTCAGCACTTTATAATAAACGAGTAATTTCTTATTTAAGCAACATATTAATGACTAAGTACTTCACTCCTCATTAGTTAATTCAATAGACTCTATCGTAAACTAGAGTAAGTAGATATCGCAAACATTGCACATTAAAGCGCCAGTCTGCTGATACTGCACTATTTGAATACAATGTTATTGGCGTTTCCACCATAAATGGTATAAATAATTCATAGCGCGATATCCTCTCGCCGCAAAAACTTCCCCAGCCGGCATCGAACCCGCGATGTTTTATTAATATGACACTACGATACATGCGCTATTTCAAATACTGATCGTCTGCTAGATTGCCCGTAGGTCTCGGGATTTAGGACGATTGCGACTCTACCTCGACTCTACCACAGCGCGGCGACAACACAATGTTGCGAATATGCAAAGTATCTAGACTCTACGTTTGTTTACTTAACAATGAATGTGATAAACGCAGATTCTAAGCAAATTCCGCCTCGGGGCCGTTATCTTAAACGCGGTACTCACAAACTGAATAAACTTCTAAATTTACGCACAGCAGTTAAAATTTATGTTCAGCTTCACAGTTATCAAGTGAATATTAAATAAAGAAAATACTCACTTACTTAACATGAACATAATACAAAAGATATCATGAAATTTGAATTCTTTGAGAAGATAGTAAAGGGGGTAACTTAGCGCTTTATGCGTTAGAACTAACTGATACAAGGCACTAGGTTTACGGGTAATTTATATGTCAGTTATAGTGTACTTTTATTAGCTTTCAATATATGCACAATAATAAATTTTAATGATCCAAATATTAAAATCTATCGTAAATTTTAGCGAGCGAAAGTAAATTACCATTTAAAACATAAATATCAGTAGTGGATAGGAATTGAGCATATTACCTACTTTTAGTAAGGTAAGAAAGAATAAATAGTAGAATAGAAATAAAATTTAAAATGATATATATACATAAAAATCGCTTTTAGGTTTTTTAATATTAAAATAATAACCTTTACAAATCTCACAAGCCGTGTCTTGTTTGCGTATTTGAGTTGAACGATGCTTTTACTCCGCGTCCGTCAATCGGTCAATCAAAAAGATGTTATCTTATCTCAAGCGATCTCGAGGAAAGCTATTAGATGCGTATGGAGTTTGTTGTTGACATAAAAAACAATGTTCTTAAAAAATTATTTGATTTTTTACTATTGAATAGCTTTGTTTTGGATTTAGATGAGTAACGTACTTACATAAGTATTCCTTATGCTTATAATACCTTTACATAAAAATCACATGTATTGTCTATTTTAAACACATTTTTTAACAAAATTAGTTAAAAATCTCATTTTTTTTAAATTCCTTTTGTATCTACGATATATTGACTACGTTTTCATATAATTTTTATACTTTAAGGTAGCATTTTATTACTATTAAAATTCTTTCGTACTTATTGTTCCTACATTGCAACAAGGGCATAGTTACAACAATATTAATATAGTTTTCAAATCACGAGACGATCTCTTAAAAAAATAATGCTTTTGAACATGGCTTTGTAAGAAAATTTTATTTTAACTTTATCCTAAAACTATTTCCATTATAAACACTAACAAACTGTTTGTATTGAACAAATAAAATTAAAAATTATATCAGCACATCTCACATTCGGAAATGTTTGGTAGATATCGTATCCACAAACTCTACTTGATAGTAGTGACCAGTAAGCCATGTAACGACCCAGTAATGCATCATAAATAAACATCAAAACTATTTTTATTTGCCTCATTTAATACGTTTCATAGTTATGTATGAAATATGAGGAAACAAAAGCAAAAAACACAGCTCATGCATGTGCAGTAAGAAATAATTATTATCGATTGCATTTTATAATGCATTTAATACAGGTAGAGTGGCGCAGGCGCAGGCGGTGGAGTGCGAGTGCGGCGCCTGAGCGACGACGTCCCAAGGCGTTTCCTGTCTAATGCCAATAAACAAACAGAAAATTGAATCAATGTATGAGGGAAATAAAATCGATCATAAATATTTTTTTCACTGTCGCTGTCAACTTGTTGCAATGCACTATGTTCCATCAATTACGTATAGGAAATTATTACTTTATTGATTAATATTTTATGAGATCAAATAATTATTTTAAAATTTACCTAAAGCCCATAAAATTTTACCCAAACTTAATATGTGAACTAACTAAATATTATAAATATTCTTAGCGTCTTTTTTTGATGCATTCTTTGTATTTTATGAATCAGATAACAGAGAAATAATCTATTCAAATTTTACTTATCATTTATGCGAACGATTCAAATTCAACGCAATCTCTATAAAAAGAGTGAATATTTAGACTTCATTTGTTTCGTCGTCAATGTTCGAAGGTGTGTCCTAAATATGCAATTTCAAAGCTTTTTATATGTTTATTCATTTTTCCTTTTATATCTTTAATGAAATTAAAATATAACACCAATATGTTTCTCTACATTTGTTCACAAATGTTGACAAATGTTATTTACAAAATAATTTTTTGTAAAGGAAGATCTTTAAATGAAAACACATCTCACTTCCTAAATATACAAAACTCAAATAAATAAATAACAATATATTATTAGGTTATGTGTTTTCTGTACTTTCCCATATACATATCTAAGAATGAGGCATTCGATCTCGCGCATAAAATGGACGCCCCGTGGATAGTCTCCAGTCACGTGACTCGTAATGAGCAGATCCGTTATTCAATTAACCGATGCGCACGCGCACACCCAGCGCAGCGCAGCGCATAACGATTGTCTCACAGTCTAGTTAAGTTAATTTATATACATATTACAAAAACTATGGATATAAATAAATTCACTGTTTTAACTAACAATCATGTCTTATATCAAATAATAGATATAAAATTCATTTCCTAGACATTATGTTCAATTAATAGGTATTTTAGCGAACGATGCAATGCTGGAGTGATATTTGAGTTCCCAAAATCTGTAATAATAAGCAAAGACACCTGTCACAATTCTCTTTTTTATTTTACGTTGCATAAGACATTGGACATAAAAATGTACATTATATTAAAAAATAATTTGACACTAAACTTTCTTTACTAAACAAATCTATTAAAAATAACGAAATTAAGTCTTCCATTAAAAGTTATATAATCTTTGGAATCATTTTGAACTTAGGAATTACATTTTGTAACAAATGTGACTTTCTCAAGAATATAAATATTTATTATTCACAATAACTGACGATTATTAAAAAGTAATATAATACGTATATTACAATCAGTAGCTTATTTCAATTTGTTGTCACTCTGTAACTGAACACCCGCGCCGGCCCTCGCCCTCGCACTCGCACTCGCACTCGCACTCGCACTCGCACTCGCACTCGCACCTACCTACATCTCTCCAATGATTTCGTCACAACATTTTAAGATGACACTTGAGATTTTATTTAAACACGCCCACTGTATATTTATTTAAGTTATTCTAAAATTCACTTGAAGTAATAAATAATTGTACAATAAATTATATGAGAAATAACTACCTTCATATGACATTATGTATTTAACACAACTTTAGTTTTACGATGAAAATGTTTGAGAGAGCAGCTCAATGTAAAATATTACGAGTCTACGCTATTATACATTGATTACAATTTATATTTAGTATTATAGATTCCTTCTACTTTTCGATAGAGCTGCAAAATAAAAATAACTATACAAAAGAAGTAAGAGGCCGGTTGTGGCGCAGTGTGACAGCGTCTGACTATAAATGCGATCGGTTGTGGGTTCGATCCCCACTCGGGGGAGTGATTATATTTAAATTATTATCACTTCCTCACTCTGGTAAAGACAAAGAGCGGCGTTGAGTTTGACCACTCAACACGCAATGTCTCGATTTCGGTGAAAAATGAAGTATGGAGTATGTTGACACTAGGTACTTTCTGTCTACCCTGCTATGCGGGATAAAAGCGTGAAGTTAAAAAAAATTTGTTTATCTGACATATTTGTTTGTTATTAGAAGATATTTTTCTTTTTAAAATCCCTGTACAGTAGTTAGTATTATCTAAACACTTACAAAAAACAAGTACTTCATGATTTTATAAATATAATATTAAGCAAATACAAAAAAATAAGAATATTTAAAATAATGAGAAAGTCATATAACTAATTATCAATGAAGAAAGTGAACAGGCGTATAATGTTATCGTCGGATACCCACAGTGCCATAGATGTAGAGTCTGGCCGTTAATGGTAAACTCACATCAATTACAGCCGAGATTTGCGGGGAATTAGTTGCTCAGATATTAGCTATTAGTAATAAGTCGTGACGATACTTTGCTCTTCGATACTTTACTCGCGCACAGATCGTGACACGATCGTGTAAACCGTTTCTATTTATTTATGTTAGGAACTTCCTGAGTATGTTTAATCGCTCGCTCTAACTGCTAACCTCAGTTTGTACCTGCATTGTATGTATGTTCATATTGGTACGTGAGATTTACGAATCTCCTGCGTGCTGTAAAGTGAACAGTAAAAGTGAAATGGCTACAAGTTATTTTCTTAGCATATATATATTGGAGTATATTATGATACAAATCTTTACTATAGAAGGATCTAGTTAGACACAACACAGTTTATTGTCCTGATTGCATAATATTAATTGAAAGTGAAGAAAGAAGTAACTACCTACTTACCTAAACGACGGGATGTGTACGGAATGTTAAATCAGTGCAAAAATAATATTAACAATGACATATATATAAATAATTCCATTCAAAGTATGTAAATATATCTTTGGTGCTTTCGAATTTGCTTTGTAACAATTAAGTAGACCACTTAAGATATAAAATTACAATAATGTGGCTCATTGAAGCTGTATTATGCTAATAGAGGCGTTACTGTATAGCTATTGCTGTTTACTTAGCGACGCTATCAATGCGGGGCTGCACTGCCCGCGGCGACCGCCTCGTGCTTGGAGAGGTAAAATAGGCATTAGGTATATTATAATATCTAATTCATTTTGCAATGCAAAGTGCAACACACAGTCTATAAGCTTATTTCAAACATCTGAGTCTTTCCTGGGTACATTATTCAAATAACTTCAAAATCTCTATATCATGCATTAGGACCCGTCGATGAGGTATCATCAGGTGTTAGTTAATATTCGTAGGATGGAAAGAATTTTGGAGAGTACCAGCTGCCAGTGTGCTAGCTAAAGGAGGCTCTACACTCGTATAGTACTAAGTATTCATATATTCATGTGAGTTTGCTGACTGGATAGCGTTGTACATCTACTGTTGTTTTCTTAATGTTGATTAAAGTGCTCCATAACTTTAATGTTGTGGTTAAATTATGTTTGTTATAATTGAAAGGCACACATTTTGTACATAGAAGAACACTAACCGCAATACTAGCATAAATAAAAGTACAACTAGAGTAATTTAATATATATCGTAACTCTTACTTTTAAGTAAGTAAATAGGCTGTGTTCCACCGTAATAGCGGTATCTCGTGCCGACCGCCATTACCGACAATTAGCTTGCTTTAGCGCCAATGATGT
Source organism: Dryadula phaetusa (assembly GCA_032432895.1). NCBI lineage: Eukaryota > Metazoa > Arthropoda > Insecta > Lepidoptera > Nymphalidae > Dryadula > Dryadula phaetusa. The sequence continues at coordinate 6,045,408 of JAOYRS010000059.1, read as the reverse complement.
TCTAAACGATGTTGCGTAAAGTTAAACAGATACAAACACAGACACAGACACAGACACAGACACACACGTGGCCACAGATGATACACCTGCAGTTGATATTGATTGACTGTATCATTTAGATTATCTTACCACTTATAAAGCGCTTGTCTAATCAAATATCTTCTCTGCTAATGGCAACTTCCTGTGAAAATTATTTCACGTTATATTACAAAACACGACATTTTTACATGACAGTGCAGTAAGCGCTCACGTAACTAAATGTAAGGCAGTATCAATCTCGTTTTGTCTCATAATTTACATATAAATCTGTCTATAATGGTCACTGAGACTTATACATTTCAAATTGTAACATTTTAAGTGGTGTGAAAGCTTCAAATGATTTATACGTTATATTTATCTAGTACACCAATTAAGTGTATCGTGTAATTTGAACTCTAGCATAGAGCATAGAGCATGGAATAAAAACCATAGAAGCATAGGCATTAAATGAAATTATAACCAAATCGTACCCGCCGGCGCACCGCACAGCGCACTAATCAACGATCACCGCCAACTGACAGCACTGACGTGTGGACTCTATGCCTACGGCTATAGAGGTCAGAGTCAGTCTTAGATAATACAATAATAATACATGTGAATTAATAGAGACTGTTGAATGTATGTTAGTTTGTCATTTTATATATTTTCCACTATACTGTAATGTTGTTTATAACATGGTATACTGAAAGGTATGTATAGAAGTACAAGATTGTTTTGGAATTATTATATATTGGTGGCTTCTTTCGTCTTTCTGCGTATAAAGCAGAGAATGTCAAAAGCGAAGAAGTGAATTTATAAGAACGTTAAAACATTTTGTTTTTAACTTTATTAACTAAGTAGTTATTGACCGTACTCTCTAATGATTGTGTGTTGTATTGATGCATGTGATATTATATTTTAAATAGAGTTTAAAAAAATATATAATAATATGGTTAAATTTGGTAATTAATTAACTTAACTTTGACTTAGCAAGTGTATAAATATTGCACATAGTTCAGACCGAAAAAATATTATTTTAAAGGGTTTATTAAAAGAAGAGTATATAACTTCAGGTAAAAATTAAACGATAATACGCAGCTCTGTACGTGTCATAGTGACGGGAAGCAAAAATCTATTAAGAAGTATTCAATTTAAAAAGCTACACAATTTATTACTTTTTTCTTATTATAATAGAGTTTAGTGTATATTTTTTTTGGTTTAAATAGATTCTCTAATAAAATAATTACCTTATTAAAATAACATCAGTGTAATAAACTATGCACTACAGAATCTGATCGTTATACTAACAGTATCATTATATTTTAAAATAGAACTTTTCTAAGCTTTTCAATGTTTCTGCAAAGTGTCTGTGTATTTTTACATTTATATTTTAATATATTTTTGCGTCTCTCGTTTTTATTTCTAGGTGAATAAAAGTAAAGGTTACTATTTCGTGCGGAATCCATTAACGCAGTGTCTTGACACTAGTTTGTCTCTGCTAATCCTACTTTGTAGGATAAAGCATAACACTATGAGTAAAACTGTGTATATTTATTTTTAACTTCACGCTTTTATTCTGCTTATCAAAGTAGACAGAAAATAATGTCAAAACACTCCGTATTTTGCTTTCCGCCCAATCTGGATCGGCGAAACTCAAGGCCGCCCTCTCTCTCTCTTACCAGAGAGAGGAATTGGAATAATTTAAATATAATCAATTCTTCAAGTGGGGATTGAACCCACAAGCAATTGTGATTACAGTCAGGTGCGGTCCCATGACTCTGCGGCATGACTGGCTGTATATATAAATCATCAAGGCGATCCATTCAATATTTTAATCATAATAGAATTATTTTACCATCACCTTTTTACAAGGTTGGCTTCCTACTCCGGGATAACGAAAAACCTTATAAAAATATAAGAACAGGTAAAGCAGCTTCATGAGCCTAGTCTCTACGAGGTGTCTATCAGACGTTGGTGTATAATTTAACAATTACTCGGAGTATCACGCTACTGCTGTATTGTGTTCTATGAAAGCGCATATCGTGCTGAATGCTCAATGGTAGAGCACTTTTGAGGTTAGCATTTACCTAATCGCTACTTCTGGATACGTCGAAATAAAGTTTTAGATGTTTATATGTTACAAAGCGAATATACGAGAGTTTTTTTGATTCTAGGACGTGCATCGTGCAATAAGGAATCAATCACGTATTAAGTTCAGCTCGGAGTGTCTTTAAACACTCTTACTGTCTTATCACGTTTCGTTTGATAAGAAAAAAATTCTTATCACTTATTTCTTTCTTCTAACTTTCACTTAATTACAAATCTCCCTGTTCTCATGACACTGACATTTTTATGTTACAAAATTTAATGTTTTTTGACATTATATTTTGTTTTCATACAAATCATTCATTTTATAATTTACCCCATTACTATTGCAGTTATAATATATCATAAATGACGTTAATTCACCACATAAATTATTAGAAACGCAGAGATATATTTGAAATACTTGCTCCGTAACACCTTAAGTGCTAAACATAAATTTGGGAACTTTTACCGCGCCCTCTGTTATTAAAGCAAGAGCAGGCAAGTGAAATCATATCAATCTCAATTGTTGTAAATTCGCTAACACACATCGAGCTAGAGCCGCGAGGCGCTACGAGGCGACGCGACTCGACGCGACGCGACGTCTCTTTTGATTTGTAGTGGTCATTCACGGAGTAACGGTCTACATAGAGGCATTAATTGGCAGGTAGCGTCCGCGTGTCCGTCACGCTACCGCGCGGGTACGCTCGTATTAGAACCATTGTGATAAATACTTCAGTTAAATACACTAAGTGGTAATGCAATAAATTGTTTCATTGAATACTCTATATTGTCGATATTAAAAATAAACGTGTATTTTATTTGGACATTATTGACATATGATACGAATATTTATTTACCTTAACAGTTTCCTTCACCAAATAACAATACTTTTTTTAGCTTCACGTTTTTATCCCCTGTAGCAGAATAGACTCCTCTTTCTGCCGAATCCGTGACATTGTGTGGTGAGTTTCGTAGTTCAACACCGCGGTTAACAATAAAACTATATAACTATTAATTATTTTTAGTTATATTTATACTTGATTTTGAATTGAATATTATTTATTAAAGAAATATATAACAAAGGACAAAGCAGAGCGTTCCGTTAGTATCGGAGCTTCACATTTAATAGCATAATTGGCGGTTACACTCGCATTGATTATAATTGACGAAGCTTCGCTTTAGCTTTATTTGATAATAGCCCACTGATTTTAGGAATTCCATACATTGAGGTCGTCATACGTTTGTCCGTTCGTTTTGTTATGTACAAATGAAATATGATTATGTTCATTAATAGGATGGTTAAAAATAGAAATGGATTTGAAGTTAGTTGTTTCTAAGATTCCAAACTTATACCAAATAACTAAATTATACGGTAAAAATAGTTTATTTAACAAATAAAATATATATTGCTAGGAATATTTTGCTCTTAATATATTGCTAGGAAATAATAAAAATAATAAAGTGGCCTATACATTATAATAGTTCTAGGTTTCTGGTTGTGTTGTGTTGTGTTGTGTTGTGTTGTGTTGTGTTGTGTTGCGTCAGTGGTCTCACGGTCCCGCGTGGTCCCGCGCGGTCACGGGGCGCAGGCGGCGCAGGCGGCGCAGGGTGCTCGCTATTAGCGCGCATGACTTGCGAGCCGCCTCCGCTGCTCTTTGTTTGCTCCTTACCAAATTATCAGAATAACGCTTTATTCATATAAATGTTATAAATTATTGCCTAATCACACGAATAAGTGGGTACTATGTGAAAAGAAATGATTTATAAAAAATACAATAGTTAAAATTACATACGTATGTGACTTTTTATATATCCCATAAACATACGGATATTTATGTACAAAATAAATAATAAAAAAAATGTTATTCCGATACCGGGAATCGAACCCGAGCCTCCTGGGTGAGAGCCAGGTATCCTAGCCACTAGACCATATCGGATATAATGACAACGTCTTAATATCTCATATACGTTCATGTATTGTTGATACAAGTCGACTATATTGATTTTTCAAAAAATAAATATAAGTAATGAAATTATGTTCTGTTCTTATGTTTTCGAAAGTTGAGAGTCCTAATGGTCGGGTTTAACGGAAACATAAACTAATTGTGGCGCGGCCGTAAGTAACGCCCTTGCTTTAAACAAGTCCCAGATGTATGAGAACTACATGAGAAATATGTAACAAGAGAATCAGGTATACTTGTACACTACAGCGCCGTGACATTAGAGGATGTAATCATTTTACATTGAATTTCGAGTTCTTTCAAGTAAAACTTCTAAATCACGTGGCTTACAGGTATATTCATATGTTTTATTTTATATTTTATTATATTTAATACTTTAGTTATATCATCAAACATAATATATGTTATTCAATAATTGAAGGAATAGTTTAATATTTTTAAAGTATTTTTCCACATTTAAGATTAGAAAACATTTTAGAAAAAACGTATAAAAATTTGAAAGTGAGATTCGAACGCGTGCCTCTCGGATTTTACTTTTTTTTACTTTTTAACCGTCCAACTTGGATTTTTGGTTTTTGGTTCAAAACTGTTATCAAATGCAAGTATATAAAAATTCGTATACAATAAATGCAATGTGTTTGTAAATAAAAGTCCTTTTTGTATGTATTATACTTGTCACTGTAAGAGGACAGGGTAGAACACAACTTCTCTCCGCTGCTGAGTAGTGTCCCATAAGAGATTCCCTATTCTCACCCATCACTCATTTATACCCCTTTATATATATACATAGGGTTAATTATAAAAAAGCTTTGTCAAATGAGCGAGAGTCAAATGAGATATAAATCAAATTTGCTCACTTTTCTTTGCTCAGTTTACCAAACACAGGTACGCACACAGTTGTTGCAATATGAGAAAGAATTCTCATTTATGAACGCTACAAATAAACTAAAAGCAAACGGTCATAGTTCAAGAACGCGAAACCGGGAGTAGAGCTCTGAGCGCGCGAGCCTTGCTCTGAGCCTTGGCAGAAACTCTCACGACTGAAATACAATCTTTACATTTACTGATAAAAATCATTACATTAAGAAAATGATCTCATTTCGTATAAAGGCTGTACACTTTGTTATTACGTGCATAAGTACATTCAGTTTATAATTACACTGTATGTTACAATATATAAATTGTATCGATATTGCAAGCTATTCTATGGAACATTGCATGAATTTTAGATACGTGAACAGAAGTTTGACTATCTAACATAGATTACGTATATTTGCTATTTTTAAAGTGTTAATTCACACTTAGGATTAGAAAACATTTTTGAAAAAACGCATAAAAATTTTTGAACGCATCGGAATTTGAACCCGCGCCTCTTGCATACCGTCCAAGCGCTCTGAACACATGGCTTAACGATGAAATAGATCAATAGATTACGTATATCTACGGCCAATACATAAATTTTTGATTTCAGGCGCAGAGCCATCAACGTACTGGCTTGTCACTAGGTTACTGACTGCTATACGGGATAGAGATTGACAGTATTATTAAGCGCATCAAGAGAAAAGGATGTTTGTATGTTTGTAATATTCGGTGTTTAGATTGAGTGCCATTAGTTACTAAATTCAAAAAAGGAACACTTGGATTATTTTCTTTCAATGTAACGTTTTTATACAGTGAATAGCAGAGTTGTAATCTTCTTTCTTTCAAAATCTAAATATTAGAAATCGTCAGATCGTAAATCAAAAAAATATATAAACTTAACATCTATGATTTCGGCCCCATAAGCTTAAAAGGCTGCAATTGTGATTTATTTTAGCTTCACGCTTTTATCCCGCATAGCAGTGTAGACAGAAAGTACCTAGAGTCAAGACACTCCGTACTTCGCTTTCCACCGAATTCGAGACATTGTGTGTTGAGTAGTGAAACTCAACGCCGCTCTTTGTCTTTACCAGAGCGAGGAAGTGAAAATAATTTAAATATAATCACTCCTCCGAGTGGGGATCGAACCCACAACCGGTGGCGTTTACAGTCAGACGCTGTCACACTGCGCCACGACGTGTTAATTATAAAAATAGTGAAAATTATATCGTATATCTTCAATTTTTTATATATTTTAAAATGTGTTCAATAACAACAAATATAAACTCACTAAAATAAATATCAACTCACTGTTACAAAGTACAAAGGCAGTGAAGTCGTAATAACATTATGACAAGCGCTCTTATCAGTGATCTATTTCATTTTTGATACCTGTTGATATTTATTATTTAATTTAGAAATTGTTCACACTTCTATTATCACATTATATAAAATATGAAACGCATATTTCTTTCTAACACTAAACATATAAGTCTTTAATATTCTAATACCAACTATATTAAATTTCTCAATACGCTATTATGTCTTTATCTCACAACAGTGTATATTTAAAAATGGTATTTAAAAACAATAAATATATCCAAAGTCAAAATAAATCACTATATATATAGTATATTTCCCACGCTTTAATTTTAAACACGTTGTAATATATAATAAGTAACGAGGAGCATGATTGCGAAAGTACATCCGGCGAACATTCGTAACAGCGTCTGTCACGCCCAAATCAAATAAATATTGAAGCGGACCAAAACTCATTTAAACAGTTCAAAATATTGCGATATACATTTTGGGTAACATTACTCGACCGCCGTAATTAATCGTGACTTAAACCGCAGTTAGTTTATCGTGTTTTTAAAAGGTGACTCTATATTTTGTGAGATAGAGTTGGAAGTTGAGTGGTCCTAAGTGTATATAGAATTTGAACTTTATTAGTAAATTATAAGGTTTGAAATAGCGTGTGTTACAGGTGTAGTAGTACATAAGCAAGATGCCAGCCGTCAAAACAATGCCGCAAGAGTTGCCCCGTTCGCCCGAAACCGACCCCCGCTGAGATCGTTAGGGAGGCTTCATACTGTGGAGACTACAGAGGCGAAATAAGTAGTTTAAAAAACATCTTATTTTAATGATTTTAGTAATAATAATGTAAGAAATTGAAATTCTTGAACCAATCGTGAGCGTGAAATAGACATAATTTTATTTTTATTTATAATAATATTTCTGTTTACTAATTTTGGTATTAAAATTAAAAAAAAAATAGTTATATTTTAATAAAACATTTTTCAAATATATGTAAAAATAATTTCAGAGTGATAGTAAATTACATATTAGCTTTGTTACTGTAAAAAACCTATTTAACATATTGACGATTCAATCATAATTTAAAAGATAAATAATTATTTTTTAATGCTAAATAAAACTTTTCGATCCAACTATGAGATAATCTTAAATTAAAATCTAATAAACGAGCAAGCCCTATTGCTTAACATTTTTCTAACATAAATCATATTTTTTGTCTAATGTGTTAGGTTCTTAAAAACTTATTTAGTTAATATCTTATGTATCTCTATGTCACTTAGTAGGACCCGCACTGGCCAGTTACCACGCTGTTACTTTTGCAATGTTTGACGTTGATAGAGATCTCACTAGCTAATGAAGAATTTAAAAAGAGCAACATGAATTATGGCATGTAGAGTATTCATACAGGCACTTATATGGGTATGTTTAAACCAGTTACATACTCTATGTTTATTCATTATTATTGAACAAAATAGATATCCCAATATTTTATATGTTTTAAACATAAAATTGAAGTGACTGACTCTATTTTCTATAATGACATTTGTACATTACTACAAACAGTTTATTTCTTAAAAGATTTTTGATTTTCACATTTTTGTATATTTTAAATAAAATTATTTTAAACGGATTAATATAGGATTAATTTTCTTATTCGAAGGAGGTTTTTACAATAATATCCTAATTTCAATAGAGATGTTTGGAAACTTTCCACTATCTGAGACCCACTTGTAACAACTTTGAAGTCTCAAGTCTACCACACCACAAAGGAAGGTATAGTCAGCTTGTTCTGCAAGGATATCGGGCAGTACATGAGATAATTAAGACGAATGCCACCTACTTGTTACCACAAACAATTCTAAACGTCATATTTTCAAAATGTATCTTTGAATATCAAAATACACGTGATTAACCCTCTTAAAACAGTTTCATTTAAAATGTATAAAAATTGCGAAAATCAAAGACCTTAAGCGATAAAACATTTTATTTTATATAAATAAAAAGTATACAACTACGAAACCTTGTCTTTACTAGCTTCCTAGCATGTGATCTGCAATAAATGGCATACCAGAAACGTAGCGTACCAATAAGCTGACACTCGAAGTCGCAATTATTCGTAGCAGGAAACGCAAGTCCGTGGTAGAGACCCAATCAAGTGTAATTACTAACCCACGAAACTACAATACGATTGACGTGGAGCGTGTCAAAGACAGGTGCGCCTGCGCAGGCGACGCGCGGTGACTCCACCACGCAGTTAAATAGACATTTACTTCAGTATTTATTGATTTTTTTTACCTTAGTATATGTTGTAATTAGGTAATTACAGAAAAGTAACTTTTAAGTGGTATGTTATTAATTAGACATCCGTTTCGCAGTTGAATGAGGAAATCAATCATGACGCATAACTATGTACCATCGTACAAGATGGAAAGATAAAGTTCTTAAGATATTATAAAATAATATTAGATAGTATTTTAATTTATAGGTATTATGTATCATATTTCATAATGAAAATACAATTTTTAAAATATGGAGTTTCCTAATAAGAACAACATGTTTTGAAATTAAAATAAAACATATAATATATATTCGAATTTCGTGTTCAATGGCTTTATTTGATAGGAAATTTTATGCTATTTATGATTTAAACAAAATATCGTTCAAATCGATTCATATACTTCAGGAAAAAAATCGTTCAACATGTCATGATAACGGTCGCCATTGACAGTAACAGTACGGCCTTCGTCGTTTTTGAAAAAGTACCATAATGCGCACCAAACAGTCAATTTTTCAGGATGTAATGGTGTTTCATGAACCACTCTTGGATTTGACTCACTCCAGTAACGACAATTCTGTTTGTTCACATAACCATTGAGCCAAAAGTGAGCACGAAATGCTCTTTGAGTAGAGACAATACTTCTCGAATTTTGATAGAAAATTTGGACAATTTTCAAACGTTAAGGTAAAGTGAACTTATTCATGATTAAATGGCAAACATAATTAAACACAAAACAATACAAATGTCAAATGTTAAACAACCAAAGTGGCGGTTGTGAGCTATCAAAATCTTATCATCCCTATTGAGAAACACTGTATATTACTTATAAATAAATATTAAATATACTTACTCTAACGACACAAGTGTGACCTAGTAACAAAATGCGCATAGAAAAATAAAATGTAAGGACCATTTCCGTTGCAAGTTGCAAGTAACAGGTAAATTGAACAAATATTTAAGTTTTTCGTTTATAATTATATTATGAAAAAAATATTTTTTAATAAATGTGATAGTTATAAGGACATGTTATTGTAGAGGGAGAGGTATAAGAACATATATAGGTATATATCACCAACACTATGTAGATATAAGTAGGTATAGAATCGCAAAACTAAATAAATTATCAATTTATATTAACTAAATAAATTGTATATTTATAAACATTCAAGATCTTTGATTCTCGCTATTTTTATATATTATAAAAGAAATTATTTTAAATGATTTTTTTGGTATTCGAAAATGTTCTCTTCAGTCTACCTGTGACCACGGACTACTGTAAAGTTTTCAAGACGTTGGGTTTCCAAAAATGTATTTACGAAATACTAAAATATACGCGATTAATCTGTTTAAAATAGATAGTTCATTAAGAATAAGTAGATTTTATTGCATATGCAGGAATCGAACCCGCAAGCGATCGTGTTTACAGTCATATATTGTCCCCTGCGCCACAACTGGCCTCTATATATTCATATGTTATCTATCAGTAATATTATCGAAAGGCAAACTCACAATTTATAAGAAAAAATATGATTGTATCTTAGAAAAGAGATACTCAATAAAAAATTGTCGTCATACTTAATACAAAATAGTATACATTACATGGTTATTAACATGTTGTCAAAAACATCTCACTGCGTTAAAACCACCGAAATAGATAATCTCAATCGTTTAGAATATAATTATACATATCTTACAGGCATTAAAGTTTTTATTGACGATATTATTACAAGCGGCTAAGTAGAGATCTACGTCGTAGTAGCATTCCGAAACGAGCTTCAATCAGGGAGATATAATTAAAAATATATTGAGGCTGGACCTTTGATGGAGTCATTTCATGGGAAATCACTTTAATAATCCAATAATATTAGTGAATGATATACATTACGTTTATTTCTTGTTTCACGTTTACAATATAAATATTTTTAACTAAATATAGAAATATTACTAAATGTCCCCGAACTATTGCCCTGTTGTTTTTCATTTATTGACTAGCAACCCGCTAGCGACTTCATCCCCGTAAACTACTTTTTCATTCGCCTACACGCTCATTAGATCATAAACTTTGATCAATTTTTTTTAGCTTCACGCTTTTATCCCGCACAGTAGAGGACACAGAAAAAACCTAGTGTCAAGACTCTCCATACTTCGTTTTCCACCGAATTCGAGACATTGCGCGTTGAGTAGTGGAACTCAATGCCGCAATTTATCTTTTATCAAATATTTATTTTTTCTCATATATTGCACTGTCTATTAATGAAAAATAAATTGAAATCAATCGCGTAGTTTCAAGAGAGTAAAGTAATGTTAAATTTAGACTTTCAATTAGCTTAAATAATACAGAATTAATGTCCCATTTTATAATATACTTCCCATAAACATCTAGGGAACAATCGATAGTGGTCAGTCAATGTGTAAAGGGAGGGGCCTTGATAAATTTATTACAATTTCTATACATTTGTTTCTAATGACAGCAATTGATGTAAAATGTGAATACTTTTAAAAGTAGAGCCGAGCTCAACAAGTAGTTCAGATATAAATCACCACAGCCCGATATAAAGTATGTAATGTAATACAATATTTGCAATCTGGTTTCTACTCATTTATTGGATATTAGCAATTCATTTACAAGGTATTTTTTGCGTTACTTCGAACTTGTAATAATCGCTGTATAATGAGACCACTGCGACTGATTTATTGCGCTGTCCGGTTTAGATCTTGTATTTTAATATCTATAACATTGAATACTACTTTATATTTTACTTCTTATTAAATTGGAATAGTCAATATAGAGTTGTGTTTAAACTCATTCTGTCTTTCGTAAACGTAAATTACCATTATATAAGCAAGAACGTATTAAGAAAACAACAAACAAGTTTTAATGTTTGTATCGTAAGTCGGTGCATTTGTTTTGTTAAGTGACGTTTTAATTTGGAATACATTACACGGTGAGCACATATCTCTTCTATTGTACCTGTAAAGGGCAGCATTCTGAAGTGAACAGTTCCGCGTGCGCCGCGCCAGTGCGCCGCGCGGTGTCACCGTGGGCGAGTGGGCGAGCGTGCGTGGTTAGAGAATTCCTCTCAATCCTCACATATTACACAAATGAGACCCGTTTTAAAATTTACCCAGAGAACATACTAACGCTATTATATGGATAATGATAGCTATATTTAAGATTAGGCTAATTTTTTGTGAATTTTAAGGGTAGGTGTTGAGTACAAGCTAAATTGCTCAAATATGATAACTTTACGTATATAGTAAGTACACTTAATGCCAGTAACAACTGTACTAGTTTACTGGAAACACATACGTATGAAAAAATCCTTACGTTGTAAAAACTTCCAATTTCCGTCAGCCATGTGGTATATACTTTCTTAAAAATTACTATTCATTATTTTTAGGTGCAAAAAATTACTTTTTAAATATTTTGATTTATTTTAAATATACCATAAGTATTATTTGACATTAATCCTCAGTATAATTTAAACAAATTTATCACAATATAACCGTTTTTTACTAAATGTAGGTAACTATACCAAAATAACATTTTATAATGTCTGTCTTTTGACATCCATGTTTGTTCTGGCCAATCTCCAGAACGGTTGGACTGATTTTGATGGAACTTTCAATGGCAAATAACTGATGTAATAAGGAGTATCTTTGGCTATGTTTATTTTAGAATTATAAATTAAAATTCCAGACATATTAAATTCACGGACGAATTCGCGGGATCAGCTAGGAAGAAACAAATCTTAAACTCTAGATTGTGTACAATTAAAGTTTATCAAAAGCTGGGCGTAAGCTCGTCGCCAAATAAGCGTCAAGCGGAAAGCGGCAAGCGGCAAGCCGGCTAATGAATGTAAAGTATAGCAGGGCGAGGCGAAGCGACGCGTCGGGGACAGTTCCACTTGCTATCGGCCAGCGCGAGGGCAGAGGCCGCGTCTAATGATCGTGTTATATAGCGCCAAACACCGCACAAGGCGCTATCCATTCTAATTACGAAGTTCAAACATATTGAGAACTTTTATTCACAATTTAAAAGCAGGCTTTTGTCTTTGGATGTATATTTTTAAGGGATATCGACGAATTTTGCGTTACGCAACTGACATACGAGTACAATGTCTAATTAATATACTAATCTATAATTTAAAAATTATTTTCTATAATAATAATATTAAAAATATAAAATGTAAAATCTAATTTATTTAACTGTTTATCAAAATATATGTATATTCAAGATACCGTATCGGCCCACAGTATAACCACTTAGCGACTGAATTGCGTTATCTCTGTACATAGAGGGGCCAATTAAATATAAATAGATAAGAAGGGTTGATTAATTTTATTGCAATCCTGAAGTGAGGAGTTGTGATTTCTCCACAGACGACATGCCACGTACATTGATAGCAATTTGAATTGCACACACAGCACACGTAGTTTGTGATTCGAATCGCAAACTAATAAAATATTAGCTCTAACTAATTGGTTCAGTAAGTAATTTCATATATGTATATGTGTGGGTACATACACAATTGACATACTTTATAATATTATGACATTCCTTTAGATTCCTTTAGATTCATGTCATGAAGTACATATGTAAATGACGTTTCACATATTTCATATCATATTTTTTTTTAACTTCACGCTTCACGATACGCACTTTGTCTTTGTGAGAGCGAGGAATCACTGCCCCAAGTGGGGATCGAACCCAAAACTGTCTGTATATATATATATATATATATATATATATATATATATATATATATATATATATATATATATATATATATTAGGTTTTAGTCGGAATTTGTCGGAAAGCTTTACCTCGCTTCAACTATAACACAAAGCGATGCAATTCGATGCAAAGCTCAGTATAAATCAACGCTACCTCGCAAACACCGGCGATACATCAAAACTCTAAGACATTACTCGTATTATTCCTACAGATGCAAGAGTACCGATTTACGCGCCGCCATACTGCGCCCTGCGCCCGGCTGCCACGCCACACCGATGTCTACTCACACCTTTATTTCTGTAATAAACCTTCAAAACCAACTACAGCTACATTGAAATGAGGTTCAGTTTTCTTTGATTTTACAAGTAAAGTCAAACAAAGACTTCAATTTTAGATATAGTGGAAATCGTTTAGTCTTTAAGTGCCTTCTATAATAAATATATGGCGAATACTGTAATCTAAAATTAAGAAATATATACTATAATAGTATATATCTGTTAATTTTAAATTAGACTTATTAATATAACTGCTTATTAAATTTCTTTCTGACTACCCCGCAAGGTATAAAGTGTGAGGCAAAAAAAATACTAAAATGAATGATATCAATGTATAATTTCCTTGGTTTCCTCTCGAGATCTTGACGCCAAGGTGAGAACTCTTCTAGCTCGGCTCCCCCAAAACCCGGTGACGCTGTCAAGGCGTCTCGTGACACCAAAGTAGGTTGGCACGCGATATATTCAAATGTCAAGCCTTGCGATAGTTTCCTATAATTTCAGCAGGTAAAGCACGCCGCTAAGTCCAGACATTCCTTACGATATACTTCCAAAATGCTCAAAACAGAATTTTTCGAAATATTTACTACACACAACAATACATCTGCCCACTTGCTGTATATTGGAAGACGATAAAAAGTACATCATTGTCCACAAACGAAAACGCTTGCGCCTCACACCCTACACCAGACTTCATGGAGCATGAAATACTGTATGATTTAGTCGTATTTTGAAAGTTAGCGCGAAGTTACACGTCTCGCGGCACTCGAGCACCCAAGCCCTGCGGAGCAGACAGCCCGCTACACGGATGAGATACGCCGGAGCTAGGTGTGTAATGTCGATGTAACGCGCCTGTTCATTCGTGCTGTGGGAGCTAGCTGATGTATGTATGATTGTGTGAAATGGATTTAATATATTGTCGGCACTATAAAATATAGCTACATCCTAACTCTGTCTTAAATGAGATATTTAAATTTATGGATTTAATACATATATTGAATGAGAACTGTTAAACATTTATTTTGATTTTATTTTTCTAAAGTTTTACCCTTTTTCCCGCATAGCAAAGCGGCCATAACAAACCATAAGAAAAAAGAGGAAATCATGGGAAAACGTAAATAATTTAAATATAACCATTTTATAGAATCAATATAGAAGCCCCAACCTAAGCTTACAGACAGACAGTACACCCCTGCGCCACGATGATTTCATACTATAATGCAAGTATTGCTTACATAAATGTTGTACTGGTCAGGATTGACGGTTATTATACATACCATAAGTGAGAACGGCTAATCAATATGCCGATTAAATTACTACACTTTGAAATAATTAAGCTCATAATACAACTGCGTGTCTATAAAGTCCATTAAGGCTTTATTAACAGTTTTTGTGGCAAACCTAAATATAGGTACTTTAGGTTATTATCAAAAAACGGCGAGCATTACAAGAGAAGCCGCAGAGAGTGGGTTCATTACCGACAGACAGTGGCCATATCATCTTCACCAGTATGCGGTGTGCCGCGTAAGGTAACACAACCACTTCAGACGCACGAGCATAGCATGCATACATCACATTTTTTTAATTATTTTTTTATTATTATCCCGCATAGTAGATTAGACAGGGAGTACCTAGAGTCAAAACACTCCAAACATTGCGTGTTGAGTTGCGGATCTCAACGCCGCACTTTGTTTTACCAGAGTGAAAAAGTGAAACTAATTTAAATATAATCACTTCTCCGAGTAGGAATCGAATCCACAACCGATCGCGTTTAGAGCCACACGTTGTCCCACTACGCCACGACCGGCTTCAACATCAAAAATATTTCCAAAAATATAATAATTGGTATTCTCACATAAAAAAAGTCAGTTGAAATAAGTTTTTTACTTACATATCTCTAGAAGAAGCTTAGCGTTTGATTAACGCTACGTTGTCTCTGACTACCCCGTCAGGGTGCATCCCTGACGGGGTAGTCAAGAGCCTGATGCTAAAAAAAATAAAGTATTTATTATTTTTAAAGTGTTATTCCTCACTTCAAAATTTTTTCTAAAAAAAAAGTATTTGAAGTATTGTATATCGAGCTATTTCGAGCTGTAAATGTAGCTATTTCGAAGATATACCAGAATATTCCAATAAAATATATATATATTCATGAATTATATACTTAATATTAAAAAAAAACAAGATCAAAATTAATTAAAATTAAAAGGGTTTTGACTAACGATACATTATAACAGATATATATTTACAAAAAAGTAAAATATTGCTTAAAAGATATTTATGCTAAGAGTGGAGGGGAAGACTTACAGGTCTCTCGCAGGTTACCGCAGTGGCCACAAACCGACCGCTATTAACGTATGCGCAAAATCGCTTTACGTGACACACCTATCCCACGAGATAACCACTACTGATTGATCACGGGTTTCCTTGTATTTTATTATAAAAAAAAAGAAATCACATTTTTTCGGAGTTTTTGTCTACAAAAAAATCTACATTTTTAGCTTCCTTGTATACTTTAATTCTTTATAATAAACTATACAGGATACTTTGTGTTTGTTCTAAAAAAACATCTTAAATACTTCATAGTCTTCTGCATGTTTAAACACAAAGTTTTGTCCAATTTATGAACATAAATACAAATATAGTACTTACATTATCTTAAAAACAGCACGCATTATCTCACGGGTGAAAACCTAATTGTGCTAACCTGACTATAAGCTACATAGTATAGGGTTCTTTCCCCGTCTCAGGGACGTATGCATTTTTTTTATATTTTTTAGATCTTACAAGTCGTGATTTTTGGTCAACTTGCATTGTTATAATTTAAAAAAAAAAGTGAATGTCTTAACACTGGGTCCTCTCTGCCTACATCTCTTTATATCAGACGTTGATAAAGCAAAATAAAACTATTAAATATCTTTAAGATAGAGTAACTTTCCTAGAAGGAAAATATAAGGAAAAAATATATAATAGTTAATTTATAATCAATGCCCGTGTGTCGGCATCTGGCGAGCGTCTGGGAAGGAATGTGCTGTCACTCGGCATTCGTCAACGCTCTCTTAACTGTATCGAATTATTGGAGCTAATTCATTTTAACCCTTCGTACAACCGTTACGACCACAGCAGTGGACTGACCGCGGGCTTTATCACGGGAAACAGCTAGACATCTGATATTTTAAGTTTGCTTATATATTATTATACAAAACACAATAAAATATCTTAAGAATTAAATTAAATAATTAAAGAGGCCGGTCGTGGCGCAGTTTGACTATAAACGCGATCAGTTGTAGGTTCGAGTCTCACTCACACGAGTGATTATATTTACATTATTTTCACTTCCTCGCTCTGGTAAAGACAAAGCGCGGCGTTGAATTTTCAACACGCAATGTCTCGGGATAAAAGCGTACAGTCAAAAAAAGGAATTAATTATTTTTATTAAAAAAAAATTACATCTGACGTTATTTTAGCTCGAACTCCTCTCGGAGCAATATTATATAATTATATATTGAATTATTATATAATGGTATGACTTGGAGAATAAACGGCTAAATACATTTTTATACTAATCTAATCACTTTCAGTTATATGATAAATATGTTTATATATTTCTTTTCTTTTTATATGTTTATAAATTTTAGTGATTTTATATATTTTTAATTTTCAACATAATATTACCAAATTAATTTATTTGTCATAATATTATATTCTAGAAAATTATAAATCAATAATTATATGAAAACCGACACTAATGGGTGTTTCGTTTCTGTTATTAAGTGGTAACACAAATTGACAGCGAAGTAGCAACACAATAAGAACATTACAACGCCAAATTATTTTATTAGATCAAAGACAAATTATGATTAATGTTAACTTCACAAGGTTTATTCGAGCTTCGCTTTGCTTCATATAAAAGTAGATCAAGTATGAAACAAAGAAATGCGGTCAAAAAAGAGAAAAGTCTCAGCAGGGGGCGGTGAGGTAGTAGAGGGGTGAGGAGGAGGCAGATGGGAGGCGAGAAGGCGGGAGGGCAGGGGGTTCGCATCCGAACAGCACATGCACACACAATAACCGCGTAATCGGTAATGAAGTCAGCCATTCCATAGAAACATTTACTTTCAAAAGTCCCAGTTGGTAATATTACTTTATTAATGCCAGATTGAAATGTCCCATGAAGCTAGCCTGTTGCATTTTATTATAGAGTTTGCCGTCATGGATCAAAAATTATTTTCACTTACTAAAATAATTAACAAAATTATTTGGTTTTGTATACGAATTGAATTATTTCTTCATTTAATTTCATGCTAAATACAAAAATATTATGTCAAATAACAAATAAATCATAGTAAAATACATATATAATGAGTGTTTATCTCAAGTGAGGACCGTTTAGAGAACGTCTGACCTCTCATTTCATAAGTTTCACATTTGCAAGCCGACTGTATGTAATTATTTACGTTAAAATAAAGTAACACAATCTAATGTTGTATGACCATCCAGAACCAGAAAAATTAGATCGTTACTATATAAAGAAATTGTAATTCTTATAAAAAATTAGTGATTTTGAAAAAAAATGTTTGTTTTTTTATATCAAAAATAAATCAAACACCTTAACTTATCTTACTTACTAACTAAATACTTCATGTAGTACTCCATATATAGTAATCTTTGTAAACATATAGCTACAGAAACTACCTTACAATCGTCGAGTATAGCAAATAATAATAATAATAGGACACACCTAATGTCCTTAATAAATTTATCTTTATATCTTTAAGCTTCTTCGCATAGCTGGAGGCAAAGAGAATCCTGTGTCAAGACATTCTCTTCTTAATTTTCTGTCCGAAATCGAGACATTGTGTGTTGAATAGCAGACCTCATCGTTATGCTTGTCTTTCTACAATGGAAAAGTGATAATAATAAAGTATAAGCGTTCATCTGATTGAGGAACCTATAACCAATCTCGTTTACAGTCAGACGACGAGCCACTGCGCCACAAAGGACACTTATTGAATCAATCATTTACTTGTACTTTTAACAATCACTATACAATTTTCTAAATAATAAAAAATTCTTCCTAGAAGCCTCACCATAGCCTTACCTATTTACTATATAATAAATCAGTACAAAGATAAATAGATAGATACATATTATGTACATTCTCTGTAATGTAAAATGATGGGTTTCCAATTAATTTAGTGAGCTGTCGATGCTATCGCGTCAGTTACTCGGCTCATTTATTTGCGCCCGGACTCCGCTCGACTACAGTGTAGACCCTTTACTCTGACATCACATTGATATATTGTATTTAGTTATAAATTATTTAATTTTATATGTTAAACCAATTTAAATTTAGGAATAAGAAATTAATTATAATTAGGCTGAGGAAACCCGGGGTATTGGAGTATAATTAGTTTTTGTAGAAAATATTCATATCGATATTTTTTATCTTCAATCATTATCTCTAGCGAGGCAGTCTATGGTCGATAACAATTATTACATTTGTGATAGATTTTCTTTATATAACAGTTATTTCATCTTATGCTTGTAATGCACTACTTAAAAGTATCTGCAACGTAATCTTTGGTTAATTTTTAAAATCTCCACAGAGATGCTAACAACGTAAATAAGTTGTTACAAACATACAAGAATTAGTAGAATCGGTAATAGAACACATGGCTTAACATCTAGAGCGCTTGGACGGTTTTCAAAGGGCGCGGCTTTGAACCCCGTTGCGTTCAAAATTTTTATAGGTTTTTTTTTAAATGTTTAGTAAAGCTAAGTTTGAATAATATTTTAAAAATAGTAAAATATTAAAAAGTAGCTACCAATAAACCACAGAAACAATAAATAAGTGATCAAATAAAAAAAGGATGAGTACGTAAGACACCTTCGCCCAGTTTAGAGATTAGGTGTCCGGAGCGGGTTCGCGGCGGACGTCGAGAGTATCAGCCGCGCGCAGCCGACACCATCCTATAAAAATAGACCTAGTTGTGGTTAGTGAAATTACTAAAATTTTTTTTAAATAATTCGTATCAAAGCCTATTAGGACACATACAAATGTGTCTGATAATTTAGTTATATTTTTATATACTATATGCTAAATTCTAGCGCTCTAGACCTTACTGCATCTAGTACCTTTTAGAAGCAGTACACGCAGAGTGAATGATCTATACCAAAGAAACATACCTCTACATATATATGATTTTCATATATTTTCTAATATATTTTTAATGCAAATTCTTTATAATTATTCCTTTTTTCGAGTTTATTTAAACTATCTAAAAGCATTTGAAGATTTTGAAGTTATGTTTTGACATCTGTATCTGATTCATCTGTTTGTTACAAAGCTACCATAATTAATATATAATTACATATTTCCTCTTCCCAAGTGACACCTGAACATCCCACAAGGAGCTTTCTATGAAATATGACAAAAACAAAATAAATACAATTTAAAATATACATCAGTAATGTGAACGAGTCACTCAATTGAAACTTAACACTTATGAATGTATACTTACCTTGTAATTTCATATTATATTTTCATTGTCGGTCATTAGAAGACATCGCATGTTGTGTTAAGGAATTGAGTACACGCGGGCGACACCCATAATCTACATTATACATACAACTATTTCTTAGATCGTCATTTGAACCTTTTAGGGAAAAGTAAATATTTATATTACGTAAAATTTTAATTAATTTCCAATATACTATAAGTCACATTGATTTAAAATCACTGTGAAGTTAAAACACACTTTCAAAACATATATTTAAGTCACTAATTTTCCTTTCGGAATTAACACAAATATTTACAGTGAAAATTTAAAAATTATCACAGTTTCCCTTTTCTACTTTCTTGATTTACGTGGATTGTCCGCTGACCAGACATACAAGCTCCCTATAATTAGCTGAACAGGAATTAAAGCTTTTACATTTGCTGCGTTTACCAATAAATCATTATTGTAGTTCCCTCGTGTCATCGTCACAGATATTTCGATGACTTCAATAGTAAATAGTGATATGGAAGTGATCAGCTACGAGGCGGGCCATTGTTTGCGGCCGCCGTAATGGGCCGTGTCTAAGCAGAGTTATCTATAATTGAGATCGCTCGGCCGCGCGACGTCCGCGCGGGGCTCCACTTAATGTGTACTACGTACTGTGTACTGTATATGGATGTGTGTATGTAAGTACTTTGATACGTAGCCTTCATTATTGTAAAAACAAATTACCAATTTTAAATATACATAAATAACATATAATATGAAATTGGGGCTGGTCGTGGCGCAGTGGGACAGTGTCTGACTGTAAACGCGATCGCTTGTGGCCTCAATCCGGACTCGGGGGAATGATTATATTTAAATTATATTTACTTTCTCGCTCTGGTAAGATAAAATACGGTGTTGAGTTCCACCACTTTGCACGCAATGTCTTGAAACAATAACATATTCTCGAAGATTGCATATCTCTTGAACCTTAAATCATAAAGAACGTAAATAATACATCTTGCTTCTAGCTTCACGCTTTATCCCGCATAGCAAAGTAGTACTCCATACTCCGCATTCCGCCGAATTCGAGACATCGCATGTTGAGTGGTGGAACTCAACGCCACGTTTTGTCTTATAATCATTCCGAGTAGGAATCAAACCCACGACCGATCACTTTTACGGTCAGATGCTGTCACATTGCGCCACGACCGGCCTCAATTTTAAATTTAGGATATTTATTATTCTTTTTATTTCTGAAAATTAATACATTTCCTTATAATAAATAAAAAAAATATTAAAATGTAAATTAAAAGATAAAGTAAGAGCTTGTAAAACGAACAAAGGTAGCTCTCGAAGAACAGGTCCTGTCCATTAAAGGTCGAATAACAATCGATATTTTGATTCGTCTTCAGCTTTCACAAAGCGCTAAGTAAACTCGTTGTAATAATAAAAACACACAAGTTCAGTACGCGGCGAGTGCCCCACTGGGACGCCTCGCGAGTGACCTGTTGGGAACATGAATTATTGTTACTTCAGTAAGTAATCGAACTCAAGTTGTTATTGAAATCTATTTCAAGTGTTGCTTCACTAACGTAACGTCCGAGTGTGTATTGAAATAATAACTTGTTTTAATCGGACAAGGTTTCCGTGAAAGAGGATTGCTTCTTGATTTTTAATATAACATTTTATTTATTTATTTTCTTCAATTCTAATAAACATGATTCATGTCATTTCTTGCCTTTTTCAACATTCCCATATTTGGTTACTTATAATATTTAACTTAAATATCCTACATATATATTTGAAATGAGCGGCGCCCACGAATTCATCTGCGTGAAATTTAACTCAAATCTCTCGATCTTTTTTTAATAAAACAAAACTAAACAAAGTTACTCCTTGCCACATCAACTATCTGCTAGTGAGAGTCCTATCAAAGTCAGTCCAGCCGCAGCGGGTTTAGTCGAAAGGAACAAAGAGATGGATAAAAAAGTTAAAATACTAGTTTGAGATATTTACCACACATGCATAGATATTAAGTATAAAACGTTTTTTTTAAATTACAAACTGACACTGTCACATTTTTATTATATTATAGAAAGTTGTACCATTACAGGTTGCTGTGAAGCACACATTGATCGATTATTTTACAACACATGTAAAGTGTCTATATCCTCGTTTTAGAATTTTTCAGATTAGAATATTTTAAAAAGTTCCTTCAACTTTTTGCTCTATAATTAAATCATGATACAAAAACCCCGGTACAAAGGCTTGCTAGGCCTGCAGCCAGCAGTCAGTCAGTTGGTATAAGAATGTTTTTGTCGCCGCCCAGTAGCCGTCACGCTCGCGGCCGACGCGACGCGTCCGAACGCCGAATCGTCTCTTAAGGAGTTGTATTACATGGTCGTAAAAGGAAACAAATTAAATTATCGACAAAAAGCGAAGCAAAAAGCTTAGGAATGATAATTAAGTTTCGGCGTCGATTTATATACATTCAATATCACGAGGGGCTTTTTTGTTTGAAACTATTTGGAAGTTGTTGGGGAGGTGTAAGCGTATGTTTCTTTATTTCCTTATCTACAATTATAATGTAAACCACTTTTATTTTAAGTTTAACATAAATAAATCAATATATAACGTATTGTAATTAGTTTATTCGGCCGGTAGTGGCGCAGTGGGACAGCGTTTGATTGTAAACACGACCGGTTGTGGATTCGATCCCCAGTCAGGAGAGTGATTATATTTATAATTATTTTCGCTACCTTGCTCGTAAGGCAAAGTGCGGAGTTGAGTTCCACCACTCAACACTCAATGTCTCGAATTCGGTGGAAAGCGAAGTACAGAGTGTCTTGATACTAGGTACTTTCTATCTACTCTGCTATGCGGGATAAAAACGTGAAACTAAAAAATTTTGGTTTACTATCACTCTCTATTGGTGATTCTGATTTCTCTATTATTCAAGTTTTCAAACAATTTTAAATTAAATTTTAAGTTGAATGTTCATTCACACCTCAGTATTGAATACAAATACTGAGGTGTGAATACAAACTTATGAATAAGAGCCGCCGGAACTCGCTAGTTAAATATAATTTCAATATTGCACTGAAACAGACAGAAGGCGTAAATAAAAGCTTTACAACACGTAACAGATCATTATTGTGTATAAGAAATTATGACTTCCAGGAAAGTCCGATGTACTTGCAGCCGCACTCCGCGCACTGCGCACTGCACACTGCGCACTGCACACTGCACACTGCACTCCGCGCACTGCGAGGTCACTTCAAATCATACTCTACCATCAATCTTCAAATGAGAACATATAATCGGCTCGTTATATTTTTTGTATAATCTGTTCATGTTCCGCTCCTACTAAGACAGAGAAATTGTTACTTTGCAGATCAAAAACCTGTTGGGATCGTTATTAGGGTCTTGACTACTTAATCGTGGTTCGTAGAATCGATTTCAACTTACGATATTAACGTGATTGGTAATAATATGCTTCATTTATTTAAGTTATATAAATTTAAATTATTAATAACAATTCAGATATTTATATTTATTGAGAGACATAAATGTCAAGTACTCTGTACTCTGTTCACGTTTTCAATATATTAATATTTTATATTACTCGCTAAGTATGAGCATTTTTTAAATTATTTTCATTTCTCCTCTCTGATAAGACAAAGTGCGGCGTTGAGTTCCGCCACTCTACACGCAATGTCTCCAATTTGACGGAAAGTGGAGTACCGAGTGTCTTGACACTAAGTATTTTGCCTGCTATGCTATATACATACATTTGTAAATTGAAATGTATACGACTGTACCACTTATGAACAAAATAATGGCGCTAGTTATATTTTTCCTCATATAAAAATAGAATCTCCGAGTCAATACGCAACAGAATGCTCATTTAAATTCACCTTGAAAGCATATTGAAAGCACTTTCATATTTTTTTTATTAATACTAAATAATCATAATTAAAATCATTATAAACCTTGTGGATAAACAAACCGACGGAGATGCAAGTTTACTTTAGTGACACATCTCATCATGGATTGAACACAAAATATTTCAAAACAAATTATAATATAAGTCGGTCTTTATTTCCTTACATTCAAAAACATAACAATTTCTAAAAATTCAAATGAAATTGTCATTTGACTTTAAAATATACGATCACTTGGGTCGTGAATGTCGCTCTTGGAACGCAAAATACACAGTACTAACTAACAAAATTGTTTTAACGGAAAGTAACTTTTAAATTCGTTAAGTAAAAGACACAGAATCACGTAAGAGATTGGAACAGTAAAGACAAAACGTTTATATTATTTTAATTATGCTTTCAGTTTACTGTATCATTGACGTCACGCGATTTTAGCATCCACCCAAGAAAACACCCTTATGTTTTCTTTTTTTAACGTCACGCTTTTTTATCCCGCATAGCAGGATAGACAGGAAGTACCTAGTGTCAAGGCACTCCGTACTTCGCTTATCTAACGTGAGTAAATCACTAATCAAGAATCTCACGGTGCTCCATCCCGACCGCCACTAGCCGAGATCCTGAGAATCCAAATATTTCGTTACCTCGCCAGTGGGATCCACGAAAAAACCCTGACCGATAATGACTCTCCTTAATGATTTACTTATTTATCTAATCTAACCTAGGCTATACCTAATTCCCATACTAAAAATACCTATCTTATATTTTTTTACGCGTTGAAAGCGTGGCTTAGCGGTCAGAGCGCTTGGACGGTATCCAAGAGGCGCGGGTTTGAATCCGATGAATTTTTTAAAAATGTTTCTAATCAAATTCTAAGTGTGGAGTAACACTTTAAAAATAGTAAATATACCTAAATTATATTTCCTACTTTAGTGAAAGTTATAATATAGGTTATGTAATACAGTATGTTTGGTGGAAAATTCCTCTTGCTTCCACTAAATTCTATAAAAATTAAAAAATCATTTGGAAATAACATGAAGTTTTGTGATGCATCATGCATCACAAAACCTCTGAATACTTGTGGAGTGACCAATGTGAGGGATACGCCACTTATACTATAAGAATAAATTAATTTTTATAAATTATTTTGTAAATTTATAAACTATAACTTAAAAACTTAATTTGATGCTTAATTGAAATTATTCCATCACAAAACGAAGACGAATAAAATGTAAATAAGATTAAAGATGTAAAAGCTAATTGATTACAGAATAGCTAATGAGAATATTTAAAATTTTACTTTGGACAAGAAGTACGGGTAAAGCCCTCCGCGTGCTCACGACGCAAATGAGATTAGTTTAATTTGATCGAAAACTCCAAAGCAACATCCCAATCAAATAGTAAACACTTTTATGAGCATTTCTAATTTATACCCTCATTTGCTTTGGACGGGAAATAATTGAATTCTGTACGGAATCCCACCGAGCTCCATCAGGTCTCGCGGTAACGACAATTACTTAACACATCCTACGACTTTGACTATAAATTCGATGTTACATAATGCTTAAATATTTTAGATAGTTCAATCGTAATTAATATATAATAAGCAATAAAATGATACGTTTCTTATAATTTATGAAACCCACAGTGCGCTCCCGACGCGGCGCGGCGCGCGTGGGCGTCACACTCGGCGAGTCAACAAGTTATCGAAAATATTTAGATTTAAACTACTCAGGGCGTTGAGGAAGGAATTACTGTATATTACACAATAACAATCACAACAACAGACTATTTTGTGAATAATTCCATCCATCTTGATGTTATTTAGGCGGTTAGTTAATTGAATTGCATAGGAATTGAAGAAAACGGAATAATATTTTACTATTTTTAAAGTGTTATTCCACACTTAGGATTAGAAAACATTTTTTGAAAAAACGTATAAGAATTTCGACGCAGCTGGTAGTAGAACGCATGGCTTAGCGGTCAGAGCGCTTGGACGGTATCCAAGAGGCGCGGGTTCGAATCCCGCTGCGTTCAAATTTTTATACGTTTTTTCAAAAAATGTTTTCTAATCCTAAGTGTGGAATAACACTTTAAAAATAGTAAAATATTAAAATAAAATAGCAATCTCTCTTGTTAAACGATTATTTCTTAATAATCTTTAAGTAGTAGAAATTTGTAAAAATCTCTCTACAGAGATGCTAACAACATAAATAAGTTGTAACAAAACGTATAAGAATTTCGACGCAGCTGGTAGTAGAACGCATGGCTTAGCGGTCAGAGCGCTTGGACGGTATCCAAGAGGCGCGGGTTCGACTCCCGCTGCGTTCAAATTTTTATACGTTTTTTCAAAAAATGTTTTCTAATCCTAAGTGTGGAATAACACTTTAAAAATAGTAAAATATTAAAATAAAATAGCAATCTCTCTTGTTAAACGATTATTTCTTAATAATCTTTAAGTAGTAGAAATTTGTAAAAATCTCTCTACAGAGATGCTAACAACATAAATAAGTTGTAACAAAACGTATAAGAATTTCGACGCAGCTGGTAGTAGAACGCATGGCTTAGCGGTCAGAGCGCTTGGACGGTATACAAGAGGCGCGGGTTCGAATCCCGCTGCGTTCAAATTTTTATACGTTTTTTCAAAAAATGTTTTCTAAAACGGAATAATTTCACACACGAGGCTTATTTACAATCCTAATTTGCGTTTGATAATGGACCAGTCCTCTGTAATATGATATAATAAATATAAGGTGTGAAAATGAAATATACCGATAAATATTTCGCCATAATTCAACACCACACCTTCCATTACTTTACACTTATGAGAGTAAACCTAGGCGTCCATGCCCATAATGGGGACAAACGTTTAGAGGTTTCCTCATAGCAGATAAATCTGATAAATTGTAGTCGTGATTTGCAGCCGAGCTTTGGCAATTCGGCGATATCGTACGCGGAGTGTTGGCGCGACGCGCGTCGCCTGCGGCCCGCCATCCGTCACATCGACGCGTCGCCTATTATCTCTGACGCATAAATTTGCATTGTTTCATAATATTCAATAGCTGAGAAACTTGTGTCATTTGAGCTACATTTTAGATTGTTGAGATATGCCTACGTGCCGGTACGGTATACCCACAATTTATCATATTCCTTTGTTGAAGTCATCATTGCGTAGATGAAACTAAACTAATATGAGAGATTATTTCTTCAGTCCGTGAGCTATTAAACCGTTTCTTTTCTAATCAAGGTAATGGTTTTCGGTAATTATATTTATACAATTAATGGCTTCACTGTAATCTGAATATAAATCTAGTGTTGTTATTTATTATCTTTCATTTAGCTACGCTATTACAGTTAAAACGTGTAATAAAACAACAGTAAGCTCGTTTTGATGCCCGAGGACAGGCGTAAAACGGTAACATTAGCGGCTGTGAGTAAACAGATGGAATCTCAGCGGGCACAGTGGCGAGCCCTGAGGTACCCTGCTAACTCGACCCGCCTTACCCAGCCTCTAGCCTTCAGGCTCTTTGTAATCGTCTTTAGAACAAGAATAAAATAGTATATAAGACGTGAAAAGTTGTATCGAATCCATTGCTTGCATACGACACGTATTTAGCTCGAAGGCAACAAGTAATGCGTAATGGATGTCTCGAGTGTAGATATTCATTGATCCGGAACGTTATTAATGTTTTGTTGGTGCGTGGAGTGAAGGATTTTATTAAAGTCATTACGTCGGTAATGAAAGATGTCCCGCGGCCGCGACACCTTATGAAGACGTTGCTCGAACTAATGAGATAATAAAATTGTTCGTGGGAAGTCCGCAGTCGGCGCTCGGGGACGGCTCTTGCGGGTCATTACGGGCGTATGCATTTTTTTAATAAAAGTGTAACAGATTGCGGGGACTTTACGACACTGCCATTACCGCCTCAAGCGTGGCTAAAAAACACATTTCTCTAATCATCACTTTCAACTGTTAATCAACACGCTTCTCATGCGCGTCCGCTACAGCCACCGACCTCAGCGACACCGTTATCATTTGTGTATATCAAATTTAAACTCATCTACTTAATTGTTTAAAAATGTAGTTTTATAAATAACAACTGCATCTGATACGTATGTATAAATATTCATTATCTTTATATTACTTGAGAAGTCATTTTGGTTTATTTAAATTAACTAATGAAGCAATTTAAATTTATTATTTATTTAAACTAGAGCGTTGCAACGCACGATGGTTTTGGGTTCAATTTATAAGAGATACGAAGACAAACAAAATAATATAGATATATTATATTTCTGATATAAGAAAAGGATGAGAACAAAACAAAAATTTGTCATACATTACCATACGTATATTTACAAACGCCATTTGTGAAGGGTGACTTTGAACAAATTACTTTTCTGGTTCGTTGTTGTCCTTCTGAGGTGGTCTCGTTTAAATTTGGTGTAAATTAAACCCTGATCCTAAAACCAACTGTATTTACTTTCATATATGTTATATATCAATCCTAAATTATGGAATGTATACCATTTTTTTCTTATTATTTATATATACAATTAATAAAAATAATTATGAAAGTCAAAGTGATATAAATAATAATAATAATTTGATCTTATTTTTTTAGCTTCACTCTTTTTATCCCGCATAGCAGAGTAGACAGAAAGTACCTAGTGTCAACACACTCTGTACTTTGCTTTCCACCGAATTTCAGACATTGCGCGTTGAGTGGTGGAACTCAACGCCGCACTTGAGCTCAGCTTCCTCGTTCTAAACTCACGTCTGTCACTCAAGTGAAACTAATTTAAATTTAAACACTTCCCCGAGTGGAGATTGAACCCACAACCGATCGCGTTTACAGTCAGACTCTGACCCACTGCGCCACGACCGACCGTATCAATACAATATTTATTTATAAGAACAGAAAAATAATTAAATTGTGGATGCTCTGCATTTTCATTAATTTCTATAAAAATAAAACAGCTATAATTTTATACAAAATCTTATTTTGTCGTCTTTTTTGCCCTCGCTTGATCAATTGATGTTAATTATATAATAAATATAACTAATCTGTTAGAGATAGAAAGTTTCACTTGAAACGGGTATATTAAATCCCACACTTTTATTTCCTTACATCGGGTATAATGAATACATTCTATATTTTATTTAATTACAATTTTGTGTGTTATACAAATTCCTCAAACCAATCTCTATTGTAGATATAATTACATATATTTTGAAATCGCTAAAATTGATACCCGCTCGGTAACCAGTCACGACACTAATCATACCGTGGTCCGCGGCTTAATGCTCGGAACATTCGAAATTAATTTACAATCGCAAATTGAGAGCAATTTGGTGACGAAACCACCTGCTGTGGTGATAGCCGGCGGGGGACGGTGCGCGGTATACAGGTTCACGTCCGGCCCACGCACCCTCACATGGGTGACACTGACGAGAGATTTGTTTGTCCACTTGTATGCAAATGTAATTAGATTTGAAGTGTCATGTCGCTTATATTCGTTATATAATATAGATGCAAGTGACTATGGGTAATTATTTTATTTAGGTTTCCAAAAACAATTTCAATTTTTTCTTAATATTTCCAATAAATTGGCTTATTTTCAAATAGTGAATATGAAATTCGAAAATGAGCGAAGTCTGCCATCATCAGTCATAAGCATATTATATAACCTCTAATAAACACAAGATTATTATTACAACTCAGACGATACACCCACATGCATGTATGTACATGTATATTTGTATTAATTACAATAATTTAGTTGGTGTAGTTGGTACAGTAAGTACAGTAAAAAAGAAAATGCAGTGACTGTAGGTTCAAGAATAGTTAGAGACAACCTAGTGTTCGCAGTGTCAAGACACTCTGTTAACTGCTTTTCACCGGAAATCGAAACGCCGTGCTTTGTCTTTAGAAAACTTATTTTTTTTACCTATAATCATTCCCCCCAATTGGAATCTAATCTACAGTCTGTTACAGTCAAACGCTCTCCTACTGTGCCACAATGACCTCAATCGATGGCTTCACTAGAAAATGTATTTATATTTAAAATAATTAACTTTTCCAGTTACTTCAACAAGATGTAGTGTTGTACTCTACAACGATAAACCATTACGTATTATAGTATATATTTCTCATTATATTTATGTACGTACGTATATACAGGACCGGCAATGTAACAGCCAGGTATATATAACAGGTTCACAACTCATAAAGCACCTTCGGTCTGAAATGTATAATTTCCACAAATCAATCCGTCTGTCTGTTCTGAGGCAAGCCTTCACCCTGTTTGTACTGCGCTGTGAGAAACAAATCAAATTAATATTTAAAACTACAGCCTACTAAAGATTTTAGTAATTGTTCTTAATATTTTAACAATGAGCATTGCGTAAGTAAACTACCTAACACATATATATATATACATATATATATATATATATATATATATATATATATATATATATATATATATATATATATATATGTATATATATATATATATATATAATTCAGACGTTATATATTGAAATCGTAACTAAGTTGGTTAATTAAATCAAAATAATATAATAATATTTTTGAAGTATTTTCTAATTTATTGTATATATATATATATATATATATATATATATATATATATATATATATATATATATATATAAATATATATATATATATATATATATATATATATATAACTCAGACGTTATATATTTAAATCGTAACTAAGTTGGTTAATTAAATCAAAATAATATAATAATATTTTTGAAGTATTTTCTAATAGTAGTAATATTTTCTAATAGTAGTAATAAGTAATATATATATAGAAGACACTGTCACTACTTAAAGTGTTAATTAACTGTCAATTCTGTCTTCTTCAAAAGATTATTGGCAAGATGAGTTAATTAATAATGTAATAATAAAACCTTTGCACATGGCTCATAATATACCACAGGAAATTCTCAAAATATTTAAGGCATACACGTTTTAAAAATAAACGAAAAATATAATAAAAAAAGTGAATGTACAGCAATAGTGAGGTTAGAGAGAGGGATCAGAGGCATGCCTTGAATCTGTAAACACTCTACTGTAAGATAAGTGAGTCGTCGCTGATGTCGAGGGCGCGTGCGCCGCGTACCAACTACGGGAGTACAGCCTACGTGGTACATCTGCCCTCTGACTTCGACCTACAACTCTCTTATGCTCATATACAATATGGTATTACAGTAATGAGACACTTGGGATTAAGAGCATGTACCATTAGTTAGGTCTGAGATGAAACGATAGGTCTTTAGTTGGTACGATGTCACTTCATTGAAAAAACATCGTAATACTTATGTGAAGATGAAGATATTAAGAGGAGGCAGTTCGTGGCGCAGTGGGTCAGCGTCTGACTTTAAATGCAATCGATACGCGTTCTATATCTCTGCCAATCGGAGGAATGACTATATTTAAATTATTATCATTTCCTCGCTCTGGTAAGACAAAGCGCGGCGTTGAATTCCTCCATTCAACACGCAATATAGCGGAGAGCGGAGTGTCTTCACACTAGGTACTTCCTGTCTAAGCTAAAAACAAATATCTATGTAAATTGTAAGAGTTAATATGTTTTAATTATCTGCATATAATATTCATGATGTATATATTTTGCCAGTAGGTACTAACGCCATGCGTAAGTAAAATCGAAACGACAAGTACGTCTTAACACACTGTTATAGTAATCTTAGATCTATCTTATATGATGTGTGTGCGTTTTCACTTGTAAGGTAAACGTGAGAGAGTTTGAAAGACGCCAAAATATTTCTATTGTTCGACATTCATATAAACATTGTGTGCATTATGAAAGGCCTTAGTGGAATAAATATTAGCACTATGTTTTACTGATCGTTTATATTGAAAAAATTGTGATTCTTCCTGGATTTATCCAAAATGGTATCTAATGTATGTTTGTTTAGCGTTACGCTTTTATCCCTCATAGCAGGGTAGACAGAAAGAACCTAATGTCAAGACACTCCGTACTTGTTGCTTTAATTATTTTTTTATTTAATTTTTTGATATATTACGAACCAGACACAAAGTTTATTATCTACCGAATCATCTTTGTCACTCCTGATAACTGTAAGAGCGCTG
Organism: Dryadula phaetusa; assembly: GCA_032432895.1. Classification (NCBI taxonomy): domain Eukaryota; kingdom Metazoa; phylum Arthropoda; class Insecta; order Lepidoptera; family Nymphalidae; genus Dryadula; species Dryadula phaetusa. The sequence goes on along the minus strand of JAOYRS010000059.1, from coordinate 6,013,305 downwards.
GTATCCATAACACAAGTTAATTCTTACAACGGGTACCAGAGTTCATTAACACCAGATTAAATGTATATTATAATTACGTGTCTTATAATTTCTGTAACTGGTTACTGTACATACTTTGAGTATACATTATTATTATTTCATTATTATTATTACTTTGCTTTCCACCGCGTTTTGTTGTACCAGAACCAGAAAGGGAAAATAAATTAAATGCAATCACTCTCCCGAGTGGGAATTGAACCTACAACCGATCGCGTTTACAGTCTGACACTGACCCATTGCGTCACGACCAGCCTCAAATGTAATGTGTGTGTGTGTAATGTGTTTTTATATAATATTATTTATAAACCAAACCTGTAATTACCGTCTTTCATTAAAAACCTTTTTTCTTTCTATTTTCTAAAGTTACACTCAATATATTCTTATGCAAAATTAAGCATTTTTTACAAAACATGAAGATCCAAAACTTTATCTAAAATTCAACATAGAAAGTTGAACCTGTTATATACGAGCTATGTATTTAAGAGCCCATAGTTTTAAATTCAGTTTACTTCCATCATCCGCGCGTAACATTTGCCATTAAGCCCAATATATAGTGTCAAATAAAATTAATTAAAATTAATTATTAAATCAAATAACGGCGAAGTACGGAGTGTTTTGACACTTGTACTTTCTGTCTACCAATATTTGATTGTTTTGTTTTTTTTAGCGTGAGGCTAAAAAAAACAAAACAATCAAATATTAAAAAAAATACTTCAAGATAAATCCTTACAACGAGCCCACATGTACAGCAGCCACGATCACACTGGAATTTCAATGTAAGCTGCTCTAATAACTTATATCACCCGACTATACGGTTTTAAGGTAGGCAGGTAGTGGCGGTTAGTGGCAGGTACTGGGGGGTGATGGCGGGTGGTAGCTCAGATTAATTCAATCACCGCGCATGACTTGCCACCTCACGACAAAACACGCTAGTGACGGGACACTTTATCTTCTTTACACACAATATAGAATGCACAGTAGATATATGCTTTCATAGTCTTGTCTGATATTTAGAAAACTTTAAACTCTGTACAGCAGATGCGGTAATCTTCTATAATTTTCTATCAAGTTATGTAATGTTGAAAGTATATACATATATTCATATCTATTGAGTGTCTAAAATAAAGCATTGCAACTACTTCCTTTCTAAAATCAATTTCAGTATATTTTTTGTCCGACATCCGATAATTGATCAATAATCATTGATATTACTTTATAATTTCACTCGGACACTGTGCATGTCTCTATCGAAAAAAACAGAAGCGTATACCAAAATATATTTGTAATTAAACTAAATATTCTTAGAACTGTAACATCGACACGAGTCCCGCGCGTCACTGTCAACAAAAACGTAAACCGTCTACGGGAATCAACTCATTTAACGCTTCTATACAAATTTGACGATTACGTGCTCAGAAAATAGCGCGTTGATTACGAATTATAATAAACCGTAATAATATACCATAGAGTTTAAAATCGTTTGCAGTATTATTATATACGTCAGCATCACTATACCCTTTTATTACTATAATTAAATCTTAACGCTTTTATAAGCGAATTTTACATAGACAATTAGATAATAATAAAATGTTATAAAGATGATCTATACATTACTCTTAAAAAAATATTTTGAGGTGGAATTTGTACCTGATACCTTTATTCTAAAACGGGGTGGTTGATCAGTATTAAAATTACTACGAATAAAATAATTTCATTTTCCTGTGAATTCATCCCGCATAAAAGCAGGGTTGATAGAAATAGCTTAGTGTTAAAACCCTCCGCTCACTGCTTTCCGTCTAAATTTAAGACAATACTTACAAAAATGTCGCACTTTGTCTTACCAAGGCAAGAAATAAGAAGAGAAACCCCGAGTGGAAATCAAACCCACAAACAGTCCAACACGGAGCCACCATAGACTCTTTAAAAGGTAACTTACGCAAGACTCAATTTCAATGGATTTTATTAAAAATTGACTTCTTAGACGTAAAAAAATATAAAATCTTAAGTAAGCCTAGGCGCTAATGTACAGCGAGCGTATTAAAAAGTATAGACAGGTCGCTGACCGCGTTAATTGATGTTAATGGGTTAATTTTTACAAGTTCCCGAGAAATGGAACTCCAGTCCAGTTTCACTAACTGTTGTCACTCACGCCCTCACTGCCCTCACGGCGTCCTCGCGTGAGACGTGAAGAAATTAAAAAGTAAATTACTAATGCTATAAAAACTTTAATTTAATTACTTGTATTATATAGTATGATGAGTTTCTTGTGGCGCATTTGGTGTGTGCTTTATTAAAACTGTCTGACTGTAAACGCGATCGGTAGTAGGTTCGAGTCCCACACGGGGAAGTGATTATATTTAAAATCATTTTCTTCGCTCTGGTAAGACAAAGTGAGGCGATTCCACCACTTACTCTCACACACACACACACACAATGTCTCGAATCCGTTGGAAAGTTTTAATTTCCCATTATCGTTTAATTTTGTAGAAATTATATTTACAGCTAGCAATTGCCCGCAACTTTGTTCTCGTCAGCTTTATAGTTCTTGCTAAGATAAATATGTACTTATTTACATGTAAATTATTCATAGTTTGGTCGACGTTCAAGTATTGCATGATTCGTTTCTTAAAACTCCACCTACAATAAATATTTTTTGTATGACGGAAGATATTCACCAGACTTTTTGCCCAAGTGCCAAAACGTACCTACCAATATAAAAAAATTGTGTAACATCGGAATGTTTATAGAAATACCTTTTTATAGATACCAATACATTTACACTGGCTTTATCAAAATCACTTTAATTTATGGTCCAAGTATCCAAAAAGCTTCTACAGTGAATAATTTCATAATGTAAATGAAACCACTGGCTCTTACAATTACGGCGCGCGATACCGGGCGCAGTGCAACGTGCGGGACGACACTCTGCCCCTCATTAAACACACTATTAAGATACGCTTCTGACGCTCAAGTAAATAAAACACATATTGCATTCGGTGAAATTGGGAAAGTTGTAATTCTAGAGTTTCGTTGTAAAACGCCAATAACTTTTACCACGTTGTTAGTAGTAATATATATATATATATATATATATATATATATATATATATATATATATATATATATATATATATATATATATATATATATAAGCTATATATTTATACGAATATTCAAGGCATTATTATGTCTTTGGCTTTAACAGAAAAAACAATACCTAACTGCCCATGTTTGCTGAAGTGAAGTACAATGACTTAAAAATTAACAGAAAATTCATATTGGATAATTTCCAAACTAGTTTCTCTTCTGCTATCCTAATAAACCAAAAAAAAGTGTCAAAATCATGTTGTTAGCTTAACGATTTTATTCCGCATAGCAGAGTAGACAGGAAGTATCTAGTGTTATTTCGTTCTCCGCTTTCACATTGCGTGATAAGTGGCGGAACTCAACGCCGCACTTTGTCTTTACCAGAGCGAGGAAATGAAAATAATTTAATTATAATCGAATGAGGATCGAACCCACAACCGATCGCGCTTACTGTCAGAAGGTGTCATGCACTTTGACCGGCCTCATCATTTCGTCATCATCAAAATATACAATTAAAAAAATCAACAAAAGCAACAGAACCATTCCTGTTCTGGATTTAATTCTCATTGTACCGACGTACACGGTACACCTGGCGTGAATAAAAAGACGTTGAAATATTTACATGTTGACATCGAGCGTGGTCGGAGTCGGGCATCACGGTCACTTAGCGGCGTTCGTTATTAATCGTTATTCGTTAGGTAACGCAATCGCGGCGGATCCGATCACAAGAGGCGGGGAATTGCTTCACAAATTAACTGATGCCCGTTTACTTATCTGTGTGGTCCGAGGTAGAGAGGCTGCACTGTTTATTGCCATGTTCATACGCCACGTTACAACAGTGAATGTATAGGATAGACGGACAGAAAGAATAATCAGTAACACGTACTATATACATACATAAAAATATTTCAATATATAATAAATTTGTGAAAAATTAATTTTCCAGTTTCCAATTTTTAATGAAGCCATTTTAGATACATGCCTATTATATTCCCTCATTCCGTTACAAGAGAATGTATAAATCTAATAATTAGTAAACATAAAGAAAGCAGTCAGTGCTGACATCGAAACATCGTCAATTTAAGCAAACAACAAAATAAGTTTATTATTTGTATACAAACTCAATAAAAGTTAGAAAAAAAAGTCATGATAAGTAATCTAACTTATTTACCTACCTGTTATATATTTTATTCTTTACTATTTTAGGATTAGAAAAATCTTGTAAAAAAAATTGGACGCAGCGGGATTCGAACCGGCGCCTCTTGGAAACCGTCTAACCGCTCTAACCGCTAAACGTGCCGGCTGCATTGAAATTCTTTTACGTTTTTTTACAAATTACTTATTTATTAATTCTTTCGGTATAGCAAACAACAATATGTTTATTTTGCAATATGCCACGTATGATCAATACATCAATACATCAATACTCATGCGGTAACCATGAACATTTTAGAAATGTTGTAACCGATTACCTTCAAGCTATTATTTTAAGATTATTCCACATAAAAATATAAAAAATACAAAATATTTTTTTATATGTAGTTACAGTACCTGGTAACTAGTTTACAGACACTTGCATACATGTGTACACATGGACACCAAATAAACTCTCAAATGACGAGCATTTTCTCCATAAGCATTAGTTGCTGAAACTGTAAAGGTAATAAATAGCAAAACAAGAGTTGCCAAGGTGTGATATGTGGCTAATTATAACAGCGGCGACGCCGTCGGTGGTCCGCGTCCGGTAATTGACAGGCAAGCTTTAAGTAGATCGACAGCTCCTCTATACGTGCGTGCAATAGAGTAGAGTACATACTGCGATACATCGCATAGGCGCAAGGCAATGTTCGTTAGTCTAACTCCAATTGAATTATTTACATGTCACGTGGAAACTGAAAAACTTGTGTGAGCTTTTAGACTTGTTTTATAACGTATGGGATGTTGATCGGAATTTGTATCTCGTGGCGAATAAAAAATTATATTTACACTTATAATATGAGCTAAATAAACACACATACTAAATAAGTCATCCATATGCGTTATCAGTAATAATTTTACACTGAAACTTATACAGAAATTATAAAATACCTATAAATAAAATTTGCAATGCCTTGTTATTTGAATTCTTCTAAATAAAATATTAAACATTTACATCGTTATGACTCTTACACACCAAAACACGCTTTCTTTAAGACCAGATAATACCATATTTTTCAAAAACCTTATAAATTAAAAAAGGTGAACACAGCGAGATTCGAACCTGCGCCTCTTGGAAACCGTCCAGGCGCTCTGACCACTAAGCCAAGCGTTCTACATCCCGCCGCGTCGAAATTCTTATAAGTTTTAGTATAACTCATTTATGTTGTTAGCATCTCTGTAGAGAGATTTTTACAAATTTCAGATACCTAAAACTTTTGTTTACCTTTACGCTTTTTATCCCGCCTAGCAGGGTAGACAGAAAGTATCTAGTATCAAGACACTCCGTATTTCGCCTTCCACTAAATTCGAGACATTGCGTATTGAGTTGTGGAGCTCAATGCCGCACAACCTCAAGACACACACGCCTAAAGATTATTTCCAACATTACTGTTTGGCAGGAGAGAATGTTATTTTTAATATTTTCTAATCCTAAGTGTGGATAATGCTTTAAAACAAGTAAAATAGATAAGAACACGTTAATACACCGCATTGTGTAGAAACGCAATGTTACGACAGGCAATAACCGCGGCCCGCAACAATAACTCACCTGCTGACTGCAGCTTCTGACTTCTCCCAACAAAGACACTTTACACGTATGCTCTAACAAGCATTGGCACTCGCGCTCTTACAAAGGACGAGGCGAACTTAAAATATTACAATACGACGTAATTTGTTCACAAAAGATTAATGTTTTGTAACGTATGTGTGAATGTGTTTGCTGAATGTTGATGGACTACAAGTGTCATACACTGCTCTATTATTTAAATAAAGTTACATTTATTTATGTATTTCATATTTTGTATTAGAAATTATTAAATGTAGAGTCTATAGTACAGGTAAACAGGAATAAATATATATATATATATATATATATATATATATATATATATATATATATATATATATATATATACTTTCATAATAAAATAACTTAAACGAGTTGTTAACGCTTCTGTGCCATAGTATGAAAACAAAAAACATCAATTATTTAACTCTGACTGACTTTATCCTAAATAGTAAAACAGTTCTATTATAACATTACTAAAATATATATTTTACATTTTCCCGCTCTGGTTAGAAAAAGTACAGTGTTAAACTCCGCAACTCAGTATCTTAATACTAGGACCTAGTCTCTGCTTATCTTAGCATATTACTCATATTAAGACAAAGTGTCAATTTACATCATTATACATTTAAAATTTTAAAATTTGTTTTATGTTACGTTATTTATTTATCTTCACGCTTTTATTCCACATAGCAGGGTAGGCAGAAAGTACCTAGTATCACTCCGTACTTCGCTTTCCACCGAATTTGTCTCAAATTGCGTGTTGAGTGGCCTCAACGCCGCACTTTGTCTTACCAGAGAAAAGAAGTGAAAATAATTTAAATATAATCACCCCCCCGAGTGGGGATCAAACCCACAACCGATCGCGTTACAGTCAGACGCTGTCCCACTGCGCCACGACCGACTTAACGCTATTTTTTTAATCAATTATTAAATTTTATCTTTATTATTTAACATTATTAGCATTAATTCATTTTTTTTTAAATTTCTTTTGTCATGAATATCTTTTGACATATAATTTGTTTTAAATGCATAATGTGATCATCTTTTATTAGGAATACATTAGCCATTATAATAATTTCTCATATCTTATAATCGAATGATGTAATTTTTGTTGATGATCCTAAATAAATAAATAAATATAGCCAGATTTTTATAATTTTAAATTATCTAAACTAAGCTAAATTTTAACGTCAATAATCATTTTTTTTATTTTTCATGAGGAAATCCGTTATGAATACTCACCCGATTGGGGAACTCGGAACAGGTTATGTGGTACTCCCACCATTGTCCGTAAACTAAAACCTCACGGTGCTCCTCCTTGACCGCCACCAGCCAAACTATGAGAACCACAATCTCCCGAGAGCCCAGCAGATCAAGCCCTGCTATTTCAACTACTTATAACTATTTACGTAATCACGTACTTACACAATTTATTTTATTTTATTAATATGCAAATTTATATAAAGATTAAACAGTGTTCAAAACACAACATAATATTCATTTTCAAAGCAAAGCAAAGCAATATGCACAAGGTGATCATTCTTGAATAGAAAGGTGGTAAACGTTTAAATCCGTGAACGTCGACGGTAAGGATGAGAAATGGCCAGCTAAGTCCCCGGCGATAGCAAATCAAAACATTATCGTTATAATATGATAATCATCTAAGGGAAAGGAAATAATAAGAAATGGCAATAAACTATTATCTCGCCTCTTTACAACTCTCTCAATCGCATCAAAAATATTTAATTATTTATCGTTCATAAAACTATTTAAAATTTCTTGATTTGAGCGTTTTTACGTATGTATGTTACGAAATGGAAAAGTCATAATAAAACCTAATAGTGAAAACACATGACTATATATATCAATGATTTATCGTTGAAAAAGTCATATTTAGATATATGTTACTTAAAAACGTAAAATACGAATAAAAGATACTTACTACATATATTTGCGATAAATCTTACAATATTATCATAATGTAAAACAATTTCCCATAAACATTATTACTGTATGTCTAATCAGTGAAATTTAGAGTAGCCATTCTAATACACGAACAGATCAACAAACCATATCTAATTAGACCGAGAGCAAAGTCCCGCTACCCGAGACCGAGCCCGACGCCCGACTCCCGACTCCCGGCGACCGCAGAGCGGCGCATTTACATGAAAATCCAAAACGCGTCGACAAGTGGCCGCGGTACTTATTCAAATTCAGATTTATTCCATTGAGGCGCGCACAGCATCTGCATCTCCTAAGATGCAACTGAGATGTGTGCTTATAAAGATATATGGGGATGAGCGCGAATACCGTTTGTGTATCGATGAATGGGCGAGTATTAGAGCTTTGTTGAATAATTCTAAGTGGTTATTTATTATGTAATTATTATAATTAATTGGGAGCCATTATAAAACATTAGGAGTGGCAATAACTCTGTTATGTAAATGTAGCGTCAAGCTTTACTTGCATATCAGGATATATACCAAGAAAGAAATATAAATATATCCGCGTGAATTACAATGGCGTGCTCTGTACGAGTATGTACCGGAGCTAAGAAATCTAAACGTGTACCAACATATTTTAAATAAGTAAGAGGAAAAAATATTTAACAAAATTATCTTTAAGCTTTTCCTCCGGTTTACAACGCACAGCAGAGTAGACAAAGAGATCTTACACTCTGTTCTCCACATCATTCCCTAAATCGAGATATTGTGTACTAAATGGTGACATTTAGCGCCGCACTGTGTTTGATCTGAAGTGGGATAAGTAAACAATTTAAAATGTGATTTCTCGTAGTCGGAATCGAACGCATAATCAATCGCGTTTACATACAAATGTCCCACAGCGCCACGAGGGTCACTAAAAATAATTTATCCCAAACGCATAATTTATAATGCAAAATAAATTTGAGAAAATGTAAAAGTCTAAACAGCAGTAACTAAAATTGTTAAACAATAAAACGATCTGCGGCCACGTAATATTGTAACTCAACTTTAAAGTATTTACCTTAAGGAAAAGAATTCTCGATTACATCTCCAATCAAAAGCAACTTGGCTTCACACAATCGCCACTGATCGTTTATTGTTACTTGCCGGGAGTCATTGTATTACTGTACGTAATGGTAATATTTTTCAATGGGCAATAAAACTGCTCGTAGTCGCTATCGGGAGTCGAACCTCAAATTGTAGTGAACACGAAAGCGATACACATCATCGATAACAATAAAATATCACATATTACCGTCCTCCTAGTCAGTGTTAAAGCCTGTTCACACTCACGTACAAGAATTTGCTTGTTTATATATATATATATATATATATTTACGACCGACCTCAATTATATATAATCATATCTTTGGACTACTCCGAAAAATACAGATATATATTAATAAAAATATTTCATATTTTGATTTGATCATTGACTCGAACAATGTTACAGCTTATCCCGCACAGCAACACTTAGTTTATTGGTTTCTGTCCAGAACCGATATATTGCGTTTTGCGTGGAGAAAAACGCCGCGTTTAATCTTATCAGAGCAGAGAAATGATAAATAAGATAATTTATTGTATATAATTATTGCTGATGAATCTTATTTAAGAGCTACCATAATATAAAATAAAAATAATATTTCTAATATAAGATACGTGTGAACAACGTACAGTAGTCCAATCGCACTCTCTATCCATATCATGTAACATTGAGAGCCTTTCAAATAAATATACAACAATAAAGGCCGCCATTAAGCCGTCGACCGCTGTCAAAACATGCGTTTCTAAGTTTTCAGCGTTCGATATCCACACGCGCAGTCGCCAGTACCCACCGGTACCCACCGGTACCCACCGGTACCCGCCGGAACCCACCGGTACCCACCGGTACCCGTCGGAACCCGCCGGTATCTGCCGGTATCTGCGGATCTATCGATCAGTGATGTATAGCTGGGAGTAGGTAAGTGCGGCGGCCTGGGAATGCCAAGTGTTTTGTGTAGTGTCGACAGCGTCGTGACTGCGCCTAGATATCGGACGGGAAACTAATGGCTCTGCTTTATAAACGAACGCCTCGAAATATACTGTCATTCCGTTTACACAGACACGCTAACTTTTACCTAGATCTCGACAAGCTTTCAGCTAGTTGGTTTTACGCGTTATTCCCATGGCAGTCGACAGCGATAATCGTGATACGTGCAATATCATCTACATCGCTTTATATTATCATCCACGTATCGGTCAAAGACACACAAAGAAAACTTTTAACTTAAAAGTAGATCACATATAATTTATAAAAAAAATATCAATAAATTAACTATTTACTTGTATTTCTACATTCATACCGAAGTAGCTATTAGATTTTCATAAGTTTTAATATTATCCACAAAATTTATATCAATATTGTAGAAAGACATTCCACCTGTCAGAAACATGTCGCTAAGGCAGCAATACATCTTAGCCCTCTATTTGGTCCCTATTTGGTTCTAGTTAGTGGTATCGGGTCGTAAATCGCGCTAACGGGACGCAATCGTCGCGTGAATAGCCTGCTCAGTGCTCATTGTCAGAGACAGCTAGCTGAAAGTGTAAAAGTTCAACTTTTAAAAACATATTTATCACAATATATAGTTTTACAACACTACTACAACATTAAATACATTTTTGTTTTCCCAAATCTCGGAACCAAATCTACTGAAGATTCGGTTCCGAGATTTAACACACAATATCTATTAACTTTGGCAGAAAATTAAAACATCTTTGGTGTTACATCTCTACACTAACATCTCCCCGGATATCACTATAACTATTAATGAAAATAAGTATAGGCAATAGAGCTTTAAATTTTCACACACTCATAAATAAGCGATACCGCTATAAGAGTGCTTCCAGGACAGGCGAGGTGCTCGATCGTGTTAACTTTGACAATGGTATACGAGGCGAATTACCAGCGCGATGGAGACACGACGCTGTGTTGTCACTCATTATAACTAAACTACACACATTCATCCTTAATAGAATTTAGTCAAGTGAGTAATGTACAGGACTTTAAGTGTATAATGGTTAAGTTTTCTAAGATTCGATAGAAATTTATATAAATATTTGAAAGCGATATTTGAACCCACACCTCTTGGAAATCGTCTGTCATTGAACGAAAAAAATATAATAATTGTACTATTTATGAAATGTTATTATATATATTTAGGATAAGAAATCATTTTTGAAAAAGCATATAAAAATTTGAACGCAGTTGGATTTGAGCCCGCGTCTCTTGTGCTATTTATTTTAATATTATAGTAAAATATTAAAATAAATAGCAGTAGTATTTTTAAGAATAATCATAAGGTAAGAGGGATCTTATGATTATTCTTAAAAATATTCTTTATGTAGCGGAAGTTTGTAAAAATCTTTTTACAGAAAAACTGTAACAAGCGTATAAGAATTTCGACGTAGTTGGTAATAGAACGTATAACTTAGCGGTTAGAGTGCTTTTACGATTTCCAAGAATCGCGGATTCGAAAATCGTTGCATTCAAGTTTTTATACATTCTAGGCACAAAATATTTCTTAGTATATACCAATATACTATGCTTAGTAGATCCACATTAAATCGTCCCTTTCACAAAACAAACACTAAACTGGTATAAACAAAATAAACATACCGTTACGCTAATCGAGGAACGTGATCACCACACTGTTGACCGCTACTTACCTAAAGCAGGTACACACTACGTAGTGACATAGAACGCTGTCATCTGTAAACTACATCGAACACCATTGGCCTACTAATGTTACAAGTAAGACGATCTGTTTGCGCGTCCGTTAAGCAAAAACCACTGTACCAATTTAGTCTAGTTTTCTAACAAATTAGTTTGCATATAGGCCAAAACGTCTCTTGTTACTGCTATGTAAATTTAAACAAACCCAATAAAAAGTAAGTTATAAAACAATTATAAATTTGTAACAATGATCATTTTGATTCCTATATAAATTTACTTGAAGGTGACTTCTACAGACCCCGTGTCAGGCATTGCTTCCAATTAAAAATAAAATCTTAAATAGGGGAAAACTCTTGAATCTTTTTTATTTAGCACCACAAATGAACTACACAAGTCGCCTTATTCAATTTATTCTACAATTACTTTGTTTAACTTTTATTAATAAATAAAAAAATAGTTTTAAAGAATAATCTATCTTATAATACAATGCATTCTACAAGCCACACTGAGTGGGCTGAAAAAATACATAATCTGCCATTTTCTCGTTTCAGTCAATTCAGGTTCAGGGTATATATCAGTGAGTCCGATCGTGGCACAGTGGGACAGATTCTGATTGTAAACGCGATCGGTTGTGGGTTCGAATTTATATTATTTTCACTTCCTCGCTCTGGTAAAAGACAAAGTGCGGCGTTGAGTTCCACCACTCAAAATGTAATGTCTCGAATTCGGTGGAAAGCGAAGTACAGAATGTCTTGACACTAGGTACTACCTGTCTACCCTGCTATGCGTGATAAAAGCTTGAAGCTAAAAAAATAATAATAAATTGTCATTAAAACTACACATATACAAAATATTCAGCTCAATCGATTGAAGGTATATATTTCAAAATTGCATTGCAAGTCCACTCGAACAAACAAACACACATTGCAATTTAATAAGAAGCTTGTAAAAATAAAACCTGAAACTTACTAGAAAAACCTATTCATATTTTTTTTAGCTTCACGCTTTTATCCCGCATAGCAGGGTAGACAGAAAGTACCTAGTGTCAAGACACTCCGTACTTCGCTTTTCACAAAATTCGAGACATTGCGTGTTGAGTGGTGGAACTCAACGCCGCACTTTGTCTTTTACCAGAGCGAGGAAGTGAAAATAATTTAAATATTATCACTCCCACGAGTGGGGATCGAACCCACAACCGGTCGCGTTTACAGTCAGACGCCATCATACTGCGCTACGACCGGCCTCAAACATTCATATTTTCACTTTTATCAAATATATTACTTAAATAAACAAAAACTGTCCTTCAGCTACTAAATTTATTTATTTTAAAGGACGTTCTTGTTAGTTTTTACTAAAATTCCCTTTTTAAAGATTTTTTTAAAAATAAATTAATTCAAACCTATGAGTTGGTGACAAAACCAAATAAAAGTAGTTATTTTATTAATATTGGTTACAAAATGTGTTCAGATTAAATCTTTATTAAATATTATTATCTTTTCAGTTTCTGAAGTCGGTTTCTTTAAACGTAGTTTACTTTTGTGATGTTCTAAAATTAAACACTGTATAAAACGCCATCGTGATACAATGGGACAACGTCTGACTGTAAACGCGATTGGTTGTAGGTTCTATTTCCACTTGTGAAAACGGCGTTATGTTCACCACTCAGCACACAATGTTTTGTTTTCAGCCAACAGAGTGTCTTGACACTAGGTTGTCTCTGACTACCGTACGGGATAAAGTGTGAAGCTGTTTTTTTACCATAGATGTTTTTCAGGACTATTCTATATAAGTGGTACTTTGTTACACCCACACTTACAGAACAGACAGATCGACACGAAACACCAACGCGGTGAACGCTAAAATGGCGTATTTATCGACTTTCAAAAGCGCAGTATCAATGTAAATTATCTAAAGAACGTAAATAGCTAGTATTTAAGCTATAAACAGTCGCTAGCCGATATAATGTTACGGAGTCGGCTCAGTATTTATATATAAAACATAATATTGACGATTTGAGAGACGAGAGGAAAGCGCAGTGGGAAACTCGAGAGAAGACCCCATTATAAAAAAGTAACACATATTAGCCATTGTACCGTTATTGAATACCCCATAACAATAATGCCTATACTTAATTATTTTTAAGTTGATATTAAAACAACATCAATTTTTAATTATAGATTTGATTAAATAATACTGGAATTTGTTTCAAAATATAAAATATACTAACTCTCTATAAAATGCAATATGAGCATATTAAGACTTTTTCATTTATATTTGATCGCAGTTAGCTGACAGCCTGCTTTTATCCTAAATATTTACATGCGCACACAAGAGGAATATGTACGAAAAAAATGGTCAGAAATGTAAATCATTATAATCCCAAAATTATAATAAATTGCAAATACACTTATGTATTTATGTAGAGTGCTGCAAATATTGTGTTAATACTTTACACTTATAAGAGCCCCCGCGGCGGCACCCCACCAGCCCCACCTGCCCCACCTGCCCTGCGGAACTGCTCGCCACACGACACTTGCTATCAAGTGCGAAGTCACAGCGGACCCGCTGGTAAATGGCAAACTGAATAATTATAATGGTATCATTTTCTTTCCTACCCTCATACATTTCAGTACGTAGCAAGCAGAGAGAACCTTACTTACTTACCTTAGAACTTAGAGAAATACTTTCTGTCTAAATTTAACACATCGTATATTGAGTTACGGAACTCAACACCCCATTTTTTTAACCAAACTTGATGTAGAGGTAATCGTTTATCAGTTGAATGATCCTTTCAGTAATAGCTCACTCAAATTTTTGATGGAATCATCAAAATTGTTTTTTATAAAATTAAGCATTTTTTTAAGTTCAGGATTCCTAAATATAAATTACTATGAGATGAACGAATCTGATATAATGAGAGGTAACTTAAATTAAGTAAATACATACATTTATGGTAGATGGCTATCAAACGGTCTCGAACAGAATGCTCGCGGTACACCAGCCACCATCAGATACCTTAACACACTTAGTATTCCGCGCTCGCGTCGCTCCACTCACGCAAAATACATCCCAAATGTTTATGAGTTGTTTGACTTACGATACACTTGCGTACATTTACATATAATAGGTACAGTATGGAATTTGAGGTAATCGTGGTTTTTTCCGTTCGTTTTGTGTCATACACTCTCTGGTTACAGTAAAGGATAGCAACTAGCTCTTAGTAACTTTTCTATTTTATTACCAATTCTCTACACTATTCTACTAAGTGGAACACGCGTATTTTTGTCACACCACTGTTTAGTTACAAAAGATTTCTTAAAGTTCTTTCTGTCAATTTTAGAAATTGTGAGAAATGTCTAACTAATGTTTATTTACCATTGTATTGTCAATTTATAAATAAACATTAAATGGTAATCTTAACTTTCTATAATGTACATAATGTACTTACTTAAAAGAATCTCACGCAAATACTATTAATTTTATATAAATGTAATGTAATTAAAATATATAGATAAATTGTTTAAGCCACATATGTACAAGTGGCGTAAACAATTTATCTAATTCCATTGTATAATTGTATCGCAATCCCTCAAATAAGTATCATATAGTCGATGATAAATGTGAATAAAATGCAAAGGATCGTAGAGCGGCGCCGGGCGGCGGCGGCGGGATTTTGCAGTTTTTATATCTCCTATTAAGGCGCCACCGTTCGATGAGTAACGCGGTAAGTTGCTAAGTCTTTAATACATTTTACAGTAACTTTTTATGTACTACACTATACTTAAATCACATCCACATACTAGGCTATACGGAAAGCACATCTTTTAGAGTATTTCAAAATAAGTACGAGGTAGTAACTAAAAGTCTACACCAAGGAATGCATTTTTGAAAACACATATAAAATTTGAACGCAACGGGATAAGAATCCGCGCCTATTGGAAACCGTCCAAGCGCTCTGATCGCTAAGAAGTGCTTTCTACTACCGGCTGCGTCGAAATTCTTATACGTTTGTTACAACTTATCCGCACGCGGCGGGGTTCGAGTCCCGCTGCATTCAAATTTTAATACGTTTTTTCAAAAATGCATTTCTTGTTATAGACTTGAACTTACCTATCTCTCTATTTTTTTATTTTAAGCATGGAATAACACTTTAAAAATAGTAAAATATAAAGAAATACTTTGAAGAGATGGGTGACGCAAAAAAGCAGGGTGACAAATGACTTTAGATAAAAGTTTCACATTTTTACCATACAACATAAGTCGATACTGGGCAGAAATCTAACTGTTTAATACGATAATAACTAAATATATCATTACCGTTAAAGAAAAAGTAATCTAGATTACATACAGGAAAAAACATGTAAAAATTTTAACGCAGTAGAATTGAAACCCGCGCCTCTTGGATACCGTCCAAGCTCTATGAATGCTAAGCCATGTGTTCTACTACCAGCTGCGTCAAAATTCTTATACGTTTGTTACAACTTATTTGTTGTTAGCCTCTCTAGAGAGATTTTTACAAATTTCTACTACTTAAAGACTATTAAGAAATAATCGTTTAACAAGAGAGATTGCTATTTTACTATAATATTTACTATTTTTAAAGTGTTATTCCATACTTAGGATTAAACAAACTCGTCCAAGAGGTACGGTATCCAAGACGCGTGGGTTCGAATCCCGGGTTTTTTCAAAAATGTTTTCTAATCTTAAGTGTGGAACAACACTTTAAAAATACTAAATAGTAATCTAGGTTATAATGTATATAAAACTTGCGATACTTGATATCAAAGTAAGAGAGAGCACCGCGTAGCGTCGCGCGCCGTGACGCAGACCAGGGCAGGTTATGTTTCATATAAGTTCAATAAGATTATGACTGCAATTAACTGTGGAAGGTTTATTGGCGGTCGGAGTGCCCAGGCGGTTATTGTTTTATTTGTCACGTGGCTCGTTAGTTTTATGAGTGCTCCAGTTCCAGCTCGTCCGCGCTTACACAACTATTGAGATAAAGCGGAGCACAGAATAAATTAGATATCAGAACATTTAGATGGTAATCAATTTTCATTATTTATTCCATTATATGTTGTTTAAATGGAGAGAATATACCACTTTTCTCCACGTTTTGCCTAATTTTAAAATTTTGTATTAGATTTAAACGGCGTTAACATATGCTATTTTAACTATTTTAAATTCAATATTTATATTTTGTAGCGATAAAATACTTAATAATTTAAAAGTATATTGTACTTTGCTGTATTTTCTATTATTTTAAAGTTTCTGTAGCTAGTGGAGGAATAAAATCCAAAGTAGAGTGTAATGTGTCCGCAGCCGGCTCTCCCATAGTGGGGCATGTAGTTCGCGTCGAGCAAACTCTATCATTAGCGGTCATAGAGAGTAGCGGCCATCGCGCTGTTATGATTACTGTAATTAATATAATTTGGCGAACTCCAATTGCTCCGCGAACTCCGCTTGCGAAACTACTTGTTACGCGAAACCTACAATACACTCCACTACAAAAACAATTCTATAAAGATAATATCTTTGATAAAATAGATTAGTTCCAGATAGAAAGAGGCCGTTCGTGGCGCAGTGGACCAGCGTCTGACTGTAGATGTGATCGGTTGTGGGTTCGATCCCTACTCGAGAGAATGACTATAATTAAACCATTTCGTTTTCCTCTGGTAAGATAAAGCCCGGTGTTGAGTTTCGCCACTCAGCACGCATTGTCTCGAATTCAGTGAAAAGTGGAGTACAGACTGTCTTAACACTAGGTACTTTCTACCTATGGGATAAACGCGTGAAGCTAAAAAAATCCAGATAAAAAGCTTTGTTTTTCTATTTAACTAAAAGAAGAGAAGCTTTCCTCCCACTGAGCTTATAAACGAATAAACTAAATATTATGAAGCATAATATCGCGCCGCATTGTGATTCTAGTCACACTGGGACTGCGACATTTTAACTATATTAATTTGTTTCTAAAATTATATTAAGTTTGAAGGTTTTTGATACTTTTAAGCTATTTTTAAAGTTGTAAAAAATCAATATAAAAAATACTATAAATTATTAACACACCGAACACAAAAGCTCATTTTTCTAACATACTATCTAACAATAGACGTAAAAAAATCACTTACATTATCTACTTATATAATGTTTAAAAGCTTTATATAAACAAGATAATATATGAGTATTATTAGAAAATAGTATTACCTATTTTAATTCAAAACATTTTTCAAATAATAGACAGTGAGTTGAGTTTACTTGAACACAACTCCATAATAATATATAAAAAAACATAAGAAAGATTAAAACAAAAGAATGAACGAAGTGAAAATAAATAACACTTCGCGTGTCGACCGTGACAGGACTCGAACCTGCAGTCTTCGGATCCGAAGTCCGACGCCTTATCCATTAGGCCACACGGTCCTTGTGCAACTGAACAAATACATTGAAATCCTATTTACTGCTGTTTTACATTCTTAATAACACTCAATATGGTTATATTATGTATTATATTTTTATAAACTATATATATATATACATATTGATACACATTGATATATATATATATATATATATATATATATATATATATATATATATATATATATATATATATATATATATATATATTTAAAAATATTAGAATATTGTACTGATTTAACTTTGAATCTAAACCTACAAAAACATTTCTATAAAAAAGGTCAACAAGTAGAGGTCGACGTGGCTTAGTGGGATAGAGTCTTAGATTTAACGTAAACATTGTTTGTTATAGATTCAATTCCCATTTGAATGATTATAATTATTTTCACTTTCGCTCTAGTAAGACAAACTGCAGCGTTGCCTTTCACCATTTAGCACACGATGACTCAATTCCGAGCGAAAGGTTGAAAATGGAGTGTTTTGACACTAAATCCTCATTAACAAGCCCGCTATCCGGAGACAAAAGTGAAGTCAAAAACATCAAATACGGAGTTCTCCTAATACTTGCATACGCTCGGCAATAAGTACGATGTATCACATTCTCCCGCAGGTTAGAGCCCAGTTAGTTATCTGGGGAGATGTGCCCGCTCTGCGCCGCGCCGCGCCACGCCGCACCGCGCAGGAAGCCTGATGCGTGTTTTGTAAACGGGAAACCATCTCCGGCCATTTTATGTTAATATAAACTTGAGATCTCGATAAATAGCTGACCGTTTTATTGCCATACCTTTATACATACTGTATATGTTGTCGCTCTGATCTTTCGACGGTTCTTTGATATGCCTTTAATGTTAGTATGGAGCAGAAAAAAAATCAGTTTAAATTCACTATTAAAGGGTATTTCTAAAATTTGTACTGCTTTTATATGTTTTCGAAGTTATGTTGAAACATTACAAGAATCTACATACATAATTTATGCCAAGTAGTCAGAAAAAATCTAAATGTATAATTATCTATTTTTCCACATTATATGGTAATAGCGTATGGATTGCGAAATGGGACGAAATCTAACAAAGTTAGGAATAATAATATCTTTTTACCTTCACACTTATCTCTCGCATTGCAGGGTAGACATTACGTGTTGAGTGGTGGAACTCAACGCCGCACTTTGTCTAACCAGAGCGAGGAAGTGAGGCCCACGACCGATCGCGTTTACAGTCAGACGCTGTCACACTATTATTATTAGGATTATATTTTACCTATATTTGGTACTACCTCGGGTGGATATTATTTATTCTCTTGATATTATTTTATTATTTTAGTCTACATTTTCTTTTTTATATTGTAGGTACATTATTTATAATACATAATCTATCATACAACTTTCAACGTTTATTTGTGAACAAATATTTTTTATAAGCAGTAGCTAAAGCACGTCGTTAACAAACAAACAGATTTGAACCAGTCCCAGTGTTTACGAGTTACGTTGTAAAGAGTGTACACAAACTGACCAACAGACGCTAAGTGTGCGTGGGAGGAGCTCTTGAGGGACGACGCGCACAATAGAGGAGATAATTGTTCTGAAGCCAGGTGCTCTATACATACAATATATACTGAATGGAAATCTAAATATTTTTGAGATAATTGTGCTTAGACGTATTATTGCCAATTAGTCGCTGACGCTCGGAAGATACTGCTGACAAGAGCCATTGAGATATTCAAAAAAAAATTATAAAGATTTGTGTCATTTTTGTGCTTTTAAATTATTTATATATGTTTATTTTTAGTTAATACAAATTTCGATATTACGATATTATACAAATTCCGATATAACGATCACCAGCTACGTTGTTCATGTTGTGGCGAAAAGCGCATAAGTGATATCTCTAATTCCTGATATTAAAGTGGCCATCTTATCTATCTATCTATACTATAATAAGACAGTAGATAAAACTATATATTAAATATATTTCCTAAAAATCAATTGAGGGAGATATTAAAACCTTAATACAATAATATATATTACATAGAAATCAATGATTATTCCAATTTTTGTCTGTCTGTTTAGGTCAATGTACTCGCTAAACTCTGAAACTACTGAACGGATTTAATGTTTTTTTAAAATTTGGCACCGTTTGGTTATAATATGATTTAGTGACTGGTCTCCATTTTGGGAAACATTAAGAACTCGATGAAACAGTAACAGACAAATCTCAAAATGGTGTCTTAGGAAAAGTGGTTTAACGTGGTGGTGGGTACAAAGAACTATAGAAAATCTGGAACACCTGTTGAATAACCAGAGAAGGTAAACTTACCTATAACATAATAAAAATATCACCTTAGCTTGTTTAGTATAATGTACGAGTTTTGTTGGCAAAATAAAATTATCGGAAATTGTTGTCGGAAATGAAAAAATAATAAAATGTAAACAAAGTTGCAGGCATTTACTAGTATATAGGATAAGGTGTATGAAAATAAATAAACCCATATTAGATTTCCATACTAACTTAACACTAGGTATGAATAAGAAATATTAAAAGTAAATTTAGAAAACACATATACTTTCAAAACACGTATAAAAATATAAGTTCATCGGGATTCAAACCCGGGACTGCTGGCATGCGTCCAAGACAGTGACAATGTTTATACATTAAATAATACGTTAAAAGTAACAAATTGACGAACACATACATGAATAACAAATTTATATTTTCAATTTATATAATTAAGAAAATAAAAAGAAATGTTTAATAACATTGAACGTGACAAGCGTAAGCAAAACCATCCCGAGCTTTTAGTAGCTTGATGTTTAAAAGCCTCCCACGAGACGGAAGTTGACCGAGCTTGTACAAGCGACTCGTAAGATAAACAAGATCAGTTGTACGACCGATCTTGTTTATCGATGACAAATTTGTTATATAACACATTTTTACCGCAAAATTACTTTAACATTTCAAATTTCACAGAGTCCTTGCGGCAGGGGACAGCATCTCACTGTAAATGCAATCGGTCGGAGATTATATTTTAATTATTTTCATTTCCTCGCTCCATTGAGACAAACCACGGCGTTGAGTTTCACCACTGAGCACGCAATGTCATAAATTCGGCGCAAAGTTGAATACGAAGTGGTTCGACACTGAATACTTCCTGTCTACTCTGCTATGCGGGAAAAACTGTGAAGCTTAAAAATATCACAAATATACTGAAATGTGATTAAATTGAAAGAACACCTATATGTGTAAACAAGTGGAGGCCATTATATATTTTTTTTAGATTTTATTTATCTTGCGTGATAGTCAGAAAGGACGGAGCGCCAAGCGCTACGGTCGTGCATACCTCTTTCGCCTCGTCCACAGTTATTGTCCTCTTCATACATGCCCTTCGGGGGGTCCTCATGCGCTTTACAGGACCTTCCTCCAGTATCTTCGATACTGTGTTTTCGAAGGTCAACCGAGTACAGTCATATAGTATACTGTGTTACCGATTATGTTACCGTTTTGTTTACCGATTATGTTAACTATGTTCGTTTCCCCGTTCTGGATAGTCTTGGCAATAGGTTCGCTCCTACTTAACTTTTCCATGCGAGTGAAGTGTAAAGCTGAAAACAGTTATAATTTCTCTATAAACGTGAGGGGTCTCGTTGATTGGTCATCACACTTAGTACATACATCGTAATATTAAACGCAAATTTTTCTCACATTTCTAGTTATTAGTTTGTAGAGAGTGGATAAGAAATATTCTAATAGCTTATATATCATGAATGGTAATTCACATTCTTCGGGATCCATCTCGCCACGACGCGGATACAGTCAGTTGACAGATCATTGACCATTTCCTGCGAATAAAGGTATCAATGGCAAAGCACAACTACGCGCCTGTGCCTAACCATATTAACAATACGCAAACCTGCATTACTTTTAATCATATTTCAACTCCGAACTATCGTAAGTAATTACACATATCTCAGTTGCTCTAAAACAATCTTAATTGAAGTCAATACTAATAATTCACAAAGACGGTCACACAAATCTAATAACACAATATAAAAATAAACTTCACACACGCTAAGAACGTAAAGCTCCTAAATTATAAAGGCAATCAATAACGCAGTCGACACTTGACAAATTATGTAAGCAATTAAAAATATTGATCCGCGGCGCTGATGACCGCGGCGCTGATGACCGCGGCGCTGCGACGAAATACAATGATAAAGCGTCTCATCTCGGGCGTGCCGCGGAAACAACGGCTAATTGCGGTGAGATTTACGACCCAGTGTGGGCACGTACATGTGACACTGCGGCACCACGCGGCTCCTCCCGCCACTCCATCGTAATTACGATAATACCTACATATAATATAAATAACATATTTAGTGTGACCATTTTCCTTGTGTTTTACAGGAATGTTTAATTTAAAGAAGTGCAGATTTTATTTTCAATTTCTCGCTCTGGTAAGACAAGGTGCGGCGTTGAGTTGCACTACTCAACACGCAATGTCTCGAATTCGGTGGAAAGCGAAGTACGGAGTGTCTTGACACTAGGTACTTTCTGTCTACCCTGCTACGCGGGATACAAAGCGTTAAACTAAAAAAAATGACAAAAATAATTATAAACCTGTCAAAGTCCTGCCACGTTATTTCTAAAGATGTCAAATTGATGATATTTTTTGTGGGATTTTATAAAAATCTCCCTTCTGAGATACTAACAATAGATCGGTAGCGAACATATAAGACTTTGATGTGGATCGCTCATATCTATATGCATTATTTTAAAAAAATCAGCCTCTTTATATCTCTAAGGTAACACAGTAAGGAACACCATTGATGTTCTCTATTATCAGTAAGCTTAAATACAATGTCGAGCAACAACTGGAATCAATAAATTATAATAAAGTTAATACAATTTATAGTAAATGACAAGATCTGACTGTACGAGACCTTGACGAATGTACTCGCACATTGAATTCTATCATCTACCTTTGAAACAGGTCTTTTAAGAACTTAGAACTACATCAGCTATCAGCAGGTACTTTATCCTCATTCTATTAGACAAACACATTGTCACCCGCGCTCCAGTCCCAGTCCCAGTCCCAGTCCCAGTACACCACACACGCAATGGCGCGCCGTAATTTATGATAGTTCGATAATTTTATATTTTATTATTAACACCTCCGCGTCACCGACGACTTCATATATCGACGTAAAGTTAGGAGCGTCCTCGCCACTACCACGACAGCTATCTATTGGTTTTAAAATTGAATAAAAATTCCCGTGTAAGTTACGACCCGCGCCCCGGAGCTTACGCGACCGCGGTCGTAAGTGGCAGATGAAATATTTATCTAATATAAGCGTGTGATATAGTTGATTTATTTCTAACACAATACAATGTTCGTTAGCATCTTGTGGAATATGTTACACAAATCATTTACGAGAAAGATATGTGTTAAGTGAACGATCTAAGTATCTAATATCTATCTGTACGTGTGACTAAGGACTGAAAATGTAATAGTTAGTCTTTATTGAGATCTAAGGGTTTACTCCTACAGTTGTAAAAGCGACGTGCCTGCAGTCCGAGTGCCTCCATGCACTCTGTTATATACCTATGTTTATCTTAACCTATATTTTATCATTAATATTTTTATAATTAATTCTATTACAAGCTGATCATGGCGCAGTGGGACAGCGTCTGACTGTAAATTGAATGCAATCGGTTTTGGGTTCGATTACCACCCGGGGTAATAAACATATTTAATATACTTTCGCTTCCGCGCAATGAGTTCCGCCACTCAGCTGCGATACCGAAAGCGGAGTACTTAGTAAAAAAAACTATAAAAACGTAGAAAAAATTAAAAAAGTAGCTATAATTATTAAAATGATCGTGAATTTTTTTTTTGACAATTGTGTATAAACATACAACACAGTAAATGACAGTAATAGTAGGTACCTGCCGTTACAAATGTATTGTACTGCTGCTTGAATAATTATATCAAAGGCTAAAATTATAATATTCTCACATGGTTCCTTTCGGAACACTGCTATAACTACGTAGGAAATATAAACAGAAAAGAAATTGCCAACATCCATTGATCGAATAAATGTAAAGTACAACAACACGCCTATTGACAATTTCCACATACAAGTAGGTACTATGTAAGACATCACGAGCCTGAGAACTTCATTACCCCGTCGTCGTCAGCACACGCAGGCGCAGCCTCTCAGTACTGCTATCTTAATTGATCTCGCCACGCCTCGGGCTCGCTATCTAGCAGACAATTAAACGCTCGTCGCCACTTCCGCAATGTTACCAAACTCACTTATAAATTCGCCATCGACGCTAGTGTAATGAGAAACCCGCCATGAAATATGGACCCCACCTACTTCACACTCGCCAGTCGAACTGGAACTCCAATCGCAGAGAAACTATAACGCCGTCAATTTTTTTAATGATTTACATAAATAAATCTTGTTAAGTTATTAGAAACGCTTAAATAATAACTGTAATATTATATCGTTAATATAATTTAGCGCGTTGTGCAGCGCTGTTGCGTGCTGGCTGGTCAATAGCTCTAAATAATATTATTGAAGTTGGCAATACTAACAGATGACGTTAATAGGCACACAATCCTGATACCGCGGCCATAAAAAACAAAAATAGTATTTACCTAGTACATATATAACTGAACATAGATACATATATGTAAAAAACAAAATTAAAGCAAGTTACTTCTACACCCGTTGTCGCAATTACGGTTGGAACGTTATGTGATTACTGACATCTAACAGATTTTGATTTCAGTTTTTCTTCTTTATTTATTATATTATTATTTAAGACATAATATCTCTATATATATATCTTTCTAAATACAGCTATAGTTCTGCCACTATCCATATAGTACATATATAACTATGTAATATGTACATAGTACAGTAGCCGGTCGTGGCGCAATGTCACAGTGGCTGACTGTAAATGCCATTGGTTGTGGGTTCGATCCCCACTCGGGAGAGTGATTATATTTAAATTATTTTCACTTCCTCGTTCTGCTAAAGACAAAGAGCGGCGTTGAGTTCCACCACCCAACACGATGTCTCGAATTTGGTGGAAAGCGAAGTACGGAGTGTCTTGGCACTAGGTACTTTCTACCTACCCTCCTATGCGGGATAAAAGCGTGAAGCTAAAAAATAATGTACATGTCCTTGTTCTCATACAGCACAATATACATTTCAGATAACACTTATTTACGAGATATCAATAATAGAAATTAATGGGAAAAATGAATAATTGAATATTTATAAGTTGTATGTACACAGGACACAGTTACATTAAATAACAGTAACGATATATTACACCCACAACCATATCTCATGTATCATAGTGTCAATAACAAATAAACAAATAGTTGTAGAGATGTTCATTTTTTCGAAATTTAATTTATTTAAATATTGGTTATTTAATAAAAAGAGCTTAGAAAACACTTTCTGATATAGCAGAGTAGTGAGAGACAACCTAGTGTCGAGACACTCCGTTGACTGCTTTTCGACCGAAAACGAAAGATTTCATGTTGAGTGACGAGCTCTGGCTAGACAGAGCGTGGCAATGAGGTACGCTTTGTCTTGCCAGAGCGGAAAATCGGGAATTAATTTTAATTGTAATCATTTCTTCAAGTGGGAATCGAACCCACGACCAATGGCGTTTACAGTCAGCCTACGCTACACTACGAAGGCCTCAAACTGGTTTTAAAATAATATATGGCTAGTTTTTGTTCTAGAACTTGTTCGCTACTTTTTTTGAGATCTGTTTTAAATAAACTAAAGAACTTACTAGAAACAATTAAAATATGATTTAGTAATTTATCAATATGTGCGCTTCTCTTAAGTATTTATATAAGCTTAAAATTTTCCATGAATTCATATTTCAACCTAAATATTTAAGAAAAGCAACCTTTCGTACTACCTCCTAGAATAACCATAGCTATGCGCTACCTAACAACAACATAAAACCAATTTTATCAAATTACTGATTAATTCTCTGCAATTTTAAATAAAGCTTAGATCCAAGTAGGCCAGTCTCGATGTAACGGAGATGTGCACTGTGTAATGGTGCAGTACCAACAAGCGAGCTTTCTCACGGAGGTCGCAGGGTCAGACAATTGAATTTTACCAATACCTAATTTATATTCGCAATTAACTCCATGTTTCGGCTGCAATACGAACACACATGAATGACACACATACACATTGCACGAGTGACCCCACTTGCTCACTTAAGTATACCTTTCTCGTTCGGGAAATGTTTATATTTAAATTCTTGTGGCCGGTCGTGGCGCAGTGGTCTAGCGTCTATAAACGTGATCGGTTTAGGATTCGATTTTTATTTCTTCGCATGCGTTAGATAAAGAGCGTTGTTGGGTTCCGCCACTCAACACGCAATGCGGCGAAAAGCAGAGTACGGGATGGTCTTCATTTCCTGTCTGCTTTGCGACGTCGAATAAAAGCGTGTAACTAAAAAAAAACTTTTACTTTTTTATTTTTTTTCCAATGTAAAAAATGTTTTAAATTGGACATAGTCAATATAAAACATTATCAAAGATTTCAAAACGTACTCGCACGGTATGACGGCATGCACAGACATTAACATTTTCATTTCCTATGCATAATAGATTGTATAAACGAAAGGCATTAAGGTTTCTCATCTTTTAAAGTATTTCTTACAATAAACAAACACACATACGGGGCAAAGGTAACCTATTAATACATAATTGATTATCATCTGACACTCATTTAAATCAATTCCCATAACGTGGCATTCTTAATATGTAATTTGTATGCGATACGTGATTTACAATCAACCTGTACACCATAAGAGCCATACAATCTTATATTCAATACTCTAATATGACGGTGTAAATGGCAATATATAGCGAGCCCGGCGCTGGGTTAAGCATAATATTTTTGTAAGTATTACTTGTCACACGTCTACTGTCATTTGTCAGGTGCTTTTCATATAGTAACGAGGGCTCTAATCGCCGGAGGTCAAAGAAAATGACTTCTATTAGGTTTCAAATCACCAATTTATTCACTTTTGATTACTTGTTTGTTATTTAAAGTGATATTGTCTGTAATCGAAGCACTGATGGGACACATGCCAGCTCATGTGGTAACTTGCGTCACCATTCAACAAGTGAGGTGAGGCAATTATCATATTCATATGTTTACATATTTCCCGTACTAATCAAGTTACAGTAGATACAACTGTATCTACTGTAACTATATATATATATATATATATATATATATATTGCTATGATAGCGTTTAGAGTACATGTCGCGTTATCTCAGTAACGAGAGGAGTGGAGTGCGCTGTTTGACCTGCGACCACCCGCCCCGAGACGTCGCGCGCCCCGACGCGCCACAGAGCTACAGATACGCTAATGGCCGCTGCTGATTAAACGGAACCAAGTCGTGCCGACACACATACATACGTACACAACAGACCAATATGTAGTTTACTAAAAGGCAACTTTTATGGAAAGTTTTGAAAAATTCTAGACAAATCATGTGATCTTTTTTAGCTTCGCGCTTTTATCCCGCATAAAGGGGTAGACAGAAAATACCTAGCGTACATTGCGTGTTGAAAAGCGGAATTCAACGCCACACTTTTGTCTTACCAGAGCGAAGAAGTGACAATGATTTAAATACAATCACTCCTCTGATTGAGATTCGAACCTACAAACGATTTACAGTCAGAAGCTATCCCACTGCGCCACGACCGGCTCATGTCGGCATCATGTGATTTGGGCATTATTACTTTGTAATACCCAAGAATATCTTTAATGAATGTAATAAGTTATTTATTTAAATATATTAAAATGCATTACTTCCTACTAAATATAATCGCAATACGTACTAGATAAATTAATTTAGTTTTTGTTTAGTTTCGTCCAGACAGGCAGATAACGTCAATGTCCAGTCACTTATGGGTCTATTCTATCACTAAGTAGTCTCTAAGATGCAAAAAACATATCTATGTCAAAAAGGCTTTTATATTTGATGTATTGCGCTGCCCGAGTACCAAAACAAAATGTAAACGTAAATGTACACAATTCGCGAGATACATTAACTTGTGTAATAAACAATGCGTGATGTTCCGATAGCCAGCGCAGATAGCATCCACTCCGCGTCTTATCATCATCTCTTTGAAAACCCAACAAAGGAACCCAAATCGATTTTGTTTAGAAACATTTCATATTGCCACTCGAACAACGAACAATAAAATATTAGACAGAGCCTTTTTAATGCTTATCTGTGATTCGTATCGATCACCAAATTACAAGGCGAATTCTCAATGAGGCTCGTCGAGGTAAAGTGTGACTTATGCGCCTGAGATGAGGGTCCAGAAGAGCGGGATGCTGCGTTATAATTACCGAGGTCGGCTACAAGAATGGTCAATCACAGCGCAACCCGTGACCGCCGCGAAACTGTTACTCGTTACACGACCGGTATCCGTGTACGACGTACCTATGTAGAAACGTAAGCGGATTAGAACAATATCGAATGCATTTTAATATATTTTTTATTGGTTTCTCAATATAAAGAGGTTCAATAACACGCGGAATTAATTATATGGGCTTCAAAACACCGCAAAAGATTGACGTGGAATGAGGAGCTTACCGACTATGAAATCGAATGCTTACTTTTTACAACATGTATCGTGCTGTCATGTACACACACACATATATGTATATATATATATATATATATATATATATATATATATATATATATATATATATATATATTTATATATATATGGAAAAGTGATCGTGGGATCATAAAAAAGGTTCGTTGGCAAAAAACTTGAAATTAAGACAAAATACCGGAATATTTGTGGAACTTAACACAAAATATAAAGTACACATGTAAATATAGACAGGGTTAGATACACTTAGTCAATATCGTTAGAATAAGTTAGAAAGAATTTCAACGTTTTAACTCAAAAAATGAATTTGAAGACTACGTGTCTAATGTCACGTAATATTAAACATTTAGTAAGCAATCAAAATCACTCTTAACTCTTATACTATACTTGGCAATATTACATTCCAACAAAACTTTGGAACAGCAAACCTTGATGTTGTATACTAAACATGCACATTTTAAAATAAGCTTATTGAGCTTGTTATTAGACAAATCTGACCTCACATGTTAGAGGTAGACTAATCAAATATTGTAAGAACATAGATAACGTTAACGTTTCACAGTTATCCCACTCCGCTCGGAGTGAGGCGGCTGGAGACGTCCGCGTCCTGCCTGCGCCTGCGGGGGGTGGCCGGGACCGTCGGTAGATAGCAAGCGGATGAACAAATCAATATTCACAACTTATTTGTTATTACAGCTAGCTCTCTACATGTAGAGCAAAACATACATTGTATTTTTTTGCTCTACATCTAATTTTTTATAGCTTAGCTATTTTTTTAGCTTCACAGCTTTTGTCCCGCATGGGCACGGTATCCTTAAGACAATGCGCTACCAGGCACTACACACGTACTCCGTTGCAAGTTCAGTCTTGGCACAATGGGACAGCGATTGACACTAGATACCTTCTGTCTACCCAGGTATGCGGTATAAAAAGTATCAAGCAAAAAAAAAACAAATAAATCATTTAAATTTATATGCCACATATTCCCATTCTATACGCCAAGCTCAAAATTTACGTAAATATTATTACATACAATTTGTATATGTAAAGTGGAACAATTCTAGATTTCCTTAAAAGAGCAGCACGACCGCGCGTCCGCGTCGCGCCGCCGCTAACAACGTCGTCAGAATACATCGGTGGAAAGACAAATCTCGCTCCGCTGAGACGTGGGAACTGTTCCTTATTGTATAGTAAAAGAGTACAGTGTTTACACTTAATTATACCACGAGAGTAATAATGGTAGGCGTTAGTGATTTTAGATGACAATAAATGTGATAGTTATGAAGTCGATCTTGACTTGAAAAATTCTTTGTTTATAAGATCCTTAAACAAAAATTATATATAAAATAAATAATAAATATTTTTTTTGATATTTAATTTATTGACATGTTATATTATTTATATTTTAATTGGTTTACTTCAACACCTATAAACATGTATATTTTAAATTTATAATATATTAAATGTATGCTGAATTAACATCCATTTGCTTTGCGTGACCAGCTGGTGGTACTTTGTTAAAATTAACACCGTTTAAATCCAAATATTTAAAAATAAATAATAATTTTTACTATTATCATAAATTTTAGATAAAAATCTACTAAACTATACTATAAGTACTAAGCTAGTGTATACCATACTGTTGATAACAAAGATTTACAATGTTATACAGATAATACACTAAAGCAAATTAATATACGGAAATGACATTTTCCATCGTATTCACTGCAGATAAGAGCAGGCTGCGTGGTGCATGGTGCAGGCTGCCGGCTGCGAGCTGCAGGCTAATGAGAGCCGTCCGTCGTAACGGGACGCATCGCAATTAAGTGGGGCTCGATAGGCGATACATCGATGTATCGATACCGGCCACGTCACGGTGCGCCAATTTAGCGTTATCGAGACTACGTGAGAGGTTCATTTAGATAAGCCTAAGGGCCCCAATGAGGAAGAGCACCGCGCTCGTGGAAATGACATCGGCGCGATTTTATGTTATTGCATGAGGGATAATAATAAGTGAAATACGTTAAGTAAATCACTTTAATAATCATGTTAAGTTAATAGTAAAGTACAATCTTATTGTATACAAAACAATGAATTGTAACAGACTTAAAATATGATTAGTTCATACAAGTGGTGTCGCTGTTAACTTCATATAATTAGGTAATTTATTGACTGATTCTTATAATACTAAAACATACATATATGGTCAGTTTTCATTACAACAAAGTAACTGATTGTCAACGATACCATTTTTAAATGACTTCTGAGTCTGTGTGAAGCTACTCCTTAGTCTCGTAAGGAGGCAATGAAAGCGTGACTCATAAACAGCTAATGAGTTAATTATGCACGTAATGTAATTATTGCAAAGGACAGTCAGCTCGATATACGACTTATTGGTATGTTGCATTTAACCTTCCTCTTGGACTTAACTACGAACCCACGAGTGTAATAATAATGCCACGTACTTTGTGTTTATCTGTACATACATTCTTCTCAGGCAAGTGTATTTACTTTAGTAAATTATAGTTGGTATATTATATATCTTAATTTTTCAATAGTATATATTTTCCTGTATTAAAGGTAACATAATGCTCTACGAACACACAAGACACAACACACAAGGTGTCTCATTCTAATCTAATCTATTTTATGAATACATATTCTATATAATGGTTTATAATAAAGCTGGTATATAATAATGCTCAAGAAGTTTTAATAGTTAAATTATGTCTATACTAATATAAAATTATATAAAAATATTATTTAGACAACTATGCGAAGGATTACTTACTGTTTTCTTCCTTGAATTGTAACTAACATAAAGAAAAATTTTATTTTTGTAGCAAAAAAAATCTCATTATATTATTATATACTTACTCTTGTAACATAATAACACAAATTTATCAAAAATACAAAATTAACATGATTAATTCAGATCAGTTATCAACAGCGACATCAAAACACATAAACCCTTATAAAGCATAAAAGATTTGATTCCGTTAAGCAAAGTTACCATGAACGTCTTAATATAGCATCAAGTTTTTAGGATTCAGCTCCGGCACAGTGTATCATGGGAGAACCCACACAAATCACTTACTCACTCACTTGTCACTGACTTACTCGTACTCTGACGGTAGAGTCGCCATACTCTACTTGTCATAATAATGGTTCTGTGTGTGTATATATATATATATATATATATATATATATATATATATATATATATATATATATATATATATTCTTTTTTTTAGGTTTACGCTTTTATCCCGCATAGCGGGATAGACAAGAAGTATCTAGTGTCAAGGCACTCCGTATTTCGTATTCTACCGAATTCGAGACATTACGTGTTTTCTCTCTTCCGAATGGGAATCGAACCCACAACTGATAGCGTTTAATCCGACGCTGTCCTTCAGTGCCCTGACCGGCTTATTATCTTAACACATATGTATAAGACATTAATTTCCTATTGACTATTTCGAGTTATAGAGAACAATTAAGACTAAAAAACTAAATTCAAAGTTTAAAACACAGTGCCTGCACTTGTAATGAATGATCTTCGCTAGACTGAAAAAAATATACAGCTGTTGATATTCTGCGGTAATATTTTAAGCAGTTGGTTGTATTTTTTGCTATGCAACTATGAGCATAGCTCAATAGCATTTCAGTATTATTATAAGTTGCTACATGATTACTTAGACATGAGAGACGTCCCACATCGTCCGGCGCGGTGGTCACTCCAGCCCCGCGCATTACCGGCTGTGAGTATGCGCCGCGTGTCCGCTCGCGCCTCCCGCACTCGCTGTCAGTCTCCTCACGTACTTAATTGTGCTCTAGCGTCGATTTCCAAACGCACTAACATATGAATTCGCACTCCTCCACAACACGTCGCCATATTTCGCTTTAAACGGTTGAAATAGCTTTAAATGATTGATTTTACGACTCTGTAATTTATGAAGAGGTAAGCTCATATCTAAGGGTAATTGCGTTCGTAAATTGGACGAAGTGAACAAAGCTGTTTATAAAACAGATTAAAAAGTTAACTTTCTGTCTATGAATACGCCATTTCTGTGCATAATAAAAAGGTGTGATATTGATCGATCTCTGTCATTAGTTTACTTGGCTGTAAAGGCAACTTGCCTCAGTATGGTCTGCTCCATACTTTGCCAATTTCTCTGAATGGAATATAATTTTTTGACGAATAATAATTTAGACCATTTGTGAACTATTCTAGGAGTAACTAATGTTTAGTTAATATAATAAATTATAATATAGTAAAATGTAGTAGAAAAGTTATGGGACACATTACTATGTGTCCCATAACCATACCAGTCTTACTAGACTGGAGAATTTTTATTTATTTATTTGTGGGCTTATATGTGTATTATGTTTTTATGTTATGTTATTTTTTTGTTGTCTATTATTATATAAAACATTTCAAGTAGCCGATTCTTTGTACATCGCGTGGGTCTAGACTTGTATCAATAACATGCGCATACAACGATAACAAATTTTCTCGAAATTACAACAAAAAATAACATAACGTAAAAAAATAATTTACATTTAAGCCCAGCCAGCCCTCCACAAACCTTACACCAGACTAATAAAATATTTGTAATTATTCACAAATCACAGCACTTGTTGAAAGCTTGCTCGTCACTTTGGGCACGATTTTCTTGACGTGTACGTCGTATTTAACGGACGGATTTATCTTATTACTGGTTCTATGTAAATGTGGTTTGTTCACAGCCTTCTGTTCCTTCAAAATGAAATACGCATTCGAGGTGATTGGTGATGTCGGGTCACCTCAGTTTCTCTTACACGCGAATAAATCCCGGTATATTGATTGTAAGTCTTAGAGGGACGATTAGACCAGCTACTCTAAACTTCTTGGGATCAGTCATTTTGTATAGAATGAAGTATTTATAATTGTTTATATAATAATTGATTATATACCTATGCAAACTACTTGTTGTTCGGAAATGTTCGACATAATGTGTTGAAAGTTGATTAAAATTATTTAAGACTTAAAAGACATATTTTACTTGAGATCTTGCCACCCGATACGCAATGTCCCTCTCTGTATGAGCTCAAACTAGAAAATGGACTTATTTATTATTTAGTAATCTCTACCTACCACTACATACTATATGCAGACACTTCTAATCAAAATCTATGTTTTGAAAACAAAAGTATAGGTTCTGATGCTGATGATCGATGGACTTCGAGCTGTCATACAAATGTCAGTTATTTATTATCATTTTAGCGTACCGCAGTGCCGTTACTGGGTCTCACATCGATCAAGTTTTGGTCATAAATATTGTTAGAGCGCTTAGCAAAGATTTGTATATTTCTGTTAACGCTCTTTACCGTTTCGTTGCGGGAACTTGTAAATAGTCAGCGACAACGACTGGTAACAGGCAACACTTTCATTTAAATATACAATTTTTTATACGTCTACCACCACCACATCGGCAATATTCCTTGCAGAACCTGTAAATATCCGTAAAAAAGGGTAATCTTATTGTAGAACAGACCCGTGTGCTCGGTTGTGCCTATTTTTAGTGAAATCCAATAATTATTTACTAAACGTTGTTATTGTTCAATTCTACAAAATATATACAGCTGAACTAGAAAATGTAAGGACAAAAATTAATGTATATTATTTTTGTTTTTAGCTAAACGCTTTAATCCCGCATAGCAGGGTAGACAGAAAGTACCTAGTATAAAGATACTCCGTACTTCGCTTTCTACCGAATTTCATTGCGTGTTGAGTGGTGGAACTCAAAACCGCGCTTTATCTTTAGCAGAGCGAGGAAGTGAAAATAATATAAATATAATCACTCCCCCGTGGGGATCGAACCCTCATCCAATCGCATTTACAGTCAGAATGTATTTTTTTTTAGTATTGCGCTTTTATCCCGCATAGCAGGGTAGACAGAAAGTACCTAGTGTCAACACACTCCGTACTTCGCTTTCCACCTAATTCAAGACATTGCGTGTTGAGTGGTTAAACTCAACGCCGCACTTTGTATATTATTTAATGATCATCAAGAATTCGATATTTTCTAAGAAGAGTTTTACGTAAAACATAATTTATAAGCAATTAAAATGTACTACTTTATACTTCCCGTGATATTAATATGTTATTTTCATATTAATAAATAAATCTATACATAAATATAATAAAAATTTAAAAAAGCGGTTTTGTAGCGTTAAAAATAAAAATTAAAACCATGTGTTTAAAAACACGATTTCATCTCATACGGAGGTAGTTCCATGAAATGTATTGTAGCTATTATTTCAGTATCGATTGCAGAAATTATACGTAATACATCCATTCAGAACACTTAAGCCTGCTCTCACGACGCCCTGACTTATGTCCCGCTCACCGCGCGGCGCAGCGCGGCGGCCAGGCGCTGGTATTAAATGTCACTCATACATTATTTTACGAAGGAAAGCTCTCTATAAATAAACCTGAAGAAAATATGATACTTTGCACACTGTTTATGGTATTTCAATGTTATATTTGGAGTACACTTAAAGCGAGCTTTGAATATTAAAAGATTTATTGTTGCATATTTACTATTTCGTGCACTGGCAGGCCAGCGGGTATATTTTTTCAGATTGAATATAGAAAAATGAACCTTTTTGTAGAACTTACTCGATGAAACCTTATTTACATGGTAAAACCGTGATGCCTTTTTGCTAAATTATTTTACGTATCCACAATCTACTTTACTATACATTTAGGTATGAGCTATCAAAATATATGCAGTATGTAATTAGGATGTGGTCTCCTTCACAAACGTAAAATATATTTTCATAACGATTATATCCATAAGATCTTGCTTCATAACACGGCGGCGGCGGTGAGGCGCGTGGCGTCACGTTTCAGCTATTGTTCACATTGTTTCAGCGCGCTCCAATAGCTGGCGGCCACGCCCCCCGCGCCCGGCCCCGCCCGCCCCCGCCTGTCGCGCCACGCCCCCGTCACGTCAGCTCCTACTCCTCACGACGTTATCACCAGATGCGTATCTACTTCCGTGATGCACAACACAACTGTGCCACCACGAACTAACTGCAAGCAACATTAAATACTAATGAGCAAACTGATCTGATACGAGCTTTCAAACCGTAGTAAGTAATTAAATTAGCGAGTTTGTTAAATTTCAAACCAAACATTATTAAATTAATTAATGTACGGAAACAGCAATGAAAGTATAAGAATAACATTCAAAAGTAAACCCCTCCAAGCTTCCGTGTTATCAATCGTAGAGGCGATTAAACTGAAAATACGGATAAGGTGTTAAATGTAAGACATTCACGATTTTACCTTTAATAAATAGCCCGCAGTAGTAACAGTGCATCTGGCTGGAGATCAGGAGATCACTCTATAAATACAATGCGGTGGTGTTATCCATCGCCACTTTAACACCTCACGAGAGCACGCCGCACCGCACAGTTACAGATCTACTGCCAGTACAACGTATTTATTGCGTTTCCTCACCGTGATAATATTTGTTTTATTGTATTAGCTTTTAACTCTAAAAACGTGATATTTTAAGATATCGTGGATACATACCTGCGAGGAGACGATAGTATCCTGCACACAAGAGTGTCTAGTATGCTCTGAGTTCACTTGATACACGTGATTGGTTTTTGCACACAAAAAAAGGAGAAACGATCTGTACTGTCATTAAATATGTAACAGATCAGCTTACATCAATGTTTACAGACTAGGCGGCGACTTAGAACTAGCGCGCATCATAATTGGCCAATTACATTCTATCGAGTTCAACGCGCCGCGGCGCCGTGCGGCTGGGCCTCGCTCGCCCAGATACACTTCCACCACACTCCATCTCATCGAGATGAGATCAATGACCAGACGGATGCTGCAAAAAACTGACAGCCTCAGTCAATGAGACCAATCGGAATTAGAAAATGAAGCGAATAATTGAATTACGGCGATCACGTTCAGATTTTGTCGGTCAATATGTTTAATTAAACTTCGTGTCACGATAAATAAACGTTTTTTATACACAACGTATTCTACTATTCATATTTATGATAACTCGTAAAGTTACTTATTAAGATAACAACAGAAACAATTTATTATTTGATATAAGTTTTGATTTGAATTTCATGTTTCTAAACTTATATCTAATAATGTATAGCTTTTCATAAGATATATGAAAGTACTTTTTTTAGATCCACGCTTTTATCCCGCATAGCAGGATAGACAGAAAGTACGTAATATCAACACACTTCGTACTTCACTTTCCGCCGAATTCGAAACATTGCGTGTTGAGTGGTGAAACTCAACGCCGCTCTTTGTCTTTACTAGACCCAGGAAGTGAAACTAAATTTAAATATAAACACTCCCCTGAATGGGGATCGAACCCACAACCGATCGTGTTTACAGTCAGACGCTGTCACACTGCGCCACGGCCTCTCGGCGATGAAAGTACTTGGTATGAGCAATTAAATATTTTAAATAATTTTACGCTGAAACATAGAAAGAGCTTGTGGTTTCTTGATAAAATAGCATCATTTTTGTTTACAATTGCAAAGAAGACAACAAAAACAAAGGACTAGCAAGTTGATGTACAAGAAGGGCTATTATTGTTTTTACTATAATCTTATAAAATACCATCAATTAATCAATTTCCTAATAATTTCCATTTAGGGACGTCATAAATCACGCTCGTCATTAATAATGTACGTCTCTAACAGCTAATGCATACAGAAGTCGCGACGATCTCACTCTATCACCCAACAGATCGCTGACAAGCCTATAAGAACATCTACGGGAAGTGATCCGCAAACTGTTGCGTATTTATAAAGTTAGTCTAATTACATCAGTTTAATGATATCGCATTCATAATTAGTTTACAATTTCAATTGATATCGCGTGGGAGGTATTTCGTATCTCAAGTTGATTATACTAAATATAGTATTTAATAAAATTAGCAGTTTTATGTTTTCTTTCTAGTTACATAGGCAATTTATTTAGATATTCAACTAGTAAATATAAGACAAGAAGCAAGAAATGAAATTGCGGTGAATGAACCTTTTTCACTGACCAAGCGCAGCGTTGGACGCCGCCGTCATTTATTTATGTGTACATAAGAGGGAGTGAAAGAAATAATAAGTATTTACTATTTTTAAAGTGTTATTCCACACTTAGGATTAGAAAACATTTTAGAAAAAACTTTGGACGGTATCCAAGAGGCGCTGGTTCGAATCCCGCTGCGTTCAAATTTTTATACGTTTTTTCTAAAATGTTTAAATAATAAGTAATTACAAAAATTAACTTTAACAACAATCGTACCAATAAGTTTTCGTGGTAAAACGTAAAAAATTAAACATCTTTGTTGTAAATAAAACAAAAATCTATCAAATAATATTATTAGTAAACAAACAAATAATAAATTGAGGTCGGTCGTGGCGCAGTGTGACAGCGTCTGACTGTAAACGTAATCGGTTGTGGGTTCGATCCCCACTCGGGGGAGTGGATTATATTTAATTTATTTTCACTTGCTCACTCTGGCAAAGACAAAGAGCGGCGTTGAGCTCCACCACTCAACACGCAATGTCTTGAATTCGGTGGAAAGTGAAGTACGGACTGTGTTGACACTAGGTACTTTCTGTCTATCCTGCTATACGGGATAAAAGCGTGAAGCTAAAAAAAATAATAAATTAAATCACCTTTCTTAGTGACATTTCAAAATATATCTTTATA
This sequence comes from Dryadula phaetusa, assembly GCA_032432895.1. Classification (NCBI taxonomy): domain Eukaryota; kingdom Metazoa; phylum Arthropoda; class Insecta; order Lepidoptera; family Nymphalidae; genus Dryadula; species Dryadula phaetusa. Next base: position 5,974,862 of record JAOYRS010000059.1, on the reverse strand, counting down.
GTAAGTAACTTTCATATTAAACGCAATATTCATATAGCAGTCAATTAGCGACACAAACGGACATGTTCGTTTAATGCTCCATTTCGAAATTTTAATAGGAAATGATAGAAATGAGGTAGTTGTATGCGCCGCGCTGGTCTCATTCTCACCCGCGAGCGATTATCCTCCGCGCCTCGCAGTGGTCGCGAGTCGCAACGCGTCGCACTCAGTAAATTAGACGAGATAAATCTGTACCATTCCAAACACTTATATAGCCTATTAGTGCGTACGCCGATTGATAGAGCGAGCGAGATCTGACTGTGAAGCAATCCTCCTTTACTTCATAAATATTCATAACATTTAAATTTATAAATAAAATAAAATTAATCTGTATTTGTATCGTCATATTAAACATTTTCGCGATTTTTACATATTTTAAATGAAACTATTTTAAACGGATTAATCGCGTATATTTTGGTATTCAAAAGTACATTTTTGGAAACATGACGTTTCGAACACTTTACAGTAGTCAAGTACAGTAGTATTTACGTATAAGTATAAATATACGAGATTAATCGATTTAAAATATTTTCATTTAAAAAATAGTGTTTTTTAAGGTTTGCTCAAGTAACTTGCGATTACAAGTGAACTAAGTCTCTTTTCTCTTATTGTACTATTTAATTTTTGTAACGTAAATTTAAAATATTTTTTATAAGTACTAATATTTTCTATATTTTATATTTATTTCTATTGTCATATCTTCTGATAATAGTTTTTCTTTTAGCGTAATTTTAGCGTGGGACGTATGTAACCCCTTAATTAATTAAAGTTTCCATCTCGTAGAGAGAGACTAATACAGTATAGTTAGAGTTGGTACTCAATATGCAGTTGGACCCATCCGCTATAAATCCTAGCGGGCAAACGAGCGCGCCTCACGCCACCGACCACCGCCTTCAGTTTGTTATTGTTACTTTACATTCAATATCTACAGTGAATTAATGAATAGATTAAAGAAGCTGTGATGGAAGTCATCCAAGTCTTGAGTAAATGGTAGAGTCCCTACCGCTCCAGCCGCCGGTCACGAGTCCGGGCTTATACCTCATCACGAATTGCAGTACTTGCTAAAGAATTGAAATATTACTTGTTCTATAAATATCTCTCTTGATATTTCATCGAAATATGTTCATAAGTCATTTTATAACAACAATAGTACGGGGTCTGACGCCGATAAACACGTGGATGTGGATTCGACACTCAGCGAAATGGATATATATATTTTTATTTATTGTGGATATATATTTGTATATATATTTATTTATTCGTACATATATTTGGACATATATTTATTTACATATATTTATATATTCTAATTTTATTACAAGAAAATATATGTTTGTTGAAAGCTATTATTATATATATGTATATTATATTTATATATATATATATATATATATATATATATATATATGTATATATATATATATATATACATTCATATATACTTTCGCCAACAACTTAATACACATGATAACACGACACTCACAAAGTTTATCCACAGTTTTCGTTTAACATTTACAGAAAAAAATAACTGAGCTGGGATCTAAATCGATCGACGAAAAACTTCGACGATACATGAAAAATGTTTATTTCTAAACAATGGATTATAAACATTAGTAGCGTATATTGTATAGTCAAAGTTGGCCTGATCGAGCATTGTGGGACCGAAGAACGCCTGGTGGTGTTTGGTAAAGCCTGACGAGGCCTGGCGTACTAGGCATTCGTTATGCGACAGCTTGAGCTGACTGCAGAGGTTGCAGTGCGCACAGTGGATGCACGACCGCGCCAGCATCGTGACAGCGCGCGGCCGAACGTCACGCGCTGCGCGCCCTCGCTGTAATGTATGAGCCTTTCCACTTTGCTCCCCGCCCACTGCTCACTGCTTGCTGCTCACTGGTGTGAGATTACCATGTTGCACGTTGGATTTGATAAACAAATGGTTAATATAATAAGATCTTTGATTTTCGCGATTTTTATCCATTTTAAATGAAACTATTTTAATCGGATTAATCGCGTATATTTTGGTATTCGAAAATACATTTTGGATACCTGACGTAGACTGAGTCTACCTGTGACCATAGACTACTGTAAAGTGTTCGAAATGTCAGGTGTCCAAAATGTATTTTCGAATACCAAAATATACGCCATTAATTCGGTTAAAATAGTTTCATTTAAAATGGTTAATATTCTTAGGAAACGTACAAAATTCGAACGAGGCGAAGTACGAACACAAGAGCGCGTGGCTTAGCGGTCAGGGCGATAGGACTGTCCCCAAGAGACGTTATTTGGAATCCCGCTCCTTACCAATTTTTACACAGTGCTTGAAGTGTTTAACCTTTAAAATAATGAAATAAAGAAATGATTATTCTTTAACATAATCAAAAATGTTGTATTGAAAAGATTAAAAAAAAATGTTTTTCATGCCATTCTAATACAGTTGCGTGTACTTAGACGAAACTATAACTGTCAAATTAAGTACTATGATTAAATTAAAATAAGAATTGTTTTATCAATAATAAAATCAAAACACTCCGTACATCTTGCGTAAGCATTAAGTGAAATACAACGCCTGTATTTGCTTGTATTCTGTTTATAAAAGCATCTTTTGTTAACATGCAGATGTATCATTATTTCGGGTATTACGTTATCGGCTCGTTATGTAAATACCCACCACAAATGTATTTGTGCGCTTTCCCCGTTAAAGATCAACAGCGTCGCTCATTATGTAATAATATAATTCTCACATTAGTCTAACATCCCTTACAAGGCGACAACACACAATTTCAACACGACTAAGACCCGGCACAAAAACTTATCGACAGGCGATCAATTCTCCGGGCGCAGCGCACAAACGAGCGCCATTTGTCTCAGCATCGTTAGCCCCAACAAATTCTAATCAGATTACATGACATTCCCAAAAATAAATATATGTACAGTAAATTGGGACGTCACCGGACGCTCAGAACACAATCGCTAGATTTATAAGGCGGCGGCGCGCGGCGACGCGAACACCTGCCGTTACCTTTAATGGCCACTATTTTATAACTATCATTAACGATAAAGGAGCCCATAAAGCTCCGTAATCATCGAAGGTCCGAAGTTCGATTCCCGACGTGTTGAGAGTTAAGACTGACGAATACGTTACATAGCGATTTGGTGTAAGCCCTTGTAATGATGTGATGAATATAGTTAATTTATTTTACAAGTGTATCTAAGCTTTGTGTCACACGGACGTCGGTAGCCGTTTGTAGAGAGCTACTCGACTGTAACTTACACGCCAGTTATAATATTAATGAACTTATTTGTGTATTTAATGAGTTATAAATTATTACTTTTTGCCAATTAATCATGAAGATAAGATACAAGACGTAACATTTCACATATATGGTATAAACAAATGATAAATAACTCTAATAACGGATGTCACAACATAATTAATTTATAATTAATATAGAGTTTGAAATCTATCCACCATTTAGCAAAACTCATGGTATTTTATCCAAAAAGTTCGCGAGCAATCTGTCACAGATGCCCGTCCTCTCCGCAGCCTGCTTACTGAAGTACCCGACGATTCTTAACTTTGCTCTATTTAGATCTCAAAACAAAAAGCACGACTGTAAGCTTTCCAATACAAGCTTCTTGCTTCGCCGGTCAGTGCTCGGGTTACGATCACAAGTCATGCCATGAAAATATACATACTAGTAAATGAGGTCCGTATACCAATGATAGGCGTTCATAATATTTTAGATATAAATACTTAATTGTAATCGAATGGCGTGTCTTTAAAATAAATAATAAATTGAGTTTACGTTAAAATATTGTACAATAAATTAAGTATAATATTAAAATGCTAATGATAATATATTCTTTGTCATGGATCTGCGTGTCGCTTAGAATTATTAGATAGGTTTCTTTTGTGAATATAATATATTATATGTTAAGGAAGATGGAAACGTTTGTTTTAGTACAGATACCTGCCAGTAAGTTTTTCATATTACGTCTAAAATAAGTGTTCGCCTACTACCCCATAGTTATTTTCAATTAAACAAAGAAAAATGTGGGCTGTTGTTGTTTTTGACACGTTCTATGTCCTAGAAGCAAGCTTACTTTCATAGATAATATCGTTTAGGAATTGATGGAGATAAACCCAAAACGTATGTCTGTTAACATAGAACACTATGAGTTAAAATAAAGAGGTTACTAACTTAAAGCCCTAATTAAAACATTAAAATATGTAGATATATAAATCAACACTATGAAACAACATGACGACGACAGTTTTAACTTTAAGTTCAATTATAATATAAAGTCTAGCAGTTTATAGGAAATTGATATGATCTATACAAAATCAGGTCCCGCTATCTATATAAATCATAATTAATAGGAATCAACTTAACTCAGAATGTGGTGAGTGCACCGCGGCACCGCGCCGCCTCATAAAGGACTAAGCATTGAGATAGTGACCCAATAAAAATACCAATCAAATCGTAACGACTTACTTGTCGCGTGGGCGAATCCTCCGGCCTCTTTACCTCCTTCTTTGTATGTTATCTCACGCCAGGGTTGTCAGAAATACTTTCAAACAATGTATGGAAAACAATAAAAAATCTAATATTAAATTATTTATTTGTTCTCATCAATTTTAGTTTCTTTTCTTTAAATAATTATAGGAAGAGCGTCATTATTATCAGTTTCAAATGAGTCCTTTTTATTTCCTAATTAATCTGTTTGTAAACGATGCAAAAAAAATAATAATTAAAAATCATTAACCTAACAAAATACAGCGTTGAGCACTTGCAATAGGAATAGAAAGTGGTTATCAATTTATATAGATCAGGTCTTCTTTCAGCCTATCATACAAAATACGAGACATGCGTGAAGGTAAATTGTAGCAGAAAATTAAAATTAGAATATTAAAAAACAGGGTTGTAATGATGAGGGTTGTATTTGTTTTCCAGATATCGAATACAACCCTGCAGTATCTGTTAGTGAGATTAGCATATAGATACAGGCGCCCCAGGATATGTAAATGTTGTACGTCGTATCTCTACTAAAAGTTTCAATTACAAGAGACGGCCCTTCGTTACGTCGGTCACTAAATCCTGAGTCCTCTAAAGAGTTCCGTTTAAATCTCAAATTATGAACAGATAATAGTGTATTGTGAAAGCAAAGTAGATACAGTTTATATATGAAGATACGGATCAAAAGCTTTAAGCAGTGTTAAGTTTTATGGTATCAGAGCGGTTTTAATGGTTTTTTAGTGTTATTTTGCATATTCAGATTCCCATTCGGATGACACAAAGGTTACCTGCGTGTATTTTTCATTACTATTTTACTATCTCAACATAACTTCAAAAGAAATATATTTAAAATTATGTGTTTTCACTTATTTTATACACATTTTACACGATTTTAGTTATCTTTCTCCAGATGTAAGTAATTGGGTTTCCGTCGAAAATAGAAATGCCTTAAATTTTTTGATGTGAATCTTTTTAAGTGTCGTTCCGATTACATTTTTATAGTGTTTTTCTCTTACTTGTAATATAATAAGTTAGTGCCATAGCATATAAAATATTTAAAAGTCATTTCTAATTGAAAATTATATATTGTAATATTAATTACAATAAATAAGTTCCAAAAGGCCTTCCTGGCGTAGTTGGATATAATTTGGCTGTACACCATTAGTTGATTATGGGTTCGACCTCTCCGCTCTGGTAAGACAAAGTGTGGGAAACAGTCAACGGAGTGTCTAGACACTAGTTTAAAGGGTAACGCACGAAGCATACTTTTATAAATTCCTGAATATAATACTCTTCATTTATTTTTCTTTGGTATTATTTGGACCCAATGTTCTGAGTAAGCACCATGGGAAACGCCTCAATTATTTTAACATAAATTGTAACAACATATCTATGTAAGTCACATACCGGGAAAATAAATCTTCCATTGACGCGTCATTATTATTCTTTAAAGATAGCCTCTGAATAAAAAACGAGGTGTAACGCTGGCCGGGGCTGGCCTTCACCGCCCTTTAAATTATTCAACGATAAATAAAGCCATTTCCGATTATACAAGGACTCGGGTAGTGATATGACCCAATAATATGAAGCTTAAAAGTTCAGATAATTAACATAATTACAAAAGCTCATATATTATTCGAAGCAGGGACCACCGCGCCACGCCACCGCGCAGCGCTAGGGCTCCGCGCCCGCGCTATGGGAACTAACCATTTACCAAACAAGTAAACAGAGATAAGAATTTTTATTGCTCCGTCTTAAGATCAGATGCACGCTTTCTTCGTATATGAATTAATATTAAACAATCGCTTTAACGTTATTTAAATTAACTTTTTAAGAGGAGACCTCCGAAGGATACCAGATAATGTGCCGGTATCTCGGTCACGTCTTCACTTTGAATGTATTACAGAGATACAGCCCGTAATAAGCATATAGTAATGTCTCTAAGCATTGAATATTAAGCAAGTAGTTACCGGCGACGCCAGTGTCGTGGATATGGAATTAGTGAATCCGTTCCCTCGCAACCTGCAACGGTAAATCTCCTAGCAACTTCCACTAATATTTGCGATTTATTTTTGTATTTCATGAGCTTAAGGGTTTAGTTATTACGTTTCCAAACTTTGCCCACCATCCATCCCTCATCCATCCCGTATGAACATAATTTCTATTTAGTATATTTAACTAATAAATACCCAAAAAGCTGCCCAATTCAAATTCAATTCAAAATTCAGTTGCTGAAAAAAATATGATTTGTTATTGTCATTAATTTTCATATTGGAAAGTAATTGTATCTTATTTTAATAGTTTTCCCATAAATTCCTGAATTCTTACGTTTAGTAATAATTTAGTTAACTCAAATTTATAACAGTTAGATATTTCCTCATTATCTTAACTAACTGTAGAGTTTATTGCCGCTTCTTGATATATCTACAGGTGTACAGCGCTACGAGGCGCGCGGGTCAGCGGAGCTCGCGTGTGACATGAAAACGTATGTAGTATCGGTGCATCAGGCAGTAGGCACCCTTGTTACTTGCATTTCACACCTATCGGCCCTCGGTACTTGCCGCTCGCTGCTCGCTAACGAATATCGTGACTGAGTCAAGCGACGAGTTATTGCTACATTATCATACTACTTTATAAGAAACGATCTCTGGGCGTTAATCACGCGAGTACTATCGGGCCGGTGTTGTCCTGATTGTTAGCCACTCATAGTGTTTACTTAATTGTAGTTTAATCTATATAAAGCGCCATTTTTTAGCTTTACGCTTTTATTCCACATAGCAGGCTAGACAGAAAGTACATATTGTCAAGACACTCCATACTTCGCTTTCCACCGAATTCGAGACATTACGTATTGAGTAATGAGCTCCATTACTAACAACGCCGTACTAGCGTAAAAATGACATTTAAAACTACAGTAGGCTATAATCTTTAGATACATACAATTTTTTTCAGCTACTTACACTCCACAGACAATAAATTTAAATTACTGACTGTTTTCATTGCCTAAGTATAAAACGTTTTCTAGATGTTTCCCTATTCCGCAAGAAAGCTACATGTCAAGTTTCTGTGTTCTACGAGGAATAAATTCGGCCGAGCATTGTTTGTCACTCAAGTTATATAACTAGATTTAAAATACGCTTTTATATAAATTCTATAAATGCAAAGAAAAATATTTTTTATACAAAATCTGGTTGTTTATTATTTATTTTGTTTTTGTAGCTTCACGCTTTAATCCCGCATAACAGGGTAGAAAGTACTTAGTGTCAAAACACTCTGTACTTCACATTCCGCCGTATTCAAGACATAGTGTTGAGTGGCGAAACTCAACGCCACACTTCATTTTACCAGAGCGACGAAGTGAAAATAGTTTAAATATAATTCAACTCCCTCGAGTAGAAATCGAACCCACAACCGATCGCATTGACAGTCAAACGCTGTCACACTGCGTCACAACCAGCCTCTATGTTTATAATTGTTAATATTTCAAAAGTTGCTTTTTTCTATACAGATATAAGAATTTCCATTTTATTGAGAGATGTATCGACTGTTGCCGTCCCTGTAGTGGGGTTGAAGTGCTTAGCTTTAAGCTGGTTGTTATTTCGATCTGATTAGGTCGTGAATTATTTTGACCGCTACCCAACACGCAACATTCCTATTTATCTTCGAGAGGTCTACGTTCAATAAAACAAATCAATGACCTTTATATTAAACTGAATTTCTAAATCACTAAGTATTAGGTACAAATATTTACTTTTACGTATATTATAGCTGATGCGCGCTTACCATTTCATTTCTTCATTTAAAGAATCCCATTTTCTTCTTAATTAAGCCCGTGTTTCTGTCGTCTAAAAAGACATCGAAACGCTAAGTAAATATAAAGTTCTCCAGTGTAGTGAATAGATTTGAACTTGTGACCTCGAACGGTAAAGCGGCTGTCTCGTGTACGCGACGCTACAGACTACGATGTTTATGGATACCTTATTTAAAGTGGGTTTCGTTGGGAAATTGTGGTTAACTAGCGACCAGCCCTGCTCCGCTCGGGTGCGGTTTGGTACTCCTTGTGTACTAAGTAATTACAAAAGTACTTACTTTTTTAGTGAATATGATAAAGTATATATTAGATAATTCGAATCTCTCTCGGGATATATTAATTATTTAAAAATTATTTTCATTTCTCTACTATGCTAAAACAAAATGTGACATTGATTTTTGAGACTTAATAAGCAATAAGGTAAGGCTTGAAACTGATCAATAATACTTACCTATTAAATCTAAGTAAGAACTATATATACAAATAACAGGTCAAAACTATATACCCTATCAAATATATCAAATATTGGCACGTCATTTATTTCTTGTTTGCTTATTTACAAATATTGCATATTGAGAATTTAATACTATTTATCGACTACCTAGACAAGTACCTAAAAATAACGTTCTCAGTGAAATAAAATATTGCGCTACTTTTCATTTACACAAATGAAACACACAAACATTTATTTCATACTAATGTGTTGCCAATTAGCCTCAATAATTAGATATTACTACAATCTATATATAGAAACTACGGTTTACTATCGACGGGAACAGGAACTTGTTACCATAATGCAAGCTTAGCTACTACTTAGTAGTGTTGTTCCTAGTATTGTAAATAAAAGAGTTACGATACAGTTCAAAATCTAAACGAGTGGATCGGTCACGAGTTCTCGCCATCGCATCGCATCGCATCTCGATATATAACGGTAGCGTGAATCGATGATCCACACTACATAATCGAGTTTACTTGTGAAGCGTTAGATGCGATTTCACGGTGGATGCTCCATTAAATACAATAACATGTAATGAATAGAAAGATTAACTTACGAGGGGATTGGGGCCAATTGATCGCGTCTGTTGTGTCCCGACTCTCGGCCGCCGCGCCGCCAATGCGATACGCACTAATATAAATAAAACTTTATTAGACGTCGATCTGATTTATTTATAGTTTATTATAAAACAGTTCTATTTTTTATAAAATAGCAATATGCCTAGCTGATTTATAAGTTAAAAAAGCAATTTACATATTTCAATGGTTGATAACTTCATTCTATGTAATCTTTTATATACCAAATAAACAGTAAATATTCAACATACTTATCATGTAATTTTTGCTGTTTTATTACACTATAAGCATATTAGTACCTACTTATTCATCTTATCTAAATAACATATTCACTAACTAACACTACTATTAATTTCCCGCCAAAACCACGCGCAATGCGCACGCCGTATGGCGCAAATAGATGCGCAATAAAACAGATTAAAAAACAATTTAATCGTATTCATGTCAAAGCACAGACAATACACACTTGTGCAGCTGACGCAATAAAAAATGTATACAAATAAATGTGCGCGTCCCTCGCGTTGCAAACTGGCGCGATTAAAACACAATAGTTTTTTGAAAGTGATACATTAATTCTGGGTTCGCAACAAGTGGGCTCACTTGTAGCTCTTCAACAAATGTTTGCGGAGTTGTGGGGCAGTCGTCAATAGATGTACATTAGATGAATTATCGCATTAGATTGATTGCGGTCTGCGTCACAATTAAATTTGGGGGATCAATTTAATGTTATACTTAAATTATGTTATATAAAATTAACCTAAAATAAAAATAGCATAAAATAAAGTATATATTTTTTTAGGTATATAAATATTATTAACGTTATTTTATTATGTAATCTGTGAAGCAATGAGATTATATTCTACAATACACTAGCTAGATTTATAGTAAATGTTAGCTATTATGGTAACAAGTAAAAGAGAATCGATCACCGCGCTGCACCGGTATGGAGGAGCATAGTTGTTGACCTGTGACCTGCGAGTCGCGACGATCCCGCTAACATTGAATGAGTCACCGCAGCAGCCCAGACGTATTACCTACCTGGTGGATACGCCAAATAGAAGGCTAATATTATAAATATTACTTAAATCTCTTTTTACACCTTTTCAATACTTCATTACACAACAATGATGATATATTTTTCAAAACTACTTTGAAATTAGTTTTTGGTTTGTAAGCGTATTTACCTTAAAGAGTGATATATGCAAATAATACAAATGATGTGCAAGTCTTACAATGATGACAATAGGATATTATCAACAGGAATTGAATCCACAATCACTGAAGACTAAGTTACAAAGGTTCACGCTTTTTTATCCCGCATAACATGGTGACAGAAAGTACTTAATGTCAAGACACTCCGTACTTTGCTTTCTACCGAGTTCGAGACATTGCGTGTTGAGTGGTGGAACTCAACGCCACACTTTGTTTTTACCAGAGCGATGTAGTAAAAATTATTTAAATATAACCACGAGTGGGGATCGAACCCACAACAGATCACGTTTACAGTCAGACGCTGTCCCACTGCACCACGACAGGCCTCATCAAGTAACAAAGTGATAAAGCATTTTGAGTCCTCGAAGACCTTGAATAAGTTCTCGATGTTTTTTTTTTTCAAAAAAAAATATTTAAAACACAATGCTTACAATGACATTACTCAAAGTATTGTCCATCATTAGAGACCACTTCCTCCATCTCTCTGGTAGCAATTGCATCCCCCGTCAGATAAATGACTCATCTTTCGAGGCAATCCATGAATCAAGCCATTTTTCGGCTTCTTCTAAAGAATGGAAGCGCTGCTCGCTTAAACCGTGCGCCATCGACCGAAACAAGTGGTAAACGGAGGGGGCGATGTCCGGTGAACACGGCGGGTGGGGTAGAACTTCCCATTGAAGTGTTTCCAGAAAAGTTTTGACTCATTTTGCCACATGTGGCCGAGCATTATCATGTAATAAAATCACTTTGTCGTGGCTCTGCTCGTATAGTGGCCGCTTTTCTTTCAGAGCGCGACTCAAACGCATCAACTGAAGTCGATAGCTAGCTCTTATGATAGTTTCATTAGGTTTAAGCAGCTCATAACAAATTACGCCCCGCTGATCCCACCAAATGCAGAGAAGAAGCTTAGAACCATAGATATTTGGTTTAGGCAACGATGTTGATCCGTGACCCGGCATATCCCACGATTTTTTTCGCTTTGAATTGTCGTAGAGAATCCACTTTTCATCCCCCATGACGATACGGTGCAAAAAACCATTTCTCTTTTGCCGTTGAAGCAACAATTCACACATGAGAAACGTCGCTCTACGTCTCTCGGCTTATACGGCACCAAATGTCCTTGCATTTGGATCATTCCTAACGCTTTTAAACGTTTTAAAACTGTTGACGCATATACTTGTAACGTTTTCCCAAGCTCTACTAACGTCTGACATGGATCTTCTTCAAGCAATGCCTCCAATTCTTTGTCTTCAAATTTTGTCGGTGCTCCAGAACGCTCATTGTCTTCAAGGTCAAAATCATTATTGTATTCGACAAAGCATTGTCACCATCTCTCAACGAGAATACTGTGTGCTTCTGCTGCAGATTTTTTCTGAATAAAGCAGTGCAATAAAATTCCCCGCAAAAACACTTTATTTGGCACAAAAGTACACATTTCCACAAAAGGCAAATAAATATAGTTGACACTGCGGTAAACTCTATTCTACTGTAATTTGAGGTTACCTATAGCACTATTTTGGGGATTCGTTACCGTACGAAATTCCAGCCACAGAGTGGCGCGACGCCGTCTTTCAAAAAACAGCGAGAACTTATTCAAGGTCCTATTATTAAAAAAGAACGGATTATTGTTGTCAATTAGATTTATATAAATATTGTGTTACATACACACATTGTGGTACATATATTGTGGTAAAACACGTCTTTACATTTCTGCATTATTGTTGTATTCGTCGAAGCTTGCATCTTTAATACATTTGTTGCAATTTAATAAGGTCAGAGCAGTATGACGTTAATGTAAAATCTCTCGCCGAAAACACCCTTGAAAATGTTTCTTCAAACATTCTTTTTCAAAATCTTGAAAATTTGTAGAGCAAGTTCGCCAGAGCGCCACAAACCTCTATAATTTAATAGCAAGACGCGTACATACTACAAAATCCAACAACTTCCTTATGTATATTTTTTTTAATATACAAATATGATTAGCTTCACACTTATTCCGCATAGCTCGGTAGACAGCAACTACATAGTGGCAATACACTCCGTACTTCGCTCTCCGTCAAATTCGAGATATTGCGTATTGAGTGGCGGAACTTAACGCCGTTTGTCTTACCAGAGCGAGAAAATGAGAATAAAAAATATATATTATTACACTCCCGAGTAAGTATCGAACACACAATCGATAGTGTATACGGTCAAACGCCACACTGCGCCACGACCGACCTCGAAGGAATTTTTATAATTTAATATATAAATAGTGTTTTTTACAAATATACTGAACATTCGAGGCTAACAGATAACCAAGCGTTAAGATGCGACGTGACAACCATTAATACAGCGACCCCGAGCGCTCCCACCTCGTTAACCCACCGCAAGTGTAACTGCGACTGTAAGCTGAAAATATTTAAACTCAAGAAGATTACAGCCAGCCATGAACATCACTTCCTGTTTATGTACAAAGTAAATTGCGCCGGGCAATTTAAAGTATTATTACTTAGTTTTTTAAAAAATTATTCCATACAAACATTTGTTGCAACTTTTATTACTTTGGTAATTCTCGCAGAATTTACTGGACGTCTATATATTTTTTTCAGCTTCACCTAGTTCAAGTACCTAGTGTCAAGACACTCGGTACTCCGAATTCCGCCGAATTGATACGAGTTGAGTGGTCGCTCATAAAACTTAACAGACACATTACTTACTACGTTAAATATCCCGTACTAGACAAAACAAACAAAACGTATAGAATTCTTTTCAGCCTGTTAGCCTGTATATGAGGATATTTTTTTTGGATACTTTTTTTACAGCTTCACGCTTTACCATTCTTAGATAATCAAATAGAACCTACACTAAGTGACAAGACACTCCTTACTTATATTTCCGTCACAATGTGACATTGCGTTTTGATTGGCGAGAGAATGGAGAATTGAGAAAATATTATTCCGAGTGGAAAATCGAACCCACATGCCGCAACCAACTCGTTTACTCTCAGACTGCGCCACATGTTCTCAAATGTTAAAAGCATTTGAGCCGAGATCAAGTCAGTCTCAGTAAAAAAAATAATCCCAAATGAATATATTTTAAAACTTGAAATATGTGTAAATATACTTTTGCGTGAGATTTGAACTCAAAACTTATGATCATTTTAATCAATACAAGTTCAAATAATAAATGTAAACAAAAACAAACCCCAACTGGCTCTCCTTACCGGACAGCGCACACAAACAAAAAATAAATGGACGCGAGTACAATCTATTTTCATCGATTTAATAGACATGTAGGATTACATATACATATTTTATTTCATCATAAAACTATATTATATATATTAATAATTTATCCAGCTAATGTGTTCTAGTGTGATCAGTGAACAAACAACAAATAACCGAGGGAAGAGGGAGTGTGGCGGCGACTAGGGGCTGCTCGCCCTCCGCCCTCCCCCGTGGTCTCGTGTTAGCTACAATTAATTAACACAACATACAATTACGATATAACACGCGAGGTGCACTCGGACGTACCAACACACGAGTATACTAGTATTTATATATAGATAAATAAGACAAAAACATTAAAATACTATTTCACAGATGACGAAGAGATTCAAACTAGAATACAGACTAGGTGTGGTGTGGTGTGTAGTGTAGTAGGCAGGTAGGTGCGGGATCCGGGCGCGCCTCGCGTGACGCCTTCGCTTCGGTAACCAAACAATATTACATATCTTATCATATAATATAATATGTATATATATATATATAATAATAATAATAATAAAAACATGAATTATCCTATAGTCGTATGTATTACAATGGCGACAGGCGGCGCGGCGGTGGCAAGTGGTGACCGACTAAGAAATCAACGCTTACAAACAAACATCTTTGGCTAACACTTTGAAGCGTATGACACATGTTTATATAAACATTTAAAAACAGAGTACAAAATAACAAACATACAATTTCATTTCACAACGCACGTATATGTATTATGTAGAGATTTTAAATTATAACTCTAATAGAATTTTTTCATATATTAATATGTCGTACATTTTTTCAGGAACACACTATAAAATATTCAGATCGAATAGAAAAAACATAGATTAAAAATAAGAATATTTATGAGTTAATTAAAATTTGCATTCACAATAAATAGCAAAAAAAAAAAAAAATTTAAATAAATACAGATTCTTAACGTCAAATTCTCTTGACTGTGATGACACGTAACAATTGTAAAAAATGTACGACAAACTCTTTTTAACATTCGGATAATACCCTTACATTATAAATAAGTAGGCGTGTCTACACAGGAGCAGATAAAAAAACTTAAAAAATTAATTAAAAAAAAACTAATAAAAAAAATATTTCGATACGTTCCTGTTGTAGACACGCCATGTTGTGATGACATTAGACTATTATATAACCGCTACCTTTACACGAGAGACAAAATACTATTTGCATTAACAATTTAATAAAAAAAAGCTACTATGGGATTCGAACCTGCGAATCATGTACTCCGGTGGATGTAACGTGCAGATAGACATTTATTCGAAACACACACATATATATAAAATATATCTGTAAATAATTTGTAAACTCAATACAAAGAAAACACTTAATTTCGTATATATAATAAAAACACATTCATAAACACAAACAAACATGTCACAACGTTATGGCACAAAAAGATAACACTAGTTTTCACTTAAAACTCCCAAAAAGTTAAGTACAAACATTTTACAATGCACTGGAGCCTCTATTTCTTTTGTATTCTATAGAATAGAAATAGTGACTTGGTGAATTGGAATATTTAATCAAAAAAAATCGATTTTCAACAACATTTGAGACGACTCGATTAAAATACAAATCGGTTAACAATTAGTTTAGTTTCGACAAAACAAAATGTCTACGTATTTCTATATATAAAAATGTGTATAATAAAAAGCAGAATCTTATTAAAGCTCAAGTACAATATAATCTCAAATAATAAAGAACAACGTCAGGTGTAAACAATATTAACGTAATAATAATACAAACGGTAAGTAAGAGACGCTCAGGGGTGGAAGTATTTGGCACAATCTCTGCATTACACAATTGATGCTTTTCCCAAAACAACGTTAAATTAAAAACAAAAACATTATTGTAGGAAAGTAATTAATTAATTATTTAATATAAAAATATATATTTAAAAAAATAATAATTCATTCAGATTTTTACAATACCTTTACTTTTTATAATTCAATAGTTCAAACTAATCTGTTAAATATAATTTGTTTATATATCTATAGAATCATTTACGATATAAATAAATATTATATTAATAAAAAAAATAATATTTTAGGAAAAGCGTCGACTTCCCTAATTTCCTTGTCGTGAACACAGTTAACGTAACAATGGAAGAGACACGCGTTACGAAACAAATGGAAACATTGTAAAGTGGAAGAAAGTAACGAGGCAGATCATTGTATCATATACATACGTACGTACGCTAACAGGGACGTTGACCTCCATTCAAATCTTAATTACCAAATAAGTACTTTGCAAATTATTTTTTTTTAAATAAATACATAACATGTTATACACATACGTATTGCACGCTAGTAACAAGTGACGTCACAAGTCAAAGTGATGCAAATTATAATTTTTTTCGTATATTTTCGTATTTAAACGAAATAATTAAGATTTCTTTGAATGTAGCCAACATCCCAATTACAAGATCAAGCAGGAACAACCTAAAGCTTGTGCGTGTGTTTCACACTGCATACATAAATAAATATATTTCTGTACATAGATCTCTTGTTCCTGTTCCATAATTATAATTCATTACAACAACAATGAAAACCGTGGAGCTCCACACAACAACATGGTAACTTGATGTTTTTACCTCACAATAAATGATAAAACACGATAAATCCAATTTCATATAAAAATCTTAATATTAAATAATAATTGTATAATAATTTTGGTAAAATTTCGCCTAAAAAAAAAATTGCACTTAAAACAATTATTAGCAAGCATTGTATAATAGAATATTAATTGAACAAAAATATAAATTAACACACACACACGTAACATACGTTCCGTACAAAATAGACCAAAAAATATTGTATAATTGTAAAAGAAAAACAAATATATATATAAAAACGGACCGAGTTTCATTCGGACGCCAGAACACTATTATTATGAATAAATTATGCATTGCACACAAACGCGGACCGCTACAATTGTACTACTTAAACCGCTACTAATACTTAGAACACTAACGCGAAACAACACTGTGCGACAAATGACATTTGTTGATCAATTCATAGTGATGTCAGTAATTTAAAAAAAAATAAATAAAAAAAAACATCTATATCACATAGATGACGTCACCGGTTCGGTCACAATTAATACGTTAGTTATTAAAACTTTACTAACTCATAAAACAGAACTCTTTCAAATTGATTATTTTACGTAATTTTATATATTGTAATAAATAAATATACGTATGTGTTTGTTATTGTGACGCACACACACACATAAACATCAAACATTCGCAAACACTAAGCAATTTAAATTCCAGACCGATAAAAAAAAGCCTAGTGACGCATCACTACTCCTCATTATCATATTTTCTATTGTGAAACCAATGTAAATATTGAACTAAGTAATTCCTACAAGAAGCTATTACATATAACGTTTTTAATTTAGTACATAAATATATAATATAACACTAGAAGCGACTATCGTGATGTGACACTGGGTGCGGTGTAGTCTCACCGGCCCTGCCACTTCCCATTTCGTCCGGATGTTCGCCATTTCAAAAAGACATTCACCAAGGACAACGGATACGTACGAAACAATGTAAACAAAGTGTTATCACAGATAATAATAGTAATAACCGTTCGAAACTCACTCTCACTTGGCGGGCAGGTGACACCACACGCCTCGAAATACATTAAACATTACAATTAAAATGAAACATGAAACGTTTACTATACAAGAAAGATGTCGGCCGTGGAATATCTAGACCGACTTAGGCTATCTCATAGACCTACTCTCTAAATAACTCGACAGACAGCCAGACGAACAAATAAATAATATTAAACAAAACGCACAACAATGGTTAGCGAAGATAATTCACGATTATTCATATTAATAAAATAGGTAGTTTGAAAATCAAAAACGTCACCAACGCCTATGACGTCACGTGACTTCTCATCAGCGCGAGTGTTCTCAACATGTTCGCTATGGACTCGTAAAGTCACCTAAACAATAACCGGATACGATGTGTGCTTTAAAGGTGGACGCTCGATCCACAGTACGCTGTCAGTTACGTCAGTAACTAGATTTTAATTAATTATTTATTTATATTTTATTAATTTCTTTATATAACACTAACAACTACATAAAGCATTACATTTGTGCCTTACTTTTTTATTCAACGTAGTACATTTTGAACGAAATATTAACGTCCGCTACACCCCGACTATCGTACGGCGACAGTTGACTAGTCGAATCGATTTTTATTTCGTAAAGTATTAAAAATCGATATTAAATAACACAATAATTGTTTCAAACAACTCGATATAGATTTCTTATTCTAAGCAAAGTCCCGCGGGCCGTCGAAGCCCCTACGATAATCGGTGCATACACTTAGCAACTAGTGTACTCTTATATATAATCTATTATAAACTTTGGTATCGATTCGTAAACAATAAGTAATACTACAAACACAACGAGTCAGCGCGACTCGAGTCGAACGACATAAATATATAAAACAATCAAGACGGCTCGAATCTTCTAAATCATATTGAATATAATTTATCTGTGTGCATTTTTCGAATTACTCAGTCAACTCGTGACATCGGGACGTAAGCTCAAAAAATGCACACACACTCACCCAATCACACACACACATACACAAACACAACGCGAATATAATCTCGTGGGAGGTAAGCGAGATATTTGTACTTCGAGTACCACAAACGAACGCTACGAGGGATAAAGTGAAGTCCTGGCAATATCCAACAACGACGACACGACACCTGTCCTGGTCACTCGGCGGCCATTTTGTGGTATTTTTGACAAAATGGCCGCCAATCCCCTCCGTAGTCTTACCGCATATTTGATAAACTAAATCATTTAACAATAATAAGTTTAGCTAAGTACAAGTGACACATATTATTAGTTAGGCAGTTTCAGTTGGACAGATCGACGCCGGCTGCGGGATATTGCCACGACCGACTACAAGCGGCGCTCGCGCTCTGATCGCGTGCGATATCGATACGGTGGAATCGATATCAACAGTTACAATTGGATTTCCAAAATCAATATATAGTTTGAAGTCAATTATATTTCTGCATATATCAATAATATTTTATTACTGTCACAATACACAAGCGAGGTTCGAGCAATCAAAACGAGCGGCGAGCGTCCGCCTCGACTTCGACCGCTAGGAACCGACTACTGAGCTATAGGAAACACCGACACGACGAGTTAAAATCTAACATCTGAAACTTACTCGTTAAAGCACCTTAACGAAGGTATTACCGCGGTTAGAAAAACCTAAACTAGCGACCGGCGCGCGACTGCGCTCGCACTCGACGCATGGGGTTTACTTTTCTCTAGAGAGATGCTTCACTATTATTTTTTTATATTTCCGTAAATCAATTGTCAGATCGATACCGTCAGATCTGATTTCCGCGTCGCTACTAATTATCGTAACAAGGTTTCCAAGTTTTAATCTAAACATAATTTTGAACGTTAATATTGTGCAGCCGCGTGTCAAACACGTCGTCACGGGCGAGTGGCTCCAACAACGTTCGTATCTACTAACGGACGACACCGGCGCACGGCGGACCGACAGACGCTTCGGCTCACTCGTTAACATAAGACAGGGTGAATATTTATACTCGAAGCGTAAACGGTAAAATAATAACATTCGAGATACGGCGGGAGACGGTTTGGTTTACCTCGCCGCGTCCTCCGCGAGGCCGACGGCTCTATTCGCGAGCGGCGGGGTCGCGGGCGAGTCACGGCTGCGCCGGCGCCGGCGCGAAGTCCTCGTTGACGAAGGAGAACCCCTTGAACTCCTCCTGGTTGATGGCGCGCAGCACGTCGGGCGCCACGGGCGTGAGGCAGGGCTCCTCCTTGGTGAACTCGGCGTCGAAGTTGGCGGCGTCGCGGCGCGCGCGCACCTTGGGCCGGAAGGGCGGGCGCACGCGCCGCGCCGCCAGCGCGTCCCACTCCACGTCGCGGAAGAAGGCGTGCGCGCGGATGCCGGCGCCGCCGCCCGCCACGCCCAGCCGCCGCGCCGGCGCCTTCGTCATGAAGCCCTTCAGGATGGACACCGCCTCCTTGCTCAGCCACACCGGGTACAGCACGTCGTCGTGCAGGATGGACTCGAACAGGTCGTCCTCGTTGTCCGCCTCGAAGGGCGGCTGGCCGGCCAGCATCTCGTACAGCAGCACGCCGAGCGCCCACCAGTCCACCGACGGCCCGTACTCCAGCTCCTGCAGGATCTCGGGCGCGATGTAGTCGGGCGTGCCGCAGAAGGTGGCCGTGGTGGCGCCGTCGAGGATGCCCTCCTTGCACATGCCGAAGTCGGCCAGCTTGCAGTGGCCGTCGGCGTCCAGCAGGATGTTATCCAGCTTGAGGTCGCGGTAGATGACGCCGTGCGCGTGCAGGAAGGTGAGCGCGAGCGTGACCTCGGCGGCGTAGAACCGCGCGCGCGGCTCGTCGAACTTGCGCGCGCGCTGGATCTGGAACATGAGGTCGCCGCCCTCCACGTACTCCATGACGAAGAACAGCCGCTCGGGCGTCTGGAAGGCGCAGTGCAGCGCCGTGAGGAAGGGGTGGCGCGCCGCCAGCGCCAGCACGCGGCGCTCCGTGAGCGTGCACTCCACGTCGTCGTCCTGCACGATGGCGTCTTTCTTGAGCACCTTGACGGCGAACACCTCGTCGGTGCCGCGGCGCTCCGCCAGCATAACCTTGCCGAAGGAGCCCTTGCCGAGCACCTTGATGAAGGTGAACTCCTCCAGCGACGCCTTGTGCCCGCCGCCGCCCGCCCCGCCGCCTTCCGCGCCGGCTGCATACCAAATACAAAACTAAGCACTTTCATTTATATGTAAAAATTTATACAATATTATTAAAAAAAAAACTATATCAGATAAATATTGGTGAAATTAAAATATAAAAATTAAAAATTAACAAAAAAAAAATAAACATAAATGAACCTTGGTAACCAAATATATCCTGCAGATCGTCCCAGTGCGACCGCCACGGCGCCTTCGTACCTACACGAGGATGTCATAAGTATACAAACGGGCAAACAAACAAACAAACAAACGTGCTGCATGTGTTCGATAGCGTTACACATTGATATATTAAATTCTATGTTCTCATTAAGAAAATTTAGCACAACTGTTAAAAAGTTGAAGAAAGACTTCAAAGAAAGCAAATAGAACTTACTTCAACTCTTTTCAGTGTCTCTACGGCTAACCCTGGCCTCTTGCCCGCGCACGAGCGCTAGCGCACACACACAACACGCAACACGCAACACGCAACACGCGCACGTGCAAGCAACACCCCGACACCGAAGCGTGAACGTAAACTAAAACCTTCGTAACACGTGAGCACGTCGCGCAGGCCGGCCCAGTGCGCGCGCGCCGCCGCGCCCGCGAGCCCTTCGAACTCGATCACTACAATGTGTTGGCAATTGTATTGCTGTTCCATTCGTCAATTAATAAAAAAATGTCAGTACTGTCAGTCCTATTGGGCTCGGATGGCAGTTCGGGTGAACGGAGCCCGCTACAATCTTAGCAA
Source organism: Dryadula phaetusa (assembly GCA_032432895.1). NCBI lineage: Eukaryota > Metazoa > Arthropoda > Insecta > Lepidoptera > Nymphalidae > Dryadula > Dryadula phaetusa. The sequence goes on along the minus strand of JAOYRS010000059.1, from coordinate 5,953,416 downwards.
TTGTTTGCAATTAAAGAATTAATAAAATTTAAATTTATATAACTTATGTATAATTAGTAATATAGGTTTGGTGGTTATTCTAGTAAACTACTCCAAACAAAAACACACAAAAACTAAGTCATATCAAAAAGAATAATTCTTTAAAATTATTTTTTTTCCATGTAAAGATTTTTTTAAGTACAAAGTACAGATCTTCTTTGAAAATCTATATAAAATGGAACTTGAGTCGATTCCTTGAGTTGAACCTAATCATCTATCATCATCATATGAATATATAGAAAAAAAATCTATTTAAAATAATATTGCAAATGGCAAAAGAAAAAATATTTACACACGCACACACACACGCACACGCACACGCACAAGCACACGCACACATAGAGCTATCTATAAAATAGTAAAATTAAAAATGAAACAGAAACTTCTGTTCTACATTTAATGAACACAAATATATAAACCAATGAAATGGGAAAGTAAAATATAATATACATACATATTTATATAAGAAGCAATAAATATATAGCATACAATGAAGCTACGTACACTACTTGTGAAAATTGTAATATAAACATTTAAATGTATACAGGATTTAAGCACATCTCTTGAAAAAATGAAGGAGGACTCGAACCCGCACTTTTTGGAAACGGCTCAAGCGCTGTGGTCATTTAATGTAAAAGTTTTTTTTATCTAAATTTATTTGATTTGATTATGAATTAATGTTTAAAATTTAATAAATATTATCTTTACTAGCAGTTTTACTATGTGAATATATATAGTGACATAATACAGGCCAAGACTTGTAAATAAAGAGTACAGGTACAGCTTCAAATCCTGTCACATTAAAACTTCCCATACGGGATTCGACTTAGCTCACAGCACTAGGAGTGCAACCACTACGCAGTAGTAGCACTAGGAGGGAGAGGGCACATACATTTGTCGTCGTGCTTGTCGTCCTTGCCGTCGTCCCCGGACAGCTCCGGCGGGCCCTCCAGCAGCGGCGTGTTCAGGTACTAACAATCAATAAACATTCAATTAAATTTTATAAATATATATAACGTACGATTACTTTGTCAAAATTCTTTATTTGGTAAAGATAATACTTTACTAATAGTGCAGGAACCAATGATACATTTATAAGGCCAAGATCCTCTCAAATCGTAATGTGCGAGTACAGTATCATGAAGCTACGTGAACGCCCGCTGCGACTAGCTGGGCGAGATGAGCGGTGGTAACCACACAATTATACAAAAAATTGTTTTGATAAAACATATGTTTGTCTTTTGTAAAAAATTTGCCAAATAAAACAATACATACGAGTTGGTAATAAATACACCTTTTAATATATCAGTCTTTCCGTCAAGATACGGATAAGTATAGAGCAGACGAATTGATTTATTCATAGATACATAAAAGCTATTATTAAATTAATTTTTAACTGAGAGATATCGATGATAGGTATTTTTTTTATTTTTTGAGCGACCAGAGGACGTAAAATTTACTGTAATATAATCAGCGAATCATTTTTATTGTAATGTTGGCATCAATTAAAGATGTCTTGTTGATACCAGGTTCTGATTTATTCTGATCATAAATGCACTAAACTTACACTTGAGAAATGCCGCAGGCTACCACACTACATATTGTTTGAGGTACTAAGTAAACAATTAAAATGAATAAACATTTCTTTTAGTCAAATCGTTTGAGAGCATCTCACCCACAGCACCGAGGACGTTCATGAAATTATTTGATACTATTCTCTGTTACGTTTCAGTAATTATCATTTGAAAGGAAGTATTTGCCTAAAATCGGGCCTCATTCTCGTACTATAATGTTTCATCTTCAAATTTTTTTTAATTTTATATAACTCAATTTTCATATTATTGATAAATTTAAATTCGTTTTTGTTGTCTTCGCAAAGACAATATGAATAATCACAATAAGACCTTTAATTTTCACGATTTATACACATTTTAAATGAAACTATTTTAAAAGGATTAATCGCGTATATTTTGGTATTCAAAAGTACATTTTTAATCATTGCGAAAATTTATTTTCGATTAATCCGTTTAAAATGGTTTCATTTAAAATGAATAATGATTTTACTTTATTTTCTTACATCGTATATGTGTTAATTTTAAATTTTTTGGTTTACCTTGGAGGCCCTGGGTCGCGGGTTCTTATCCGGAGAGATGCCCATCTCGTTGAGTATCTCCGCCATCATCTTGGTGTTGATGCCGCAGTTGTTGGCCACATTCTTCTGGCAACGCTTGTGCACGTTCATGGAGCATACTGTTTATTAATATAATGTTTATTAAAGTATTCCATATTTATATTTTTATATTTAATATTTTAAGCACATCGCTTGAATGTAGACAGCGGTTTTTAATTATGTTAGTCATTTATTTATATTCTATGGTACACCTGAATAATTCAAAATAAATGTAATAAAACAAAGAATAGAAAATAAAGCGTGAAGCATAAAATGCGGTATTCAATATGTTATTAACAACTTGAAAGTTAAACTACAACAAGTGTGCAAATTACAGAAAGCACTGTAATTTTTGTCTCCAATCAGAGTCATTAGAAATCAGAAAAGAATAGGTAAAAATTAAAAAATATATTTCGCTCACCCTCGCACTGCAGGCCCTGCTTGATGAGTCCGTAGAGCAGCGAGCCGCAGTGGTCGCAGAACGTGAAGCGCTTGTACGAGTGCACCACGAAGCGGTGCGGCACGTTCACGTTGAAGCGCTGCCCGCCCGCCACGCCGCCGCCGCCCTCTTGCTGCGGGCGAGCAACGAGAGGCGTTCGCAGTTAAAACATAATTACATATTACTTTTAATTTGCACAGAATAAAAAGTATTATGAACCAGCACTGACCTCCTCCTTCATGCCGGGACACTTGGTGACTACGGAGGAGTGGCAGCGCTTGTGCACCACGCACGTGCACACTGCACACAAACACACATATTACACACATATAAAAAAACACGTTTTATGACAAGAACCGTTCAAAAGAATATAAAGTAATCAAGTGCGAATCCAGCACTTAAAAAAAGGTTACAAGATGCCCATAATAAAGGTGTTTGTTAACTTTCGTTACCATCACTATAGATATAAATAGGACTATCAGCATATCAAAATTAATAGACCGTAGAGTTGTGTGAGACCCGCATGTCCAACATCCAAGTCCCTTAGTGCCCACAACGGCGGAGGCGCGTTTAAAAGTTTTTCTACTTTAATAAATCATTTTATAAAAACATAAGATAAATTTTGTTTTGTTAATATCAAGAGAAAAAGTGAGATAGAAAAAATATTCAACCTAATATATGAGATGCGTACCTTGACACTGATATCCCTGCTTACCGATGCCCCTGTTACAAACATACAAACGTTACATTTATCGAGTGACTAGTACAATACATACTGTCATGTGTCAGTGTGTGTGCGTGTGTGTGTGTTACCATATGAACTCCCTGCAGTGGCTGCAGAAGGTGGGCTGGCGCAGGAAGGTGGCCATGAACTTGTGTCCGTTGACCTGGTGCACGCGCCGGCGCATGGCGCCGCGTCGCCGCGCGAACCCCGCGCCCTCTTTGAACTCGCGCCCGCGGGCCGCCCGGGCTCCGCCCCCGCCCGCGCCGCCGCCCGCGCCCGCGCCCGACGACACGCTCACTGCGATACACAATAATTAACTCAAAACTTTAATAGAATTTCCAAAACACCGTACGCAAGGAGACATCGTCTCTTCCAACTATATATCTGTCTAATCCCAAGTGGAACACGAAATGAAACAGAACCCCATACAATATTTTTCAAATGACAATATAGATATCGGGAATATTAAAATATAATAAAATAAAACACAATGTATATACAATATATATTAATCCGTATTGCCGTGGTGACATCACAACATTACTTGAGAATGGATCAAATTTTTTTTCTATAACCAATAGTGTTATTGTTTCGCGATTATTAATAACATAAAAAAGGCAAAGTTAGATCAAAAAATATAAACAATACATATATTAACATAACTCCATGCAACAGCTGTAGGTGGGATACCCAACTAAAGAGGATAAATTATATTCACGACCTAAGTCAACCTAAGTCGACCTAAGTAACATATAATAAAAAAAATGATTTACATGTAAATTCAATATGTCTATCACCTTACATATTTTCATACAAATCAGATCATTAACATGGAACATTTATATGAAAATCTTAAGCATTATGCTTTCCACATAGCAGGGTAGTCAGAGAGAACCAAGTGTATCAAGACACTCCGTTTAGTGCCTTCTGTCCGAAATAGAAATATTCCATGTTGAAAGGCAAACTCAATGTCATTCTTCGCCTTACCATGATGAAGAAATTAATATAAATCTTAAATATAATTCATTGGAGGAATTGGGTATCTAACCCGCAACCAATCCCGTTCACTGTCAGATGATATCCCAATTTGATACAATGGTCTCGATTTTTTGTTTATCTTTTAGCTTCAAGCTTTTATCCCACATAGCAGGGTACACAGAAAGTACCTAGTGTCAAGACACTCCGTATTTCGCATTCCACCGAATTCGAGACATTGTGTTTTGAGTGGTGGAACTCAACGCTGCAATTTGTTTTTTACAAGAGCGAGAAAGTGAAAATATTTTAAATATAATCACTCCTATGAGTGGGGTTAAACCCACAACCGATTACGTTTACAGTGAGATGCTGTTCTACTGCGCCAACCTGTCTCAATTCATTTGCTAAATTGTATATAAATATGCATTGTTTCTTATCTAAATATTATTTAAACAAATTAATTATTACCAATTATTGAATAATAATGCTCGGCTGCAAATTTGATAAAATAAACAAATTTCTGCCATTTGAACATTTTTAAAACTATTATTCACATGCTTAGATTGGCATTATATTTTTATATAAGATAATACTTTCAGCCCTTTTAAATCGTTTCTTTAAAAAAGATAAAAAATATTTCAGAAATTCATATTGATTTAAAAAATATATGTAAAACCAAATTAATATATAAGCAGGAAGAAAATCAATATTGTAATATAAAAAGTAACATATTTTCTATATGTTCCATATATTTTACATTTTTTCACAATTTCATCATTTTCTTTGTGTTCAGAAGGAATTTAATGAAATTTACTTGTTGAATGACAGAAGTCAATATACACTACACTCTGTGTTAACGAAACAAAAAATGAAAAAAGTTTAGTATTTTTAATATATAATATTATAGAATCCCATTAGACTGCTAAAAATTTAATCATTTTCTCTATTGGGAATAGAGCCTACAATTACCTTAAGAGAGGCTGCTGCTCCACAAGGGCCATTATAATAGTTACAGACAATAAAACCAAACAAAGAATAGGATTCAATTCACCAAAAGGAATATAAAAGATATATATATTTAAACAATATAAATTACCTTGAGAATTCCATTGCAGATCTATCTTGAGATGTAACTTTCCTTGAGGTTCTAGATCCACCTGTAATACACACAATGGATGTCACCATATAAATATCAACTGCACTGATTTAAAATTGTATAAGAGCTATCATTTTAATGTGTCAAGGTCAATTACAAAACAATATCTTTTTTTATATATCAAATACAACTCTGAGTGTCCAGCACTACAATATTTGGATATTTTAAGATTTTAAGTAATAATGTACATAATATATATATCTATGTATATCGATAAGGAATTTGTCAATGCAAATTTAAAACATACTGTACAAGTACTGTAAACTAAAATTAACTTGAAAGAAGTTCTATTATTACTTTAATATTTTTATGACTTTTGAATTTAATTTCTAAAAATATTAATATTTATCAATAACCCTAAGTGTTCATAATTAAAACAATAACAAAGCAAATATTCAATCACAACAGGAAAATGCTTTCACTTTGTATCAAATCCAGGCAAATAAGAACAAATTATTCAGATGAGGTGAGTCACTATGATGCAAACAGGATGCTGGCCATGACAAATTCATACTTCTTGCATATACTCATATTTCAGATTTGACTTCTAAATGTTTGTTTACTCATTTAAAATAGTTTTATTTACTTACTAAATATAAATACAATAGCACTGATAAAACCACTCAAAATTATCAATCAAATCAAAATAAACAAACAAATGGTTACATATAATCAATATTACAAACTTCTTGTAATACTTTAAAGATAACACAAAGTATGGATAGATAAGCCAAATCTTGAAATATTTTACTATTATGAAGTATTGGACAAGAAACTTGCGTTCATGAAACTTACCCAAAAGTCTGTGGCATCTTTCTCGCGATGCATGAGATCTTCGAAGGGGATAGTGCAGTTTGCAACAAAATCATCAGGAGGAATTGCAGCATCATGGAACACAGTGATGCCCAAGCTACAACATTTAAATATATCAAAAATAGTAAGATACATCGATAATAGAAGTAGTGGCTCGCGGTTGTGCCACTGGATGCGACGTACCTGGTGACATTGTGCACTTCATGTGTAAAAGATTCGTTCCAGACGGGGTCAAACGTTTTGGGTTTGGTGCTCGACTTGTCAAGGTGATGCTCGTCGGCATCGATGGAGACGTACGGGTCTATCGGCTGGTCGTCTGCAACGTATCGCGTATTTACAAATAATACCAACACCCATTTTGGTAAACATCCAACGCCTATTTCGTGCGCAAATTTGTTAGTACCAAACTAGCACTGTTTGGAATACGTCGATATTTATCGATAATGGGACATTATATAGTGCAGGGTGGGTCGTTTTCGTCGGGACTCACCTGGTTTCCCGAAGGTCATATTGTGCCGTTTCTGAAAGTCGGTCGGCCGCAGGCCCGTCGCCTCGCACACCCGCACGCGCACCGTGCCGCTGAACATGGCGCCGCCGAGCCGTGTCACCAACACCACACCACTCCGCACCGCCACACTATCACTCCCACTTTGTAAAACCACCAAAAATCATTGAAGATGCTTCATAATTGAGATTGAAATAGAGACTTGACAGCGACGAGTTCCGCCATGGATAGATTTATTTTGTCTATGCTTGTTAATTCACTCCTATTGGATATTGGATTCTTATGAAAATACTACTTTGCTTATGGCACACCTTTTAATTTTTTTGGAAAAATCTTAGATAAATTTTAGTGTTCTGTTGATTGTGGTTCCATGTAACCTAAACATATTGTGAAAATTAAAATCAACTGAGAATTTATCAATGATCTGGGGATCATTATATGTCCGACTTTTAATTTTTAAATTTTATATTATAATATCAATTAATTCTTTAACTTTATGTCGAAAAAATAACTTCACACTGAAGAGTGTTTTACTATTTAGGTACAAGGTAATAAGAAAAGAAATAAATTTGAGAATATTTAAAAAGTTATATTATAATGATAATTTTAATTATTTATGTTAGTTTTATTATGCATATTTTTTAACCATTACACTTCTATTAATGTTTATATATAGAAATGTAATGATTTCTATTTATTAAATTATCTATAAATAATATTTAATATTGCTGTGAAACTGAATGCTACTCTTGACAAGTTGACAGTAGTATAAGTTTGTCACACTTTCTAGTTTCTAGTATACCGAATAAAAACAATGCCGCTAATTGTTTAATTTTTAACAAATAAAAATGGGATTCTTAACTATATTAAAGAAGTTACGGCAAAAAGAAAAAGAAATGCGCATTCTTATGTTGTATCCTTTTATAATATTTTTTTGTCGTTTTTGTTGCAGTAGTGATGTTGACTCATATTTTTTTATATTTTCTCCGTTAAAGTTTGCTTTGTTATTTAGGCTTAAGATAAAAAATAATTTCCTAAACCACACAAAACAGGGGACTAGACAATGCTGGTAAGACAACAATTTTAAAGCGCTTCAACGGAGAACCAATAGATACTATCTCCCCGACGCTCGGCTTTAACATAAAAACATTAGAACACCGTGGTTATAAGCTAAATATCTGGGACGTGGGTGGACAAAAATCATTGAGGTAAATATTGCTAAGATATTTAGAGATAAATAGAATATTATATGTAATGTAATTGATAATTGACATATTACTTTTGCCCATCTGTTTTAAAAAGTTCCAAAAAAGTAAAATTTATTGGTGTCTTAGGTAATTCATTATATACGATATAGTTAATGTTATCAGAATAAGTAATCTAAAGGCTTTTTATAAAACTATTGAATATTTATTAAGGTCATATTGGAAGAATTACTTTGAAAGCACAGATGGCGTAGCATGGGTAGTGGACAGTGCTGATGCAAGACGATTATCAGATTGTGCCAAGGAGCTACATTCATTGTTAAGAGAAGAAAGGTTAGCTGGGGCCACCTTATTGGTTCTAGCTAATAAATCTGATTTACCAGGTGCTTTAACTTCTCAGGAAATAAAAGAGGTACAGTGAATGCTTTATATGTAATATAGTTGTTCATATACTTAAATTAACAGCTGAAAAAAAAATATTAAAATACATTAATTTTTAATTCAATTGTAGGCCTTAGAATTAGAGAGCATCAAAACTCACCACTGGCGCATTGTTCGTTGTTCGGCTGTCACTGGAGAGAACTTACTAGATGGCATGGACTGGATGTTAGACGACATTGCTTCCAGAATATTCACATTAGATTGATTTACTATAATGCCTGTCTTTTATGCATGAAAATAGTATATTATTGCTTTTATTGATTTTGTTTGATCTGAACAATTGAAAGATTTTTTATTTTATATTTAAATTGTAATGCATTTAAAATTGCAATATAGTGTATAATCTATCCGTAGCACAATATAACTAACCCTATTTATATAGTATCTGTGTAAATCTGGCATTATGGTATCTTTAATTTGTTAAAAGCACCAAAATTTAGAAGAAATTCTTCATTGTAACTACTAATAGATAGAGGGTTTTTTTAAGGGTTATCTTTTATTTATTTATATATGTATTAGTATTATAAGTTTTTTAAACAAAATTAATAAAAAAAATTGCTTGCTTTCTTTCCATAATATATTTATTTTAAAACACTAAGTCTAATATTTTGTCTTCTCAATGATGTATATTTTAAACTGCTTGATAATTTGCAATGCAATAAATTTTAACACTAAATCTACCAGTGTTTAAATAATAGCTTCTGAAAATACACAAAATTCTTAATCCTGTAGTATTCATTATTTTATCGATTTTTTTATGTAAACCAGAAATTCAAATGAACCCACACTTTTAAAACCGACCAAACGTTCTGACGGCTAAACCATGTGTTCTACTCTGTATTGAAATTCTTATATGTAATTGTTACAAGTTGTTGCTACAGTAGGTCCGGCGTTGATATGAACTACCACACCATAGTGGTAATAGATTAAAAAACTTGATGTGTTAAAAGTATTTATTTCTAAGATTGAAGTAAAAATGCTGCCTTTTTTAAGTAACAAGCAAATATTTTACATATAGTTTGTACTCTCCTTACCAATGACTTTGCCGACAAAATCTTATTCATGTAATATATTTTTGAAAAATGTCTATTGATTTTATTTAACAAGTCTTTAGAAATAAAATGATAATTCTATACAAATTATAACTATCCATTGCTAGTGTTGCCAGATATTTTTATTGTATTCAATGTTCACTGCAACAATATTATATTTTGGAAAAAAATTGCCAATCCGCAATAGGAGTATATTTTTACTCAAGTAAATTGTTATATTATTTTTATACTATAAAAACTTACCTAAGCTTGATTTTGTATATTTACATATAGATGTATAAATTATAATAATCTGGCAACACCGAGTATGAATATCACAATAGAAATGACACTTGAGTTTAACATATTAATTTGCGTGTACAAATATAGTAAACACATACAAATATAGTACAGTATAAATAACACCCTATTGTTATGGAAATTACTATTAGATTCTGATTTACTATACAAGCAACTCTTATACTATATCAAAAAAAAAACAATTCCTAACTCCACTTTAGAAATCTATTTTTTTAATAAATTATTTTATATATTATGGTATTTTTAGTAGTTTATTAAAAAAAACATATTGTATGAACTCCACAGATAACTTACATTAATTAAAAGTATATCGTATGTATACCTATAATTGTATAAAGCATGTTGCAATTATTTCCTAATCATATTTAAACAAAGGCCGGTCGTGGCGCAGTGGGGCAGCTTTTGACTGTAAACGTAATCGGTTGTGGATTCGATCCCCACTCGGGGGAGTGATTATATTTAAATTATTTTCACGTCCTCGCTTTGGTAGGACAAGGTACGTTCGGTGGAAAGCGAAGTACGGAGTGTCTTGACACTATGTATTTTCTGTCTACCCAGCTATGCGGGATAAAAGCGTGGAACTAACAAACAATGATTAAATTGTCAGATTTTCAAAAAATAATATTAATAAGTTGGTATCAAATTTGGCACGAACTTAATTGGTTTCTCCGTGCTGTAATATGATAACAAAAAAATCACAAATAATTAATATATTAAAAATCAGAAAATAATTTAAAAATAAACCGCTTTTTAATAAATGATATCCCGAAATTCTGTGTACTTAGATGATTGTTTCAAGCTTTTATCCTGCATAGCAGGGTAGATAGAAAGTATCTTGTGTCAACACACTCCGTATTTCGCTACCCACCGAATTGGAGAAAAAAACCGTGTTGAGTGGCGGAACTCAACGCCGCAATTTATCTTACCAGAGCTTATTGCGGTGTATTAATTTAAATACTATTAGATAAATTTGCAGAGAACTGATACAACGGACGTCACATGTCATCTCAACAAGAGATGTTATCATACACATACAACAGTCACTCCCCATTTGTTTATATTTACATTTAGTATGTCGTTTGATGTTTAACACTTTACAATATATATATATATAGTAAATCTAATCTGCTTTAGTATAAATCTTAAAGCTACTGATTATACATGGTGTTTCATAAAGGCACTATTTTGTAACGGCTTCGCTATATCTATTGCTTTCTAATCGCGTATTTAGAGTATCCTTAGTGTATGTATAATTTACTTGTTAATTGTAATGAACAAAGCAGAACACATATACTTCAGTTTGTTTAAATATTACAGTAATTCTTAACTAATATTGAAAAATGTACGCATGGAAATAAGTATACAAATACTGTAAATTACACATTCTCATATAAATTATTCAGTTTTATGTTCATTAAATAACAAAATGTACCGAGTGGGTTGAAATAGGAGAGAACTTGCTTACTTGATAACAATAAAAAGATATAATTATTTATTAAAAGTATAATTAAAATTCCATAACATCTATTATACAATTGTTTAGAGAATGAAGGCGATACATAATCTATATGTATGGGACTTAGTGTAAAATCTTTTTTATAATAATAAGTTTATTCGCTAATTATCAAAATACTATATATATATATATATATATATATATATATATATATATACACACATGTATGTATATATATATATATGTGTAACTGTAAATTAGATTTTCAATGTAATTTTATATCTATGTGTGTATACTGCCTATGTAATTTGAGTGTATCACTGTATTTACAGGACTACAAATAATTAAACATATGTGTTTTTTTATATTATAATAACTAATATGAAAAAGTCAAACAAAGAGAATTTTATAATTATATGTATACATTATTTGATGTGTAACTTTAAACTCAAGTGTCATATATATGTAAAGTGAACCTGTTAGGAATGGTTGTCTCCGTTTGCCTCAGCATTCTGTTCAGCTATGTCACCGGTGTCCACACTCTCTGGCGGTGAAGTCTTCACATCGACCACGGGGTCGGTGCTTGTGTCCATTTTACTGTCATCACCTTCTGAAACTTTTGAAACATATTAAATGTTAACTGAGAGAAACTTAGATTTCTAGTTGAATAAACGATTGGTTGATAAGAGTTGTTGACGGATCATTTAATGCGAAAATGGTTGAGACTGATCGTAGCGCAGTCGAACATCGACCGGCTGTAAATGCGATGGTTTATGGGTTCGATTTCCACTCGGGGGAATGATTACATTTAAAATGATTTTCATTTCCTCGCTCTGGTTAGACAAAGCGCGGCTTTCGATTTAGTTATTCAACCCACAATGTCTCGAATTCGATGGAAAGCGGCGTACAGAGTGTCTTGTCGCTCCTGTCTACCTCGTTGTGTAGGAGAGCATGAAGTAAAAAGAAATGTTTGATAATATTGTGTGTTCCAATACATTAGAAGTTTATTAAAACAAACAAATCAAGCTGAGAGTGAACTAAATCAGAAGGAATACAAAAGAGAAGTGAACGGAATCATTAAGAATGACAGATATGTTACTGTAGTGACATATCATTTCTGAATACCTATTGTTACATGCTTGAAATCAATAATTATGATCATCGGTTGCTTGCGGACCTTCAAACTAACAATAACTAGTAATATTACCACTGTTACGTTCGGCGCGCGGCCGCTCGTCGTCGCTGTCCTCGCCCTCGCCCTCCGCGTCCTTGTCGTGCGCGTCGGCCTCCACTGCGAACTTGTCCCGCCCCCCGCGGCGGCGCTCGCCCGCGTCGTCGCGCGCGGGCGGCGGCGCGCCGGGCGGGGCGTGCGGGGCGGGCGGGGCGGGCGGCCCGGGCGGCGCGGGGCGCGCGCGGCGACACCGCTGCTCTATGCGCGCCAACTCGTCCTGCAGCTCCTCCCGCTTACTTGTCAAGTACTCTATAAGTATATTAATGTAGACATTAGGCACACTACCCACAAATAAACTTTTTAATATATTATTAACATCGTGAAACAATGGTCAGCAGTGTCTGATTGCAAACACAACTGGTTGTGGGTTCATGATTATATTTAAAATTTATTTTTATTTCTCCAGAGTGGTGTTGAGTGGCAAACTTAACACACAATGTTTCTAAGTCATGCAGATGGCATTCAAGGTGTGTCTTGACACTCCACTGTTGCTGGCTAACCTTTTTATAAATATATTTTTAAGTTATAACTACTTACTCTCCTGGCTTTTCCTACTGGCCACAAGCTTTTCCTCAGCCTTTTCAGACATTTTCTTTGGGATCCAGTACAGAGGTGGCTTAGCTTTAGTCAGTATGAAGTTGCTGAGGCGCTGTTGCGAGGCTTCCCACTTCTCAAATTCCTGGACTCGGCCCATCTTAGCTTCTAGTGCTTTAATGGTGGCTTTTTTGTGTTCTCTCTCCGCAAATAATGTTTTTCTTTCTTTCTGCTCCCTTTCCTTTTCCAGTCTCGCTTGCTCTTCTATTTTTCTTTCCACTTGGGCTTTTTTTTCTTCCTATTTACAAAACATTTAGAGGTACAATAATTATGTTTTAAAAATTGATTATGACATTATCTAAGAGAAAAACATCTTGAAACCGCAGGGAAATCAGAAAGAACCTAGTGTCAAAACACTCTGTTCCCCATTTTCATAACAATTTTATCATGAAATAATAATAATAAGATTCCTCAAAACAGTGTCCCTTATTAATAATATTAATAAAACCCCATAAATATGTTAAAAATATTATAAAATAAAAATGAAATAAATAATTTATGGTGCAAGGTGTCTATGTATAATATCAGAAGCAATTTCAGATCATCCGCTAGAGAAATTACAAATTAATATAAAAAAGTAATTATTGAAAAAAATATAATATTCTATTAATGAATATTAATGTTAGTGTGGTAATAAATGCAGTTGATGCTAAATCAGGAATCTAATAATTGTACTCAATGTTAAACTATATTTGAAAAGAGCAACTAAAGTTGGCTGGTGTTTCTCAGTAGAACAGACTTCTTATTGGACTGACAATACTGACACTCAAGTATAAGTCAATCAATACAAACTGAATGATGATTTGAAAGTACAAGTACAAAATATACACACCTTAGTTTGTAATACAATTTCTTCTTGTTTAAATTTTTGTAATGTGCCAAGTAGGGAGCCAAATATTCTTCTATTTCTAGTTCTAGCTTGCTCATCATCACCCTGGGCACGGAGCACAGCAGCCCGAGTAGGAAGCTCTCTGGAGACCGCTGAGGACATTCTAGTCCTTTTTGGTCCTTCTTCTTCCCCATCACTATCTTGGACTCTTGCTGATAATCTAGTAAAATGATAAAGTAAATAATATTAATTGTACATTTAAGTTATAACTAAACCACAATATGAAATAAATAATAAAATTATTAGAGTATTTTTTTGTTAAATGAGAATTTAACGATGATACATGTAGTAACTTTTTAATACTGTCAGAGAATAATAAAATAAGATTTACTAGACCGATAGAACAATTCTTTTCAACTTTATTAATTCTTACAAAGTTACGAGCCTTGTGTTAATAGTAATGTTGTTGATTATAATCAATTTTTGCTAAAAACATCGATTGTCATCATTATGTGGTTTAAATCTTTACACCGCATAATTATGTATCATATACGGAGCATTAGACTTTACACGTTTCGTAAAGGCCCTTTTGTTACATTAATAAGAAAATTATCCTAAACTTGCCTGCTAAATACAGTCTTAGTTTCATGTTTGCGTTTTAATTGATCCTCATTCTTATTATAATTATTCGTTACATCAGGGTATGTATTGCGGCCGCCGGGGCGGGCGCTGCCTCTTGTATAATCTCCAGTTGCATTAAATCTGTAATATGAGACGTTATATACATAATATTTAATCGAAAATCGCAGTAAAGCTAAGAGAATATTGCTAACCTATCAGTGAACCTTCCGGACGACTGTACAATTTTCTTTATATTTTCGTCTATTTTAAATAAACTGCTTCTTTCACTCTCTAGTTGAGCTCGTAAAGTACTAAATGATATAGCTATCTCGGTGCCCATGTTAATAAAAATTTGTAAATATAACAATTAGCATTTCAATCTCTTCACGATCACAACTTTTGATGAATTTATTTGAACCACAGATAATGTAAAATATTTACATTATAAATTGTTCCGTTACACGTAGTTTCATACGAATATGTTATCAGAAATATAATAATATTTTAATAAACTTTTAATCAAATATTTTCGTGTATTATAAGTTATTAATGTTTATTTTATTTTTTTCCTGCTTTAGCAACTAATAGACTAATAGACTTTTATTTTTTTTAATTTGCGCTATTGAACACTAGATGGTGTTACCAACGATCAAATAAAAACAAGTAAAATTATCTTAAGGATCTGTTTTATATATTTTTATGCTATTTTTAGGAAAAGACATCTTCACGATACTGTTTTTCCTTGAAATATCCCAAGTACTGTTCAAAAAACATAATCGACGCAAATAAATAATTAAGTAATTAAAAACGTAATACTAAACTAGTTTACGTAATAATAATTATATTATAATAGCCTCGACCTTACTTTTAGTACAGAGGATATAGAACCACTGACCAGCAGGGGATGTGGAGGAGAGACAGGCTCGAAAGTAAACTAACACTCGATAAGGCCCAGGGTTTGACCAGCGCTACCGCTGTTGTAATAAACTGCTAACGTAACTTAAATAGGGTTTCCATGCTGCAGTTGCAATTTCACGTCACACTGTCAGTTGCACCTGCCACAGTGACGGCAAAGATGACGCGGTCGGAAGGCTAATCCGGAATGCAACGAAGACAACAACGTCGCATTTTATCTTACCAGAGTTAACGTAAAAATAAATTTTGTTACCTGCAGTTAGGTACTTTTGAGTTATATGTGCCTAATAATTAAAATAATATTGCGGGTGAGTTCGAAGTGACAAGCAAGTATATACGATAAATAGATAAAAATAACATTTTAACATTGTTTTTAATCAAAATTATAATTTGGCAGATTTCCTGAGAATGTCATTTTATAAAATCTCAACGTAACTTATCATAATTCCACAAACAACGCGCCCACGCACGTCACTCACTGGTCTCTATTCTAATTAGTTAGCGAATGCGAGGCTCACTGACGCTTCGCTTCTGGTACAATTTTTATTCTTTCATTATTAATCTTAGAATATACATCGATGATATATCTATGAAAAATACAACGTCCATTGTATGTGTACGTAAAGCATAATTAGTTACCGCATTTTGATTGTCGTGAAGTGCAAGAGTTTTTTTTTAAAATACTTAAGTACTTTCTCTAGTTACATTAACAGAATACCTACACGATACACGGCGAGGAATTCTCCAAGATCATGATATATATACTAAAAATAATCGAATTTTTTAGATATCTAGGGGAGTGTCCCTCAAACTTCCCCACTACCAGTCGATTGTGGTTTCCATTCCCATTCGGGGGAATGATTATATTTAAATTATTTTCATTTTCTCGCTCTGGTAAAACAAAACGCGACGTTGAGTTCCGCCACTCAATACACAATGTCTCAAACTCGGCGGAAATCGAAGTACGGAGTGTCTTGTCACTAAGTATCCTCTGTTTACACTGTTATGCGGGATAAAAACGTGATACAACCAAGCAAAAAAAAAGAAATTTGAGTAAAACAAAAAACAAGTGCAAGTGTATACTTACTCATAGCAGAAGTATATTAACAAAAAAGTGACTCGACTTAATTTTATATCCTCTTTATATAAGTATGCAAATCCATTTATCAGTGCGGCGGGCGGCGGCGGGCGGCGGTGGGCGGCGGCGGCGTGCGGAGGGCGGGCGGCACCCACGCAGTGCGCCGTCGTCACCTACTGACGGTAAGATCTATCGCGCATCTCTCACATTAGGGATAAATGCCACAACCACTTACTTTAGTATTCGATGAAAACATGCCAATACACCTTACGTTTCATTTGACAGGGTTTTTGCGTGGGAATTTGTGAGATTACTCCTTATTCCATTTTCACCATTACCTCCTAAACAATATCAATATATATTTTTTAGCTTCACGCTGTTATTCCGCATACCTAGTTAATTCTTGTCTACCGCAGGGTAGACAAAAAGTAACTAGTGTCAAGACACTCTGTTCACCGGATTCTTAGATAGCGGAACTCAACGCCGCGCTTTGGCTTATCAGAGTGAGGAAATGAAAGTAATTTAAACATAATCATTCCCTCAAGTGTGAGAAAATCACCTGTTCACCAAATCACCTGACAACCGATTGCTTTTGCAGTCAAAGGTTATCCCACTGCGTCACGACCGACCTCAATATTATAAAAAATATGTACATGCTCGTGGTGCAGTGTGACAGCGTCTGATTATAAACGCGTTCGGCTGTGGGTTCGATCCCCACTCGGGGGAGTGATAATATTTAAATTATTATCACTTCCTCGCTCTGGCTCGCTATATATAAGTATATATACATGTCTGTATATATATTAATTAAGACGTTTGTCACTGTCGGTGTTTTCATAAAAAGTATCTCTTCACCGACATTCCGGTGTGCGCTCGGGCGCGTCTCCTTACGAGATAGGTAGGGAACCACATACAGCGCACTGAAAGTATTACCGACTAATTTATGGATCGATAAATAAATATGTGCAAATTAACACAAATGATGAATCTCAAGAAAATGTATTATATTTGTTTGTGATAACTGCAATACAGAGTGGAATAAAAAATCAGTATAGAGGTAAATGAGATTTGCGAAAAATATTTGTGCAGCGTTCATATTCTTAATAAGAAGAATATTAAATGAAAATTTACTTTAAAAAAGTCTGATACAAGTAAAAGTTAAAAATCGTTATATCTTGATGTTTTTTCATGGCGTAGTTACTTTCATTTTAACTTCATTAAGTGTATCTGCACAATTTTCCACATAATTTGAAAAATATTAAATATCTTATTATATAATATTAGATATTGTCATATTGAAACGAATTACATGTTAATATACACTTTCCTCGCATATCCCATCTATAATCAGACTAGGCACTGAATCTAGCTCATACTCTGATATCTACATTCCGCCCATCATGAAGGTAGAAGCTAGCGGTAGTTATCGCCGCGCATTGTGTTCATATGTCCGGGTTGGGATCGAGCCTGTACACATTGTCTAAATAAACTAACGTAGGGAACAAACAAAACTTAGTGTCAAGACACTCTGTTCTCGACTTTCTGCTCTTAAAAGAAACTTTGTGTGCTGAGTAGTACAACTAAACACTATGTCTTACTTATATTGCGTAAATGAAAACAATTCCAATATAATCAGTAGCATGAGGTGTCGAACCTGCAATCTATCGCGTTTACAGGTAAGTTTCTATTTTGCGACTGCGCCAGGATGGTTTCCATGTATGTCCAAGTACTACTCACAATAAAACCATCAACGATCTCTAACGCAGTATCTCGTGCCTCGTTCATCGTGTATCGTCATCGACACGGCCCCGTCGCGCGTCGCACGCCGCGGTCTATATCTGAGCGGCGCTCGAGCGTTCACGCGTGCATGAAAAATGGCTGACGCGATGCGACGCGGACGCCGGAACTCGCGCACACAACTGTTCATTCAAAATAGGATATATTTTCATTATTTTCGTATGGAATACTGTGATAGTTTATTTGGGAAATACCCCAATGTAAACGTGAGCGACAGTCACTTCAGTCTACAATTGGGGATATTGTCGAATTAAAAATATTTCTCTTGTATTAAATTCCGCCATCTTACTAGCAAAGTGTTTAAAATTGGGTAGTAATTTGGAGATCTTAGTTATAAGAAGTTAGGATATACCTAGGGATGATATTTACTGAGCCTAATCCCAGTGAGTGACATAATTGTTTTCTAGGTAGATACTAAGTGTTTTATCTTCTGGATTCCATTACAATTGCGTCTGTATACGTTTAAACGAGTTGAAACTAGAGGATTTAGTGACTTTTAAAGCTTACTTAAGTTTACAGAAGTATATATTAATAAAAGCCAATGAAAAAAATATCATTACACATTATTATTTTTACATGATTTCCAATTGACGCGTTGATAACGCGTTGCCTTAGCGACGTGTATGTTCCTTTATATAAGCGTGTATGTTAAACACATGATTGTGTTTATTTTATTAATACATTTATTTTATTAATTTAACATATTTTCATGCATTACTTCCCGGACGCACTCCTTCTCTACATAAACGATAAATTTGCCAAATTTGATACTCCTCTATTCGTATATTTATTATTAAATGGTGTATAAAGATTTAGCTTCACTTTCTTTCAGATCTAAAATCAAGGCATTCTCCTCCACTTTCCGCTCGAAATCAAATATTTTACATTTATAAGTGTTCAATAAATAATTAAATTAAGTACACGTATATACTTTACAAGGAATGCTCCTATCGGTAGTTGCATTCCTCCGTGCTGCCCGTCCTCCGTCCTCCGTCCTCCGTCGTCCGTCGTCGTGCGCGTCACAGTCGCCGTCACGCACTGTGCCGTAATTGATGCGACGGATGGTCGCTGTCGACCGGATATTAATAACAACACCGATATAACCGAGTCATATCCCAACTTTATATATGTATATACCTCCTTATGAACATAATCACTTTATGGCTTGGCTAAGACGATATGTAAGGACGTTCTTTTGCGATTTTTAACTTATGAATAAATCTAATTGTTATGAAATTAGCAAATTTGCTTTATAATACATTAAATCTGAGTAACGGCAGATCTGTTCGAATATGGCGGGAGGAATTACATAAAAAGATCGAAGAAGTAGCGATATTTTTACCCATTCTGACAGCGAAACGTAAAATTATAATTAATTAAATATATAGTTATTGTTGAAAATAACATTTATATAAAAGTTAAGAAGTATTATGCAAAGGATCTCTTAGCTGTTGAACGTTTGTAATTATACACTAAAACCTCATAAGTTTAAAATATAACATCATAAATATTAAAACCCAGATAACGTTTATTGCAGCGAAAGCTATATCCTCCAGATTTCAATTTCACTAAAGTCCCATTAGATTTACAAGCGCGTCCGTAACAAAAGCCGTCCCTCCGTGTTATGACAGTGTTAATTTTGATTTGTTGTCGCTCCCATTAAAAACAGAGCCCACAATTAATCAAGCTGTCGTGTAACGATCAAAGCGGCCACGCCGCCGCCATTACGTAGCTACTTACGTTTCCCGCTAAAATTCCGCCATCTTGTTTATTTTTTTTTGTTAAAATGGCGTCTCAGTTGAAGTTTTCAAGCGTTTTTTAAAAATACACTTACAATTTTATTTATAATAAATAAACGTTTTTTATTATTATTAATTTAAGTAAATGGTTGAGATTGGAAGCTATTTAAAATTCAATAACTAAATTGTACAGATACTTATAAAACATTCTGACAATACATACACATAGATAATATTTAAACCATTTCTCGTACATGATTGTATGTGAATAAAATAAA
Organism: Dryadula phaetusa; assembly: GCA_032432895.1. Classification (NCBI taxonomy): domain Eukaryota; kingdom Metazoa; phylum Arthropoda; class Insecta; order Lepidoptera; family Nymphalidae; genus Dryadula; species Dryadula phaetusa. The sequence goes on along the minus strand of JAOYRS010000059.1, from coordinate 5,933,059 downwards.
TCAAAGCAATCAAAACATAATTAATTCAAACATTAAATTCATTATGCTAAATCCCGCCAAATCTCACCGCCATCTTATTTATTGGTTCGTCACGCAAAATGGCGTCCGGCAAATAAAACGTTTATCCCATTAATAGCTCAAATAAGTTGTTTCTTTATATCTGTGGAAAGATTGAAGCGGAGCGAACGCGCGGAACTAAACGACTTTCTGTTAAGAGCTTGGAACGAAATGTGTTCAAATTAAACGACTTGAAATTTATAATGTCACGCAAAAGTGAGTTTGGTAAATGAATAACGAAATTAGTTCAATAGATTTAAACTTATAAATAAACACACATCTTAACCGCTACATCTGTTGAGGTTATTGGATACGAAGTAAAATATTTTTCATGTACACTAGAAATAACTTGAGATATAATGATAAGAATATATTTATACTTATGAAAAATAGCACAGTGGCCGACTTAGAATGCGACTTGGTAAAATACTTATATTTGTTTAGCTTCACGCTTCAAGACATTCCGTTTCCGCCAAATTCAAGACATTTGACGGAACTTAACGAAACGCTTTGTCTTACCAGAGGGAGAAAGTAAAAGTAATTCAAATATAATCGCTCCCCCGAGTGGTAATCGAACCCACAAACGATCGTGTTTACAGTCAGGCTCTGTCACACTGCGCCACGACCGATTTTAATTATTTTTGTTTTCTAATTATAATCAAGTTAAATGTTTAAATCAATGTGAATTTGTTTACTTTACCATATTTTTGCCACAAAAAAAAGAAAACAATGAAAGCTGACGTGACGTAAATGTATCAAAACAATGTTAACAACCGCAAGGACGCGAACGAAGCGTGTCGGAGCGGAGAGCGCGGCGCGTGTCACTCTACCGTCCACCGTCTCTATGGAGCGCCAACGAGCTGCGTCACTCCCAATGACCTGCAGCGAGACGCATCGCCACCACACGCAATTACACACTACTCGGGTTCTGTACATACTATATGTACACACACTCGCTACACACGCTAATTGATATTAATTTTATGTACCAATTGAACACTATTTTATGAAGGAAATTACTATGAATTTCGTATAAATTATGTACGCCAATAAGTAAATGACAAGGCGTTTAATATGAATTAACATTTACATAGAATTCAAGTACTAACAATTAAAAAGTAATTTTGAAATAACTCATAATTTCAAATTCCTTTCAGGTGTTATTGTGGTGTTGCCGGCTTGCAGCTTTGATAAAACGTGGATTGCTTAATAAAATGCATACATTTACTGGACGGTTTACTGGGAAATTGCATTTTAATGAGAAAATTTAGATAATTTGCTAAATGACTGAGAAGTTCCGAGTAGGACACGGTGGTGGAGATGAAAGCGCTGTTCCCAGAAGCGTCGCGTCGCCGCGCCCCACTGGAGCGGCGCCTCGCCTAGTGTGCCGCCAGCTTTATAATATACTTATAACAACACACCTATCGTATTGTATATAAAAATAAAATTTTATAAACTATAATGATAATAATACAGTAAAATTATATTTTTAAATAAGTATTACTTAAAAACGTGTAAAGTGTCACGTCACAGATGACAGGACATGACACTTTAAATGAATTCTATCTGTGATAAGTCTAAATGGTTATACATATGTATAATTATACCCCTACTTATATAAGTATTTAGATATATTAATTGTTATGGTAACAACGGTGGGCGGACGTTGTGTTTGAGCAATGGCTTGTCGCTTGTCGCTTCACTCGGAAACTTACACGATTGATGATTGTATACAGATTAGTTACAATTATACATTGATTACTTGCTATTGTCAGTTGTCATTTGTTATATTAAATACAAAAAGAGTGAGTACGTATTACTCTTTTTTACTGTACCCATGCAACGTGACATTGGCGACGTGAATTGTGCTCTAATGGCACGCTCGGATCATTATATATAAAGTACTGTACTGAATTAGTACAAATTTAATTTAAAAATTTAGTAGAAAATCAATTGATAACATTTACATTATAAAAGGTCTTATATTTTTTGGTAAATACCTCTCTTACTAAAAAAAATACTTTGTTATTAATAGTGTTGTGAATATTTACTATTTTTAAAGTGTTATTCTTAGGATTTTTATACGTTTTTTCTAAAATGTTTAGTGTTATAAATACTGAAAGGAAGGAAACTAAATGTATGACATGAATTTTTTCACTTTGTCCCACAAAGTAAAATAACTGGTAAAATATTTTAAAGCGGTAGAAGCGGCAAGTGGTTAGAAATAGACAATAATATATCATAAAGACGTTATCAGATGTGAACACTAGCCTGCTCCAAGAACGTTCCTCAATCCCATTCTCATAACCGATACTATCACTGTAAATTATGAAGGTACTTTCAAGTCACCTGCGACTCTATGCGTTTCCAAAAAGAATTAAAATTTATTTTATTTATATTATAGTTTATTTAGGGGCCGATCGTGGCGCAGTGTGACAGGCTCTGACTGCAAACGCGATCGGTTGTTGGTTCAATTCTCACTCGGGCGAGTGATTATATTCAAATTATTTTTGCTTCTTCGTAATGTCTGAATTTCAGCGAAAAGCGGAGTACGGAGTGTCTTGACACTAGATACTTTCTGTCTTTGCGGGATAAAAGCGTGAAGCTATTTACGTACTGCATTATTTTTAAGTAAGCTTTGCCTTCTAGAAACTTTTAAAGCAAACGATCATTTTTTTCAGTTACAAAATTTTTATTGCATAGGACTGTTTAGTCAAAGAAAGCTTCCCGCCCGAAATAAAGACATTGCGTGTTCAGTGGCATAACTCAACCATAATTCGCTTAACCAGAAAGAAAATGAATATATTTATTATAATAATTTCCTCCGACTAGGAATAGACTCTACTCTAGACGCATTCACTAACCTTAATTCCAGTAGTTAGTTTTCCTTTCCTTAGTTTCCACTATCGTTTTTATCTTTTAATTAGTTAATATAAGAACATTGTAATCGATTAAATTTAACAATATAGAGTATAAATATATTGAGAGTATAAATATATAGAGTATAAAAGTTTAACAATATAGAGTAAATAAAAACATTGTCCAGTTGATTTCAATTTTTAGGTACAATAAAGATAGCGTGAAAATATACTTTATAAGAAAACTCTTATATAAGTTTAATTTTTTTTTTATTTACTATATCAAGAACTCTACAAATTTTAAAACAACAATCGTTAAATACTTACTATTTACAAGTATAGATTTAAATTCTATTCAAGTAAATATATTTTTAAATAATAATATTCTAGGGAAAAATAGTCAAATTATAGTCTTGAAGTTAACCATTCATGCATTATACATTATTGAGAAGAAATTAGAAAGACAGGAGGCAGCTAACAAATTATTTGTATATACATAAATATCATTATCTATGTACTTTTGTCGTGGTACATGATATGATATTAAAAACTAGTATTTTTGTTTCACCCTCGTTCAAACAGCTGATATACAAAGCGATCGCTATCCGCCTTATAAATAACCCTCTCATCTCTGGCGGGCGTCACGCTCCACCGCCCGCCTTACGTGACGCCTTGCTGCTGCACTGTCAAGCTAATTTCAACCTTATTATTATTTTTATCTGGGTATATTTTTCATTAATCAATGTAAAACTTTGATTACAACTAAATATTAGTGCATTTTGAACTCTAATTTCTAAATAAGAAGGTTAATTCTGTTCGATCAAGTTTTATGTTAAAAATAACACACAAGTCCCAATCTCAAAGTGTTTTAAGTCTTATAGTACATTTAATAGGGTTGGTTTTTACTAAAAATGAAAACAAAGGGCCGGAGACAACGGAAGCGCTAGATGGTATCTGAGTTTTAATTAGTTTGCTTAATTAAGAAATTCGAGTCATCCGACGCGATAATTAGATCATTTGTCTGAGGATCCTGAGATTCTGGACGTGAGCTGATATTGTGGTCGGTGTTAACACGTTCAAATTTGCCTCCAAAGATATATTGAGTTGCTTTAAGTAAATTTGTTTCATATCTAATTTTTGGTTAGTTAGTTTTTTTTCAGCTTGGCGCTTTTCTCTACTTTTCAGTGAGAACCTTGTGTCAATATACTCATTTATTTGCACGAATTCAAGAAATTGACGCGTTATTGAACTCAATGCTGCGTTTTGTCTAAGCAACACAGCAAAATGGATAAAGATTATATAAGATCATTCATTCTAATCGTTCATCGAGTAGGAATCGAACCTACAAAACCTAAAACAAAGATAGTCCCGCTGAGTTTCTTTTTTTTAGCTTTACGCTCTCATCCCGCTACCCTACTGGTAGACAGAAAGTACCTAGTGTTAAGACACTTCGTACTTCGTTTTCCAATGAATTAGAAACAATGCGTGTTGAGTGGTGGAACTTAACGCCGCAGTTTCTTGCGCCAGCGAATTAATCTGGTGGTAATTATAGACGTTTAAAAAATGAAACATGTAACTTTTTACTCTAAAAAAAATTATTTGTCATTGACATTGATCTGTAACTGTTCGCGCTAAAAATCTGAGCCTATCCCACTGCGCTAGGATGGTCTTGTTTTTCTAATTTAAAGTGAAGTTAAAATTGTATATTAAAATAACATAGAGGCCGGTTGTGGCGCAGTCTGACAGAGTCTGACTGTAAACACGATCGGTTGTGGGTTCGATCCCCACTCGGGGGAGTGTTTATATTTGAAATTATTTTCACTTCTTCGCTCTGGTATAGACAAAGAGCGGCGTTGAGTTCCACCACTCAACACGCAATGTCTCGAATTCGGTGGAAAGCGAAGTACGAAGTGTCTTGACTATAGGTACTTTCTGTCTACCCTGCTGGATAAATGCGGGATAAAAGTGTGAAGCTAAAAAAAATAATAATAACATAGTAAAGATGAATTTGGAAGAGAAGATTGGTTTTAATTAAATGTATTTAATTAAATGATCTAAAAGTTTTTTTGTGCTAAAATTGGCAATAAACTTTCTATTTAACTTCAATAAATATGTTGTCATCTTATTCAGTATTGTTTGTAGCTTACTTTGTTTAGGTATTTTCTTATTAAGATATAAAGTAGAACTAAATAATGCACTCTGAAAATAGAATATTATAAGGTAAGTTCGTCTCGCTTACCTTCAACTTTTTTTTATAAATATTTATATAAAAGTTCTTTTGGTTTAATTAAAACAGCTTCTGGAATAAAATGCCTACGTAATGTCAAAATAGGTTATATATGGAGACGGGTCGACTTTCTGTCAACCTTATATAATACACCCCGATGGTCACGATCGTAAATATATTAGAACTATAGTTTAATAATTTTAATATCTATTTATGTTTGTTATTGTTTTTTTTTAGCTTTACGCTTTTATCCTGGATAGCAGGGTAGAAAGAAAATACCTAGTGTCAAGTCACTCCTTAATCCGCTTTCTGTAAAATGCAAGACTTTGCGTGTTGAGTAGCAGAACTCAATGCCGTGAGAGCGAAAAATGAAAAAAAAAATTAAATATAAACATTCCCCGAGTGTTAATCGAATTCACAACCGATCGTGTTTACAGACAGACGCTTTCCCACTATGCCATGACGGGCAACAAAAATTTATTTTTTATAATAGCGATAATATATAGTTTTAGTTTAGATATGAGGCTATTTGTACTATGGCAAGTTAAACGCGAGCGCGTCTTCCGTCTGGTGCGGCCCGCGGGAGTGACACTCGGTGTCGATGTCAAAGGCACGCCGCCTCCCGTCACGCCAGTGGAGCGTGCGACCGCGTCTTACATATCGATACTTACTGACATAAAGGGATGTTTCTTTATAATCTAAGAAATATCAAAATATTATTACTATATTTGTTATATTTAGATTCTTAACTATAATATATAGGGCAATGAAATGGAACCTTGACTTTGCTTTCCGAAATATAACTCCAACTCGTATAAGAAAATTCAGTAATTGTTGTCTGTAAGGAAGTGAAACTATTTTCAACTGATTAATTGCGCACATTTTGGTATTAGAAAATATATTAAAATCTGATTTTTCCTATATTACAGTAGTGATCACGGGTAAGCTGAGGTGGCATTCGTTGATCACACATTTTAACACACAAAATTATCATATCAAACTACCGCCATCTGTTTTTTAATTGCCTCGCGTACTAACTTGAATTCTTGCAGAATGACTTCCCTGTATTCTGTTAAGGATTTGAGACTTACTTTCGTATATCAAAATTACGGAATTGTACAAATCGTAAAAATCATGTCTCATTATACAGTAGACCACCTAGACTATAAGAAATAAAGAACGACAACTATACAAAAGTACATCTGTAAGTTGTACAATTACCGTTAATGCTTATTAATAAAAACACTGAAACATCTGATGGTTAAAGGAAGTTGCGGGCAGCTAGTATCTTCTAGTAATTAGACCTTTATCGATATATCACAATCCACAATTTCACATCTCTACGTATATCGAGACTAGTGCTGTGACTTGTCACATGGGACTGATTAGTTGTGTGAGGCGCCTTCTAGTATTGTTGTCATTTTGTTTCTGTAGGGACCATCTTCACTTTGTATGTTATGTGTAATGATAACTGATACTGACGGATGTCAGTCTGAACACAGTTTTGAATTTCAAATAGAAATAATATACAGGGTGTTTTATGAGGCTATTTTCATATTTCTTTCTTAATCTGGCGTACCTGCATGATAATTCTTATTGATATTTTAGCATTTCTTAACAAAATTTCTAATTCTCGTGCTAAAGTAGACATAATTATATATTACTTACTTAATAATTACCTACTTTATTTAATTAATAAATAAACATTTAATGCGTAAAAGTAAACTGTTAAATGTCCTCAAACACCTAGTAATGTACTTATAATGAACTCTACATAAATTATAGGTAGAGTTCAGACCTTTATCGATTAAAAACTAAAAAGCACAAAAATAAATCGCTTCTCGAACGGAAATAAAATATTAATAACCATCTCGTTTGTAAGAATTATAAAGCAAGAATTTGCGAGCGAAACAACCGCTAGGGTTGTGCAAGAAATATATATCTACTGTACTAATAGTTCTATTTAAAAAAAATCAGTTTCATCAAATAAGAGATATTTTGTGTAGAATGGCGGAATTGAACTCTGCCTTTGTTTAATTTGAGCGGAGAAACAAAAATATTTAATAAAATAAAAAAATTAAATTTAAAGTTCATATTGGATTCTTTTCGAGGCTTTTTGAGTATAAGAAAATTGTGTAGAAAACCATTAAGTAAACATTCAGGCTCTCTTTTCCTATATTTTAGAGAACAAATTCAGATAAATAGAGTCATGGTTTAACTAAAGTGAATTATGAAAAGTAATTTTTAGTAATAAGTAGCAACCCTGTCCGCGACTGAGTTAGGTAAATCCGACACAATGCATTGTGTGCGGAGCGTGACTTATGCCCAATTGTTGGGCGCACGTCGCGTCGATACCGCGATATCTCCCTTTACGACCGATTATGCTGGCCCTTGCTGAATATCCAGGTGGCAGTGGCGCATGCAGTTATTGTTTCAACTTCATTTTCATTACATTTTGATAACTATTTCTTAAGATTGTACTACTTATGTATAATACATTTGTTATTGAATACTTTAGGTGTTGTAAAAGCAAATCTTTAACTCCAATGTCCTGAATAAACATTTTAAAGTATAAACAAATATTTAATAAGGAGATAATATAATATCTATTAATATTTTTCTCTCTGATAACCAGCCATTTTTGAACCATCATATGGTTCCCTCCACCTACTTTCATAGGTGTTAAACTAATAGAGAGGCTGGTCCTGAAACAGTTGCCCCTCTAATCACAGAGATTGAGGGAGAAGAATTAGACTTTAGTCATTTTTCATAAACATTTGCAAGAGGAGCGAATATCTCTTAACTCTTTGTTATCTACAAACTGATACTGCCAATAAGATGACAAAAGTAAAGTAATTTTGCAAAAGTCGTTTTGTATATGTGCATTATCAACGTGTGTATGTTTTAAAGCAACAAAATACGTCAAGAATCAATATACCTTATAACTTTCAGCTTGAAACCTCAAGTGTCACATTCCATATCAACTATGTACATAAAATATAGGAAATAGCAAAAACTAACAAGTATTATAATTACTTTCATATTTGTCCTCGTTTTTCCGAACGTAGTCGGTACGTTTGAGTCGGGAGTCGGGAGTCGGGAGTCGGTAGTCAGGAGCGACTGCGAGCCACGCATCATTTGGGGCGCGGTAATTTGTAGTGCGCCGGCGCAGGCGGCGACACAAAGAGCTTTTTGCAAACAAATCACATATTCACCATAATTAACGTACATTTTCAGACGTTTTACGCGTATCTGACATATTTGGGGTAATTAAAGGCGGCGGCGTGTGTTGTTTTTTGCGCCCCACCGTCTTTCAGAGGAAATGTTGTCTACACTCTCACTGAAATTACCTTCGTAGATAAATGTAGTGGTGAAATATCATAAAATTAAACTAAAAATATTCTATGCTAAATAATATATTATTACGTAGATATACTTATATATAAAGTAGACTTCAATAGTCTACCAAGTTAGGTACGTGGTACATATAGTGCAATAGGTATATCTATTTGTTGGCATACGACCCACGTCTATGAGTTTTATAATCACACTCTAGGTACACAGCAGTTGGTATAAATAAAATATAGTATAAAATCTTATTCTTATATTGTCAACTTTATACTTGTCCGTACAGCAGAGAAGATGAGAAGAAAGAAATTCTTTTCTCCGCCTGCTGATACTAGGCGGGGATAAATGAAAATAGTCCGAATGGTATTGAACCTATCATCATCGCATCTATAATCAGGAGCTGTACCACTGTACCGCGACGGTCTACATATTTTTACATAACTAATATATTACCTATATAATTGTAATACTCTTATACTTTGATTAAAAGGAGACTTAGAAAACATTTTAGAAAAAACGTATAAAAATATATGATATGTCAAATTTCATACTTCTACGTCTGATTTACGTCATAAGGGATTCCAAGTATATCTTTACATAACGTACTCAGTAGTAAATAAGTATATTTAGTCTAATGCCATTATAAAAAAACCCATTGTTTTTAGTGAGTGAATCAAATGCTACGTACATTGTATGTATGTATAGAGGCACCTATAGTAATCGTTCTTAGGAAACAACAGCTATTATAGCATCTGAAACATAAATGTAATATGAGAAATAATTTCAATATTAAATTATATATGCCTATGATTATTTTAGGACATTTTATATTTTATAATAATATATATTATTTTGTAGTCTAAGGGCTGAATTGGCTATTTGGCTTAACCAGGTTTCAGCATACGAATTAAGGTTTTTCCGGAACATAAAAGAAAACATTGAAAAGTAGAAAAGTTTTTGATTGGTTATTATTACTTGTATTCAAAATATAGCTTAGTTTCACGCTTTTATCCCGCATAACAGAGTAGACAGAACGTAGTGTCAAGACACTCCGTGCTTTGCTTTCCATCGAATTCGACACATTGCGTGTTGAGTGGTGGAATTTAACATCGCGTTTTATCTTTACCAGAGCGAGGAAGTGAAAATAATTTAAATATAATCACTCTCCCGAGTGGGGATCGAATCCACAACCGTTCGCGTTTACAATCAGATGCTGTCCCACTGCGCCACGACCGACCTCATTGTTATTATTATTATATTTCAATGTATAAATATTGAGGTCAGTAGTAGCGCAGTGGGACAGCGTTTGATTGTAAATATGATCGGTCGTAGGTTCAATTTTCACACGGGGGATTGATTACATTTAAATTATTTTCACTTCCTCGCTCTGGTAAGACAAAGTACGGCGTTGAGTTCCGCCACTGAATATGCAATCTCCCGAAACAAAATATAAATAGTATATTTTGCTTAAATTACGTAATTCACGGATACGGATAAGACATACGGATAAGATATACGGATAAGACATAGGGATACCTTTAAGAGATAATGTACGAAAGAATTTTTACCACGGTACTCAAACGGTCGCGGTGTTTCAAAACTTAAACTTTAGTAGTAAGTAAGTATCGACTTTAACAAACTGTAAATTTTAACAAAATACTCGCTCTAACAAAATATGCTGTTGATTTGAAATCTGCATTTCTTTATGTTTTATGATTCAGATAAGGTTTCTATCTAGTCTATTGCACTTTTTTTAGCTTCACGCTTTTAACAGGGTAGACAGAAAGTACCTAGTGTCAACACACTCCGTACTTCGCTTTCCACCGAGTTCGAGATATTGCGTGTTGAATGGTGGAACTCAGCGCCGTTCTTTGTCTTTAACAGAGCTACGAAATGAAAATAATTTAAATATAATCACTCTCCTGGTGGGGATTGAACCCACAACCGATCGCGTTTACAATCACACGCTGTCACACTGCTCCACGACCGGCTTAATAGAATCAATTAATCGAAAAATTATAAAAAAATATTTGTTTCTAATTTTCTATTATATATTCACCTTATTTTACCTTATATGTGGATGTATATTGTTTTGGGTGTTTGTTGTGTTTGCCACAGACACAAATATCGTGTCATGTTTTGAGATTATTGTTATTATTATTATTTTTAATCTTTTCATAAAATTTTACATTTAGATATTAATATCTAAATGACTGCTGGAAGTGCGCTTATAAAATTTAAAGTAATTATAGTGACTTTAAATGGTATATTACACATATAAAAGATCTTTGACTTTCGCGATTTTTGCACATTCTAAATTAAACTATTTTTAATAGATTAATAAGATATATATATATATATATATATATATATATATATATATATATATATATATATATATATATATATATATATATATATATATATTAGGCCGGTCGTGGCGCAGTGAGACAGCGTCTGACTGCCGACGTGATTGGTTGTGGGTTCGATCCCCACTCGGAGTTGTGATTACATTAATATTATTTTCACTTCCTCGCTCTAGTAAAGACAAAGAGCGGTGTTGAGTTCCACCACTCAACACGCAATGTCTCAAATTCGGTGGAAAGCGAAGTACGGAGTGTGTTGACACTAGGTACTTTCCGTCTACCCTGCTATGCGGGATAAAAGCGTGAAGCTTCAAAAAAAAGATACATTTTGGTGTTAAATTTAAAAATGCTGACGTTTCTAACACTTTACAGTAGTCCGCGGTCACAGGTAGGTCTGTCTACTAAAATGGACCGTGTTACATTACATCTGGAGCTACTCGCCATTTCAATTAGGTAGAATTAGTTACAGCTATAGGAAGTTTCAATTTTATAAAGGTTTTATAAAGGTTCCATACACAGTAGTTGAAAATTATTTAAAAATATTATAACTAAACATGTTCAGTTAAGTTGTGTTATTTTAAAAATAAATTGATTTTTTGCTTTGAAGAAGTTCTAAAAATCAAATTAAATAAAATAGAATAATGAAAACAGTTAATATTATATCCTAGCAATATAAATATCAAACATAACTTATCGAAAATTTATTTCTACACAAGTAAGAAATAATTTTATATTCGATGAGGACATCATTATAAGCATGAAAAATCGAGAGAAGTAAATATATTAAAACATAATTCATATACTAAACATTTCCATAAGGATCTACCTATTCACACAATCGCATTTTGCATACAAATCGTCATATTGTGTTTTTAAAATACTAATTTCATTACAACTGATTGAAACGTAACTAACATTACAAAACTGATCAAATTTTCAATCTAAACTCAAGCTAGTACGAGAGGCAGCTCATAAACTATACATTAACTGTTAACAAAATTAACAAACGTAAAATATCAATTACAAGGCGAGGCGTGTGCGTCGTGCGTCGCGCGTCGTGCGCCGTGCGCCGTGCGCTGTGGGTAGTATATAACTACACAGTACACAGCTCTACATAACACTATATAACTCTACTTTTCCCTTCATCAATACTGCCCGAGCGCAGCCGACCGAATGGGAAAACAGACACAGCAGAAACAAAAAGCACACTGCAATACACAACTTAATACCATACGAATAAAGTTGAAACTCTCTCATCAAAATCGGAGACGCATCAGCACGCTTGAAATAGACGGCGTGACAGAAAAGGAGAGCGTCTGAAATGGGGCGCGGTGATTGGCTGTGACGCGCCAATGGCGGCGGGGGGCGGGGCGAGCGCGCGGGCCGCCGGCGTCGCGGCGCGCGCGCACATGTCACCTCCGCGCGGCGCCGGGCGCACGTGTGCACTGCGACACTAACGACACTACAACACTACGCGAGACACTAGATAGACAGTGCGATAGGGAACACGGGAGTACGGTTTGAGTGGTGAGACGTCCGTTTTTATTGCGATTTCAGTGTTAGGTTACGCTGTTATTTGTGAAAATAAACAATCAATGTACAGTTCATAATAACAAAAAAATCATAAAATTACAAGAAATAAATCAAAGAGGATACCATAAAAAGCTGTACAGCTTCTTTTCAGAGCATTATTTTCAGTTATAAATATCAACTTTATCATAAGTAACTGAAACATCATTCGGTCCGGTAGTAACTAGTAATAGTAGAAGAAACAGCCTTAGTTGTTGGGAGAGTGAGTGTGGTATGTAAGTGTCGTGTCTGTGTCTCCAATGATGTTAGGCGGCATGGACGGCAAGGAGTACGGGGCGCTGCACGCCGCTGCGGCCGCCGCCGGGTACGCTATGGACGCTGGTGAGTCCTTATACGGTATACCTTATACACTAAGCGCAATTGGTTTTGGGATCGATTTCCATGATCGGAAGTGTGATCCTAATTTCGCCACTATGACAAGTCATAGCTCGGGAGTAAATTCCACCGCTCAACACCTTCATTCGGGGTAAAAATGGAGACAAAAGTGTCTTGACACTAATATTATCAGACTACCTGTCTATGCGAGACTAGGTATTAGGGAATCCTATCGTTTTATTAGCTGAATGTTAGATTTTCGCTGTAAAGGCTTGTAAGATTTATAAAGCCTTAATTGGTATATACTTTGTTTTGTAAGTCACTGATACTCTTTAGTTACCTTCTTTTCTATTTATCTAAGTTAGTAATCCCAATCTTGTTTCTGGTTGCATTCTAAAAATGTATAGTTTACATGCATTTTAGTTTTAAGTATTCAAATAGTCTATTTGATTCAAGATACAAATTTCTAAATTATTTTCGCCTATCGCTTGATAGCGATTATGTATTTTAAAATGTTAAAAAAATTTTTATATCCGTATACCAATCCGTTTGTATCTCTAAAAATTATCCTTTTTCCTATGACTTTAAATGGATTGTAATAATTATTAAAGCTTCTATTGGCCTTTGATTAGGTCTTTAACGTTTTCGCTAATAAATAGAGATCTGCACACCCATCCTTATCCGACTTAGGGCCTCCAATCCCGCTGCCTATGTTCAATCTCGATATTTGCGTTGCTATGAATTTTCAATCCCGCGGGATCTCGGTACTTGCGGGATCGATTATAGCGGGATTATATGGGGATATAATAGATATTTTATAAGGCAAATAAGACAATGTAATTCATTGTAACATAACTCCACATTTATTTATGTTTTACTATTAGAATGAGAATAATGAAATTACCCCGTTTATTTGTCACCGTAAATTGAAACAAGAACTGAAAAAGTAGAACTCTATCGTCTACAATGCTGCACTTTCTGGTTACAAACCCTTTGGTTCTAATTTAGGTATATGAAATATTTTTGTTAACATTTACTTAAAACTCTCCGACAAATGACTCGGGATTGCCTTCGCACACCACTTCCCGCATGCCACAACCCACACAGCGCGAACGTTTATCATTGCGCTGTGCCAGTCTGAAAATCTTCAAAGATCCCGCGGATCCCGCACCTGTAATCCCGCAATTTGCGGGATTTTAAAATGATGCGAGATCCCGCAATATCGAAATATCGGTATTCCAAGATTGGAATAATGGTTTTAATCTGACTGAACCAAATCAATTTGTATGTTAACTTCTTCCTACAGATTTCTTTCCAAGTTTTAAAAAGTTTAAACTTTAAGTTCCAAATTCACTATGCAAATTCTTTTATGAGAATTTTGTGTGACATAAATGATAATGATATGATAATAATAATAAATAGATAAAAAATACTTAGGGAGAAAAAAATCGATTTCAATGATTTCATCGCTCTTAAATCTTTAAAAATATTCTAATTCGAAATGAATATGTACGTTGTTATAAACAGTAGGCACCATAATATTTAGTAACCAAGACCCGTATATGATTAAACCTTTCACGTAGAATGAAGATTAAAGGCTGATGATGGAGGAAGTGGTGAAAAGATACCACACCATCGTAGATTTTTTTTAGCTTCATGCTGTTATACCCGCATAGCAGGGTAGACAGGAAGTACCTAGTGTAAAGACACTCCGTACTTCGCTTTTCGCTTTGAATGGTGGAACTCAACACACTTTGTCTTTTACCAGAGCGAGGAAATGAATATAATTTAAATATAATCATTCCTCCGAGTTGGGATCGATCGCGTTTACAGTCAGACGCTGTCCACTGCGCCACGACCGACCTCACCATAGCAGTTATTGTCATTTTATACAATTACGTACTTACTTATGTTTCTATATCCCCTAGTGTAGACAAGGAGCATGAACAGTGACTCTTCACTTTGATCGATTTAAAACGCAGTACGTAATATCGCTCTATGTTTTGCCTTTGCAGTGGCTAAGCCAAGTGTCGCCAGGATTGTTTGGGACGTCTATATTATTGGTTTTTTTATACCATTTACAGCTTCTTACATTCGTTCCCAAAAATTTAAGTTCATTCAGGTACCCTAAGGTATGTATCTTGAGTTTATATATATATCAAAATATGTCAAAACAAGATAAGACTTAAAGAAAAATGATAATTGTATTGAACATGTAAGGATTCTGGAGTCATATTTATACAAGCAATCCATTTTACAATGTCCCAAAACCTTAGTGCTTATAATTACTATGAAATAAATATTACCCACAATATTATTTTGTAACTATACGCAAATATAACATTGTTTACTTTCTAAGGAAATAGAAACACGTGTAAAACATACCTATAATAGTTTTATCGGTCTGGGCCAAGACGATAACGGAGGTCGTAGGGGGTCGTCGCGGATCGCCGCGGGTCGCCTCGGGTCACGTCTAAACACTAAGTCAAGCATTTAATGGGCACGAAGATCTTTGAGAAATAACGTAAAGATTCGTAGATATGAACAATTAATTAATTTATTAATTACGCTTATAGTGTAAGAAAATGATATAGAGCGGGTTAGGGCTTAGCAAGTATGCTAAGTGGCAGTGCTTAAAATCTTATTTGTTATATTAATTGTAATATTATAAATATGAAAGTTTGTAAGGATAGATGGTTTGTTGCTCTTTCATTTAAAAACTACCAATTTACCAATATAAATGAAAAATAGCAGAGTAATTAGAGACAATCAAATGTCAAGACACTCCGTTGACTGTTTTTTGTCCAAAATCTAGACTTTGCGTATTGAGTGGCGAACTTAAGGACGCAGGTTGTGTTACCAGAACGGAAAAAATTAAATATAACGACTTGCCCAAATGGAATTCGAACCCACAACCAACTACATTTACAGTCATACGATAAATAGCAAACTTTCTATTTGAAATTAAAATAACATTTTTTTACATCGATATCTAATCCTCAGTATTCACATTTTATTCACACCGAACAATTTAATATTCAGAGAACAACAGACAGACATGAAAACATAGCGTAGTACTTGAATACTTGGACGGTATCCAAGAGCCGCGGGTTCGAATCCCGTTGCGTTCACATTTTTATACGTTTTTTAACAAAAATATTTTCTAATTCTAAGTGTGTATATAACACTTGAAAAATAGTAAATAAAGTAGTACCTGTTTCCATGCACAAGTGTTAGTAAGCGCAGCAGTGCACCGAGGCGGAGCAGTTTATCTCAGTGCAAAGGGCGCGAAGGGTTATCGATGGCCGATAATTTGAGCGTCACTTACTCTATTTAAAGTCACCATTAAACTGCCTAACGAGAGTACAAGGAACAGGAGTACAAGTTTACCGAATATTTTAATTATATTTTCTAATCTAACACAAATTTTAGTCGGAAGCAAAATGTGAGCGCAGATATAGCGCTTTTAATTAAAAAGCAAATCAATCAAGGCTTTTCCGTTTTAAAGTCGCTTTATTTTTCGTATAAATTTAAAAATACATAATTAATTTTAATTCTATTATAATACTTATTGTCATTAATGTACTTTAAAGAAATTTAAGTATTTAAGAATAAAAACATATACCTATGTACATATTTAGATTTTTAGAGGTGTATTAACTTTTAAAAGTTTTTCAAGCAGGAGTTACGTTATTCGTGAGATTTTATTTACTATAATAAGGATTGGCAGAGAGAAAAATGGATTTTCTCTTCGAATGATTAAACATATTATAAATATCATAATAGAATACTTTCTTTAAATGAAATCTATACTAATAAATAACTAAGACAAAACGCAGCGTTGAGCTCCACCACTCAACACGCGATGTCTCGTATTCAGCGGAAAGCGGAGTACGAAGTGTCTTGACACTAAGTACTTCCTGTCTACCCTACTGTGCAGAATAAAAGCGTAAGGCTCAAAACACATATAACTAGTTACTTGTGCATTTATTCCGGTTAGATAGTCCCATTTAACACGTCCTATACGTTATCAGATCTATTACAACTCAAAGGCGACGTTGAGTTCCGCCACTCACACGCAATGTCTCAAATTCGGCAGAAAGCGGAATATAGAGTGTCTTAACACTAAGTACTTCCTGTCTACAATGCTATGCGGGATAAAAGCGTGAGTAGTAATAGTGGAACGGTCAAGTGGCGATAAACTGCTTTTACATTATACCGATAAAACCCTAATGGTCGGTTGCGCGCAGCTATCGCACGAGCCCCTCGTTAATTATACATTATTATTTATAATTAAATTAGAAATCTTTCTACAAACCTCCGACGTTGTCTTAATACTTTGCTTGTTGATAAGCCTTTATCATTTGCTTAATATACGAATTTTAACTTTATTATATAAACGGTAGCTACTTGAAAATTAATGGCGATGCTTTTTTGCTTATAATATCTATATATATATATATATATATATATATATATATATATATATATATATATATATATATATATATATATATATAATATTTAGATGTATTTTTTTAAATAATAAAGTTTTTACTTAAAAAAATACATCTAAATATTTAGGAGTAATGGTCTAATGATATTTAAGTATGTGCAATTTTTTTCCTTATATCCAAAACTGATTCAGTATATCAACTGCTTACTTTAATTAGTTTAAAATGAGGCCAGTCGTGGTCGGAACGACAGGCGACAATGTCTGAATCGCAATCGGTTGTGGGTTCGATTCCCATCTCTCTCATCTGAGTACTGATTGTATTTCAATTATTTTCATGTTTTCGCTCTGGTAAGACACAGTGTGGTGTTAAGTTCCACTTCTCAATACGCCATGTCTCGACAGAGTGTCTTCACACTAGGTACTTTCTGTCTATCCTGTTATACGGGATAACGAAATATAATAAATAATTAGTTTAAATCTCAGAAATATCTTATAGACCATACTAAATCTTTGTTAAAAATATTCACGACTCTATATTAAATATTTCAACCCACGTCTCTTAGAAACCGTCTAAGTTAAGCGTTTTATTTATACATATTCATATAATTAGTTCTTTTTTTAATATATTATATTTAGTGTATAAAAAACACTTGACATTAAACGCCATCGGTTGTGGATTCAATTTCCATTCGGCTATTTCATTATATTTTAATTATTGCCAATTCCTCACTCACTCACAGACAAAGCGCCGTTGGGTTCCGCCACTCAACATAGTCTACCCTAAGTACCTCTTGTCTATGCCTGCCCTGCTATGTGAGATAAAAGTGTGAAGCTTAAAATCTATATATAATAACACTTATGTAAATCTGTCCTATTGCTTTTAGAACATAACATCATCAGGATATTTTATTAAAATAAAAAAAATCTATATAAATATATTTAAATATTTTCATTGCAAATTGTGATCTCTCCAATAATTTCGAAATATGCCCGTACGTACGTACAAGTGGTCGGGTGGAATGGCGCGGCGGCGGTGTTTGCTCGCTACGCTTTTTATTTGCTGAGACGGCGACGGCAAACACGCCGCGGCTACTGGACATAAAAAAATACCTTACAACAATATGTACTTACCCTAATAGAGGCCCTTTCTGGTTAAACGGATTCCAAGCTTAGAAGACTTCACCCTTGTGATGTGAAGAAAAAAATTCTGTACTTTGTTTATATATTTATTGTTTTTATGAATTATAAATAAGTAAGTATTTCTAACATAAATCTACGTATATTGAACTGAGCAATTTTTTTTCTTAATTCTTGCCTAACATAGTATAATTTTAATGTAGAGGCCACCGTGGTGCAGTTTGACAGACTGACTGTAAATGCTTTTGGTTGCGAGTTCGATCCCCACTTGGGGTAATGATTACATTTAAAATTTTGTTGCGTCTCTCAACAAACACTGTCTCAATTTCATGCGGAAAGCAGTGCGTATAGTGTCTGGACACTAGATTTTCAGAGACTATCATGGTAAATAAGGTTAAGTGTGAAACTCTTTAGTTTAAAAAATCCTCGAATAATTGTTACCGTTATTTACACTCTCAACACAGTAGAAATTACACTTATACATAAAGTAAGGAGTAGATAATAACAAAATAGTGATGAAAACCTAAGCAACATAAGTAATAATAGACTGTAAACGCGACCAGTTGTGGGTTCGATCCCCACTCGGGGGAGTGATTATATTTAAATTATTTTCACTTCCTCGCTGTGGTACAGAAAAAGTGCGGCGTTGAGTTTCACCACTCAACACGCTATGTCTCGACTTCGGTTGAAAGCGAAGTACGGGGTGTTATGACACTAGGTACTTTCTGTCTACCTTGCTATGCGGGATTAAAGCGTGAAGCTAAAAAAAATTTTTTTTTTTAAATTCAAAAGAAAATAGGTTATTTCGTACTCAACTTTACATGTTTTATAAAATATATATATCTTATTAGAGACACATAATCTAGATTATGATTTGATTAGAAAACAAGTTTTATAACTTTTGGAAAAAATATTTTTTTAATTTATATGCTGACGCACAAGATGAGTTTTACCACAGGAAGAACATACGTATGTACATATACATATATTAATTTTAGTATCACGTAATGTACAATATACCAGTGGTCCAATTCGGTCAGGTAGAGATTGGAGCTCCGACAGCAGAGGAGAGCGTTAATGTGCATTATAAAGAGGCCCTCGTAAGCTCTTGGGTCGCAAGATCTAAGCACTGCACATTATTTACTAGATCCAATTTGTTTGGATTTGCTCTCGCTTATTTATTTTACTCTCAAAAATACCTGAATATAAAAAATCTTGTACAGAATAACAATTACATTCTGTAACAAGACACTAGCGCCGGATAAGTACAAGAGCAAACACCGAATAATGTTACAATTTCCTTTCAATTAGAACTATTTGCTTTGTTTTAGCCCAATTTCCGTTTTGATACACGATAACATGCTTTAAGTCGTGTGTATAAGGTGTATAATTTAAAATTTATTTGCCATTCAGCTGCATCTCTGCCTCTGCTAACAGAAGCGTCGCCGATTTGTACACTTACGTGTCTGCTAATCGTATTTAAAGATTTACCTTTTGATTAAAGTGAGATAAGGAACTGTATAGATGTTACCAGTATTATTATAATATTTTATATAAAAAATTATAACTAAATCCCAATTAGGGCAATTGTTTCTTTTATAATTAAAGAGAGTTTTGTTCGCTTATGAGACTTTTGATAAAATAAATAATTATTATTTACTATTTT
Organism: Dryadula phaetusa; assembly: GCA_032432895.1. Lineage (NCBI taxonomy): Eukaryota > Metazoa > Arthropoda > Insecta > Lepidoptera > Nymphalidae > Dryadula > Dryadula phaetusa. The sequence continues at coordinate 5,913,039 of JAOYRS010000059.1, read as the reverse complement.
TAAAGTGTTATTCCACACTTAGGATTAGAAAACATTTGTGAATAACTTATAAAATTTTTTTTTTTAGCAACGGGATTCGAACCCGCGCCTCTTGGATACCGTCCAAAGCATGGCTTAGCGGTCAGAGCCTTGGACGGTATCCAAGAGGCGCGGGTTCGAATCCCACTGCGTTCAAAATTTTTATACGTTTTTTCAAAAATGTTTTCTAAATAAATAATTATTTATTATGCAAGTCACCTATAGGTAAACTAACACGTGACTTATGTGTAGGCTAAGTCCTACTACTTTTGCTGTTAAGTGGAACAACTTATAACCTGGTGATAACTTTCTATGGGACAAAATGTAATGTAATAGAAGTTGATACAAGGGTATTGTTGATACATAAAATAATTAAACCTATAGTAATAAAAAGTCCTATAATAAATAAATAAAAACTTATAGTAATTCGATGTTAAGTTTCCCAACAAGATACGCATTCTCGCATGTTTCGTTCGACGGAAAGCGGGGTGCGGAGTGTCTTGACACTCCTATATACCCTATCCCTGCGGGATAAAAGCGTGAAGCTAAAAATAATAAGGAGACAAGACATTTATTTTGTTGGAGACAAGACAATTTAGTTTGAATATTTTTAAATATTATCTTTTCTTGCACGCTAACCACGCAGTATGTCACTTTGAATTGGAGTTTGTTTGTTCTACTTGTCCTATTATTTAACTTAAGGTGCATACAAAGGTCATGTCCGTAACTTTGCTTACGTAGATTTTCTGATCCTTGTCAACTTATGATTATTTTTGAAAATGAAAGCTCCTTGTTATTGTAAGCGTTGCGGAAGACCATCTCTAAAATCTAACTTAATATACAGACGGTTGCTTTTTAATGTAATATATGAATAAAATAATTACATATAAAATAAACCACGATATTGACAATTGACGGGCTGAATTTATATTTGTACATTATGTACTGTATCTAGAACATATCCTACAGAAGTAATTATTGGAGACATACATTACTGTAATAGAAACCAAAATGGTTTCTAAAATTTGTGTTCGTTTGTCAGCGGCGGAAACTGCTTAATCGGTTTAAAATGCAGTTTTCACTATTGTATTTGTACAACTCTCCCTTAATATGTAGATGTTTGTTTTGCTTAGTAAGAAAGTTATATTAATTTAAAGGAAGATGTTGCACATCAAAATTGTTGAAAGAAAACATAATAATAAAAGATAGTTATTTAAAAGAAATAGATATCCTGCCTGCCTTCCTTCTACCTAGTGTCGGCAAGGTCGTGGGCAGCCGCTGGATACGGCAAGCACCCGATCGATCGTCATGGAAATCCTTGCTGGAGGCCTAAATTGGAATGGAAATTAAGAACACAAACTGAAACAATATGTATTACAGAAATTTCTTACCAATACGTAAATAAACTTTAGTTATTTAATTTTAAATACACAATTTGTATTAACCTTGCATAATTAGCAAATAAATAAAAACAGATGATCTCAACAAATCAGCGGATAGAGCAGCGAAGTGTTCAGAGGTTATTAGTCAGCGAGGCACAGTAGTTTATAAGTGGAAGCTGCGGCGCGGTGTTTACTCACGCATTAGCGTTGAGTCAACGTAACGACAAACAGCTACTGATCGAATGGGGTTTGCTTTGGAGACTAGCCTGTGCCACTGGCGTTGCTTATTGTTTTTAGGGGTAAAACTTTTTATATATGTTTAAATTCATATTTTAAATTAATAACAAAACTCAGGCCACAGGTGTTGAACGCTTGAACGATCTATATAACGGTCTGGGTTGGTCTTGTTTTGTTCATAATAATTTAGTACGAGAGGTCGGGGGAGACCTCGGTTGACCTTCGGAAAGACAGTATCGTAGATACTGGAGGAAGGTCACGTAAAAAGTATGAGGACCCCCCGAAGGGCATGTATGAAGAGGATAATGACTGTGGACGAGGCTAAAGAGGTATGCACGACCGTAGCGTTTGGCGCAGAGTACAGAATTCTCTGTCTATCCCGCAAGTGATACAGGGTTAAGTAAGCTAAAAAAAAAATTAAAAAAATATGTGAATAACATTTTATACAGTAACATAATAGATACAGGTACATATTTAATACGTTTTATATATAATATTATATAAAATTAATAACTGATATATATATTTTAAACAGTATGTAGATATAAAGATTGTTGTTATATAGAATAAAAGTATTTCAAAAACTAAGAATCTCACATTCTTTTTAGCTTCACACTTTTATCCCTCATAACAGGATGTATACAAATAGTATCTAAAGGTATCGAATGATTATACATAAATTATTATCAATTTCTCGCTCTGATAAGACAAAGCGTCGGGACGAGAGATAGAGTTTCACTACTTAACACGCAATATCTCGAATTTAGCGGAAAGCAGAAAGAATATGGAGTGCCTTGACACAAGTACTTCCTGTCTAGCCTGCTATGCGGAATAAAAGCGTCAAGCCAAAGAAGTATCTGGTGTCAAGACACTCCGTACTCCGCAAATACATTATTAAATGAACATGATGTTATTTAAAAAGTATTTAGTATTTTTATATATCTAGATATTTCGTCGTTAAAGTCAACATTTAAGTAACTAAAGGATGAAAATTTTATATTATTATATTTATATAATTTATATAATTATGTCAAAAGCAATAGTCGTTAAGACCATTTGTTCCTGATCCCTGTCACTTATTAATTAACCTAGCCTCCCCCTACGACAGACGTTTTAGTGTTTCATTTGAAATATGTAAGGAATTCGTTAAATATTTACGTCCAAGTATCCACGTGTAAATAATGGAGTGCCTATTTATAGTCAAGCAAATTAAAATGGTTCACAGCCGCACACAAAGACGTCGGTTACATTTAACTTACATTAAATCAATGTATTCTTACCAACAATCAATTCCATCAAATCAATTATAAACTATTCATTTATTTAATATACAGGAAAGTAAATTATTTTGATGTTTATTATTATGTAACATAAACTGATGGCAATATATTATTTATTATATATATATATATATATATATATATATATATATATATATATATATATATATATATATATATATATATATATATAGTTCTGATGTATAATTTGATGTTTCATTTAACTTGACTCTACCTTTTACAAACGATTGCTGTAAGGTGTTCAGAACGGTGGGATTTCATAAATGTATTTTTGAAAACCTCAATTCGCAATTAACTTGTTAAAATTAACTTGTTAAAATAACTTCGCAATTAACTTGTTAAAATAATTTCTTTGATAATGTATAAAGTTTGCGAATACTTAAGGCCTTATTATATTATGTCTAATTGTAGACTTCGGAGTGTTTTATCTGGACTTTCAAATTACGTTACGTACAATTCTTGAAAGAGCAGTTTGACTAAAGTAAAAATGGTAGGAAGTAAATATTTTTTAAGGTATATTTTTTGTTTCAATAAATCAGTTTTCCCTGTGAGAGAAGGGGGTATATAATTCCCCTCCGCTGCTGGGTAGCGTCCCGTAAGAGGCGGGTATTCCAGTCATTTCGTGGTAGGAGGTTAATTCTCCGACTGGCTCGCGACAAATATCTTGACAAAAACGATCCACCAAATATCTGGTGATGTGTACCGATTCGATGTCATATAAGCTAGCTTTCCCTATTCCCACCCATCATTTCCCTCATCTTCTTACATTTCAATTTATACAAATTTCATTGTTATATTTTGAGACTTGAAAAAATTCGCACCACAAATAGATCAAAGGTCATTGTACCACTACAGCTTAAAAAAACACATATTCATATGAGAATGCTAATGTCATCTTATATCTGCCTATTCCACACGTGTATTTGTTATCATTCACGGAATCGGCCGAAAAACTTAGTTTATCGTAGAATAGGTGAAGGTTCATATAAATTACGTATTTAGTTTGGTGCCTCGTGTGGAGTCCCCTTTATATCCGCTTTTGTTATGTCTTAAGAATTTTTTGATTAAATAATAAAAGGAATGTTTCTTGTAGCTTTTTTTTTAAATATATATATTATTATTTTTTATTTTAAAGATATTTACAAATTTTCTGAAATTTTCATTATGCTTTCATTTCGATTCGAGTTGAGAGTTTGAGAAATTATATTTACCAGCACCTTGGAGATAATGCGTATTGATTGGCGAAATCAACAGCCATGCTTCGTCCTACCATTTTAACATAATTATTCCCATGAATAAGAACTAATTCTACAACTATGGCGTGTGCAATCAGATACCACAATAGCCTCAAGTATAACATTAAGATAAATCACAAATCAATAAAAGCCAAAGTAGTGAAACGTCAAAAATCTTCTCTTAAACTATTAAAACCAAATGGAGAAGGTTGGCACGTGCCACGTCCAGTAATTAGCGCGAAGTGAGTTATGGGACACCGCTGGGGTTAATAAGAGCAGCTGTCCCCGACGAGCCCTTCTGAAATAATCTGCATTTCTTATCATTATTTCAAATCATACATGACGTTTGAGATAAAGCGTGGCGTTGAGTTAACCACTCAACACGCAATGTCTGGAGATCGGGCGGAAAGCGGAAGTCGACAGCGTGTCGTGACGCTGTGCGAGATGAAATGTGAAGCTGCTGAGAAAAATCGAGGATTACATTTTATGTAATCTATACACATAATAGAATAAGAGTGCCTGTTGCTAATGTTTAAATAACCGTTTTTAACTTAATGCATATATATATATATATATATATATATATATATATATATATATATATATATATATATATATATATATATATTTACAAATTTTATCTGTTTCTCCCGTCTATTTTCTGAAACGGCTGGACATATATTGACGCAACTTCCACTGGCAGATAGCCGATGTAATAAAGATTAACTTAGGCAGAGAAATATAAAATAGTGACCCAGAGATGTTCAATTCCACGCGAGAATATATAAAATGTAAGTTTTTTCACATGCAATATTATGAAAGTGTGGAAAGTGCAAAGCAAAATAGGTAATATAATAAAATGATCACAGAATATTCGAATAAAATATTTCAAATTAAGCCACAGTTTTGTATAACACTTAGTAAGTTTATTATAAGGTGAATACCTAATAATAATCTTTGAATAAAGATAAAAAAATACATTGTATTTTCAAGTAAAGTTTCAAAATGCAAAGGCCGGTCGAGGCACAGTGGGACAGCGTCCGACAGTAACCGCGACCGATTGTGGATTCCATTCGCACTCGAAGGAATGATTATATTTAGATTTTTTCACCTCCTCGCTCTAATAAAACGAAGCATGATATTGCATAATGTCTCAAATTCAGCAGAAAGCGGAATACGGAGTGTCTTGATACTAAGTACTTCCTGTATACTCCTCTATGCGGGATAAAAACGTGAACCTAAAAGGAATCCAATTGTAAATTTACAAAATTTGTCATGAAATTTTCTTCATGTATAATTATGAAAAAATGGGAAAGGCTTGCGTTTCGAGTTACGTAAAATATGAACATGAGAGAGAGCTACAATGAGACGAAATGAATTTTTAACAAAACCTTGTGCATACGATGTTTATGAATGAAGAGAAAGTGTTAAGCAGAGTGATCAAGTGAGGAATGATAATGTTGCATTTTATCACGGAATACTTAAGTAATATATTAGAAAATTGAATAATATTTTAGATATTCCTTACTACACTTTCCGCCGGATTCCAGACCTTGCGGGTGGTGCAAAATAAAAGCGTGAAGCTAGAAAAAAGAATACTCGTTTTGACTAAACTTTAGAAACAAGAACACTATATTATAAAATAAAAAAAAAAACAATTATACATTAACGTATCAAACTTTGCAATTCTGCAAATAGCCCCCAATTCTTACAAAACAGCGCGCAAACATTTACAAAATCAATGAATATTTGAAATCTTCGACCGGTCAAATGAATTCGGTGCTACGACAAGTTTTGCGTCATACCCTCATAACTATTTACTTAGAACTTAAAATGAAAACACAAGTGTCGTGAACCGACGAATGGACCCAATTTGATGCGGCTTAAGACTGAGAATGGTGTGGTAGAGGCGAGGCCACACACGGCGACAGGCCGCCGACAAACGTGCCCGCTAAGTAAACACCGCCACCACGAGATGAGCACCTCTCTTTGATTGTCACTGCGGTCGGATGCTGCGTGACCGGCTCTACTGCCGTACGCCTTAGGAAGTCAATATATAGTGTTATGAATGGATATTGTACTGGTCGCTTTGAAAGGTAATAAGGAATCGTTTTACAGAAATTAGTTGAAATTTAACAATTATAAAGTTTTTACTTGAATATATAATATTTATTTTAATTTAATACAGATACAGAGGCAAATTAAACACGTCATACGATTTACTACTTTAAAACTCAATTTATCATTATTTTATCCTATTATATACGTGTTTAAGTGCGTTTTTTAATGTTTTAAATACATTTTTTTTAAAGTTTCATTACAAAATTAATTGAAAATGTGATTGGTTTAGGGTTCGATTCCCACTCGGCGAAATGATTTATTTAAATTACTTTCATTTCCTCACTCTGGTATAACAAAGTGCGGCGTTGTGTACCGCCACTTATCACACAATGTTTTGAATTCGTCGCAAAGCTTGACACTAGGTACTTCCTGTGTACCCTGCTATGCGGGATTAAAAGCATAAGAAAAAATGTAGGTACTTTCTCGGTGTTAGTTTAGTATAACGGCGTGTGTTGTACCTCTAGCCAATGTAACATAATTTCTATATATTTACTATTTTTAAAGTGTTATTCCACACTTAGGATTAGAAAACATCTTAGAAAAAACGTATAAAAATTTTCTAAGATGTTTTCTAATCCTAAGTGTGGAATAATAACACTTTAAAAATAGTAAATATTAAAATAAAATAGCAATCTTTCTTGTTAAACGATTATTTCTTAATAATCTTTAAGTAGTAGAAATTTGTAAAAATCTCTCTACAGACATGCTAACAACATAAATAAGTTGTAACAAAACGTATAAGAATTTCGACGCAGCTGGTAGTAGAACGCATGGCTTAGCGGTCAGAGCGCTTCGACGGTATCCAAGAGGCGCGGGTTCGAATCCCGCTGCGTTCAAATTTTTATACGTTTTTTCTAAGATGTTTTCTAATTTCTATATAGTTGAAAATGGTTTACAACAAAGATATTTTTGCCTATCGATTAATTAAGGTCGTCTATAAATATACAGCTCTCATATTAGGTTGGTTTTCTGGGATATAGATGTGCATACATGGTGATAATGTAGTGAGTACTGATAAACTAGTCTCTTGATTTGCTTGCTTATTTTAAAGGCGCTGTTATATTTGAGCACTGTGTTAGTATGTCTATCATATTTTACTATTTTTAAAGTGCTATTCCACACTTAGGATTAGAAAACGTTTTTGAAAAAGTAAGTAGAACGTATGGCGCAACGTATAACGGTAGCGATCAGAGTGCTTGGACGGTTTCCAACAGGCGCGAGTTCGAATCCTGCTGCGTTCAAAAACGTTTTTTTAAAATGTAAGTCTATCGATTTTCTAAATTCCAATAGATACAAATGATAATTACATCGATTTTTTAAGTTTCGTAACCAAAGGGTAAACCCGAGGACCTATTACTGAGACTTCGCTGGCCTTCTATCCGTCCGTCCGTCTAACCTGTCAGTCACCAAGCTGTATTTCATGAACCGTTAAGTCTAGACAGTTGAAATTATTAGATGTCATGTATTTCTTTTGGCGCTTCAAGAAACAAAATCAATACTAGTACCCTAAGAAGACATACACCAAATATGTTGTTTTTTTGTTTTATTTTTACCGGAATTGCTAATGGCAACAGGTATCCGATAGACAGGAGCTAATGGTACCCGACTGAAATATTCACAGAATATGTACAATACTAACAGTCACTGTTTAAAATTATTATTTCTACACTTTCTTCGTAAAAAAGAAAGTAATTAACTTCTAGATATTGTCGACTTCTATGAAATTTATGGACGTCCATTCAATTAAGTCAATATTAAAAACATATTCTTAAATAAAGTATATTTGTCATTCTACCCAAATTCTATTGTGATATTAAGGTGTGGAATTCATTGTAAAACTATACTTGGAAAGAGCAACCGTTGAGTTTCTCGCCGGCTCTTCTCAGCAGAACAGCCTTTCGAGCCGGTAGTAGCTTCCTGTAGCTGGCAATACTGATATTTTACGTTGATTGACGATTTGAAAGTGTTTTTAATTGCCTATTAGAATTTAAAAAAATGTGAAGGCCTTTTCCTTTAAAAAAATCTTTTAACAAATGTTATATTGAAATAAGTTATAACGACCTGATTTACTCACATTTCGATATCTTTCTCAACTTTTTCTCCTTTTAACGGTCATTTGAAGGCCAGATGCTAGTAATACTTATATTTATACAAACATACGACTGTATGATAAATTTTGTTATACTTATTTAACATTATATATCACATGGTGATTTTACAAAATGTGTTACAAAATTACGAATAAAGCGACCAAAGGAATAAAGTGGCCAAGTTATTTAAGGTAGTAGAATAGAATTCTAATAGAAGAACAATAACTATATTTTAAATATATCATTTAAATTTTATGAAAACATCAAATGCTGCCAACATCTGTTTGTGTGGAATATATTCGTCTTGCTAAGTCAATCTTAACGATTGTTAAACGTAAAATCTTGTTCCTGACGTTCTCGTTGTAAGTAAATTCTACTTAGTAGAAAACTAAGAAAGAATTTCACGTACACACTTGGATACTCTCCCAGGACACCATCTTGAACAATATCAGCTTCCTATATCCAATGGTTCTGACAATTATCCACAACAATCTCAGCGAGTAACAGAAGAATTAGAAATTCGAACCTGTAGTCATGGAAATAGCAACATCTGACCTTACTAATCCCCATAAACGATTATATACAGTACAATACAAGTACATACGCCATACATATTGAAACTAAGCGACACTAACAGATTTATCGTATTTATCGTTATAAACGTTTGTAATTATTTCATATCGGCCCGCGACCGGCGTACGTAATGTAGAGCGCGGATTGGTTGGCGCTAGTCGTTAAAGTCCTCGTAAACTAACCCTCCGCTAACTAACAAGGACTACTTTCGAATAAACCGTGCACGTTAAATGATTTCCATTTATGTTTGAAACCATAGTATTTTACCTTTTCATATGGAAAAAATGCGTGAAATCAAAGTGCTTTGACATTGTCATAGGAAACGTTACCTAAAAAATCAAGTTATATATAGACTTTTCGACTTAAGTGTATTTGGTTCATACTAATTTTAAGTCAGACATCGTGTACTTACGTTGTCAGCAAATTTTTAAGTTCCGTATCTAATTTTCATTCTAACTATAGAGATAATGAGTGTCAAGTAATCTTATTGTATAATAAAAGATATGAATAAATACGTACGAGATACAGAGGTCCAATTTAATTTTCAAGTTACGAAGATTTTTTTTTAGCTTCACGCTTTTATCCCGCATAGCAGGGTAGACAGAAAGTACCTAGTGTCAAGACACTCCGTACTTCGCCTTCCACCGAAATCGACATTGAATTGAATTTCGACATTGCGTGTTAAGTGGTGGAACTCAACACCGCCCGTTGTCTTTTACCAGGGCGAGGAAGTGAAAATAATTGAAATGTAATTACTTCCTCGAATGGGGATCGAACCCACAACCGATCGCGTTTACAGTCAGACGCTGTCTCACTGCGCCACGACCGGCCTCAAAGTTACAAAGATGGCTGATCAAAATGGCTTTACAGATCTCACTGGTAATTTCGACGGAAAGATAATTGAAATTTAGAATAATGGGAACTTCGGTGGGTGAAAGGAAAGGAACAAAAGATTTTTTCCAGATTTGTACATTGTTTTATCGACGACTTAAACAGGTACTTGTAAAACTAATGGTACAACATATATAATTAATGAGAAACTTTAAGGAGGTAAACGATGAAGACATCAAGATGGAAGCTTACAGTAATATATATATATTTTACAAATATTTTTTCATAATTTAAACATAATAAAAAATATATTATATGGGTATAGGTAATATTTTTGAAAAAAAACGTAAAAAAATTTGAACGCAGCGTGTTTTTTTGTAATCCTAAGTGTGGAATAACACTTTGAAAATATTAAATATTATATAAGTATGTTAGAATACACAAGTGAAATATATTTAAACAATAATAATAACGTCAGGATTAGAAGACCAGGGAGCATCGAACACAATCGACTATTCGAAACTCAACGAGTGTAAGAGTCTACTGTGGCTTACCGACTTATATAGGCGAACTTACCTAAGGAAGACAAATCAGAGTTGAAAAGGAAAAAGCTTTTTGTATCAATATTATTATTCAAATAACTTCCTTTAAAATATAACCATTAAGATCGAATGACGTTCCGTCAATTACTAACACTTAGGGCTAATGTCCAATATTACCTATTTATAATTAAATAATTCTAAATATTTTGTCCCATTTTAATGTTATTTTGCAATACTTGTATCTCTACACTACAGACTTCGACGGGGACGGCAGTTTAAAACCAGATATGCAGAAAGTTTCGGCTATTTGCTCTAATAAAACTAATAACACGCTAATCTCTATCATAATTTATTACTCATGATTGATTTTTTGGAATTAATGACTGAAAATTATTATAGACACGTTTAATTAAAGCCGTAATGGCGCAGTGGAATAGTGTCACACTGTAATCACGATAATAGAAGGTTTCGTCCACATTTAGGAGAAATGATTATATTTAAACTATATCAATATTCCCTTCTGGCAATACAAAGTGCCTTTTTATTCCACTGCTACTGCTACTGCCCACTCAGAACGCAATGTGGAATTTTAGCGAAAAGCGGAGAAAATAGCGTCATGACGGTAGGTTAACTCGGCATACCCTGGTAGCCGAGATAAAGACAGTATCCACTGACTCATTACTACTTATTTATCTCATAAAAAGCGTGAGTTTTAATTTAGAGACATCTAAAAATTTTATTATTTTTACTAACACACGATCCAAATTTTATTTCAAAATAGTACTTTAATGTATAACCTTGCAATACCTAAGTAATGTGTATATATTAGTAGATCAAACTATGGTGTACACGATGGTTTAACTCTATTATAAAATATAAAGCTCTACGCGGAGGAATGTTATATATTTTTATCACTCTGGTCATTATTGAATAAACAGATTCGTTAGAGAGTAATACACGAAGGCGGTGCGGGCGTAAAGATAATAAAAGAACGATCCAATAATTGTAGGCTATAGGTATACGTATCTTACTTACGCCGAGACCGGTGGCGCAGTGTGATAGTGTTTGACTGTAAGTGCGATCGGTTGTGGGTTCGATGCCCACTCGGGGGAGTGATTATATTTAAATTATTTTCACTTTCTTGCTCTGGTAAGATACAGTGCGGCGTTGAGTTCCACCACTCAACATGCAATGTCTGTTCATATGAATTCGGTGGAAAGTACGGAGTGTCTTGACACTAGGTACTTAATAAATAATCAAGAAATTCACGATAATTATTTATTAATAAATCATACTTACTATTATTTACAATGCTTTTTTTTATGAAACCTACATTTTTTAAGTCTTACAGTAGCTAAACAGTACATTTATAAATATAATGAAAATGTATCCCGTTGTCCGTTTATTAAGATATATTGGTCATATATATGAGAAGAACTTATTATTGGAAGCATTTATTAATCAATGAAATAAAATCCAAAATAATCATTTTTAATATTTCATCTCGGAAACGACTTAACTGATTTAGATAGAGTTTTCTCTATTATATTTTGATATCTTCTTACTTTTTTTAACATCTAGTGTTTTATTCCTATTGGTTCGTAAATAAGAAAGCTTTAATAATTTAATTTATTTTATTTGACAAAATCACAGGTATTCACTAGTACATACAATATTAAGTAAAGTTGGTTGTTAGTTTGTTGAACATTTAGTGGTATTATGTACTTTTCCCGAAGAGCGGTAACCAAAGTGACGAAAATAATGCGTGCTAGAAAATTTTAAACCGTAGAGTCTAGTAACAAAACACTGTTTTCTCCACTTCCAAAAATAACAACAACGTCTTTATCTAACCAATAAATATAATTATTAGGAGAAAATTATTAGGCGAATGAGAAGCGAATCTGTAACTATCAAATCAAATTATACATAGAGATACTGTCCCACTACGCTACGCGGCGTCAAATGTATATTACTTTATATTACAAAATAAATAATTAAAAGAAACCGTTGAAACGAAGCATATTTTATGAAAACCCATCCAACCATTGCCGCCTTTGTTCTGCTTCAAACGGATACTTTTGGTGTGGAAACGCAATATATTTCAAATAAAGCGAAATTAATGAGTGGTAGTTTCGACGAAAACACTAGTAACTGTCAACGGTGGAGCGTCAAAGGCGCGTCGTAAATTAAACGTGTGCGGAGATATATGTCCCGGCTCCCGACTCGCGCCGCCCGCGCCGCCCCCGCCGCCCGCGCCGCCCTCGCCGCCCGCCCCGCACGCGCGTGGCGGGTCACTTTATAATCAATTACTGATTTTCATATTATTAAAAACATATTTAGGCAATATTATAATACAAATTTAAGGTCTTAGCCACCAGACTTGTACAAAAGAAATAAGAGTCTGTAGCGACTGTTGTTTTAATAAATAAGACCAATAAGTAACGTTTTCAGGTGATTTTAATTAAAATGTTAGATAAAGAATTGTGCTGTGGTATAATTGCAGGTTACTTTGATATGATTCGAAATGAATATGAAATACATTACGTTTTTTATTAATTTCATATATTCAGATATCAGCGGTGTCTAAGTAAAATTATTTTTATACTGTCCTGTCCTAGCTAGGTTTCTCGATAGCAAGAATAAACAAACAATTTAATATTATTTCATAATTTTAATTATATACGTTCTCTATCGTATATATAACGGGGAGTGTTCTGAAGAACTGTTTGACCTGATTCCTGCCACTAAATTTTCCAACCGCACAGTACGTAATAGACTAAAATTGTATCCCTACCATCTGGATACATGGTGTTCTTCTACAGTGGTTTTGTAGGAATTTCCTTCCACGTGCCACACAACTGTGGAACGGCCTACCTGCGGCAGTGTTTCCAGGTCGTAACGACCTGCAAACACTGCATGAACACCTTCAAAAAGCGCGCTTATTCCCATCTTAAAGGCCGGCAACGCGTCTGTAGCTCCCCTGGTGTTACACGGGGCCGTGGGCGGCGGTGATCACTTACCGTCACGTGACCCGCACGCTCGTTTGCCTTGCCTGTCCTATAAAATAAACCATAATGTTAAAAAAGTAAGGTTGAAGAGAATGCTTATGTAGCAAAATAAAATATTCAGAACAAAACGTACACTAAGAATATATCTAATCACCATTGGCGGCGTTCTTTTCAATCTTTACACATAAAATTTGTAATTTAGTTATTTTACGTTTCAAATATTCAAACTTACCAGTTTCCTTTATATCTAACGTTGTTATAAGCAAAATATAATATGGTTACATATATAACTTTTTGACAGTAATTGTAACAACACGTCAGGGAATTCTAATGTTTGTCTAAATTATGTACGAAAACTCATAAACTTGCCGTTTTCATTGTTCCTCTTTATATATCTTTTAAAATATTGCTTTATTAATCACGCTGTTTGTCACTTTCTTTAACAATGGTGGTAAATTGAGAGACTTTATTTTTTTTCTATATTATTATGAACACAGACAGACAGTTTGATCCTAAATACATATGATTTGTACTTTATTTTTGATTTTTTTTAACATCAGTTAGAAGTTAACTTTAGTTAGTTTTGCTTTGTATCGACGTGAGAACATCGTGTTACAGACACCTTCCCGAGTCCTAGGATTTGGGACAGGTTATGTGGGACTCCAGATTGGCAGATAAAGGCCTCCTCGCTTAAACCCAAAGTCACGGTGCTCCATCTCGATCGCCACCAGCCAAGGTCGGGGAAACCCAATTTTCCGTTACTAATCACACATCGGCAGAAACTAGCTACCTACGGTTCATAGACTTAGTATATTTTCTAAGGGAGTCCAGTTTCAGTGCAATAATGATATCGGCTATTTGCTTGGTGAATAATTGTACAATATAATCCTAAGTCTAACTATCTAACTCCTGATAATCCCGTAAAAGATCATTTACAGTGCTAAGTTTGCATTTGCACGCTACAATATGTATATATTAGTTTTGTTTTGTTGTGTCCAATAAAGAATTCCATCTAACTATCTAATAATTTGAAGAAGACAAAAATTTTCAATAACAACTGATTTCCCATATTTATGCAAATTTTAAAGACACTGTCAAGTGCTTATTAGGTGATGGTACTCCATTTTCATATTTTTGAATCACTTCGGGAAATATGTATCTTAACTATATATGCTTCTCTATCTCTCTTTGCTTTGCTTCTCAATAAAATTATGCGGTCTAAGTTATATGAGAACATTTTATATAAAAAACTTAAAAAAAAAATATTTTCAAAAAAATAATAATAATTAAAATAAAGAAATACATTAAAATAATAAAATAAATATCAAACACACTTACACGGCCATATAAAGTTACTTATAAGTTGTCATGGCAACGCGTATTTTAAAACCAAAATCAATATTCTTTATTCAAGCAAGCTATTTCAAGCACTTTCGAATCGTTAATAAACATAAAAGTGTCAGTATTGTCAGTATTGTCAGTCAGTGAAGCTACCACCAGCTGCCACCAGCTCGGAAGACAGCTCTGCTGAGAAGAGCTGGCGGGAAACTCAACAGATGATCGTTTCAACTTTAATTTTACAATAATTTCACAACTGGCATTCGCATGAATAGCACTTAACTTAGCACACTAACATCGGTATAGAATTCTGGGGTAGAAAAATATAATAATATGTTTTGTACACAATTATTGTTGCTTTGATGTTAAACAAGTGATACATTTATTATGATTGTGGAAGTTTTAATTTAAAATATGTTTATAGTCATACTTTTCTCAAGTAAGTGAAATGTAATTTCTTTTTGAGAAATAAAGTATCTTTAACCATAATAATATCTTAGATTTTCGCGATTTTACACACTTTAAATGAAACTACTTTAAGTGGATTAATCGCGTATATTTTGGTATTCGAAAATACATTTTTGAAATGAAAACACAGTTTACAGTAGTCAGTGGTCACAGGTAGACTAGAAAATCTACGCGATTAGTCCGTTTAAAACAGTTTCATTTACGAATTTTGAATAATAATAAACTTTCTCGATTTTCCCAAATTTTTTAACTGGCCTCTAGTCAATATTAATAATTCATTTTACAAGCTAAAGTCCTTTCCATGTTATACGTAGGCAATTCAAATCAATAAAATGTAGCGCGACTGCGTAGATTAAGGATTGGCTACGGACAGCGACCCGCGTGCAAATATAATTTATATCTCGCTTTGTGATAACTTGTGTTAATAAGTGCGATAATATTGTACATATAATTTAATTATATAACTCAAGGAGTCCCTATGTGGCGCAGGTGGACAGCGTCTGACTGCAAACCCGCTATGGGTTCGATTTCCAGTTGGGGAATGTTTAGCTTCACGCTTTTATCCCGCTTAGCAGGACAGAGAGGAAGGGAAAATTTAAATACAATTATTCCCCCGAGTGGGAATCCAACCCACAACCGGTCGCGCTTACAGTCATAATGTTAAGATTTCAATTCTATTATCATTTATTTGCTCTGGAAAGACAAAGTGCGGCGTTGAGTTCTGCCACCTTCTGACTATCTTGCTATGTAAAAGCATGTGGCTGCAATAAAATACATTTCTCAATAATATTATTTAACTATAGTTTTTATTATTATTATATATCATATGTGGTATAAATATAATTAAAACTTTATGCAAGGGAAGCGTTATGTTGTATTTTTACCAGTCTAGATTAATACGTGCCTAATTTCGCTCTACAGGAAATTAAATGAGAAAATTAGTGATAAATCTGTGGACAAATTCTTAGTGTCCACCCTGAACAAAAGCGCAAACTGATAATAAGACAAAATCATAAACGGGCGCAGTGTGACAGCGTCTGACTGTAAACGACCGGTTGTGGGTTTGATTCCACTCGGGGGAGTTGTTGTATTTAAGAATTAATTTCACTCAATCGCTCTGGTAATGCAAAGTGCAGCGTTAAGTTCCACCGCACAACACACAATGTCTCGAAAGCGGTGGAAAGCGAAGCACGGAGTGTCTTGACACTAGGTACTTACCGTCTACCTTGCTATACAGGATTTCTAGTGTTGTAAAGTTCATATATTTAGAACGAGGCAAAATATTCATGTTTATAACAAAAGTAACAAATTATAGTATTATTAACTGGATGGAATGGCTTAGTAGTGTATTTAGGCGGTTTTCGAAACACCCAGGTTCGAATACCTGCAATTTTTACATTCTTTTCATATAACACATTTTAACTATTATATATTTTTATAATAACTTGAAAAAAAATCATCAAAGCGTCATAAAGCATACTGGTTCTTTGCACCGCTATTTGAAATATTAGCTCTACATTGAAGTTAAAAGGCGATCTTTATTTCGGTCCGCTCGGCCCACGCCTCTTCCCGTCCGTTTTCGGCGACTTGCGGGTTGATTATTTTAAACTGTTTGGGTTCGCTGGCTACTTGAGTGTTTTTTACGTGACCTTAGTAAAATACTATTCTATATACGTTTATATGGAAAATACTATACTTATATGGAAATATTATATTAACATTTTAAATGATTTTAGTTTTGTTAATAGTAATATTATATTATTTATACCTTTTGTGACTTGATTCTGTTATGCGCATACTTTAAAGAAATAAGAAGTATAAGATTAACTGCAAAATGAAGTTAAAATAAAAACACATTGAGTGCATTGTGCGAAAATGTATGATATTGAAGTCGTACTACAAATTTCAGCTTAATCGGACACTGGGACGTTATTCAAAATAGGCTTGCAACATTTCACACTAGGCCGGTCGTGGCGCAGTTAGACAGCGTTTGATTGTAAACGCGACTGGTTGTGGGGTCGATTCCCGAGGGAATGATTATAATGAAGTTTTCATTTTTGTCGCTCTTGTGGGATAAATCGTGACACTGTCTGTCCGCTATGCAGGTTAAAAGCTTGAAGCTAAAAAAAACTAACACGGCAAATTGACGAATATATATATATATATAATATATAATAATACATATATATATATATATATATATATATATATATATATATATATATATATATATATATATATATATATAATTATAAGGATACGGTCAATATGTAGGCAAGTTTATGACTATAGGGTGTGTAGTTGTAACACCGCAAGCACCCCCCGCGAGTCGGCGGCTTTCATCTCAAAGGGACGAGTTCATGGAAGCTGCGGAAATGCATACGGTGTAGGGGCGTGCCTCGTTTACCCCCCACTTGACGAGAATTTACATATATATAAATATACTGCTAGGTTTAAGTTATTATTTGAATAATTTAGCCTAGATATGTTTATAATTAAATATATTTTAACTAAGAAAAGATTTTTTTTATTTGTGCTTTAAGTAAGAAACTATATACATTACTTTTGTATTATTGTCGATATTTTTACTTTGAGGCTATCGTGGCGCAGTGGGACAGCTTTGGGTTCGGGTTCAAAGCGCAATTGATTATGGTTTCGATTTCCACTCGGTGAAACGTTTATATTTGAAATTAACTCCATTCTACGTCAGTCAAAGAACGGCGTCTGTTTAGTTCACCATTTAATTCAAGGCTGTCAACGGAGTGTCTTGACACTAAGTTACCATTAACTATCTTGCTAAAAGCTGCTTTTTCTTAAATTTTCACCTTCATATTTATTTATTGTTACTAGCAATACAAAAACCTACACACATGTAAAACGTGTCCGTTTCAAATATCCTGAAAGTATTTAAATATTGTAACAGTATGATCCTGGTTCGTTGCGGTGTCGCGTACAGCTGTCACGTCTGTGACAGATAGAGTTAGTTGAATACTCTTACCTACATATGAGATGTTATTTGAGCAACATTCCTTAGCTTTAAATGTCAAAGATATAGGTTCTTTACAATACTTGTAATATAGACCAATATTTCAACTTTTCGACAAAATACCGTTAAAACAATTTTTTCTTCGAGACCGATCGTGGCACAGTGGGACAAGGTTTGACTGTAAACGCGATCGGTTGTGGGTTCAATTCGCACGCGGGGTAATGATTATGTTTAAATTGTTTTTATTTCCTCACTCTGGTAGAGAGAAAGCGTGACGTTGAGTTCTGCCAAGCCAAGAAAGTCAAGTTCGGAGTGTTTTGACACTTGACTTCGTGTCTATTGACATGCGGGATAGTAGCGTGGCGCTATACAAAAATTTCTTCAATTTCACTAAATTTTTGGTCAAAATTTCTACCGGATGTACGATTATTACTCTTTTACGTCACAACTACTGAACGGATCTTGAAAGTCAATCTTATAGTAATAAAGCTTACCCATTAAAATAACACATCCTACAATTTAAAAAGATTTTAAGCAATTTTGTCATACACAAGTATTCTAGGAACTACATAGTTAGTTTATTACATACAGTAAAATAAAAAAAAACAACTTTAGAGAGTTTCTAATAAAGTGTACGAAAATAATAAAAACTTAGGCATTTCGTCATCATTCCTTATGTTTGAAGTCACATGTGGGCTAGTGACGTCACTCACCGCGGCGTCCCTTGACACTCGACACCGGTCCGCGACATTGTGAGTTGTGAACGGTCACAAGCACTCGGCTCTGCAATTTCACGCCCTTTGTGATTCGTCCTTTATTGGTCCTATATTTAATCTATCCTATACTATATATAAAAATATTTAATAGTAATAATATATAGAAATATTTTTTTATTTTTGAAAAAACGTACAAAAATTTGAACGCAGCGGGACACGAACACGCGCCTCTTGGATATCGTCCAAGAGCTCTGACCGCTAAGCCTTGCGTTTGAACGCATGGCTTAGCGGTCAGAGCGCTTGGGTTCGAATCCCGCTGCGTTGAAATTTTTATACGTTTTTTCAAAAATGTTTTCTAATCCTAAGTGTGGAACAACACTTTAAAAATAGTAAATATTTTTTTATCTTGTGCAAAGTAAAGATGAGAGATAAAACTTAATGTCAAGAAACCTTCCTATCATCATATATATATATATTCCTTCCTATCATCATATATATATATATATTCCTTCCTATCATCATTAATATATATATCATATATATATATATATATATATATTAATTTGCGCACTTAACGGCGGAACTCAATTTAGTGATATATTTTACCAAACCGTTCATTCTGAAAATCAAATCAAATCCACAATATTGATGGTTTGATTGGAGATGACATGGTACATTGGCTTATGAAGTAGTATTATTCACACTAACGATTACGGCAACACTAAAACCGGCGGCTTTGGACCGGCGTTCGACCTTTATACCATTTTTTTAAATACTTTTAAACCGCTTTAATATGAATCAATGAATGTTACATTTATAATACAATATTTGCAAAATATGAAACTAATAATATAATTAAGGCAGTCTGACTAAACGCGACCGGTTGTGGGTTCAATCCCCACTCGGGGAATGATTTTAATTAAATTATTTTCGATTCCACGCTCTGGTAAGACAAAGCGTGGCGTTTAATTCCACCACTCTACGTGCAATGTCTCGAATTCGGCGGAAAGCGAAGTACGGAGTGTCTTGACACTAGCTTGAAGCTAAAATAATAAAATGAAGTTAACATATCTGGCAGTACAGCTACGTAATTTAAGCTTTTTTTAATTATCTTTTCTAATTTAATACTTATTGCCTTTAATTACGTATAATTACAAGGAGTTTGGTTGGAAGTATTTCATCGTAAACATGTGCTAATCATCACATTTGTAACAAACATTATCCAGTCTATTTCGGCCGCGTTCGCAATAAAACACACGAGCACCGTATTGTCTTATTCTGTGGGTGCGGAGACTAATTTGTACCGCCGTTATATATTGCCTCTCCTCGTTTTGTACCAAATACTTTAACAATTCCTAAATTTTTTTATTTTTTATGACACATTTTATCTCCTTTCCAGTAGATTTATAAAGAAATTAATGTTAGGACACTCCGTTTTGGATTTGTAAATTAATTTTTAAGTAAAGTTGTGTTAAAATTAAAAATATTCTTTTCATTTCCAATATTAGATTAGATAAGTCCACGTAAAGATAAATGAATGATGAAGATGGAGTCCAGAAATATTGTGTTGATTTTTTATTTGATTTACTGATATCAATATTATAGCAAATTTCAATTCGTGAATCCTATAGAGTCAAATATGTGAGTTTTTAAAACCATATATTTTATAATATATCGTTCATATACGACAATATGTTTATTAAGATATATTTCCCGTCGTGGTGCAGTGGGACGACGTCTGACTATAAACGCGATTGATTGTGAGTTTGATCCCCACTCAAGGGAGTGATTGTATTTAAATTATTTTCACTTCCTCGCTCTGGTAATACAAAGTGCGGCGTTGAGTTCCACCACTCAACACGCAATGTCCCAGATTCGGTGGAAAGCGAAGTAGGGAGTGTCTTGACACTAGGTACAGGAAATACTCTGCTATGCGGGATAAAAGCATGAAGCTAAAAATAAATAAAAAAATAAAAATATATTTCAATATTTGATACTTTAATGCTCATAACAGGCAGTGACGAGCTGCTGTCAAGACACTTCGCTAATGACTTTTTAATTAAATTAAATTAAATTACATTATTAATATATTAAAACTGTAATTACTACTAAAATAGTACTTCTGCTTTTTGTTCTGAACATTTATATTTGATTATAAACTGAGCGTTCCATATAACAGAACCATAGGAGGAAACTTTGGGAAATTTAATAAAAAATATCACATGCAAGGTGTTTTAAGTAAAATTAACGTATCACGGTATAGAGTTAGAAGCGATATGTGTAATTTAGTCTTGGTAAACGGTGGTCTTTACCATTATATGGTCCTCTAATATTGGTGGTAGGAGTATTCTAGTAATGCTAGTATACTTGTAGTGTTAGTATGCTTTTAAGACTTGTGAGCTGATATAAACAACCTACAAAAACAAAATTGAGGCCGATCGTGGCGTAGTGTCTGACTGTAAAGGCGACCGGTTGTGGGTTCGATCCCCACTCGGGAGAGTGATTATATTTAAATTATTTTCACTTTCTCGCTCTGGTAAACACAAAGTGCAGCGTTAAGTTCCACCACTCAACACGCAATGTCTCGACTTTGGTGGAAAGTGAAGTACGGAGTGACTTGACACTAGGTACTTTCTGTCTACCCTACTATGCGGGATAAAAGCGTGAAGCTAAAAAAAAACAAAATTAGTTAGTCATCTTCCTAACATCAAACAATGAATTAGAAAAAAGATATAAATAACCTTTAAAGAGATCTCTGATTTTTAGGATTTTTACACATTCTTAATGAAACTGTGTTAAACGCGAGTAATCTGTTTAAAATAGTTTCATTCAGAATATAAATATATTTTATTCCAAGTAAGGTGCCAGTTCGATTCTTACACCGAGGAATTATAAAAAATAAATATGTCTCTGCTCTGGTAAGACAAAACGCGGCGTTGAGTTCACCATTCAGCACGTAATGTTTCGATTTCCAGAATTATCAGGATAGTCAGGGACAACCTAGTGTCTTGACACTAGGTTGTTCCTGACTATCCTGTTATGCGGGATGAAGCATGAAACTCTTTTGTAAATCTCTTTAGTATATACTTTAGAATAACTTTTATTGGGATTACTATCTGTAATTATATGTATAAGTGAATAAATCTTAACCGTACTATGAAGGTAATATCTTCTGCTCGTTAATTAAATATAATTCTTTTGTTTTCTACTCAGATCCGAATGCAGCGGCAATGGGTAACCCCGCCATGGGTGCCGGAGCCCAGCAGTACGGGGAAGTGAACCAGCTGGGTGGAGTATTCGTGAACGGGAGGCCGCTACCCAACGCGGTTAGATTACGGATTGTGGAGTTAGCGCAACTTGGGATCAGGTAAGCGTTAAGTATCAGTCTATGTCGTAAATGTTGAGGATAAAATATCTTCTGTTTCTATGTGATAAAATTTCATACAATATTAAAAAAAGTGTTCCGATTGAACTTGTATATATTGATATATTTACCCCACATTACTATACTGGGGCCCGCTCGCGGCTTCGCCCGCGTGAACTCACTATAGCTATTTCTTTCTTTTTCATGCACGCGTACTTGCTTAAATAGCAGACTTTGCAAAAACAATATTTTACCTTAAACCTTCATAATGTCACCTTATCTTAAAAGCCATTTTACGATAAGGTGAGTTTAATGTCATCTTGGACAGGTTGTGTGGACATGTGATTTCATACATCCTCTAATGACATCACAATCCAAATGTGATTTCCCTCACCCACATGCCAACGGTCCACATGTAATTTCATCTTTCCACATATGACATCATGGTCCATATGTGATTTTATCCATCCACATATGACATCATGGTCCATATGTGATTTTACTCATTCACATATGTCATCATGGCCCACATGTGATTTCTTCTTTCCACACATGAAATCATGGTCCACATATGATTTTATCCATCCACATATGTCATCATGGGCCATATGTGATTTTATCCATCCACATATGACATCATGGCCCACATGTGATTTCATCTTTCCACACTTGACTTCATGGTCCACATGTGATTTTGTCCATCCACATATGACAACATAGTCCACATATCATTTTACCTATCCACATATGACATTATGGCCCACATATGATTTCACCCTTCCACATATGACATCATGGTCCACATGTGCTTTTTATCATCCACATATGACATCATGGTCCACATATGATTTCACCCTTCTACACATGACATCAAGGTCCACATGTGGTTTTACTGATCCACATATGACATCATGGTCAAATGTTCTCTTTTTGACGTTCTAATTTAAGTTAATTCTAACACAAACAAGTTAAGTTTTTGCTAAATATTTTATGAACAGAATTGATTTTTCTACTCTTTTGTTGTATACGAAATGCGGCGAAGACGCGAGCGGCCCGCCGTGAACTACATGGTCTTCAATTATATTTTTGCACCCACTGGTGTTCTTCTTTAGATCAGTATCTTTGTTGTTTTTTTCTCTTCTAAATTTAATTTACCTCATTTGTCACAAATTAAAATCCACTCCGTAGTTTAAAAGATCTACAACTCACAGACTACAGACACAACTTCATTTCATGCCATGAAAGTATAAAATGAAGGCGCAGTGGGACAGCGTTTGACTGTAAACGCGATCGGTTGTGGGTTCGATCCCCACTCGGGGTAGTGATTATATTTAAATTATTTTCACTTCCTTATTACTTTTCTATACCAGATGTCATGGTGTGTCCCACGTTGTGAATATATTCCCGTAAACATTTAATAAACAAATTAGAATTAAAAAATCTATATTCTATCCAGTAGTTTTTGTGTAATTGACGCACAAACGAACAAACAGACAGACACACAGGCTTCTTTTGAATGGTGCTTTAGTTATTAACGTATACAACTTTAGTTCTTAACTTAAGTTATTAACGTATACAATTTAAATTTTGAAAAATATTTAGTGTACAAACTCAACTTCCGGCCATTTAGCAAATGTTTATGCCAATACGTAGATTTTAGTATATTTTTTAATTTTTTAAATGTATTCTTTTTTCATAATAATGTTGCAGTGTTTATACGGATTGTAACATTCATTAAATTCCCTGAATTAGGCTGTCAATTTATGTACAGCTTAAGCAAAACAATAGCATAGAATATAAAATGAACAAAATTAAACTAACATCCACAACACCAGGCCCTGCGATATCAGCCGGCAACTGCGAGTGTCTCACGGCTGCGTCTCCAAGATCCTGGCGAGGTACCACGAGACGGGCTCCATCCTGCCCGGCGCTATCGGTGGCTCCAAGCCCAGAGTTACCACACCTAAGGTAAAATATATATGTTTACGCTTATTCATTTTTTATCTACACTCTAGTGGCACAACACTCTGTACTCCGCTTTCCGCCGAATTCGAAGCGTAGAGTTGAAAGTAAGAGAGAATAAAATAAAGAGAGTGAAAAGCGAACCTCTTATAGTCAATGCAGGAAATTGAGACTTACGTATTACGATTTGTATGTAATTCTTAATTTACCGTTCATTATAATCGTGATTAGTTGTGGGTTCAATTCCCTTTTGGAGAAATCATTTTATTTAATTATTTTCATTACCACGTTCTGGTAAAACAAAGGCAAAGTGGTAAGATCTTTCATATTCACGATGTTTCGATTTAATTAATAATTTCGATGAATTTATTTGTTGTGTTCACTACAGTAGTGTTCCAGACATCAGGTTTTGACCATATGCTATCAAATACCAAAATATATGCGATTAATCCGTTTAAAGTGGTTTCAGTTAAAAATACATGACGCTTTAATATTTATATTAACGCGTATTTGAGAATTGTTATCGTTGTGACGTATGAGTGTCCGTACTCAGTGTTAAGCGAGCCCACTCGATCATTAATGTACTAATCTTGAACAAATATAATCCGATAAATAAACTATTAATTAGCGGTATTAAGGCCGGTCGTGGCGCAGAGTAATAGCGTTTTACTGTAAAGGCTATCAGGTGTGGGTTCGATTCCCACTCGTTGGAGTGACTATATTTAAATTATTTTCACTTTCTCCCTCTATTTCTTGCTCCCGCGTTTTTCTTTCATATAGACAAGTACAGTACTGTTGCAGGTCCGGGTAGTAAACAGAAAGTACCCAGTATCATGACACTCCGTACTTCCCTTTTCCACCGAATTCGATACATTACGTGTTCAGTAGAAGAGCGCTGGGTTCCACCACCAACGCACTTTGACTTACCAGAGCGAGGAAGTGAAAACAATTTTAAATATAATCACTGCCCCGAGTAAGGATCGAACCCGCTATCGATCGGGTTTACAGTCTAACGCTGTCCCTGCGCCACGACCGGCCTCACTTAATATATAAGAAAATAAATAATATCTAAATCTTATAATAAATAAATGTAAGTAGTCATATAATATGTATATAAAAGTAACATTATCGCAATAATAGAAGTATATTTGGCCGCACGCAGTTGTTTCAAAATGGCAATTTACATTTTGCATAAAAATCTATATAAAAATGGCCAAACAAAACGCACACACGAGTTACCATACTAAACTGAAAATATTTAATCTCTAACTTCCACAGAATGTTTCGAATTTTTTTTTCGTTATAAATTACCTTATAATATGAAATTATTGATTCAAATTTTTAGTCAAAACTGATGAAATGCGATGGAATTTATATAGTATATATTTTTGTTAGTAAAATATATTTTTTTAGCTTCACGCTTCTTATCCCGCATAGCAGGATAGATAGAAAGTACTTAGTGTCAAAACACTTGTCACTTTGTCTTACCAGACCGAGGAAGTGGTAATAATACTTGATCATACTTCACAATGCAAAATTACAGAAATCTTAAAACGAAAGTGTATATTTCAATTTTTGAGTACAGTTTTATTTATTTGACAGTGAAAGCTAAATTCGAGACAACACTTAAAAAGGAAATATAACACAACCTTTATAACTTTTTTATCCTACAGATATTAACCACAAAAAGTTAGATCAAACTTACAAGAATATAGACGTAGTACAATAAAAGCGAATAATTTAAAAAAAAACAATAACTTCCAAAAGAAGCGGGTTCAAATCAGTACATCTAGTTTTTTTAATGATACATCTATTTTAGTAAAGATTTTCTTGCAGGTGGTCTCATACATAAAACAATTAAAAGCAAAAGACCCGGGCATATTCGCGTGGGAGATCCGCGACAGGCTGTTAGCTGACGGAGTCTGTGACAAGTACAACGTGCCATCCGTCTCCAGCATCAGTCGCATCTTGCGCAACAAACTCGGCGGTACTTTGTACCCCGTACCACCGCTGTACACCGTCCCGCCACAGAGGTGCTGGCCACTACACCAGCCGTACGATTACTATGTGTATTTACAAGTGAGTATTATCTACTGTTCATACAATTTACTATTCAATGTATAATATCTTTTTAAGAATCTCATGAGGCCGGTCGTGGCGCAGTGTAACAGCGTCTTGACTGTTAACGCGATCGGTTGTGGGTTCGAACCCCACTCGGGGAAGTGAATTACTTTTAAATTATTTTCACTTTGTCTCTCTGTTAAAGAGACGTGTTGAGTTCCACCACTTAGCACGAATATCTCGAATTCGGTAGAAAGTGAGGTACGCAGTGTGTTGACACTAGGTTCTTTCTGTCTACTCTGATATGCGGGATAAAAGCGTGAAGCTACAAAAAAAACTGTCCCATGTGAGGACGATAAATTTGCCAAAGAGGCTTATATAGGTAGTCACATAATCAACGTGTTGTATTTAATTTATAAAAAGAAAATTTAAAACAATTTGGAAAGTATTTTAGAAGAAGAAACAAAGAAAAGGGTATATGTTACAAAATAGCAAACGAAAACAATTAGCAAACGAAAATATATATATTAATGTATATTTAATTTTAAAACTAATACAATTTTAATATAATATGCAACTTTAATCAGAGCAAAATCTCCTAAGTGATTCAGCAACGTACATGAGAATAATAAAAAAAAAACTCATATGTCTATTGCAAACTATACCTATATAGTATGTATATATATTCGATTTATGATAATATTAATAGTACAACAATAGCTCCTATCGATATCGTATCTAATACTTGCAAAAGCCAACCGTTATCCAATAATAACATAAGTTATTTACTTGAACAGAAGCATGCGAAGTTTCGCTTCAAAACTTAGCTTTAAATATTTTTTAGAATTATACTAAATAACTTTTTAAAAATGTAATATTTAATTTGTATTTACATATAAAATATTAAATTTTCCACAGGGTCGTCAACACGCAGCGAGTACGCAGCACGCGTTGCCGCCGCACCCGCCGCCGGCGCCGCACCATGCGCACGCGCATGCTCTCTGACCACATTCTAAAACACTATTATTTTACTAGATTTCATAAAAAAAGCGGTCATTAGTACTACTAGAGACTACAAGAGACTTCTATTCAAGTTCTGCTAGACTAAGTTCATGTTTAAAGTGAAAATTCTAGTGAACGTTTTATTTATTTTAATAGTCTGCTATATTAAGCATTATTTAAAGAAATAGCCGTATGTTAGTAAGTGGGCATTTCTCAATGATTTTTTTTTAGTTTCTACAAATGCCTTATGTTGACAATATTTACATTTGTTCGCAAACTATGTAAAAGCCTCCATGCTTGATAACGCCAATCAATTAGCTTTATGTTTAAATAAACTATATTATTTACTTAAATATTTACAAAGAATGCGAATATATATTTAAACTACTATACCATCAATCAATAAGGATGTGCATTTATCGATTGTAAAAGAAATATTTTCTTAAAACTGATATGTTATAATATTTTAGTGCTAATGAAAGATTAATGTATAATCAATAAATATAAAATAAAATTTGAGGCCGGTCGTGGCGCAGTGGAACAGCGACTGACTGTAAACGCGATCGGTTGTGCATTCGTTTCTGAAACTGAGGAGTGATTATATTTACATTATTTTCACTTCCTCGCTCTGGTAAAAGACAAAGTGTGGCGGTGAGTTCTACAACTCAATACGCAATTTCTCGGATTCGCTAGAAAGCGAAGTACGGAGTGTCTTGACACTAGATACTTTCTGTTTTTTCTTGCTATCCTGCTATCCGGTATAATAGCGTGAAGCTAATAAAAAAAAATTAAGTTTTTTTTTTATGTATCTTTTCGTCTTCATAAAATTCTTTTTAATAATATTTACTAAATCAGCTATCAATATGTGCGATTTCTATATGTATTATCTTGATATGAGTCGATATTATCTGTTATACAAATCGATTTTTATAGCAAATCGATTTGTTAATCCTTTCACATTGTGCCTTTGCCAGTTAGACTTATAATTATATAAATATTTTTAACTAAGTATATAATAAGTGGTGACATATCGGTAACTCTGATTATTGTCTGAATATTTTTTAATAAAATAAGTGATTATTGAAAAAGTATTAATAGTTTGTACATAAAAAAGTAAATATAAGGTAATTTAATTAAATATCTAGTTTGAATATTATTTAGTTATTATAACAAATTAAATGAAAACAACACAACGCCTTTGAAAATATTAGGCAAGGTTGATGAACAGTGCATGGTTTTAGTTTTAAGAGGGGTGCAATGATGTAAATAATAGTTAATAAGATAATTTAAGAACGACATGGGTACTTATTTTAGATTTATTTCTACTTATATATAATCTGTATTATGTTCATTTCTTTTATATCAATTATAAATTTAACATTGGCTTTATTGATAAGCGTTTAATTTATGTATTTACATTCACTTTAAATAACTAAATTATAGATTATTTGCACAATAAACAGGATATATTTGTGTTTATTTTGTGTTTTATTTCATTTTGTAATGTTATTTTTACATCGAAAACAATGAAACGGATTGGCTAATTGATTTTAAAATGCCCCCTGGCATAATGGCCCGCAGTCTTTGCCTCAGGTTTACAACACAAAACAATAACGCAGCGACGAAATATCGGAACGGACACGAATTACCAATTAAATCCTTGCTTTGTTTCGAATTTAATACCACCTAATCTGAAATTTTACTGTATTAATAATTTTTATGGCTGACCGTCGCTGCAAAAAGCGCGGGAGCAAAAAACAAAATGGCTGTTAAAATGACATTTGACACCGTCCGCTTCGTCGACGATGGTAAGGAATGAAAACCGGCCAGTTCAGAGTTGAAATAGTAATATAAATATATTGTTAAATAATAGAATATTTTAGCGTTAAAACTAAAGGTTAATTTAGTTACTTTAACATATATTCACTTTGGTAAGTAAGTACTTTAACTAGCAGATAATTTAAGAAGATATTTGATTTCATGTTACAGATTATAGCGAAATATAGCTAACAAGAAAAGGATCAGCATAGAAGTACGTAACTACTTGTAGGTAGAAAATAAATTATTAATTATACTTACGCATTCATATTTTCTGATCTTATGAATGTCTTCTCTTTATTGAATATCTGATAACGTGAACGCAATCGCAGAAAAGTGATTATATTTAAATTATATCCACTTCCTCCCTCTGGTAAGACAAAGTGCGACGTTAAGTTACACCACTCAACAACGCAATGTCTAGAATTCAGTGGAAAGCGAAATACGGAGTCTACTCTGCTATACAGGATTGCAGCGTTAAACTAAATGAACAGATATCCTACTCAGTATAAGATACTGTCATCCAAGAAGTAAAGTCCAGTAAGTAATTAGAGGCTTTTTAAACGTTAGTGGGGGAGACATGTGAAGCGGGTTTAAATACACATCTCATTATTTCACACAGACTTCGTTATTGTAACAGTAAAATTTAAAAATATTTTATCTGTTTATTTTCGCTTTATTTACTTACTTTAAAAGTTAAATGATCATCTTATACTTTATTGGTTGCTAATGCCAACTACGCACTGAAAGTTCTATACTTTTTTTAGAATATAATAATTAATTGTGTACTATAAGCTACCATATATTTCGTAATTTTCGAAACAAGAATATCTGTTGAAGTCATCACGGCGCAGTCACCGAATCTGTCCGCACATAGCATGGTTGTGAGTTCGAGGAAGGTAGAAATAATTCTCTCAGCCTCACCCGATATGTATTTACATATAACATTTCACATTTCCAATCAGAAACAACCAAGTGTCAAGACACTCAGTTGATTGCTTTATGACATTGCGTGTAGAATGGCAAACTCTACGCCGCGTTTTGTCTTACCAGAACGGAGAAATGATTTTTTTATTATATGCACTTTCAGTGAAAAACGAGAGTGATAATGTTAGAGCGATGACAGTTTAGTTTACCCTAGAGAGTGGGCGACAGGGCGTGGCTACTCTAGTTACAAAGCGATGCGCCTGCGCCGGTGTCACGTACCCTACTTTGTTGAAAAGTCAACCAAAAAAATTTTGAATACAGTAGGAATTTATTGCTTTTTAATAAAAAAAAAATGATATTTTATTAAAAATTTTAAGTCCTTATATTTGGTCTAAGGTATTAGATAATGACATAAAATAATGAAGGTTTCAGTATTTCAGTCAAGACTTAGTCGGGCTGAAACTTTGATTCACCAACTAAGACTGATCTTGGTTTTCAATATGTTTTTTTAGTTTCACGCTTTTATCCTGCAAACACACATCTTGCAAACATTGCATGTGGGGTGGTGGAACCCAACGCCGCTCTTTGTCTTTATCAGAGCGAGGAAGTGAAAATAACTTAAATATAATCACTCCACCGAGTGGGCATCATAATATCGAACTGGGCTCTTATTTCTTATTCGTGTTTTTGATGACATAATACTACTTTTTGTACAATAATTATTAGTACGTAGTAGTTTATTTACATAGATAGCGTGGATAAATCGTAAAACTAGTATTTCCGCATTTTGTTGCTGCTAAATGAGACGCCACAATCTGATTGGATGGTTTTTAATATTTAAGGGTGCTCTTCATACACTTAGGATAAGTAAAAACTACAAAGTTTTTTAGAAAATGTACACAAATTTATATGTAAACATAAAATCTGTCCGCAGATGAGCTACAACTTGGAATCTGACCAAGCGTTCTGACCAATAAACGCCTTTTATAGCTGAGTATTCGGAGATAATATAGTGTCAAGATACTCCTCAGCTTACTCTCTATCAGATATTTGGACATTGAGAAACGGAAATCAGTGCCGCTCATTATCTTATCAGCGCGAAAATAATACAATTAATCACCTGAGTTAAAGATCGAACCCATAGCCAATCGTGCTTGGTGACAAACGCTGCCCTACTGTTCCACAATGGACCCAAAATTTAAAATTAAAGATAAAATATAAATAACATTTGCTATAACAGTAACCACGATAGTTAATTAGCCTTCTAGTGGGCGAGGGGTGTGGCGCGTCAAGTTACAAAGCGCCGCATGCGCCTGCGCCGGCGCAGCGCGGGGACCCGCTTTATGTGCCCGGGTGAAAGAGTGTAAACATATTTTATTGAAATCTAGCGACTTACATGAATTGTATTGGTGAATATGGAACGAAAACTTATTAAATAGCCAATAAATACAGACTCAAGATTATAGTTATAACAGAAAAAACAACTGCATGATTTCTCCTGCATAGTAGGGTAGACAGGAACCTCCGTACTCCGCCTACCGCGGAATAAGGTGCATTGCGTAGCGAAACTCAACATCGCGGTAATGGAAATAATTTGAAATAAATTTGAATATAATGAAAATAATTTGAACATAATTTTACCCCGAACCGAACCGAACCCACAATCGATCACGTTTGCGGTCTTAACTTAATAAGCTCAAAATGTCTTTAAAGGGAGAAAAATACGAAAACAGATAATCTCAACAGAAAGTTCCCTCAACATACTTTACAAAGATAAAAAACATAGTACATAATAAAATTTATAATATTACACTCACAGTGTAGAACAGAAAAAATGAACACATCACTTGGCCGGTTATCGGACTGAATATAGTAAGCTAATTTTGAATTAAGTTTCTTATTAATTTTTATAATAAATTTATTTTAAACAAATAAATTGTGTCTAATTTGGGAAAGGCAGTAATAATATTCCTGCATTTCCCATTTCTCAACCTTTCAACCCAGGGCCAGTTGTATAAGCAATTCGAAATAATCACATGAAATATCAACATCTAATAGATTTACGCTATTTTTACATATATTAAATGAATTTATTTATAATGTATTAATCGCTTGATATTCGGGAAACATTTTAAAAAACACCACGATATAATTTTTGCAAACAGTCTTCCAGTGAACTGTGGGTTAATCTAAAGTACCCACTCGAAACGTCGAGTTGTCAAAAACATGTTTTGGAATATCAAAATATATATACTTCTATTTTTTTTAGCTCCACGCTTTTATCCCGCGGAGCAGAGTAGACAGAAATTATCTAGTGTCAACACACTCCGTACTTCAATTTCCACCGAATTCGAAAGTTGAGTGGTGGAACTAAACGCCGCTCTTTGTCTTTACCAGAGCGATGAAGTGAAAATAATTTAAATATAATCACTCCCCCGAGCGGGGATCGAACCCACAACCGGTAGCGTTTACAGTCAGACGCTGTCACACTGCGCCACGACCGGCCTCGACCGGTATATGAATATGTAAAAATAGCAAACATCTTATACTTTTCTATTATATTTTGACATTTCGTGTGTTTATTTCGATTATTTTTTATCTGGGGTTGACTTAAAAGCACATTTCACCAATCATATGAAGTATATTTTATCAGTGGCCAGAGACGACCTAGCGCCAACACTGTTCTCCGCATTCCGCCCGGTAGCATTGTAATTGCTGATGTGAGGTGTGTGTAGACGTTGTTCTCCGATATAATTTCAAAATGTAAGCTAAAATTATATTGACAAGCAGCAACCTCATTATATATTAATTAATAATTAAGTAAGTACGAGAGGTCGGGGGAGACATCGGTTGACCTTCGAAAACACAGTATCGAAGATACTGGAGGAAGGTCACGTGAAAAGCACGAGGAGCCCCCGAAGGCCATGTATGAATGAATGAGGATGCAAGGACCGTAGCGTTTATCGCTCCGTCCTTTCTGACTACCCCGCAAGGGATAAGCGTGAAGCTAAAAAAAAGCAAGATACATGTCTTAAGTTTTTTTTTTATTTAATATGCTTTAGGTATGTTGTTTTTTCTATAAAATTTCATAAGTTGACATTTTTTTAAATTCGAACCTGCGCCTCTTAGAAACCGTTTAAGCGCTCTAACCGCTAAACCATGCGTTCAAGCATGAATTTATACACATATAAACTTGTACGTTTTTTCAAACATGTTTTCTAATCCTAAATAAGGAATAATACTTTAAAAAGAGTAACCTACAGTGTATCTATTTAACAAATTCCATTTTTAAGATTTTTGTAAGTATATTAAGATTATATATGCGCTTTGCGGTTCTCAAATGTTTCTTATGCAAAATTCACTACGTGAGAACAAGAAAATCCACTCATACTAGAGTTATTTAAAATATTAAAATAAGTATTAAAATTTAAACTACTTCTTAAAACTTAATTATAGCAATTTACATATTTGTTTAAAGTAAATATTGTTTACTTCACACTACTTCGAGGCCGCGCTCAGTGCTGCCATCTCACGAGGAAAAGCAATACAAAAAGACATGAAAACATCACTGTTAAATACACTACTACACGCAAGATGTCGTTGCAATATATGCAATGAAATTGTCAATTGCATAGAATAACTAAAACAATTTTTTTTTATAATAAATAATAGTTTAGTATAACAAAAATATACATTATTTTTTCTAATTTTGATAAAATCAATCAAGGATATGGCTATCTGTAACGTAATAAACGATTTGAAA
Source organism: Dryadula phaetusa (assembly GCA_032432895.1). Lineage (NCBI taxonomy): Eukaryota > Metazoa > Arthropoda > Insecta > Lepidoptera > Nymphalidae > Dryadula > Dryadula phaetusa. Next base: position 5,879,296 of record JAOYRS010000059.1, on the reverse strand, counting down.
GATCGAAATAATCATAATTATAACGAGTCACACGTCCCTATCAATTGAAAACAATGTAAGATAATAGAGGAAAGCCTTTTTGCGCACGACACCAACACGCTGGTGCCGTGCGAACAACACTTAAGAAACAGCGCTCCAATATATGTTAAATATATAAATATATAAATATATATATATATATATATATATATATATATATATATATATATATATATATATATATATATATATATATATATATTTGTAATATGATTTTATTTCCCTTTCACGAATTTGTCACATTTGCACTTATTACAATTTAACATACGAAACCACCAACCAAGGAGTCTCTCAAGACACAGAGGAACGATGTGTGAGTATAATTGGAATGGTCGTGAAATCGATTCCTACTCAAGTAAATTTATTTTAATTATTTTCATTGAAGCCCGGCGTTGCCCAAGGTGTGAAATTATCGTTAAAGAACGGAATATCTTAACATTAGGTTTCCTTTGCCTATCCTGCTAGGTAAACTGGGTAATTAAGTGGGTCATTTTGGAGTGTGTATCCCTAGTATGAGTGTCTCTAATTAAAGCGATTAATAAACATCGTGGCGCAGCGTGACAACCTCCGACTGTAAACGCGATCGGTTGTGTGTTCGATCTCCACTCGGGGGATTGATTATATTTAACATTATTTTCAATTCTTCGTTGTAGTAAGACAAAGTGCAGCGTTAAGTTCTACCACTCAACACGCAATGCCTCGAATTCGGTGCAAAGCGAAGTATGGAGTGTCTTGACACTAGGTACCTTCTGTCTATCCTACTATGTGGGATAAAAAGCGTGAAACTAAAAAAACCTGCATTGCATTAGCTTTACAGTACATTGTACGGCTCACTAGAATATAGCATCAAATCGATCTTGAATATATGAACGGTGGCTAAGACCACCATCTAAGACCACCTAGTGTCAAGACACTTCGTGAATTGTTTCCCGTTCGAAATCGAGGCAATGAGTGATGTGTAACCAACTCGAGAAATGAAATTGAATTTTAAATATAGTGTTTCCCTCGAACAAATAAACAAACGTTACAGTCATACACTGCTACATAACACATGATGATCTTTAAAAAAAAATTATTCCATTAAATGATAATTATTTCTTATAATTTATAATATGTCATAGGAGACCTATCGTTTTTTTATTTATGTTCTCAATCAATTTTTGGGTTTCCTTTCTCTCTAATCCCAAATTTCGGGACTCCTAATTATATTATACATATGCAAATAGATTATTTTCTTTTGACATAACCACTGTAAGTAAGCAGTATCAAATGGCTAAAGATAATTCGGAGAGACAACGCACAGCCGGTAGTAATGTGCGTAGAAAACATGATTTATGACATATAGAGGATAACTTGCAAAGGAGTAATGGGATTTCTTAAAATTTCAAAGAGAACGCGGGACTTTGGCTTCAGGTTTTATAGTTAACCAAAACGGAGAAGCGGGTTATGAATAGACTTTGCAAGATACAACCACTGTTACTTAGTAAAATAGAAAATCGAAGGCTTTTTGCCTTAATTTTTATTTTAACATATCTTAAGTTTTTCCTTATATTACGTATGTAGAGCCTCGTTAGATATGTTCCTCATTTTACCATTTTGCTTGGCGGAATCAAGCGGACCTCTCTTTGAAATATATAATAATTGTTGTGCATATTACTAACAAAAAAAATAAAGTAAGCCCTTTTGAGTTACATTTTTAATTCCCACGGCCACTTCCTGTCGCCAGCAACAGTTTATAAAACTTATACAAAATTAAATTAAACGAAATCAATTAACACATTATAATAAAAGATGGAAGACTAAATTTGAATAGGTGAATGTAAACAAAAAAACGTATAAAAATTTGAACGTAGCGGGATTCGAACCCGAGCCTCTTAGAAACCGTCCAAGCGCGCTGACCGATAAGACATGCGTTCGACTACCGGCTGCGTCGAATTTATTATTCGTTTGTTACTACTTATTTATGTTTTTTAGCATCTCTGTAGAGAGATTTTTACAAGTTTCTGATACTCAAATATTATTAAAAAATAATAATTTAACAAGAGAGATTGGTATTTTATTTTTACTATTATTAAAAATACAAAAATATAGATAAATATCCCTATATATATAACATTTAACGTACAGTGTTATATTAAGGCTTTTCTGTCTAAAGCTGGACGCTCCTTAAGTAGTGTGCACGCGGCCCCAATATGAGTTTATTATCAATTATTATCGGTGATAGCGCAACGTCTGACAAGCGCGTCGCGCTGTTGCGAGGCGCTACGAACTATCTAAATTGTATGTACTTAAAGAAATAGATGCGCGGGAACGCTTGGAATCGGATTAACATTCAAGATTGATCGCCATTTGAAATAATATACCAGTAGAATATACCTAATTATGAGTTAGAAATGTTAGGAATGTTAGGTAAGGTAGTAAGGTAAACGTTAGGTAGGCCACTACTCAACACGCAATGTCTCGAATTCGTTTGGAAAACGAAGTACGAAATGTCTTGACACTAGATACTTCCTGTACACCCTGCTTTGCGGGATAAAAGCGTTAACCTAAAAAAAATATATAAAGTTGAAATCTGCATACATTATATTATAGTTTAGATATTCTCATTTTTATGGGATATGCAAAGCAAACGGTTGCCTGATGGTGAGTGATCAGCCATCCACAGCCTCATGTACAAACAGGTAGCTACAGGTGCGTTATCAGTCTTGATGGTGGGAATAATTTTTTTTTCAGACCATGATTTCCTTTTATGAGAAGTAACATGATAGAATTTGTGAAATCAATAATTTAATTTATTACAAAATACATTTTAATATTTAAAACAGTTTATTTATAAACTTAACATATGTATAAATAAAAATAGAATATAAATTCCGTATAAACATTAGATCGTTACAGGAATGCAATCTGCTCCTTTTCCTAACTTTATAATAACGTATATTATTTGCTATTTTTAAAGTGTTCTTTCATACTTAGAATTAGAAATCATTTTTTGAAAAAACGTATAAAAATGTTTTCTAATAACGTATAGCTTAATTGTTTAGAACGGATGCCAAGAGGGGCAGGACTGCGGTTCATTTTAAATTGAAATATTTATATTAAGAGATATAAATATACGTACGTACGTTACTAAAAAATTAAGAACAAAAAGCCTTATAGGTAGATTTTCTCTTTTTTCCTATTAATATAGACCGTTGAGGCCGGTCGTGGCGCAGTGGGACAGCGTCTGACTGTAAACGCGATCGGTTGTAGGTTCAAACCCTCACTTGGGGAGTGGTTATATTTCAATTATTTTCACTTCCTCGCTTTGGTGAAGACAAAGTACAGCGTTGAGTTCCACCACTCAACACGCAATGTCTCGAATTCGGTGGAAAGCGAAGTACGGAGTGTCTTGACAAATAGCGATAAAAATAATGATAAAAAGCGTGAAGCGAAAAAACTACCTACTAATATATATTTTGCCGGTATGAAGGAAATGTATGAAGTTATATAAAACAATAGTAAATATGTATTGCAAAGGCATTCTTCGCGATGAGTAATATCCAGCTGTTCCCAGTGTCACGTGGTAGCGTAATAAGAATTATTTTCATTTTTTTATCTCACTTGTCTTGGCTATAGTTAGTGTTAGTTCCTTGTTTATAACAACGAGTAAAAGAAACACTTTCGACTTCCTGTCTACGAAAATTATGCACACGGAGAAGTATGGAGTTTGCCTTAATTAGAGTTTACATAGAGAAGTAGTGTAGTTACCACCTGTCGTTTCCTCGCTCTGGTAAGATAAAGCGTGGCATTGTGTTTCATCACTCAACACGTATTTTTTCAAATTCATTGCAAAGCGGAGCACAGAGTGTCTTGACACTAGGTGTTTCCAATCTACCCTGCTATGCGGGATAAGACCTCAATGCAGCGTATTTGAAAGTTCAAAGTAGTGTTCGAAAAACAAAGTCAGGATAAGTTGTACCAGTGTTCTAATTATATCATTGATTTTCGCGATTTTTATACTACACTAGACTGAAGCCACCTGAGTGTACATGTGACCACGGTGTTCGAAACGTCAGGTTTTCATAAATGTATTTTCGAATACCAAAATATACGCGATTTATCCGTTTAAAACTTCATTTATAATGTTCTGTCCGCTTTGTAAGTAACATTATAATCAAAATATTTTTAATAATTTCTTCCACAATATAAATAAATCTAGTGTCAAGATACTCTGTTTAAATTCAAGAAATATTATAATGAATGGCTTAAAATATTGTTTTTATTAACAATATCCCACTCGGAGAAAAGATTATATTTAAGTTATTTTCATTTCTTAACACTAGATACTTAGAAACAAAAAAATATATTAATAATAATATATAAACCTAACGTATTTTAATAGTTAAAGTAAACATTCACGTTGCGACCTCGACCTGTCCCGACCTGTCACATGCCCGAGATCAAATCAATATATTTCTAAATGTACTATTTAATTAAATAAAGTATTATATTCATTTGCGATAAGGAACAAAGTAAATGTAACATGTCGCCGGTCTCACAGGCGACCACTGTGGGCCTCACTACTGTACGGCCATTGAGATGGGATGAATTGAGTTAATTGATTACCACTTTATTACTTATTAATACAATAAACTCTCTACAGCTTATATTGTGTGTGAAAAGTCTTTCAAATTATTATTTAGAACGCAACGAGAATCGAACCCGTGCCCCCATCTTCTAAAATATTTCTTCTTTGTTTGGTGAGAGGATTTAAAAAATGGTAATATATTATTGTTAATCTCTTTATATTGTGTTAGGTGCCATCTAACCTAATGTTTGTATGTTACCAAATTTAAAGGTATATATTTTTTTATTGAAAAAGGAGGCTATAGAGCAGACCACCTACTGGTATGTGACTACCTTCGTCCATGGATATCCACGACATTAGAGTTGTGGATACGTCGCCGGCCTTGAGCTGGAAGTGAGTAGAGATAGTGCAGTGGCCTATGTAGCCAGAACTGTTGGAACCACCACATCGCGAGGGAAAGGATGGCTGGGAATAAGGAACGCTGGTTTACATAATATCGAACCGGAACACACCCTCAGGTATTTTGCGGATCGCCGCTTACCACTAAATTACTGGTATACTCGCTTCTTACAATATACCCAATAGTGTATTATAACCTGTCGCCTCACAAGGAAAAGTTATACTTAGAAATTTTACAAACAAATTTTCAATTCACTCAACCAGTTGAAAAATCAAACCTACGATCTTCATTAAGCAATATCGACACGCTACTGTTGCGTCTGGATAAAATAATAACCTAAGGTCAGCTCGAATTGCGTATTTAAGTACTGCAAAAAAATTAGCGAAATTCCAAGGACTACCAATTTGACATTTGCAATAATTTATTTCTTAATAGAAACAGACCTTAAAAATAAATTGTGCTCCGTCTGATAGATAAATGGGGTATTTTTTTTATTGTAATTCCCATCACGAGCCGCGTACGAGGCGGTTTCGAGTGTTCACTGCATTCGTAACACATTGTGAATTATTATTTAACATGTTATTTTGGTTTGTTTTTAGTCACAAGTTCAATGTTAAATGTACCAACAAATATAACTGATTCTTATGTATGGAATGCTTATAATATGTATATTTTTTTAAACTTCACGCTTTATCCCTCGCAGTGTTAGAAAAGACGGAGCGTACCTCGTTTGCCTCGTCCACCAGTCATTAACCTCTTCATACATGCCCTTCGGGGAGCTCTAAAGCTTTTTACGTGACCTTCCCCTAGTATCTTTGATACTGTGTTTTCGAAGGTCAGCCGAGATCTCTCCCTATCTCTCGTATCACTCATGTTCGCTTTACAATCTTCTCAACGTGCTCAAACCGCCTGAGCACATTCTTCTTCAATCTCACTCTAATTCCTGCCTGCCATTCTGTTAATCTCTTTGCTGTATATACGATGAACTAAACTGATTCCGCATATCCCGAGAACAAATTAAGAGAACGCATCTTTCTTTCATTCATATTTTAATATGTATTAAAAAATAGCAAAAAAACCAGAGACTGTCATGGTCATCTTATCGTATAAGGATAGATAAAAGGAAAGTTAAACATCCCAGCCAATAATAGCATCGTTCTGCTTTTTATATTTAAAGGGTTTCCCCAATAAGAACGATTTGTTTTGAAATTGAAATAAAACATGTAATATATGTTCAAATTTCTTGCTCAATTCTGGCTTTATTTGATAGGAAATTTTATGCTATTTATTATTTAAATAAAATATCGTTCAAATGACCGCCACGACTTTTTTGCACTGGTGAATACAATCGGTCCAATTTTCGATGACTCGCAGCATTTTGGCTAGTATGGCCGCTATAATCGCTCGAATGTTGCGTTCAAGGTTTTGAATCGTAGCTGATTTATTGGCATACACTTGAGATTTAACATACCTCCACAAAAAATAGTCCAAGGGTGTTAAATCGCATGATCTTGGTGGCCAATTGTGAGGACCGTTGCGAGAAATAACCGACTCAGCAAACATGTCATGATAACGGTCGCCATTGACAGTAACAATACGGCCTTCGTTGTTTTTTGAAAAAGTACGGGCCAATGATTCCACTGTACCATAATCCGCACCAAACAGTCAATTTTTCAGGATGTAGTGGTGTTTCATGAACCACTCTTGGATTTGACTCAATCCAGTAACGACAATTCTGTTTGTTCACATGACCATTGAGCCAAAAGTGAGCCTCATCTGAAAAGATGATTTTCCTATGAAATTCGGTGTCCGTTTCCATTTCAATTTCAAGCGCCCAATCAGCAAATTCACGACGTAATCGATGGCTTGACTTCTTGTGCTAACACAATCTTGTATGGATGCCAACATCCATACGTAAAATTCGCCAGGTTGTCATTCTGGATAAGCCCAATTCTTGTGCAAGTCGCGGAACGGAAACATTTTGATTTTCTTTGACACTGGCTGATACGGCGGCAATATTTTCTTCACTACGGCCTGTCCATTTTCGTGTTGGTTGTCTACTATCGTGCAAAGAATATAGACTTTCCAGTTTTTGGATTATGCGGCGTATAGCGAGCTCAGACGGTGCACCATGACGACCATATTTAGCACGAAATGCTCTGTGAGTAGAGACAATACTTCTCGAGTTTTGATAGAAAATTTGGACAATTTCCAAACGTTGAGGTAATGTGAACTTAATACTTCATACTTCACTTCAACAACGTAACGTTCATGATTAAATGGCAAACATTACTAAACACAAAACAATACAAATGTTAAATGTTGAACAACTAAAATGGCGGCTGTGAGCTATCAAAACCCTATTATCCCTATTGGGAAACACTATACATACAGTAACTATGGAAAGAGGAAATCCATCCAGGCCTGTTTAACGTAAATCACATTTAAGACAATAAGCTTGGTTTTGAAAATTTAGTAAATAAAATATTTTTATAATATAAATATACTTATACATTAAGTGCAAATAGAAAAGGGTAGAGTCTGCAAACTTTCAACACGATTGGTTGCGAGTTCTTTCCCACATCGAGAAACGATTATATTAAAATCATTCTTTTTATCTTCTCTGGTAAGGTAAAATGTGGCATTGAGCTCGCCACTTAATATGAGCTACCTAGTTAATGTCTCGATTTCAGGCGGAAGCAGTCTGAGCAGAGATCCGTAAGACACTCCGTTCTCTGTGTATTTAATTTATTAAACAAGTTATACATCTAGTGTAGTAAAAATATGACGTATTATAACGCAGATATTTATAAAATATTTGTGGTTTAAACATTCAAATACGATAAAATAATAATTTATGTTTTTTATATATTAAATACGGTTTTTGCATATTTATAAGAAAGGGAAATTCCAAACTGTGACATTGGTCTGTTGTGGCGTACACCGCAAACTGATGACATACTTAGATATATAATACTTCTACATTTATATAGGAATATTAAGTAGGGTCTAGTTTGCTTGGTACAGGTACTGAGTTCAATTTTGTTTTCTGAGATAAAATTTTAAAAAAATCATAACTACGAATTATCAACCCTGTATTCTTTCAAAATTTAATTTTGCATCGAATAACGGAACTTAATGCCACATTACGTTTGATCATACCTAAAAATTTACAATAAAAAAATATACAGGAAATATAAATAGTCCTTCTTCTGCCTTTTTATCATTTATCCCTAGTCGGTCTTCCAATCAGTACGGTTGTCTGTGCTTCTGTCCGTTATTGGGCTATCGTCTTAACGGGATCATCCGTTCCCCTTACTGGCTATCGTCGCAAGTTCCTTTTACACCGCCTTGGTGTCCAGTCTATAAATCTTCGGCTCCATCGTCCATCAGCCCTGTGACATACGTGTCTTGCTCATCGCCATTTGGGCTGTGCTAGAATTTACCCAATATTGCATATTTTTGTTCTCTTCTTAATTTGGTCCACCAAAATATCAATAGTTTTGTCGCTTGAACGAATTCACGATATTTGGGGGTATATCTACTCATGTATTTGAACAACAGAAGGTGCATTCGAGCTTTATAAATCGGTATTACAACAAGCTCTACAATTGTGCATTGTGCTTTTTGGCAAAAATTGCCTGCCACTACTGATTCTCCTTGTTTTGGCTGAGTTGGTTTTGTACAATGCGTAAATAATGGTTATTAAACAGTAGCGTCACTGATGGTACACTGTGTTTATTTTTTTCTTTTTTTTTTAGTTTCACGATTTTATACGGCATAGCATGTAGGCAGGAAGCGAGGGATACTCCGTCCTCCGCTTTCCCAACTCACCGCCGCGTTTTGTGTTTACCAGAGGGCGAGGATACGAAAATAATTTAAATATAATCATTCTCCCGATTAGGAATCAAACCCACGACTGATCGCGTTTATAGTAAGATGCTGTCCCACTGCCCCCATTAATATTTACCTCTTCAATAAGAATAACTGTAATCTAAGTCATAAATATTTTGTGAAGTAATTATATTAGGAATAACGCTATACGTTTTTCCAAATAGTGGAGATGTAATAAAGTAGTACTGTGTTTTTGATATTTCGCACTACCGATTCGAAATTCAACATTTATCATCGTTACTTTTTGATTGCTTTTTGTTTTTTTTTAGCTTTTGTCCCGTATAGCAGGGTAGACAGAAAGTACCTAGTGTCAAGACACTCCTTACTTCGGAATCCACTAAATTCGAGACATTGCGTATTGAGTGGTGGGACTCAACGCCGCACTTTGTCTTTACCAGAGCGAGAAAGTGAAAATAATTTAAATATAATCACTCCCCCGAGTGGGGATCGAACCCACAACCGATCGCGTTTACAGTGACAGTCAGACGCTGTCCCACTGCGCCACGATCGGCCTTGAAATATATTGAAGAATAATATTAGAAAAATAGCGGAATAATGGTATGCACAAGTAATGTATCAGAGAAACGCTAATATAAGAATAAATCAAGCAAAAACATTACCAAGTTAATCTCAGCTGAGCTCAAGAACGTTATGTACTGTTCCACGTCGCCGTCAAATTCTATTTTAAATAACAGTTTTACAATAAGTTATGCACGTTACTTAAATATTCATCTAAGTTACATCACGCTCATGTGCGCAAGCGTTTAGGCATGCGGTGCGCGTGCGCATGCCCCATTTTGATGCTAGCAATGAAGAGTTAGACTGATACAATTTGGATAAATCTGCGTTCATTATTCTAATGTAGTTATAAAACCGCGTCATTATCAAGAGGAAAGCAGCGAATTGATCGCATAACGGATAACTTATTGACTTTAAATCCTCTTTAACTATTTTGCTATTCATGATAAAGCCTGTTTTTTTATCTATGTATTCAGTAAACCCAAAAGGTCGCAGCAAGACATTTCTTATCACGTGGATAGATATAATTCGATATAAATTTAACCTTCAATAAACTGTATGTAAATGATGAAAGGATTATTTTATATAGGCGCCTAATACAAAATTAAATTATTTATTATCGGTTATCGCCATTATTTTTCACGCTTAAACTACTTCATGATAGTTGTAGATATATATAAATCGTGGAGGGTATGTCAATGTTTTATTGATACTATATAAATCGACAATTCAACAAGTAGCCCTAACAGTGTATTGTGGCCATAATCTAACTTCTTATTGTGGACTCAAAACAAATCTATCAGGTGAGTGCAATGTTATAACTATATATATACTATTATAAATAAATCTGAGGGGTCTCCGTATCGTCTAAATAAATTAAATAACTGAAAATGCTTCGTAAATGAATATATTACCCAGAATCGAATTTGAACCCGATACAATCGCATGTACAACTAAACACTGCTATTTAACGGGGACTTTTAAAACCAATTTGTAACATTTTACAGCGTAAAAAATTGATTTAAAGTTATTTTTTAAGTATACATTAACATTTATGTCATACGTTATTTTAATATTATTTACTGTTACGTATATATTTGGCGAGGCAGATGGACGTCTAGGAATTTGTTCTTACGCCCTACCCGTTTGAAGATGTTGGGTGATGGATTTTTTTTAGCGGCCATTCTAAATAACTTAATAATCAATTTTTTAAGCTTCACTTTTTTATCTCACATAGCAGGGTAGACAGAAAGTACGTAGTGTTAACACACTCCGTACTTTGCTTTCCACCCATTTCGAGACATTGCGTGTTAACTGGTGGAACTCAACCGCAACTCAGCCGCACTTTGTCTTACCCTCTGGTAAGGGTGGAAGGAAAAGGAAGGGAGGAAGTGAAAATAATTACTCCCCCGAATGAGGATCGAACCCACAACCGTTCTCTGAATTACGACCGGCCTCGTAATAATCAATTAATAGCAACAAAAATATAAAAAAAGAACATAGTAAATTATTAAAGTAAATTAGTTCTAACATTATTTTTATTTAGATAATTTAGATAGATGATCGTACCTCACTGCTAATAGATAAAATAAAACTTTATGCAGTCTCTCCTTTTTAATTATAAAGATGGCATAATCAGACATATATATATATATATATATATATATATATATATATATATATATATATATATATATATATATATATATATTTATTTCGAAGTTGGTCTTAAGGTAGTTTTAAATTCATAAAGTCTGTGTCACGACGTCATCAAATTCCATTTCTAATAACATTATTATAATTTTAACTTAATTATTCATCTAAATTACATCATACTCATGTGTTAGGTTTCGGCATGCGGTGCGCGTGCGCATGTCCCGCTTTGATGTTAGCAGTGAATCGACGTGAAGTATACAATGCACTTCGGCATTGTATCGATAAATCCCTGCTTATTATTTGAATATATGATTTTTATTGTATATTGTAATTCAATATTGTATAATTATCAATATGAAGCCCACGCTTACGCATTTGATATTTCTTACATATTTCTTTTAATACTGACTCATGTGGCCATGTTTAAAAGCTGAGAATATAATTTACATTATAAATTCCTTAAATAATACTATTGGCATTCTTTTACTAGCATATTTATATATATAAATATAAGAAAATCATACCACTTTAACCCGTGGTGTACACAAGCGTCCGTATTCGATGCCAGGATTATCAGAATAACAAATGTTCAATATTTAGACGAGAAGAAGTATGTTTTTAAGTGTTTTTTTGTGTGAAAATAATTTTATATATTTAAATGAAACTATTTCGAAACAGGTATACTTTGGTACTCGAAAATACATTTTTGATAACCTTTACAGTAGTCCGTGGTCACAGGTAGATTCAACCACGGACTACTGTAAAGTGTTCGGAACGTCAGGTTATAAAGGTCGTGTAAAATGTGTAAAAATAGCGAAAAACAAAAATTATTATTATAATTTTAATTCTTGCCACTTTTAGAGCTACTTTTAATAGATTTTTTAAATATCTATCGATAACTAGTGATGTTGTTTAAAATTATTTTCAACACATGTAAACCTTATTACCGATAACATTCCAGCACTTTTATTGCCATTTTGAATATATGAAATTCAATTATACTTCTAAAATATTACGTTCACATTCTGTAGTGACGTTTATTAGGTCCACTCATCGTATATTTACTTATTTAACTCGCTTGAGGTACTTCTCTATATATTAAATTGTTTTATAATTTTCTTCATGTTGGCTCTAATTTTAGCAAGTTGTTGAGGTCGATCGTGACGACGTGGGGTGTCTGACCGTAAAACGATCGGTTGTGGATTCGATTTCCACTCGGAGGAATGATTAAGTATTAATTATTTTCATTTTCACGCTCTGATAAGATAAATAATTCTGCCATTCAACATGCTTAGTCTCGAATTCGGTGAAAAATGTATTATCGTTATTAATAAATCAAATACCGAAATCCATCCCTCCAACCAGGAGGCCATTGTAGCGCAGTAGGACAGGCTCTTACTGAAAACACAATTGATTGTGGGTTCGATTTCCACTAGGAAAACAACTATATTTAAAACTTATTTTTATTTCTCCGTCTGGTAAAACAAAGCGCGGCGTTGAATTCACCACTCAACATGCAATATGTCAATGTTCTGCTGGAAAGCAGTTAACGGAGTATCTTGTTACTGGGTTATTTTAGTAAAAATAACACCTTAGTAAGCCTTATATTCATTACATAGTATTTTTTTTTAGCTTCACGCTTTCATCCCGCATAGCAGGGTAGACAGAAAGTACCTAGTGTCAACACACTCCGTTCTTCGCTTTCCACCGAATTCGAGACATTGCGTGTTGAGTGGTGGAACTCAACACCGCTCTTTGTCTTTACTTCTCCGAATGGGGATCGAACCCACAACCGATCGCGTTTACAGTCGGACGCTGTTCCACTGCGCCACGACCGGATGTAATTAAATATTAAATACATCTTTAAAATAAACAGAGGTGAGAAAAGAAGAAATTTGGCTCTCTTTATTTTAAAAATTTATTAGAATAAAAAAGATCAATCTAATTGAAAATCTATATAAAGAATAGACGTGTTCGTAAATCTGTACTAAGCAAGCTCGTAACCCACGACCTTGTGTTGGCTCGGCCTAGTAGATAGTTCTAACCACTTGGCTAGTGGTCACTTAATTTGTTATCGAATTTCCATTGTTAGCTAACTCTTAAAACAATAAATATGTCAACAATGTGTGTACACTTGCGTTGCTGAAGCTACTGTGTTTCGATTCTACACATAGCTCGATATCTCACAGAAGTGGCGTGTGTGCATTTATACAGATAATTCAAAATAAATATTACATAAAATGCATTTTGCTAGATAAGAAGTGAAACATGAGACCGGTCGTGGCGCAGTGGGATAGCGTCTGGCTGTACAAACGATCGGATGTGGGTTGTGGATTTGATTCTGAATCGCGGGAATTATTTATTTAAAATTATTTTCATTCCTTCGCTCTGGTTAGACAAAACGCGTTGTTGAGTTTCGCCACGCAATATTTCAATCTCTCAGTGGAAAGTGAAGTACGGAATACATAAGCATTAGGTACTTTCTGTGATATGCAAGATAAAAGCCTAAAGCTAAAAACGGAAAGCATGGTAGTAACTTTAAATCAAACTATTTTAAACGGATTAATCGCGCATATTTTGGTATTCGACAATACATTCAGGCAAAAACGTTTCTAACACTTTACAGTAGTCCGCGGTCACAGGGCTACTGTGTAATAAAGTGTGTAAAAATCGTAAAATTAAAAAATCTTATTATGGTAGATACTTTTCTACTTTCCTTTTGTTTAAAGCTGAGAATAAAGTAAATTGTTGGTAGTACTAGAATTTATCTAACAATTACAATTGTATATATTTTTCAGACATTTGAGTTTATGTTTATTTTCATATATATTTTATATGCCTTCACGGTTCATCCCGCATAGCAGGGTAATCAGACACAACCTAGTGTCAAGACACTACGTCGACCGTCCGCCTGAATTCGAGACATTGCGTGATGAGTGGCGAACTCATCGGCATCTTTTGTACAATAGACCGAAAAAAAATAGGTTTTATTTATAATCATTTTGCCCGAATGAGAATCGAACCTACAATCAATGGCATTTACAATCAGATATATCTTAGCTGTCCCATTATAAATATTTAGCAAAATAATTATTTTTAAATTTCTTTATGTTTGTCTGTAAGTTTGTACACGCTAATACGATATAAAAGATATTCTAATTATTGTATTTTAGCAACCTTTCTTTAATATAAATAAGTTTTATTTAAATCCGTTCATAAATAAGAGAGTTATATCAATGTAAATATATTATAGAATCAAGTCCACAAACGAATTTCCGGGTAGCATTTTTTTAGCTTCACGCTTTTATCCCGAATAAGAGAGTAGACAGTAAATACCTAATGTCAAGACACTCCGTACTTTGCTTTCCACCAAATTCGAGACATTGCGTGTTAAGTGGTGGAACTCAAAGTCGCACTTTGTCTTTACCACAGCGAGGAAGTGAAAACAATTTAAATATAATCACTCCCCCGAGTGAGTGGGGATCGAACTCACAAACGATCACGTTTACAGTCAGACGCTGTCCCACTGCGCCACGACCGACCTCAACTACTTAATTCTTCAATATACTGTACTACAAACGAATAGTGACGTAACCGGCTCCAAGCACTGTCACAATCAACCGCGACACCCGACCAGTCGAGCAACTGGCAAGTAGCGAGCATTCCCGCGTCAGTCGCGTCAGAGAGAGCACGTTCGCGCCATATCTGACATTGACATTAGTGTTGACAGCTAGCTACGATATCTCTCACGTGCCGCTGTTGACAAATTGAGAGTATAATTAAAAAAATAAATAATATAAAGACTTTTTCGTATCATTTTTGTGTTTGCTCTAGTGATTTTGAAATTGACGGTGAGTTGTTATTTTCTTAATAATATTTAGTGTATGTAAAGATAAATTATTTCGGTGTCTACTATGATCATTTTAAATTAGTAACATTATATGGCGGAACCTAACTCCGTGTTGTGATAAACCAAACTGTGGAAACAAAAATATCTCTATAGATATATATAATGTGTACTTTAATAAATATTCGAAAACTCCGAATGGAAAACAAACATACTATCATTGTTACGGTTCTTAACAACGAATATATATATATATATATATATATATATATATATATATATATATATATTTATTATATTTGTGTATTATTGCATTTTAACTATCATATATGTTGTTTGCGTTATTTTTTGCAGTGTAAAATATGGTTGTCCTTGCAAAAAAGGCAGTTATTATCTATTCATACAATAATTAGGCACGAGTCTATTATTTAAAATTACGGTTGCATCCATTGTTGTTTGCCATTGAGTACATTGTGTTCATATCGTTTGTGTTTATTTTTTATTTTGAATTAAAAAATCTAGACCAATAATATGTCAATACATTATTAATTCTTTTTTGTAGCTTCGCGCTTTTATTCCGCATAGCAGGGTATATAGAAAGTACTTAGTGTCAAAACTTACTTCGCTTTCTACCGAATTCGAGACATTGCGTGTTGAGCGGTGGAACTCAACGCCGGACTTTGTCTATTACGAGAGCGAGGAAGTGAAAATAATTTTAATATAATCACTCCCCCGAGTGGGAATGGATCGCACAACCAATCGCGTTTCATAAAACAAGTAAAATCCTTAAAAATCAATCAAAAACAATTTCATTTATACTATTTATTGTAAACAAAACATGAATGGAACAATGTAAACTACTTACATAAATTTAAGTAAGCGCACGCGCATGTAATATTGACCTTTGTTGTATCACCGGCGCGTAACACTTAAACCACACGATTATTTTACAAAGGTGTTTACACTCTGTGTCTTATATAACCTCTTTAAAAACCAGCATTTTATTACATTACAATCCATTTATATTAATTTAAACCACCATTGATTTTCGAAAACACGATTATTGGACTTTCTATGACATAGTGGAAGGTCACGTAAAAAGCCTCTGAAGGGCCTGTATGAATAGGATTATGACTGAGAAAAAGGCAAAAGAGGTATGCAGGGACCGAAGCGTTTGGCGCCCCGTTGTCTCTGAAAACGCAAGGGAAAAAGCGTGACGATAAAAAAAAATAAAAGATTTTTTTAAAATATAAAATTTATTTCATTATAGACGTTCTCTTTCCTTATCTTTATTTAGTCTCATTTATATGTAATTATAGTCGGCTTTTGAGAATTAAGATCTATACTTACATTAAAGCGAGTTGTTTAATAAAACAAATTACCTTAATTATTATTAATATTAAACATGTAAAACTGATAAGGATTGATTTAGACAAGAGGGTCCGTTTATTTTGTCTTATAAGGAAAATCCGTGATAATTAATTACAAGAAAAAGGATAACGTAAAGAGGATAATACATTAATTGTAATGTGTTATTTATGTACATTGTATAATTCATTATGTTGTTAGCTTTTAATTATAATCATAATAAACACGCTTTTATTTATTTACATTGAAGTTCTATAATTTACTTGTGGTTTTTTTTTAAATTATCACGTCTTGGATTAATTTTTTAATTATATATTAAAGTACCATTTTTTTTTCGAATTTGGTGGAAATTGAAGTATGGAGTGTCTTGACACTAGTTACTTTCTGTCTTCTCTACTATGCGGGATAAAAGCGTGAAGCTAAAAAACAAATTAATATAATTATGAATATATATTTTTAATAGAATTTTTTTTCAAGAAAATCAAATCAACCTAATATTAAAAATAATTTAATATCAAAATATTAAAAATAAGTTTATTCATTAGTCATCTAACCGATGGCTGTTCTCTTTATCGAAGTATGTATCATTATGCAATGCGATTACGTTTTACATAATCTGTATACAAGTGTCCTGTTCCAAGATATTAAGTAACGACGGAATGAGATACGAGATTGGTTTTATAGTTGTTTTAATATATGTACAAAAATATCTTTTTTAGCTTCACGCTTTTATCCCGCATATCAGGGTAAACAGAAAGTACTTAGTGTCAAGACACTCCGTACTTAGCTTCCCACCGAATTCGAGACATTGTGTTTTGAGTGGTGGACCTCAACACCGCTCTTTGTCTTTACGAAAGCGAGGATTATATTTAAATTATTTTCATTTCCTCGCTCTGGTAAGACAAAGTGCGGCGTTGAGTTCCACTACTCTACACGCAAAGTTTCGAATTCGGTGAATAGCGAAGTACGGAGGGTCTTGACACTAGGTACTTTATGTCTACTCTGCTTAGCGGGATAAAAAGCGTGAAGCTAAAAAAAATAGAAAACGAGGTAATTGATACCAGTCTTGATTATAGACTACACTTCTATGTCAGATTAACGCGTGAAGCTGTATTGCTGTGCGCCGTTTATTAAATAAGACAGTGTATAACACAATGCTTTTAAAACTTCGAAATAATGTATATAAATCTTATGAGTGCTTACTCTGAGCGTACCTGAGTAACACTAATATTCACTTTCACATTGAATGCTTAATAAATTTTGTTCACATCATACAACTATATTATATCAATGTATACTTGCTTAAAATTATCTTCGATGTAACGCTCGGCACAAATCAGTACCTACATATGTTATATAACTTAGCTTGCCGTACATTTGATACTTCTTATAATATTATTCCAAAATGGTTTTAACTCGCTTTTATTAGCTTTGTTTTTACGTATTTATATAAGGAAATCTCATCATCGCCTGCCGGAAGACGTTCACTGCTGGTCTCTCCCATAGTCAGCTGTAATGGCTTCTTGCCACCCTCATTCAGTGGTTGCCCGCAATTCTGACGAGCCCATCGTACATCAAGCTGATTTCCAAAAATATGACAAAAATAAAAATAATTTGAAAACTTTTTATCTTTTTTGAATTTTATCTTTTAGATTAATAAAATTATAGATTTAAAAAACTATATTCATTTGAATATCTATTTATAACTAAAAAAATCTCTCCTCTAATCTCGGACTTGGAAGTTGAGTTATCTGGATAACTCAAGCAAAGAGCTTATTTATGGTTACTCGTTAGGGATTCTTGGTTTTAATCCTTAGCCTTCCACTTCCACTTCTTAATCTAGCTAATGCAGAATTTTTCAACTTTATTCTTTTAAATTATGACTTTCAATAATAAATAATTCATAACTTATGTCATCCCGCATAGTCAGAGACGACCTAGTCTCACCAGAGCAGAGATATGGAAACGTCATCAAGGCAAATAATCCAAATTTCAGTCCCAAGAATTTATTATCTGCAAACATCCAAAAGATTAACTATTAATTAAATTAATTAGATTATTAAAAATAACAAAAGATCTAGGGATTTCACGCGGACTAATCGCGGGCACTCCTTGTACTAAATAAGATTATTCTATACACTAGCAAACAAGCAGGCTGGTCGTGGCATAGACGAACAACGTTGTGGGTTCGGTTCCCATACGGGGGAATGATTATATTTAAATTACTTTCATTACCTCGCTTTAGTTAGACAAATGTCTCGATTTCGGTGAAAAGCAGAGTAAAAGTATTTTGACCAATTCCAACTTTAATAATACTTATGTATTTTTGAAGGTTTTATCTATAGTTAAGATGTTAAGAATTCTTAAATGCAATTAATATAATGGAATTAGACACCAAGTTAATTTATAGAGTCTTGTATGTATTTTCAGACATCCTCTGTCTTATACATTGCGCACGCGCAGACTGCAAGTGCGATGACTTGGAAATATAAATATAAAGTTTGAGTAATAGTGTTTACTTTTAAATTCTTTATAATTTTTAAATAATAAGACTAAACCCGACACTTTTATGTGCTTTAATTTTTTTTAATGGATATGTTAAAGGAAATTAGTATGAAAATTAAAACTTGTTGTATTTATCTCCGCGCTCTTATTCCGCACAGCAGGGTAGACAGGAAGGTCCTAGTGTCAAGACTCAGTACTCCGCTCTCCGCAGAATTCGAGACAGTGCGTGTTAAGTGGTGGAATTCTACGCCGCGTACTTACCAGCACGAAGAAATGGAAATAATTTAAAATACAATCATTTCCCCAAGCGGGAATCGAACCCACAACCGATCACGGACTGGTTTTACAGTCGGACGATGTCCTACTTTGCCACGACCAGCCTCACAGTAAATAATTAATAAATTATATTACTATATTAATAAGAAAATTATGAATGCTATGTGAAAAATAGATAAACGTGTTACTCTACTAATATAATGGAACATTAAGTTACCTGCAACGCTATACGTAATGTTTCGGAAATGTGAAGACTGAAGTATGGAGTGTCTTGACACTAGGGCTTTTCTGCCAACCCAGCTACGCGGGAACAAGCGTAAAGCTGTAAAGCTATAATAGCTTAAAATAAAAAAAATACACATTGACACTCAAAAATAAAGTTAGACCATCAAACTACGAATTTCCCATCAAAATGATAATTTCCTTTCTATGTTATCATTCTCGTACCTTAAATGATTTAGTACTGTTTAGACTGCTTGTGACGTCATCACGGTAACACTGCTGAACTGATTGTGATGTAACTCATATACCGATATTTGAGGGTTTTGGAATACAGCTACATGATGAATAATGAGGCCGGTCGTGGCGCAGTGGGACAGCGTCTGACTTTAAACGGGTTCGGTTGTGGGTTCGATCCCCACTGGGGGAGTGATTATATTTAAATTATTTTCACTTTCTCGCTCTGGTAAAAGCCAAAGTGTGGCGTTGAGTTCCACCACTCAATACGCAATATCTCGAATTCGGTGGAAAGCAAAGTAAGGAGTGTCTTGACACTAGGTACTTTCTGTCTTCCCTACTATGCGGGATAAAAGCGTGAAGCTAAAAAAAAATAAAGCATCCATTCTTTTATTAATTTTCCAAGAACTTCATTGTTTTTCATTGTTTAGCTTAAACTTGTATTTTATTTTAATGTTACAACGCGTTTAATGATAACAATACGTGTAAAACCGCAGACACATATTAATTGATTACTTCATGTACAAAATTTATCAAAAAAATTTACTTTAACTTGGTATTTTTCAATGTAACAACAGTTTTTATTAAATTCGTGAGATTTTGGATTCGATTCTCATTTGGCAGAAATTTAGTATTTATAATATATGTTTATCTCACAGTATATATATTTTTAGAGGCCGGTCGTGGCGCAGTGTGACAGCATCTGACTGCAAACGCGGCTGGTTGTTAGTTCGATCTCCACTTTGAGTAGTGATTATATATAAAAAATATTTTCAGTTCCTCGTTCTGGTAAGACAAAGTGCGGTTTTGAGTTCCACCACTCAGCACGCAATGTCTCGAATTCGGTGGAAAGCGAAGTACAGAGCCTCTCACAACTAGGTACTTTCTGTCTACTCTGGTATGCTAAAAGCGAGAAGCTAAAAAAATATTTTATATAATATAAAGAAGAAATTAATGGAATATTACATTTTTCTTCGATACATTATCATTTATTTGCATTCGTGAATTCAATATGTTTTTTTTTAAATAAATATAAAAGGAGCAATATATTGTTAACAATTTATTTACTACTTTTATACATTTGTGGTATTTAAAATCTAGATAGGGAAGAACGAGAGAGATGGAACACAATGCGAACTCTAGCGACGACCGTACTCTATCTTTTGTCTCACTCTCGCTTTCACCGGAACGTTAAAATATGACTCGGCAGTTATATATTTGCGTGAGCGCTACCGGTGACCATCAGTTTAACATATAAGACGTTATCACGTCAAGAATATAAATATAAAAAATATAAATATAAATATAAAAAATATAAATATAAAAAAAATTGCTACCTGTCAACTTATATTATACATATAGTAAGCGTTCGCCATACAATATAATATAATATTGTCTAATCTACAGCACTCAGCCCACTTCGCAGTGTATGAGTAATGGAACATAATGGCAGATATCCTTTGACACTGCAAACTGCAAATCTGTCCCACTTCGGGACTTCTTTATTGTTTTAAATTACTTCAAATAAGCCGTACTAAACCGCTTCATCTTAACAATAAATATATGGACGTACAGATATACATACATACTTACTACTGCGTCTTTCTCTATATATATTTTTAAAATTAAAACATTTTTAAAGCGTAGGCAAACAGAGCATAGGTTTGTCACACTCCATACTTCGGTTTCTGTAATGTTTAACACATTGTTTTATAGCGTAACCTAACGCCGCGTTTGGTCTTAACCAGGTCACAAACAAATTTTTAAATTCAATGACCTCCGTGTAAAAATCGCACAATAGCCACAATCGGTCTTGCTTTTATTTTTATTCTTTTTATATTTTGTTTATTTTACTTATGTTGATGGAATTTCTGCAAAATGTTGCTGATAAGTAAGTAAGTCCACATTTATTATTTATAAATAATTATTATAGACTTATAAATTTAATTTTTCCCCTTCTTTGCTTATTTACGTATATTTCATACGTATTCTGACCCCATAATAAAAATAACGAAGCAGTAAATATATTCCCATTACTAAAAATTTAAATAACATATCTTAAAATACAATCACTGAAGGTCATGTAATATGTAGCATTCACTAGTATATATTATTTTATTAGCGTTACGCTTTTATCCCGCATAGCTGGGTAGACAGACATTACCTAGTGTCAAGACACTCCGTACTTCAGTTTCCGCCGAATTTGAGACATTGCTTGTTGAGTGGTGGAACTCCATGCCGCACGTGACTCATCAAAGCAAGGAAGTGAAAAATAATTTAAATATAATTACTCCCCCGAGCGAGAATCGAACCCAGAGCCGATCTCGTTTACAGACACACTGTCACACTGCGCCACGACCGGCCTTATATTAGTATAAATATAAATAATAACCACATGGTAACATTTTCCTCGTCCACACTTTATCGTGTTAACTTCTTTATTTATTGTTATTGTACTTATAAATAGTAATTTTTTGAATTACTATGAAATTGTCGCTATTTTTGCAAAGTGCTCGATTGCGATCGAGTTAGGTAAGATGCGGCGTTGAACTCTGTCACATAGCAAAAGCAGCAGAAAATAATTTGTCATTTGGATGTAAAATTTAAAATAATGTTGTACCACATTTATGCTCTATATACATTTAACTTGACCATTTATAATACCGATGTAGACATTATTTAAGGTCTTGGAAGATTAACGAAAATATTATCAAAATCAATATTATAAAAGTGCACTTTGAAAACTAAGGCTAGGTTTCGTGCAACCAAACTGCATTCAGGTCAGACAGGCTGGACCTGGGATGTGATATCGGTTTGTAAAACTAGTTAGCTGAATACACTATTTCCTTGTGCAGGGTACACTGCAATGTTTTAGTGCACTTTAGTTCCACAAAACAATACTACTGGCTACCTAGTATTGAAAGTGATCAGTATACGTATATATATATTACTATTTCACGCTAACGCTACAGTAAACAGGTTAAAAATGAGAAGAACGGAAGTTAATTTTTTTTAATTATTTTGTGCTATTTTTAACTGAGAATACATTTTTGGAAACTTTACAGTAGTCCGTTGTCACAGGTAGACTGACTACCAAAATATTCGCAATTAATCCGTTTATGTTTATTCAGTAATGAACATATTATGTTTACACTATATGTAATTCTTAGTTTCCGTTTCCCTATGAAATCGTTATTGTAGAGATAAACTCCTTTACTAGGGGGCATTGTGATTATAGCTTATTTATTTAAAAGCCATCGTGGCGCAGCGTCTCATTGTAAACGCGATTGGTTGTGGGTTTAATTCCCATAAGGTAGAATTATGCTTAAAATTTACATTTTACTATTTTTAAAGTGTTATTCTACACTTAGAGTTTTCAATTGAATGGTTCCCAAGAAGCATGGGTTCGAATCTTACTGCGTTCATAATTTTTATACATTTTTTGACACATGTATTAAATTTTATTTATATTTCTCCGCTCTGGTAAGTTGAGTTCACCACTCAGCATGGAACTTCTCGATTTTGGGCGGATAGCAATTAATAGAGTGTCTTGACACTAAATTGTCGGTGACTACCTGCTGAGATAAAGCGTGAAGCTGTATTATGTATTTATTCAATTATTTTGTGTGTTCAATAAAGATGAGGTTGTCATTTCACGCAATAAATTTTATTAAAGACTCTCTGAATTTCAACGTTTCTTTATTTTGAATTCCTTTAACAGTAAATAGATTTCAACACGCAATGACGCGATTTCGGGCGGCAAGTACCCAATCTTAGATTGTCTTAACATTAGATAGTTCAGACTGCCCCGCTATGCGGGATAAAGCGTGAAGTGTTGTCATATTTATTCTTATAAATATAAAAGAAGATAGACAAATCTATTTAAATATAGATAATAATAATGTAAAATATAATAATGTATATCATTATAAAGTAGATTTTTTAGTCCATGTCTATAGATAAGCTTGGTGTCACATCTAGGATAACAGACGGTCGCACGCCGTCACGTGACAAAAATATTTAAATATGATAATTTTATTGAACTATAAATATCGATTGTTACATATTTCAACTACAGTCAGCAATAACAAAACCTTCTGAAAAAGAAAATATATTTTTTTGTTTTAGCTTCCTGCTTTAGCAGGGTAGTCAGAAAGTACCTAGTGTCAACACACTCCGTAATTCACTTTCCGCCGAATTCGAGACATTGAGTGGCGGAACTCAACGCCGCACTTTATCTTACCAGAGTGAGGAAATGAAAATAATTTAAATATATTCCCCGAGTGGGATTGAAGTCACAACCGATCGTGTGTACAGTCAGACGCGATTCCACTACTTTAATTTGGATTATTTGCTTTTCGAAAAAATTTTTTATTTGAGACTCGACCTCAACATCTCTTTTATTTTAAATGTCTTACAGCGTCTCGAAAGCGAAGAACGAAAAAAGAACCTACATACAACATAACGCATGCATATTTTTTCTAAATAATATCGGTGTTACTTTTATAGTCGAGTATTGAACCTGTTAACAATGCCGTAGTTTTACGTCAGTGTCAGCTCGTGCACTTCACTTGAACAATATCATTCTCTTGTAAACCTTGCAATATATAAAATAAATTTGATACACATTTTTCAATCATAATAAAATTATATCAAACTTATACAGTGAGTTACAGTGAATTGAGTGTTTCTGAGATCTTAACATAAAAACGGTAAGTTTTTTATTGATAAGATTTTTGATTATTGAAAATTTTTATATATTTTATATTTTTTTTATTTTTTTAGCTTCACGCTTTTATCCCGCATAGCACTTTGTCTTTTACCAGAGCGAGAAAGTAAAAATAATTTAAATATAATAACTCCCCCAGTGGGGATCGAACCCACAACCGTTCGCGTTTACAGTCACACACTGTCCCACTGCGCCACGAGCGGCCTCTATTATGTATTTTCGAAATCCAAAATACCCGATAAAACTGATTAAAATAGTTTCTACTTGTAGAGTTGTCCTTTCTTCCAATCTTTAGAACTCATTTTTCTTCGTACTTCATACCTTAATAGGTAATTAATTGCAAAATAGCTTGACAGGTGTGAAGGTTGTATATTATCTAATTTCATATTTCGACTTATAGAGGGGATATATGTACTAAAATTATAGAAATACACTGATTATTTCGACTAATAGAGGGATGAGTAAGGAAGGAATAAAATATTTTGATTAGACTTTAACGTAATTTTATTTTAATAAAATATTTTTATACATTTGGAATCTCTAAAAGTGACATGCTTTTACTGTTTTAAACTATTATAAGTCACTGCCAATAACTTTATTTTCAGATACATTCTTAATAACCTAACTTTATTTCAGTACCGTGTTTGATATAATTGATCTCTATCTGATAAGATTTTACTAACTTCCAAAAGTCACCATTGACAATGTTTTGATTTTTATCTTTAACTAACAAGATAAAAATATTTCAGTGTTGCTATTCCCTTTATTACCTTAGTATTATTTCCGACTCTGGTAAAACAAACTGCGGTGTTAAAACCCGCTGCTTAATATTCAATGTCTTGCTTTCGGGTAGATATGTTTACCCTGCTATACAGGAATAAAGCGTGAAGCTGTTAAAAATAATCAATTTATACTAAAGCAGCGAAGTAAAAAATTTCGATCATTCATTAAACTAAAGGTGTTTGCAATTATACATATTTAAATATTCCTGAGCTATCCTCATAAAACGTTATCAAGGTGACGTTTCATCTATCAAATTGTGAAAGAAAAAAGCAAGTTATTCATTCATAATACCAAAGTGGTATTTAAGACGTCCTGGAAAAATATATAAAATACACTACTTATTATAAATCAAACTGCATTATCTTGGTACCAAATATATATTTGGTAATTGTCCATATCAATAGTCAATCAATTTGTTTCCCTCCGGTATCAGGTGTTGTAACGCACGGCCTCGGGCCGGTGAGATTGCGCGCCGCGCGCCCGCTTAGTTGTAGGGCGACCAGCTTTACGACACTTGACGAAGTGCATTTAAATATAACACTTTGCGCTTATTAAGTGGTTGGGTAAAGTGATTGCAAATCATATTGCTTAGCAATAGCCTGTGGTTTACAAATAAATGAATTTATTTATTTCTACAAGAAATCTATAAAAAATAGTGTTTTAAGTTTTAGATGTATAGTTGAAAAGTGAAACTTTTGTGTAATTGATATTTAAAGAATTACCTTACCGAGGTCGGTCATGGTGCAGTGGGACAGTCAGATTGTAAGCACGATCGGTTGTGGGTTTTATTCCCACTCGGGGGAGTGATTATATCTAGGATCTAAATTTATTTTTATTCCATCGCTCTACTTAGACAAAGCACGGCGTTGAGTTCCACTAATCAACACGCATTGACTCAAATTCGTCTAAAAGTGGAGTATGAAGTGTCTTAACGCTAAGTATTTCCAGCAACACAGGATAAAAGCGTGAACCATAAAAAAGATTTAAAAAAATACTGATTAAGTTGTGATTTTACTCGTGTTAGAGAATGAAATAGAAAGTGCATATCTGAAGCTACTACATTCAAATATTTTGGGAATGTCATTTTAAATCACTGCATTGATGGTTAAGTGAAGACATTGTATTTTTAATATATATATATTTATATTTTTATATATATATTTATATTTTTATATATATATTTATATTTTTATATATATATTTATATTTTTATATTTTTAATATATAATATTAGTTTTAATATATTCATAAAAAGTTTTAAAAATTTTTTTGTCCATTTCTGCCACTAAAATTTGAAATTACATTTACTTCTTCTAAAGACACGTGCAACCGCAACACGATCAATAAACTAAAACGATGTATTTTTTAGCTTCACGCTTTTATCCCGCATAGCCTACCCTAGCAGAAATACACAAAGTACCTAATGCCAAACACTCCGTCCGATTTCGAGGCGTTGCGTGTTGAGTGGTGAAACTCAACGTATCCTGTCGTATCACAGCGATGAAGTGGAAATAATTTTAAATATAATCACTCCCCCTAATAGGAACCGAACCCACAACAGGTCGCGTTTACAGTCATACGCTGTCATAATACGCTACGACCGACCTCAAAGTAGTAGTAAAACTAATTCCAAAGTGAATTATACAAATCTATTACAAAATTTTATTTTTTAAATATCTTTTTGTACCAAAAAATATGTCGCAAGATCTTTACGAAATAGCGGGCCATACTTTCAATAACCCTGACGGAGCAAGTGATATTAAACTAACTACTGACTGCGGCTAACGGCCTTTAAATCGATCATATGTTGGTGTAAGCAATTTAATATACGGCATTTTAAACAAAATACATATTTTTAATATGACCGCTACATTGAAGAATTTAAAAAAGCGGTTTATTTGCATTTTAAAAAAGTAATATATTTTAATCTTTCCCAAATTATGTTCATAATCCTGAAATTTATTAATAATTTCTAAATTTTATTCAAAATGATATGTTTATAAACAAATATATCTGGAATTTGAGCTAAAAGCAGCGGAGTGTTTTGACATTAGGTTCTTTGATTGCATTGATAAGCGAATTACTGGATAAAAGGCAAAAAATTATATTATTAACTTGAATTTATCCATAAGTTGCACCTTGTGGGTACTATACCCACCAAGTTAAAGAACATTTCTAATTCTACAAATACAAAATATCATTGTTACGAGCAGATCGAGTAGATACGTTTGACCTCGCTTGACCTTCGAAAACACTATATCAATGATACTGGACGAAAGTCACGTAAAAAGCATGGGGATCCCCCCAGAGCACGTATGAAGAGGTTAATGACTGTGGACGAAATGCCAAACTGCATACCTAATGCAGGGTCCGTAGTATTTGGCGCTCCATCCATTCTGACTACCCCGCAAGCAGTAAAGTGTGAAGCTTCGCTTACATCCTGCGTAGCAGGGTAGGCAGGAAGTACCTAGTCTCAAGACAGACTTAGTATTTGATAGATTGCGTGTTGAGTGGTGGAACTTAACGCCACGCTTTGTCTTGATAGATGAAGGAACTAAGCATTAATTAAATATAATCATTCTCCGAGCGGGAATAGAACTAATAACCATTGTGCTCCCAGTCAGACCATGTCCCACTGTACCACGACGGGACAGATGCTTAAGTAATGTACATATTGTACATAGATTTTTACTACTAAGTTCCCCCTGATCAGTTTGGCTTTTAAGCCCAGCATTCAAGCGTCTAACAAGGGCACCGCCTTACGGAAAACTTGTTATATTAATCCAAATGGATGTCATCCATAGAGCAATATTCTTAGATATCTCCAAGGCCTTCGACAAGGTCTTGCTTGAATTACTTCAAGCACAGCTTCCGCACAGACTAGTGCACATTCTACGAGATTATCTCACCGCGCATTTCGTTATCGAGTCGAAGGTACACTCTCCACTAAACGTCGTATAAGAGCGGGAGTCCCTCAAAGCTCCATTTTATCTCCGAGTCTGTACACGTTATACACCCACGATATACCCAATGCCCCAGTACCAATCTAGCTCTATTCGCGGACCACACCGCAATCGCTAGTGGCTTCTATGCGGTCGATATAGCAAAACGTCTTCAAACCGTGGCAAACCGTCTGGGCCAATGGCACACCAAGTGGCGCACATAGATCAACCCTGAGAAAAGCGTTTCAGTTCTCTTCCCTCGTCGTAGACACAAGGTCATGCCGACAGTCAATCTGCAAGGCAAATCAGTACCAACGGCTAAATCCGTTAAATACCTAGGAGTAGTTCTAGACAGTAAACTGTCCTTCGAGCCCCACATAGATTACTTCTACCGCAATGCGGATTTCGTCCTCAGGAGAAAGAAGATCAGTCAGAAGATCCACCTGTATACCACATGCATCAAGCCAATTTTCACGTATACCAGTGTTGTTTTCACATCTCGGACGTTTCCAAGTCCTTCAGAATAAATTCTAACGCATGGCCTCGAGCGTGCCGTGACAAGCGCAATGTAGATCTCCACAGAGACATTAAGTTAGACTCCATCAAAGAGCACTGTCGTACTTATCAGTAGCTTTTTTCAAAGATCTGCTACTCATCCAAACCCGCCGGTGGTAAGCATCTGCGATTACGATACGGCCCAACAATTATGGGGACTCCGACACGTTCTATCAGAAAAAGCTGACGCCATTACCCTCGCTAACGACCCAATACTAGTAGGTAAAGCCGTACATACAAATGCTCACGCTACTTACACCGTCCCCGCCGGTGGAGACGAGGTCCCAGTTTTGTAACCGCCCGATGCCAATAGGCCTACTCCGGACAGACAAGTCCCCCACTACAAACGGCGTACACAAGCCTCACAGGAGGCGCCCTTGTGACAATGTGTTTTAAGTTGATGGTTTCCTCTCGAGGTCTCCACGCCAGAACCCGTTAATGCTCTCAAGGCCGGTAGGGCCAACAGCATACTACATAATTGAAAAAAAAGAAAATATTACTTAGTGTTAATTTATATATTATAATACTAGCAACGTGCCCTCTATTCTTGTATCTATGTTTCTATCAAGTATTTACTTTGACAGTATCAGTCTACTTAGAGTCGTCGCAGTGTTTACACATATTTTATTAATTATGTGCCAACGCAAATAATAAACACCGAATTAGTGTTCTTAGTTGAAGTAAACAAAATTCTCATGCATTCAAAATCAGTTTGGAACAGTGCGAATTTTGAGGCCAGTCGATGTGCAGTGGAACAGCGTCTAACCGTAAAACGCGATCAGTTGTGGGTTCGTCTCCACCCGGGGGAGTGATTATATTTAAATTATTTTCACTTCCTCGCCCTGGTAGTACAAACTGCGGCAATGTCTTGAATTCGGTGGAAAGCGAAGTACGGAGTGTCTTGACGCTAGGTACTTCCTGTGTACCCTGCTATGCGGGATAAAAGCCTGAAGCCAAAAATAACAATATTCAAAAATATGTGTATTTGTATATAGTATATAGTGACATTTTGCGACTTGCTAATAATAATATTAATGTCAGGATTAGCAAAATAGGGTTACACCGAAAATAATCCACTATCCAAGCCTCCACTCGTAAGAGTCCCCTGTGGCTTTAAGCGCCTACTTATATAGGCATCGAATAAAGGAAGGCAAATCATAGTTAAAAAAGGAGGGTAGATGTTTTGTAATAATATTATTATGCAAATAACCGCCTTTAAAATATAACTATTAAGATGGAATTACGTCTCTTGATTATTTAGGACTAATATCCAATGTTGCCTATTTATAAAAAATAACCCTAGGAAAAGCCACGAAACAACTGTTTAAAAATTAGGCGTATTATGTAAAACAGAGAGTTATATCACCAGCACCTCTAAGTCCCTATATAATATGAGAAACATATACCGATATTTAATTATAATGAAACATTAAAAAAAACATTTACCACAATTCTCCAGACATTTGACATGTCGTTCGTGCAATTTAACTGTTTTAAAATGATCATTCCATCTCGCTTTCCTCAAGATGATGCCATTATACTTGTTTTCTGACGAGTTTTGACTTTTGGAGTTATTATTGGGTTATATTTATGTCTGGAATTATATTTATATCTTTAACACCATAATTATTATATATATTTTTTTTTTTAATTAAAAATAAAGTTATTTTTTTAGTTTTACCAGCATATGGTCATCCTAACTGATCTAATATAGTTTATCATATTTCTTTTAAATATGTCTAATATTTTTCTGGTTTTCGAAAGTGTGAAAGTAACAAGTGATAGGATTTGCATAGAGACGTACGTAAACAAATTCGTACTTAGAGAAACGTTTGGCACCTTGTCATTTGGACACGGTCTAGGTCAGAGTGAATACACTGAAAAATTTGACATAAATATATATTGTTTTAAAAAAATATGTCACTTCTAGAAAGCGTATAAAGCATATTAATGTCAAGACACTCCGCACTCCGCTTTCCACAGTATTAGATACATTGCGTGTGCAGTGGCGGCACTCAACGCCACAATTTGTCTTACCAGAGCGAGGAATATAACCCACAACCGATCGTGTTTAAAGTCAGATGTTATCCCACTGCGCCATGACCGGCCTCAATTTGAATTTCTACTGTAAAATATAATCTTTTCTCAATATACTTTCAATTAGAGGCTTAAATATTTACAACACAATCGCTATCTACATTATTGATAAGTACATAGATATGTTTCGAATTTGATTCAATTATTTGAATTATTTATTCACGACATCTAGCTGCAGTGATAACTACCACGTCATGTCATCATCTAGAACGTTAAACATTTGGAATTAGTAGACAGATATATATATATATATATATATATATATATATATATATATATATATATATATATATATATATATATATATATATATATATATATTAGAATAGTGCTAGCTATCTTTAAACTAATTTTTATATAATTTTTTTGTACTTAGATGGAATTACGATAATAACCAATAAATATGATACTTATAACAAGTAATCAGAACGCTCACAATATGTCACCGACTATTGTTTAATTGATATGTGCCATAAAAGTATATCTTACTCTAAGTGTGGAATAACACTTGAAAAAAAATAAGATATTAAAATAAATAACCTACTCTCTTTTACCAAACGATTACTTCTTAATAACCTTTGGATAGCAGAAATTTGTAAAAATCTCTCTACAGAGATGCTAACAACGTAAATAAGTTGTAACAATACGTATAAGAATTTCAACGCAGCCGGTAGTAGAACACATAGCTTGAACGTTTACCGAGTGGCTCGGGTTTGAAGCCCGCTGCATTCAAAATTAAATACATATTTTAAAAATATTTTCTAATGCTAAGGGTGGAATAACACTAAAAATAAGAAAATATATTATACATTTCCCCATATTTCTATACATTTTCTTTTTTTAGTTTATATTGCCTACATTTAGTTGTAAAAAGAATTTACTGTTAAGAGACTCTGTTTTCTAGTTGTCCATGGCAATGTAATATCAATGTAGTTCAGTTTGGTTTAGTTCAGTTCTTTATTTATGGGGTTTCGAACGTGCCAATGTCACGTTGTAAAGAGAACAGACGAAAATGACAGATCGGTTGATGGATTTAATACCAATAATATTTTTTTTGATGTTATCACTTAAAATCGCCATAGATAGCGATACAAGACAAAGCAAAACATCCGTTTATTATTGTCTACTTAGTGCTGAGTAGTTTACCAAATACCAGTGACACGGAAACCGGAAACCAGGACACAAGCATACTCGTTAATACAAACTTTAGAGGATAAAATAATTATCAAACAATGATTGGTTATGATTTTATAAAGATTTTAAAATGAATTAGTAAATAAGATATAGTGGTGCAGTGATACAGTTTGGCTAAACGCGAACGGTTGTGGGTTCTATTCCTGTTTGGGGAAAGTATAATATTTGAATTATTTTCATATACAATTCCGCCACTTAACAAGTAGTGTCTTGAATCTCAGTGGAATCCATACAACGGGTTGTGTTGTTATATACGAAAAAATAAAAAGCATGAAGCTGAAAATAACATCGGATTGAATTAAATATTCCAATAACTTTTGTGTTATAAAAAACTTTTATAATGTATAAAATTTATTGCAGATTGCTTCTTATATTTACTTAAAACGGTAGCAAAGTCTGTTTTGACTATACATAGATCTTTATATGACCATACATCAGGGTTGAGAGAAAGCGCCTAATGTCAAGACACTCCGTACTTCGCACGTACTTATATTATACTTTACTCGTATTTATATGAGATTTTAGCCTTTTATTATATTGAAAAGAAAGATTAAATTTTCCTAACAGTACTATATAGTAGGTAAATATTTTTATCAATTTCAATCAAAACCATATCAATATTTTATAGGCCAATTATAATAATTGCTCCGGCCATTCAGAGCGACCTCGCGTAACACTTTAAATCTGTGTAAGAATTAGCTTGATCAAAAATAATTATGAGACCGGTCGTGGCGGAGTGTGACAGCGTCTGGCTCTAAACGCGATCGGTTGTGGGTTTGATCCCCACTCGGGGGAGTGGTTATATTTAAATTAATTTCACTTCCTCGTAAAGACAAACAGCGGCGTTGAGTTCCACCATTTAACACGCAATGCCTCAAATTCGGTGGAAAGCGAAGTACGGAAACAAATAGACAGGCATAAGTTATTAATATAACAAAAAGAAATTTCATTTTTTTTTGTATAGATAAAGAAGTCACGTTAGGTTACACTTCGTAAACAGTTTCTGTTAATTACCCAGAAATTGATTCACTTTTCGCAAGCAATCTCACCTCTAAATCATATATGTTCCATACTTAACGCGTTTTCTAAATAATTCTACCAATTAATTATATTTTATTAACAAAAAATTTACTTTCGTAATATTATTTAAATTTCATTTCCGCCTCGCCATTACGAATGTGAAAGGTGGAGCTTTATTAGTGCTTTCAGTTGACATAAAGCAGTGATACTGTCTCTTTTGCTCAGGACATTCACCTGGAGGAAATGGTGATAGCGGTGGTGGTCACCATGATGACTGATTAATAAATTAGTTTTGGTTAACTGACGTTAATACGGTAAAGATTTCGTGGTCAATAGTGACGTCTTTAACAGCACGTTTCATATATATTTTAAAATTTAAATGTTTTCCAAGCCAAGTATTTTTGGTTTAGGTTTGGTGGGTCTGAACGGATATATTCTTTGCTCTTTGGCAAAATAAGAAGAAGAAGAGCGTAAAGGACGATGAAAAGATTTTATTTTTTTAGTAAACAGAAAGTATGTAGTGTCAAGATGGCGGAACTCAACGCCGCGCTTTGTGTTACCACAGCGAGGAAATGAATATAATTTAAATATAATTAATCCCCCGCGTGGGAATGACACCCACAGCCCATCACATCTACAGTCAGACGCTGTCCCATTACGAAGGTGAAGGAACGTACGTAAGTACTTCCAAAAAAGGAAATATCAATAATTCAAAACATATATATTTACATAATTATATCAGTTTGGAATATAATACTCAAAAACATTTATATTTAGCTAGAAAGGAATAGTTCTAGAATATTCATCTTATAGTATAGTGATATAGGAATAAATAATGTACAAGATAGCTATGGGCATCCCCACGTCGCGTGCAGATCCCCAATTGTATCTCAACTCCATTGCGGATGGAAGCTATTGTCTTATTGCGAGCCAATTATTTACAGAAAAAGTACGTACCACTGGCGACCCAGCACTGCAGCCAGATAGGGTATTACAAAAAAACATTATATTATTTTAGTGTTATTTTAATTATACTTATAAAGTATTTTCAAAGAATTATACAAAATTTATATTATCTGTCTATTTGGCTGTAAAATTTCGGATTGGAAACGTGATTAGCTGTGCGAGCGATTCCCTCTCAGGAAAATGATTATATTCAAATTATTTTTCTTTCTCCGAACTAATAAAGCTCGGCGTAGACTTTCGCTACTCTACACGCTGTATCTTGAATTCGAGCGGAGAGTGGAGACGAAGTGTCTTGTCACTGGATACTCTAAGGTGAAAAAAGAGATATCTTTAGTATGTTGGAAATACGTGCAAACAAACATGTCTATAAAGAGCCGTTAGAAAGATTTTAATGTCTCACCACGAAATGTTGGTCTCAGTACTCAGTACTCAGTACTTAGTACTTAAACGCTTATATTTCATGGTACAGTGTGACACTTTCCAGAAAGAATAATATTTTGAGAATAATATTCATGAGTCAGCCTTTCAAATAGCAATAATGTATACAATTACACTTTTGTTGAAACTAGCAATTTTTAACGCTATTGATTATAAAAGAATAATATCCATGCGCTACATATTTTTATGGTCGTGTCTAATTTCATTGTTGAATATTTATTTACGTTTGTTGCTAGTGTTTTTTTAATATATGCTAATATAAAAAAAGAACTTGTATGTCCCCATGATCTGTGTATTTGTGCATATTTCACAAAAAATCATCTCTTTTTGCTACCTTTCACTCTTTAACGAATATATATATTATTTAATCCTATGTAATTTTTGTTGTGCGTCGTCTGTCAGTCACATTAATTCATCAGAAGAAATTTAAATAATATTTTCGGTGATGTAATACTTCCATATATATGAATGATTGACTCCAGCAGCTACGTCGATAGGAAACAAAAAGCGCACTACTTCCCATCAAAAAGGTCAGCAATGTACCTGTATCTCGGCGAACAAGCCGAGCTTCGAGTCTCACAAGAGCCACCCTTGTGACTTGGTTTTCTCTCGAGGCCTCCACGCCAAGGTCAGAGCTCATCCAGCTCGGCCTCCCAAAAAATCCGGTGACGTTATTAAAGCCAGTAGGGCCAACAGAACAAAGTAATCGAAAAAAGGTATCTTTCTATTAACAATATCTGTTTATTTTCTCTTTATAATAGTAACTACTATTATAAAGAGATTTATTGGAGCTGCATACGTAAATAATCCGATCATATCGAACGCCGGATATAACGTGTCATGCTGTGGCCGCGTCGCCTCGCCTTGACACTGGCAACAGTTAGGGCTGACGGGCGTACGAGAATGTAAACAAACAAGGAAAACGTTAATGGCCTACCAAGTCATATATCACATCAAAAGATATTTATAATTATTTTGGAAATGTCAAATCATAATTGAGAAATACCACTAGAATTTTACTAAAGAGTTCAAAAATTGTACGTTAGCTCCATAATAGCGCGTTGACCGTGTCCAACTGAACAAGCGCTGATAATTGATTCGATTTCTACTCGGGAATTATAATATGATCTATATTATTATGATATCTCCGCTCTGGTGAGCATTTACAGTGAAAAGTGACTATCAACGAGAAAAGAAGTATGTACAAAAGGACTTGGCGCTCTCTACTCTCTGACTTCTCCGCTGAGGATAGCGTAATGCTATAATAAGATAAAGCATGACCGGAGAATTTCCAATGTCTCTGGAAAGGGCAAATGGAGAACGGAGTGTTTTAGTGTCATATTTTCTCTGCCTATCTTGGTATATGTAAGAGAATTGTACATTTAAAAACAAAAACTTTCGGTTGATCTTCGGTTGATATTATCGGTTCGGTTAACTTCGGTTGATATAGGAAGAAAAATAAATTTTCATCAAATGCATGATTGATTTCCCTTAAGTGGGAATCGATCCCACGATCATCTGTACATTATTTACTCTTAAGCAACAGTTATTAGGTAAATCATAATAATATAACTTAGACGTGCACAATTTTGAATATATTTATTTGTATTATTATCTTTAAAACATGCAATTTGAGAACAATTCAGTTTCTCAATGTCATTTCAAATGTCAATACTGTGCGTACCTTTTGATTAAAACTTATGACCAGAATAATAAATATATATGTAATCATCATCTTTATAATAAGAGTATACCTAATATTACAAGCTAGTTGTTGTCGTGACTTCGTCGGCGTGCAATGTTAAAGTCATGGCCGCAGGCGTCCCACACTCTACAGGCTCAGGCACATCTCGGGAACTTTATATTTCTAACAGAAAAGTTGCTGAAACTCGTTATTACATCAGCTATCTGTCAATGAAAATCCCCTCAAAATCGATCCAGTCGTTCAGCAGTTAAAGACAGATAAAAATTGAAAATTATTTTATGTAGGTATATGCATGCGAATGC
Source organism: Dryadula phaetusa (assembly GCA_032432895.1). Classification (NCBI taxonomy): domain Eukaryota; kingdom Metazoa; phylum Arthropoda; class Insecta; order Lepidoptera; family Nymphalidae; genus Dryadula; species Dryadula phaetusa. The sequence goes on along the minus strand of JAOYRS010000059.1, from coordinate 5,843,035 downwards.
ATTTAGTAAAAACCGATTATTTTAATATTACAAACCGTTAAAATTTATTTATTTGCATATGCAACTGAAAGAAAGTATAATGGAGGGAGGAAGAATGCTATAGAAATGCGCTCTCCTCGTGGAATCAGTTTAGCTGATCATAAATGCAGCGAAATATTCGCAAAATAGCAAGCGTAAGCGTTAATGCTATAGTGAGAGTGAAGATGAACGCGCTCAGTTGGTTTGGGCACCAGAGGATGATTGATGAATGAATGGTAACAGAGATTTATAAGGCAAAGGTGAGTGGGACGTGATAGGTCGGGGGCGACCGCGATTGACCTTCGAAAACAGTATTAAAGATACTGGAGGAACGTTAAGTATACAGCATGAATACCCCCCGAAGGGCATATATGAAGAGGATAATGACTGTGGACGAGGCGAAAGAGGTATGCAGGACCGTAGCGTTTGGCGCTTCGTCAGAAAGGACAGTCTAGAGAGTTAAGATTGAGCTAAAAAAGAAGAAAAAAATATATGATTTTTTTAAATAATAACTTTATATTTATAAATATTATAAAATGTTTGTATATATTATAAAATGTCCTGATTATCTTAGTAGATATTTTATTGTCAACACGATTTGCTGGAAGTTCGATTTCCCTTATAATTATATATAAATATTATTACCCATATAATTTTAGATAAATTATTTACACTTATCAATCGTAGGAAGCGCGGCGTTGAGTTCGGCCACTCAACCCGCAATATTTCGATTTCAGGCAATGGAGAGCGTAGTGTCTTGACTGTCGGTTTCTCTGACTAATCTGCAACGATCTACATACATATATATGTATATTTCAGTATATTTGAGTACATACTCAATTACTTGAGCTAAATCATTCTTCAATTCACTAACTTAAGAGTGACACACCCCTAAGCACACGCCATTGTTCTGGCCGTGTCACTTCCTGCGCAAGCGCCGGTTATTGACGTATGCAAAAACGAATTAATTCCGACATTCCTTTACTTTATCTTCTTAAAAATATACAGTAATTTGTATTATGATATCTTGAATTTATAATAATATTAGATATCCCGTTGCGCGTAAATGATGCGTTGCCTTGGTAACGTGCATGTTGAACACATGGCAGTTTTTATTTACAATTTTAAATTATCATAATTAGCACTTACAAAGTTATTTAAGAAGACAGCTTCACGCTTTATCTCGCATAGCAGAGTAGTCAGAGATAACCTAGTATAAAAACACTCCTTTACTATCTAATCTATTTTCAACAATTAAAAACGCTTACGTATATAGTAGTCAAGACACAAGACAGGACACAGGTTGAAATCCTTCAGTGCATTTCTGTAACATTTTGATTTAAAAAGTTAACCAAAAAAAAATTATATATATATATATATATAATATAAATATATATATATATAACATATATATATAATATTATATATAATATATATATAATAAAAATTGGCTATATATCATAACATAATATATTCATAAATAACGATGATATATGTATGTACTGTCTATGAATATATATTATGTAGACAATACGTTTATATAAGAAGCGCAAGCAGCTCGCACACTCAAGGTGAACCACCAAGCGTTTACTCGTACTTGAAAAAACCTTAATTAAAAGTGAATGGGAAATAACTCAAACTTACGCCATACACGAGACCGTCATGGCGCAGTGGTGTACATTGTCTGTCTGTAAAGTGATTGTGGACTCGATTTGTACTCCGGAGAAACGTTATATTTAAAATTTATTTTCTTTTTTCTGCTCTAGCTGGTAAAGCGCAGTATTGACTTCACCAGTCAAGATGCAATTATTCGATTTCGGACAGATACAAGTCAACGGATTGTTTTGCACTAGGTTGTCTTCGACCGACTATTTACAAAATTATTAATTATTAAATATAAAAAAAACACACAATTATTATGTTTCTATTCCCAATTTCTTCGTTCTTGCAAGTCCCGTTCTTACGTTCTTCTAAAACAAAATAATCAAGTCAATGAAAGTCATATTTAAATTCAAATTAATTTGTATAATTTTATAATAAACAATCAGAAATAATTGTCTAGACACACATAGCAAAGCCTTCGTTGTGCAGTAGAATAGTATAACTGTAAATGCGATCGGTTGCGGGTTCAATATCCACTTGAAAAACGATTTTATTTAAATTATTTTTATACTGATTTAGTAATAAAAAACATACTGTGAGAAGTAAAATTTCAGAAACACCATATATAATATTGTTATAAATTTATTATTTTACAACTAAACCTTTGAAATACTAACGATGACAGAATTGCGCAAAACCCTGCGCGGGCGCAGTGAAAGTCACTCTTAGTAGAACTGCTTATATGTTAAATCAGACCTTATCGTGTGTACTACTAAGTGTAAAACTAAGATTTTAATATTTCAAAGAGATAAAGATAGAACAGAATGTAACATTAGGGCAGATAGACAGATATTAGAACAAGTGAATGAGGTGGTATATCTAGATCTTCTACAATATACAATACAATATCTATCTTTTTACAAGACTTTTGTTATCATTTTAATGAGAATTAAATAAATTTTTAATTAAAATATACTTAGAGTGGTTATTAAATGAAAATATAGTATTAAGATATACGTGTGAGTTACTAGTTAGCGACTTTAGGTTAAAAAAGTAACATTGATAGTTAAATATATTTATTTATTGAGCACATAGTAGCACAGTGAGGCTATATCTAACTGTAAACGCGATAAGTTGTGGGTTCAATTCGCACTCCAAAAAACGATTAACTGATTGATTTTATTATTATACATGTACTTGTCATATGTATAAAGTATTTCTATTTCTCGCTCTGGTACAACAGCGCGGCGTTAAGTTCCACCACACAGCTCAAAATTATATAATTTAGCACTATGTTCCTTCTGACTGTACTAATATGCAAAAGAAATGTGTAATTGCATAAAAAAAATACTTTTTTACCAAACAGAATTGTTAATGAAATATATAGAAATAAGCTGTTAACCTTCAAATCAAAGTTGTATGTCAATATTTCTTTAATACATGAATAGGCTGAATAGGCTTATATAAAACGCACATAGTTTTTTCTTTCCTAAATGGAATATTATAAAACAACTTTAAATAATTAAAATAATAAATAATATATATTAAATAATATATAATAAATCAATTTTGGTCAATTCTGGTTTTGTCATTCCAGCAATGGACCACGGAGATCACTCGCACCACGTGACCGACACGGTCGTAGGCAGCCATGACCACGGTGGTCACGAAAACCACGACGGGGGACACGCCATGGTGGTTAGTACTTAACACTTTACTAATATTTAAAAAAAACAGGTCCACGCTTTATCTCGCATATCAGGATTACTTATCCAGTAGAGAAAACCTATTGTCAAGACACTCTGTTCACCGCTTTTCGTCTGAATTCAAGACAATGCGTATAGATCGGTGCACTTAACGCCGCACTTTACATTACCAGAGTGAAAAAAAATGAAAATAATTTTTATATATAGTCGATCCCCTTATTAGGAATTGAACCCAGAAACGGTGACGCTTACAGTAAGATGCTGGCCCACTGCAATGGTGTTCATTTATAATGTACAGTAATTCCAAAATTTGATTTGTTTTTGTAGGGATTGTTCTAACCCACAGAAATTACAACATTTTTTTTTTAATTTTTGGTTGGTTCCATGTAGATAATGAGACTATAAACCATAATTAATATATTGTAGCAAGTCGAATAAAATGTCATGTTATATTAGTTATTTTATTATTTCTAAAGTGTTAGTACCACACTTAGAATTAGAAAACATTTTAAAAAAGCAGAAAAGTAGAACGCAACGGGATTAGACAGTTTCCAAGAGGCGCGGGAACGAATCCCGCTGCGTTCAAATATTTCTAGGTTTTTAAAAATGTTGTATTAGTTATAATTTCAATGAAATAAGAAACAATCTTGAAAAATGTTGCTTTTTAATATTAAATTATACTAATTTATATAAATTGAAACACCGTAGCGTATCATGGATGCCAATGTAGAGGGGGGAGCTCATAACAGTGTCTGGGAGGACTTGCGACACAAGTGTACGCTTAAGGAGCCCTTTTAAATTAGCATTTACACTGACCGCCACCGTGGAGCTCCTCTCTCTACTTAACCAAAATTTAAAATGACACCCACATCGCCTTCCAATATTTTTTTAACTTCACGCTTTTATCTCGCATAGCAGGGTAGACAGAAAGTACCCAGTATCAAATCAAAACACTCCATACTTCGCTTTCCACCGAATTCGAGACATTGCGTGTTGAGTGGTGGAACTCAACGCCGCACTTTGTCTTTACCAGAATTTTTAATATTAGTTTTAATTTCTCTTAGCGGCAGATCTGATATTGTTTGTGGAATTTTATTATACATACGTATACCATGTCCCACAAGTGATTTATTTAAATTTCAACTTATATTCAGTCCTTGTATACCTCGCCTGTCACTCTTTTTGTTAGTGTTTCCTAAATGTCACAACTTCATCATATCGTTGGAACTCATTAATTGTTTTAACAGCAAGTAGTTGGATTGATAAAAACCTTATCAGCGACCGCAACCAGATTGTGGTACTCGCCATGTTTTCCCGCCACCGCACATAGACAGATATGCGAACTGCACTGACATGACTTACGATAAGCGTTCACAATCAATTTGTTAGTTTCTCATAGAACGAAACTGATTATATATATATATATATATATATATATATATATATATATATATATATATATATATATATATATATATATATATATATATATATATATATATATATATATATATATATATATATTTATATATATATTTATATATTTAAAATAACATAAATAATGTAAACTTTTTCAATGTCTAATTTAGACATGATGTCTTAATTGGAGCGGAGAGTGGTGACAGTTGAATGTCTTAATGTTAGACTAGGTGCATACTCCATACCTTAATTACTTTTTTATTTACATTTTTACGCGTTACAAACAGAATACACATATTGTCAAGACACTCGAAATCGAGATATTGCTTATTGAATAGCGGGACTCAACGCTGCAGTTTGTCTTACCGGAGCGGAAAAATGGTTATTATTCAAGATAATTATTTAGTATTGTTTATTAATAACAATATATTAATGTTTTTGTAGAGGATAAACGCAGGTACATCAAACGACTTGTCCTTCCTTCCTTACTATTGTGAGGTAGTAGACACCATATGGTGCGATTTGGTCTGGGGATGTGTTAGTTAATATGATTTATAATTTTACTTCAATGAGTCTTTGTATTTTAAATTTGCTTATATAAAAAGACAGTCAATGGAGGTGTTTTCCCCAGTCTAATTAGATACAATTCAGCGCGGATTTGGGATATATGTATACTCGAACTGTAAACGCGATCGGTTGTGGGTTCGATTCCCACTCGGGGTAGTGATTATATTTAAAATATTTTCATTTCCTCGCTCTTTTAAGACAAAGTGCAACGTTAAGTTCCGCCAGTCAACACGTAATATCTCGAATTTGGTGAAATGCAAAGTACAGAATGCCTATACACTATATTCTTTCTGTCTGCCCTGCTATACGAGATAAAAGGGTGAAGCTAAATAAAAAATTCGAAATAAAGCTGGTTGTGGCGCAGTGTGACAGCGTCTGACTGTAAACGCGATCAGTTCTGGGTTCCATCTCCACTCGGGGGTAAAATTATATTTAAATTATTTACATTTCCTCGCTCCGGTAAGACAAAGTGCGGCGTTCACTTCCGAGTACGGAATGTCTAGACACGGTACCTCTTGTCTACCGTGCTATGCGAAATAAAAATGTTAGGTCAAAAAAACAAACGAAGTCGCGGGCACAACTTGTTTAATAATAGGTATATTATGTTTATATTTTCTTTGGTTATGGGTGTACCTTCTTCATGTCAATTCTTTTGTTGTCAATTTTCAATATAGAGCTATAGTAAATGGAAGTACTACTTACATTAGGCCTTGCAACGATGTTGTGGACAATCAAAAGTGGAGTAAAATATACTTGTAGATGAGCTCAATAAGCATATAACGATGTGCAAACATTTGTACTAAATTGTATAATATTAAATAAATTTCAGTTCCACACCAACGTCAACCAAGAGATCCTGTTCCGAGGATGGGAGACGACCAACGCGTTAGAGCTGTTTGGCTCAGCGGTCGCTATTTTCCTAGCTGGTGCCCTTTACGAGGGCCTCAAGTATTACAGAGAGGCCCTCCACGCGAGAGCCACCACCGCCACAGGGGACTCGCAAGTTAATATTACCAAGAACGAATGCGGATCTAAGGGAACATGTAGTGGAGCAGCTACTGTGAAGTGAGTAATTTTATGGCAAAAAGCTTATGAAGTCTTAGGGTAGGGTACAGTAGTTAGAGAAAACCTAGTGTTAAAATACTCCATTCTCTTAAATTAATATTTCAGTAGTATAATGGTTTGTTAAATTATTTAATTCATTGCAAACGAGAAAAAATATATTTTCTTATCAATTTGACTACTGGAAATATTGCTTAAAAAAATGGCGTTGTCTACTGTAGCCTAATGCTAACAAATAGAAATCTTTATACTAAACACATATTGCCTTGGCTATAAACAATATGCTGTGTTAAGTTACGCTCGATAACACAAGCATCCGGAACACATGGATGGTCATAACTAAAAACTATAATTTTTTTTTCTGATTTGAAATTTTCAACAAAAATAACCTAAGCAATCGTTCCAGGTATTCAATGCTGTCTTCTCCGCACATTATCCAGACGCTGCTGCATATCATCCAGTCGACAGCCTCTTACATCCTCATGCTGATATTCATGACGTACAACGTGTGGCTGTGCATGGCGCTGGTCCTTGGCATGGCCCTCGGGTACTTCTTCTTCGGCTGGAGAAAGTCTTCAGTGGTTGACGCTACGGAGCACTGTCAATAGATAATTTCTTAGAGATATATTCATTTCTTTTATTCCTTTTTAGTGCCTTCGTTTAATTGGATATGCCATAATAAAATGACATTCTATGTACTACGAAAAAATGAACGTTTTTAAAGATATTTTCTAATCCTAAATGTGGAAATAACACTTTAAAAATTATAAAATATTAAGCGTTCAGGTGTTGTGTGAAATATTATTATTTAATTAACAATAAGATTTTTGCGATTTTTACACATTTTAAATTAAACTACTATTAAATGGATCAATCGCGTATATTTTGGTATTCGAACACTTTACAATAGTTGGTGGTCTAAGGTAGGTCTAGATATTCGTTGCGTTTAAAGTATTTAATTGATACAAACGTGAGCTACTAGTTCAGTTCCCGGTTGAGACATTTGCTATCCTACCAGTCTTTGTCAATATAAAAAATGAATATATCTCTAATGACTTTAGAATTTAAGCATTTTTCATACTTGTAATATAATGAAAGCAATGTGACGTCACAGTGACAGAATGCAATAACCAAAACATTGTTCTCATTTTTCTGATACAGATATATCATCAATATTTAATATTTATGTATATCTAAATAGATTATTTTTTGTATGTACAAATTATTGTTTTAATAGTGCGATAAGTGCGGGTTCAGATCCTATATGGAGGGGATTTTATTTTTATTTTTTTTAGTTTCACGCTTTTAACTCGTATAGCAGAGTAAACAGAAAGTACCTAGTGTTAAAACACTATGTACTTCTCTTTCTACCAATTTCGAGATATTACGTGCTTGAATTCCACGCCGCACTTTGTCTTGCCAGAGTGAGGAAGTGATAATAATTTAAATATAATCAGTCCCCTCTAGTCGAATCGAACCCAACAACATAATGCGAATCGAACCCACAACCACGCGTTTACAGTCAGACGCTGCCCCACTGGGCCACGATCGGCCTTGTTTTTTATTATATGTATTTAAAATGTATATATTTATATATGGATGTGTATATTGACTAAATAGATGAGAAAGAAAGAGTGATTTGACATTAGGCTCTCTCTATACTTTGACAATGAGAAGAAACAATAAATATACATAGATCACACAATTATGTCGTATATTCAGATAACTACAAGTGGCGCCATCTAGCACAGTAGTGTTTTGTAAAAAAAATACTTTTAAAATTCTAAGATGAAGCTAGACAAGTTTAAGCGCGAGTGGATTCTTTAAAAATAATAAAAAGTTATAATTAAATTCATTTTTAATCAGAATACATCAGAATTTCATATTCTTCAAATTCAACTTAAACTCCCGAAACAACCAAGAAGCTTGTGGAATGAAATTACATTAAAAAGAAATTAATTCAAAATACATAAAGAATATTCATGGCGTAAAGCTGATCAAGCGTTAGCTTGTAGGTGTTGTTATTGTGAGGGAGGAGGGAGGAGGCACTTGCGACTTTATTGTCCAACCTCTTTTTAAATTTGATATTATACACAATGATATTGACAAAAAATTATAAAGTATTAAAATTATAAACGTATAGAAGCTTCGTCGTACCGTGATGTGATCATATGGCTTCGGCTGAAGCCGCATATTATATAAGACAAGTCGGTTTGAAGATGTATTTTAAATATCTATTATCTATTTTTTATATTGAAAATAAATGACTGACTCTAATCATTGGTGTGTGAATATATATATACATATATATATAAATATATATATATATATATATATATATATATATATATATATATATATATATATATATAAGTAACAAAAATTCTACCTAATAAAATTCCATTAACTTAGTTTTTTTTATATATTTGTTCATATATTTTTAATAAATTTGTACCTCCTTAGGAAATTAAATTCTTTTTTAAGTAATTAACATGTATATTTTAACAAACTGAATATAAACGGGCATCGCCATCTAGTGTCGAGTAGTTTCAGTAACAGAATAATTTTAATATAATTTAATAGAAAACGCTGTTCGGGCAATAGCCTCAATAACATTACACTAGCTAAAGAAACAATCATGTTGTAAATACACTAAAGAATTTTGTAAAATAGAGTACAAGTGATATATTTTATTAACAAATAAAATATATGGTCGAACTAGAACTAGAGACTATGTCGATAGAAGAAGAGAACAGTTGGCTACATAAAAGTTTTTTTTTGATATTCTCATTCTCGTTAAGTACGTTAACAACTAAACGCGTTTCCACACATCAAGTAAAACGTATGTAATCCTAATTTGCAGTCGTATGACAACTAAAAAAATAATTAAATGCAATAATAAATTTATTATTATATAATTGTTGTATTAAACACTATCGCGATTGCATTCTGTGAAATTTGCCTTATAAATTGTGATATATACGTACTAGGACGTTTCACGTATTATACTTTAAGTATTTTTTTTAATTTGTTATAAAGAAAGTAATATATGTAGTAGATAGTATAATAAAATAAATATAATTTTTATGGTAAGTTTTATTTTGAATTCTTTTATTAAGAAGAATCACATAAGTACCTCTATAAGAATTTCAAGGGGAACGCCAAAAAAATCATGTTAAATAAGTCAACTTATGAAGAATTTCGACTTAGGCAGACTTTTTTTTGATCCCGGCGCCTTTTATATCTTTTCAATATTAAACTTCAAAAAAAAACAAAAAGATACTGTTGTAAAGTAGAAACACGAGGTCGGTCGAGGCCGGTCATGGCGCTGTGTGACAGCGTCTGACTGTAAACGCGATCGGTTGTGGGTTCGATCCCACTCGGAGGAGTGATTATATTTAAAATTATTTTGACTTCCTCGCTCTGATAAGACAAAGTGCGGCGTTGAGTTCCATCACTTAACTCGCAGTCTTGGATTCGGCGGAAAGCGAAGTATGGAGAGTCTTGACACTAGGTCCTTTCTGTCTATACTGCTATGCGGGATAAAAAGCGTGAAAAAGAAGTAAAACGAAAGTAACATAACTGTTTGTCTTAAAGTATAGATAATATAATATTATAGTGACAAAATCTGAAAGAAAAATCTCTAATGCTTTTTTATAAAACTTTTACTGAGTTACTTAAAGTCTAAAAAATGAAACTAATGGCAGTGGACAGATGAAATTTGAAGTTTTTCCTTGGGAAGCAGTAGAGAGCTGAGAGAGATTCCTGAAATTGTTTTAGTAACGGAATAAAACGGAACTAAATAAATAATTTTAAAAATATTATAGTTGAGACTACAAACTCCAATAATGGAAACACTATGACAAGAGATACAATCCACGCATTTATTTTTCAATATTTTCTAAAACTTCTAAATATTTTGTTACTCCTGTACTATTGACCTTAACATACACCCGGTCTCACTCATATGTCGACCTTATGTAGAATGAAATACCTTGGCCTAATTCAGATTTTCTTCTCTTCAGACTTCGACTTCTCATCAGCTTTTCTTAACCAAACTGCTTTCTGAGCGTGTGGTACTTTCTAGTACTGGTAATACTGACACTTTTATGTTAATTGACGATTGAAAACGCTTGTAAAAGCTGATTTTAAATGAAATATATAGGAATCTATATCTTTGTCATGACACTTCCTTTGTGCATTATATTATATCTTTTTATTTAACAAAATGTATTTTTTTAACAATATTATAATTTACTAGTAAATAGATCCAATAGTAGTGTAATGAGGAGCAATTTAAATGTAGACACGTTTGTTTAATTAATTAGAAAATTATAAAAAATAGCAATCCAGTCTAAACTAAATATGGCCAATAAGTTTTTTCCAATGAGATTTACTTTGTGATTGAACATAAAGAATTAATAATAATTGAATTTAACTGCATTTATCTGCACACTTCCAGCATAATAACGGAAGATTTTTTTTTACAGCTACATGTTTTTTTTTAAAAAAAGAGAAGTTAGTGGAAAGAGTGATTTTCATTCTGCTAATTAAATGAATTTCTAATTGTAATATATAATATTTAGAAAATTCATAAAGGGGATTCAAAATCTTATTCCATATATAAAATGTAAATAAAAACTTATTATATACGTTGCGGCAGTCATTGCGTCATCTGTCTGTCTTATTGGAACGGAGTTTCCGAACGAGTTCTCCGCTCGGCGCTCACGTCATGTTATGTCAGTAAAGTGAAATGTGACGGGTGGTCCGTGTTATGCCTTTTGTATATTATATACTTGTTGATTTTATTAATTAAATCTAATGACGAATGAGTAAAATCACTCACAATTAAGTAGTTAACTATGCTATAGTGTTTTACGTGGATGCTGTACTGGACCTGTTTTCCATCTCCGGCTGATTGATCAGGTAACGGTATTTGTTTTTGGGTACGTCAAGAATAAGTTTTGTTAACAAGTATTTTATTGTACACGGTAAAGTTTTAGTTGAAAATTTTAGTAATTGATTTTTTTATATATTCTTTATACATAAAGTAGTGAATATATATAATTTTTAAGCAATTTCGCTAAAGATCCGTCACGATTACGACAGCAACAACACGGATGCACGTTGTACTCGCATTCGTCACAAAACATAGAAAAACCTTATACTTAATGAAATAAGTTAAAGTACATTTAGTAATTTAATTTTCAATAGGATTTTATTAGTAAATTTTAAATATATTATTTTTTTGTATTTTTTATGCTAGTACCCTCTACATTTCATTTTAATGTTGTAGTTCCAATGGCACTTTTGCAAAAACTAAATAATATAAAACTTATTATTACTTATAAATTTTATAGCAAGTAACACAATGTTATGTTAGAAAATAGTATAGTTACATCATAAGGAGAAATTATTCTGCTGAATTAATATAAAACTTTTCATAAACTTGATCCCAAAATACAAATTGTTGTCCAGATAATTCTTCATTTGCCATAGATTTGCCAAATACCATGCAAGGAATGTTATTGAGTATGACTTTACCATCAACCACATGTGGAACAATCGGCTCCCAAATTTCCGTAATCAGTTCTGTTGTTAAGGGTGTTGGGTCTCTGAAATTAATTGATACAGAATGTCTACTTATTCATACTCAAATAAATATATATAATAACCTTAGTAATACTTAAAATATATATATAATATATATATATATATATATATATATATATATATATATATATATTTTTAGCATGCTTTTATCCTGCATAGCAGGGTAGACAGAAAGTACCTAGTGTTAAGATACTCCGTACTTTACTTTCCACTGAATTTGAAACATTGTGTGTTGAGTGGTGGACCTCAATGCTGCACCTTGTCTTACCAGAGCGAGGAAGTGAAAAATATTTTAAATGTAATCACTCCCCCGAGTGGGGATTGAATTTATACCCAATCGTGTTTACAGTCACAAGCAGTTCCACTGTGCCACAACCGGCTTCTAATTAAAATTAAAAACTATTATCTATAATATGTTTGTAATTACTTTTTTATTCTAAAATTTTACTATTTTTAAAGTGTTCTTTCACATTTAGGATTAGAAAACATTTTTGAAAAACATATCAAAATTTTGTATGCAATCGAATTCTAACCCACACCACTTGGAAATTAAAAAAAAAGGGGGTTTATGTTTTTATACATTTTTATATCTCTATGTACATCAAATTATTAAAATCAACTAAATGTGTATACTAAAATATAATTAATTGATATTTAATGATATAACAATTATAATCTAGTTAACAAAAAAATCTTGATAAATATCCACTGTTAGTAAAGAGTTCTGTAAGATATTTGTAAATTTACCTTACCTTAGCCTTATAAAATTAGACCATAAAGTGACTAGTGTCTCCATAACAGCTTCATCTGGATGTTCAAAGTTTCTATTAGACATGATATACCTAAGTATATCACCATGACCAGCACCTTGAATACTAAAATTACTATGCTTACTCAATTTCCCTTTGTAAATAAATTTCATTAAAAACACAGGTCTCTCCTGTGCTCGATAAGCTATAGATTTTATTAATGGATATGCCAAAAATATATCATTTACATAGTCCACATAGTCTCTTACAATATTCTCTGCTAAATCCACCTCGTTAAAGTAATAATCTTTTACTAGTTTTGCAATTCTGGATTTTATATCATAGCTACTGTAAGCTAAGTTGTTTGGGAGTAAATTTTTAAATGTTTCCGGTAATATCTTAAACATGTCAATGTTATCTGTAATAGTTGCGACTTGTTCAGCGTTTGAATATGCCACCATCAAAGGTACGTGATGGTATCCACCACTTTTCAATATATCTCTAGGATCCATGTTCACCAAACTGTGTGTTGAATAATATTTTTTTTCCAGACATGGTAACAAGTATTTCGATGTATTCGTTATTTTCTTTACTGAAAGCTTGTAGTAAAAAGTGCTTATACTTTTGGGATCATTATTACCGTCATATCCTAAATAGTTGGCTACATCAAGGGCATCTGAAAGTGGGTCATGACTAAGAGATGATGGTGATAGAGCAGAGCCTGATTCCAAAATAGCCTTTTGAACAAATCCTATTGTTCTTCCAGACAATAGTAAAATATCTATGGAAGCTGCACCCGATCCAGTACCATAGACGGTTATGTCCAAAGAATTCCCACCAAATTTGGCGATATTTCTCTGCACCCAATATAGTGCCGCCACTTGGTCTTTCAGGCCAGCATTGCCGGGCACTTCTTCCGAGCCTAAGCATAGAAAGCCCAATACGCCGAGACGATAATTGAAAGTGACTGTTACAAAGCCTTGATCGAGTAACCTTTCGGGGCCTTTATAGCTACCCCACCTGCGGATTACAAATATAATAAATAACTATTTAATACAAACATATTGTGGCAATTCGAGTGTATTTATTTGTAATATGAATATGTTATCTTGTTTTAGGTGAATTGTCAAAGAACCATAATGGATAGTTTACCTACACGTCATTATATTCAAATTGGGCAGTAGAAATCAGTATTTAAATGTATATTTTTCTTTTATTTTATATTTAATAAATGACATTATGTTTAAAAATGGTTTACATCTCAATAAAATGACGTCTATTAATTATTTAATTTATATATAAATACTAAGTTCGTCAAAGCGCAGTCTTGAGTTTAAAAGCAATTGGGAATATTTATTTTCACATCTCTACTTTAGGAAAGTTATACACGGCGTTGATTTACGCGACGAATACCCATGTCACAATTTCGAGCAAAAAATAAAAAAGAGAGTGTCTTGACATTGAGGTTTTTCTGACTACCCTATGCAGGAAAATCTCCATAAAACTGCAAAGTAACTTAAATTAATCTATATATTTATTAAAGAAAAACAGATATGATGTAATCTCATGTGAAGGTTTTGGCAAGCGGCAGTCGTCTGCACTGGGCACCATGACAGCTAATTAATGGCGCGATCGCGATACCGCCCACGGATAACATTTTGCCCGTCAGCCTTTTTGTGGAGCTGATCTTATTTATACGTTTCCATTTTAACGTTTAATTTTCTTTATTGTTTGAAAATAAATCATATTTTAGAACATATAAGTAAGAGGCAAATTATGATGGGTTTATTTTGAATACTCAACAAATTATTAGTTTTTGTATAAACTGCTTCATTTAAAAGAAGATTATAAAAATATTTTAAACGGATTTATTTGCATATATTTCGGTATTTGAAAAATACATTTTTGAAAATTCAAAATTTTAAACACTTTACAGTAGTTCGAAATCACAGGTAGACTCATTCGAGCCACCAAAATGTATTTTCGAATACTAATGTAACAGGAGAACCAAAGATCTTATTCAATTAAAACATTTAACCTAAATCTAAATGATATATGTAATCTTACCCTTTTTGAAACCCTCCATCGTGAAAGTGCACAATGACTGGCGAGGATGCTGCGTTTAACGGTGTAAAGACGTTCAGGACTAAACAGTTCTCTTCTCCCGTACCATCTGGCTGTGGACACTTGATGCGGTGGATGGCTTCGAAAGTTCCGCTCCAAGGTTCAGGGGGTTTTGGTGCCTGATTTGTGCCTTTTATTATGTTTTTTTTGCGTTATTTTGTCATGTCATCGGAACACTATTGGTGCTATTATTTGAATGATTTCGACAATTGTAGATTTAAACATTATTAGAGTTTATAACATAATTCTCGTATAATAGCCTATTCGAGACATGTTAAAAAAATGCAAAAGGAAAATATAAATACACATAAAATGTTCTCTTTTCGACCCACAAAAAAAAGTAACGTGTAATATAAACAACGCTCCATAAAAGGTACCGCCTACCTGTTATTGTGTTCTGTATAATTATATACAGTATTAGCATAAGCTCTCAATATAATGACAATATACCGCAAATAGTACTCCATCGCACACGCCAAGTGAAATAGGCTTTCACAATCAATTAGCGCTCCATCCCATTACGCGTCACGCCATCGGCCTCACATTGTATTGTCTTTGTTATCGTCAATCTCTTCGCCGGAAATTACTAGCAGTTTCAAACGTAATAGATTTAAATGATTTTTGAAATGTATGCCGTGCGAATCGAATACTATTCTACAGTCTAAAATCTAAATATAGATGTAGATAGTTACCTATATTTATAACAAGAATAAATAGTGGAGTATCTCAATACTAGATCTTCTCTAACTACCCGCAATGCGTGATATAATGTGAAACTCTATTTACATACCTTTACAGGTGTACTTATGTATATGTTATTAACACTTTAGTAAATATTGTTGGAATTTTGCGCAACAAATACCGCATTTGCTTTAGTTAGAGTAATATGTAAATTTATTCAGTCCATTATTGATGACACTTACAAGTGTGTTTACGAAAATTTAGGCACGTTACGAATTTTTCTTTGTTTACATAGCCTCACGCTTTATCCAACATATCAGGAAGTCTCAACACAGCCTAGTGCAGATCAGAAATCATCATCGAGATGTTGGGCGACAAAGTCGGGCCGTTGATTTGTCCTACTAGAGCGGAAAAAATATTTTCATTTCTTTGTTTGTTTATAATAATAGAAAACTATATTATATATACTTAAAAGTAAACATTTGTTTTTTTTAATTAATAACTTTGGCTTTTAAAAAAAAACTAGTTCGCTAAACACTTCACTAGATTCTAATCAAAAAAAATTAATCAAATAAACAAACAAAAATATTTCAGACGTCTCTTATTATCGTAACAACGTTGCAAATTAGATTCGTATCAACAAATGACGCTGACCTTAAACCTATCATGTCGCGTGGGCGGGCGGGCGTAGGGCAGGCCGAGGAAGGCGTAGTGCGGAGGACGGGGCGCGTAGGACCCCCGCACTGCGCCCTGCGTCGTCACGACGACCCGATGTGCCGGGGTGGAAGTGCACACAGTCGCCAACAGGTGGATGACCACCGAGGTTATACTGAACAATTCGTATACAATCATTGGAAATTTCCAAAAGTGCACCTCATGATGGCAGCTATTCAATTTACGTAAGTATCATTCGTTCAAGTAAATTACAAGTATATACGTTTACGTAGTGTTATCAAAACAATACACCGATCAGCCTAAACATCCTTGCCATGTTTACATTATCGCATTATTACGCACGGAGCGCTCGTATCCTTATAAAATCAGTTTACGTAGGTGTGTAGTTGTTTTGGTGCTTTTTACCAACATTATAGCCATTATGAAAACCAAATGTATAATGCAATAATAAGCAATAATATTTTTTTTTATTAAGTTATAATTTTCCACTTATAATAAATTAATGTCATGGCATATAGATGTGCAATTATTACAAATATAAGATTGAAAATACCGTCTTACTAGCTTTAGTCGTTTTTTTAACATCTATTAATATATATTTTTTTAATTTTTACATAAGGAACTTTGTGCGACAGTCCAATAATAATAAAAGAAAACATATAGTAATGTAAATTGAAGGTTTTAGTTGGAAGCCCAAATTGCGCTCGATATAGTACTTTTCGTAAATGTCATCCCAAAGCTTCATTCTTTCTACGTGATAACCCTTCTGCATATGGATCAAATCGCCCATGGACAGCCATTCCTCGTCCTCTGCTGTTCCAACGGTCATATTAGTCCATTCCACATTTTCTATAGATGGGACACTGTAAAAAACATTTTACTTTTCTTTACATACAAAATATCCAAAAAGTTCCTACATCTGTATTTCTATTTATAACATTCTTAAAGCTAAAGCTGATTATAAAATAGTCAACAGTATTTAATTTTTAATATTGTTTTGCATTAAAGTTTTAATAATAAATAAACTAAAACTCACCCACTTTTGATAAAGCTGGACCATAATTTTAAAATTTTATTGGTCATAGTTAAAACATTTTCAAATGTATGTTCCGGTCTCATAAATACATGGCTAATGTAATCGCCACGCCTGGCACCAGTTATAGGATTCGCCCGCCCATACGAATATTCATAGAAAAACACTTTGGCGCCGCCAGTTAAAAGTAATCTCGCACCTCGTATTCCAGGATACGCATATTGACAGTCGCTCAGACACTGGGAGAGCCTCTCCAGATTATTTATTGTTATGTTATTCTCACCAAAATACAATTCTTTTACACGTTTTCCAATGTTTTCTTGTTCTGTGCCGCTTTCGAATTTAAGGTCGTGTGGTAACAATAACGTTGTATTATTATTGAGTTCTATTAAAATTTCTTCTGTATATTGTATAGCTTCATCCATGGCCGCCTGACTGGCTGATCCTAGCATGTAAGGTTTTTCCAATTTTACGTCTTTCAGAAGTGACCACGGTGTCTGGTTAAGGAATCCTCCTCCCGATTCAATGCATGGCCTAAACTGAATGTCCTTCGACGCTTTCGTTACAGTTTCTATATCTACTTGTGCAAGTGAACTAGACGCATTATTATTTTCAGTTATATTTAATTTTTTCATTAACGTTTGCGCTGTATTCAACGGGTTTCTGTCTAGAGCCCACGGAGAGAGGGTAAAACCACTTTCGGTAATAGCTTTAGATATAAATATATTAGAACTTTTTGATAGTAATAAATACTCAACTAGCGCACCGGCTGCACCTGATCCACTTACTACAATATTAGAAGGCTTTCCACCAAATGTCTCCATATTGTTAAAGGTCCACTCTAAAGCTAACGCCAGATCCTTAAGACCAGCATTGCCAGGGGCGACTTCGTTTTGAAGACACAAAAACCCTAACGCTCCTAATCTGTAGTTAGGTAAAACTACAATCACGTCTTCAGAAACTAGATTTTTTGGTATATACTTTAACGGATCTCCGCTTCCGGTATTGAATTCACCATCATGGATGTGGAATAAAACATCAGCATCTTCCGCATTTAGAGGTTTGAATATGCTTAAAGTTAGGCATTCAATAGTTCCGACGTAGGCGTTTTCACTATTAACTTGGGGACACCGATATGTATGCTCCGTTTTCTCACGTATCACTTCCCATGTTGCTGGTTTTGACGGAGCCTGAAACAAATATTATAGTGTTTTTTTTTACAAATACGATATAATAACTGATTGCAGATGATCAAATAAAAAAAACTTTACTTGAAATGGCCGCTCCGCATTAAAAGCTCCGTACGGTATATCAAAAATTTGTAGAACGCCATTATTTTCATATCCTCTTACAGGACCATGTTCGGTTGCAAACACGTTCTTCTCGTCAGCTTCTCTGGCATGATTGATGTCCGCTTTAATTTTCACAATGTTATCGATTGAAACGACAAGAAACAAAACCTGCCACATTTTTTTCTGCAGTTCTTAGAATGTTTTGTATTGAACGTTATTAGCTGCCTATATCGGCGTCATGGTGACGAGCCTCATGTCTAATACTACACCCAAAACTAGTTCACGTAAAAACCACTCAAAGCTAATACTGATCGATCACCATAAGTATTATCGAGTACACAAGTTAGTCATAAACAGACAACCTTTCACTTTTTAACGTTTATTTTTTTATATAACATTGATTTATATAGATTTTGATGTCTTTAGTGTATCTTTTAGGTCAGTTAAAGATATTATGGGCTTGTATGACCATAATAATATCTTTGTTAACCAGCTAGTATTATTATAATTGTATAATTTTTCACAAAACAAACAACGATAACGTACAAAATATAAAATTACGTATAATTGTTTTATACAATTATATCCAAACCATTACGAAAACCGTTTTTCAATGTGGAATGGAAATATTTCATGTTTTCTTAGAGGAAAAAAATTGTATTAAAGAAGCTATTAATTTTTTGTCTGTTACGTGAATGTCGTCAGTAGTTATTCCATTGAGAACGGTTCAATAGTTTTAATTAAATTTTCTATTATAAAGATATTTACATAGACATTCATATTTCAGTCTATGTTATGACTGTTAAATCCGCTTAATACGATGTCCTTGCAACTTCAAGCGTGTTTTCTTATAAAGAAATATATATCTCTGGCTTTTGGTTGTATTATTCAATGTAGAATAAATATAAAAAAATATTTAATCTCATCAGCTAGATACATAAACAATAAAAATAACCTTATACGAGTTACATGTACCGCATGGTCTTGTGACAGGTTCAGGACAGAATATAAGTGGTGCGAATTCAAATCCTAACACGTCCGTTATGTCTAGATGTTTATACAATATTATTCTTAAGCTTTTTTTGTATTCCATATTGTGATTTTGTCCCGACAGTACAAACTTAATTTATTATCGGCAATAAGGATCCTTATCAAATATTATCATTCCACTTGAGATTGTCATAAACACACAGCTTTTTGTCTGTTTACTTTTTGTCTTTTTGTCGATTGGGCAATATGAAATTTGGAATTGGCATTGTACACTAAGAATACTAAAATTCATTGAGCTTTAGCGTGTCTAGATGGGTAAGAAGTAACTGTAACTGAAATATTTCTAATTAATGAAAGAAATTAATAAAATAATTTAAAATGAAGGTTAATAAAGGGTTTTTGACGTTCTGATGTTGTCAAGCCCTTACGAATACACAATCGACGTACACGCAGACTCGTTATAGCGGTATTACCGTTTTTCATTATATACCGAGAAAATCATTTATAGAATACCTAACAAATAAAATGAATGATCAAGTCATATTATAACTGTTAACTAAATTTCTTTAAATACTTTGTTACAGGTAAGGTGAAAGAATTTCATGTACAAGAAACGGATGAAGGTAGGTCTATATGTTAATGTAGAGTCTCATTGAAGTATTTCTGGGACTATAAAAATATAAATATCTGCTGGTGTATACAAATATGTAACAAAATTTATAAAAGTTATTTAAAATATAACATTAAAATTTTAAATACTAAAGAGTATAGTAGTAACATTTTGTATTTCACAAAGAAAATTAACCCTATATTTGTTACAGACAACTTAAATTCGTTTCCTTTCAAAGTAATATTTATCGTAGATATCCTCCCACATCTGCGCTTCCTTCTTGTAAGGAAATTCAATAAAATCTAATTCCATATTGATATCCAACACTTTAGGGTCGTGTACCTTTACCGGCTCCCACATAGATTGCTTGTTCGCCCCACTTGGATTCCTGTAGAGAAGAAAAATTAATACTAATGTTATTTTCAATGTACGTTCACAACAGTTCTATCATGCGTGAATACTGTAAAAAAGCTTTTCTTTTTTGTTTTGCTTTTTAACTTAGCTAAAATATTACACAAGATGCGAAGTATGCAGATAGAGAACTCAGAAAGAAATGATTACATGCATTTACTAGATAATAATTTGAATAAATAACAAATATTAGCACTACGAATCTCTACGCTATGTCTAGCTCCTAGGTATGCTCGGTTTGATTCATTTTCTACTGGTAGTAGAGTATTAGTTTCACTTACAAATATTTAACGAAATTCGTCCAGAAACTAATTAAGTGATTTTGCACAATCCCGTCGTCCCCGTTTAAATCTCGGCCTTTTTCTGGAAATAAATAGGCTAACTCATCAGAATGAGCTGCGCCAAGCTTAGGAACATCAAGCTCCTCGTCCACACCCACATTCCCGACATATGAAAATTGGTATTGATAAACTTGACGGCCGAACGATGCATGAAGATTTACACTTCTATAAATGTGACTTAAAAAGTAGGCGTCTCTGAAAAAAACACATTAGATTACAATATACATAATTAATATTTTATTCGCGTACACAACAATGATAGTAAATACCTGTGATAGGATAGTACGGACGGCATTGTCATGTTATCCTCAAAGTACATCTCTTCCATTTTCTTTGTCATTTGCAATATTTCTCTTTTACCTGTTTGCAACTCTATAGGAATTATAAAATCCATTTCGTCTGACATTTTACTAACAACATTTTTATCTTTAAGCATAGAAGAAAATACGTAGGCCTCGTTATTGGTATATCCCATCATAATGGGAGTGTTTAATGAACCTTTAGACATTAAGTCTAAAGGAGGTTTAGATATAAGCATTTCTTCGTTCTTTATAGCGTGTTCCATACATATACCAAATGAAAAGTAAGGCAGATTCATCTCTTCCGCCTTGGTTGCCAGATCGGCTATACTAGTTTTTGTCAATGTAGTCATAGCTCTACTACCGTTAAATTGCATTCTTAAAAATTTGGCACGCTCCTCTGCGTCAAAGTTGAAGGCCCATGGAGCCAAGACAGTCCCACTTTGCAGTATTACTCCATGAAACAAACCTGTTGCTGCAGACGTTATCAGTAACGACTCTACCATAGCAGCTCCAAAACTCTGTCCCGCTAGTACAACTTTGTTTGGATTTCCATGGAAAGCGACTATATTGTCTCTTATCCATCTTAAAGCCATTACCACATCTTTCAGTCCAGCATTGCCTGGTATTTTGTCTTCATTCGAACACAAAAAGCCAGCTGGTCCTAACCTTTGATTGTAATAAAAAAATATATATTACACACAAACATGTTCCTGAGCATCATATACTGTTGATTTTGTACTACATTTGTTCTACAAATGGCAAATGCTTATCAATTAACATTTACTGACCTGTGCCGGACTGTAACCACAATAAGTCCTTCTTTAACTAATTTCGTGGGATTATACAGACCGGTACCTCCCACGACCCATACCAAAACTGGCAGAGACTTGCCAGAGGGTGCACTAACGTCTAACTGTAAGCATTCCTCTAGGGGAGAGCTCGGGTAGCAATGGGTTTCACGTGATTCTCGAACATTCTTCCAAGTGGGCGCTATGCCACCACGCTGAGGCCAAAGATGTAATTTATATAATATAGCAAATAATTAATAAAAATAAAAAAGAGCTAAATGTGTGAAAATGCTTATTTTGCTTTGGATTGTAAATATAAATTAAATGTTATAAGTGAGTTAGTTTTTCTTTTCACTAAATAAATAAACACTAACAATTTTAAAGTGTTATTCAACACGTTCTATAGGATGTAAAAATATTTTTAAACGTAAAAAACGTAAACAAATGAAAGTAAAAAACTTGTAAAATTTTTAACACAATATTTGAACCCGTGCCGCTCGGAGGGCCTGTGTTCTACTACGTCGAAGTAAAAATTGAAGGAAAAATGTACATTTTTTATGTATATATATATATATATATATATATATATATATATATATATATATATATATATGTATATATATATATATATATATATATATAATTTATTAGCGTACTTTTACTTTCTTAATATAAATAAATACAATATTAAAATGGAAGTTGTTTAAAATTGGTCATCAAATGGCTAGAAAACAACAGAATATACCTGCATGTACATCTACGTATGTTCACAATACATTTAATTGTGCCCGTCATGGCGCAGTGTCTGACTATACACAATGTGTATGAATAAGGATTGGATTCGGGAACTATTAAGTTTAAATTAGTTGCATTTTCCCTATCTAGGACATCACTTCGCGGCGTTTAGTTCCGTCACTCAATGCAATGTCAAGAATTTGAGGGGAAAGTGGGATGCGAGAAAATTTGTAGCTTTTTTAATTTATGTACTTTATTATGTAATACTTACTCTAAATCTAAACAATATTAAAATGGAAGTTGTTTAAAATTGGTCATCAAATGGCTAGAAAACAACAGAATATACCTGCATGTACATCTACGTATGTTCACAATACATTTAATTGTGCCCGTCATGGCGCAGTGTCTGACTATACACAATGTGTATGAATAAGGATTGGATTCGGGAACTATATATCGTATCGTATCGTCAGCCAATTGCAGTCCACTGCTGGACATAGGCCTCCCCAAGTTTGCGCCAAACATCCCGGTCCTCCGCAACCCTCATCCAGCCCGCTCCGGCAACCTTGCGTATGTCGTCAGTCCAGCGGGCCAGAGGGCGTCCTACACTACGTTTGCCAAGACGCGGTCTCCACTCCAGGACTCGTCTGCTCCAACGGCCATCGGTCCTGCGACAGACGTGACCGGCCCATTGCCACTTCAGCTTACTGATTTTGCGAGCTACGTCGGTTACTTTAGTTCTCTCACGGATAACCTCATTCCTGATTTTATCCTTGAGAGAGACCCCGAGCATAGCTCGCTCCATAGCTCGCTGAGCGACTTTAAATCTGTGGACCAGCCCTACTGTCAGTGTCCACGTCTCGGCAGCGTATGTCATTACAGGTAGGACACATTGCTCAAAAACCTTCGTCTTTAGGCTTTGCGGAATTGTTGACGTAAGGACTCGACGGAGCTTGCCAAATGCCGCCCAACCCAACTGAATCCTCCTATCCGCTTCCTTCTCGAAGTTGTGTCGGCCAAGTTGTATTGTCTGGCCTAGGTAGGTGTAGTCCTGTACAACTTCAAGAAGAACGCCTTCGACCCGCACTGGTCTCGGCATGACGTTTCTGTTGAACATAACTTTTGTTTTGTCCAAGTTCATACCAAGACCAACACGTCGGGAGGACCCATTTAGGTCGTTCAGCATTTGATTTAGCTCTTCCAGTGTCTCTGCAAAGATGACTATATCGTCGGCAAAACGCAGATGAGAGATATACTCTCCATTGACGTTGACGCCTCGTCCAATCCAATTCAGGGTTTTAAAGACGTCCTCCATCGCGTTGGTGAACAGTTTCGGGGATATTACGTCCCCCTGTCGCACCCCACGATGGAGCCGAATAGGTCTTGTCCGCTGATCTTGGATTCGGACGGTCATCGTCGCAGCGCTGTAGAGACATCTCATCATCTCGATATATCGCCAGTCGATTTGACATCTCTGCAGGGACTCCAAAACAGCCCAGGTTTCGATGGCGTCGAACGCTTTCTCATAGTCCACAAATGCCATACACAGCGGCTGATTATACTCCTCGGTCTTCTGTATAATCTGCCGAACAGTATGTATGTGGTCTATGGTGCTGTAGCCTTTTCGAAACCCGGCTTGCTCCGGAGGTTGGTATTCGTCGAGCTTGATGGCGAGACGATTCGTGACGACTCTTGAAAACAACTTGTAAACGTGGCTCAGGAGTGTAATCGGCCTGTAGTTCTTTAGGAGGGTTTTATCACCCTTCTTGAAGAACAAGACGACCACACCCCCGGACCACGCTTCTGGCGTCATGCCTTGGCGGATGACGGCATTAAAGAGTTCTGCTAAGGCCTTTTGGACCGGTAGTCCACCAGCCTTTAGGAGCTCAGTGGTAATGCCATCATCACCCGGGGCCTTCCCATTCCTGAGCTGTTTAAGAGCCGCACTAATCTCACTTACGTCAACGTCCGGGATGTCTTCCGAGTAATGGCGCGTCAGTGGTGCACGTGGATCTTCAGTGTCCTGAGCTATAGGCTTGTGTGTGCGCGATGAGTAGAGCAGCCCATAGAACTTCTCAACCTCATTCTGGATCTGGGGTCTTGACGTGACTATTGTGCCATCCGCTGTCTTAAGCTTTGCAAGGTGGCTTCTCCCTAGCGGTCTTTGGAAAACTTTGGACCCCCTATTTTGCTCAATGAGGGTTGTAATATTTCTCGTGTTTGAGCAACGGAGGTCCCGGCGCGTGAGTTTCCTTATCCGCCTAGAGAGAGCCCGTTGATTTGGAGAAGCTGCTTGAGCGAATGGCATTTCCCGTCTCTGCCTCATCAGATCCAGGGTTTCGGGAGCAAGTTTGGACTGCTTAGTGGTACTCGTCGGCGGAAAATGCTTACGGCCCAGTTTACACACTGTCTTCACCACGCTGTCGGTTATCTCGTCCACATCGTCAGTGGTTTCCAGCGAGTCGAATCGATTTTGCAGTTCCAATTGGAACTGCTTGGACACACGGTCTACTTGGGGCGGCGTAGGTCGGAGAGTAGATTTCAGCAGGCGTTTTCGTTCGACTTTGAAGCATATATTCAGAGTGCCTCGTACGAGTCGGTGATCGCTGCCGGTGTTAAACCTGTTGATCACAGAGACAGATTCGGGAACTATTAAGTTTAAATTAATTGCATTTTCCCTATCTAGGACAACACTTCACGGCGTTTAGTTCCGTCACTCAATGCAATGTCCAGAATTTGAGGGGAAAGTGGGATGCGGGAAAAATTCTAGCTTTTTTAATTTATGTACTTTATTACGTAATACTTACTCTAAATCTTCCAGTAGGACCGTTAATGGAAGTATAAGGGATACCCCCGTAGAACATAAACCCGTCTTTAGAAACACCTCGCACTTTTCCTTGCGCCATACTTATTACATTCTGAACACTTGCTTGGGCGCACAAATTAATTATTGCTATGGCAAATTTTAACTTCATAACTAAATAATATTAAAAAAAAATTAGGAAACGTACAATTTTTTTTCACTAGCGAGATTCGAATCCGCGCCTCTTGGGATTTTTTAAGCGATCTAAATAATTAAGTTCTTACTTCTAGTTAATTTGTTTTTCTAAAAAGTAATATTATAGTTTGTACTGTGGTATATTAATTTTAGCCCCTTTTTTTTTCGGCGTTGTTTGACGATTGTTTATATAAATAATAGCGCGTATCAAATGTGATTGTGAAGTATCAATCTCGCGTCGTTGATATTAACGCGACGCGTTCCGTTCCAGCAAGTTTTAGAGTACCTACGTTGATATTGCGTGGACAAGCAAAATATGTTGGTTATTATTTTTTGGCTTTATCTTTTTTGGGAATATATATATATATATATATATATATATATATATATATATATATATATATATATATATATTCTTTTTTAAGCTATCTTGGTATTTTTTAATTATTAATTTTTGTATAAAAATATCTGTATAATTGTAAGAAGGCATTGTGTAGCTTTTATAGAAACTTTCTGAATATATGAGATGGATGTGACTTTGAATCCAACTCCAGTAGATCATTTTCTTTGTTGTCAGTACAGTGCAAAAATTTTGTTTTCGAGTTCGCAATGACTCAATTGATAGATATTGGAAAACTATATATAGTAGAGTCTTCTATATAGATATATATTCACCTGTCTGAATTTCTCCGCCATAAAATATAGGAAATTTGTGATAATAAAACATATAGTTAGACACATAGGATTTCACCGCTAAGAAAGAAAAATAAAGAGAAACGATTGATCAAAAGATATGTTTTTTTTTGTTATTTTAACTCTACCCATACTTCGTATTTGGGAACACATATGAAAGCCTTATTTAATTAAAGAATCCTTAAAAAGCTTTTTCTGCAAAAGAGGAAACCCTACTCCGTCTGTTTACCAAATCGAGAACTCGTAATTTAACGCCGCGCTCAGTCTTGCCAATCCCTGGACCGAGAATATAATCGACAAGAGTTAAATTCTGTCTTACTGCGCCACAATTATGTCTAGAGCTTTAGAGTTATTAATATTTTAAAATTATTATGATAAAATTAATCAAATAATTTAAAAATATGCATACAATTTCGTATTTCCATAAATCATTACAAAAAAAATACTTGCAGTTAAGCTGAAAAGCTCCGTTCATTTGTTACTTGTAGCTTTTCCCTTTTCATAAGCTTTTTAAAATACAAAGCAGCATTTGAGCTTTGAAATTTTTACTTACACATTGAACTACTTTTTTGTTTTGTTGTACTGTGAAACATGAAAATGTTTAAACTTAATGATTATATTTAAATTATTGTCATTTCTGTGGTTTCGAATAATGAAACGCAGCGTTGAGTTGCGCCACAAAACAATGTTAAATTATGTCTTGATTTAGGGCGTAAAACGAAAAAAAGAGTGTCTTGACATTAGATTCTTCCTGACAACCACTCTTCAGTGTGCAAAAAAAAGAGTGGAGTAAGGAAATATATGAAAAAAAAAAGCTAACGCAAATATATTCCTCACAATATACCAAACATAACGTCTTTAATATTGCTTAATACTGTACTGGTATGTTTAATTTACATATGGGGAAATGTCAATTTTGGTTGGCCAGGGTTCGTCATTGTATCATTCTAACTAGGTATCTCACAACAAAATGAGCTTTTAAGCACTTTTTCTACCCAAAAAAATATAAGAGATATATTTAATAAAACAATATTGGTATCTCCATCCAAATCGAATAGCTGTCAAACATATATATGTAGTGACCACTAATTGATGTACTTGGAAATAGCACAATGAACTTTTACTGCCCATATTTCTACATTCACTTGTAATCATACAAACCTGATATTAATCTATATATATTTCTATCAAACATACCGGTAGCACACACGTAAATTACTTAACAACACATATGTATATGTGTGTATATATATATATATATATATATATATATATATATATATATATATGTATATATATATATATATATATATATATATATATATATATATATATATATATATATGTATATATATTGGTTGTGTTAATGAGTAAAATTTTTGCATAGGGATGTATTTATGTGAATATAATTTAGTGTGTTAGGTTAGTTATTATATTCATATATATCCTCCTATGATAATAAAAAAAATATGAGAAATGAACATTTTGAAATGAATGAAAATTTTAAGAGTATTACAGACGAATGAATTAAACGCGGTAGGGTTGTCTAATTTAAACATAAAGTAATATAGTGTTCATGTGCACTACTCCCAAATATGAAAGGTAGAATGTATATATATGATTTTTGTTAGTAATTATGTATTGTAATTAAATTTTATGTTTCACCCATTAAAAGTTATCTATAAAGCCGACTCATCATGCGACATAAATATGATGGATTATAATCTGTAACAGAATTTTTTTCTAAGCCCTTTCGAAGTCTTACTGTTTTAAAAGATATTCAAAAAGAATTTAGTAGGTATACTGTCTAAATATTTCTTACTTCACATACCAGTCGCAATTGAGACATTGCGTGGCGGATCTCAACGCTGTGCGTTAACTTACCAGATCGGCTAAATGAAAATGCTTGAAATATAATCCTTCGCTCAAATGAGAATTGAAACCTCAATCAATCGCGTTTACAGCGAGGCGCTATCCCATTGCGCCTTAATAACCCGTTATGGTAGGTAATAATTAGAAATTTAAACTTTCAAGAAGATTTAGTAAAACAAATAAATAAAGGATTAAATATAATTATTTAAAAAATCTCATTTTGTACAATAAAAATAACAAAGTACTACAAATTAAGTCGTAAGTACATACATATTCAGCAAAATATTGATGAAGCTTAACAGAGGAAAGTCAAACTCAAAGCATGTTGTTGCGCTGAAGATCTGTTAAACTTATGTGCATAGTATATTTTTTCAGTTTTCCTTGTATTGAAAATACAAGTTTGATGACATATGTTTGTTACCGACCAAACGTAATGCAAAAATACTTAAATCAAATTTTAGTATAAACTGAAAAAAATACTGTGATGATGACTATGACCTTCACCTTATAATATGTATTCATTATTAATGAAACTATTTTGAAAGGATTAATCGCGTATATCTTGGTATTCTAAAACAAATTTTTGGAACCTCACGTTTCGAACACTTTACATTAGTCTATTCTACTTTACACTAGTCTATTGTAAACGGACTATTGTAAAGTGTTCGAAACGTCAGGTTTCCAAAAATTTATTTTCGAATACCAAAATATACGCGATTAATCAGTTTGAAATAGTTTCATTTAGAATGTGCAAAAATCACGAAAATCAAATATCTTATAACATGTATTCAACTTAGCTTAGGATAGCTGGGAAATCTCTATTCTGTACATTTAAGCATACGAGTATACCGTCGTAATCTATAAACAAACTCCTCTTACTTTAGTAATACCGACTGTACCCCATTCACAATAAAAAGGGTCAATATATATTAGCTCAGTAAATTTAAAAATACACATAGAATATTTAATTTCAATATAACATTAATAATAGTGTACAAATTAACTTAATTCAAGTACATTCTCTTAACACATAAAGATTTATGTCCTTACTTCATAGATGGACTTGGGGATTTCTCGTGACTTCATGATAACGTCATTATGAATATAAACAATGGAAACATTGTACAACTTAGTGTCAATACACTCCATTGACCGCTTTTAGTCCAAAATCGAGACATTGTCTGTTGGGTTAGTTGGGTGGCGAAAGCAACGTCGCGCATTGTCTTACCAGAACGGAGAAATAAAAATAAATTTTGAATATAATCATTCTCCCGAATGCAAATCGAACCCACAACCAACCGCGTTTACAGTCAGACGCTGCGCCACGATGTTCTCATTGGTGACTTTACTCAAAACACAGATTTTTACCATTTTGTTATCGTTTAGGTATATGTCTAACCATATCCTACTTACTATATAAGACAGCAAATACAGTACATTTGAGAGCTGATTCACTCTTTATAACTATACTAATATATTTATACATCACTACGATATTTTAACAGATATCAAAGAACCATAAATAACACAGATATACACATATATATATATATATATATATATATATATATATATATATATATATATATATATATAGTTGATCTAGCTGTAATCTAATCTTATGTTTTTCACGTTACATTACACTAACTAAATGCATATGTATATGTATCTCAAAAGGTACTCAAATTTTTTACCCTAATTTTGAGACGTTAAGACAAAAGGCCTTCGTTAATGTGGACGGCTGTGGTTTAACTTACTTAAAAATAATTATAATAAATTACGATTAATTCTAAGAGAAACGCATCCTTCAAGTTTTACTTGACATGTAAAAAAAAATTAAATTGGACTCAATATGGAAGCACGTTCTGCAAAAATGAACGCACAGCATCTAGAATATGTAACTGTGTACAGATACAGGCACAAAACTTAACTAGGCCTTGTTTGCAAATTGTCGAAGAATTGAATCATTTCTTGTTGTTCTTTTGTGGGTTCCACGTAGCGGTATACCATAGGTGTCTCGATGGACTGATAATGTGTAGGCAGGCTTTCATTGGCAGCCGGCCATGTCGATGGTGATTTGTGATTGCACGTTGGATCACTAAAACGTAATAATGTTTATATTTAATGGCGGTCCGTAAAATATTGTTTAAGAAATTGTTTTCACATTGGTTGGGCATTAAGGTTCAACTTCAGGTTTGGTTTATCTTTCTACAGAAACATAATACAGATATAAGCTATTATGTGTATTTTAATAAACTACATTTGGCAAATAGTTTTTGTTTTCTATTATCTATATAAATAAATAAAGTTAGCAAATATGATTAAGAACAACTTACTTGCAATCTATAAAGTTCTTAACAAACATAGTCATCCAATCTATCATAAGTTGGTCTTTGCGAGATGGAGGCGAAAAGCCATTAACACTGTCCATTGCGTTCGCTTTTAAAATAAATGTCGTGTCTTCTACGTGACCAGCACCATGGAAGTGAAGGTCTTTTGATTCCTTAATAACACTAAAGTCCGCTTCATAAGCATACTGGTACAAAAACACTGGAGCTCCATCTATTAAAGCCCTCTTCTCTGCTAATTTCATTGCGGGATATATGTAAAAAGTTTCAGAGCAACTCTTTACATATTTGTCCATTGTTGGTTCTCCATTAAAATATCTGTCTTCCACTCTCAAAGCTGCTTCTAATGCCATTTCTAAAGGAAGCTTATAAATCAAATTTGGTGACAAAATCAAAAGCGGATTCTCTTTAATTTGTCCTAATATGTCAATTTTCTCAAAAGTGTACCTAAATGATTCACACTCGGCATTCGTAAATCCAATCATAAGGGGTATGTTTTTTCCCCTACCTTTTGATATTAGTGATTCAGGATCGTCATCTAACACAGTTGTAAAACCCGGGAATGAGCTTTCAACGACTGGTAAAAATGCTACGAGTCCAATTTTATCTTGAAGCTGTTTATTTGCCTCCATTATTTTCTCGAGAGGCATTGCTACCAATTGCTTATGAATATGTTCAGGGCTTGAGGCGTTAATGCCTAAACTAGATATGAAAATGTTTGACACGAATTGTGCATATGCTGGAGACGTCGTGAAAAAACTGGGAATACCAGTTCCACTCATCAGTATGACCCTGAAACATGTAGACATTTCGTTTTAGGAATATTTTGTGACTATTTAATATAATAGTAAGTATTTATAAAGCCTTCAATTTATTTATAGCATATAACATAATATAACACCTTTTAAAGAGTCCGTCAGCTACGGGAGACATTGATAACAGATGCGCACAACTGGCACCAGCGCTTTGCCCTCCTAGTGTCACGTCATTGGGGTTCCCGCCAAACGCCTTGGCATTAGTCTGCACCCATTTCAATAAAGTGACGATATCTCTCAATCCGTTGTTACCAGGAATGCTTGAAGAGTTTAGAGAGAGAAATCCGAACACATTTATCCTGAAATCAGTAATTTTAAATATTTACATAAAAAACGATTTTGGGTTTGCACTATTAAAAGTTTGACACAATTTTTATTTAGTTTACTATAAAATTATTTTTTATACTTCACACATATCCTGCATGTCGTATAAACAGAGCACTAATATTCGGTAACATCGTTTTCCACTTTCTATACTTCTTACTGGTTTATTATCATCAATCATCTTAACACATAGATATAAATTAATGGATTATCAAGAAGAAAGACAAGTGGTGATATAGCCTCCTCCGTGTGTTATCCATGCAACGTGACATTAGCGAAGCAGCTTGTGCTCAACTGGCACGTAATTAAAGAACCGAACTAAAATATAATGATAAAATAATTCTAACATATTTATTGACGAATGATTTTATTTTAATCTGGTGCTATATAATGCTTCCATTATAGTTTTAGATACTGAATTAACGTTTTTTTTTCATTAGTTTCACTTCCATGCTTTGGTAAAAGACAAAGGGCGGCGTTGAGTTCCACCTCTCAACACGCAATGTCTAGAATTCGGAGGAAAGAAAGCGAAGTACGGAGTGTCTTGACACTAGGTACTCACTATCTATCCTGCTATGCGGGATAAAAACGTGAAGCGAAAAAAAATGGTTTTAAAATCATAAAATTAGAAAATCAAAAGTAATTAACTTTTTTATAACTTTTTTCACTTATGATAATATTTATAACTTTCACATTTGAGATTTTAACAACGGTATGTTTATTGACATCTATTGGTTTATGTCATTTTTCAGTCAAGTCCAAAGTTGACTTAAAATTGTTTCAGTATATAACCTGTTGATATACCATGAATTCATATCATTGTTCCAAATTTACTTATTGCTCCTTCGTGTTTTCCTCCTTTCCCTATTATACGTGACACTATTTTGCTCTATCAACGCAAAACCAAGTCATCAAATATAAAAAAAATGTTACTACTAATTTTGCAACGCTAAATGATGTCTTATATAGAATTCATTGTTTTTATTAATTACTTAGTGTCTTGAGTTATTTTGTACTTATAAAAAAATTAAGTGCACAGATAACGAAAACGTAATAAACGTTAATATTCTACGCCCTATAGATAAGATCGTTTCGTCACAGCCAACCGTAAACAAGATCCTTGGTAGCTCGCAACACGTGTTTTCTTTATTGTTTATGAATAAAATTGTCTTGACCGATTTATTTATGCCCTTTCATCTCGTTATCAACATATAATAGTTTATTGCTTAATCTGTTATTGCTTAAGCTGCTGATTGTTGGGTTCATTAAAAGCCTTACTGGAAGTCGCGGTTTCGGCCATCCATGTTCCATATATTGTTATTTGAACTTTTTTTGTTTCAACTTTTGTATTATACATACAAATAATATTTAAGCAAACCTTAAATATCATAACCGAATATTTTAATTTATTTATTTCAATGCGGAACTATGTACAATTATATTAGCCAAGGTTACGCGTGAACGTCATCTTAATCTAGAACCGGAATATTTTAATATATTTTTTTTTAATATAAGGTAATTCTTATAGTAATAATAATACTAGCGACTTCCTCGTTTCGTTATTTTTAAACGGTATTATAAATGCATAAGTAATAAAAAAAAGCGTGAAGCAAAAAAAAAACAAAAGACTACTGTTAACAAACTATAATAACTTACCTATAGTTAAAAGTAATAACGATCACGTCTCTAGACATGAGATACTCAGGACCGTAGAATCCAGTAGAGCCGGAGCCAAAAGCGAAGCCCCCTCCATGAATGAACACTAAGATGGGCAAACCAGTGTCGGCACCATCCACCAGACCAGTTTCATACGGCGGTTGCAGGTGCCTTGCCTGCCTCAATATCTTGTATTCTGGTAAAGCGTGCACAGGAACATGCACATTTGCATAGATGCAAGCTTCACTCATGCTAGTGGATCCTAGCAATGGCCCATAGAATGCATCATGTTGAGGACAAGCAGGTCCTTCGAAGGTTGCATTGTACAAACAATTCCAATGTTTAACAGGTCCTAATTCCTGAAATTTAAACGATATTCGAGATGTGAATGTTATATGTTAACAGATGATTGATATATGGAAAAACCTAACGCCGCTTTTTTCAGCTGACCCAGAGTAATAAAAATAAGTAATAAATACTGATATTCCCTAAAAACGTTTTGAAACCCGCTACCATCGCAATTAGAGCAAACACCTTCCAATTTACCTTGATGTATTGTAATTTGTACATCATACTGACAACCATAATATATGACTCATAAATTAATTGGCCGAAGCCGGTTTTTGGTAGCAAATAAGCAAAAT
This sequence comes from Dryadula phaetusa, assembly GCA_032432895.1. Taxonomy (NCBI): domain Eukaryota; kingdom Metazoa; phylum Arthropoda; class Insecta; order Lepidoptera; family Nymphalidae; genus Dryadula; species Dryadula phaetusa. The sequence continues at coordinate 5,808,967 of JAOYRS010000059.1, read as the reverse complement.
ATTCATTTTCACAAAAGGAAAAAAATATAAATTACTTGAAACAAAAAATGCTAATTTTTGAATATGTTATATTAAATCACGTTTGTAGTCAAAATGTGTAAATTCAATTATATACACATATGATTGATACATATATGATTTTAAATTTCCTCGGCTCAACTCAACTCAATTCAAAAAACAAAAAAAACAATATTATCTTAAATGTACTCACGCTAAACCGACGCACACCCACAGGCTGTTCAGCATAGGGCAAGCCCAAAAAACTGACGAAGTGAGTACGTTTCTCTGCCAAACCATATTTCCCGCACACCCATCCCTCTTGTAGACGGACGCGCACCTCGCATTTTGACCCATCTTTAAAAAATCGTGAACTGTCTTGTGCTGTAAATAAGAGAATGTGTTTTTTTGTTAAAATTTTAACGTTTTTACTTCACGAATGAAAACGATTGCTAAAATCGTTTAAAATATCGCCTCTTTGTCGTGAGGCATCATCCGCAATATGAGTGTTCTTGTGTACAATTGAATTGAATAGCATACCGTTTTATTATTTCCACTCAAACAAATTGTGTGCCACTAACACTGCGGTATATTTAAACGTGACAAAAGAAACCAATTTTTCATATGATAATATTTTATTAGCATTGAGTTTCGCCACTCAACATACACTCGACTTCAAACTGAAAGAGTCGAAGGAAATATTGACACTACTTTCTAATCCGGCTAACCCTGATATGTGAAGTATAGAAAATATAGAGAGAAAATCTTAAAACTATATATATATATGTATATATATATATATATATATATATATATACATACATAAAGCTTATCAAATTAAAAGAGAGAATCGAACCAAAATAAATTCTTCAACCAGTCTGACTAACGAACACACTGACTACGATCATGTTTTTTACTTGTCTATAGATATCTCGTAGACCATCGTAGCGATTCGTAGCCAATGCTACGGAATTGAAATGCAGACTGCGTACAGCACAGGTTCCTAATAGGGAGTACTTTATGCAAAAGCGAAGCGAATATTTTTATGTTTTTTAATTAAATAATACAGTAAGCAGATGTGGGTCAAACGTGATTGTTATTAAAATAAGTAAATATTATAATTTCATTCGATTGATAACTGTTAATTATTGATAGTTTGTTTTGTTTTATCAGTGTTGTTTTATTTTTGTATAGAAATATATAACTTATAAGTTTGTTTTACAATTACATCTATTCTGATGAATATACATATTTATAAACTTGTTTTACTTACGTGGCGTTAAAAAAGAAAAGAAGTCGTAAGAAGACATAATTAATTCTATGTCACAGAACGAAGCGCCAAACTCTACGGTCATACATGGCCTTTGGAGGGTCCTCATGCTTTTTACGGAATATTTCTCTATTTTTTCATACTAAATTAGAATCCACTAAAATTAGGTACAAATCGAATAGTTTTAATATATTGACTTTTAGATTACCTTTTCTACATTAATTAAACACAATCAAATGACGATATTCTACAATATTTACCTACTCTTTAACCTGTGCTATATAAACTACATGTATATTAATTTTATCTAAACGTCTTTATCTTAATGGCGTCTACAAAAATGACCGATGTATCTGTAATAAACGATGAGTATCTGCATAATCTATTTATATACATAAAAAATGAAATTATGTTTGTTAGTCACACTAAAATCTGAGAACAGCTAGGTCCCTTCGAATTACTTTGATTTTGAAATATTTGTAGAAGTCTAAGGAATGTTTAAAAGGTGAAGGACCGTACAGTAACTGTAAGAAAAATAGTCAAAGTAATAATTTTATTTCCCCATCATATAAATTGACAGGTATGAAACACCTGTCAAAGAACACCCTGCCGTTAAAAATTGAATATTCAGCTAAATACATAGCTTAGCAATATAAAAAAATCCAATATTTAATAACAAAATTTGAACCTTGTTCAATCATTTTGGTTTGGTTTAATTAAAGTTTTTTCTATGTTCTATGTTCAATCATTTTGGTTTGGTTTAATTAAAGTAATTAAAGTTTTAGTTTAATTAAAGTTTAAGAATATTTTCAAACCAAAAATATTTAACAACAAACGTTATATATGAATCATTTTCCACCTATCTCTAACGACTGAGACTATTTGTTCAGTTTTTTTTTTTTGTTATTTAATTCTGAGGTGATACGGAGGTCGTCGGGTCGACCAGTTTATTATATTATACACGTGGCCAATGTTAGATTACCTACACTACACACAGCAGAAGTGACATAAACGATAAAATTTGTACTTATCTCCTGCAGTCTTATTATGTTTTTATAATATTATTAAAAGATATAGATATTTAAGTATTTATACACGCAATGTTATTGTAGTGTTGCTAAAAACTGTCTGTCTGGGAAGTGGCGGGTTTAAATTCAATTATAATATTGGTGAAACTTAGGGATGTTCTCAGAAGTGAAATGAGAGCGTATTCGTGTTACTTGAATTCTTTTTGAAGTACAAAGGTACAATTTAAAACGATAATTTGTAAAGTAAAATATGATATGATGAATTTTGAATAAGATCTTTGATTTACGCGATATATATATATATATATATATATATGTATATATATATATATATATATATATATATATATATATGTATATATATATATATATATATATATATATATATATATATATATATAAATTTTGTATCAACTGACAGACGAATGCCATCTTAGTCTACCTGTGACCACGGACTACTGTAAAATGTTCGAAACGTCAGGTTTCGAACAATGTGTTTCCTTATACGAAAATATACGCGATTAATCCTTTTAAAATATAAAATTATTAAACAATGTTTATGTACACGTTACACGTGTTTCACATTTTTCCTTAAAATTTTATTCGCAAATAATTTAAATAAGCAAAACCTTGTTTAATTTTTGCCCATTAAAAAAACTACACATATTTTTTTCTATATATACCATAGAATATTTAACCTAATAAATTGTGTTATGAAACAAGTTTTTATAAAGTTATTTACGTTCCTCGAATAATTTAGTATGTTTTTAAATAAGAACTCACAAATTTTGAATGAAGGATTTTAATCACAAGGTACTGTGATCCCACGCGGGTTGTATAGGTCGTTTTTCTTAGTATTTACGTTTGTTGCTTACAATAATTAGCATTGATATAAACTGACATAAAGTATATTTAATTTGTATTGCTAACGTCACGTAACTATGCAATAAAGTGTGGCACTGTGACTTACTCTACACACACAGCGACTTAACTATCTGGGCAAGATATTATATTATATTATATTTTGACTATTATTCGACGTTTTAAATGAAACTATTTTAAACGGATTAATTGCGTTTATTTTGGTATCTGAAAAAACATATTTGAAAACCCTACGTTTCCAACACTTACAGTAGCAGTCCGTGATCACAAGTAAGTCGTGTAAAAAATCGCGAAAATAGTTTACTTTGAATTTCATTTATTGGATTTTTAAAACATTACTATATATTTTCTATTCGGCGAGTTTAAATATTTATATACAAACAGACGGATGGATAGACCATTTAATAAGAAGTTCATAGGGACTCAACCAAAAAGCGTCTCAAACGTGAAAGCGTTATAAGTGGGAAAGATAAAATAAAACATTTTGCGTGTTAATTTATGTTCATAAACTTCTTAGGAAGTTTTTATATAGTTATATGTTTATGTAAATTTATTTAAATAAGATTTTATAACTATTTCTTAGTTACTAAAAACAACTTGTAATTAAAATAAAAAAAAACAGGTGAGACGGGCGCGTTTAGTTACATTCATTGAAATGATTGATTTGTTATTCACTATTTCTGCATTTATTTTAGCATCATGCTTCTTCCTATATGGCAGTGTGAGCTAAGACACCTTTACCTTTTCTGATTGTGACATTTTAGATTGAGTAGCGGAACTCAACGCCGCGCTTTGTTTTCCAATATTTCTATTTATATATGTGTAGGTAACTAAATACCTACAAAAGAACTATTTCAAGTTATTGTAGGTAATTTACGATTTTCCTTTTGTAAATTTTACTTTACTGAATTACTGCAAAAAGTTGTCACGAAATAACACAGACTGAGCTGTGTGAAATATGTAGTGTTCTTATTTAAAGTAATTTAACGCTTTATCTTACATAACAGGTTAGTAAAAGAAAATCTAGAGTCAAGGCACTCCGTTGCCTACTCTCCGCCCGAAATGAAGACATTGTAAGCTCAACGACTCGCTTTGTCTTACCAGAGCGGACAATTGAAAATATATTTTAAATATCATAATTTCCCCGATTAGGAATCAAATCCACAACCTATCGCGTTGACAGTCAGACGCTGTCCTACTGCGCCACGATGGCCTATAATTTACTATATATCATAAATCTTATTTAAAATCAATATTACAAATGTATGACCTGTTTGTTTAGTCTGGTAGCTATTTATTTAGATGACGTTTTCTTGTAAAAAGTTTAACAGATAAAATATACAATATCATAAATTGCACTTTACAGGGATGCGTAAATTAAAGTAAACTAAAGGTAAACTGTTCGAAACGTCAGGTTTTCAAACAACATATTGTTAAATACCAAAATATACGTGATTAATCCTTTAAAATAGTTTCATTTATTTTATTATTTTTAAAGTATCATTCCACACTTAGATAACATTAAATTTTGAACGCAGCGGGACTCGAACCTGCGCCTCTTAGAAACTGTCCAAGGATAGTTTCATTTATTATATTTATTCCACTTCGGCTTGATTTTGAAGCTTAATTCAATTAAACATATTTGTATAACAAAAACATTTTAAGTACTTAATTAATCAACAAAATAAATAAACTCATATGTACATCATCGATGCTACTTATCGTAAGTCCACCAGCTATTACACATTTAATTCTCATGATATTTAATACCACAAGATGACCTTTCCAATGTCATTTGGTCTAAGATTTTCACCAGAATTGCATTTACTTTACCTTTTTTTTAGCTTCACGCTTTTATCCCGCATAGCAGGGTAGACAGAAAGTACCTAGTGTCAAGACACTCCCTACTTCGCTTTCCACTGAATTCGAGACATTGTCTTTACCAGAGCGAGGAAGTGAAAATAATTTAAATATAATCATTCCCCCGAGTGGGGATCGCACCCACAACCGATCGCGTTTACAGTCAGACGCTCTCACACTGCGCCACGACCGGCTTTACTTTATATATTTTTATCGATTATAAAAATTATATAATTGCAAACAGCTTCTATGCAGTCAAACGATAATAATTAGGATAAAATACATGGAATATTATGTGGATTATAATAAGTAAGAAGCACTTGAGTGATACGTTAGTGATAACCGTGATCTTTAACTTTACACGTGTTGATGAAGAAACTTCAAAGGTAAATTGGCTCTGATGTTATTTTTTTGCGCGTGTAACTATTTGCTAGAACTACTGCATGTGCAAAAAAAATATAAAAATCTTTTTAATTGAAATAATTGTATATACAAATAATTTAGCTTGAAAATTTTATAAACAAATTTGAAAACGCGTAAATAGCGTTTTAAAATATATTCTATTAAGTGTTGCTATTAAAGACTTCTAAAAATTACTAATATTTAATAATAATCGAGGTCTTAATTTGAAAATAAAATAGAAAATTTTTATAATAAAGGAAACTTACTATGAAGCCATAAGAAAGTATAGATTCGCTTTATTCCGCATAGCAGGGTAGCCAGAGACGACCAAATGTCAAGTCACTCCGTTCTCGAATTCAAGACGGTATGGGTTGAATGGTAGAACTCAACGTCGCGCTTCTTATTACCAAAGCGAAAGAGCAAAAATAATTTTAAATATAATCACTCCCCCGAGTGGGAATCGAAGTCGCAACCACGAACCACAACGTTTACAATCAGACAATTGTCTCTAAAATCATCATTAATGATACGATAATAATTAAGTTTCTTGAATATTTAGGTAAAATAAAAGTGCACTTCTGAATAAAAAAAAAAATAAGTTTAAACACTGGTGAAGCTTGAGAGCTCGACTTAAGAAAGCTCGTAAGTCAGACTGCACCTTTCAATATGTAGGGCATCGGGCATTGTTTTACTCCTTTATCGGCAAAAATATACCTGAGAATGGAACCTTTTGCTCTGATCGTTTTATTTTGTCTGTTACCTACTGTTACATGCATTATATAAAAAAGTTCTATATATTTCACGAATACGCTGTGAAAAATATCGTTGTTATTAATAAACATTAGTTATATCAATCGGTGTACATTTCTAATTTGACACACTGTTATGGTTATTAAGTTTTTTTTTAATTGGAAATGCGTAAACGTTTCAACTTTGAGAAGCTGTTTTAACTAATTTAATTTCTATTAAAACACACATTCGCCGATGGTTCTCAACTTTAAAATAAATATATTATAACTATCACGTTTCTTACAAATAATTATTAAAAAAAAAACACTTTTAAATACAAACATGAACACACAACATATTCCGTATATATGTGTGACCATTTAAATATATAAGCAAAAATCACCCGCTACTCACCGTGCGTGGCGAGCGCCGCGGAGAGCATCCAAAAAGCAATGAGTACACGCGACATGGTCAACGATCGCCCACGCACTGCCGACTTTACAGCCACCACGTCCCTATAAATGAGTACAGTGAGTAATGCACGCTCGCTTTGATATTTTGCCTACGCGCTATAGGCTCTCAGCGGTCGATATGAGGCTTTAATAATGATTTATATATATATATATATATATATATATATATATATTTGTCAATTTAAAGATATTCTGTTAGTTGAATGGCGTAGGTATAATGTCGATTTATTAAAATTATTTTTTAATAATAAATTATTATAAAATGGATTTTCTTGCAATATAGAATTATAATGTAAAATAAAATAGCAGGTAAAATTAGACATGTAACGAAATTTGACAAGGAAAATATAAATATATTATCGTCACTTAAGAAGAAGAAGAAGAAGTTAATACATATCTTTTCGGAAGTGCAGTCTAGAGGTTTTAAGTAAATAATCCATCATCACCATCGTCGTATCATTTCTGCAAATTTATATATTCTATGTCATGTAAAAAATAGTTGCTTTGAAATCAAAAATATGATATCACAGAAATCATTTAATTGATTAATACACTACATTCCTTACATTCTTTTGACGCCATTTTGAAATTGTATTATTTTTTTATATTAATTTTTTTCAGAGGCCGGTTGTGGCGCACTGTGACAGCGTCTGACTGTAAACGCGATCGATTGTGGGTTCGATCCCCATTCGGGCGATTGATTATATTTAAAATTATTTTCTCTTCCTCGCTTTAGTAAAAGACCAAGTGCGGCGTTGAGTTCCACCATTCAACACGCAATGTCTGGAATTAGTTTTTCAATTATCAATTATTCTATATTATAAAATTATAATGCTATTCTAACATATTTCTTGAATTTCTATTTGGTTGATTTAATTAAAAAAAAATTTAAACACGTATCTATCTTACGACATTACAATATTTTAATAGCATGGACCCATAAAGCTATCGTGATGCAGTGGATTAGCGTTTCACTATAATCGCGATGGATTGTGAGTTCGATTCCCATTCGGGGAAATAATTATTCTAGGTATAATCTTATTTCATCCCATAGTTTCATTTCCCAAATATTTTCTGCTAAGAGAAAATAGGATATCGGATATCGCCATACAGCACGTATTGTCTCAATTTCGGGCGGAATGCAGTCAACGGAGTTTGTTATTAGACTGAGTAGACAGCTATGAGGAGTAAAGCTGATAGAAAAAAATGAATCCATGCCCTCGCCAGGATCACCAGGGTAAGGAAAAATATTTTAAAACGACTTCTTTATAGTCTTTTGTAAAATAATTTAAAAAGGAAATAGTTAACTTATTCGGTTTCTCAAACCATAGAAGTGGATGAGTGCTGGTAATGAATTTCTATTATTAATTTTGATACTAAAGTTGTGGGTGTGACGTCCGCGCGGAGACGCATGCATGTGTCTGCACTGATTTAATACCAATTTAAGTAATAAACGATGAGTTTTCGAAAATGTATTTTCGAATACCAAAATATACGCGATTAATCCAGTTAAAATAGTTTCATTTAAAATGTGTAAAAATCGCGAATATTAGATTTTATTAGACCAAGATATTATGTCTGGTTTTCTTAAAAGCGTTAAGAGAATATTTTTAAATGAAATTATTTTAACCGGATTAATCACATGTCTTTTGGTATTCGAAAATACATTTTTGGACAGGTAGACTACCTGTGACCTCGGACTACTGTAAAGTGTTCGAAACGTCAGGTGTCCAAAAATGCATTTTCGAATACCGAAATATACGCGATTAATCCATTAAAAATTATTTCATTTAAAATGTATAAAAATCGCGAAAATCAAAGATATGAAAGATGTTATTACCATAAATTATATCAAGTACGTTCCATATCTCGCTGGCATATGAATAATTTATCCTTTATTTTTGTAGTATATTTATAAATTTGACATAAGTTATGCTCTTTCGCACTTCCTGTTCTTATTCTAAGCGATTGCATGCATATCTAATTTGTATATAGACTTGTATAGTTGTGTGATTTGTTTTCGAAAGACATTGTTTTGTTTCCTATGCTATTTATTATTATCAACTCGTTAATGAGATAAAAATTGACTAACAGTTTCCGATAGATTTGAGATCAATTTTTGAAAAAACGTTTAAAAGTTTGAACGTAACGAGATTCAAACCCATGCCTCTTGGATACCGTCCAAACGCTCTGACCGCTAAGCCAAGCGTTCTATTACCAGCTGCGTCAAAATTCCTATATGTTTGTTACAACTTATTTGTTGTTAGCATCTCCGTAGAGAGATTTTTACAAATTTCTACTACATAAAGATTATTAAGAAATAATCGTTTAACAAGAGAGTTTGCTATTTTATTTCAATAATTACTATTTTTAAAGTGTCATTCCAAACTTAGTATTACTTTATTTGATAGGAAATTTTATGCTATTTATGATTTAAACAAAATATCGTTCAAAGGACCGCCACGACTTTTTTTTGCACTGGTGAATACGAACGGTCCAATTTTCGATGACTCGGTGCAGCATTTCGGCTGGTATGGCCGCTATAGTCGCTTGAATGTTGCGTTCAAGGTCTTGAATCGTAACTTGTTTATTGGCATACACTTGAAATTTAACATACCCCCACAAAAAATAGTCCATTGACAGTAACAGTACGGCCTTCGTCGTTTTTGAAAAAGTACGGGCCAATGATTCCACCGTACCATAATCCGCACTAAACAGTCAATTTTTCAGGATGTAATGGTGTTTCATGAACCACTCTTGGATTTGACTCACTCCAGTAACGACAATTCTGTTTGTTCACATAACCATTGAGCCAAAAGTGAGCCTCATCTGAAAAGATGATTTTCCTATGAAATTCGGTGTCCGTTTCCATCATTTCAAGCGCCCAATCAGCAAATTCACGACGTAATCGATGATCTGCTGGCTTGAGTTCTTGTGCCAACACAATCTTGTATGGATGTAGGCCAAGATCCATACGTAAAATTCGCCAGGTTGTCATTCTGGATAAGCCCAATTCTTGTGCACGTCGTGGAACGGAAACATTTTGATTTTCTTCGACACTGGCTGATACGGCGGCAATATTTTCTTCACTACGGCCTGTCCGTTGTCGTGTTGGTGGTCTACTATCGTGCAAAGAATATTCACTTTCCAGTTTTTGGATTATGCGACGTATAGCGAGCTCAGACGGTGCACCATGACGACTATATTTAGCACGAAATGCTCTTTGAGTAGAGACAATACTTCTCGAATTTTGATAGAAAATTTGGACAATTTCCAAACGTTGAGGTAACGTGAACTTGTTCATGATTAAATGGCAAACATTACTGAACACAAAACAGCACAAATGTCAAATGTTAAACAACCAAGATGGCGGCTGTGAGCTATCAATCCTATCCTATCGTCCCTATTGGGAAACACTTTAGTATTGTAAAAAATAGATTCCAAACTGTAGGCACAAGAAGAAGGTAAAATAACTTTGCATATCGTTAATATTGACAAACTTTACAATTGCTCAAAGGAATATTAAAAATCTTGACTGTCAATATCAGGTTTCGCCGACACAACATCTTTAAAATTACGTTTTTCATTCTATACAATTTAATATTTTACGATTAGGACATAGCAATCTGGTAAGACATAGCGCGGCGTTGAGTTCCAGCACTTCACCTTAAATGAAACTCGCTGTTATAATACGTTACAGTTGCCCGTGATCACAGATTTCCAAAAATTTGTAATACGAGGTTTCTAAATATATATGTTCAAAACACCAAAATATACGCAAACAATTGTTTAAACAACTGGCTGTATTCGACTAAATATGTATCAGTTTCTACTGTTGTATGAAGTAGCATTTACAGAGTCCACTATCACTGTTTTATACAACATTTGACATTTATTTCGTTTCCCGCATTTATATGAAAGAACTCCTCTAGTAAATATAATTTATTCCTTTTGTGTTTTGTTTGTATGTGTACGTGTTGATATTGATACTGGCTAGGCTTACATCAACACAGGGTAATACTCTAAGGTAGGCTCTAAAGCAAATGAAATCTATTATTTTAATAAGTTCTATGCATAAATACGCTAAGAAATACGCATGAGTGTAACCCAATGTTCTATCTCACGCATACGAATGTATTTTTCAGCGTGACACATCTCAAAGTAGACGGAAAGAATCTTGTTTAAGTAAATATTCTTTTCTTAACTTAATTCTCCGAAAAAAAAGCCCCGTCTATTTAAGCTTCGTCTAAGTAAGTAGTATGCCACCTTCCAGCAGCAAGTTTTTTTCGGCTCCACTCTTTTTTCCGTAGACACGTTGCTGTTCGGAAAACAACCTAGAGAGTCTAGAGGCAAAACACTTCGATCACCTCCTGACTTCCGGACTTTTAGCCCAAATCCAAGAATTACGAGTTTAGTTAGCGGAACTCCACGCTTAATAATATTCTTAATTTAGTTGAAATTTAATAACACAATGACTTACGACCTTTTCTTTTTTTCTTATTTATAATATAAAAAAAAATCAATAAATTTACTAAATAACAGATCAAAGATTAGTAACAACAATAATATGATTTCCCTGAGCGTTTCTTCCATTGCACATAATAAAATTTAATAGCCGACACGAGTCTCTTTAAATATCCTCAGAGCACAAACATGCATACTTTATCTAAAGCATGTTGTCTAAATAATGTTGTGTTGTTACTTGTTTTTACCTAAAACGAGAATATTCTGTACTTATTTTTACGTTTGTGGCCGGCCGTGGCGCAGTGTAACACCGTCTGACTTAACGCGATCGATTGTGGGTTCGATCCCCACTCGAGGAAGTGATTACATTTAAATTATTTTCACTTCCGCGCTCTGGTAAAAGACAAAGAGCGGCGTTGAGTTCCACCACTTTACACGCAATGTATCGAATTCGGCGGAAAGTGAAGTACGGAGTGTGTTGACACTAGGTACTTTCTGTCTACCCTGTTATGCGGGTAAAAGCGTGAAGCTAATAAAAAAAGAAATTTTTATGCTTTTGTAATAGGAACTCCTGATTTGTAGAAAATATTTGTGGTGTATGAAAATTTGATTAATATGAATAGTTAAATCATATTTGGATTATCCCTTTATAATTTGAGATGTCGTTTTCGTTATAGGAAATTATTAAAAAAAAAACAAATAATAATAAATTATTTTCTTACATTTCTAAAGTGTTAAAGTATAAAATAAATGTACTTTTATAGATTTTTCTTAAGTTCACGCCTCCGATCTCCCACGAATAGCAGGGAAATTAAAAACCTAGTGTCAAAACAGTATGTTCCCCATTTTGGGACATTGCGCATTAAGTGGCGGATCCTAACGCCACATTTTATCTTAACACTAAAAAAACCTCTCAGTAGCAATCCAACCAATTTCCATCTCATTTGTATGGTAGATAATAACCCCACCATAATAGAATGACGTCATGTTTTTACCAATAAAAAATATACTAACAAGTTTACATAAATAGAATTGCTTAAAAGATAATTTTAAAATATGACCAATTGAATCGTTACAGAATTCGTACTTCGTAATCGAATGCATAATATCAGTGCAATGTTGTCTGTTCGAGTCCTGACCTGAACCTGTGACCCGCGTATCGCCTGTATCCATACGGAATTATGCATTTTAACGCCAAGAGCGATTAATGATCCAAATTTAGGTTTCGCTGTAATATTTATTTTTTGCTTACCTTTTTTGTTTAGTCGTTAATATTTTAAAAAATAAAACTTTTTGATTAATTTAATTAATGAGGACCGACCCTACAACGTATAAAGTAAATATCAAATTAATTTCCCTAAATCATTTATCCCAATACAGAATCTCTATTCAAGTAAACAATTCATGATGTCATGAACATATTGCCATATTTAAAATTTTACATTTTGAATAATAGACTGAGGGTAGTTATCTCTAGTGTGAAAGATACGTTCTTCAATTTCACAAGAACAGAGCTGTTTTGAATTGTGAACACTTGATCCCAAAATACTGTTTAAACCCACACGTTAACAGTGGCGGAACTCAACTTCGCACTGGTAAAAATAAAACAATTTTAAACGTAATCGATAGATTTGAGCTGCAACCCACAACCAGCGTTCAGTGTACAGTACAGGACATTGATAAAATAATGATATTTCACCTTTATTAGTCTGATTAGCGTCGTACACGTTCCTACGCCACGCCGGCGCCACGCTTTCATGCACATCTACATCTACACATATATATACACGTATAACATATTATATATTTATATATAAAATCACATAATTCTACAATTTCTTATCGTCACTTAGATAAGTCTAGCCGCATAGCTGCATTTCGTACGTGTTTGTTTACGATATTGTAAAATAAATGGAACTGTCATTAATTTGAAAGTTGCTAATCGATTTTATTTTTGCGTGTGGTTATTCGTTTATTTACATACAATATAGCATTATGAAAATACCAATAATCGATTTAAATTCTGAGATTTAACACATGATTATTATGAGATCTGTGAACATTGGCATAATCTCGTTTGACACTTAATATTTTAAAAAATACTTCTTTATTAATAATTACTTACTATATCAAAAATATACAAAGTGAGTTCCACTGTTCCCACAAAAGAACTTTGTGTAAGGTGTAAGTAAAGAATGTATTGGTATATTATTAGTTATTAAATATATTAAATTTTTTGAAAGCTAAAATTTACTCATAATTTGAACTAAGTAACTTTAGATTTTTCTCTATGCAAAAGCTTGAAACATTTGTAAAAATATACAATAATTAAAATAAGCAATACGACAACGGCTGGCTGTTAATTGCGGATTGTGGATTTGATTCCCGCTTTCAGGAAAATTGACAGAGTGTCTAAACACTAGGTTGTATGCCTACATAGAAGGTACAATGTGTTATAAAGTGTGAAGCTGCGTTTTTCCCGTTTCAAATTTTAAATCTGTCACACGGATCCCCTAAGTACTGGCAAGCACTAAGTGGAGCAAGTTAAATTCAGATAAAGTTATCAACTGGGGTGTGGGGGTCGGTTTTGTTTTCATAACTATGATATCAGCTCAAGATATAATGCAAACACTATCTGTGTTATATTTTTGACTTATTATATCTGGCGAATTGTTTGGATTATGCAGTTCAATAAATAAAAGGTGTAGGTATAAATTACTTGAGCGTCTGTAATTTTATGTAATGTTTTATTTAAAATAAAAGGTCGTGGCGCAGTGGAATAGCGTCTGACTGTAAACGCGATCGGTTCTGTGTTCGATTCCCACTTGAAAGAATGATTATATTTATATTATTTCCACTTCCTACCTCTAGTAAGACAAAGTGTGGCGTTGACATCTACCACGCATAATGTCTCAAAGGGAGGTATGGAGTGTCTTGACACTTGAGGTTCTTTCTGTGTGTTCTGATATACGGGATAAAAGCGTGAAAGTAAACAGTAAAAATCATATATGTTAAATATCAATTATTTTTACCCCGTGTAAACGGAAGTCATTGGAAAATTCAATAAGAGTACTAATAATTCATGGTAACAACGTACTGTCGTTAGGGAAAACGGCTTATAATGATATATTATGTACACCAATGTACATACACATTAAAGTTGATTGTTTATGTCAATGTATGTACAAGAAGTATATTCAAATATATTTTTTTTATTTATTATTTTACTTATTTTAGCTTCACATAGCAGGGTAGACAGAAATGACCTAGTGTCAACACACTCTATACTTCGCTTTCCACCGAAATCGAAACATTGTGTGTTGAGTGGCTGAACGTAACGCCGCATTTTTGTCTTATCATAGCGAGGAAGTGAATATAATTTTAAATATAATCATTCCGCAGTGTAGGGATCGAACCCACACCCGGTCGCGCTTACAGTCAGACGCTGCGTCACTGCGCCACGACCGGCCTCTGGGCGTTAATATCATATGTAGTATATGTAACAGCAGTAGGAATAAGGGTTATTTTTAAGTTTCCGCAAAACAGAATAGTTTTATATTTTGTAAACTGACGCCGCGCTTGTAGGGGAGAAATTGAAAATATTTTGAAAACAAATATACCTTATATGTTTAAACCGAAGAACAACATGCTCTAATGACTGAGAGGTGAAAGAATGCTAAGAAATAAATATGATGCCGGCGCGAAAGATGCGTAGCGTGAGAGGTAGAGGGAGACCTCGGTTGACCTTCAAAAACACAACATCGATGATACTGAAAGAAGGTCATATAAGGATGATGACCCCCGGAGGGTATAGATGAAGAGGTTAATAATTGTGGATGAGGCAAAAGAAATTTGCAAGGACCGGCGCATGGCGCTCCAGTCTCTCTGACTGAGGTCTCTAGAGATAAAGCTAGGAGCAAAAAATATATACCTTGTGTGGAATTTGAACCCACGCACTACTTGCATGTATTGTAACATCAAAGCCCAAAAAATATATCTTGTCAGTTTCAGTGGCTTGCCTTTTATTATTATAGATACCTACACCACTGAGCGGCAAGTATATCGTGAAAAATTATTCCACTTGGTCTGACGTTTTAGTCTAGTCTAGGTCACGGCTGCTCTTTACTGCAATAATATTGTACGTACACGTGTACCTCCCTCGTGTTTCATATTAGCAAAATTAACAGTTTCATGTGAAAAACCTCTTGGCTGAATAAATAGATAATGGATATAAAAATAACACTTTGTTACTTATAAATGTTACTTAAGTAAGTAACTATTTAAACTTGCATTATAATTAACGAAATATTATCATCATTCTAGAAATGGATTGTTTTGGATTTTATTTTATACTAGCTATGTCCGCGACTTCATACGCATAGAACTTTCGGTCCCTGTATATTTATTTTATAATTTTAAAATAAAAGTAACCTAAGTTACGTGGCAAGCCATTCCAGAGATTAGCCAGTACAAACATACAGACAAAAATTGTCAATAATATTATTTTGGTGTATCTACCGCTAATACATTTAGTAAAAAGCTGTTATTTTGGCATTACCAATATGTACTCCATTTTTTTACGTTTATAAAGTCTTCAATAACAATCTATTCTCGATAAATAATAATTTTCACAAAAGACACATTATATATATGTATATATATATATATATATATATATATATATATATATATATATATATATATATATATATAATATGAATTAAACTTCAAAGTTTTAATTTATTTTAATATAACTGGTTTTTTTATTATATAATAATTCAAAAGTAATACGCTTCTATGCAAATGACAAAACTGAAAAAGGCCTAAAAATTAGTCCGTGATCTGTGAGCATGTGTTGTGTGTGTGTATATATATATATATACACATACATATTTTATCTATACTATGTTATTATTGCAATTATTGTAATATATCATTGCCATTACAAAGGTATTACGTACGTTTGTATATAAATATTGTTAGCGCGTCCATAATTCTACCGCTACGTGACAAACCAGCTAAATGCATCTCTGTGTCCCAACGTGCGCCTCGTGACACCATCTGACCACTCAGCATCCGATTTCCGACGTAGGTAGACTCATTATTGACTGGAATGTGTTAAAGTAGGCAATATAGGTCTATTTTTTTTAAAAAGCTAACTTTGATATATTGATATTGTAACTGGTATCTTATTATTTTTAAAGTGTTATTCCACACTTTTGATTTGTAATTATTATTTTTTTAAAAATGTCTAAAAATATGAACACAACGGGATTCGAGCCCTCGTCTCTTGGAAACTATCCAAGCGCTACAAATAATAAAATAAATAGCATCTTTTCTTCCTAAACGAATTTTTCTTAGAAATAATCTTTAGGTAGCAAAAATTTGTAAAAATCTCTCTAATCTAATCTCTCTAAAGAGAGGACTCTTACTTCAAATGCGTTGCATGCAGTTGCGTTCAAATGTTAATATAATTTTAGAAGAGATATTTTGTAACTGGTAGTTTAAAACGGATTCCCGTAAAATGATTTCTTTCTTTTTTCTTGCATATAGTATTTTTCTTCCAGTCTCCCAGTACTCAACACCGATTATATACCTTCTAAAGCTAGGCTTGACCGAATGACGGCATTTAGTTACCGTAGTCTAGAAACTTAAAACCTGTATCCTTTATGAACTTTTTACATCTGATATATATTTATGAACAACTCTTATAGATGTGATGAGATGTCTATTTAACTTGTCTTTGAAGCTAGTTTGCGGTTTTCACTTCCTAGCTCTGGTAAGACAAGGCGCGGCGTTGAGTTCCGCCACTCAACACGCGATGTCTCGTTTTCGGCGAAAAGCGAAGTACGGAGTGTCTTGACACTAGGTATCCATCCTGCCTACCCTGCTATGCGGGGTAAAATCGTGAAGCTAATTGTTACCACGAATAGGGATCGATGTCACAACCTTACTGTAAAAAGCTTTCCCACTGAAGAACTATTTTAATTACTTCTAGGAAAAAGACTAAGAAAACTATATTAATTTTCACGATTCTTATACGTTTTAAATAAAACTATTATTAACTGATTAATCGCGTATAATTTAATACAAGAAAATACATTTTTTTTTCTTACATACCTGACGTTTCAGATTTAAAAAAATTTAAATACTTTCGAATGCCAATATACACCAGATTTATCATTTAAAAATACATTCATGGAAATATATATACATGGATTATATTTTATTAGACTTATTTTAACAAATGTGCTATTTGACCCACATCGTTATTTGCATTATGCAATGCTTATTGTGAATGTTTAGTTCGAACTTTCTCAATTATTTTATCTCCGAGTGCAACGCTTGTTTACCTAAAACATGTTATTATTACCCGGCGCGGGGGTCACGCTCACGTAAACCTTGCTTATTTACGACTGTATTTGTGTACATTGAATTACTACTCTATTTTGATCACAATAATTAAGATTTGAAAAGATACATATATATATATAAATATATATATATATATATATATATATATATATATATAGAACTAAAAATCCAATTATATATATGTTTGTACAAGAGTGGGGTTCAGTTCCACCGCGCCACAAGTAATGTATTCAATTGAAGCTGAAAGTAGTAATGGCATTTTAATGCCATTTTTAAGTAATAAAGTTATTTTTAAATGGATTAATCGCGTATATTTTGGGTATTCAATCATAGATTCTTTGAAAACTTGACGTTTCACACACTTGACGTTTCGCACAATTGACAGTTGTCCGTGGTCACCGATAGACAGCTGGTGTCTATGGATTGATACAAAAAACTCAGTCCGTTTATAAAAGTTTCATTCTAAACGAACTGTTTTTTTAATCATTAAATGTGTAAAAGTCACGAAAATCTTATTAATAAAGTTCTGTCAGACAAGACTGAAAAAATAAACTAGAATGTTACACACAATGCAAACTTTTTTATTTTAACGTTAATAAGAAAGTCTATTGTCAATAATCACATTATATTTTATAAGAACGTAATTTTGCCATGATCTAAACATCACAACTGAGTAGTTATAATGTATCCATAAAATTCTCTTTTTTTAACGTCTTCATTGATCTGTACAATATAGCAATTAAGACGTTAAAAATAGGTTAAAATTAAATAAAATTATCATTCTTTGTAAAGCGAAGATCTAGATCGTAGAACCAAAAATCCAATTAACTTTCCATATATGGCATTTCTAAAGATGACCTCCAACTGATCTCATAGTCTACGATTACGTTTCGTTGATAACAAATGGCAAGCTAGTAACATGAATAACACACCACGCGCGTTAAGTTTAGTAAATAAACTATATCTGCCAGTGACCTATCTAGAACTAGCTGATACGTATTTCTTTAACTGTCAACGTCAATTGCGCATGCGCATGGCAAAATGTACAATTTTAATACTATTGGTGATGTTACCTATAATTAATACGATAATAATCTTGGGTAACAGGCAATTAACTAAAACGTAGTAAGGTAATAATCTTAGGTAAAAGGTAAGTAACTAAGACAATGTGCGAGGTTGTGTTCGCTACTCAATATCTCGATCTCCTATGCTGTGCGGATAATGGGTGAAGTTTTTGTTTTTTTTTTTAAGTAAAAAGTATTGATTTTAACAACTTAATATGAACTTAATGTAATCCTCCTTAAACATTACAGGTGCATATAAAAAATAACTACCCCCATTTTGCAAATTTAAATTCATTCATATACTATTATATAATATATTATCGTTATTGATAACTATATTATTGGAAGTATCTAAAATTAAATAAAGTTTTAATTAATTCTAAGCGTGTAAATAACTTGTTGCTTTAATGTTTTTTGATGTGTTATTCTAATTTTTTTCCTACATATGTGACATTTATATATTCTTAAATGGCACCTAATTTCTATTTTTTTTTTGCTTTATTCTTTTATCCCGCATAGCAGACTAGACAGTAATTACCTAGAGAGTGTCAAGACACTCTGCTTTTCGCAGACTTCGAGACGTAACGTATTGAGTTGTGGAACACAATATAGCAAATGAAAATAATCGAACCCCCAGCCGACGGTGTATACAGTTGACGCTGTTCCACTGTGCCACGACCGGCCTCTAACTACCTAATACTTAGAAGTAATGTATGGCAGCAGCAGACGGTAAAAAGAGCTGGGGACTTTTTTATATATATACTAACAGTTTTTACACTAAGATCGAAAATGATTCGTAACAAGAGTATAAGAATTTTTTTATAGTTCAATGAAAACATATAGCGTTAAGAGCGTTCAAATTCGGTTTATCAATTCTTTATATTATGTATAATTTTCTTATCTTTGTTTCTAATTCGAAGTACGTCTAGATGTATTAAAAAATCTTAAAACCCAAAGTTGAGATAAAGGGCCATTCGTAAATTATGTCACACGAATTTTATGATTTTTGACCCCCATCTTGTCACAGCTGGTCACTTTTTTGAAAACACCGTTGTCACACTTTGTGAACGCGATCTGTTCCCCTTAACGTGTTACTTAATTTATGGATGACCTTAGGGGTCATCCATAAATTAAGTAAATTAGCTTTGAAAATTAGCTTTGAAAACTCGAAGGTAAAATAATAATATGGGATTCTTCTCTTCACTCTATTATATTTTAATGTTACGAATATATCTTTATATGGGTATTTTTTTTAGATGCCGATTGTGGTGCAGTGGAACTGAGTCTAACTGTGAACGCGATCTGTTGTAGGTTCGAACCACACTCGAGGGAGTGATTGTATTTAAAATATTTTCACTTCCTCGCTTTGGTAAAGACAAAGTAACGCGTTGAGTTCCACCATTTAACACGCAATTTATCGAATTTGGTGGAAAGCTAAGTAAGGAGTTCTGTCTATCCTGCTATGCGGAATAAAAGCGTGAAGCTAAAAAGAAAAAAAAGTGAATATAATAACCATCATATTTGAGTTATTAGTAGTCCAAAACATAATAATATAATGTAGCTACATTGACGTATATGTAATTGGTACAAAAAACTAATTTGCTTAACAAGAGTATAGTTGGTGTAATGGGTTCACGCCATGTAATTTAGTTTTTCATGGACTTTAACAGTAATCGTGGAAAAATACGATATGATTTATTTATATAGAATACTAAAAAATTTTATTTATAATAATTCTCTACGATTTTCATGTAATTTGATCATCTTTTGACCCCATAAGCTAGATTTGTTGATGACTCCATGACTTAACACATTTATATTAGCCAAAGAAACATTGATTTATAATATAGGTGGTATTATAAATCGACCCCCAAATAGATTCGCACCCACAACCATCGCGCTGCATAAGGCACATGACAACAGCGCCACAGTGCCCTCAGTCAGTCAATTTATTAACAGATAATATTGCGAGTATTTAGGCATCTCAAAGTTCTAGCTACTTCGTCTGGCATGACTACGCCGGAGGTGAATGACCTAATCGTTCAATTAATCAACTTGTGAGTACTTAATTCGATCGTTCATTTCATTTGTCAATTTCAATACAAGTGAAACAATCAGAGAGGTTTACTTCTGGATTAGAGAGCTCGCTAATGTATTATAAAGTTATACGAGCCTAGCTACTTTGGCCTCAAAGTAAAACGAAATACGAGATAATCCACATCTTGGTTCTTTCTACCTAAGCAGTATAACGAAGGATATGACATCAATTTTAATAGGAAAATGTAGAACTGAACTTACTTATAAGTCCCTAAATGCCTGCCCTGTAACGCACCCTGTAATGTACAGCTTTTCCCTATATAACAGAGCAGGCAGGAAAACCTAATGTCAAGACTCTCCGTATTCGAATATCCCCTTAAATTCAAGATATAAGGTGTTGAGCCAACGCCTCTCGTAATGATAAAAATATATATATAAAAAAAATTGTTAATTAAATACTGCAGTTCCACGATATATCAATCAATTATTCTGCTAATATTATTATACAATTGTTTACTTTATTTTCATTATTCGAGTATCAAGAGGTCGATCTTGTTCTCAACAAATCTAACCACATTGTAATATTTTTTATCTCCAAAACAAAGACAAAGTGTTTATCGCTTGTATTAGCGCGGGGTCAAGGTGGCGCTGGCGGTGACGGTGACGGTGACGGTGGCACGTGTATAAAACAATGCACGGTGACTTGGGGTCACTGTGCTTAGCTGGTGCCTAGTGGTAAAGCAACACGGTAAATGTGGTTTCTGGTCCTTTTTTTTAACTGAGACATACAGACGAGGATGTTTTTATCATATTAAAATAAACGCTGTTTATTAAATACATAGTTAATTTACTAAAGTAACAATTTTTACATTTTTTGTCTATCTATTTTGTGTGTTTGTTTTGGGTAATCTCTGGGATGCTGGGACTTTCACTGTCAAAAAGGTTTTTTAATTATAACGATTTATATTTGTTAAAGATTCACGCTTTATCCCGCAAAGCCAGATAGTCAGAAACAGCCTAGTGTCAATACACTTCGTTGACTGCTTTCTGTCTTAAATCGAGACGTTGTGTGTTGAGTGGCGATCTCAAAACCGAGCTTTGTCTAACCAGAGTGAAGAAAAAAATGAATTAAAAATATAATTATTCCCCAGGAACTGAATCCTTAAATAATTGCATTGACAGTCTAGACAGACACTCACTGCGCTACGATGGCCTTAAATAAATTACACGTGGATGAAGGCGCGGACAACAACTTAATTTAATTTTGATTATTTCAAGTTACTAGTAGTCTATTCTCAAACCTATGTAAAGGTATATTTTGAACGTATTGGAGTATAGCAAAAATAGGTGAAAAATTATCGATTTTCAAAATCATGGCTGAATTAATTATCTTATAAATTAATAAATTTTATTCAACAATAATTTTTAATTTTAAGTCATATTTGCCGAAGCTCATATTTTAAGAAAGACATACACGTCATAACTATAGATATTTGGAAATGTTTAAAATATTTGTAAACACAAAGATATACAGCGTAGCAACAAGTATTGTAACATATGTAGGTACACTACATTCATTGGATTAATTAGATAAAATGAGTTGGTAAACGCGTTTATCCCGCATAGCAGGGCAGATAGAAAGCACCCAGTCTTAACACTCCGTACTCCGGTTTCTTTCGAATTTGAGACATTGCGTGTTGAGTGGCGGAATTCAACACCGCGCTTTGTTTCACCAATGCGATGAAATGAAAATAATTGAAAGATATTCATTTCCGCGAGTGGGAATCGAACCCACAACCGATCGCGTTTACACTCTATCCCACTGCACGACGACTGGTATATAATTTTAATATTTACTATTTTTAAAGTGTTATTCCACACTTAGGATTAGAAAAAATTTTTGGAAAAACGTATAAAAATTTGAAGTCGAATTTGCGTCGAGAGACTCTCTACAGAGATGCTAACAAAATAAATAAGTTGTAACAAAACGTATAAGACATGGCTTAGCGGTCAGAGCGCTTGGACGGTATCCAAGAAATAGAAAACTACTTGTTTGATTCACCAGTTGTCACGTGCGTCTTAACATTTATATATTGCAGATTGTAAAAAAAACTATATATAACATTTACACCTTCATAACCGGAAACAACATTAAGAATATAATGATTTAAGAATATGTAAGAAAAAAGTTTTCACAAAGATAAGTGAAAAGTCTTGATAATAATCCTTAGTGTGAATGTGTGAGTAAATAAATAAATTGAAACTCACGCTTTGACTTTGGTAACGTTATCGTTTTTTAAAAAAATATATTGATAACGAGGACGTTGCTCCCAAAACTGGAGTTCTTAGAATATAAAAACATTAGTTCAAAATTGTAATAATTTTAATATAATATTGTTATACGCAATGAATCTAATCACAAGTAAATATAAACAATTTTTTTTTCTTATTTTTTTTTAGTTTCACGATTTTATCCCTTATAGCAGGGTAGACAGAAAGTACCTAGTGTGTAATCACTCAGTACTCCGCTTTCCGGCGAATTTGAGACATTGCGTGTTGAGTGGTGGATAACAATGCCGCTATTTATCTTACCGGAGCGAGGAAGTGCAAATAACTTTAAGATAGTCACGAGTGAGAATCGAACCCACAACCGATCGCATCCATTTACAGTCAGATGCTGGCCCACTGCGCCACGACGGGCCTCATATGTAAACAATATAATCTGTCTAATATCAATGCTGACGTCGAAACAGTTTTGTTCCGTTATCAGTAAGAGAAGAAAAGCGTAGTTTAATTCCTTGTGACATACATTGGGTTATTGACTTATCGCAACTGGTTGACGCTGACCGAGTGAGCAAAACACACGTCGGTAGGTCATTGACTTTGAAGTCGTAGTCTTAATTTGCAAATTCACTTTCTAAGGAGATATTGTTAAAGTTGTGGAAATAATGTCACTGCCATCGGAGCTCTCGGACACGTGTACAAATTTACAAACCAAAGCGAACTTGAGCGTCTTATTTTTTTATATGTTAAATACAGTTGGGGCGCAGTATGACAGCGTAACTACAAACGCAATCGGTCCTGGGTTCAATTTACACTGGAGGAATTTTGGGGGAATGCTTATATTTTATTTTTTTTGATTTCCTCGTTCTGGTAAGACAAAGCACGACATTGAGTTTCGCCACTCAACACTTAAAGCCCTGAAACCCTGAAATCAGCGTTATGTGAAGTACAGAGTGTCTTAACACTAAGTACTTCCTGTCTTCGGTTCTATACAGGATAAGAAAGTGAAGCTAACAAGAAGATACACTTTACTTGTATGCTTGATTTTTTTTTCATCAATGTTACGAGGATGTACCCCACATTTTGAGGTCAGTTTAATTTGTTAATATTAGTTGTTATTGGAAAATGACGCGGACCACAAATGTTGAAGTCTCAACGACTTACTTATCTTGTAAAGCGTTTGACCCATATTAGTACACTTTTCCTTCCTTTTTTACTTACATCAGTTATTATGACTTTATCAGTTTAATAAAATAAACTTTTACGGGTCAGCTTCGGTACTTTGGTTGGTAGATTTTTTTATTCTAGTTATTCTCGAGGAAATAAAATTTAATAAACATTCTAAAATATTTTTGTTTAGCTTCCCGCTATTACCCACATTGCAGGACAGGAAGTACCTAGTGTGAAGGTACTCCGCGCTTTGTCTTACCAGAACGAGGAAATGAAAATAATTTATATATAATCACTCCCCCGAGTAGGAATCGAATCCACAACATGTCCCACAACACATAGGCGACCTACTGATATTTACTATTTACTTCTGATACACATTAATGGCTAAAATATGCATTGTTTTAGCAACGTGTACCGTTACGATATAAAAGTGTGCGTCAAGCTTACGGTGGTGTGAGTAATATTTATTTTATCAAATAAATTAAATTAAAATGTCTGTTTGTAATATTAATGCAGTTTTTTTATTGCATTTAGTAAAAAAACTGCATTAATATTACTGCATAATTTATAAACACAATTTTTTTTAGCTTCACACGGTACAAATGCAAAAATAGCATTGTTTACAATTTTCGTCGGTCTGTATATCTGTTTTGATTGATCTGTGGATTGGCTGGGCTGATTTTGATGTACTTTCACTGGCCGATAGATTATGTAATAAATAGTCACTTTACTTAACTTTTAGAATTATAAAATAAAGAACCATAGATAGAGATAAGAGTTATAATAAATATCAGCTTACTACACTTTTAAATACTTATTTCAAATATGCTAAATGTCAAATGCCTCAACATAATTTTTATATTTACATGGTACAAATGTTTCTAAATTTTTTTTAGCTTCACACTTTGAAATCTAGTGTCTAGACACTCCGTACTTGGCATTGCACTGAATTCGAGACATTACGTGTCGATTGGCAGATCTCAACGCCGCACTTTGTCTTACACGAGCGAGGATGTGAAAATAATTTAAATCTAACCACACCCGCAAGTGGAAATTGAACTTACAACCGATCGCGTTTACAGTCAGACCTTATCCCACTGCGCCACGACCGGCTATGTTCAATGTTTGTAACTTAATCCATTTTATTTTGCTGCAAATTATACCTTTTCCTAGTGTTTATATTATTTACTATTATTTTTTCAATGAAACTCCCATTAAATGCTCGTCATACAATCGTATAATATATCGTATAATCGCATAATTGAACAACGTCACGTCTATCTAATTACTAATTAGAATTAACACAATATCCAAAATGACGCGCGCAGACGCGAGCGCCTCGCCCGAGCCTCGGGTTACAGTCGCATCGGTGTAACTTACACCGTCTTATATTGCAGACACTACCATAGCAATGTCAGAGGGAGAATTAAACGTTCTCATGGCCATTTGGTACTATTTAAACTGCAAGCGACACTTGTGGGTTCAGTTCCTTTGCGACCCAATAATTAATTTAAAGATTTTTCTTTTTTTTTATACTTAATTGTCTACAGATATATACTAAAACATATTTCTCTCGTATGGTTAATGACGTCTATAGCTATTTATAATGATTTTTTATGATAAATATCGACTATCATCATTTTAGAATTGCAATATTTATTGGCTTATAAATATAAATGTATCAACAATTTAAATTAAGGATATAGGCAAAAAAAATCGATTATAATGTACAATATTTATCCCGCATAGCAGGGACAAGAACAGTATAGTGTTAAGAACTGTGCAACTCCGTTAAATGCTTTTAAGCCCCATGTCGAGAATTTGTCCAATTTAATGAAAGGTTTCTTATTTTACATTTGACAATAACATTATATATATATATATATATATATATATATATATATATACACAAACACTTTAAAAATATTTACTATTTTTAAAGTGTTATTCCACACTTAGGATTAGAAAACATTTTTAAAATAGCAATCTCTCTTGTTAAACGATTATTTCTTAATAATCTTTAAGTAGTAGAAATTTGTAAAAATCTCTCTACAGAGATGCTAACAACATAAATAAGATGTAACAAACGTATAAGAATTGGCTTAGCGGTTAGAGCGCTTGGACGGTATCCAAGAGGTGCGCTTTCATATCCTGCTGCGTTCAAATTTTTATAGGTTCTTTCAAAAATGTTTTCTAATTAAATATATTTTTTATACAATTTAAAATTCTACATTTGTAACATAATATTGTATAAAAAATTATAATCAGTCTACATATTATCTAGTTATTATTACTTTAAGCAATTATCGACATTGTGTGCAGTGTACCTACCTACATCTTAGTAGATAAATTTTATGTGCTAATAAATCAAGTTACCGTCATGTTATTGTCAAGTTTACTTTAAGTTAAGGAGGAACGGACTCTCTGCATCAACCATATTCATATAGTTTAAGGTTTATACATTATGAAAGGAAAAATTACATCAGTAAATATCTATTTCAGTTGGGTTTTGCAGACATAATCGATTGGTTGTGGATTCGACTCCCACTCGGAACAATGACTAATATTTAAATTATTTACATTTCCTCGTTTTGGTTCTGACCAAAGAGCGGCATTGAGTTTCGCAACTCAGCACGCAATGTCTCGGTTACAACGGAAAGCGGATTATGGAGTGTCTTGACACTAGGTGAGGCGCGATAAAAGCGTGAAACTAAAAAAAAAAATTTTTTTCGTCAAAATTGTGCCATTGCACCATGAGTGCTGCATTTTTCTATAATTCTCTGACTTCTAACATAATTTAATATTTTTATGTCATTTCTTTAAGCATAAATTGAATTAGTTAAAGTATAAAAATGTTTGTGTAACGTATAGAAACATGAAAAACTCCCTGAAAATCATTCTATACGCTTGAGTAAAAATATGTTTTCTACAAATTGGATGTATTGCCTTGCTCATTAGTGTCTATTACAGGGATGGTAGACTATTCGAGACTTGCATTTATTTGCAATGTTTCGTAGTTGTATATATATACATATAAAATATTATATATATATATATATATATATATATATATATATATATATTGAAACGGATTAATTATAGATACCTATATTTTTAACTGGTAATAGGTGGACTTTACCAAAATATACGCGATGGTCCGTTATTATTAAATTTCCAAAAACATATTTTCGAATACAAAAATATACGCGATTAATCCGTTTAAAATAGTTTCATTTTAAATGTGTTTCATTTAAAAAATGTACATGTGCTCACTTAACTATTAGTTTAGTGGCCATTACACTCACTAGAGTGTCGACTGAAAAAGCTCTTACTTTTCCCCATTAAACTAAATGTTATTAAATTATTTGTATGAATAACAAACAATCAACCTTTGTTTAACTTAAATTCAATTTCTTGATGGTAATACAACTTATATGATATATTAGTTCAGTGTTGTATAAAATGCGTATCGTATATTTAAACTTAGTAGAAAATATACAAGCCATATTTTATATTTGATTACTCCCTCATATAATATTTCATTGTTATTGAAGAAAGTGCTATTTTCTTATAGCTATAAAGTTTATCTACGTGGCTCCACAACTACGCAGTGGCCGTTTAACCTGACTGATTGATCTCACCTTCAGACTACTTGCACCCGAAATGTTGAGTTTATATAACATAGCGAAAATCCGGGTCATCCAGTTCATGCATATTTAACATTCGGTGTTGTGCTTTATATTGTTTTTTTATATCGGAAATGTGTTAAGAATCAAAAAATGAATAATAGGAGTAGATAAAAATTAAGATATTTGATTTGCGCGATTTTTACACATTTTAAACGAAACTATTTTGAACGGATTAATCGTGTATATTTTGGTATTCGAAAATACATTTTTTGGAAACCTGACGTTTCGAACACTTTACAGTAGTCCGTGGTCACAGGTATACTGTCTACCAAAATATACGCGATTAATCCGTTTAAAATAGTTTCATTTAAAATATAAAAGCTTAATATTTTTTTATAATTATTTTCTCTATGGCCATTATTTTCTTTTGTAACTAAAATAAACAATAAATATTAATAAATTAAATATATTTAACTACTGTTTATATATATATTTAACTACTCTACACCGAGATAAGGCACACATACACATACATATATGTAATTAAGGTCTAGATTTGTATTCCTACTAATTCCTTTCTTACATACATAGTGGTTCCCGGCAGGTAGCGAGCGTGTAACGAGCATGGAGGACGAGGTGACGTTCCTGTTCCAGCTGGGCGTGCTGCGCGACGCCGCCAGCGCGCCCGCGCAGCGCCTCACGCTCGCACTGCTCAAGGACCTCGCCGTCAAGTTTGTACACGAGAAGGTATATATGCAAACGTTTGACAAGTCTGAGGTCGCAGGGATAGAGCACCCTCTTCCCTCCCCCTCCCGGTGTCGCTGTAAAGACCAACAGGGTCAACAGCATGTATTCAATAACAAAAAAGTCTTAAGTAATTGTATGGGGAATGTAACATCAAATGCAATATAATCTATGAAATATAAGACTCTCATACTTATAACGTACTACGCCACTTTTGGTCGTGACTCTAAACTTGATCGGTTGTGGGCTCGATTCACACGCGGGGGTGTGATTATATTTAAATTATTTTCACTTTCTCGCTCTGATAAGACAAAGTGATGCGATGAGTTCCACTACTCAACATGCAAAGTCTCGAATTCGAAGGAAAACGAAGTACGGAGTGTTTTGACACTAGGTACTTCCTGTGTACCCTGCTATGCGGAATAAAAGCGTGAAGTGAAAACAAATATATGTACTTAAAAGTACTATTACCTCGCAACTGCTTTTTTTCAACAGAGAAGAAATAATCTTTGACACTGGATAAATATTGAAAATTTTAATATTATATTTTTACTTATCGAGACTGGGCTTGAGGCGATCGGCGTGGCGCAGTGGGATAGCGCGTGACTGTAAACGCGGGGTTATGAGTTCGATCCGACTGGGGAGAACGATTATATGTAAATTATTTTCGTCTACTCGTTCTGGTAAGACAAAAACGTGGAATTAGTTCCACCATACGCAATATCTCGAATTCGGCAGAAGTGATACCTGTTACTTGCAGATCCCCGACAACGGGCTCAACCGGCTGTCGGACCGCATCCTGCTGTTCCGCCACGACTACTGCTCGCCGAACGTGCTGCAGCTCATCAACTCCGCCGCTGACGTCACCGACGAGACCCTCGTTGAAATAGTCCTCACCGCCAACCGTGAGTGCTTCACCGGCTTACTTATTTATATACACGTCACTGTAAGACACATTTTGTTAAAAATAACTATCTGGAACTTAATATACCTTTCCTAAATACGAGGAATGTCTGGAAATTTCAAAATTCCAAGTGTAATTTAGTCAATTTTATTTTTAGATCTTTATTGAAAATATCAGTATGCCATACGCCGTTTTATACAATTGTATTTTCGAATACCAACGCGACTGTTCTGTATAATTTTACTTCATTTAATCAAATTTAGTTTTCTCATGTTTTAAAATATCAATTTCATTATTATATATGTGTATATAGATATATAGAGGTCGTTCGTGGCACAGTGTGACTGACTGTAAACGCGATCGGTTGTGGGTTCGATTCCCACTCAGGGGTGTGATTATATTTACATTATTTTCACTTCCTCGCTCTGGTAAAGACAAAGAGCGGCGTTGAGTTCCACCACTCAACACGCAATGTCTCGAATTCGGTGGAGTCGGAGTCGGTCGAGTACGGAGTGTGTTGTTACTAAGTAATTTCTGTCTACCCTGCTATGCGGGGTAAAGGTGTGAAGCTAAGAATAGTATAAGTACTGTTCTTACAATTTTACTATACAAAGTTATTTAATTTAAAATGAAGCATTTTAGAACTAGATTTATTTATTAAGTATTTTAAAGCTTAAACAACAGCTAGTTCTAAGATTCTGCTTATATTAAAGTAATGTTAAGTATTAAACACTACATACATATGATATATACGAGAGTAATGGAAAGCGTTTTCTGCTGTCATACTATTGTTTCATAAAAAGTTAGAGTATAATCTTTGGGTGACAGATTTTTTTTTAAAAATTCCTCTACAAGAATTTCGTCGCAATCGGATGTAGAATGCACGGTTTGGAATACTACTGCGCACTGCGTTACCATCGACATATGTAATTAACAGAACAAGCGTAGTAAGAATTTCGGCAATGACTGCGACTGTCGGTGCGGGTTCGAATACTGCTGCGTTTAAATTTTCATAGGTTTTCTAAGAATGTTACATGAAGTGTCACTTTGTATGCATATCAAAATCATGACTGATCCATGTTTGCGGTGCGCGGTGCAGCTCTACTCTGCGACGGCGCGGAGCCGCCGCCGGCGCCGCGCCCGCACTCGCTGGCCGTGCACTCGTACAAGGCGCCCACTTTCTGCGACTTCTGCGGGGAGATGCTGTTCGGGTTGGTGCGGCAAGGACTCAAGTGTGAAGGTAAGCACCTACCACCCACCACTATACATATAGATTGGTTTGAAGATTTCATCTTTCCTTATTGTTTTGCCCATATATAGGTCCACGTATATGAGACAAATCGAGAATGTATGTATTTACTCTCCCTCTTTTCCCTCTTTAAATATTTAATTCATAAGGGCCTACAAAAAAATAAATTAAAAATTGTATAAATAAAAGTCTATGATCT
Organism: Dryadula phaetusa; assembly: GCA_032432895.1. Classification (NCBI taxonomy): domain Eukaryota; kingdom Metazoa; phylum Arthropoda; class Insecta; order Lepidoptera; family Nymphalidae; genus Dryadula; species Dryadula phaetusa. The sequence goes on along the minus strand of JAOYRS010000059.1, from coordinate 5,778,205 downwards.
TATTATTTTGGTCATTTATATGTTTATAATTTATAATGGGAGTTCCCATTTATATACAAAAACACAAAAATTTTTCGTTTGATAATACATGTAAGGCGCCCGGCTTAAACAAAGTGGAGAGCTCACCAATCAATACTCAATGTCTCGATTGCGATCGCCAGTGTCTTGACATTAGGTTATTTCTGACTACCCGTATAGCACGTAGGATGAAGTATGTAGCTGCTTATTGCATACAAATAATAAAAAAAAATACTTTTTCAATCTAGAACGAATTATTAAACTAAATTATTTTACATATTTTTTTTAATATGAGAAGAATGTTAAAATATGCTACAATTTAAATTTATAATAATTATCATTAAGGAATTAATAATAGCAATGTTTTTAAAAAACAAGGTCAGGTGTGAATGCTAAAAACATTTCTTGCTTAACTAGCTGGACGTAATTCAATTTGGTTTGCATAAATTGATTTATTTTTATGTATACAATTCTAGACAGAACGCATTTTCTCCAGTTAGAAATAGTTTTTACTAAATGCCTTAATTAAAACTAGAATGAACTGATTGATTTGCGGCCGGTTGTGACGCAGTGGGACAGCGTCTAACTGGAAACGCGATCGGGATGTGGGTTCAATTCGCACTTGGCGGAATGTTTATATTTAAATTATTGTCATCTCTCTCGCTCTGGTAAGACGAAACGCGGCGTTCAGTTTCGCCATTCAACACGCAATGTCTCGTATTCGGCGGAAAGCGGAGTACACTAACTAGGTCTTAACACTAAGTACTTTCTGCCTACACTGAACTAGTTCTTACTACACAAAACGCGTTTTCCAAAAGCAAATCAGTTGATATTTTTAATAGTTTATTCTGATTTCTTCAATAATGTTAAGTTTAAAAGTAACAAAAGAAAAGGATTGGTTAGGTGTTTAAAAATCAAAAACATCAGTGGGAAACAAACTTTTGACTGGGTATTACTGATTTTAATAAACATATTTAGTAAAAACTACCTGTAATTAGGGAAAACGTTCTATGTTCAATTATAAGTGAATGCAGTCAGAAATGAATTATTTTATATATACTAAATCTCCATTTCGGGCATAAAAAATATACCTTATATGGAGTTTGAACCCACGAACCACTTACCTAATGATTGAAATTTATCATTTTTGATTTGAACAGGCTGCGGCCTAAACTACCACAAGAGATGCGCAGTGAAGGTGCCTTCCAACTGTGAGTCGCCAGTAGTCGCGGGCGCGGCTGCGGGCGGGGGCTCGGGGCGAAGGCCTAGCGGCGCGCCGCGGAGCCCCTCGCGCTCCTCCCACTCCCACTCCCACGACGACGACTCGCTGGTAAGGAAACTGGCTCAACTTGTCTCTGGTAACAGGGATTCTTGAAAATGTCATTTTGATTTACACTTAAGCACATTTATTTTTTATATAATTACTAATATAATTTTTTACTTTTAACTTGGCAACTATACCTTTTATCGAATAATATTTAGTGTGTTCTATACATTTATCGTGGAATTTAATTTCTTTACATGAACTTATTTTAAAATTAAAATTTGATATCTTTTTTTAATATGTCGTCATTGATCTGATGCTATGATTTACAAATAAAAAAGTAACATCAAAATATGCGTTACACGAAGTTTATATTGAATAAAGACAATAATATATATATATATATATATATATATATATATATATATATATATATATATATATATATATATATATATATATATATATATATATATATACAGCTTTCAAGATTAATTAAGTAATTTTTCATTTTAATATATTCATATAAAAATATTACATCGAATTATAACTATAATTAAAATATACTTAATTGAATGTAACATAGGAATAAGAATATAGAAATGAAACACAAACATGAAATTATAACTACATTTAAACGTGAAAATACAACGCATTACTTACTAGTTGTTCCCACGACTTAATGGAACTGCTTGAGAAAGTTATTTAAAAATATATAAAAATATAACAATGATAACTAATTTTCAGTAAATTCGAGAAACATTTTATTTAGTTAAGCAACTGAAAACACTTTCAAGACAATGTTACCAAAATCTAATATTGAATACTGCATGTCGTTTCCTAGATAATTGTGAACAAACGCGCACACAAACAGATAAAAATGTTAAAATTTATTATTAGTTTCTCTCATATATCTTCCATGTACAGACAGCGATTAGTTATAGGTTTCATTATATGTATACAATTAATTTTAATTTCACAATAAATTTATTTTAAATATTAAATTTAATTTTTGTATTGTCTCAAACATGAAATCGTGAAATGTTTTATTTATATGTCATAGAATAAAAAAAATATAATTATTATATTTTTATAAAAAGATACTTTTATATAAACACAAAATTCCATTTTAAATTTTTATACATTCCGATTTTTTATATTATTTTGTGAGTTTTATTGACTCTAATTTTGTGAATATTCTTTTAAAATACGTAGATGTACGTAAAAAGTATTATACAATTTTTTGTTTTGTATCTTTATTATTAAAAAAATACTAAAACTGTTTTCAACAGATTATAAAGGTTATTTCAATTTTGACATATCACAGATAATATATATGATTTGTTAAAAGTAGTTTTAGTATGAAAATATGCGAAAAAAATTAATTAAGTTGTTATTTTATAATAACTGTTAGTAGTAATAACGCACAAGGGTGGTGGGTAACTGGAGCTTTGTAACGCTTTCTTAAATTTGTTAATAAATTTTTACATAGTAAAATTTGGACTTTTATTTCAAACTCCTTGGTGCCCATCATCCAGTGCTATTAATATGACTATGAAAAAAATATTTTCAGTTGAATACAAAATACTTTTAATCGATATAACTTCATTATTTTTGAAAATAAATACGATTTATATAATATGATTAAGACTCTATATAGAATTCCTTTCAAATAGTATAAATATTTAAGTAGTTTATCGTGTGTCATACATTTTTTACTATCACCTATTTACCCAGTGCTGCCATGTACAAAAATTATTTAATTACATGTTCCTTTTGCTTATTATAAATTTATTACCAGATTAACAAGAAGAGTTAACTATTCCTAAAGTTTGATTTGAAGCTGCAACCGTTAAATATATTTAAAATCATAACTGTTATTTTTAAAAACGCTGAGCTCTAATCTTTTTGAAGATAAATCTACAAAAATATTTTATTGAGAGAATTAACCATAATAATAACCAAATCGTCATTTTTAAAGTAGTGTAACGGTGTTTCTGACAAATCTTATTTTTTTAATTCAAATCTTTTATTCTACTTTTCACATTTTGTTATATGTTTTAGATATATCTATAAAAGATCTTTTATAATAGTTTTTTTTTACTAATTTCTGTTACGATTGTTTCTAAATAGAAATCATTTGGGAAAAGAATGCTGTTTATTAAATAATTTAATATTTTTTAAATTTTATTGTTTACTTGTGAGTGACTATTTAAAAAAAAAATAATAAAGTAAAAATTTGTAAATGTATTAATACAAACAAATACTTTTGTTGACTGGTTGACAAATAAAAGTAGGTTGTAAAGAGCGGGTAAGAATTTCAACGCTGCTGGATGTAGAACGCATGGTTTAGTCGACAGAGGGTTCAGACGATTTTCAAGAAGTATGGGTTCGAGGACCATTGCGTTCAATATTTTAGATTTTTATAATCACATTTTCACACATGATGTGACATGTGATATGTGGATGTGTAAAATTATATTTGCCGCACTGAGGAGGTCTAAGGGGTTTTGCAAGTTTGTATGAACGCTCTTAATTTTTTTTGCTATAAAACTGAAATTTGGCAGAAAGGAATATAGTATTTAACAGTATCTTACACAAGATCTATATTAGACGGGAACAATTTAAAAACAGTACTGGTGTAAGGAAATGTAACAATTTTCACACACAAAACGGTGCGTTGTGGTGCAGGCGGGCGGCGCGCGCGCGGGCATCCCGCACACGTTCCAGGTGCACACGTACACGCGGCCCACGGTGTGCCGCCTGTGCAAGCGCCTGCTGCGCGGCCTGTTCAAGCAGGGCCTGCAGTGCGGCGACTGCCACTACAACGCGCACCGCAAGTGCGTGCCCGCCGTGCCGCGCGACTGCGGCGCCGAGCTGCGCGACCATCACGGTGAGTCGCCACACTTGCTAGCTCGGCGGAAACTCTCCGCTTTTATGAAACATCGAGGATCACTGGCGCACGTCACTACGACTTTTGGAGTGCTCCGGGGTTTCTTATAGAGCATCCGTAGTCTCGACTACTTGCAAGTGAATTTTTTAGGCAAAGTTGGAGATACGCGAACTCTTGCCTACAACGGCGTAATCTGACTTGCGCAGCCGCCACGTGACCTTCTGCGCTCTAACTGACTCACAGAAAGAGATCGTAGCAGACCAATTCCCCTCGCTTTCCGGCATGGACACGCTGATTAATGAGAGACCCTTCCCAAGTACTCCAGACTCCTGCTTCGAGTACTTGGTGTAAAAGATTATTAGAGAGATGAATAGTAGCTACAAATAGAAATTATGTTTCATTCCAAACATTTCTGTAGTTTTTATTTGTTAATGTAACATACGTTGTGTTAGGTGAGAATCACGACAGCTGTAGCACGAGCAGCGAGGTGTCGGAGCCGCGCGCCGCGCACGACGACGACTCCGACGACGACCACGAGCCGGAGCCCGAGGTGACCACCACCACACCACACCACCACACTATCACACTACGCAAACATACCACTGCCACTGAAACAGTTTACCTTCAATATACTATAATGATAAAACACTATGACATCACTCAGTATGCCATGACAGACACATTCTTTTGTATGTTAATACATTGATTGTTTTCTTATTCAGACTAGTCGAGACTTATTAAAATACATGCAATATATTTCTTAACAACTAACGATAAGTAAAATACCATAAAGGTCATTTACAACCTTCTTTTATTTACTACATTATTGTTGTTCCATCGTTTCTGCAAATACAAATATTGATCTGTACAGCAGTCGAATCTCAAACACGATGAGGACGAAGAGCCTCAACGCGACGTGGTCTCAGAGCACACCACCAGCAGACCTAGCAGGTAACCACATAAACACTTTGTACCAAACCAGATTTGAATCCGTGTACCCATGTGTAACTTGTCCAAACGCTCTGTGAAACGGAACTAGACATTTTCACTCTATTGCGACGTTTTTGATAAAGTTATGAATATGTTTTTATAACATGTTTGAAAAATAAATATGTTTTAAAAATAAATTAATATTTTTTATTCGGATATCATAATATGTATACCTAATATTAATTTCAAATATTTTGGAACCTAACGTCGCACTTTGTCTTCCCGGTAATGTGAACTTTTTAATAGTGTATGTACGTAAAACCGTTGCGTAACGATAACAAATATTAGTTTAAAATATTCGTTTCCCACAGCTCGTCCTCATCGCCAAGCGCAAACATCCCGCTGATGAGGATAGTGCAGTCCGTCAAGCACACCAAGAAGAAAGACGGCCAGTGGCTGAAAGAGGGCTGGCTCGTGCACTTCACCAACAAGGACAAAACAGTGCGTAAAGAGGAACAGTGGAATATTTCTCCATGGTTAAGCTGGCCCTTAGAATGTTTTTACGTTTTTTTTAATGATTTCGGAAGATTTAGAACGATCTTTATATAAATGTACATAATTATATTTATATGTGAAGAAAAAATTTTGCACGTTTTTTTACGAAAGTTCGAGGGTTGAAAGATTGTAAAATTTGTATAGTTAATATTAACTTTATAATAGTGCGTTATAAATATATTCACCCATATACAGACATAAAAGTAATATTAAAAACTAATGGGATGCTGAGGATTTTTTTTCTCCTTTTTTATAAATATATGTTATCTGTTGAAATTAATTTGAGAAGTGTAATCTTGTACTTACTGATTAAAACTTTTTAAAAAAATAAACATAGTATATAACAAACCGTTAGATGTGCTGACAAAAAAGAAACATTTGTAAGAATTAATTGTGTCGTCCACAGATAAAGCGCCACTACTGGCGCCTCGACAGCAAGTCGGTGACGCTGTTCACGTCGGAGCACGGCTCCAAGTACTACAAGGAGATCCCGCTCAACGAGATACTGGCCGTGGACACGGCGCGCACGCCGCACTCCGGTTAGTCACTCTATATCTCTCTTCTTCCCACACTATTCCTCTTTCCCTCTTGATCTGTCCCTTGCTCGCACGCTTTCCATCTCTTTATTTAGTCCCTTTCTTTTCTCTCTCTCCCTTTCTTCTATTTGTTCTATATGAAATAATAATTTATGAGTTTGTTTTTGATAGATCTTGATGCTTGATTGTAAAATAGAATAAGATATTTATTTTTTTGGACATTATTATTCTTATCAGTTTTCGTAATGAAAGTTCAAGGCTTGAACAATTTACTCAGGAATAGTGACATGGTCAGGTCAATGAAACACGTGAGGTTCAGATTTGAACATTCGGCTGATTTGAGTTCAGTAGTGCAAAATGAAACACGTTTAAGAATACTCAACTCTTACTTTGCCTATTAACTTAAATTATATAATACAGAAAGCTCCTCTCTCCGCAAGTTTTAATATTTTTTATGTTAATTATTGTAGTTATAATATTCACGAAACTTATCTCATTAACTGTTTCTTAGTGAACATTGAAATGTTTCCAAGAGTGTTCTAATCCCGTTGCGTTTAAATTGTTATGTTTGGAATAACACCATAAAAATAATAAAATATAGCGTAAATAATTAATAAATACGCCGCCCGTGGCAGACGTGATGCACTGTTTCGAGCTGCGCACCGCCAACGTGGACTACCTGGTGGGCGCGGAGCCGGCCGGCGACGCGCCGCCGCCGCCCGACTCCGGCGTGGGCGCCCACGTGGCGCGCTCCTGGGAGACCGCGCTGCGACACGCCTTGATGCCGCACACGCATTCCGGTAAGGCCGGCAACCTGCCGCACGAATATGTTCAGTATTGTTTCGGAAGTCGCCATTAACGTTTTCGGCGGGCGCTGTAGGCGCGGAGAGCGGCGCCGGCGAGGGCGGCGCGGGCGGCGGGGGCGGCGCGGGCGGGGGCGGCGAGCGCGCGGCGCAGATGGCGCAGCTGTACCGCATCCACCCCGACGAGGTGCTCGGCTCGGGGCAGTTCGGCATCGTGTACGGCGGCCTGCACCGCGCCAGCGCGCGCCCCGTGGCCATCAAGGTGGGCTTGGGCTTCGTTCATTATAATGGCTTATTTTATTAATAGTGGAATGCAGTGCATTAAACAACTTAGTAGTATGATCAAATTGATACTTTTATTTTTATGTCTATATGTAATGTTACTGAAATTTACTAATTTAAAATACAAATGGTTCTGTTGTGAAATGCAATATTATTCCATGTCTGATACATAATTTATTTAATAAATAATAAATTTAAAAAAGGTATTTTTTTTATTCTTTAAAAGAAATAAATTTATATCCTTCCAGATAGAACCTCATATAATCCTCTAAACAAAACCCGCTGATTAATTCACCTGCCTCCAGGTCATCGACAAGCTCCGTTTCCCGACCAAACAAGAAGCCCAGCTGAAGAACGAGGTGGCGATTTTACAAAACCTGTCCCACCCGGGGGTCGTTAACCTCGAGAGAATGTTCGAGACCCCGGAGAGAATATTCGTAGTCATGGAGAAGTTGAAAGGGGACATGTTGGAGATGATCCTGTCCCACGAGAAGGGGAGGCTGAGTGAGAGGATCACTAAGTTTTTAGTGGCGCAGGTGATCGTTTTGAGTTTCAACATTGAGGTCATCGTGGTGCAGTGTCAGTAGGCAGCGTCTGACTGTAGACGCAATTGGTTGTAGGTTCGATTTCTATTCAAGGGTGGGAGTATTCAGGGTTGAAGCAGAAAATTGCATGAACTTTTTGCAGTAAGACAAGTGTGGGATTCTCAAGTCTGAATTGTGAACTCCATTTATCCATTATTATCTTGACAAAATTTAAATTATTATCGTTTTCCTTTTCTGATGAAACAAAAGATTTCGTTAGGTTTTGACATGACCATTTTTATTTATAATTGGGCAGGAAATGGAGACTGGAATATCTTACACTGACGTTTTCCTGCGATATCCCGACATCACTCAGCGCGCAAAGCTAAAAACAATGTTATTGATTTTGTTAACCTTAATTACTTCATGTAATAATACTTTAATATGTTGTAAATGTAAAGGAAACAAAATTGTTTTTTTTTTATTGTATGTGGTCTAACTTGACTCGATTTCAAATTATTTTTTTCATTTAAATTTAAATCAATTGCACTACCACTAGAAATATCTCGGTATCTATAAGAAGGAGATAATAAACATATCATCACTTACGACTATATTGAAATAAGAAACAGATAAAAAATAAGATTATGATAGATTTTTTAAACATTATATTATAAAAATTTTTATACACCAACAAAAAAAGAAGTAACAATAACGAGTGACGTACTGCCACCAAATTCCATAACTCAATATATAAGTTATTTCAACAGATCCTCGTGGCTCTAAAGCATCTGCACGAGAAGAACATCGTCCACTGCGACCTGAAGCCGGAGAACGTGTTGCTGTCCTCCGACGAGGAGTTCCCGCAGGTGAAGCTGTGCGACTTTGGGTTTGCAAGGATCATAGGAGAGAAGTCCTTCCGGAGGTCCGTTGTGGGGACCCCCGCCTATCTCGGTACTGTGCTACGTTTGTTATGTTTTTTTTTAGGATTTATTATAGTTTCTTTATTATTTGTATTTAATATTAGCTTTATAAATCATTTTTTTAATAAAAAAATGTACGCAGCGGGATTCAAATCCGTGCCCTAGGAACCGTCTTTATTACCGTCCAAGAAGTCTGTCAGTCCGAAATACGTTTTGTTACAATGTAATAAACGTTGTTGGCAGATCTGTAGAGAGATTTTTTTTACAAATTTCTGCTACTCAAAGATTACTAAGAAACAATCGTTTAGCAAGAGAGAATTGTATTTATTTTAATATTTTTCTATTTTTAACACAAATTTTCACAAAAAAACATAAAATATCTAAAAAATGCTTTAAAGTCATTGTACTCAAATTGCATAGAAAAAATAGATGCGCACAGATAGAATAAAACGACGTGTTACTTTTGTCGTGACCCTCCCCAGCTCCGGAGGTGCTCCGCAACAAAGGCTACAACCGCTCGCTGGACATGTGGTCGGTGGGAGTGATCGTGTACGTGTCGCTGTCCGGGACCTTCCCCTTCAACGAGGACGAGGACATCAACGAGCAGATACAGAACGCCGCCTTCATGTACCCGCCCGCGCCCTGGAGGGAGATATCGGCCGAAGGTGGGAATGATTAGGGATTAGTACCAGTGTTAAACGACCTTAACGTGTCTATGTAATGTTAATTGAGTATACGTTAACAAATATCTGAGCGGAGATCGCCATTGCTCTCATTAGAATCGATGTCGAGTGTTATATCAAAGATTACGTAGACGTTTCTCAAGTCGGTCCGGGCGCTCCTCGCATTGCAGCCATCGACCTCATCAACAACCTGCTGCAAGTGAAGCAGCGCAAGCGCCTGTCCGTGGACAAGTGCGCGGCGCACGCGTGGCTGCAGACGCGCCAGGCCTTCCGCGACCTGCGCGCGCTCGAGCGCCGCGTCGGCGCGCGCTACCTCACGCACCCCAGCGACGACGCGCGCCACGCCGACCACCTGGCGCCGCCCGCCGCCTCCGCGCCGCCCTCGCCGCCCACGCCGCCCTCGCCGCCCACGCCGCCCACGCCGCGCTGACCGTGAGTACCGCGCACGGTCACCGACTGTACCAACGTATTATACATATGTATAACTTTCACTTTGTTGACTACGCTACCTCCCGACTATTTCTACTTACCTGATACCTTAAATCGTCTCAGTCGCTGGATCACCTCAGCTGGGCCTCCACTGAGTAATCGGGGTCTAACCCGGCTCGGTCGTCCTCCCACGCAGCACATAGCTCTCCTAATAACATAGACTTACCTTATCTCTCAGAACCTTCAAAAAAGTCCCAACCCATAAATGGCTACAAATAGGCGATCCCAGAATGACAACAGTCGGAGGGTATTATCCTGATACTGTGTCCTCTCTCCAATGAAGAAGATAGAGAAGACACATTCCAAAATTTTCACCATAGAGTTTTCAAACAACTGTCCCTCGGCCGCACCGTCTGTGCGCATTCACTCCCCTCAACATGTCCGTTAGTCTGATGTTTTACAGCGTAATGATATCAGGCGTGAACAAATCATAAATGCTAACTTTTCAAAGCAGCCATTTCAAGTTTCAATTTTGTTTTTTAATAATTTACAAGTTTCATTTGCACGATGATGGCGACTTAATCCATCTATTTATGTAAATAAAGTAATTTTGATGGCTATTGTAATTTATAACATATTTCTCTCTAAGTATGATATTCATATTTCTCTTCTAGGTATGACATGACCGGGACCACAATACGACGTCCGTGATGCCATTTCTATAAGTTTTTTTACTCAACTCGGCGCTGACTCCCGTTACTAATTCCGTTACTGTAACACGCATTGCCACAAATTCAAGTGAAAATTAAAAAACGATATTGATACTATATAGGTTCTTTATAAATACCCTAACGTGCGATAAATCGATTTTTTATTTTTATTTTAATGCATTTGTCGAGTTATTTTAGTTACTTTACGATAAGACGCTCCAGAGGCGGGCGTCAATAACTGCGCCTCAGTTTCTAACTAATGCAATTATTATCGTTATAAAATGCTATATGTATGTACAAAAGCTATATATTTGTATACAAAATAAATTTTATGTTTGTTTTCTTTTATCTAGAAAAAAGGACAAGAGGCTGAGCGGCGTGCGCACGCGCTGGCGGAAACTCCTCGTCAAAGTGCGATGAAACAGACACTTACCCAGTGAAGTGACTTGACTGCTGACGGTGTGTGTGAGCGAGTGTGTGTGTGCGCGTGTGTGCGTGTAAGTGCGTGTCATGACGCAGCTGAAGCTCAGTGATGTATAATCTGTATAATTTTATTGAAAGTGCATTTACACATTATATTATACAATTACTGTATAGATGTCTAATCTTATACACGAGGGTCTTTTCGCATTTATATGCAATTCTGATTCAAAACGGCTCATTTAAGTGATTATCTTAGTACGATTTATTGCAAATAAATGTATAAAGGCCCTTTCTACATAAGAGTAAAGAAAAGCATTCCTACGGCCTAGCGGTAGTGTTTACAATCGTATGCGGTTGTAATTCTTTTGCCTTTTGTATGATTGTCACGTTACATCTGGGAAGACGTCGAATTCATTTTAATTGATATTAAACTATACTAATTTAAACACTAATGATTTAATATCAATTAAACGCTTATTGATGACTCTGAGTGTGGCTGATTGTAAGATTTTTATACGCTTTTTATACCACTATTAAGTAATTTTAATAGACTTTCAACCGAACTACATATATACAGTTTTAATAAATAGGAATTCTTTGAAAAAGACATCATCGTCCATTTTAAATATATTTTGCATGTTGTTGAGTGGGGTAAACCCGCACTACTTGTAAAACTAGTGTTGTGTGTGACCTCAAATAAATATTAAATCTTTATAAACTGGACGATGCCAATTAAAGAATATAATTTTTACACCATTATCACAATAAAAACCTACTAAAAGAAATTTTGGAAACAGATATTTTTCGAATAAATTAAGAAAAAACGCAAAATCAGTCATCTACGTTTTTTATATATAATCTGCCATTTGTTCTAGTATTGTATCATATAATGGCTATTTTTTTAACTATAACAAAATTGGTACAAAATTTTGACTCTTTCTATTTATTTCTTTGAGTAGCGTCTATTACATAAAATAAATATTCCATATAACAAATAAAACCCCGAGTGATAAAACACCATTTTATAATAGTGTACATTTTTACAACATATAGCAGGGTAGACAGACAGAGCCTAGTGTCAAGACACTCCGTTTTCAGCTAACTATTCAAATTCAAGACGTAATGGAGTATTTTAACTCATTTAGAATGTTTGCAGTCTAAATTTTATAACATTACCTCATAAATACTTCAAAATTATATTATTTTATCAATATATTGATAATTGATTTAGTATAAAAAGTATGTAATTTAAAAATTATTTTGGTAAATACTACAATTATACTCGTATAACTTTGTAGGTAGCGGAACACAAAGCCGCACTTTGTCGAAATACAAATAAAATCACTATTTGAATTCATAACCCCCAAAGAGAGTTCAGACAGACATCCCACTGATGTTTGGAAAATTTTAAAAATATCAAATTTGTATATAATAAAGATAAAATAATATCTTATTATTAATGTTAATAACTAAGTATCTAAATGTTATGGGAATTATATTCCATAGAACGGCCTAAGTAGGTGTAATTTAAATAAATAACTGTTAGTGATAAAATGCCTCTAATTATTTCCTATAGTACATGAGAGATGGAGAGAAGGCACTCTCCATACAAACATAGTGTATAATGAAGGTACTTAAATCATTGCAAGTAAAGAAATCATCTTTTGTTTTTTTTTATTTAACATTATGCCAACGGTTGTATTTTATAAAGTTTTTACTGAATTTGAACATAATATAACTATTATACATTTGTATATGTTGAACGCTAATTATTGTACTGTAATACATGAAATGTTGTCAAGTTGTTTGTATCACAATAGTAATAAAATTAAAAATTGTGAGATGTTATTTAGAATAAATTTTAATTTTTATGATAGCTGTACAATTTTACCCAGTGCTATGTTTAAGAATGAAATTTATAAGGAAAAAATAGTATATAATCTGTGTCAGTGTAGTTGTAATACAAACTCATTTACATTACATATTTTTAAAAATCGTCAAAGACTCAAATGCATTCAGCCTAATTCTAAACTTACTGTAAAAATATACATGTTTTTTCTGTTTTGTAAAAGTTTACTTTTTTAGAGATTAATTATATTAAAATTAATTAACTTAATTATAAGCTCATACTCATTTGTAACTGTTAAAATAATTTCTAATGCATCTTCGATTCTGTGATCTCCCATTTTTTTTATTTATATTTTTAAGTGTTATTATAAAAACTTTTACCTTTTTTAAAAAAATAATATTTTTATTGAAATTTACGTAAATAATGTAATCTTATATTTTATTATTATTATTAATTCTTTAAATACAGCGTATATATAATTATTGCAATTTTTTCCAGCAAATTAACACTTAAGGCTGTGAAGAACGGGACAAAATATTTTTGAACATTGTAAATTATCAATCTTTGGCTTTGTTAATAACTTTTTCATATTATTTAAATGCAAACACAACTCTGTTAGCTTTAATTCATTCCTACTATAGTATTAATTGTACATCACAATCTATTTTAGTCATACTCAGGGACGTTATTAACATTTAAATAACATTAAAAACAAGGACTTTCAATAATTTAAATGTTAATTAATATCTTTGATAGCAGATTTTCTATTAGAACTTTTTATTTTTTAATGCAAGGCACCTTCTTTTTATATTTTCCAGTAATTATAAGTACAATATTTTGGACCAACGTTATATTTTTATTACAATAAAAACCCAGTGGCAAATGTTAGTCTAGATTTTAGACTAGGTTTTTTAATATGTATAGACAGTGTAACGAAGAATGATTGTTCTCAGAAATATTTATCTTATATTTTTATACAGATATTAATTGTATGAAATTTGGTTGTTTTTTTTAATTTAGTAAATGTCGAATATATTGATGCTGGTTTATAACGGCTGGCTGGTTATTATATTATTAATCATGAACGTTTATTTTTGTGTCACAGAAAACATGTATCGATAGATTAAAAATATACTAATAATTTAAAAATAGGTCAATCATATTGGAAACAATTGACAAAAATTATATAAAGAAAAAATAAAGTTATATTCTTGGAAGAACATAAACGTGTGCGAGTCATTAATCATGAAATGTTATCAAAATATATATTATACTTTGCACAATGGCCAAAAAGTTCCGAAAAGTCTTCCCATATACATTTTTTATATAAATACATACCGTATTATTGTATTTGTTAATATTTTCTTAATAGCCTAATAAATGAAAAATATATTGAACTAGCTTCTAAAGGCCTTCAAAGCATAACTGTTTTAACACTAAACAAGAAATTTAAATTATATATATATATATATATATATATATATATATGCGGTGACGTTTTGTGGGAACATGTGACGTCACTCTGGACTTTTCCTTTAGTGTTATCAAAAAGTAGGCACTAATTACAAAATATATTGTTGCAATTAAACTATATGTTATAATTGATTTCATAATAAATGCAGGTTTAAATTTTTGTGTTTCTTTTTTATTTAATTTATGATACACTCGTAGTTAGCTTTAATCTTTATATCTCGCATGGCAGGTTACACAGAAAGTATCTAGTGTCATGACACTCCGTACTTCGCTTTGGGGGTGGTGGAACTCAATGTCGCAATTTGTCTTACCAGAACGAGGAAGTAAAATAATTTAAATATAATCACTCCCCCGAGTGGGGATCGAACCCAAAACCAATCGCGTTTACAGTCAGACGCGTTCTCACTGCGCCTAGACCGGCCTCTATTTTATATCTGCTATTTTAGAAATTTGCGGTACATAACGCTGCACTTTATCTTGCTATACGATCAGATATTTAAAAATATTTAAAACAAACATTCCTCTGTCTGGAATGAGAACCCAAAACCTTTATATAAAAGTCCTTATTTTTAACTATGTTTTTTGCCATAATATATACATTTCTGGCTTACTATTAGCGATGACCATAGCGTGAACCCTTCCCATAGCAAAGGGAATCCCTTGGGAATTATAATAATAATAAATTTCTTTATTACACCATTAACAATTTTAAAAATGTATTTCTTAATAATATCTTTATTTTTCGCGATTTTACAGTAGTCCGTGGTCACAGGTAGACTCTACCTGTGACCACGGACCACGGTGTTCGAAACGTCAGTTTTCCAAAATGTATTTTCGAATACCAAAATATACGAAATCCAGTTTAAATAGTTTTATTTAAAATGTATTTCTTAATATATTTAGTTAGCTAGCTTTTCTTTACCAATTTCTTAAGCCATTTTCGCCGTAGTAGGATTATAGGCATACAAAATTTAAATTTAGTTTAGTTTATGTATTGAAAAACTATATTTAAAGCTAAATAGCTTACACATACATAACGTAAGACACGTTAGGTGAGCGTTTGACTGTAAGCGCGAGCGGTTGAAGGTTCGATTCCCGCTTGGGAGATTGATTATATTTAAATTAATTTCATTTCCTCACTCTGGTAAGACAAAATGCGGCGTTGATTTCCACCTCTCAATACGCTTTGTCTCCAATTCGCTGAAAAGTGGAATACGGAGTGTCTTCACACTAAATATTAGCCTGCTACGCGAGATAAAAGCGTGGAGCAAAAAAGAAAATATACCTATAAAATAAGATGATGTAGCTACATAAAAAATTGTGACAAGTATATCTCTAACAAGTCGTTTGCACATTTAGAGACCGTTACCTCTTCAAGTTTAAAGCGTGTTTCCAGCGAGACCGATTTTACGCATCGACTACTTTTAGTGATGTGCGCGAGTTAGTAGCTACGAGAGTGATTAGGGTTGTCTTTATCATTTTTTTTATTCTTCGCGTTATTATAAAACTTGACATTTCTGGGTTTAAGTGTATGTTAATCGTATGGTTACTAGTACAGTGATTGTATAGCTACGTCTCTATATTATTTAAATATTATGATAATTATATTTAGCTACTTTATTTCGGCTTCTGACGATTAAATCTAATGACAATGGAGCTCAGTTGTTAGGTTTTACCGAAGATCCTTCTCTTCAAACAATAAGACATTCTAAAGAAATAAGAAATTCTTAAAAAAACACAAATCAACCGAACAATGTTTTATAATAATACTAAATATATTTTTATATTTAATATCTCTATCAGCGTTACTTTTAATGCTTTGTTCTCAAACAGCCCTACTTCCACCGCCTTATTCTTGAACTTTGTCGCATGACGGTTTACAGTCAGATGAATAATGTCAACGACACGCGCGTTACGTACAGCATGCATGCTGCTACTCACATCACAGGTGACATGCGACTGGGTGGAAATAGAACAAGATCATTATAAGCCACAGAGAAAAACTATAATAAATAGCAATTTCAGAGATTCACACGAAGAATTCCAAGTCGATGATACGATTAAAATTGATGCGGCAGACAAGAAAGACGATGATGACAAAAAATGGAGTAAAGGAGTTGTGGATCGCGTGGCCAACGTCGCTAACATCAGACGCGTGCACACTCCTAGTGTTAAAACAACCTCTATAAAACTTGAAAAAGCGGCGGATGTGTTTAGAAAAAACGTACCAGATATGAATGATGCCGATGACACGTATAAATATCGTGAACGTACGAATTCTGTACATCGTCACTATTTTACAGAGAGACCGAATGCTGTAAATGTCAGATATAGCCAGGATAATAAAGGTATTAAACCTATACAAGAAGGTCTAGATCGCCTTAAGAATGCCCCTAATGGTTTCGACAAATATAATATAGGAGATACTTCAATCGATAATAATAAACTGAATAGAAACAAAATCCATCAAATGGAAACATTCAATGAGTATCCATTAAAGAAAGATAAAACAAATTCAGTCCAAAATGAATACGTCGAAGACGACGATGACCATTTCCATATAATTCGTGCAGATCGTACAAAAACATCGCCGAGACCCAACATTTTTAACACACATGGAGCTACGCTGAAAATTAATAAAAATTTTAATAGAAAACAAAGCACATTTGAACAAATCTCACACCATTATGACCAAGAGACCTTTAAATATCCAAATTCATCTATAAAGCAACCAAATACTGAGAGTAGGATAACTAAAATAAATATGGCTGATGAAAATCCTACCAATTTCAAAATATTACAGTCTAATCCAAAAGTAGTTCAAACTGAAACTATTCTGTTAAAGAAAGACGACGCTGCAGAATTACACATTACAGGGCATTCAAAACCTCCAGAAGAAGCAGCAACAGAAAAAAATGATAAAATGGATGGCATGTTGAAACTAATGAAGGTAGTGTCGGACATCATATACAAAAACACACACAGAAGTTTTAAAGGCAAAGTCAAATATTTGGAGGGATTGAAATCAACTTTAACGACAACAATAGGTAAGTGTTTGTTTTGTTTTTATTTGTATGCACATATATTCTAGTCAAGGTCATCGTGGGGATAATATCTAGCCGTTAAGGCAATGGTTGTACGTTCGATACCCATTTGCGGAAAGGATTATATTTAAAACTAGCACTGCTCGCAACTTGTTCCACGTTGAATTTTACATCAGTCCTAAAATAAAACATACAGACAGACAGACGCGTTTAGTAAAAATGCGGATATTTTAATATTATAAGCAGACATTTCAATTTAATTTATTTGTAGATACATAGAAAGTAGAAAAAATCGTTATTTAAAAAAGTCGAGTAGGCTGACTAGAACGCGGAATTATTATAAATATAAACATCCCCCAGCTCCCCTGAACCCAAGCCCAAAAGCGTTGTGTGAGTACAGCTAGGCTTCAGGATTTTTTTTAATATGTGGAAATAGGATTATGGATTCCTTCCTGATTGGGGACTCGGGACCGGTTGAAGGATTTCAGATTGGCAGATATACGCCGCCCTGATTACTCCCTAAGACCTCAGGATACCTTATCTCGACCGCTACTAGCCGAGGTCCTGGAACCCGAATCTTCCGTAACCTTTGAACTCAATGGGATTTGAATCCGTACCTCTTGGAATCCGTCCTAGCGCACTGACCGCTAAGCCTAATTCCTGTTAGGTTTGTAGAAATCATTCTACAAACGTAACAGGAATAACTTTTATATATAATTCCTCACACAATGGAAGTCGAACTTTTAACCAATTGCATATAGTCAGACGCTGCCCAATGCGCTATCCGATATACGCCTCGAATCAGTTATTGGTACTCAATAACTAACTTCCTTTGTACACAATAAATAGCGAATAATTTATTTCTGACATACACAAATAATTTGTATTTGAAATAATAATGTATTGACACTAGATTCTCTCTACCTACTGATATATGCTACTACTAAAAAATATAGCGGAAAGATTAATTCAATGTAATTTTTTTGTTTGATATTAATTTATCAGAAATGTCAGTAACTCCTATATAATAATATTAATTAATTTTATTCAATTCAGAAGACCACATAGACAAGCTTTGGCCGGACGACGCTGATCGATCGCGTCGAGTGAGAGAGGCAAGAGGTCACCTGGAGTTACCTTCTTCAGAGAGTGCACTTATGACAATATCTTTTTTGACTTTCGCTGTATTCCTAATTAAATTGGTTTTGGTAAGTACATTGTAGAAAGCATTCAAATTTACAAGCCTAATTATGGGTTCGATTTCCACGCGTAAACATGTCTATACTTAATTGTAAACACAACTACAATATAATAGAATGTGAATTCATTTTATTTTTATCAATTATAAATAAAGATCGATTAACATCGTCTCTCATCTCTAATGTCACGTCGTCATCTTGTCTCAATATATCAATGATTAAAATATCCCAAAGTACAAAACGAGCGTTTTGCTAATGGTTCCGAATAAATAAATTAATTATTTAAATACAATTTTACAGCAAGTGATCAATACTTACAAAAACAAGACGATGATGGTGACGCCGACGGTGGTGGCAGCGGTGGGACGCGTTGCACGAGCCTTGCGTTCTAAACAATAATAATTTAATAAAATATCTTACAATTCAATTATTTTATTTTTGCCTAAAGACAACAATTGATAAGCTAGTTCTCCGTCTTTCATATTTAATTGTGTAATAGGAGACCGGACGTAACACTTTTTGTAATCAAAAATATACATATTTTTAATAATTAAGATTTGAACCCAGGGTTATATTTTAAGTAAAATATTTAATGTGCCAGAATATACTAATATTTAGTTTGCTTATTGACTACTGGCTTTCGAGTATGCCAATTGATAGCAACTTACAAGATCAGTGTGATTTTAATGAAAGGTTTTCTAATTTAATTTGATTTAATTATAT
Source organism: Dryadula phaetusa (assembly GCA_032432895.1). Lineage (NCBI taxonomy): Eukaryota > Metazoa > Arthropoda > Insecta > Lepidoptera > Nymphalidae > Dryadula > Dryadula phaetusa. The sequence continues at coordinate 5,758,944 of JAOYRS010000059.1, read as the reverse complement.
ATTCTTAAAAAATATAAGAATCTGCAACTTGAATTTTCATTAAAAACGCTCCTATTAAGAGGCGCCATCTGGTAATAATATTTTCATATCAATTTTCAATTGTTCACAGACTAGATATAATTTACGACAGATAAGCCATATATATATATATTTTAACTTATATGTAAGGTTTTATTTTAACTTTATGGCTAATTATAATATAACTGACACATTAAATCATTTATATTACTATATATACAGATACATTTTCTACATTTAATATTTTTCGAGGTTACAATTAATCTATTTTTCAATAGCATAATATATAACAAAAAATATTTTTCATATAAAATCAATGTGTAAATACTGTTTAACAATATTCATTAAAAGACGATGCATTTGTATTTCTGTCAAGCTACACAATTTTCTATTCTTTTTAAATCAAAGTTTTCTCAAAAATAAATATTTATAACTCAAATAAATAGTAAATCCTTTAAATTATTATATTTTTAAACGGACACACCGTTTTCTCGAACACGGCCATTACTTTCAGTTTGACATTTCAATAGTAACAATATTTCTAATTTGTTTTATTAGTAGGCAACACCGATTCTGTATTGAATATTGATTTATGGCAAATAATGCAATTTTAACAGTGCATTTTAAAAAAGTTATTGCGAAAGTTATTTGGTCATTACCTGTATTGCGAATTTTACCTGCTGTTATTATAAATTGTGAAAATGAATTATATTGAAACAATGGATTTTGTGGATCCAATGAATGTAGATCCAATGAATTTATTAACAATTCGGATAAAACCTGAACCTCCAGACGATGGCGCCGTCCCCGGCACTAGCGGCGCCTCTAATGATTATGAAGAAATAAATTATTATGATGAAGGTCCGTGTCTATTATTATTATGAACTTATTGCTATTTTCTATGCCGGCGTAATTTTACTATAAAATATAAGAATTAAAAATATCTTGTTTATTTAATTATGTAAAGTTAGTGCGATGTTACTTATATAAAAATACTTTTCTTTTCATTTTGATGTTCTATTTGTAAATAATACAGCTGAAGCGCTTTTCTTTGTTAATCTTCTTATATATAAAACTATATCAATGTTTAGTGCTTGGAGACTTATCGAAGATTTGCCGTATCTGCGGCATCGTACCCCGAGAGCCGGTTCAAACATTCAAAATATTTGAAGATGAATGCGCAAGGAAGAAAATATCAGAGAAAATTAACAAATATTTACCTATACAGGTAGTTATATGTTCATACCCTTGAGTATTAATGTATTCTAGTTATTTCATTACTTCATAGTGTAAATACATTGCAATTCTTTTGTTATTACCTTATTTAGTTTTATTAAATATTTATTATGTTGTTATTTTAAGTATGCTAACCTCTAAGTATTTATGTGGAAAGGAGCATAATATGTATTGTAATAATACATAACAAATGAATATATTTACATCTTTATTTTAAATAATATTTATTGAAATTCAAAATATGTTACACATAGCTAGCATAAAGTTTAAAATAAATATTAGTTCTTATGTTAACATTGATTTTGTAACAAGCTCTGAGACATACAATTTGAATGTCTCAAATGGAGTTAATCAAATTAACTGTAAAAATATAATAAGTATATATAACAAAAAAAACAGAAATGCTAAAAATTTTGTAAACTAGTACATAGTAAAATATATTAAGTACATAGACAAATTTAAAAATTATAAAAGCTATAATTCAATTCATTTTTTATTTATATTAGTACAGAATTTCATGTTCTTAAAATTGAACTTAAACTACAGAAACAACCAAGTAGAATCTCTAGATAAATCTTGGGCTAATTCATGAATTTCTAAAGATTTCATTTATTTCTTCCAACTGTGGCTGGTCAAGGAAAGCCATCTAACATAAATATAAAACATGCTTAACAAATTTTGACAGCTAATAGTCATTTTCAGACCACAACTTCTCTCTAATGACAAAGCTATTTCAAAAAAAAGTATTTATTTAGTATCAAATATAGCTGTAAATATAGAGAAAATAGCGTCCAAACACTGCTATCAACACTTTCATCAAATGTTGCCATTTTTCATTCGCATCCGCCATAATTAATTAAATTGTAATATTGTAATGCTAATTGTAGCCGGCAACACTATTTTTATCTAATAAAACTTGTAAAAATCTCAATATTTCCATGAAGAATTTCAATTGAGGATGGTTGTAGCGCAATGGGACATAGTTGTAAGTTCGATGCCCACTCAGGGAATGACTTTGTTTAAATAATTTTTATTTCCCTCTGTCTGGTCAGACAAAGAGCAACGTTGAACTCCGCCACTCAACATGCAACATCCGTTTGGCAACACAATTCTTGCTATGTACAAATGTTTATTACCTTACCAAAATGATTTTTAATATTAATTATTATAAATGTTTAACTGCATGATATGTAAAGCAGATTTAAAGCAATCGCTGTCGTTAGTCATTTCGCTTTCCGTAGGATATTAGAATCCTGTAAGATTTTTTAAGCAAAGAAGTATTACTAAGATATGTACATTAGTTTTGTTTCATGCATAGATTGGGTTTCAAAGAAAACTATTATTAGCGTTTATTTTTATATTCCCAAATACATTTTGAAAATCTGATGTTTTGATCAATTTTAATGCGTGGCCACAAGTAGACGCACTCTACATTCAGTCTGGTTTAATTTTAAAATGACTGCAAAAATTGCGATGGTCAAAAAGTCACCTTGCTAATAAACAAATTATTAAATTTATTTTTAATAAATCTAAATGCTTTTCGTTTTCACTCTTTTTTACTTGCTTGTATATACTTTATGTTGTTTTTAATAAGAGTTTCATACTTTCTCACTTATAAAGTGTGCTGTGGAAAACCTGGTGCCAAGACACTCCGTTTTACTCACTTGCCTTCCGTTGTCTTGGTAGAACTGAGAAATAATCTAATAATAAAATCGAGATTAGTTAGTAGTATATTAGTGAGAATCGAATCTACAACCAATTACATTAGCAGTCAGACGCTGCCCCATCGCGCCATTAGCGACCCATTATTATCCTGCTATTTAATATTAATTTTTATATTTGTTATTTTTTTAGCTTCACGCTTTTGTCCCGCATAGCAGGGTAGACAGGAAGCACCTAGTGACAAGATACTCTGTACTTCGCTTTCCACCGAGTTTGAGACATTGCGTGTTGAGTGGTGGAACTCTACTAGAGCGAAGAAGTGAAAATAATTTTAATTTAACCACTCCCTCGAATGGGGATCAAACCCACAACCGATCACGTTACAGTCAGCCGCTTTCCCACTGCGCCACGACCGGCCTCAATTATAAAAATATTTGTTATTATAATAATGATTTCTATATTCTTTTTAGGTCTCGATAGATGATCCCCTGCCAAAGACAATATGTACCAACTGCTTCCAGCTAATCGTCAACTGGCATGGCTTAGTAAGACGTACCAAGATAGTTGAAGAGGAACTAAAAGAAAAATGTCGCAACGATGCCCGGCTGCCCGTCAATAAGCCCGCTGACGAAGTTCCAGAGAATGCTAATACTAATGTAAGTATTTTTTTAATATACCATATCGATGGATATTAGATTTGTTTTTTAATTTATATTCAAAACTATGGTAAAATGTTCAAAACGTCAAGTTTCCGAAAAAATGTATTTTTGAATACCAAAATGTACACGATTAATCCGTTTATATTGATCTCATTTAAAATGTGTACAAACTGCGAAATCAGAATGAAATTATGTTATCGCTTAATAGTATGACTATTATATTTAAACTTTTACGTAGTTGGTCAAATAGACTGTTGAGCGCAGTGCAGTATCCAAGAGTATACATGGTTGTGGGTTCGTTGACCATTCGGGGAAATAAACTGCACCGGCTTGACAAAACTCGGAGTTCAGTTCTGTCACACAACAACACGGATTCACGCCACGTTGAAATTTTAACGTTTTTTTACAAAATATGTTTTATAGTTAATAAAATCTTTGATTTACGCGATTTTTATACATTTTAAATGTAACTATTTTAAACGAATTAATCGCGTAATAATAGTATTGGAAAATATTTTTTTGGAAACCTGACGTTTGGAACACTACAGTAGTCCGTGGTCACGGGTAGACTCAGTGGGTACCTGAGACAATGGACCAATATATGCGCATTTAAAATAATTGTAGTACATAACTGGACGTGATTTAAAAAAAAACCTTAAAACAAACATTTTTTTGCAGGATGAGATAGTACCGGTCATCGAGAACTACACCTGCACTGGACAAGACGGACACGGCGTGTTAGTATTAATTAATATTATTTATATTAGCTTGCATTTAATTTAAATTACTTTGAGAAAGTGTCTGTTATTGATTGATTGATTTTTTATATAGTAAGTATTGTAAGGCAAAGAGTCCTTGTGGAAAATTCATATAAAATTACTGCATTTTTTGTGAAAAATATGCTTAAAGGAGTTAAATAAAAAAATATTTACCGAGTTAAATGGTCTAGCCCTTTACGCTTTTGTAAACTGTACTGGCTTCTAATGTTCATTCTAATAATTATTTTAACCATATTTTCTATATTGCTTTTCATGTGAAAAGTACACTTATTTTTTTGTTCCTATACTCTAAAAAGCATGAAGACAGAATGGTTACCAAGATTAGAGTAGATATTGAGTTATAGATCGAAGTGAGTGATTTAGTATATCTGGGAAGTATATTTGGTAGAGATAGAAGGTACGAAATGAATGTGGAAACGCATGTTTCTGACGAGAACAGCAATAACGGTGCTCTGTCTGCATTGATGAGACGGAGCCTCACCATCTGCGCGTAGGGCGGGCCGGGCGGATCAAAGACAGATGAATGATGCAGAGATGAAAAAATTTTTGTACGATGTGTGAATCAGTGAAGCGAATCTGCAACGAAAAGATACACATATTGGAGGCATAAGCGAAAGTGTTAAGGCTTAAGGTAAATATGGAGAAGAATGTCCTCAGGTGGTTTATGTGTGTTGAGAGGATGAGTGAAGAAAGGGGAAGCAAAGGTGAATGGGGAAAGGGGAAGCAAAAAGACCGAAAATATTGTCATTGACATTGGAGGTCACAAAAAGCATGAGGACACCTCGCATGCTTTTTTATACATATTATGAGGTATGAGAGGATGAGCGTTTGTATAGCAGAATAATCAAAGACAACAATGTCAAGACAATCCGTTGACTGCTTTCCCCCGCCGAAGTCGAGATATTACGTGACGAATTCAACACCGCCCTTTGTCTTACCGGTGCGGTTGAACCTTCCACCAATCGTGTTTTCAATATGCGTCACCAAAGCTTCTGTTTACATAAAATTCAAGCTAAAACAAATTCTCTTGTAGAGATCTGAGATAAAGCTGTCAGTCAATCAAAGTTTATGAAAGCATAGTAGGAAACTAGTAACTAGTTTTTACGTAGGAACTGAAACTACTTACAAACACGATTTTATAGTACTGGTACGATTGCGGACTCTATAATTTTTCATACAGTTTATTTATTCTTCTTTTGTGATAAGAAAATTGTTATCATTTATAACATATAAATAATTATTAGGATATTTTACGAGAGTGTCCCTGAGATGCACAAAAAATGGAAACTAAGAATCCGAAGGTCTTCTCTGCCTTACCCAAAATATAATATTGCAGTTTCTCATAAAAAACATAGAAATTAATTCTAAACCCAAATAACAATCTCGAAGTATTTTTTTTCCATGCATTTAGTATAGTTTTGTAGTGGTTGACTTTAGTTTACTATTTTCGTGTGAATGTGCTATTCCAGGTCGTCAGATCCACATTTACTTTTCGCGATTGTTAAAAACGTGTTGAGTGACGATTATTTTCATGTTTTGGACATTGACGAGGAAACCTCAAATTTGGAATATGTTTGTCAAATGTGTCCAGGACACCACATCTCCAGGTCTATCGAAGATTTGTGCTTCCATTTAATTCGTTTACATTCTACTAATATAAACAACAAGCAAGCCGTTGAGGATTTTATAAGAGAAAATATTACATTCGAAGAAATCTTAGACGATGACATGACAGATGGGGATCCGGAACCAAGAAATACAATACAACTACCGAATTACTTTTGCCCGTTCTGTCACAATGCTTTTTCGTCGCCAAGTCGTCTTGTTTGTCATCTGAATAAACATATAGAAGTGAGCTTAGAAGACGGAGTGACGTGTTGCGACAATCATTGTCCCGACAAGAAGACATTCGTGACTCACTTGCAAAAGGCTCACGTAACTAGAAATGTAGCGGGCAAAGAAATTTGCAAGAGTTGTGATTTTACTACCAATGACATGGACGAGTTGCAATCACACATAAGCAAAGCTCACCCGGGAAGTAAAGATGATATTGAGAAGCCTGAGAAAATACGGAATCCAAAAAATCAGAAATTCATCCCAGCAGTCTGTCCCGAATGCGACAAAGTTTTCTCTAACAAATACAACATGCTGGTCCATATGCAAAACCATAATAAATCGGTCATTAAGTTTGCCTGTGACAAGTGCAACAAAACTTACAAGACTCGAGGCAACCTGACTCATCATCAGAAACTAGCACACGAGGGAGTACTTCCGTTTCCGTGTCCGTTTTGCGGAGAAGCGTTTCCGTCCAAAATGACCAGGGACGTACACGCGCGGATTCACACCGGCAGCAAGCCGTTTTCCTGTCAATTCTGCGACAAAAGTTTCCGCGCTAAAAACAGTCTGGATGGCCACATAGCTATGCATTTAGATGTACGAAAATACGCTTGTCACTTTTGTACGAAGAAGTTCAGAAAAAGGACCCATCTCAATTACCATCTAAAAACGCACGAAGCGAGAGTCAAATCTCAGTAACCGAAGTTATTTGTTGCAGATGGTCACCCTACTCCGACCAGGATGAGATATACGGAAGCGCAACAGAGCGTATGGTCGTCGGGACGGCCGCCGAATTCTATGGCAATACTAGTTCTTCCGACGAGGAACCGCTCGCCACCTTGGCGACCAGGAAAAGGACAGACATATACCAAAATTTCTATATCGCCTTAAGAAAGTTCCGAGCGCACTTCGTGAGCGACCACCACGGACAGTTGAGCCACTCGGATTTCTCCGACTCCACCGATTCCGAATCCGACCCCGACGGAGGCGCGCCGGCCGCGGACCCCGCCCACTACGACGACCTCTCGGAGCGCCTCGCGAGCGCGCGCGCCGCCGACGACGTCACGCGCGAGGAGCTGCTGGCCGCGCGGCGCCGCGTCGACGGCAAGCTGCGCTACGCCTGCCGCGTCTGCGGGAAGAGCCTCGGCTCCGCGCACACCTACGTGTACCACGCGCGCATACACACCGGCGCGCGCCCCTGCGTGTGCCACGTCTGCGGGAAGCAGTTCCGCGCGCCCGGCGGCCTCGCGCGCCACCTCGCCGAGACGCACCAGCGCCGGCGCCGCCGCGCCTGCGCGCTCTGCCGCCGCACCTTCGCCAACGCGCACAACCTGCGCCAGCACGCGCGCCTGCACTCCGGCGAGCGCCCGCACGCCTGCCCGCGCTGCCCGCGCGCATTCGCGCACGCCGGCTCGCTGCACGCGCACCTGCGCACGCACGCGGCGCGCCGCGCGCACGCATGCGCGCTGTGCGGCGCCGCCTTCCGCCTGCGCGCCGCGCTCGCGCGCCACCGCCTGGCGCACTCCGGCGAGCGCCCGCATGCGTGCTCATTGTGCCCGCGCGCCTTCCGCACGCGTCACGAGCTGTCCGCGCACGCGCTCGCGCACTCGGGCGTGCGCCCGCACGCGTGCGCGCTGTGCCACGCCACCTTCCGCCAGCGCCGCGCGCTGCGCCAGCACGCCGCGCGCCTGCACCCCGGACAGACAATAAACCATACCGACTGACGCACGTGTTTGTTTACCGTCACTTCACCCCCAGCGCGAGGTGTGTGCCAGTTTAGCACGCCTCTGGAGTGAGGCCTCGCCCTCGCGAACGATGTCGTCATCGTCGTCGTCAATCGTCAAGCACTACGTTGTTCGTAACTTTCGATACGCGAAAATGTATTACGTCTACGTTTCAGCGCTCCGAGCACGACGGAGGCCGAGATAAGTCCGAATCCGAACACCGCGGCCGACGGAACCGAGGCGGAACAGAAGGAGGACATCGAGAGGCCGCGGACGGTCGTGGTGAGAGACGGCAAGAGGTACGGCGTGTGCGACGTGTGCCAGAAGGCGGTGTCCATGTCGTCGTGGCGGCGACACGCGCGCGCGCACCGCGCCCGCCGCTACCGCTGCGACGCGTGCGGGCGCGCCTTCAGCGACGGCGGCAACCTGGCGCGGCACGCGCGCGCCCTCCACGCGCGGCTCCGCCCGCACGCCTGCCACATCTGCCACAAGACCTTCTCCAGAAACGGCCACCTCGAGGACCACGTGCGGTCGCACTCCGAGGGCCGGGAGTTCGTGTGCGACGTGTGCGGCAAGGCGTCCAAGTCGCGCCCCGCGCTGCGCATGCACCGCCGCACGCACTCGGCCGAGAGCCGCTTCCGCTGCGCGCTGTGCGCGGCCGCGTTCAAGCGGCGCGCGCACCTCGCGGCGCACGCGTCCGTGCACTCGGGCGAGCGCGCGCACGCCTGCGCCTGCGGGAAGCGCTTCCGCCTGCGCGGCCAGCTCACGCGGCACGCGCGCACGCACCGCTGACCGGGCGGCTGGCCACCGACCTGAACGCCATTGGCACCCCGAACCAAATGCAGATCGAGGCGAAAATTGACAACAGGTGGTTGTCGGATACAATAATGGCAGCGAAGAGACACGCCGATCGACACCCTGACGCTTACGAGCTATACAAGAAACATTACGGACTCGACGCACCCGATTGGAACGAGTTGCCCGGACGAGCCGTCCGCCTCCACGACGACAACATCCAAGTGAAACTTGAAATGGAAGACCATTTAAATAACAATAACAGAATCTGTTCTAGCAATGACGATTCATCTATTACGTACTTTTGCCATGTGAGGCACGCGCACAAAGACGCTCAGGGCTTGGTCCACCCCACGCCGCCCCACCGCCATTGCATCAAGCTACTCATAAACAGAATGAGCTTGTTGATACATCAAAGATTTCATAGAGGAGTCAAGTATTACCGCTGCAGCTCCTGCGATAAATCGTTCCGAGGACGTGTGCATTAAGACGAGCACGAGGAGGTGCGCGGCCCCAACACACAGTACGTCTGCCCTACTTGCTATAAGATGTTCACAGTAAAATGCGACCCGTGCAAGCACTAAGAGCTTTATACATTTGCAGTAAGAAGATACTTAAAGATTCACATCACAAGAAAACACGACGCCAAGGAAAAAGTAAATTACAGAATGATGTGACGGAAAAGACGCGCGGCATGCAGACCAGGTAGAATTTAAGCCAAACAAGTGGAGATTTTAATATAACGATTTTGTGGCTGACTTGAATAAGTTCAGAAGTAGATTATGTTAGTGCTGTACCGTGTTTAATGTTGAGCTAAATTTTTTTTTAAAACTATTGACAATTTTTTTAAACATTAAGTTTACTCATGAACTTATTCACGTCGTGTACATCTGCTTATAAGGCTCTTCTTTACAGTTACAATAGTACAAGTTAATTATAATTGAATTACTATACATTCACATGAGGGTACCATTAGGTTCCCATAAAAAGGGGTTCCTTTTTTATTATTTTTTTATATCACTTTAAATAAGTCGAGACAAAAGTCACAATATCAAAAAAAAAAACAAAATATATACCGTATCATAGCTTTTAAGTTTAAGTTTATTAAAATGTTATACAATATACATTTTGTGAAATTTATAAACATTTTGACTGACTACTGGAGCTATCAATTTACGTAAAGAAATATGTATACCTAACTTTTTACTGGCATTTTAACAGTGACCACCTCAAGACAATAATTTTATTTTGTTTGCCGATGAAAACGTACTTTGAAAGACATCTTTAATTAATTTAACAATGATTAGATTAATTATACAGATAAAAATCATTGTAGTGATAATTAGTATTAAGTAAATGGATATTGACCGCCGAACTGCAGCAGATGATAAAACTCCTAGTATTTATTATATATAAAGTGTTATTCCACATTTAGGATTAGAAAACATTTTGGAAAAAATGTATAAAAATTTGAAAATTTGATCGGTTTCCAAGAGGCGCGGGTTCGAATCCCGCTGTGTTCAAATTTTTATACGTTTTTTTCAAAAATGTAAAACTAGTGTCACACATGGCTTATCGCGTTTGTAATTGACATTAGTGACATGTGTCATACAATGTGTAAACATGGCATTCACGCCGAGACTTTAGGGCAATACAAATATTTAAAATTATCAAAACTAAAACAATTTTATTCTGTTATTTTATTTTTGATGTAAATTATTATTTTTTTTTATGAAAGCGGCGGTCGTGATGTCTAGAGTTTATAAGTTTCGATACTATTTCTTATACTCTTATAGGCTATTGCTAAAAAGCAAACATAAACACATAGTATATATATATACACCTATTATATATATGGGCTCTTCTAGACCCTTATCAGAACGTTGACCTTCTATGTTGGACATGTGGGCGTTAAATAAAACTGCACAATATTATATGACTATATCTAGAACACAAATTGGTTTATTCTTCCTTTACACTTCGAGTGTTTGAAACAAAATCACTTAAACAATATGCAATGTCTTTTAACACAAACAAATCACAGCGATTCGTCGCTACGCCGTTGTGTTGCCGCCATACTTCCTTTTTTAAATTTTCTCTCTCCTGAAAACATGGCTGCCACACCCACAGACACGCGACGCTCCGCTAGAGCGACCAATCAAAAGCCACTCTATGTTGTCAATTCCGATTGCGCCGTCATATTTATATATATTTTGTGGAAACAAAAAATATTTAAACATGAATCCAGTTTATTTTGAAACAGAAACTGTTGGTCTGCAACTCTCACCATTACTGTCTTTGTAAAAGATACTGATAATTTCATTTATTTGAAAAAAAATTGATTTTGTCTACATAATCTATACATTTAATAAAGATGTATCCAACCGTTGTCTGTACGTCGCAGACGCGTGAGATGATTATTGAGGGTACTTACCAACATAATAATACGCAAAACATTTCTTTTATTATAATATTTGTTAACGGTCGTCTCGGAACCGCCTTAACCGGTTTAAATGCAGTTTTTACTATTGTATTTTGGCAACCTTTCCTTAGGGTTATTGTTTATTTTATTTCAATCGGTATATAAATAAGAAAATAATTAACTTTAATAATATATTTAAGTTAAATATTTAGCTGATTTTAAAACAATATGTTTAAAAGAATCATGGCGAGATTTCACAAAGAAGGCTCTTTATTTATAAACGTTATTCTAAATTCTTAATTCTTTAATTTATATTATTTAAAATTCAACCAACCATTAAAGAATAAAAATAAATAGAAAAATAATTGGTTATATTAGGGCTTGAAATATTCCAAGGATTCATGTTTATCTTATATATTAATACTAAACTATTAATATAATGCCGTTATTATTTTAGAACAAAGTTGTTTGTATCCATTTACAGATTTTTCTTTATTCATAATTTTGAAAAAAAAAACATACATAGCCAGTTATTTCAATATTAATTTAGGTGATAATGTAAATTTTCCTCCTGTAAAGTATGTTAATTACAGTCAGCTTTGTTCTACTATAATATTTATAACTCTTAAACTATATTTGTAAACCTTAACTAAAGTTTAACTGACATTAAACTGGCAGACATATCATTGCTATGGTGGTAAAGAGAGTTGGGAGATGCCTTAGTGCATTTTATTTGCTCATTGAATTATATATATTTGAAACATGAACAGAACAAGCTAGGAATCATTATAAACCTTAATTATCTTAATACATTTATTGTATTTATATTTATATATTTTTTGGTTGGTGATGTTACGGATTCGCGTTGTATGGGGCCTCGGGACGAGTTATGTGGGACTCCGAACTTCATCCGTAAAACTAAAACCTGTGGTCGGTGCTCCTCGACGGCTACTGGCAGAGCTTGGGGCACCCCAATCTCCCGTCAGCTCAGCGCGGGGAATCAACAAGGCTCGTTGCGGATTGGTGAACCACTCTACCTAAACTTTTTTTATGATACTTGTAACATAGTTTGACTCTCTTCACCTCTTAATCGGCGATGGATTTATAACTGATTAATGTCAATTAAACGCTAATTGACCATTGTAAGTACATGAAACTTATTTTTAATCTTGGTCTCCATTTTTTTTAAACAACGTTCCTAATACAGTTTAGCGTGTGAGTGCAGAACCAGTTACAGTATGTTAAGTTTTCACACTAATATCATAGTTAATCATTGCAAATATTTTAAATTGGATTGTTTGAAAGACATTCTTTTTAGATATATCTTGGGTCGGTCCCAAGATCATGGTAACATCAGGTGTGACAACAACTGTTTACTTTTATTAGAATACTTCCAATATATTCAATGGAAATATTCAATTTAATATAGTATAAACGTACATTTGTCTGTCAAGATGGACATTTCTCGATTTCGGGTGGAAATCAGTCGACGGAGTGTCTTGACACTAGGTTGTATCTCACTACTCTCCTATGGGAGGTGGTAAAGCGTGAAGATGCCTAAAGATAAGTTATTAACATGTTAAATATTTTATCAGCCTTTTCTACGTACTCGTGCATTTACACGTTATTTTTTGTTAGTATTTGTGATATATTTATCAACTATATATAACTTAAGCTATGAATATTCGACCTCCCTGAAAGGTATTAACAGGATCTCAACTTTAGACCAGAATTGGTGAGCTATACATACATAGATTTTAAAAGTAAATAATAAAAAGTATTAAACATTTACTGAGGCCGGTACCTCTTGATAAATTCATTGAAATCACTTGGTAAAATAAAATAATTGTAATGATTAATTATATCTAAACGATTTTGTCAGTTGTGTCAGTCAATTTTTACATACACTAGTCATTAAGTCTTTTGGAGATATATTTTTTGATATGTTTAGAGAAACTACTGGTTTGTTTTACCTTTTTTTTTAAATTCTTTCCTATTATTAATTGTTTTTGCACTATTTACAACCTACATTTAGAAAATATAGATTTTTCTACATAAAATGGTATTATTTTAAGGTTCCTACGTTTTGAGATTAAAGAATTATGTTTTTTTTTAGACTTACAAAATGATTATATTAATCTTTTTTTTTTATTAATTCAAGAAGTTATAGTATATTGTTTTCTGTGATTTTTGGTGATTGCTTTAGATGTTAAGATTATATTTGAATTACTTTTCCTAACATAAAATGTGTATATGTGAAACATATAAAAGCGTATGCGGATTTGTCTGATTGTTTTCGAAATGAATTTAATTGGATGTGTAAATGATGTTTTATTAAGATTTTTATTACAAATAAAGTATACGTCGAGGCCGGTGGTGGCGCAGTTAGGTAGGGTCTGACTGTCAACACAAATGGTCATTGGTTCTATTCCCACTCAGGGGAGTGATTATATTTGAAATTTTTTTCCTTATCCGCACTTAACACTTAATGTCTCAAATTCGACAGAGAACGAAGTAAAGAGTGTCTTGCCACTAGGTATTTCCTATCAGCTATTCCTAGCTGCTATGCGGGATAACAGCGAGAAGCTAAAAAGAAAGTTATAGGTACGTCCAAGCAAACGAAGCAAAGGCTCTCAAGCTGCAACTTATAATCTAACCACTCTACAGCATGGTTCATTCCTATAATGACAATTTTAATGAAATCGATATTGCGGCAACATGTCCTAGCAGATTCGAAAGACTTATCCGCGTTAGTAGTTAGTACAATGAACTTATACTAACATAAAACCACGATCAGCCGACTACTGTGATTTGGCCCATATCTATGTAAATTTGAATTAAGTGTAGATTTTCTTTAGCTTCACGCTTTTTATCCCTCATAGCAGGATAAACAGAAAGTACCTAGTGTCAAGACACTCCGTACTTCGTACAGAGTAAGAGTTGCGTTTATATTTTTTGAATGTAAAATAAACCCCAATAATTTAAAAAATCAAAGATCCAGGGGGCGTAGAGTAGCTCAGTTCTACTAGTTGAAACCTTGTTAGAACTACGGACCATCGCTGGATGTAAAATGCACATACACCCGCCTGTGTACGTCTCCCGGCTGATATAACATGCCGATGGGCAGAGAGTGGAGAGCAAAGTGTCTTGGCGCTAGGTTTCCTGACTACTGTAGTGTAGTATATAAGCAGATGACACTTGGTATTGAGGACTGCTCCTCAATAAATTTATCTTCAAACCTAAAACATCTACTTTATTTACCTAGTCCCGTCCTTACATGGCGACCCTGCCATTTAAGGTTCGGTTTCGGGTTCTAACGAAGTGCAATAAAACAATATGATGTCGCTCTGTGTAACATTGGACATTCGTGTATTTAATTGTTCGAACGTTAGTAGCGTCGTTATACAAAATGGGCAAAGAACAATGTAAAGAAGAAATTGTGATTGCACAAAATGCCGCCGGAGGCGTGAATTCAGCCGACGTGGAGCTAATACACCAAAATCAGAAATTAACGAATATAATTTTGGGTATTTTTCTTTTACTTTTAATTTTGGGGGCAAAGTTCGCCGTACATAAATTATATAAACGCTGCCACGTAGAGATAAATTACTTATTAGTTGCTTGCGAGGAAATTGAATCGTTTTATCAAAAAATCCAAACATTTTGTTTAGTTAGTGACCAAGATTTTAGCACCATGGCTGACTTTGACGTGAAAACTGCTAGTTTTCTTCTACCTATTATGACAGGAGATGAAGAAGTTACTAAAAAATTAATAGATTGTATAGAATTCTATAGCCAAACCATTAGGAAAGAACACGAGCAGTTGCTTATTTCTTTTGACCTTAAAACTCGTTTAACTAATCATGCCAAATTACGTTTGTTATCTAACTATGAATCTCCCACAGAACTTATTGCCGACATGAAAAATAATCTGTTGACTAAGCAGTCAGCCACGGCACTACAAATAGAAATGTTAACATCTAAACAAGGTTCGCAGAGTATTGAGGAATTTGGTAAGAAACTTGAGGATTTATTTGTTGAATTGACTATTTCCCAAGCTAACGGTGACGATAACGCGTTTAAAATATTGAGACCCGTAAACGAAAACATAGCAATACAGCGATTCACTGAAGGTTTGAGAAACAGTCGATTGAGTACTATTTTAGCGGCCCGCAACTACTCAGAGCTGAAAGATGTCATAAGAGCAGCCAAAGACGAGGAACTGTCGCGTCAAGGCTCCTTTACTTCAGCTGAACAATTTTCACAACTCAACGTCGAGGTAGGTACCAACCATCTTATAGGGTGCATTGTAGAGGTCGAGTATTAAACAATACACGCCAACATTACACGCCAAATCGTTCATTTAGGCCGATGCCAAATCAAACATCTAGTTTATACCACCGAGGAAACAATAGAGGATTCACAAGTAATTCTCGAGGACGCGGACATAATTTTGAACGTGCTGTATCGCGAGGTAGATATAATAACGATATAAAACGGCATGGGTATCTTATGAATCAAGCCCAAAACTATGGACAGGATAGTACTTCGGAAAATAGCCAAAACTTAGAGTTTTTTCGATCCTAATTTTATTCTAGCATGCAATACTTATAATAATTTCGTAGAGTTTACAATATTAGGTATATATTTTTTCGCGGGTAGGAGGTCAAATAGTAAACAACGCTTTTTTTTTCGTCCTTAATAATTTTCAGTATTTATTAAGTAATAACCGTTTACTAAGTGAATACCCAACAAGAAATGATTTACTAAGTTCAATACTCACCATCTAGTGTTGTTTTCCTTCAAAAGTCATTTTCGAATATATAGTAAATAACACAACTTTCACCACTGCTGTACAACATGGACGCAATAAAAGAATCACTCTCTTCTATGAATGAGATGTTTAATATGAAGATGAATGAATTGCAGCAAGAATTACACAAATCTTCGTCCCCACTCGCTACCTCATCATTGGCGGCAGATTTTAATACCTTTAAGAGTTTCACTCTCTCTGCACTTAACACTCTGCAGAGGCAGGTAGAACTTGTAAGCAGGAAATTGGATCGTCAAGAGATGCAAATACGGAGAAAGATGTTGCTATTCCACGGTATTACAGAAGAGAAATCAGAAGATCTCCTGGCAAGAGTTGTTACTGCCATAGGTGACAATCTAGATTTACCAGACTTTTCAAGTTCTAGTATAAAATATTCCTATAGGCTAGGACATACTTCTGAGAAATCACGTCCCATCGTCGTCAAATTTTTAGCTGCTACCACAAGAGATAAAGTCTGGCATGCCAAAACCAAACTGAAAGGTACTGAAATAAAGCTATCAGAGTTTTTAACAAAACCCCGTCACGCAGTTTTTCTTCAGGCGAGGCAGCGTTATGGTGTCACTAAGTGGTGGACGAGAGATGGCAATATTCATGTAATACTTCCTGACGGCACCAGGCATCGCATTGAATGTTCTTCTGAACTGGACGCCTTGACGAGTATTATTAACCATATTACTGTATATTTATTTATTTATTTGTTTATACCTGTCCTAACATACTTATTATACACAGTATTTTATATATTATATTATATATATTAAATATTAAAGATATTATTTAATATATTATTATTTTAGATTGATATTTCATTTTTAATTTATAGAGTATAATATTTAATTTATAGAGAAATGTCTGACAATGATTCTAGCATGGACTCTTTTTATTCCTGTTCTTCTACTTCAGAGGATTCTACTATCAGTAGCTCTCAGAGTATTCCTTCTTTAAAAGACTCTTTGAATTCTTATCTTACCCCTTATCCAAAAAACTTTAATGTGGTTCACATAAATGCTCAAAGTATTCCGGCTCACTATCCAGATCTTTTGTCCTCTTTTGATAATACTACCACACATGCCATATTAGTATCCGAGTCGTGGTTTAAGCCTTGCTTGCCATCAACAGCGTATTCACTGTCGGGATTTCATCTGATTCGAAGTGATCGCAATGGTCGCGCTGGCGGGGGAGTTGCTATTTATCTACGCTCTCACATACCATTTAATATCCTTGATTATTCTCAAGACAATATGAAGGACGCTGTCGAGCCTGAACATCTTTTTATCGAACTTACATTCGCACATTCAAAAGTCCTTCTCGGAGTATACTACAGCCCCTCACTTACTGTGGATTACTTCAGATCTTTTGAAATACTGCTTGAAAAATTTACCCTCTCATATAAGCACTCAATTATCATGGGTGATTTTAACACCTGCCTGATAAAAAGTGATAATCGAGCAACTCGGTTGAGATCCGTGGTTACCGGAACTAATATGCATATTCTTCTCCTTTCCTCTACTCATACATTTCCCAACTGTAGTCCTTCTCTTTTAGATTTAATTTTAGTTTCTTCCATTGACCATGTTGAAATCCACGGTCAATTCAATGCTACTGCATTCTCCTACCAAAATATTATTTTTCTTTCTTACAAAATAAAACCGCCCAAAGCAAAATCAAGGATATTTCTCCAGCGTAACTTTACTGATATGGATTTGGAACGTTTGCGTGAGGATGCTGAACATATTGATTGGAATATGGTCTATAAAGAAAATATTATAGACTGCCAAGTATCTGTATTTAACTACCTAATTATTAAACTGTACGATACTCATGCTCCTATCAGACCCGTACGTGTTAAGCATCTACCAGCTCCGTGGCTTAAGGAAGATATCAAAAAATTGCAAGAAAAGAAAAATAACTCAAAATCTAAATATAGAAACAACCCCAGTGATGGCAACCGAGAAAAATATATTAAATCACGAAATCGATGTAACAGGGTGTGTAGAGATAAACAACGACGCCACATCCATAAATCTGTTGTTGAGGAAGGTAACATAGAAAAGGTCTGGAAATTTCTTAAGTCAATTGTGGTTGGGAAGGCTAAACATAATACCAATCCATGTAATATAGATATAAATAAACTTGACGCTCATTTTTCTCCTTCTGCTACAGTTGATGTAACTTCTAAATTAAGAACTCAAAATCAAATTCGTGCCTTACCTACCCCTACTAATTCCATTTTTAATCTCGTTCAAGTTACTGAAAGTGATGTTAAAGGGAATATATTGGCGATTCGATTCTGATGCAGTTGGCTCTGACTGCATTAGTCGTAAAATGATCATACCAATCCTTGATATTGTGATTCCTGTTTTAACGTCAATCCTAAATTTTTCCATTAATAGTAATGTGTTTCCTTGATCCTGGAAAGAGGCTCAATTAACGCCACTACCTAAAATCCGAAATCCTTCCTCCATGTAACTTCCTTTAACAGTCATAGTCAGGAATGGAGTTCATGGATTCCTTACTGGTGTTTTTCGTATAACACTTCTGTACACTCGAGTACAAAATTTACTCCATACGAATTAGTATTTGGCAAACAATGTAACTTACCAAGTAATCTTAGATCGACAATAGATCCAATTTAAAATTTTGATGATTATGCAATAGAACTAAAATAAAGGGTTACAAAAGTCACAAAATGATGCTAAAACAAACCTTATAAATTGTAAAAGTTTAAGAAAAATAAAATATTTAGGCCCGTATACAGTTGTTAAAGATTTATCACCGAATGTTGTAATTTTAGTCAATGGTAAAGAAAAAACTGTTCATAAAAATAGGACAAGACTTTATGTTGAATGATCATTAAATATATTGTTTAAGACTTGTGATTATGACTGTACCTAAGTACATATTATTATATTTGATATAACATTTCAGCACTGCACTATTATTCCTTTGTTTACATATTTGTTTTATTTTGTTTAATTATTATATTCAATTAAATCTTACTTCTTCATATTGTATTTTGATAAAAAAAATATTGTTGTATCCAACATTTTTTTTTGTTTGGTCTGGCATGTAGTGTAGTATATAAGCAGATGACACTTGGTATTGAGGAGCAGTAATAAATTTATCTTCAAACCTAAAACATCTCCTTTATTTACCTAGTCCCTTCCTTACAAGTTTACCTCAGGTATAACAAATGATAAGATAAGACGAGGGTTTTTATATTGTGACAAAATCCCTTAGGAATACCTGCACTGGGACCGTTGAGACCAGTTATATGGCACTGTTACCACCATACAATGTTGGGAAAATTAAACTAAATTTTAAAATTAAACAGTATATATTGAAAGTAAATACAGATTTTTGTACAATTAACTAGAACTAGAAATATCACATTTTAATAAATTGCAGAACGCAAATAAAATACAAAAAAAATATGCTTAGAATTTAATTTTTTTTAAATAATATATTAGTATAGTATTATTTCATCAATAAAACACATTAACTATCTAATATTTAAATTTAAAATTACAGTCATAATTTCATGCTTTTATCCCGCCTAGCAGGGTAGACAGAAAGTACCTAGTGCCGAGACACTCCGTACTTCACTTTCCACCGAATTCGAGACATTGCGTGTTGAGTGGTGGAACTCAACACCGCACTATACGCATAGTCACTGCAAAAGAAACTGTAAATCTTTTAGA
The DNA here is from genome assembly GCA_032432895.1 of Dryadula phaetusa. Taxonomy (NCBI): domain Eukaryota; kingdom Metazoa; phylum Arthropoda; class Insecta; order Lepidoptera; family Nymphalidae; genus Dryadula; species Dryadula phaetusa. The sequence goes on along the minus strand of JAOYRS010000059.1, from coordinate 5,739,278 downwards.
CGTATATATTTTAAGTTAATGCTTTATCCCTAGCCGTAAGCCATCGTGGCGCAGTGGAAAGGCGTCTGATTATAAATGCTACCGTTGTGAAGTCGGCGTTGAGTTCCGCCGCTCAACACGAATGTCTCGAATTCTGTTCGAGTGTTATACTAGGATCTCTCCGCCCTCCCTGCTATGTAGGATAACGCGTGAAGGTTAAAAACATACACTACATTTTTACAGAATCCTTTTTTTTATAAACCAAAAAAGATTTTTTTAATACCATTTTAACCAAAGATACCTGTTTAATTAATTTAACAAGAAAATAAATTAAAGATAAACTTTTAATATTTTTTTAAACAATATTAATAATATACACTTAAATAATATGTTATAAAGTTAGCATAGTTTTATATTTAGATTCTAATCTAAAATAAAGTTAATGTTTTGATTTTTGTATTTTCTTTTAATCAACTTCATCGCTTTATTCATACGCTTTAATTTTTTATTTTTTTTTAATGACATTTGTTCAAGGGAAATATGTGTGAGTACCGAATTAATATAAAAATATTTCATAATTAAAATTACTATTTATTTAAATTAATAATAATATTAATATTTTAAAGTAAACTAAACTACATTTAAAAATACATTTGACATCAATTAAATTAGGTCAAAATTATTGATAAATCCTCACTAAGAGGAAATGATTACATTTATTAGTCATTCCGGTAAAATATAGCGCGGCGTTGAGTTCCGCAACTAAACTTGTAATGTTTCGATATTGGTAGGATAGTGTCTTAACATTAAATGCTTTCTGCCTACCATAATAATGTAGAAATTGGCCGAGTTAAATAATTATTTTTAATTTTACGATAAATTATTGTTGAAGTAATTTTAACTTTAACTGCAGGCAGGCTTAGTGTTATGCACTAGTGGTTCAAACAAAACAAGGGCAACAACAAACGACTACATTACACCTAACAATAAATATCCTATTAAATATCTCTACCTTCTATAATAATAACGTTACAATATATAATCACTTTAATTTTCAATTATGTTTTTAAATGAAAATATTTTAAACATATTACTTTCATATATTTTCAAATATGAAAATTTTTAAAATCAGACAATCTGGAATATTTACTGTACTTTGTATTAACACCATAACTTAAAGTATTCAAATATATATTTTGAATCTCATAATAAACTTGAGTAATACGTTTAAAATAGTTTCAATTAAAATATGTTACCAATCATCTAATGCAGAGGCGGTGTAGACCCTCCCTCGTTGACAAGCCTCTGCCTCTCCCTGTACATGGACACCTGTATGTTTTGCAACTGGTGGTAGCGGCAGACCTTCAGGGTAGAGAACACTGCTAAGCCTACCCAGGTAGCAAATGCGCCCCATGCTCCAAACTGGAAAGCATGTTGATAATTTTTATTATTATTATTCTTAACCAAGATAGACAGAAAGTACCTGGTTTCAAGACACTCCGTACTCAGCTGTCTGCCAAATTTGAGACATTGCGTGTTGCGAAACTCAACGCCGCGTTTTATCTTACCAAAGCGAGGAAATGAAAATAATTGAAATATAATCATCACCCCGAGTAGAGATCGAGACCAAACCCGATCGAGCTTGCAATCAGACGCTCTCCCTAAAACACACTAAGCCAAAATTTAATACTGAAAAGCTTATCTTATAAAGCATATCTTATATGATATTTGGAGTCAGAGAGAAATCTATATAAAGTAATTTAAGTCTTATTAATTTAAAATAGTTCGCAAAGGTTATGACATTTGGATAATTTAGTGCAAAATTTTCAACATTTATGAGTTCCATACTGTGATTAATTTTTATTTGTTTCTTTTATATAAAATGTTAATTTAAAATTAAGCTTATAAGGTATACAGAGATTATATTAATATAAATAATTACTAAGACCACTATATGTATATTGATGTATTGACAAACAATTGACATTCAGTAAAACATAGATAACGTTAGGGAATGCAAATGTAAATGTAAAACATTTTGATAAAGTGAATGTCGAAGCCGATCGTGGCGCAGTGTGACGGCGTCTGACTGCAAACGCGATCGGTTATGGGTTCGATTCTTACCCCGGGAAGTGAGTGTATTAAAATTTTTTGCGGTGTTTAGTTCCACCACTCAACACGCATTGTCTCGAATTCGGTGGAAAGCGAAGTACGGAGTGTCTTGACACTATTTACTTTCTGTCTACCCTGCTATGAGGGATAAAAGCGTGAAGCTAAGAAAAAAATGTTGAGAGCATTTGAGAGGCATATTTATCCGTAAATTTATACAAAACGATTTAGTTTGTCATATGTTAACTTCAAAATTATTTTCTTTACTAATTAATAAGCCAATACAATATGTCAATAATTAGAGTAATATACATTATGAAGAAATATATTACTAGATTTTCTAAAGTAAGAGGCACAAAAAACAAATTTGAGATATTTGAAAATATTAAATCAAAAATACAATTAATAAAAAAAATACTAAAATCATTTACAAATAGACAGGATTTACAATTTTTTTGCATAAAAATCATCCAACGACTGATTTATCATTAATGTAATAAATATTATAAAACAATACTCACTTGAGCACTTCCAAGTTCAATGTAGAAGCCATGTGTAGATATGTTGTCCTTTTTGTCAATATCCTGACCCGTGGCATCTTCACAACTGGTTCAAAGTGCACAAAAAATTATTATTACAATTAGTTGACAATTATTAATATATCTTACTAATAATTTCTAATTTTCTGTATTGAATTATCCAAGTGTCATATTTTGTTTTTGACACAAATATACCAGTTGGTACCTAACTATATGTAAATAGTTGGCTATTTACTTTCTGCTCAATGCAATATTTATGATAAAAAATAATTTTAATAGATTTTGAATAATTTTATAATACATTTCAAGGGCCCATGTCAAGTCAAATTTGATGCTATATGCCTCATACATGTTTATAAGTTGTCTAAAAATGTTTTTGTAAAAATTTTGAAGGTACTTACTTCCTACATACTTTTAAAAACAAAATCTTTATATTATATATAATTTAATCTACACATACTGTATAAATAACTGTATAAGGATATATACAAATATATATAATTACATTGCTCTAGTAGATTAATAAGAATGAATTATCTACCTTGGAAACCTCTCCACAATATTCTCACACCAGGTCATGAAACCCAGAGTGATGATTGCAGCAGCCGACACTGCCAGGGCACACAGGATTGCACACCCCACTGCCTCAATAAATGCGGACAGGAATGAGCTGTCTGTGCCACGGTACATGAACATTGAAAGCCTGAAAAAAACATCAAAAATTGTCATTTTTTAATTTTTACCTTTTTTATCCCTCATAACAGAGTAGACTAAGTCGACTAAATCAAAGTACTAAGTCTAGTGTCAAGACACTCCGTACATTTCTTTACACTTAATTTAAAACACTGCATGTTTAGTGGTGGAATTCAACACCGCAATTTGTCTTACAGGAGCGAGGAAGTAAAAATAATTTAAATATAGTCACTCCCCCAAGTTGGGATCAAATCCACAACCAATTGTGGTACAGTCAGACGCTGTCACACAAGACAGACCAGCCTTGACTAAAAATACATACAATTTGACATTTATCCAAAAGATGTATTAAAAAATATTTTACAACACTTTAAGCTATTATTATTTTTTTATTAAAAGAATATTTTTATTTTACCTGTATATTTGTACACAGCACACAATAAACATGAGTATGCCGACAACAATAACATAATTGCAGTAGGTGCGGGAGGCCCACATCACTAACAGTTGTCCATCCTCTTCTTGCCAAGTGCCTTTAGAGAAGAGAAGGCAGTGCCCACTGTAGAAAAATTATACATAGTATTTTGAATCTGACACTAAGCATAAGAGAAATAATAGAGCCCATAATATTTTTTTATTTTAGTGATCACATTTTCATCTTATAAACTAGGCAGCGAAAAATTATAAATAAAGCCAAAACCGGTGAAATAAAAGCATAAAATAAAAACACCCCTTTACTTAGTCAAAACTGTCAAAATATTTTAATACATTTAAAAATACCTCTAGACTATTGGAATCTTAAAATTTAAAAAAAATAATACTATTAATGTTTAAGCTTTATGCTTTAAATATTGTATGTTGATAAATGAATAGTTACCTAAATTCGTCTTGATGCATACTCATAGGCACTGTAATACAAAGCGATAGAATGAGCCCGACCACATAGCCAGCTATCTGACTCAATAACAATACATTTGTTAACGCCATCGTGGAAAAATTATAGAAAAATTGCTTGAATTCCAATGATTGAGTATTTTGTTTATTAACGCGACACTTACAAAAGCAAAAACACAAAATGTACAAATGTCAAAATAGAAAAAAATTGTCAAAGTCAAAATATGAATCAATGATACCATTATGGAAATTACCTGCTGTAATCTATTTTATTTCTCCTGTTGTCTTTAGTATTAATTTTCTAACAAAAAATACTTTAAACTATATCATAAGATTGTACTTTTAGTCTAATTAGATTATTTTATTTTTTATAATATTTTTAGAACTAAGCTTAAGGGTTTAGATAAAAACGAAAAATAAAATGAACATGAAGATGAATAACTAAATGTATCTGTGTATTGCCTGCGAAATTAACATCTCGGCATGTATATTTTGTAAATCTAAAATAAATTTAGCCTAAGTTACTCTTTAAATATATCAGCTACTTGCCAGTGAAAGTTAAGCTGTTCCAGAGATTATCCCGAATCTGGAATACGAAAGTCTATTTGACTTACAGGTAAAGATTATAAAAAAAAACTTATTTTTATGCATCTATAGAATAATGCTTATTTTAATATTACTAACAGATAATTTAAATTTTTTATTTATATTGATTAAGTTGTATCAGAAGCGATATAACGTAATCTTATTCATAATTACTGAACGTAAAACAATATGACAAAATATGTCAATCTGAAAATTGGCAGTTTTGTGTCAAATTTCGAGAAATTGGTCGTTGATGATGTGTTTCTGCCGTCTAAACTGAAAATAAATAACTTAATTATACACTGACTATGTGTCTATTTGTATTTTAACGTAATTTAAGTCAGAAACATGAATTTTAACGCGTCCAGAAACGGTAGGTTTATAAAGCTCAGTGTATCTTTATCACATGTTACAATTAGATTCATTATGACTTAAGACTTTCGTTTTATTAGCCGCTACGTGCGTATAGTACGATTACTGAAGCACACGCTTATTACACTACACGATTATTGTTTATTATAATTATCACTAATTTCCTTGCTATTTTTTTCTTTAACTATAAATACTTATTAAATTATTAATTTAAAGCTTATAGTGACAGCACCATATGAATAACACTTAAATTATTTCTATAAAAGTCGGCCCTGCCGGCGGACCTCGCAAAGCGAAACGAGTGAGTGATGTATCAGCAATGGGTGCCCCATCGCCTACTCCGGCCTTCAGCTCCACACCAGCATATAACCAAGGGTATGCTCCTGCTGGTCCCACACCACCTTACCAACAAGGAATTCAATTAGACCCTGGTCAAGAATTTGTAGCTACAGATCCTAGCGCAAGTAGGTTTATTTGGGTGTATATATTTTGCTATTCTTTTTATTGCCTTTGCCTAGCATATATATTTAACTAAATTGGTAATTTTATTATATGTTTATTTCAAGTTAAACTTATTAAAGTAAGTTTATCAGTTGTTTCTAATTTTAGATCTGACACATCACACATCATTGATAGAAACATTATAATTATGACTATATATAAGTATTAACATTATTTTAACTTATTATATCAGCTACTAACGACAATGTTATGTGATAAATATAAAACCCTACAAATTATTATTAAAAATATAAATATTTATGTTTTAGATTTTGGATACATGGGTGGTTTTGCACAATCTCCAATGCCGGCGCCTGCTAACATAGGCTCTATGATACAGCAGCCTATAATACAGGTAAAATTATCTTGTTATTTTCTAACATAGTGAATATAGTAGGAACTTGTTAGGCCAAAAATATATTTTGTTCTCTGATCTTCAAACCATCACTACCAAAACCTTTATTACTTAAAATCTGTATGAAAAAGTTAAAATAATAATTGAGCTCTTGTAAGCCATTTTGATGCTCATTTCCCTATGGAAATGTGGAAAAATTAATTGGACCTCTGTATCTCGTACAGTATGTCTCATATATAATTGATATACATAAATACTTTTTTTTTATACATAATATGTATTTAAAATTTTGTGGAGTTTTCGAGATCAGATTGATACAACCTCAATAGCTTCTGGTAGGACTTTACAATACTGATTTATATGTTAATTGATAATTTGAAGATGCTTGTGATAGTCTATTTGAATAAAAAATATTTAACAGCTTCATGCTTTAACTAGAAGGAATAAACATAAATAATCATAACATAACCTCGAGTGGAAATCGACCTCACAATCAAACACATTTGCACTGAAAGGTTGTGTATTTAGATTAAGATCTTAACAAAGTGTTTTAAATGAGACTATTTTAAACGAATTTTTATTTTGTTATTGGAATATATATGTTTGAAATTCTAAACTTGTTTTTAAATATAAAATTTGCTTAAAATGTGTAAAAGTCGCAAATATAAAAGCTGTAACCTGGATCCAGGACATGGCCCTGCAGTACGGCAACCAGCTGGCGGCGCAGGGCCGCGAGGCCGTGCAGCGCGAGCTGGGCCGCTTCGTGCCGGTGTCGCGCCTGCGCTACTACTTCGCGGTGGACACGCGCTACGTGTTCCGCAAGCTCGTGCTCATCCTGTTCCCCTACACGCACAAGGTCCGCCTTGGCTTATATCATTGGGGTTTTGAGAATATTTTAGATTTTAATGTTTTAACGTTTAAAAAAAAGCTTTTGGAATGTTGGGTTAAAAAGTAAAGCTTTTGGAATGGCTTTTTTTTAATATTAATAGATATTTACCATAAAGTATTATTGTAAAAATTAGCATTTGACTGTGACACGGTAGAGGAGTCAAGGCATTGCCTGCTACACTTAAACTCAAAGGGCCCCTTTTCTTTCTTTGCTATTCCAATTTATCTTTATATATCAAAATTTGAAAACCCGATAATAGTTCTAGACAGGCTGAAATTTAGTACATTGTAGGGAGGTTTCGCTGTCGTAATTCTCACGCCTAGCGCCTACTTGTGCCACACATACATATAAATAACATATGAATTTTAATATTTTTAAGTATTAAACACTGAGGCCGGTTGTGGCGCAGTGGGAGAGCGTCTGATTGTAAATGCTCGGGAGAGTGATTATATATAAATTATTTTCACTTCCTCGCTCGGATAAAGACAAAGTACGGCGTTGAGTTCCACCACTCAACACGTCATGTCTCGAATTTGGTGGAAAGCGAAGTACGCAGTGTCTCGACACTAGATGCTTTATGTCTACTCTACTATGCGGGATAAAAAGTGTGGAGCTAAAAAAAATAAACAAAATGAATTATTAAACAAAAGTTGTAATAATCATACATATATGAATTTCGACGCAACCGGATCTATAACATGGGATTTAGTGGTCAGAGGACTTGGAAGGTTTCCAAGAGGTTCGAGTCCCGCCGCGTTGAAATATTTGCACAAGTGTAGTGTGCGGTGTGTGGTGTGCAGGAGTGGATGGTGAAGTACGACCAGGAGTCGCCGGTGCAGCCGCGCTACGACGTGAACGCGCCCGACCTGTACATCCCGTGCATGGGGTACGTCACCTACGTGCTGCTGGCCGGCTTCATGCTCGGTAATACCCACGTGTGCTTATTTTCTTTTTTTTTCTTCGCATCACCCCTTTTCCCATATAGCAGGCGGGTAATCGCCAAAAAGCTACAGTATAAATAACATAATTTATCATTTTGTGTAGTTACTATTAATTCTATCTATATTTTAAATATTCTTTGCGTTCGCGTTCACAGCCAGACGCTGTCCCATAGCGCCACTACCGTTCTCTCGCGTATTAATATACTATTATTCTTGTGTAAACAGTATTTGTTAGATTTAAAGTTATAATTTTGCAGTATTCTCGCATTTCCCTGCAAGCAGAGTAGTTAGAGACAGCCTAGTGTCTAGTTACTCTGTTAACTTTCCTCGAATGGGAATCGTGCCCACAACCAATCGCATTTACAGTCAGATGCAACTAGAGCCTGAGATATTTTGTAATGTTCTTATTTAACTTGCTTCAAAGAAACTATCATTTAGAAAAAATATTTAAAAAACTTATAAAAATTTGAACGCAGCGGGATTTGAACCCGTGCCTCTTGTTTACTGTACAAGCGCTCTGACCGCTAAGCCATACGTTCTGCTACCAGCTGCGTTGAATCGGGGTTCGAATCTCGCTGCGTTCAAATTTTTATACGATTTTTTTTTTAAATGTTTTCTAATCCTTAGTGTGGAATAATAGTTTAAAACTAGTATAAAACTACAATTTGTTTGATACACAATAAAAAATAAGAATATTTTAATATTTTCTGCTTACCAAATAAATTCAAAATTCCAGGTCTTCAACAACGCTTCTCCCCGGAACAGATAAGCATACAAGCGTCAAGTGCTCTGGCATACATTATATTTGAAATGGCGCTGTACTTGGCGACTCTGTATGTGACCAGCACGGGACTCACGCTACGAACCCTGGACCTCCTGGCCTTCTCCGGATACAAATACACGACTATGATAGCCAGTCTCCTGGCCGCGCTGGCTGCTGGCCCGACGGGGTATCATTGCGCCTTAGTGTACTGTAGTGTGGCATTATCATACTTTTTGGTTAGTATGAGGTTCAAATTTTTTTAATTAGCACATACTCATTTTTTATTTAAATTTTAAATCAGAGTGAGGAATTGAAAGTAAATTAAATGTTATTTTTTTTAAATAGGAATCGAACCTATAATCATTCCGTTTTCAGTCACATGCTGTCTCACTGAGCACAATGTGCAAATTATATGTTTTAATGTTCAATTTTTTGTAAAAGTCCGAACAATGAGGGTTTTTAACGATTAATCTATGCTTCTAGTATACTGCTCCAGTATTTTAGATTATTGCGTTATTTTATTGAGACAAGTAGACAAAAATTATTTAATTTACAAATTTAATTTTCATTTATGTGTACTTATCTAATATTCTATAGTTAAATTCCCAACATGAAAATTATAATATATAATATAAAATCATAATATTAAACGTAACAATATCCTAAATTACAGGTAAAGACCCTCCGTCTCCAACTCCTCTCAGGGTCCCAAGCAACAGAGCAGTACAGCGGCTACCCCACCAACTATACACCCAACCCGTACGCAGACAACTGGGCGAAACCAGCCAGCGGAACTAAACGCCGCGTGTACTTCCTCCTTTTCGTTGCAATCACACAACCATTACTTTCATGGTGGCTCACGTATCATCTGGTGCCGGCAGCCCGGACACCTGTAGCACCTTTAGTGCCTCCAGCTCGATAGCGGTCCTATGGAATTAAAAAACAGTGTTGAAATTTTATCTTATATTATGTATATTATTATTCATTATTTTCAAAAAATATATAAAAAATTGAACGCAACGAGAATCGAACTCCACTACTCTTGTTTGCCATTTAAACTCTCTGACATCTCACTAAGCCATGCGTTCTACGACTGCGTCTAAGTTATTGTGGGATTGTTACAAAATAATTTTTATACATTTTTAAGTGTTGAATAAGACTTTGAAACCTAAGTAATTGAGACACTCTTAAAAGTACTTACAAGAAATTTTCTCTGTATAATTTCAATATAAGTAAGAAAATAATTAAAAGCACATATATTTACTATTTTCAAAGTGTTATTCCACTTAGGATTAGAAAACAATTTGAAAAAACGTTTTTTATACGTTTTTTCAATAATGTTTTCTAATCCTAAGTGTGGAATAACACTTTGAAAATAGTAAATATTAAAATAAAATAGCAATCTCTCTTGTTAAACGATTATTTCTTAATAATCTTTAAGTAGTAGAAATTTGTAAATATCTCTCTACAGAGATGCTAACAACATAAATAAGTTGTACCAAAACGTATAAGAATTTCGACGCAGCTGGTAGTAGAACGCATGGCTTAGCGGTCAGAGCGCTTGGACGGTATCCAAGAGGCGCGGGTTCGAATCCCGCTGCGTTCAAATTTTTATACGTTTTTTCAAAAATGTTTTCTAAAAGCACATAAATTTTTGGTTAAAACAAAGAACTGAACGCCATATGTTCTTCATAAGTACGGTTTTCATGGCAACTATGTACCGTTTAAAATATTCACTATGGTGCCATGTGACTATATTGAGGCCATCGTGGCGCAATGGATAATGTTTGACTGTAAACGCGATTGGTGGTGGATTCGATTCCGTTAGTGATTCGGTTTAATATTTAAAAACAAAACGCGACGTTGAGTTCCACACTCGATATGCAATATTTTGATTTTGGATAGAAAGCAGTCAGTGGAGTGTCTTGACACTATGTTATCTTGGACTACTCTGCTTAAAGTCAAGTTATGAGTCATGTTTTTTTTTTAATATTAACATTCAATTTCATTTAAAATTTTGTAAACTGATGTAACATACAGGAGGGTTTTTTAAAAGTTTCAAATCATTGTTTTGTATGGTTTAAATATAGAGGAAAGATATTTGCCGTGTTTAAAAAAAATAATTGAAAACTACAGAATATTAAGTAATTTTTAGAAAAATTGAAATATTTTTGTATCAAAAAAAAAAGCTTTTAAATTCTCATACATGGTTGAATGCAGTCGGAATAAAGGTTTTTTTCCTTTTCAAATTTCTTTAATTGAGGCTTTTTCTTAATAGTAATTCCTTATTCGCCTTTAATAACAATCAATTTAAATTTTAAAATTATATTTGATTATAATATTTTTTTAGAAATAAAAAAAAGAAATCACATTAAAAGTTCTTTGGCTAATATTCGCGACAGATAACTATATTTTTTACTATTGTATATTTTATCTGTGGTTCATGTCAATTTCACTAAATTTGATATTTTATCAGTAACAAAATTCACACATTCTTTTCTTTAGTTTTAATATTGTTTTTTTTTGTGTCTGGTAGTATATGTTTAACTTAATATAATTTCAAAATATAATTTTTATTCAGAATTAGATCTGTTTGTGGCATCTTTTGTAGTTTTCATAATAACGTAAAGTACATTGTTTTAATTTTTGTCATTTGTATACTTTATTGTTGCTTTCGGTAAATAATAAAATTTATCTAGGAAAAATATATACTAATATACTAACAGTGACAATATAATGAATAATTTGCCCTTTTTAAGTAAGAAATACGGTTTTATATATATATATATATATATATATATTTCGATTCACCATAAGTTGCTATCTTTTATGGAGCGATATACTACACTACGACTATATTATTTGACACGGGGGTCGCTTATTCCCATCTCGGGTGGTGTAAATATAAGATCATAGTAGACATATGTAATCTACCATATAACATGTCTCAGAACAAAGTTTCCTTAGTTTTTATCTTTTATTTAAAAAAAAACCATACAGCTCATAGAAAATATTTGTATAGAAAAACTCATCTTTGTTTTCTTCGATGTCCATTTAGGCGTCATTTTAGTTTTATTTATTTTAACCGGAGCAGCATTTATTTAAAACATCATTCCCTCCAATAGCATTCGAACCCAGGACTACCACGTGCATTATATAAATGGAAAATGTATCTTTTTCAGATATTAAATTTTGATATCATTACTTTATAATACAATATAGGAAAGCGAGGTGGTGTTGTGTGGGTTGGCGGAGTCTGACTTAAACGTATGTTGAAAGTGTATATAGAATATAGTCAACATATGTGTTTGTACAGCTTTTATATGATCACTACATAATATACGGTTGTGTCCTACATTTGTGTTTTTTTTTATTTAATTATAATGGTGATTTATTTGATAATTAATTTTCCAATGTGTATTTTTATAATATTAGGATTTTTCTACAAAAATCACACCATACTGTATTGCGTTGTGTACCTGGTCATCCTTACGAGGAGAATTGGTATGTGTGTTCTATGGAAATTAAACCAAGTGAGTTTGAAGTCGGTCGTAGCGCAGTCGAACAGCATCTGAATGTAAACGCGATCGGTTGTGGGTTCGTTTCCCACTCGGAGAATTCGGAAAAATCTTTTCATTTACTCACTCTGGTAAGACAAAGTGCGACGTTGAGTTCCACTACTCAACACGCATTGTCTCGAATTCGGTGGAAAGCAGAGTACGGATTGTCTTGACAGATACTAGGTACTTTCTGTCTATTCTACTATGCGGGATAAAAGGGTGAAGCTAAAAAAATAAACCAAGTGAGAATTTTTTTAAGCAAACAAGATCAAGAGAGATGAAACAGAATAGAGTTGCGAGGTTTACTTTAAACGAAATTAAACAATAACACATTATTTTATTTTGCTCATTCTGGTTGACAGATCAAACGTGATGGTTGTGTAAAGATGTACACGAAAAGTTGTACTTAGTTTTTTCAGGTTCACGTTTTGCTCCCCACAGAGTATTCGGAGAGAACCTAGTGTCAAATAAAATGTTCGCTTTCCTCCCGAAATAAAAACGGCATGTTAAATGGCGGAACTCAACACCGCGCTAGTTTACCATCAGACGCTATTCCTCTGCGCTATGAAGGCCTCGACTTACTTTTAAATCGCAACTGAGTTGACTATAACAAATTTTAATTACATTATTATTTCTTGCTCCCGGTTTGTGTGAAATAATTCCAATGAGTACTGTCGCAACGAGGCAACTTTGCAAAATTTATGTCAAAGTTATAAAAATATTCATAAAAAAATACAGTAGCTCGAAAGTGAGTTGTGCTCGAACATTTGTCTAACATAAGGCATATCTTCCACAAAATATACTCCAATGAAAAAAATTGACGTGAAAACCGACGTATACCGATTTGGACTAATATGTAGAGAAACTCCAAGAGCTCCCTTTTTTAAACAAAGTGAATATGTAGTTATATAAAGAAAAATATTAATAAACTAAAAAATGTTTTAATTACAACCTAAATGGAAATTATACATTATACTAAAAACATATTTTTTGAAAAGGCAAATCATAACTACATTGTTGCTGATTGCATTGCTATGCGGGATAGAACATGAAGCATAAAAAACTCAAAAAAAAAAAAAATAACATAAAACGTTGAGACATTTACAAAACGATGATTTCCAGTATGTTACATTATTATATTATTTGCGTCCGCGTTCAAATCCTTTCACAGTTTACTTGGTTATTACTTAGCGTCCCATTAATTCGCCGTGCTGGTGCCCCTCGTGCTGCAGACAGTGGACCTTGGAGCAGTGCCTGGGGATATACTACCCAAGTGAGGGTTTATGTTCACGTCGACTATTTAAGCGTCTCTCTCTACCTTACCAAGTTTGAAAAGATCCTGTGACGTTATAAACTGATAACCGTTATATAGAGGCCTGATCTCCTTTAGTAAATTATAAGGAAATAAGCATACATCTTTCGCAGATTTCCTAAATATATTTATTTTAAGACACTGCTGATAGTTTCTTTGGTTATGATTTCAAGTTTAATTATTTTTTTGTTTTTTTCTCTCTCTCTCTAGCGGTTAGTTTTTTGCAAACCAATAGAGTTGTCTGAGATAAATAACTAGCGTAGGTATCCCACTACCGACGCCAGTAGTTGTGTAGGCAGAATTTATTGTTCAAACACTTACTATGATTAGTCTTCCAGACCATGTATATTATTGTATTATTTAAAACGGATATAAGGTCAAAAATCTTGCGCATATATCAAGAACGATATTGTAATATTTCTTAAGACATACCATGAGAGTGCGTGGAGAGAGTTTGTACTCTACCATTAGGCAATCTTACATATCAGGAAACAATAGACATTGCTTAAGAAGTTTGAAGGTTTACTTCTTCTACTTCTATTATAATAATACGCTGTGAACGCACCTCTTTACGAAAATTACGCGAAATATGAAATTTTGGTACATTTAATATTTCAGTTCGCGTTGAAAAAAAATGTAGTAGAGTAAAAATTTTATGAAATATAATAATAATGGCACAATGAAATTTGTTCGACGTAGGTACACTTTTGTATAAGCTAGCATGTCTCATACAAGTTGCCAAGGCAACGCGCATTTTACGTGTCAACAGGCCTTGTGATAACTTAGTCAAGCACTAAAAAGTTCTTATTACTGGCTCTAGTGGTCCAATAATACGTTTCCACCTAGGTTTATGCTCTGCCCCTTGCTGGGGAGTCAGTGAGAACAGATCGTTAAACGCTACGGTTACTGCATACTTGTTCCTTGTCCAGACTCATCAACCTCTTCACGAAAACCTTATCCTGTGAGGTTCTACCACTACTATGAAAATAGCATATTGGTCTTGAAATGTTTTTAAATGAGTTCACTTTGTCACTGAGAGGCGTAATTCTACAATGTAAACAACGAAATTATTATGAATTCACAAAATATCCAAAATATAAAGAGAAGTACGGAGTGTCTTGGCACTAAGTACTTTCTGTCTGCTATGCGGGATGAAAGCGTGAAGTTAAAAAAGAAGAAAAAATAATAAATCTGAAGTTAAACTTACTAAGTAAAAATTCATTTTTTTTTAATAATTAGCTATAGGTGTACGTAGTATGCCAAGACAAACATAGTTCACTAACTATGTATACATTAAATCAATTACAACAAGCATGTTAGATTTATGGTAAGCATACTAATTATATGACGCTGACATTAATGTTTTCATATCAAGCATAAAAACCAACAATCTATTTGTAGTCTCAGCCAGTCACACTGTGTCGTATTTCAGTCGACGGAGTGTCTTGACACTAAGTTGTCTCTGACTACCCTGCTATGCTGGATAAAGCGTGAAATTGAAAAAGCTTTAGAAATAATATAGGTGAACATTTTTAAAATGTTATTATTAATTAAAGCGCGAATCTTTGGACGTCGTATGATTAAATGCGAACGAAACATTAATAATATATCGTATTTAGGCAAACGATAGGAAAATAGTATATTTATCCAAATATTTGCTAGCTTTTTTCAAAAACCATAAGTAATACAACAGTTAATATTAATACAAAATATAAAATATATATATACTTTAAGATCTATGTAGATACATACACATATATTTACTTGAAACGGAACAATTGTTTAAAAATATAAAGCTACGAAGCGCCAAAATTAACATAAGTAACATTCACAATGTAAATAATTTTGTGGCTTTCAAATAAAGTGTAGCTTTTCTAGTTTTAATTAGGCGTATGGGAGGTCAAAACATGAACACTGGAGCCTGGGGGCTAATTCAGAGTTATCTTGAATAGGGCAAGCCCGGCTGAATTGCCTGAATGGCCCATTTTATTTTTTTTCATTGTGCGGAGAGCACTGCGCTATTTGCGTGCGACAGAGAGCAACGAACCTTGACCCAGTTTTCTATGTAGGTGGCGAGTTCGCGCCATATTTCAAAATCACTGAACAACACATCAACTACGTTTAATTACTTGTAAAGAATGTATTTGCGAACTTTTCAGCTATTTGTTAACAGATACATGTTAAAATTTAATACTTTTATTATTTTGTAAACAAGTAATGGTGTATTAATGTTATAATTCTGATATATTTGATGAAATGCTCCGAGCTGCGTATTGAGATTTGGTGGTTACTTACAGTTTTTATTGTTAACTTAAAATAATATTCGATCAATAAAATGAGTAACAAAAGTAATGTATATCGGTTTTTATAATCGTATGTTAAATAATGCATGATTACATGAGCTGTGTTTTATTTTAGAACAAAAAGTGGCGCAAAAACTAGTTCAACAGGAGTGAAGTTTGCGCGAACACTGATTGGCCGAACGTCGAACGACCTTGCATATTTTTTTCTTGATAGGGATGTACAGTTACAGTAAATATTTGTCGAGTATATAATAGTTGGTAGAGTATACTCGTATAATGTATTTAACATTGTCGCTAAAAAAGAATCATTGCTTATTATTATCTATTCTGCTATTATTATCTCCAGTTCAGTGCTTTATATGTGGTACTCCTAGTAGAGTAGAGCGCAAATACTTATTATCTTCAGTACCGAGTTTAAAACAATTTAAAAACCTCACTTTTTAGTTGAACTTTATCATATGAAATATTTTCTGATATTCATTTTTTAAAATATTATAAATAGAAATAAAATTTATCTCAAAAAATTAAAATCCCATTGGAATCTTATTGGATTATTTTATTGAATTCTTGTTAGAATCTGTTTCATGTACTAACATTATCATGCTGAGTATGATATGTATTTCAAACTATCAATAAAAATGAATATATTTGTAGTGAGTGCGTGGTGCGTCCCTAGTGTAATCAGCTGGTCGCTGTCAACAGAGCGGGGCAGGGCTGCCAACGTGCGGCGAGCACCCGCGGCAAGTTCACTGCGAGCGTGCGCCACAACAGCCGCAGCGCTCGGCGCAGTATCGACAAACCTTCACATTACATTTAGACGTAATAACTATAGTGTCACTTCTCCTCTTATATTTTACCTATTACACCATTCAACATTTATATTTCATTCGTTCTAGTAGATTTAGTGTTGAGTGTATCTTATAATATATCAATAATGTACAGTGCCGCATCTTTACACGCATTCTGAAGCAATTACGTAATGGGAATTATGCTAGAGAGGTTTATAGTATTGCCCTGAAATTCAACATGGCCGCTGACACGGGAATGGACACTTGCCCCAGTCCGGAGATCACGGACTCCAGAAAGCGACCCCTCGACGGTGACTCGGAAAATGGGGACGTGAAGAGGTCCCACTTTAGCTCCGGTGAGTACCCGCCCGCCGCGGCGGCCGCTGTTTTTGCTCGATTGCGTATTTGGCAAGTAAAGTTAACATTGACATAGCGAGTCGACCCTGCCGTACATACCTATACGGCCGTAGACGAGATTCTTATCAGAATGTTGCGCTCTTATCACTTTGACCTATTTAATGACAATAATATAGCGATTTCGATTTTAATGAGTCCTAATATTGTAAAAACTGTTTTGATAACAACGAATAGAGCGTACAGTGTAGAGCCAGGATTTTATACTGTAATTGTCGATAAATGACATAAAAATAGATGTTTGTATTATCGAAGTGGATAACGCGCGCGCCGTTTTCCTTTATATATTAATTGATTGAAATGAATGCAATGTTAAAAGTGAGTCGTTGTTTTTTAGTTCAAGACTTGGTGACGGCCTTGCCACTGGCTAACGGCCATGGCAATATAACGTCTCATTTCGGTGAGTCGTCACAATAATTATGTTCGCTCCTCATCGGCTTTGTGGTTTTTGGTGGCGCGCACGCTCACGCTCACGCTCGTCGCCACCTGAAGCTCACTGCTCGCGCACCTCCACACCTCGGACAGCCCCAAGAGATACACACTATTTGAGGCAACCAAAGAGTTGTATAACAAGTTTAATCAATAATGAACCTGAGCAAAATAGCAGTGAGCTGTCAGACTGAGCTGGCGTAGAGGTTAGCGTTTTCAGTAAACATGCCTCTGTGAGCCTCTACCTAGCCTCACACCCACTCATGGCTTAGTCGTACCATTGTCGGTGTGTTCATATGTACAGACATTACTATTAGGATCATTTGCAAATCTTCTTGAAATTTTATTTCACATCTGATTGCTTTTATTAGCTTTTTTATTATTTGAAAGTCATATCAACTAACCTGTCGGATTAACATTATTTGCATATATATACTACCCATTGATTTTTTTTTAATAATGTCACAGTATTTAGGTTTAGCGCACGGTATAATTGTAAGAAATTTAGTTGTAAATTACATATGTTAAGTGAATTGTGTTGTGTGAAGGTAATGGCAAGGTCATTGTCGTTGTGTAATGAGGAATGCGACTCCCACTTTGAACTCTGTCGCTTCAAACTTAGATGTGGTTATTTTGTTGTGTAACTCCAAGGTTTATGGTTGTTACATCCAATCGTTGCATTGTTTACAGACTGCTATCTTAAATGCATCTCAACTGATACACTTTGAAACCATATTGTATATTTATTTCTCTATTACAATTTTATGTTGATGGTCTGAAGAGTTTTTAATTAGTTTCTTTTCTTATATCATGACTTCTGGAATATTAATGGTTTTCTACTTCTTATATAGTTCTAGGGTATTATCTTAGTTTTATTCAATTCATTATTATTGATTTAGCTGCATATTACTAAATAAAATTATTTAAAAACATTATTAGCTGCTGATGTCATATTCAATTACAACATTGTTACAAATACTCAATCTTAAATGTCAAGGTGGAGTATAAATAATAAAAAAATAATGACTCTATCATTCACAGGTGAAGGAAAATATAAGATTTTGTTTAGCCTAACTTCAACTTATATATCTTGAAACTATTATAATATATAATCCTAACGGCTCAGTAGCTATCCAACCGCTCAATGGTCTTGGGTTTGAGATATACACTTTCGCCAGTGTTTTATATTCGGTAATTTAAAAAAAAAACGTATCTTTGCATTCATTCTCGTTCATTCATCGGATCCTATTGAAGTCTTCTTAGCATTTTTATCTTTCTATTCGTACAAATTGATTGTTCTAAATCACAATGCAGAGAGGAAGCTAGATTGTGTGGGCTTATTATGCTTTTGTCATGTTATCTTATCAATAGAGTACATATTATACTTGCTCGTCGTTACGATTTGGAATATATATTTTTTTATATTAATTCTTTACTTGAAGCCATCGTGGCACAGTGGGACAGCGTCTGACGGTAAATGCGATTGGTTGTAGGTTCAATCTGAACTTGGAGAAATTTATTATATGTAATTATTTTCATAATTCAGACTTTTGACTAGTCTACTCAAAGAGCGGTGGTAAAATTCATCGTTCAACACGTGAAAAATCGAGAACGGAGTGTTTTGTTACTAGTTCTATGAGTACATGTAAAAGAATAACGCTGAAAACAGTGAAAAAATATAATAAAAAAAGTAATTTATGTGAAATTTTTGGTATTTTTTTAAGTATTACTGCTATAATGACCGATATGCAATTCCCATATTATTAAAGTCTTTGATTTTAATTAATTCTTATGAATATAATAAATTTAAAAAACAATTTGTACTTGTAATCTAATGATACTATTCTCTTAATTCCACATTATCATTAGTAAATTAATTACTTAATCGATTTGTAAGAGGCAAGCTCTAAGTCGCTTTGGACATGATAAGAACAGGAATTTTTTTAAATTAACCTAAAGGAAATTTAACACAATTAAACCAAAAATGATAATGTTCTGCTTCTTACCTTTTTCTATTCTTTAGCTTTTATCATATTTAATTAGGATAGGCAAAGAGAAAGCAGTGTTAAAGCACTCCATTCTCTCCTCTCCGTCTCTGAATTTACGACATTACCTGCAGTGTAGTGTATTATATCATACTACAATATTACCTTAATAACACAGATGTTAATAAAATTAGGTTATACAGAGTCAGTTCTCTACCATTTTGTTATTGTAAAATTTTATAAAGTAAATTCTACTCGTAATAAGTTTTCAGCGGTAGGGTTGTCGATTTAATTAAGATAATACACACGGTTCTATTATCATTAAAAATATATGAACATTTTTACATTTACACTTCACAGTAAATAGTGCTGGAAAGAAAAATATTCGATGTTTTGCTTTGTTCTTTACGATGACTATATTTTTAAGAAAATTAGTTTTTACGGTTCTTATTGTTACAGTATAATTTTCATATATTTGTGTTTAATTTTGAAAATTGAACTAGTAATAGTAGTTATATGAAAGCTCGTCGTAATTTTTAATAAAAATCGATTTGATTGTTCATTATTTTTTGATTAAAATAGGAAAATAATCGAATAAGAATCTAATAGGATCTATATAGATAAAAAAAATATATAAATTTTGAACTAGTGAAAGCAGATAATATATGTAATTCTCATTCTTTTAGCGTGTTGGATTGTATTAGTACAAATATTTTAATCGAGTCGAGTAAATGCTGTCTTATTGGTCTACTAAATTTCATCTTTTTATGTCCGGTAGTTTCGGCTGCGCTTTGTCTGTCACCTAAATAATAAAACAAGATTCATTTTTTTTTCAAGACACTGTACACTCTGGGTAGCCTTCCTTTGGGTGGAACACAACGAAATGACAATAATTAAATAAAATTATTCCCCCGAGTGGGAATTGAACCCACAATTGTGTTTACACCCAGATGATGTACTGGAGAATTTTAGTAATACAATTACATACATATTTCGGTTTTATAAAATATATTCTATATTAACGATATCCTAATTACTTTGAACATGAGTGACACGTCATGAGCGGTAACCAATTAGATGGCAATTAATGTAACGTTTCCATTTAATGACTTTTAGTAGTATCTGTGTAAATAGTTAACGTATACACTATCAAAATGAGTGTATAATGGTTTAAACTGTAAACTTTATTCGATGATTGTGTGTTATTTCAATGTTTTAGTTTATATTGTACGAGTAGACTACCTTTGGCATTGCTTGCTTTGTTACGGAGGTCAACGACGAATCGGAAGTTAATTATATATGATAAATATACTTGAAAGTACGAAAAATGATAAAAAAATATAAAAAAACAACTTGATTTCCGAACATAGACTTATCTAATTTGTATATCTGAAATATATTTCAAGTATTAATGTTCCTAAAATTAAATTCGAACCTTTAATACAAAACACGTTCAATATAGTCTCGTTTCGTCTAAACCTTAATGGTGTCGATAATCAATATTTTAACATATTTTAAAATTGATAAGTTAAAAAAAAATAATTTCCGAAGAACGTATGTAAACAAGTATACGTACTTTACAATTCTTATAATTTTTTAATTGATTGCCTTATAAAAATGTACAGATCGATTCTACGTTTACTTCTATATCGTACGATTAAAAACATCCATACATATCAATGCTTACTTGAAATCAATGGTTACAGTTCTAAAGCCTGAGCTTTATTGAGTCTGAAAAAGTGTAATTCAGGGTAGATCAAAGGCTAAACAAATAGACCCTCGTTTCTCGCCCGTTTTTTTTTGTTCATATCTACGTTCTCGAGACGGCGCCGGCTTAGTTTTGGATTTGAAAAGAATGTTACACAATAATTGTTATATTTTTTCAATCTTTCGTAAGATATATATATATATATATATATATATATATATATATATATATATATATATATAAGTCAGTAGTAGTGTCATGACACTCTGAACTTCGCTTTCCACCGAATTCGAGACATTGCGTATTCAGTGGTGGAACTCATCGCCGCACTTTACCTTATCGTATATATTGAGGAAATGACATTAATTTTATTGTAAACTACTCCCCCGAAAGGGGATCGAACCCAGAACCGATCGCGCTTATAGTCAGACGCTGTCCCATTGCGCCACGACCGGATCTCATTGCTTTAATGATTTTTTTAAATATTGTTATAAAAAAAATGTAACTAACACATCTCTATATAATCTTTGCTAATTTTCATACTTACCTTCGCGTATTTTTTGCCAAAAGAAACCTGAAATGTTAACTAGCGTAATAATATATTATACAATTCTTAATACAATAAGATCAACCTTTAAACTTTCTATTCATTGTTACCATAGTATTCGTTATCGTTTTATTTGACATATTTTCTCTTATTTTCATCGTGGAGTAAATTTTTGCATAGATAAAGAACCAAAGTCAAAGTCAAAGTACCTATTTACGTGTTCCCTTTATTGTACACGATTATTTTGACTTTATTGAATAACAACACGTTTCCTTAGCAACGTGTATGTCAGTTTATGCAAACGTAATGTCAACAACCAATTTGAGACGTGTTACCTTTATTTTATTAATTTATTTTTTTATACATTATTTAAAAAAATATAAACATTTTGCTTTCCTCTATATAAACCCTATATTTCATGCTTCTCGTAAAAAAAGAATACTAAAGTTCTTTCTTAAGGTTCTTGTAAAGTTTATATTAATAGATGAATTTTAATACCATTCCTGATAGCTTATATAAATATATAGGCGTTATTAGAATTGTTATTCGGTTTGATTGATTACCTTACAACAATACGCTCAGCCAGGAGTGTACGGTGACGGCAAACTGTCAACGTTTAAATTGCTATTCTGTGTTATAACGCGAAGCTTCCAATTACACGAGGTTTGGTGAAATTAATTTTTATAATAAATAATTTTTATAATAATCGATTTTATTTGACAATCGAATTAAATCGTGTTTATATAGAACTTAATAATATTTTAAATGAAGCAAGTCTCATTTCAGTTATTTAAGTTAGCGTGTAGCGTTTTCTAGGGAATGATTGCGGCTAAAAATTCCACTTACATATTCACTACTTGCCTTGTCGATGCGTATAATACTGAGTGCGTTAGGAACACGTATATCATTTAAAGTCAAAAGCTTACGTATATCAGCGTATTGTTCGACAACGTATTTCTAAAGAATTATTTAAAAAAAATACTTAATAAAAATACGTAATCTCTACTCTCACAAAGTAATGTTTATCCGAAAAAAAACATGATTTGGTTTTAAATGACTTATTATTTAGTATATAAAGTTGAATATATCGACTCGATATATCGTTAATATTTATAAAAGGCTTATAAGCAATCGATATTATGAGTGAAAACGCTTCTCTTATAATATATTTAGGCTTATCCGCTAGACAAAGTTGTCACATTACACCTAAAACCTGCGTATTCATCCGGGAAATGGGCTCGTTTGTCTTGTCAGGTACAGGGCACTGTTACGCCTCTAATGATCATCCTAGGCTTTTGGTAAGTTATTAGTAGGAGAAGAGCGAGTTTCTGGAGTAATGGACTGAAAATATTAATTTTTCTAATGTTTTGAAGTACATGACTTACATTCTTTATTAATATATTATATTGACTGCAAGCCTACTAGAAGAGAGTAAGCAAGTAATATAAGGTATTCCATATTCCAGTTTCTATATGTTTTGGAACCACTATTGTAGACTGTATCCAACACCAAGCTTTGTCTAACTAGACCGGGAATAAGAAAATATTTTGAAATATTAATTAGCCTCGCCCTATTAAATCACCCACATTATATATTCAGTCAGATCTTTTAATTATACCACATTGTTTTCTTATTTATGATTTTCAAAAATATCTAAATTAATTCCATTTAAGAATATAACACGAGTAGAAGAGAATTAAAGTAAAAATTGTTAGCGCAACTTAGCAAGCTAGTAAGAAGTTAAAGCAGAATTTACGCTGGGTCTAGACCACAAAAGTTCTAAATGGGTCAGAGAAGGCGTTGGCGTTCAATTTGTATTTAACAGACGTTCTTAGAGCGCAAAAGAAACCGTACTGCTCTTGTAATGGAACATTTCTGATGACATAATTTGTGAGGACTTTCTGCTCTTATAAATTTCATTCTTTCCCAAGTAGCATTGCTAATGTAACCAACTCTCAGGATTACGCGAATTCATTAATAACATCCTACACAGATTATAACACTCTATTTTATTTAATTATTATAATAATAAGTATTTATGAATTTAGCAAAATAAGTCTCAGTACACTTAGTGTTCAAGTAACATTTGATAAGCGCTTCTGTTTCTACTCGTTGGACACGCGTATTTCCAATCTTATCGCTATCAGGCACGAATGTCACTTATCTCAAGATATCGTTACATTATAAAGCAATTTGTGCTATCTCCATCGTCAAATACTCAACTACAATGCTTCCTAGATGAAAGCAAATACTCTTTTTGTTGAACACTTTGTGCTATTTGCTTATATTATCATATTAAAGTGATAACTCGTTCTATAATAGAATTTTATGTCTTGGAAATATATATCGATGTATGTAGATGCCATGTGTATCAATACTAAAAAATTGAAATTACAAGACAATCACGTTTACTTATTTCAATGTATTCTATTTAATCGTTATACAATACAATACACTGACGCATTTAGAGTGCCCACTCAGAATGTGCCATTCAAACTATTACGCCCCTACGAGCGTATACAGCGTACAGATATCTCTTGAACAACTCTAAGGCAATTCCTTAGAGACAAAAATGCAATGTCCAAAGTCTGTTGCCAGGAACCTCTCCGATCTGTTTGTGAATTGTAATAAATGTGCATTATCAGTGGGGCGCAGCCGGTGGATAAATAGCAAATGGTTTTTTTTAAATAGACAAGAAATTGTATGTATGTGTACATTTTTTTTTATTTAAATAAGAAGTATCCTCAATATACATTATTGTGTAAGCTACAATGATAGTTATTTGAAATTTCTGAAATGAACCAGATTCTTGACGATTCCTATATGTACATAGACCTAAAGTGCCCGAACAGTGAAAAGAAGCTGATGTTTTTAGCAAAACTTGTTTGAACGAGAAAGAGGTTTTCGCTCCAAACCGTCCAATTAGACGAAGAGCCCGATGCACTAGTTTTTAGATTTAGGCTTTAAAAATAGACGCTATTCTACTATTTTTCTTCGCTTTTTATTTTATGCTGCAAGGAAATTATAAACTTAAATATTTTAGTAGGTCACTTGGATTTTACGTTAAGGAAACTTAAATGTTATTACATAAATATATTATTTGAAATGTAACATAACATATAACGTATACCCTAAAATAATAATATATTATCGCCTCCTTTCAACAGTAATAATATTTTACGTTTATTGAACTTGATTATCAAAAATAATACAGAATCAAAGTTGTTACAGTCTACTAAAACAACTTCCATTAAGATCAAAAATATACAAGAGTTTTGTATAGTATCAATAATGATACTTTCATCAGTATCTTCGTTTTTGTAGATTGAGTTATAGCAAAGACTTTTGGGAAATAAACTTTTGTTGATTTTACTGTGGATTCCTCGAAGTTGTACGCTCTCGCGTAACTTCGTATCTCATATAATTGAAATTAATTTACTTGTGTATCAATTAAGAAAATAATTTTAATTGTTTTAGCAAAACTTCATCTCTTTGCCTATTTCCATTTTCTTATTGATATTCTCTAACTTAAATATTTGCGGATATTTAAAAAAGCTATTTATCGTTTAATTTAATCGACATATGACCTGGGAGTTTCCTGTAGCCGTAATGTTAAACTGGTTATCAAAACTGTAGACTTCTGACTGTTAATGAGAGGAAATTTGATGAAAAATAGCATAAATTCCTTTAAATATTATCAAAATCACAACAACATGACATATATACCTTATTATATACTAACGAAAAAGCTATATTTTTACCTGCCTACCTACCTAAGTTACTTGCTTTTGTATAAAACGTGATGAGCGTTTAATATTTTTATCTTCCGCATTCCAGTAAGGCCAAACAAATGTAAATAAAATGTCCAAGTAACATCTATCGGAAGCCTCGATCAGAACATACAAATTAATTTAAATTCAACGAGCGTACCGCGGGTAGTAATCGTGTACTTTCGTTTTTATGGGTACTCACTGTGCTCACTTGTGCAATATATTTCGCTGGATATTATTCTGAATGAAGTTTACATTGTTATAACAGTATTGAATTTGATTTTTACTTCCTAAAGTACCTGAACGCTGACATATTTGGCAAAGAGCTCTAAAAATTCTTGGCTGCGACCGATCTTTACGTTATCTTCATAATTGTGCTAGTTTCTACAGGATTATACTATTTTACCTTCAAGAGCGTCAGACTAGATTCTAAGCCGTTGTGTAAGGCGTTTATTTTATGATCTTGAAACTCTTAGGACTTCGTAATACCATACAAGTAAATCTTAGTGTTTATTTGCATTATTCATTCGATGTTTATTTGTATAAAGACATCGCCTTCAAAGCGCTACCTTGTCGCAATGCTATTCATTTTGTGTGCAATTGTTGTAAATGTACCACCGTTAAAGTTTACGGTCAGATTAGCAACAAAAACCCCCTCGAACACATTAAAGTGGATGATGATACTTTTGAGCAAACGCGTAACAACCCGTAATGAGTGGTTGGCGCCGAAACCTATTTCGAATTTCTGTTGACTTAGGCTCGAGCTTGCACCTTCAGGACGTGTTTACTTCAATTTCGGTGTCGCTCGTAACTGCCAGGCAAATGTTTGGTATAAACTTCACCTGAATTCGCTTACGTTTGCTGTTACGTATGTCGTAATCGTGACTGCCACCTTGTAAAAACAAACGTACACGTAATACACCGTGCCTTCGAATATAATATTTATAAACTAAGTCTTTCAATATCATTATATTTATGTAAATACGTATAATATGTTTTATAAATGCTGTTTTTGTAAATACCTACATCGGTTTTATAATATGTATATAATTATTGTTTTATTTGTACATTTTACTTGGTTTTCATAAAAAAAACGTTACTTGTTCCTTTGCGTTTTGCTAAATCGACTCGATGTAGAACGGCTTGTAAGTTTGGTGCAATGCGGTTGAGATGTTTTTCGGGGACATGGGAGGGGCTCCCGACTTGGGCTTACTTAACGTCGATAACTCAGAATTCAGTTATACTTGTAAGGATATATACGTATGACCCATTTGCAAAAGCAAAGTGATGCTCAAGTATGGTTTACGTAAATCTAGTCATACATACTATGTAGACTTACTTTCCCTTTCATAAGAGTAAGCCTTTTGGTGCAATGCGGTTAAATTTTTCTGTTGCAAAGCGTAGAGTCGTGACTTGTGTTTTCTGGCCAACATCGATAGCGGGCTTTGATAACTCGTATGTCAGTTATCGTTTCTACGAGCAATCATGCATGACCCGTTTTCGGTCGATTTACGCTATTTGTGGGCGTACATTGCGTGATTTAAAAATATGGGCCATGTATGACCTAACTCCGGTTAGAGAGCGGCCGATCCGGGTCCGATATGGAATAGATTATACACAAAAGGGTCATTTAAATTCTAAATGTGTGTTACCTAAAGTTTTGCTACGTTTCTCTTATTTAAAAGAATACATTTACAAATGGAATGTACGGTGTGGCAGTTTTATTTTTTCCTTGTTGATTTTATCTTTTCTATTATGTTTACCTTCATACTTAAATTTAACTTCAAAGAAAATTAAAGTAAAATATTTTGGACAAAGGGTTGAAATGTACGCGTTTAGTATGTGGCACTCCTCCTTTTTTTTCCTTTTGCAATATTGTCGCTGTAGATAAAAAGGTTTTATAATGCTTAAATAATGTAAGGAGCTTCGCCCGTGGCTCACAAAAGGGTGCGGAGGTCAGATGCCAGTAATTGTTTGCGGTCAAACTATTTAATATTAGGAATTTAGGTGCGTTACGACATTATGTAAATGTTTCCATCATATTAAATATTTATACAAGGCATGCAGCTTTACCGCGTAGAGTTGAGTGACTTTATCATCTCATATGACCCGGTTATGATTTAAAGCATAATGCTGCAACCTCCCACGAAACTACAAGTCTTTTGTGCCAACGTAATGGTCTCCCGAGGGGAATGATTTAGTGTCGACTAACAAAAGAAATGCGGAATTCTGGGGCGGAATTTTAAAATTGAAGATGAAATAGCCATTCTATTGAAAAGCATCAACTGAAGTCGACGGTCTGCGACGTTTTTAATCATTTAAGAAAACGAAACCGTGTAACGTCTTTTGTTCTTATAACGTTTTTAGTATTTTTCGTTAGGAAAATCTGGAATAGTAACTTTTGCTTGCTCTGACCTGTTCCAATTAGTTTAAAAAGGATCCCTTTGTGAAATATTTAACGTTCTTTCCTCAAAGTTCTGACGGTGCTGACTTTTTGAGATATTTCTTAAGACGTTGATGAATTGTTTAGATTTACGTATCGCTTTATCCCGAGACCCGCTATTTATCAGCGAGCTTCAGTCATTTCTTATAGCCAACCTTAAGTGCTAGATATTATCACTAACTTTTATATATTTATAAATGTTTTATTTACAACACTTATATTACTTACAAAGAGTACGCAGAAATAAATGGTATTACTTGGAAATTCATGTCATCTCAATGCAACTGGAACATGCCCTACTAAGTTGTAGTATTAGACTGTGGGCTTAAATTGAAAACTGGGGATTATTTTTCATTGTAATACCGATTCGGTGTTGAGTTCCGTTATTCACCAAGTTATATGTTTTAATATGCGGTAAATGTTGAATGTAGAGACTCTTCATTTAACTACAAAATAATTCATATAAAACAAAAAATACATGACGTTTATACTATTAAATTAAAATGGTATCAAGTTCATATAAATGCGGTTAGATGAAAGGGAAAGTAGAGCTTGTAAAGCGGTCGACCACGTGTTTACCCGAGCACGTGCTAAAATAAGGAAAATATTTGCTCTGTATTAAATGATTTTTTTTTATCATGTACTTGTCTACGATAAATGTAGAGACCGGTCAAATAAGTCGTTTCTTGTCATATCTATCATATTTCTTGCAATAATTTTAGCTAGAATTAATTTAATTTTATATTATGAAATTATAATTTAACCTTATAATTCTTTGCGAATCTGTTTTCAATGACCATACAGTCAATATCTAATACTATGGGTGGAAATATAGTTAATGACGTAGTACATTCACTCTGTATTGGATGTGCGTGTTGTTAAATTTTTACAATACAAATACTTGATACAAGGTAAGCGCATCGTCATTCTGATTTGTTAATTATGATGATTTAATAACTTTAGGCGGCTCGCAGACCAATACAACGTTATATAACAGACTCATATTATACACTAGTCATATAATTTGGTTTCTTCTAAAGTTTAAAGTTCTTTACTTAGAAATTATGGAAATTATTAACAAATACTAGAAGCATTCGCGTATTTTTAAACCGAATTCTTATTGTTTTAAAAATCTGAAATACCCAAGTTTTGAACATTGAATTTCTTCGTGTTCAGTCAAAGTTGGTACTCGCCAGGGACTTCCACGGTTTTTAAATATTTTGAATATAAATATTCTACCCAGCTCTGCTTTAACTCGCCATATAACATTCAGTCAGATACGTTTTAAGTATAAGAACTAGTACCTACGTCTTTACAGGCACTTGAGGAGATTATTATAAAAATGTGCTACTTTATTGTATTCAGTTCAAGTGATGTAGATGTATTGGTTCCCTCCATAACAGGTACTGTCCTTGACATTGTCTTTGTAATCGTCAAGCGTCAAGTACTTTCTACATAAAAGGATTTCTATTCAAAAAGCCCTTTCAACGTGAAGTAGAAATGTCGTTTATGTCAATTTTTCTCTTTGATTCAGATGGAAAGTTTTAAAATGTAAATTTATATTCTGTTATATTTTGATATTATACGAAATGTTTAAACAAAATGAATCTATTTTCTTCAGAAAACCAATATATATTCAAACGAGATACGAAAATTTGTCAAAGTCGTAGTTTGTTTGTCACGTGCTCGACGCAATGTAGAGCAGAGCAAAGTAGAACTGAGATGAATTGTGGGAATTGATAACTGTAAGGTTTGAAATATTTTAAGATTTAAGGTTATCCTTTACATAGTATTCACATAATAATTGTAGGATATCTCTTTTCATTTTAAGTATTAAGATAACGATAATATTAATAGTTATATCTTATCCGGCTTACATCGATCAAGCGCGAGCGGTCAGCACGAAGGGGGTAGATGAGGCAGTACCAACGGGCGCATTGCGACACCCTGTCACAAAGCGTTACGTGCCTACGCGAAGTTTTGTATGAAACTTAACTATTTTTAGAATTTGTAACGGATTTTCTTATATATAGCGTATAGTTTATTTTTTATTTATATTTACTTGAATGTAAAATTAGCTGACTAGTGTATGTTTAAGTACTAAGTGTTTAGTATGAATTTTGTAAGCTTTAGTAAGTAGCTTTTACATGCTAAGAATATTTTTTATTTTTTTTTAATACGGCAATAATGAGGATATTAGATAAAACTTAAAATTTTCGTAGCAAATATATAACGAAATAAATTATTAAAGAACAATCAATAACGAAATAAATTATTAAAATTTATATTAATACAGAAAAGCTTAGATTGGCTTACGTTATTTTAACTGGGTACTGTGCCCTATACTTTATTCATTATTATGAAAGTTATATGAAAATTTTGTTTTAAAACCTATTTAATTATATCATTAAATCCATTCTTAAATATAAAAACGTGTCAACGTTATTATAACGCGCTCTTATCGCATTTTAAACGAGCATTATATCGACGTGCACGGTGGAAACTTAGTTTTTAATCTCTTATTTTGCATTGAAAACATTAATTGTTTAAAAATTTCGAACTAACAATATTTTATATTTAACAATATTTTTTTTTATATTTTTTTATGAGGCCAGTCGTGGCGCTTTGGGACAGCGTCTGACTGTAAACGCGATAGGATTGTGGGTTCGATTTCCACTCGAGGGAGTGATTATATTTAAATTATTTTCACTTCCTCGCTCTGGTAAAAGACAATGTCTCGAATTCGTTGGAAAGCGAAGTACGGAGTGTCTCTACACTAGGTACTTTCTTTTATAAATTTCTCAGTATTTATTTTTGTTAGTGACTTCAACTTTAGTAACAAGATTTAATCTTAACTTAATAGCATTGCATAGCAACACAGATGTACGTTTTTGATTATTCACTCGCTTCGAGGAAAACGCGACATCAACACACTCATATGTATGTATGTATGTATGTCCAACGTGTGTACATACATACACCATGTGCAGGTTGCGCCCGACTTGTTAAATGAAGTAAGTTTTCCTTCCATACACAAAGTTCACGTGTTCTTGTTGAACAACCTGTCACGTGCAGTGCTGTTATAAATGTAATGTACTGTAGTAGTTTATATAAATATATATGGCGTGAAATTTTTCATACTTTAAAGTTTTTATTTAAGCCTGTTGTTACATATAAAAAAAATGGTGATTTTTTTCATATTAGATGTTATCCTGTACGTTTGTTTAAGAAATTATACTGAGCATATCATGAATGAATATTTTTTATACCATAAGACATATATCAATCGTAACTAAGTTACAGCATCAAGTATCTACAGATAAGATAAAGCGATTCTATCAGCTTGTATTATGGTCATTTAATAAAGTGTGGCGCGTAGGGCGTGCCAAGCCTGCACCGCCTGGCGCCTGCACTGCGGTAACCTGCGGGCTCAATCGATTCCTACTTACGTCGCAAGCGCAATGATTATTACTAAATATATTCAAATTGTCTGTTGGTTTAATGGTTATTTGTAATTATATTTTCTTTTATGAGAGTTAAATGAAAACTATTTAAGACAGATTAATAGCGTATATTTTGGTATTCAAAAATACATTTTTAAAAACCCCGACGTTTTAAACATTACTATGTATTGCACTGTACTTTCTATGTATTGCGTTAGAGAGTCCTGTTATATTCAATAGTTTTGAGTCACGTCTATTTTTTTGTAGCTTCTCGGTTTTATCTCGCATAGTAGGGTACACAGAAAGTACCACCTAGTGTCAAGACACTCCGTACTTCGCTTTTCACCGAATTCGAGATATTGCGTGTTGAGTGGTGCAACTAAGCCCCGCACTTTTGCCTTTACCAGAGAGAGGAATTGAAAATAATTTAAATATAAATCACAGCGCCGAGTGGGGATCGAACCCACAACCGATCGCGTTTATAGACAGACACTGTCCCAATGCGCCACGACCGGCCTCTTTTTTTTATATAATTATATTTATTTTTATATTCTATATTAATGAATGATTATATTTTAAATTTATTCTTATTTATCCGCTTTGGTAAGACAGAGCGCGGTTTTATATCTTCAATGACATATCGTTCACGTATATATTTCTAACAGTTTTCCTTTAGCAATGGCGCTCACTGAAATCGTTTTTTTTTTAATTAAAAATAAACGATATTTTCCTCATATTTGTAGCCGAATATAAAAATTCACGTGTTAAAATGCTTCTGTGTATGAAAATATATGGAAAAACAATACAAAAGCCTGGCTAACTGGAAAACATGTCCACAATATTTTGGTGCACAAACCTGCGATGCATTGAAATAAAAGGTTTACTGTTGAAGCTCAAAAATCGTAAACGTATCCTCTTTCCCCATACGTTTTTGGTGAAAAGTATATATTTTTAAATATTTTTTTCGTATATAACTTTTTGTTATTTTCTATTTCATGGGATTAATGAATGTTTATGATTTATTTATATACTGTATGTATTTACACAAGATTTACGACGTTTAATCTATAGTTAAATTATTTTTTTAAATCGTTTTGTTATATTATTTAAGTAAACAATTTCTTAATATGCGATTAAAAAATATAAAATAATAATAATAATAATAAAGCTTGCAAAAGCTTGGTTTTCATGAGTCGTGGATTCTAACCGCAGCGTTTGAATTTTTATACGTTTTTTTTTAAATTATTTTCTAATTCTACACTAGACCCATAGAATATAGATAGATAGAATAGTTTTATTTAAGTTGTAATCGGTAAAAGAAACAAAAATTTAGACAAAACTAAAATACTATATTACTTAATTAATATTTCCTGATTAACAACAAAAGAATAGATATCAGTCATTAAAACATTTTCGCTATTTCGTCATGTATGAAATGCCCAAATGCTTGCATACAATTTGATATTAAAAATTTAAACAAAAACATGTTTTTATTGTGATCAGCACAATAAATAAAGTTAAATAGGTCATCTATTATATACATGGTGTGTACATAAATAGTATCAGAGTATCGATCTTGAATGTTAGTTAGTTCGTATAATATATTCATGGCAGCCATGACCGGGGTATTGGCGAGGTCCGAGCTGATAGACCGATAACCCCATTCACCCATTCGTGTGAATGATAGAGAGTGAATTGCTGGCAGTGTTTTCTTTAGGCTCTTTTGATTTATGTTTTTTTATAGTTTATATAAGGACTTGTACTTCACGAAGATCAGTGAGAACGATAGGCGTGTGAAAAATAATTTTAATTTTAAATATAAAACCAAAATACTCCGACTAGAAATCGAATTGACTACTATTGTGTACAATTCACACGTCCCAATCCAATGATTTTGGAAAAAAGAACGTTTATAAGGTGTAAATGGGATTTCCTATGCGTGGTGTATAGCCTGTATATATATCACTTATTAAATACAAGGAAATTTCAATGAATAATTTTATAATTCACGTATTTATTATATTGGAAATGTTTAGGTTTAAATGGTTAATGGGACTGTTATCGCCTCGTGCGTGACGTCCTTGCTAATGTAATACTTATTAGACATACCTACCATAAATATTTTGTTTATTACAATTCAAATTATGGAAACTGTGTAGAATTTTTTTTATAATATTAATATTAAATTTATAAGTAAAGTCATATTTAAATTTCTTCCTCAATCGTAGTGTAACAGCGTCTGACTGTAAACGCTTCGATTGTGAGTTCGATTCCCACTCGGGGATGATTATATTTAAAATTATTTTCAACTCCTCGCTCGGGTAAGACAAAGTGCGGCGTTGAGTTCCGCCCCTCAACACGCAATGTCTCGAATTCGGTGGAAAGCGAAGTACGGAGTGTCTTGAAAATAGGTACTTTCTGTCTGTGATAATTATACCGTAATAACATTACCGCGGTGATAATAGATGGAGTAAAATATCGCTGTTTTTTTACAGTAAATTAACGTATTATTCTTTACGTACCTCCGATAAAAATAAAGAAAATCACTCAGTTCTCCGTTTCTGCCTATTTATAGATCTGAGAGAGACCCTAAAGCCGCTGTAT
The DNA here is from genome assembly GCA_032432895.1 of Dryadula phaetusa. Taxonomy (NCBI): domain Eukaryota; kingdom Metazoa; phylum Arthropoda; class Insecta; order Lepidoptera; family Nymphalidae; genus Dryadula; species Dryadula phaetusa. The sequence goes on along the minus strand of JAOYRS010000059.1, from coordinate 5,705,352 downwards.
GTATGACAACGTATAAACGTGCATAATTGCTCAGGTTAGATTGAAACAGAATTGTCGCTTTCAATTGTTTCTTGTGTTCGTCAATTGCCGCTACGCCTTTCTATATATTCATTGCAATGGTGTTTTTTTCTTATCACTACACATGTTCCTTACGCATTTTACCGAATTTTTAAATTATATTTTTCTTTTCTAAATTAGCCTTCAACTAAGATAAAATTATCCATAGCTATTATTCTATGCATTTGAAAGATTCTCACTTATTGGCGATCGATTGTTCAACGCGAGACTCGCATTATATGTAAACGATTACTTCAATACTTTAACGTATTGGAGCGTATCATATAAAGTATACTGCTTATCGCGTACGCGTCGTTCTCATTATGACCACCAGCGTAACCAACTAAATGCTGAATCTGTAAAACTTTTCTATATTCTCCATTGTGATATTTTTATTTTTCTCAAAATAATTAATTACATACGAGCAAGTCGCAGTAACCTCTTCTTGATAAGTCTAGACCGGATCTGTGCAAAGATAAATTAATCCAGGCAATCTATTCCAGAGGCTCTGTTTGGATGTCTTGTCCCGAAAATTAATTGCAAGGCTTTGGACCGCGCCGCAGTTAATTTGAGGAATTCTTAGAAATACTAAGAGATGTGTTATTTAATAAAATGTTAGTACAATTGTTTTAGTCTTATATTTCAATGGATAATCTATATCTATTGAAACATAAGACTAAAAGAATTCAGATGTTATTTAACACTTTTCATATTTTATTACAAAAAAAGACATGGTTTTTTATTAATCTGTTTTATATCGCCGTTTTTGTGAAATAACTTGTTTTTTTTTTACGTGAATTTAGAATTGACGTAAGTATGCATCATACGACGGATACGTCATACTGCATTTACACAGGGACTTATGCGTACACAATCACATCTGATCGCCCGCTCGCTCTAAGCTTATTTATATTTATGAGAAAATGTCAGATCAATACTTCAACGATGTATCAACGAGTGTATGGCATGGGCCATTTCTGACTCAGACAAATTACATATATATTTTTATTAATAAAAAAAATTCAAGCCTCAATATCGACTTACTGTAAGATAACGTTAATCTAGATGCCAACGACCGGTTAATGTGTTTTCGCTTTTTATCGGTTTGGCAAGAACTTCACTATATAAAAATAATTTGCTTATTTATAATTGTACAGGATTCGGAACATCTGACGGTGTTGTGTGGGACGACATTTTGTCGCACGGGTAGAGCGTGCGATACGCATAAAGCGTTTATAGTTTTGTACTGTGTTTCTCTTAAAATATGAAAGTAATTACTAATTATATTCGTGTTTCTATACTAATAAATATAATGCTTAGCATTTTATATCAAAGTATTCTCTATAATGCAAAATAGGACGGAATTATCGGAGTGGAGTTTAATTTTAATTAACTGCCAGTAATTCGAAATAAACCTTTTTATTAGTAGTATATTTTCATGTTAGATAAATTAATAGATAATCGCTGAACACTTTATTCCTGATACTCACGCCGTGTTACCAATTAACGTCGTATTTATTGTCTTAAACATCTCTTTGATCTACTTTATGTAACAGTTAAAAGCTTTTTCTAGTTTTAGAATTTGAAGCGAATTATATGTTTATTAGTACTAACTATATATAATATATTTTTAGCAACATGTATGGGCGCTATACACCAAATATATTAGTATCGAAAAAATGTATTTCTTGTACATTATTCTAAAACATTTACATTTTAGCAGTTAGAAATTATTTAAAATTACTTTACTCGCCTAATTTTTGTAAACATGTATTGATATATATTTTTATGTTTTTTCAATTTTTAATCTTCTTACGTATCTATATAGACGGTTAGACAGAGAGAATCTAGTGTCAAGACACTCTGCCCTTCATTTCAAAGTCATGTTTTATATTGTACGGAACCACGGACTGCTGTAAATTGTTCACACCATGGTAGTTTCTTAATATATTTTCGAATATTAAAATACACGCGATATATCTAATTAAAAATAGTTCCATTTAAAATATGATACGCCACTAAGCAAGCTGGTATATTACACCAAATGTAATTGTAGTATCTTCATGATTCTTGCATAACTTTTATAATGTAATTCATATGTTTTTATGTGATATCAAATTTCTAGTTTTTTAGACGAGTATGATATTGGGAAATAATTATGAACGCTTTGATTACTTGTACTACATTAATATTTTTGTTTTCTTGTAGCGTAAATATTTGCTTGCTCGATACGTTAAGGTAAAAAAATAAGATAGGTGCATTATGAGAGGTGCTTAATAATATACTTTGAAATTTCTAATAAAACAAATTGAATTATTTATTTAGTAAGGCATGTTGTATAAAAGACAAATATATTATTAAACGCAAGACTAATGACTAGAACATATAAAATATTTGAACACTGATAACTTTGCGTGTTACAAGCGTTCTTATGTTCTTTTAAAATATTAATGTAACATTGAGTTTTTACATACATCAACCATTAGCACAATACGAGTGAATACATTTACCGCATAATAATAGTGGAATAAACGCGATTAGTCATCTTATTCATGAGTTCGTGATGATTTAGTTGCTTCGTTATTACAGTGACTTGAGGTAAATGATGAAATAAAATGCGCGGAGCTCTGTTCGTACATTTTACTGTGTTTTTTTTATTTTATTTAAACTTAATAAAAGAAACAGGCTATCCTGGCGCAGTGGGCCAGCTTCTGATTACACGTGATTGGTTTTAGGTTTGATAGAATGTTTGTATCTAAAATATTTTCATTTCGCAGCTCTAGTAAGACGAAGCGCGACTCTCAGATTCGTCGGTACACGCAATGTTTGGAACTTAGACGCAACGCGGAGTGTCTTCACGCTAGGTCTCTTGAACTACCTGCTAAAATGTGTTAAGTTATAATCTTATTGCTAATTATGGCGGTAAACATATTATTGCTTCTTGTTGTTAATATATCGAGTTTACTGGAAACCTAATATTTGTCTATCCAGGCAACTCTGTTCAATTATAACAGCAAACGTTATCCTGTTCTAATATTTAATTGGTACAATACCAAATCATTTTTAAAGATAACATTTGATTCTTATACATTTATAGGTAATACAATTTAAATAAGTTTTTTTTTATTTATAGCCAATTTTTTTAAAAACCACGTCGGATATTATTCAAACATGCTGAAAATGAGGTCAATTAGTCTCGATATGTTTTAACATACGCCGTTTACGAGAGTATGGTACAAAGTAAATTTCTACGAGGTCAGCCAACAAAAGAATCTTCATAGACAAGCCATTCTCGCGCCATTGTCCCAAGAGTCCTCGAGCTATGAAAGGTATAGATTCGCACTTGACTTTGAGCGATGGATGCGTTACGTCATAACGCAGTAATGCAACACTGTACGAACACGTTCTATTTCCGGTTGCCTTTAAATGTATGTTTTTAGAACATTTCTTTGATATTTTGCACGAAGCGGTCTAAATACACTGCTATCTATTATTTCGACTATTTTAGAAATGTTACTTTTGGCAATGCTATTAGGTTTAAAGATTTTTTTATTGATTACGACATTATTAGACAATATGTATCATGTAAAATTCATATGTTATTCTATCTTATACAGTTTATGTCTTTAATACAATTGTTTTCTACTTATGTCGGCGTGAACGAACCCACAACCGTCGTGTACACAGTCACGTCACCCCACTTCGTCGTAATGGCGTCGGACCAATGCGCTCTAAAATGTAGGTTAAATTATATAAGAACTGTACTGTCTTGAGTCCGATATGATTTAATGTTTCCAAGGTTGTTTTGACGATACATTTGAAATAGTAATTTGTTGTTTGTAGGTATATAATGAAACTCGTATATTATGTAAACGATAATTTGTTCGTATACAATATTTATTTCTTATAAATAAAGTAAAGCTTTAATTAAGGTTTTTGTGCTTAGCGGACATTTTAAGGTTAATATTATTATTTTTTGGCCATGAAATCTCCTAATAACGTATGGAATCGGCCATAATAGAACCAGATGAGAATGCATTAGTACAGTCGGACCTATTTATTGAGTTTATGAAGTTAAGTTTTATTTATCCATGGATGGTCAGCGATTAAAAATATATCTCGTAGAATATAAGACAGTAGTGGAAATCATCTATTTTAATTCCCTATTGTCATAAGATAGCTTCCATAAATTGTTTTATTATGTTTTTAATTTGAATATATGAAGATTAAATAAAAAACGGACTTTGGTACAAATATTACATCATGCAACAAGCGCACTTGCGACGGAGTTGTGCATCTAATGTAATATACCATGCGTCATTTTAGACCAGACCCGTATCTATTGCTAGTTGTTGCAGTACGTTATGAAATTTTATATTGAACTTTTATTATTTGATAGAAACGATACACAATATTGCATATAATGAAACGCGGAGAACGGAGTGTCTTGACACTAGGTCATTCACGTTTACCATATTCTCAATTTATTACTTTAATACCGGCTAGTAGTATAATATGAACAATGTATTAATTGTTATATTTAAATCATACATATATTAAAGCAATGATGCTCAATTATTTTGTATATATATTGGACGGTTAGTAATAGAATATGTAATCAATTAATAACCTTATAAAAACTCTGCGTTACGTTACCTTTAAATTCACCTAACGCTTACATCGATTATTTAATCGCCTGTGTAGGGTGTTAGACTAACTGCACACATCCGATGCGGACATACCGATACACTATGTAATAAATAATTGGTGATAATAAGATATTGGGAACTATCAAAAATCAGTATTTTTATGAGATTCTATCTAATCTGTGTAAGGATTACTTCATTTATTGTTAAGCTTAATTAAACATATGGCAATTGCACTGCGTTGGCGTAAATATATAAAGTATTTTTTTTATCAAAGACAATAATGACAAGTAAACAATGATGCTGTTTTTATTATATGATTTGTGTGGCAGAGCAAGGTTATAATAATTGTCAGTGTAATTAAAAATACAAATTATGAATGATGATATATGAAAACTATATACATTAATATTATTCATGTATTCACCGATTGTCAGAATATCTAATGTATTTTTTTATAATATCAAATTCTGGATTTAAGTAGAACATTATGTATGTTTTAATACTTTCCTATATATCAACTAAAAGTGTAGAATTTGTCTAAAACAGAACGAAACTGTTCCAACATAAATCTGACGTAAGATCTTTAAGATATAATAGAAACTGGGGAGAAGTACTTTTATTTGGCACGAGATGCATGGAAAAGTTTCAGTTAAGCAGAAAATGCAGTATTTTATAAAATAGTGATCGAACATCGGAAGCTCTGTCAAGTGTTGACTCGAATGGCAGGTGTAGGATACGCTCCGTTTGAAATGGGGCCAAATGAGATGCGGCCGTGGGATGCGAGTCAATTGTACCGTGCATGTACGCCTTTGTGTCCTTGTCTCCCGGCTGGCCCACTTTTACACTTATTAGGTCGGCAATATCTATTCGACATTGTTCTCAGGTAATTTATTGTGTATCCTAGATGACCATTAAGTGTAAACCTTCATGTTGCAATTTACAAATGCAATGCAAATCAGTAAAATCTAAAATCAATTCACAAAATGCTTCTTTTAAGAGCAAAATAATATTTGAGATACAAATCTTTCCCCCTCGTGTGAGCGTTGACGTTATGTAAATAGCAGAATATTGAAATGACTACATGTTTGCAATACAAATGTGCTACTATTATACCAGTTCAGAATCTGCATAGTGGAATCTGACAGAAATATAAACATCGAGCGAGCAACGATTCCCTAATTAAGCTGACTTGATATATTTTATAGACGAGTACAACTAAATGTGAGATTTTGTATTTCTTGTAGATATTATGTTAAATATATTACTTTAAGTACTAATAAAGTCAATACTGTAAGCATTTGGAAACCTAATATTTATACTAAACTACTTTTTTATACTTATTTTTCGAAGCGAAAATATATAAATGTTAGACGATGATTCTACTCATCGATATCGAAATATATTTATTTTATTGTATTAGATTGTATTAGACAGGTATTATAAACTTATATGTTAACATCTTCCAGATGCCATAAGACACCTTCGATCAGAAATACTTTGTTTTGGCTTTTTTGTTTAGTTTCTTGTTTTTTTTATCATAGTGTTCATATATCGTCTTCTTATTATTGTTGAATTGAATTTAATGATTTATCTGGGTGTTGTATAATTCATTTGGATTTTATTCCCTCTAAAAATGCTTGATTCCAGTACTTTGGTAAGGACAAGTATTTAATTCACCTTATGTAGTGGATAATAACTAGGATTTATTCACTCGTTCACTTTTGCAGCGCTTGTACTCTTCTTCGCAACGAAATACAGTTTTCGCTGATTTTTCATTTCAATGTTTTCTTAATTAATTCCGTTGGGTCTGTGTTTCACGTGTCTTAGTACCCACCTTACATCTATCATCTGTATATCGTGTATCGACGTACTATTCTACTATTCTACTTCTAAATATAATTATGCATGATAATAATCTATGTAAATGACTTCGCCGTAATGTAGTCCTCAATAATACTCACGAAACAACAAAACTGTATAAATCACCGTTCGTTTGTTCATCGCCTAATTGATTGTTTTGTTTTAGATATTGTTTATATGTTTAGGCTTAGATATAGAAGTAATTATACATTGTGACAAAGTGATAATCAATGTTATAGTTTGAAATGTGTATTATGCCTAGTACTTCATATCACAATGTAGTACAGTGTTTGAAATTACCAATATCAGTACTGCCAACTATCAGTATTTACATTAACAAAAGAGAAATACCAGATTATCAAATGCAACTAACTACCGAGTTCTACCGTCATATTCATGATTGCACCGACTGACATCAGCACCGGCGTGGTTTACTATACATACATATGCACTGTACACAGACAAGTCTTACAAACCAAATGATCAAGTATGAATCGTTCTGTATAATTCGCTTCTGCTCTATTCCGCTGTAACATTTGGGTTTAAAGACCCCATTCAAACATTTCTATCTCATAAAACTATTCCAATTAACATGAAGTGTTGTGCCTTGAAACATTTACTAAACACTGCAACTTAAAATGAAAATTGTAATTCAAGTTAATAACCTATAATTGTTTAAAACAATTTCCTCGTTGCACAAGTTTCAAGACGCAATATTTCCTCATGATTTGCACAGTGTAAATAATGTTTGGTTTGCAGCGGTGGAGCCGACGTACCACTTCAAGGTGTTGGTGCCGTCCATGGTAGCCGGCGCCATCATTGGAAAGGGAGGAGAAACTATCGCCCAACTGCAGAAGGAGACTGGGGCGAGAGTCAAGATGTCCAAATCTCACGACTTCTATCCTGGTAAGTTTTCTACTCTATTCTTTATCCAAATATGTATATATGCTTAATCTTCCTCATTATTTATTCTACTGCTTAGTAAATCTTATTCAAGATTTCAAAGACTAACTGCATTAAGATTTTGCAGAAAAATAAGACGCATCTCAAATAACCATACATTTAAAGCGCCTAGAAAATTAAGCACCCCTGGAATTTCACACAATTTTTACGCCATTTTTTTATCATAAAATTCGCGTGGCCTTTTTTTTATCTGAGCTACGTTTTTTTTTAATTTGTCGGCATATCTCATTAAATAAGAGTTCACGTATTCATTCGTACTGGATTGAAAAGCTTTTGATATTTTAAGGTTAGTGCAATAAAGTGTACTTGTGAAGTACTTATACGTATCCTTTACTTACACTACATTTAACCTAATGATTTTCACAATAATATTAATTGTTAAAAATTATAATAATTTAACTAAAACTTTATTTGAAGTAGATATAATAATTGTAGATATATTAATTAAATAAAACAAGAGAAAAAACGATGAAACAATCTCGGAATAATCTCTAATGTTTCTAATAAAATATATTTCAAAACACAATTTCAACTTGCCCTCGCAAAGACGTTGAAAACAGCCCTATAGGATTTACCATGACTCGGTATATCAGAGCGAGCAGTGACCCAGATGTGTCAGGAGTGAGACGGGACGCTTTGTTCGAGGCCTACTTAGCTGGTTGCGACAAAAGCGTGCTGCCTTACTAATGCGAGCGAATATTAAAGATTAGCAAATAACCCTATGTCAGTGATGTATGGACTATATTCAATTTTGTGTGTATGCAAGACTAAAAAATTGGGTTAAATTAAAATGGAGTTAGCATAATTTATTTATAAATAGATAACATTGGATATTACTCCGAAATATTTTTAAGGCGACGTCGTTTGATCGTAGTAGTTATATTTTAAAGGAAATCATTAGAATAATGATATTATTACAAAACACCTACCCTCCACTTTGATTTGCCTTTTTCTGTTCGATGCTTTTACAAGTCAACAATTAAAATCACACGGGGCACTTTTTACTGGTAGAATTTCGTATAGTAGGTTGTAGGATATTTATATATATATATATATATATATATATATATATATATATATATATATATATATATATATATATATATATATATATATATATATATATATATATATATATATATATATATATATATATATATATATATATATATATATATATATATATATATATATATATATATATATATATATATATATATATATATATATATATATATATATATATATATATATATATATATATATATATATATATATATATATATATATATATATATATATATATATATATATCTTTTATCTGCTTGATTTTTAAATTGAATATATGTCTAGCAGTGTAGAAAGATATTCTGCTATGCCACTTTCACTTAGTTATATCCGTTTTCTTCTTTTAAGGCTTTTGTCTTATTGAGCTTACGTATTTTAACTGATTAAGTAGATAGATAAAATATATATATGATAAAGTATTTTGAGGGCGGTCGTGGCGCTGTGAGACAGCGTCTGACTGTAAACGCGACCAGATGTGGGTTCGATCCCCACTGTGGGTAGTGATTATATTTAAATTATTCTCACTTCCTCGCTCTGGTAAAGACAAAGTGTGGCGTTGAGTTTCACCATTTAATGTCTCGAATTCTGTGGAAAGCGAAGTACTGAGTGTCATGACACTAGGTACTTTCTGTCTTTCCGGCTATGTGGGATAAAAAGTGTGAAGCTAATATATATATATATATATATATATATATATATATATATATATATATATATATATATATAAACATATATATAAACTTTTACAATTTTAAAACATGATAAATTTACTAACTTTATCTTCATACTTACTAAATGAGTAAAGCTTCCAAGGCTTTGTGATTTCGACAAGCATCTTTTAACATCGTTAGAGGACAAGTAACATTTTTGTGTATGATATTTCGTAACCAAACTTATATCACGTGAGTGATGTCATCCCCGTGTACTAAGACATTAGGTATATATGCATATTAATACGATTTATGATACTGACTAGACCGGGAATATAACATAAAAAAATATGAAGTAGGCCATTGCCTACTTCATATTTTTTTATGTTATATTTTTCCCATTAATATTGTTAGTTTTTTTGTGATATTTCAAATACATATGATTATAAACAATTTTATTTTAATGGTAAATGTGGCTTAGTTGATTGTAGCATTGGGCAGGATGTAGACGTTTTAGACTCATGTTCCGTGCTTTGTAATATTCCATGTTAGCTATTCAATTTTTTCATTTAATAACTTTACAAAACTTTCATAATATATTATTAATGTTATTATATTATAAACAGGAACGCGTGTCATAATATTGATATTGACAATGTCGTTAATCGTAAAAACCACATCGTGTAATGGGATGTATATGAAAACGAAGTAATCAGACGTAATGCTAGTGGCGACGTTTCAACGGTTTCGTCATTTTAATTATGCGACTTCCCGCGCCGGGAGCTAACAAGAAAATTATTGAAATTTGCGCTGTTTCTAGAGTTTCTGATATGAAATTAAAATGTGTAGCTGCTATTTGGACGTTTAAAATCTATAGTTTGGTTTCTTAAGTGACTTTAAGCAGTGTAGTCGACCTGGTAAGACGAAGAACGGTGTTGAGTTCCGCCACTTTCAAACACAATGACTGGAATTCGGCGAAAAACGGACAGACGTACGGAGTGTTTTAACACTAGGTACTTCCTGTCTTGGCAGGGTGCTGCGCGGGATAAAAGTGTAAACCTAAATTACAATATTACATGATTTCAAATAATTTTCTTTAATAAATGGTGAACAAAATAGTATTCTTGAATTGGCCGTTTAAAGCGTGTTCAGTGGCAATTACTGATATTCACGATATATCCATACGTAATAGGTAGAAATCCGGTTTCCGACGTTCAGTTTTTAAATAAGGTCGCTCACATACAATGTGATTAATTTAGAAATATTTACTTCGTTCTATAAATGTATGACGTTTTTTACATTACTTTACATGCTTTATCCAAATTTATTTGGTTTATATTAAAATTGATGTATTATTAATTTTGATTGGTCATAACTTTCTATGAAACAAAAACTTTTGATATATTGATACCCTAAGTCTAGTACAGGAGGTTTCTTCTTCAAAGAGTTCTTATTATATATAACATATCTATTTTTTAATGAAATTATTTTAAAAGGATATTTTAAAAGGATTCGGTATTCGAATCGATGACGGGTAGAGTGAGGTGGCACGGGCCTGTCGGTTATTACAAAAATTTATTACATTATTTTACAAAATACAAAAAATTGAAATGTGTAATATGTAAGAGTACCAAAATATAGGCGATTAGTACACGTTTCTATATAGCTGTAATCATACAACATATTTTCATTTTAGTAATTTGATATATCTTAAGGTGATTAAAAATAATAAGTGTACCGCGAAGTTATCTCGGTCCGATGCTGCTGAGACAAATTATTCATAAACCAATTAAAAGTTTAAGCTCTTCTGAAGCTGTATCCTCTTGCAGTTTTACCGTGACTCTGTAAATCGACTTTTAGAGTTGATGTGCTTTTAGTGCCGCTTAAAAGTTTGTGAGTTTTTTAAAAGCTATAACTACAGTTTTTTTTTTGTTGTAACAGTTTTCCCTCTATCGTGAATGACATTTCTTTCTTTATTATATTGGTGAAGTATAGTATCTTAGCTTGAATATCTTGCTATACGTTAATTTAAATTAATAATTTTGTATCAAGCATTTGCATTATTTTAGTGCATAAATTAAAATTGATAATTGCACTTAAAGACATTTGATTAAGGATCTAATGGATAATGCAGTGTGAAATTACGAAGGCGTACATTCTAAAAATGTCTCGGGTCGTATGCAATTGGTCGTACGTACTCGTATAGCTAATTCACGTGACATAACTAGCGTTTGAATGATTTATGTTGGCCCTGTCATATGCACGTTTAATTTTAAGATTTTGGCAACTTTCTTATTTGTTGCTGTCGCTGTGATTGCGAGATGTGTCAAAATTCGCTATAGTGGCTTTGAGTAGATATGATATAAATAAGAAAGCCCAGTTATGTTCCTTGCGGTACTCTTTTTTTTTATTTATGTATGAGGTAGCTTTATTTCATAGTGATATGTATACATTCTGTGTATTAAATATAATAATATACAATATTTATTTAAAATATTCCTTTTAGTAAAATATTCATATTAAAATAGATAAAAAATTCTTCGGACTTTGTAGGAACTTTTCCTACGTCACATTTTAATCGATTTCAGTATCGGATACAGTCAAAAAAGAAAAAGGAAAGTGCGTAGAGCGCCCTTACATTATGTTTTCTCGTACAATGATTACATCAGATGCCGACTCATACGATGACCAAACGCCGAACCTTCTGTGAATTTTACATCGGGTTCATTTTATTATTTTTATCGTTTGGATCTCTTTGCTGTTATTTCTAGTTATATACATATTTATATCCTGAAGAGTGTTTTGCTTCTAGCTTGTTAACTTAAATATATTTACCTACTTTACTATGATAGTAATTTTGTAAAATCATTGCCAAATTTTAATAAAAATATATTAACAGAATATGACATACTAAACATTTCTGAAAAAACTAACCTAATTATATTTATAAGTATATTTTAGTCATAGGGTTGAATTTATATAACACAGTTTTTTCTAAATATTATAGAGTAAATACATATATGTACAATATTTTTTTAATACTTGTTGATGTTAGAAAACCTATAGAGTGATCGTTACCAAATTTTATATTTCTTTAAAATCTTTGGCACTGCGTTCCTCCTGTTTTCGAAGTTGAATTGCGAGAAATTATTGCGAGGGTGGCGAAACTTAACCAGAGCGGGGAGAATATTTTAAATTAACCCAGGAATGAGAATCGAATTTGTAACCATCGCTTTTATACATATGGATGGCCTTCTAAATATATATAAATTTCCTTAGAGTATGTGTAAATTTAAAATATTTTCCACTCATATAAGACAATTATGTTTTAAAATATTCATTTTATATATTCGATATAATATTTACAAATAGAATAAAACACAAGCACGACCCACTTAAAAGTTTCAAACAACCTCTGGTGACCTTTTGATATATTCTCATCTGTTAAAATCTGACAGAGTGTTTTAAAAAATCATAAAATATGTTAAAATAAAGCAAATTATGCTAAAACATGCATCGAAACGCAATATCGGAACAAGTATATGGGAAGCTGCCTTGCAAGATTTGTTAACGGAGCCAGGACTCATCTCAAGGCTCTCAACTTGTATGTTGATGTCATCGCAACGAAATTAAAAGTTTTAGAACATTGATGCGAATGACCTTCGAATATTGTACTGTTAGAGATCTTTACACGTATGGATTTGTTAATTAATAGATATTAAAACTCAAGTGTTACTTACGATTGAAATAGTGTTCTCTATATTTTAAACAATAGTTGAGTTTAGTTCACCGCTTAACTTATGAGTATTGGTATTTTCCAAATATTTATTTTTTCTTTAGCTTCACTCTTTTGTCCCGAATAACAGGGTAGACAGAAAGTACGTAGTCTCAAGACACTCTGTACTCCACTTTCCGCGAAATTCAAATCATTGCAAATCTCGTTGCGCTTTGCCTTACCAAAGTGAGGAAATTAAAATAATTAAAATATACAATGATTACATCAGATCCCCCAAATAAGAATTGAACCCACAACCAATTGCGTTTACAGTCGGATGCTGTCACACTGCGCCACGTTTTTGTCCCCTAATGTTTTCTGCTCACTACTAAATTACCAGTGAATCCTAAAATGTTTACAAAACGGTATCAAATTAAAGGGAAAAGTTTTTAATGGGCGTTGATATATAAGCATCTACTTGGTGAACAGTTTAAGTCTAACTTTAAGTTCTTGACTCATATTACCTGATTTATTCAGGCTGTTTGTATATTAAGTGAGCTTTACTATTAAACTTGGTTTTTATTTATGCATATTTATTTATATGAGATCATTGTGGTACAGTGGAGCAGCGTGTGACTTTATACGCAATTGTTGTGAGTTCGATCCCTACTCGAGAGAAATGATAATATTTAAATTATATTAAGACAGTCGCGTTTAGTTCCGTGATGTAACACACTACGTGTCAAATTCTAGTGGAACGAGAACAACATGTCTTGACATTAGCTTCTCTCTGGCTACCTTCTCTATTCCTGATATGCTGGTAAAGGCGTGAAGCTGATTTATTAAAAAAAAATCGAAGCGTTTACCCTATATTTCGAGGCGTAGGTAAAATGAAAGCTAGTGATAAAACTTTCTGGCCATTTTAGACATACAAATGTACGTGGTAAACACTAAATGGTTATTTTGCTCTGTGACTGCGATCGACAAACCCAGAAAATATAATTAGTTTCATAGAAACCCAAAACTTTATCGAACACAAATATATTATTTCATAACATTAATACTAAGTATTATTCATTTGAAAGCGTACCTTGGCTTTTAACTGATTACAAACAGCGTCACCACTGTGTATGAGGCAAGCCTTTTTCACCGCTAAATCAATATGTTAAAGTCTAAAGTCACATGTATGTTATTATCGCGCTATACATCTGTCGTTACAGTACAGTGGCACGTATCGGGTCATCGTTGTTTAGATTGTTGCCAAATTTTATGTGTTCTTTATTCACTTACGACTATTGGAATTGTCTTAAAACAAGCTCATATCTGGACTGCATAAGCATATTATAAATAATGACGTCATGCCGGTTAATGGAAAATTTTCTATTATACCTATCAGTATTGCCTAGTTATGATATGTTATAACCATATGTTAGTTTTAATAAAAGTGTTAGACTTGTTTACGCGTAATAAATGCGTTGCCGTAAAAAAGATAATTGAAAACACTTGGTAATGCATCTTTTACCTTTCATTTTTAAATTGAATATAGTTCTAACGCTCTATTAATTAAAACACATTGGCTTTCTACACTTAATCTATTTGTAAAATTTATCTGTGTTAATAAATTTCAATCTTCTATATCCAAATTAACACCTTAGTACTAAAGAAATTCCTTTTATTTTATATATAAACATTTTTATGAATGAAATTTGAGCTCAAAACTATCGCGTGTCTACGTAACTTCCGCCGGAAGTAATATTTGCGATTACATAATTTTACATATAAACGTCCTCGTGTATAATACTCAATACGGGAGTGGGATTCAAACCCACGTCCTTCCTGTTTCTCAACTTACCACTGTGTCACTAGATAACTTTTAGATATAAATCACCTAGTTACCAGATACTTATCGCTTTATTATGACCAGATGACACTAAATCTTCGTAAACTATAGTTTAATCTGTTGTTCTGATATATAAAGAGTAACAAACATCTATGTTATAATAATATTATTTAATACTCTTATACAAAATTATCACGTTTGAAATATTGCTAACATTTTATTTACAATAAGTTTCAAATGTCTGTTTACATATACACCTTGTATATTACGAGATACATTTATGATAAGATTTGATAATAATTTAAAACAAATGACATACTTGCAAACTATATGATGTAAGAATTTTAATATTACTAATGAAATAGTTTTATAATTTAACGCGTTTAACCATGATGGCTGTCCGGAGTTGCGAGTGGATTTTATTTATTTGTTTATTTTAGCTTCACACTTTATCGCTAGCAGGATAGTTAGAGAGGACGGAGCGCCACACGCTACGGTCCTCTCAACCCTTTTTCGCCTCGTCCACAGTTATAAAGCTCTTCATACATACCCTTCGTGAGGACCTCATTCTTTTAGGTGACCTTTATTTTCATACTGTGTTTTTGAAGGACAATCGAGGTGTGCCCTGAAATCTCGTACTGTTTATATTTACTTTTCCCTGAATTCTCACCTAGATAAATATGTACACACATCGCCTCTACATTATAATGGAAAGAGGAATGAGTTTTCTGCCTGTTATCTATATTATGCAGACTTTAAAAAATATATAGAAATATACAAATATTATTTGTGAAATGACAAACATTTTAAATAATGCTTATATAGAGGGCAGGGTGACTTCAAAGCGTTTCATTAACTAAAGTCTTATGTTTTCATCGCGCTTCCATTTGAAATATTTCAAAAAAATGTTTGAATAGTGGAATTTTTAAAACGCTACACTTGGCTCCCCGTCCCCGTCCTTGACCCAAAAATAACAAAACACACGTCGTGACACAGTAACACAATGACTCGATGACTCCTCCACCATCTAGTGCCCTACGTCACGTGTCCTATTGTTAGTGCCGTAGCGCCGCTTTTAGTTCCGCTAATGACTGAGAAATTTCGCGCTCGCATAACTCAACAATCTGTCAGTTGTCTTTCGTCTCAGAGACGCCGCTTTATCGCAATTGGGATGCTGACAAAATTTGAAATCTTGATTATCTTTTAAACAATCAGCTACATATATATATATATATATATATATATATATATGTATATATATATATATATATATATATATATCTGCTTTGTGTTTGTTTGTATATATGGAAATGTACATACAAGTGCAATAACTGATTGATATGGTTTATTGGTTCAGTTGTAATTTAGTGTATGAAGGTTATTTTTTAAGTATTTGTCTTTCACATAAAAACTTTGGCCGATTATAATAATGTACGGTGAACAGTTTGTTTGTAACTATTTTAATATGTTGTAATTGTTTTATTTTGTGCTCGTTACCTATATGTGTTTTAATTTTTTTTTGTGTTTTATTTCAATACGTTTATAAAATAAATAATAATTTAAACTGTTCAATTTAAATAATAAAGGTAAGCTAGAAACATAATTATTAAATAGAGAATAAGAGTGGCGATAAAATAAAATTTACCAAAGCAAACAAATACCGAAATTTACAATTTTAACTATTACTGTAAATATTACATTTCGTATCTATATATATAACAGTTCAGTACACTTTTGAATGGGAGGAAAGCAGAGAAAATAGTGACTTTATTATTTTATTTTTTACCCTGTCGCGCCGAGTGCGGAGAATGAAAGAAGGTGGAAAATATGTTGAGGTTAATGACACTTTTTCGTTTATAATCATCGTTTTTTTTTACAAAGTTCAGTAGTTCTTATTTATCTACGCGTAAATAAACAGACGAAACATGTTTTTATCATGGATTCCTTTATCTACAAATTTAACGCATTTCCTAAGCTTTAGGCAGACCCACCTACACAGTGTCCTAACACTGTGGTCGGTCTGCCAACCCAATTTTGCGTTTCTTTTAAATACATTTATTGCTGTTTTTCTTTAATATGTGATGTTTATATCTCCGTCCCGCTCACCTGAGCGCCGCAATAGCTCAGCGGCGCGCATAATTGGATAAGGCTGATAATCACTCGTGGCCTTGCGTCTAACAATGCGCTATAACGTGAACTATTCACGCGGCAAGTGCTGCCACGTTTTCTCCTTCGTTGCACATTACTTCTACACTTGGCCGCGTAATACAACAGTTGGCCAACTCTTGGGTCAAACCAACACTAACTGTAGTGTTTTAAAGAAATTATGCTTACTAGTGTTGCACAAACGTTGACGCCAATGTTCTATTTTTGTTGAAATGACGTCACCGTCTGTTTTGCTATAAGTTGCATTATTGGATATATGTATTTGCAAGTGTTCACTGCGAATGTTGACAAGTTGCCCTTTTTTTCTGCTAAAGCCTTTGTACTTACGTAATATTTAAGATAGTAACAGTATGATAGGAAACATATGAGTAGATATTGTTTTTTTTAGCTTCACGCTTTTATCCCGCATAGCAGGGTAGACAGAAAATACCTAGTGTCAACACACTCTGTACTTCACTTTCCATTCGAGACATTGCGTGTTGAGTGGTGGAACTCAACGCCGCTCTTTTTCTTTACCAGAGCGAGGAAGTGAAAATAATTTAAATATAATCACTCCCCCGAGTGTGGATCGAACCAACAACCGATCGCGTTTACAGTCAGACGCTGTCACGCTGCGCCACGACCGGCCTCATAGATATTGATACATAGATATTGTATATATATTTTATCTATTTTTATGCATCTCGTTCAATGTTGCGAATAACTAAAATTAAATTTATACGTCTCGTATATTTAATTGAACTATTGATACTTGGAAATTACTTTAAAAAAATAATAATATTGAATTAATAAGATATATTATAATATAATGTCGGTCGTGTAAGGCTAAAAAGGATCATCAAACAAATATATATCATTGACCGAAAACTGACACCAGTGTCGGAGTACGTTTAGTTTTGGCCCACTGCTCCTAATTACAGACACGTTGGATTGGCACCAAGTGTTAATGACCTGGTTACACGCGAAAATATGCGCTAAAATTATCACAAATAAATAATATAATTGCACAGCAGTGTAGAAGGTCAAGGGAGGGAGACCGGTTCAGTGAGATTGCATTGCGTAATGCAAGCCGGTTCTCGACGCTAACTCGTGAGGATGATTCTAAGCAAATCATTGTGTGCGCTATTTAGGTCAGTGTTTAGTAAAAATAAAAGTTGTTCTGTGACCTAAGTCTAGATGTATATATGTCCTATATATGTTGGCCTGTCAGTTATATATATATATATAGAGATTGTAGGCGGACGTACATCACGTAGAACGATTGATTAAACACAAGTCAGCTAGGTGTCAAACGCTCTTTAGAAATGTTTTTAAGTGTTTATCTACACACTTTCGGGCTTCAAACAGTTTGAAAGTTCGTACTCTATGAATGATGGTTTTCGAGAACCGCAAATTTATTTTTTTGCAATTAAGATTGTATTACTTCTTCCAAAATTCGACTGCAATTTCTTGTTAAATGCCTAGGATAAACATAATATCTATAGTAGAATTGTGTATTACGCTATATATATGTAAAACTTGTTCATAACTGCTACAGTTTCCATACAATCCCAGTAACAGCGCTTGCATCTAAAGCACTAGACACGTCAATGGGAAAATTCGGCCGTTATTCCAAACAAAAGTCGGACAAAAGCAAAATTTTTCATGTAAATAAAACAAAAAAGGACATTTTGTAGGGCAACAGGATTACGGAACAAGAGACGGCGACAAGTAGGCAGTGACTACGGTGACTTAGCTATTGTTTCCAAGGAGCCCGCCTGCCTCGGGGCAACATCTACAATAACGCCAGCATTCACTCGCGCTCATTTGGGCGCATAATGAAACTGGCTGCCATTAAATGAGTTTTTAATACGAATTGTTCTCTATTGTTCAACACTAATTGATGCTCCTAATTCCATTGTTTGGGAATGGCTTCATATTTACTGCTATATTTGGCTTGAGTGAAAAACTATAACTCTTCAACTGTCACACTCAGAGATAGCCTTGTACATGTTAATTTTTTATCTTACTAATCTCTGCATATTACGCGAATGATGATGAGGATTTCTCGCTACCAAATAAGAAAACAGATTAGAAAAAGTAAAACTATTTACATTCAAACACACACATAAAGTATGCGATTCGAACCTGTGACTACTTTGTCTGCACATTTCTTCTATATATTACGTATGACATGATAGGATTTATATATATATCGTGAAATTTTAGCCTAAAATACATATTAATGAGAGTATTTTGAAGCAGCCTAATATTTTTTTTTCATAAACACAATATTTAACAAACAGCAAAGTTATTTCAAAGCGAAACCCTACAATTACATGAAAAATCACTTGTTAAAAGTTTTGTAAAACACGAAGACTAAATGGTCTCGTCCGCATTGTTACGGAGGCATGCCTCAAGAAGCCTGAAGAAAGCAATAACTCGCTCCCCTACAAGTTTGTTTGTGTGCCACGCTACATATTAACTATGGAGGTCACACGCGTGTTGGAAACACTATTACAATATTCTTTGTATGAAATTATATTAAAGTTAACGTCGCTCTTTTTCATCATATACCAGAAATCATATATATTGTTTTTTTTTTGTAGTGTATTATGACACCCCCATTTTTTGTCCAATTTAGAAATATTTCGTTTGTATGAAAATTTTTAACCTACGTACGTAATATATTGTTTTTCATGTTTCTTTTAATTTTATTGTTTAAAAATATACTATCATTTAAAAATGCAATTTCATATAAAAAAATAAATTAATATTTTAAGTCTCCCACACCTCGTGGACTTTTCAATTGTTAATTGTATATATAAATTAATAATATAAGGTATAACACATGTTACGTTTTAAATTTGTTTTATGGTTTTATTACAATTATAATATATCTATAAATTTAACTAATGGGGTACAACACCGTGCTCAGACCTCGCCTCCACCTGCGACCTCGCTCACTTCATATCAAAAATCTATGTAATTGCCGCAGGTGTGGAGCGGCTTCAAGGAAACGACCGTCCACCGCGAACAAAACTCATTCGGCGAAAGTTATTGTACAACAATAGTATACTAATTACTACGATAACATTAGTCAAGTGTTACCTTAAAATAAACATCAAAGAGAAGTAGCAATGCAGATATTCAATATATCTTCCGAAGTGAAAGTTGAATACATAATCGTGTTCATAGACAAACACTTTCCTATTGTACTCCACGTCGCTGTTTTGTCAAAATTTGTTACCAGTCATCCTTTCGCTTGTTAGCGTGATTTTTTTAAAAAAATAAGTAATATTGGATATTAGTCTAAATATTATTATTTAAGGGGATGTCACTAGATATATTATTATAAAACGCCTACCCTCCTTTTTAAATATGTTTTGCCTTCTTTCGTTTGTTGACCAAGCTGAAATTACCTTGCATTTTGACTCGTTCACTTTAAGAGCTTACGTTCCATGCAACTTATTTAATTTTTAATACTGACATTATTATTATTACTGTTTCAATATATTCCACTTGTTTATTTCAAATTTTTCATTTAAATATTTTTGGAGTCTATATCATTTATTTTAGGTAATTTCGCTGGCTCTCCTAATTGAGTAGTGTAAATGATGTGGAAAATTATCACAAAGTGGTGCGAGATGTGATTCCTTAAATAACTTCATCATTATATGTTAATAAAGTAGTTGGTATTCATGTATCGAGCATTTTCATAAGCTCTGCTATGCTGAATATATTATCTACAAGATACAGCACTCTCTAGATTTAATCTCTCGTGTCACCCAAAAGTTTCACTCGAATCGCATGACGTACACATGTGTGTACGAACTTTGTATATATAAATGTGTTTTATCCACACACGAATGAATAATAATTTTTTAAGATACCCTTTGACTCTACCAATTGTAAATTGTTATCTACGAATATGTTTAAGCTGTTTTAATATTTTTTTTTTGGTGGTGTGTACATTTTTATTGCAATACTTAGTTTGTATGTAGGAAACGCTTACCAAAAATATTTCTACTTAAAATTAAAAAAAAGTATTGATTTTTTTTGTGTATATCAAATATTTGTCAAGGAATTTCCGCTCGGAACTCGTGGTTGGCGTTGGATTTTTAATTATAATGTATGAGACACGTTAATCTTGTCTTTGTACTAAAATCTCCCACATTTTACAGGATTAGTAAAAAAGAACATAGTGATTTGTCATTTGGGCCACTTTCACGTCATGTTGTAACTTTCACGTGTAGAGAGAGATGTTTTGTTTAAGATAACAAAACACAATTCCACAATACCACGTTTAACCTCAACTATACCACTACGTCGTTTAAACTACATAAAGAATAATCGTTCGTATATAATGTTTTATTATTTTTAAAGTGTTATTTACAAATAGTAAAACATTGTGTCAGGAGGCCGGTTGTAGCGCATTGAGACGGCCTTTGAATGTAAACGCGATCGGTTGTACGCTCATTTTCCACTTGAGGGAAAGATTATATTTAAATTAATTTAATTTACTCGCTCTGGTAAGACAAAGCGGCGTTGAGATCCGCTAATCAACGCGCAATGTGTCCACGGAAAGCGGAATACGGAGTGTCTGACTCTTTCTATCCATTATGCGGGTGATAAGTGTTATTATATAGTTAGAAAAACAAAAGGTTTATTAACTTTATTTGGTTCAGGTACAACAGAACGAGCATGCCTGATCACTGGCTCAGTAGACGGCATCATGGTGGTGCTGGACTTCATTATGGAGAAAATCAAAGAAAAACCGGAACTCGTGAAACCCTTCCCCGAGGGTGTTGATGCGAAGATGCCACAGGATAGGGATAAGCAGGTTAGGCTCCAACTTTTTTTCTAACAGTCAAAAAAAGCACAAAATCGTAAATTTCGATCATACTTATTAGATTACCTTTTTTTTAAATATCTTTAAGGTTGCTTTGACTAACGCTGAAAGTAGTTATACGGTGTATTTCTACGTTGAAATTTTGTATACGGATCTTTAATAGAGTTGTTATTAACGCTACATTTGTTATGGACAGCCGTGACGATCACCTTGACGTGAACATCCTCTTCGTTTCATTTTTAAATTGAAAAAAAAACAATAACAAAAACAAAAATTATATGCTATGTTTAAAAAAAACACTGAGCATGACTTTACCAATACGGAAATTAAATATTATTATCATATATACCGATTATGGAAATATTATAGTATAGCAAATAACGAATAATAAAACACAATGTAAAGATTAAAATTGATGTCCATTGTTCTAATGGGATTACTCTCATCTATAGATATAATAAAACTATAGGGAGTGGAAACTTTGTACATTAAAAATACTAAAAAAAAGCAGCAGCAGTGTTAGTAGATTAATACCACATGTGATTAAAAAAATTCTGTCCGTCTGTTTGTTCAGGCGTTATGCATAAACTACCTGTTCTAGTATAATGAAACTTGGTATGATTATACTTTATCGTCTTGTTTAACACACTGGGTATTTCATATTCCGTACAAATTAAATGCACTACATAAGTACAGTTTAAAGTAGTTACTTATTTAATTTGGGGCCGGTCGTAGCGCAGTGTGACAGCGTCTGACTGTAAACGCGACCGGTCGTGGGTTCGATCCCCACTCGGGGGAGTGATAATATTTAAATTATTGTCACTTTCTCGCTCTGGTAAAAGACAAAATGCGGTGTTCAGTTCCACCACTCAACACGCAATGTCTCGAATTCGGTGAAAAGCGAAGTACGGACTGTACCCTGCTATGAGGGATAAAAGCGTGAAGCTATAAATTATTAGATTTGTGTTTAATTATATAAATTGTCGATCTGTATCAGTATAGATTTTAATTGAATTTCATTTGATATATTATTAGTTTAATAATTATATAAAAGGCGAGAAATTAAACGAAAACGAGGGTGGAAAGAACAAAATAGTTATCAATCTTAAGTTTACGCGGGCGAAGCCGCGAGCCAGCCGCTAGTTTTGGAATAAAGCTCATTTGATTGAAATAATTTCTATAACCTAAAAGTATGTATGTATATGTATATATTTATATATTTACGTATTTTAAGTGTATGGCTATTATAAAGCGACTATAATTAAAAGTACTTCAAACGTTCGCGCAACACAACTTAATTATGTTAATTATAAACGGTTAAAGTGCACAAGTTCCAGCTCAAGGCCGTTTTTTAAATAATGTACCGTGTGCCTTGTTTTCGTGGATGTAGTTTAAAATTATAGACGTGATACAGAGAGAGAGAGAGAGAGAGAGAGAGAGAGAGAGAGAGAGATAGAATTTAATTTATAGTAAAGTTATAGTTAGGTGTTGAAAAAATCTGTAGTTAAAGTTTCTTTTTTTTTTGATTTCATATTCTATTAATAAAATTTATTTTCATTTCCTTGCTCTGGTATGTAACAGCGCGGCGTTGAGCTCCGCCACTGAATGCACAAGTTCTCGATTTCGGCGAAAAAGCGAAATACGGAGTGTCTTGACACCAAATACTTCCTATCTACATATTTATGTCTGTATGATAATTCCCTATTTTTTATATTTTCTGAGTTTTCGTCATAATTTGTGTATTCTATTGTTATCCAGGCATTTGGTGATAGTTACTTTTATTACGATGAATAAGTAGAGTAATGGTATAAAATAATTATTCTAGTTATTGAGTAACTACTTGAATAAATATGAGTTTATTTGTTCAACAATTCTTCTTTCATGTTTTTTCTGGAGAAACTAGGTTGAGACATGGCGGGCTATGATTTAATTTAGGTTATATTTCGTCGAATACAGATGCCGATCGTACCATATTCAAATATATACGAGAACATACAACATAGTTGATTATAAGATCTTTGATTTTCGCGATTTTTACAGATTTTAAATGAAACTATTTTAAACGGATTAATCGTGTATATTTTGATATTCGAAAATACATTTCTTTTTTGTGAAACCTGACGTTTCGAACACTTTACAGTAGTCCGTGGTCACAGTTAGACTCTAGTTTAGTAGGACATAGTTGATAGCACCCGCACGCTGATGGGCCGCGATAATGATTCCAATTATCGGTTGCTCATATTAGTTCAGTTGAACGCAGCCATTCAAACGATGTTGCAAACAATAATCACTAATTACATATACCATTACAAATGCATAGATATAAACTGAGAATGCTATTTTTGATTCTAGCAATGAGTTAAAACTTTAAATTAAATTATTTTCATATTATGCGGAATAAAGAGGATTCCAGGGGCTTGTTACGTCATCAGTTGCTAACGCCATTCTAAAAATTGTATTAGACACAGATATTTTCAGTGTAAAATTGTTATAAAAAAATGTCAATACGTATATAAAGCTCCGTTAATGCATATGGATGCAACTTTTCTTACATTTGCTTTCTACTTGATTTCGTATTAACTGTGCCAAATTTCATACTACTCCGGCCGATAAATTTTCGTAAATATGTTATAAAGTTTTCGTTCACTTGCAGATTAAAAATTATATTGTTTTCTTTTTATAATTCCTTTCTATGTTCCTATATGACATAAAACTACACTATTATTTCGTTATATTATCTATTTTCTCTCTAAATTTAACAAATTAAAATTCAATTTATAAGAATCCTAAGTGTGGAATAACACTTTAAAAATAGTAAATATTAAGAATAAATGATATGATATTATTAACGTTATATATCCTAACTCAAAATTTAATTATTATTCATATTATTTCAAACAAGTTAGATAGTACGTAGCAAACTGTAGCACCAATTATATGGAACGTTTAACTACGTGCTACATAGTGAAGGCTGACACCTGCTTTTATAGCGCCCAAGTAAACAGTAAACACTCTTTTATTTAAACTTCTTTTGTAGGATTTCGCTTCTGTATTCCTATTTTATTGTTATTATGGAAAATAATGATCGCGTTTATGCTACAATATCACTGTGTTTATACTTTTGTGTATCGTATTTTCTAAGTTGAGATCTTAGGTTTATTTTTTTAGTTTCAACTTGAAACTTGAGAAAGGTTGTGTAATTCAACTGACTATTATTTAGTGACATATTGGAAATAAAAAAATAACTGATTATTTATATTTATGTATGAGGAGCGGCGTTGAGTTCCGCCACTCAACACGCCAGGTCTCGAATTTTGGCAGAAAGCATTCTGCTCTATCCGTATTTTTACGGAGTGCTTTCACGCTAGGTACTTCATGTCCACCCTGCTATGTGGGATAAAAGCGTGAAACTAAGGATATAAGTATATATATTTATAATTAATATAATACAATCCTTCAAATATAATTTGGTTGGAAATAAAGTATATAAAAATGGATTAGAAAAGATCACTTTCTACAGTGTATTGGAAAACACTAGCAAATCTGTGATCTGAATAAAACAACGGTCGATACAGAATTGATGCGGTCACAGTTCAACACCTTCGATGAATATATATTGCTATCGAGCCCAAATGCAAACTTAATCACTTCCGTTTCCGGTACGCTGTTAACGATTATAATTGTCTAGCTGCTGTACAGAGAAAGCTATACCGCCAAGCTCGGGAACGTAAATTTGACGTTAAATGTTATTTAATTTGACAATTAATGCTCGTATATAGTTCCGTATTAGAAAAATGTAAAAATATCAGAAATCTAATTTAAAATATTTTTTTAACTTAATCGTCCTGTCGCCCGCAAATAATCGCGAGAATAATTAGATGGAAATGTAGTAGAAAAGGGGAAAAATGTACGCATATATTTCTAAAAATTAGCTACTTTGACAAATTTTTACTACGTTTTTATAAAATATTTTCTTGCATTATTTTAAAGAAATGTCAGTTTTGCACTCGTACTCTATATAAATTATAACCATGGTATTATAACCATGGTAAATTTCATACTTTTTAATCCACGTAATTATCGTAAGCGGTGAAAAGCTTCAAGTCAAGAACATACCTATTTCTTATAAGTTGGTAAAGATTATTAAGCGTATAATTGAATTTATTGAAGACGATTACTTAATAAGCGTAACGGTTTCACTTTTCGTAGACGATTATACTCATAGCTGGTGTTTCTTGCCGCTCCGTGCAGGCTAATCTTATCGCGATGACCTTCAAACTATACGTACAAATTACCTTATGTAAAATACATATAATATCTACATTTAATAAATAAACCTATTTATGTACCTATTTAATTATTTATTTTACTTAGAAAAAACTCAATTGATAGTGTTATCTATTAAATTCTTTATGATCAAAATGTAATATACGTTTTTATAGTATGGCCGTCTATGAACTCACATGGCCGAATGGTTTGAAATTTTAATAAGTATATATTTTTTATATGTAGAAGGCTATTTTGATGCTTCTATATTTATGGAGAAATTTATCTAGCAGAAGCAAGTACTTAATATTCATATAAGAAAAAGGAACAGTACGAAAAAATTGCAGTAAAAAAGTACGGAGTGTCTTGACACTAGGTACTTGCTGTCTACTCTGCTATGCGGGATAGAAGCGTTAAAATAAAAAAAGTAACAGATTGAAACATTTATTTTAAGATTTAAATGAAACTACTTTAAATAGATTAATTATATTTTGGTATTCGAAAATACATTTTTGAAAACCTGACATTTCTAACACTTTATAGTAGTCCGTGGTAAGAGGTACGTTGGCTGTATCCACGGATTACTGTAAAGTGT
Source organism: Dryadula phaetusa (assembly GCA_032432895.1). NCBI lineage: Eukaryota > Metazoa > Arthropoda > Insecta > Lepidoptera > Nymphalidae > Dryadula > Dryadula phaetusa. The sequence goes on along the minus strand of JAOYRS010000059.1, from coordinate 5,678,692 downwards.
TCGAAACTTCAAGTTTTCAAAAATGTATTTTTATATATTAAATGTATATGTTAATATATAAACGCATAACAAATTGTACGCGAATAATCCGTTTAAAATAGAGTTCCACCTAAAATGTATGAAAATCGTGAAAATCACAGATCGTATTATATATTTAAAGTACCCAGAAAATTAAACCCACAACCTTTGGCTCAATGGACAGTGCGTACCCCAATAGTCCAATACTAATATGAGAATTTCAATTAACATGGAAACAAAGAGGAAATCTCGATCCCCAACCATAAATGTACTCGGGTGTACAGAAAAAAAATCTTTTTTTTGTTGACATTGTGTTTGTTCGTATAAACACGTGTTTTTATTTCTGTGTAAATGCCAATATATGAGTTGCTTAAACAATATTACAAAATTGTTCTCACAATAATAAAAAAAACACAAGTGTCACGCTCTGTCCCGTGTAGCTGGATAGTCAGAGACCTAGGGTGTAGACACTCCGTTCGCTGATTTTCGGTCAACTTCAGGACATTAAATGTATTACTACATTAATAAATTTGTTTAATATAGTTTCAAGTACAGTATCTATTTACTTATATCAGAGTAGACCGAAAACACCTAGTGTCAAAACTTCCGTTCTTCATATAAACTAACTAACTTTATAATATTACACTGATTTTTGTGTTGACATACACATTTGGTACTTTTTAAATAGACAGTCTATTAAAATCGACTATGTGGTGGTGTGTAAAGGTACTTAATTACCAATTCCCACCAGCTTAATATATTGTAATAATTTTGCTATTTTTGCCAGTGGTGATAATAGAATTAATGTGAAGTACGTTTTACCTTAATTATTACACTTTAAATAATGACATATAGATAAATCGAAATATATGTATTGTCTATTTTTCATTAGTCACCATAGTGTGATTTTGACTTTACGACGTGTTGTGTGGCCACATAGTGGTTTCGTACGGGTAACCGAAAGCAGGATAGACTTATAAGGGTCGTAACATATTACTTGAATATTACTTTGATTAATACTGGCATTTATTTAATTTGCCCTGTTAATTTGTTGTTGTGTGTGAAATCTGGCAAGCCTTAATTTGACCCACTTCGCAGTGTTCGATTGAGCTGAAATTAGGGATACGGCTTCAGTTCTAATGACATTGAAAATATATATTTCATTGTTAATTTGCAATGGCCGCCGCCACCGGCATCGATGGCGGATTATAATTGATGCACACTCCACCCAATGCAGGTATGTAATGAAAGTGCTCGACTTATAGAATACAATGCACTATTTAAAAAGGTTATTTTTAAAAAGATTATTTTAAATTAATATTTTAATATTCAAAAAGCGATTATAATAACATCTTTTAAATGAAACTATTTTAACCGGATTAATCGCTTATATTTCGGTATTCGAAAATACATTTTGGACACCTGACGTTTCGAACATTTTGCAGTAGTCTACCTGTGACCACGGACTACTGTATAGTGTTGGAAACGTCAGGTGTCCAAGATGTATTTTCGAATACCAAAATATACGCGATCAATCCGGTTAAAATAGTTTCATTTAAAATGTATAAAAATCGCGAAAATCAAAGATCTTATTATAATAACATCTTATTAATGAACGTAATTATCTATTTGCTGACACGTAACATACGTGTCGACTGTATCAACGGTTTATACAAAATTGTTAGTCGAACACATGGTTGTATGAGTTGTTTATTTTCTTAATTTAAGATGGTTTATATAACATTTTGCATAACTCCCTAATTCTACGTTCTTCGTACTTTTTCTTAAAACGGGATCCATATTTTTCCTTACAATAAATTCAGTGTTTCGAAACTAAACCTAGAAGAAGAACCTTTACGTAACGAATTTTAAATGTTATAAGCAAATTACTGTCCAAATAAAAGATTTTTGCCTCCATTATTATTTTTTATGTCACTTTGAAATATAAACGTGTTAAATTGTAATATGTATACTAAATACACGTATTTCTGTATTTCTTATCGCAACAACTCTTATCTTTAACTGGTTCGTACTTAACATTTAAGCGTGTATAATAAAATTAATATTTGCAGTCGTTCGCGCCGTAGCAGCTTGATTTATCACTGTTCCACTCATTCAATTACATTTGCCTATTATATTTTTTCCACGTAAACGGTACATGAATCAATATTTACCTTGTTCAGGACGTGAACCTACGACCTTCACCGCGTTCACTCGGTCGCACTGTTGACTAACCGAATAGATAAACACATTGCATGTACCGTAGTAATATTCGAAGTTTGACCCCAGCAAGTGGCAGGTTAATTTGTACCGAACAATTTACATCAAAGAACATTTAAATTGCAAAACATAGCGTGGAATAACTCAAGTCACGTCTATAGTGGAACGTATTTCGTTTCAAAGACATCTTTATTTTTAATGCCTTTCGATTAGAATTTTATTTGTTACGTTTACTTTACGCGAATGTAAATATGGTTTTGTGCTTTACTAGATGTTCTGCGTTGCCTTAAAGCATGTTACTTTACAAACGTTGTTGTTAAACATAAGATAGTATGTGTTACATTTATTTACGTTTAATCCCACATAGAAGAGTAGTCAAAGACAACCTAGTGTCAAGACACACTGTTGACTGCCTTCCGCGCGAAATTGAGGCAACTTGTATTGATTGGCGATTATACGGAGAAATAAATAAAAAAAAATATAATCATTTATCTGTCCTGTCCCATGTCTCTATATAAACTATACGAGTGCTGGATATATTATATTTGTGAGATGTTTCATTTTTCGTTTTCGTTTAAAAGCTGTGGAAGCAGTGGCACACTGAAACAACTTGTACCTATCTCCGTTGTTGTTTGGTAACATACAAATTATTTAGGTAAGTTTAACAAACTGTATGTGGAGTCAGAGACAAAGTGATGCAGTGGTTTAGAGTTTTACTTACTGTACAATACGGTGCTTGGCGATTTGACCTTGAGTAAATCATTTTTTTTAGCTCCACGTTTTTATCTCGCATAGCAGGGTAGACAGAAAGTACCTAGTGTCAAGACACTCCGTACTTCGCTTTCCACAGAAGTCGAGATATTGTGTGTTGAGTGGTGGAACTCAACGCCACACTTTGTCTTTACCAGAGCGAGGAAGTGTAAATAATTTAAATATAATCACTTCCCCGAGTGGGGATCGAACCCATAACCGGTCGCGTTTACAGTCAGACGCTGCCACACTGCGCCACGACCGGCCTCATTAAATCATTATATTTAAATATTTTTAATTTCTCCGCTCTCCTCAAAGATAAAATGATTCTAATAAAATTAAGTAATGTCTAATATAGCTGGATGTATTGTTTTAGTTTTTATCTAAATAATATAATGTAGTATTATGAAAATACCTGCCGTAATAATGGCAACAAAAGCTAAAGCTCAGGACTAACGAGGCTGGCGTAATACTTGTCACGTCACCGCGTCACTGTTACATGCAAATCTGGGATTACCCGTGCACATTGAAAGCACGTGTTGACTTTAAAGGCGACCTTATTTAAACACAAACCACTGTGGTTTTGTGATATTTTGACTTTATAATATTTTTAATGTTGTATTAATATCAGACGTGACGTTAGATTGTTTTGATAATCTGGGCAAAATTGATACGTTGTTATACGTCGTTGTTATTGGAATTAGGTTTACCTAAAAGCGAAGACCTAGAAAGAAACTAGCTAGAAAAGATTTTGCCAGTTTATTTCTATCTATACAAGAAATAGTTGTCATTTCTCGCTTCTTGGGTTGCTTGAAAAATTACATAATAACAATACTTTCATAGTGTGATTTCTTTGCCAGGATGACTCGATAGCGAGAAAGCCATATTAAATGAGTTTTTAAGATTCTATTTCTGAACTAGTTTCTTATTTATATATTTTTTTTAAATTTACTGTAGTATTAGTAGTTATTACGTGAGACGTATACTATATTTATAGATTGTTATAAAAATTCCACAATTATAAAGTTCTTGGGTTTTTTATAATGTAGCGACTCTTCACCTTTACATTTATTAATATTTAGAGATAAATGTAGGCAAAAGCGGTTAAGTTTTAATGGCATTTACATTTTTATATATTATTTTATTGCATTTTGTAACATAAATCATTTTGGAATAAGCAATATTGTTGATAGAGGCGAACTTCTATAAGAGACCTCTTCCAATCAATATATGACTATGAGGGAAAGTAAAATTTTTTCAATGTCAAAGTGCAAGAAAAAAATACATGTATTCCCTGGCGGGTGGTTAGAAATTACTCAAAATTAATACACCAATATATAATATAATTCAACTAAATATATAAACAATATAATTAAACGTATGAACATATGCTCTCTGACTAACTAAGCTAAAAAAATACCTAATATAAATAATTACGTAAGCCAAAGATAAGTAAACTAATAGAACATTATTATTAAAGTTTTGTAACAGACGGAATACAGATTTTTATATTTTTACTTTGAATTAATTAAATTTATTTGGATAGATTACAAACATTTCGTGACTCAAGGCTTGAATTCATGACTATTTTCAATACTTTCTGATTAGATTCGCTTTTAGTAATTATTTGTTTTTTAATGAATCAATGTGAGTAAATTTTGCAACATTCTATATGTTGACTCATTTTTCGGATCAGTTAGCTTGAAAAATTGCACACATATGTCCGGATCTAAGGAGCATCAAACTGATGTGCTTGCCAAGAAGACCAGGTCAATGAAAGAATACTTTTAGATTTTTTGACAACATTTAAGGCATAAAGTTAGTGAGTTTTATAGATTATTACAAAACTAATTCAATGTTAATATCTGTACTTTTATTTTCAAAATATTTTGCTTAAGAAAATAAACTAATCAGTTAAAATTTTACATGTAAAATTATTTAGTTATCAGAAACATATTTATGACATAACTAAATATAAAATGATTGTAAATTTTTGAAAAGGACGTGGTATGAAATATACTTTGTGCTTATCACTCACATTTACAAATATTTACCAGTACATAGGTCTTATCACTAAAAGCACAATTAAATAAAATATTTTAGACCCAGCTTTATGTTATCGTTGCTATAGATTTTTTTCAATTACAAAAGAGCAAAAGCTCGCGACCGTAACGAGGGTAGCGCGATAATGTCACGTCACCGTCGTACATGCAAATCAGGGATTTTGCATGAACGTAGCGTTCTAAAACCCCCCGTTGTAGATCGAGTCGCGTTGAATATACACGATAATTGTGTTATCTATTTTGAAAATATTATATTTGAATATATAATAATATATGAAAAATTGTGTACTGTCAAAGATTGATGTGTCTTTTTGTTTTGAATTCAGTTATTTGTTTGTCTTAAGTATGAGAGTGACACTTTAGTACTGTCAAATAAGATGCTAACTCTTGTTGGTTTAAAGGTTATATATATCATTGAAAGATATACACATCATATATATATATATATATATATATATATATATATATATATATATATATATATATATATATATATATACACGTCACAACGCCACCAGGTGGTCATTTAAATATGAGTTGACAATTAATGATATTATCATATAACACGTGTTGCCCTATGTATAGCGGCGGTATATTAGTAATCGCAACGTGCGTGAGTTGCTCAACAACAAGTGATGAGGCAAGGCGAGCCTTGCATCTGTCTATTATTGCCCCTTCGTAATGGAAACGTGTGATGTGAAATTGATATTTGATATTAGATGACTTTGTGTGTTCTTGTAATGAGCCTGTAGTTGAAATATATACCATTTTTAACTGAATAGTTCAACTAAGTAGGTTGAAAGCAGATGAGAATATTAAACGACTGTTGACATTTTGGAAAAAAACGTTTAAAAATTTGAATGCAGCGGGATTCGAATCTGCGTCTCTTCGGGACCGTCCAAGCGCTCTGACAGCGTGTGCCATGCGTTCTGCTTCCGGCTATGTCGAAATTCTTATACGTTTGTTACAACTTATATATGTTGTTTTATTGTTGATGTGATTTCTTAAAAAATAATTATTTGTCAGGAGAGAATGCTATTTATTTTAACATTTTAATATTTTTGAAGTGTTATTCCTCATAACATTAGAAAACATTTAAAAAAACATATGATTTTCCGGCTGCGTTCAAATTTTTATACGTTTTTCCAAAACGTTTTCTATTCCTAGGTGTGGAATAACCCTTTAAAAATTGTAAAATGATTGTATAGTTGTTTAAAACTTCACTAAATTTGAAAAATAAGCAATATATGTACCTACATATTATAATAAGAATGTGGTATATTTTAAATAGGTCATTAAATCGAGCTTGTTGACATCTATTTATATAAACAAAGTGCATGAGCGTTCGTTTATTGATGGATGTGAGGCCGGTCGTGGCGCAGTGGGTGAGCGTCCGACTGAGAACGCAAATCAGTTGTAGGTTCGATCACCATTCAGAGAAATGATTATATTTAAATTATTCTCATTTCCTCGCTATGGTAAGACAAAGCGCGGTGTTGAGTTCCGCCACTCAACACGCAATGTCTTGAATTTTGGCGGAAAGCGGAGTATTGATTGTCTTGACACTGTGTACTTCCGGTCTACCCTGCTATGCGGGATAAAAGCGTGAAGGTTATGATTGATATATTTACTATACATATACAATAACGTGTCAAAGCCATAATTAGCTTGGCTTTTTGTTACGTCGTTCATAACAAAATACTTGTAACTTTAACAGTACAGCTTCATGCGTTTTCTCGCACAGGAGGGAACTCAAAGAGAACCTAGTGTCCACCCAAAATTGAAACATAGTTTATTGACAAGCTTTAGCAAGCAGACACACTTGGTATCAAGACCTTCTAATGATAGCTTTTTGCCCGAGATAAGAATATTGCGTGTTGGTTGGCTAACTCCATGCCGCGCTTTGTCTCACCGGAGTGGAAAAATGAAAATAAATTTTAAATATAACCTTTCCCCCGACTGGAAATCGAACCTCCTACCAAACGCATATATATTCAGACAGACCCAGTGAGCCACGATAGTCCTTCAACTCTTTGTTGAAATATTGTATAATTAATAATATCATAGTTAAGTACGTATTATTAATAAATCTCGTCAATTACAAAAAAACGGATATTTGCAAAATATTACATTGCAAAGTAGACTCCGGCCATTAAGGCCGGCTTTATACTAAAGCTCAGGGCTCTTTCAGTTTTATAGCTACGTTAAGTCGCATCCCGATATAATTAGTTTTATATATTTTTAAGTATAATTTATAAATTAAGTACTATTGAAAATATTTAATAGTCAATACATAGTTCATACATTTACAATATATTTGCATTAATATTATGTAAGAGGTGCGGGTTCAAATCCTGCTCGATTTAGCATAAAATCAAAATCTCAATATATATTTATGTTTGTGTTAATATCTAATAGTTTTGTTTATCTTGTTTAAACAAGTTTTCGATAGTTAAACAAGAGAGTATAGCAATAACAAACAGGCAATATGCTTAAGGTGCTGCGTAAATCACGTGTTTTGGACTATTTGTACAAACTTTCTTGTTTATCGTGACTTTTATACTTTTTTAAACTATTATAGCTGTAAGTTGGGATCGTAAAATGTCATGACACAGGAGTGATAGTTCTCACTCCATTAATACGATACGCAAGGAACGACCACGAGTATTTGGGGTTTATATATATATATATATATATATATTATGGGGCCAGTAGTGACGCAGTGGGACAACGTCAGACAGTAAACGCGATCGATTGTGGGTTCGATCCCCGCTGGGGGGAGTGATTATATTTAAATTATTTTCACTTTCTATGTCTCGAATTCGGTGGAAAGTAAAGTACAGTGTCTTGACACTAGGTACATCCTGTCTACCCGGCTATGCGAGATGTATATATATATATATATATATATATATATATATATATATATATATATATATATATATATATATATATTTATATATATATATATATATATATATATATTTCGGTCGAAGGTAATCTGGTTGTACGTCGTTGTTGCTACACGCGCAAATAACGGAGTTCAACGCTGCCTTTCAAATCACTGCTGTAAATTATATACGTCGTTTTTTAGTGAGCTTTGAACCACAATGGTTTTATTTATAAATTAATATTTTTAGAGATCAGTTGATGGAGATAGGTTCTTGGGTACATTATAATTTCATTTTGTAGCGTGTTTTCATAACTATCATATTCATTGTATATCATTTTGATATATTATATTTAAATTTATATGATTTTATTTTGCATTTTAATCAATATTAATACCTTTTGATATTTCTGCACTCTAAAACTACTTTATAGTATAGAATATAATTTAAATTTCAAAAATAACATAAAAAAATCAAAATCCGTGTGTTCATTTTAACGCAAGTTGAAAAGGTGGGGCGCAAAGGTGACACGGATGATGAATAAAATAAGATTTGAGATGATTAATAGCAGCCGACCTTGTTGCCAGTCGCCACCCAGCGTTCGAGGAGCGACGTCATTTACATATTTCACACTGACTTATACTTACCAAGCCGATAGATAAGTGGGTTTTAGTACTCAACGACCATTATACTGATTAATCAAATCCTATTTATAACGTTGTTTTTGCCATACAATCACTTTTGAGGTTATTTTAATGCAGGTTGCATATAATATGCATTTTTTTTATATCAAATTTTCTTTACTATTCTTGTGATAGTTTATGGTATATAATAGGGAAAGAGAACCTTATGGTTTATCACTCCGATTATTTTATATTTAAAATGACACCGGAAAGTAGAGGAAAGAAGCTAAGGGGGGGGGGGTTGTTGAAATTTAACGCCACACCAAAGAATATTCCTTTACTTGGGACTGAATAAACTAGAGAACTGCCCATTTAGAAATTATGTTCTAGATAGCAGAACGAAACACTGCACGTTGTCTAACTAGAATGGAAAAATACACATAGTGTATCAACAAAATATGAGATTTACACCTACTAGTAAAAACCATCACGTTTAATCTTATTATACAAATCGTGTCACGTGTCGTAATCGTTATTTTTTTTGCTTCACGCTTTTATCCCGCATAGCAGGGTAGACAGAAAGTGCCTAGTGTTAAGATACTCCGTACTTCGCTTTCCACTGAATTTGAAACGTTTTGAGTGGTGGAACTGAACGCCGCACTTTATTTTACTAGAGTGAGGAAGTGAAAATAATTTAACTATAATCACTCCCCCGAGTAGGAATCGAACCCACAACCGTCCGCGTTTACAGTCATACACTACACCACGAGCGGCCTCGCAATCGTTCAATTTGAGTGAAAACTAAAATCAATACATATTTGTGGTATCGTGTCCCCAAAGGGCCGCAGCACCGACACGTGCAGCCCACCAACAGATAAGCCGGGATTAGTTTAAAACTACCAAGTATCGACCCACGCACCAAACAGACAGTATTAATTGCCTCAAATTAAACTGTTTCATCTTGGCTCGCCATTGAGACCTTTGTTTAATAAACAATGAATGTTTCCTTTTATTTTGCTTGGAATTATGTTAAGTTATTTGCGCTCGAGTGAGCTTTCCAGTTATATTTTGGTTGTATTTACGCCCCAGTTGACAATTTTGATCTGTTTTCTGTAATATTGTGGGATTTGCTTTGAAAACGTAATATTGTTTTTTATTGTTTATTGTTTAGGCTTTACGGGTGTAAAAATAGATAAACTAAAATATATTTACAATTTTCTTTATGTTTGTTGTTTTATTGTAGGACGAGGCTTAGTCTACTAAAACTACTTACTAGTAACTTTTAAATGAGTATCCACCATTTCAGTATCTTTGAGTATGGATATTTTTTTTCGTAAGTTTTTTGCTCTAAAGAAAAATAATCAGTAAATTGACCCATTTATATTTTTCCATATACATTCATCAGTCCATATACATTTTTTTAAAGTAATTATTAAAATATATGTTACATTAACTATTGCGTATGGTAATGTGTTACATTATTTTTATATGATAACTTACTTTTTTCTACATTAACATCTTAAAAACATTATTTACTTAATCTGTGTACATAAAAGCGTTGTTTATCTGTACATTATAAATTTTTAACATACTTATTACCATGTTAATAAAGTCGCCCAACCGTAAATAACTTCGCACGTGTATCGAGTGCCCTAATAGGCGGGTTCCATTGAAACTTTAGCATTTACGTACGTTTTTGTATATTTCAATATAGATATTGTATTTAACCTAAATTGTTTATTTTTAATATTTATTGTGAAGTTATAAAAATTGTATTGATTTTTTCATACATACTCGTTTATACATATTTACAATACATGTATTATTGCTGATCTATCCAAATTACTTTTTCTTAGAAGATTCAATTAGATATGCTCCATCGTTACGTATTCGCAAGTCGGTGGAGCGCTTTACATTTTGATTTGTTCACTTCGCTTATTGTGTCACAGAGCATAGATTTGATTCCAGTCACCTAACGTGGAATATGTTTATCTAAGCAGAAAGTAAAAATTGAAGCGATTTTTCCACCTTAGAGATACAGCTACACACTTTATCTCATATAACAAGGTAATCAATGACAACCTAGTGTCAAGATACTCCATTCATTGGTTCCGTACGAAATCGAGACGTTGCGTGTTGAGTGGCGCACTCAACGCCCCGCGCTTTATCTTACCAGAGCGGAGAAATTCCATTCCAAAAACCATTTGAAGTGTTCAAGATATACCTTGAAATTATTTGGCTATCCCATTTATTTAAGTGCAAATGTGCACGAAACTGTGATCTTTTTCCCAAATAATAAGTCGCCCCGTGAATACTATCAGACTTATCATAGCCTGTTCGGTGGGCAGAGGATTGCTGATAAGCTTATCACCACAGCCGTTCATTTTATTAATAATCCCATTGCTAGCAGATACGCGGTGTCGATAGATTATAATCGTTGTGTTCAATTTCTGAATTAAAATATATATTTTTTTGTATTAGCTACATTTTTCATTTTCATTTATGGTGTAAACTGAGTTAATATCATAATATATTAAATAAACTACCATGCTCTTATGGTTTCTCTGTCCTATTGTTCCTTTAAATGTACAATTTTTTCTTTAAGCGAATGAATGTATATGAATGATATTTGAGTTAAACTCAATTTCTAGAAATAGGCTTTAATTTCTGACTACTTATTTTGTGTTTGTAATTATATTGTAAATAAAAATGTTCAAAAATTGTATTTTATAGGGTACAAGTAAAGACCGATATACATATTCCGAGTCTAATGATATTTTATTTTATTTAGCTTCACGCCTTTATCGAGCATAGCAAGCTAGACAGAAAATACCTAGTGTCAAGACACTCCGTACTCCACATTCCGCCGAATTCAAATACTTTGTGTTTTGAGTGGTGAAACCCAACGCCACGCATTTTCTTACGAGAGCAAGGAAATGATAATAATTTTAATATAATCTTTCCCCCGAAGAGAATTTGAACTCACAACCGATCACCCTTGCAGTCCGACGCTATCCCACAGCGCTGCAACCAGCATAAGAGTTAGTTGTGAATTCAAATTCCAATCGCGGTAACATATCTGATTTTCATACTTATTGAAATTTGAAAAGACCAAGAGATGCACATCTCCTGATTTTAGGGTTTTGTTTTTTAATCTCTAATGGTGTACGCAATCTCTAATGGTGTCGCAAAGGAAACAAGACATACAGAAATATAAATACAAAAATGTAACATGTAACAGAATCTGTATATAGTACAGTACAATATGCATATATGTTGCCGTTGGTTTCCTAGAAAATTAAATTAGCTCGTCAGCGTGCCCTTATAATAACGTAATATGCTTATATTAACGCTCAAAGGGATGTATAATATCGACGTTAAGGATATTGTAATGGAATTACTTACGAAGACTAGCAAATTAAATTGAAGTTAAATACATACATTTTTTTTATATAATTTGTGTACTGTGTTACGAAATTGTTTGAGTAAAAATTATTATTTATATTTTATTTTTTTTTATTAAAATTATTACACTTAAACTTAATTGAAAATTTCGAATTACAAGGCCTACTTATCAAAGTAGGCCTTCGTTCTAAATATATTCGATTCCAATAAAAAAAGTAAAGATCATTTTTCCATTAAAGGTTAACAACACCTTTAATCTTTGCTTTTGGTCTTCATAATCATTCAAAATCAGAATGTCTTATAATAAATTTATAATAATAAGGTTACTAACATTGTTTGCTCTTATACATTTTATATGAAACAATTTTAATCGGATTTCGCATACATTTTGGTATTCGATAATATATTTCGAGTACTCTGTGGTCATAGGCGGAGTACTTGCAACCACGAACTGCTATTAAGTGCCTGAAACATCAGAGTTTATAAAATATATTCTCCATTATCAAGTATTTATTATATAAATATATTGTGTATTGAAATATATAAAAAAATCAGGTTTTACCGTAAATCTGATTCAATAAAAGCATTTTCGTTATTCAAAGTACAATTTATAAAGTGGTCGGAAGTAGATTAGATAAAACAAACTTAGAATAAATGTGAATATAACACTAGGACGCGATGGTGTTCACATCGGTGCTTGTATTATATTTTAAGTATTCCAGTTTCTTCTCCCATCATCTCTTCTGCCCAGCATATAAGATCTATAAAAAACGACTGAAAAATAAAGAACTAAATATTCTAATACTAAGGTTTCTATAATTGCTATATTAAAGCAGTGTGAACAAACAAAATCTATTTATTCATAATGTACATATAATAATTATAAAATATATATTTTCAGGTAAAAATACTAGTACCGAACTCAACAGCGGGCATGATCATAGGCAAAGGCGGCAATTACATAAAACAAATTAAAGAGCAAAGCGGCAGCTACGTCCAGATATCCCAGAAGGCCAAGGAATTATCACTCCAAGAGAGATGTATCACTGTAGTTGGTAAGTTATATTTTATATGGATTCATTAAAAACATCGCAAGTATTAAAAAAACTTTAAATTTGTTTCACGTTTCATGTTGCTGTTTTTTTTAATATGTTTTTAACATATAATTGATAAGATAAAACATATATTGAATAATTGCTTAATTTCAATGTAATGTAATATGCAACCAATGCGCAATGTGATTACGCATGGTAAAGTGCATTGCCAAGTACTTTAAGTTTTAATTGATTATCATTTACCGGTTTTTAAGATATTGATGAAGAGAATTTTTTCGTAAGTCACTCGATCACCTTTTCTTTACTTTAATAGTATAGCGCTTTGTTGAAAAGAAAATATAAATATAAATTGGAGTGTCTTTTTTGAATATTTAAATAACCGTTTTTTACTAAATGCATATATGTTCACGTTACACATACCAAATGAACATTTTTTTACCGTTTTTACCGATCTTTTTCTTCCGGGTAAGCTCTGGAACGGCTGGATTGATTTTGACGGCACTTTCACTGTTATATAGATGATGTATTCAGAAGTAACTTATTCTAATTCTATTTTAGAATTATTAGTAAATCCAGAGATGCTTTAAGGAAGGAAAAATAACAAATTTATAAAAGATATAAACTATAAACTTCTCTCCGACGGAGATTCGTATGTGCGACCGTCCAATTCATTCATGCACGTGTCTACCGCCTAACGGTGACCTTAAATTTTAATGAAAGTAAAAAAAAACTATTTAGTTAATGTCTCTGCATATGCAAAAAGCATCTCGTAATAAGCGGAATTGGAACGTGACCCATATAAACGTATTCATATATATTTTTCTCGCAATAATTAAAAGAACCGCGAAATGGCTGTATGCACCACTACCGCGCTTTATGCTGGCCGTTTTTTTTTGTATGAAATATATAAAATATATGCCGCAATCTATAGACATTAAGCTTTTGTTAATACTCGGGCTTAGACCAGATTGCTCTGTACTGCGGTCGTTATGCGGGGAGCTTCCGGAACCTCCTCTTATTGTTTTAGATACTTTCTGAGTGTATGTAATTTAATTTTCTATTACATTTTTCTTTGTAAAGTTTTGTTCTTTTTATATGTTTTGTGTTTGTTCTTAGCTTTTCATTTAATTAAAATATTTGGTCTCACAGCTATTGCGTTTAGTCTAGTATATTTTAAGTACGCCGTGATGCCGATTTTAAGTAATGTTTTTGATTAATAATTAACACATAATAAAACAAAAAATACTTTTTAGCTTTTTATTCAGAATTTAACTTTGGTTTATATTTTTTATGTCGATTTTATTATTTTTTATTGTATAAGAAATACAGCCAAATTATAATTTAAACTAAAGTGTTTTTTTTTTTTTAAATTAAGAAGGTCACACATCCAGTTGCCTTGCACAGTGTACACTGTACGTGCTCGTAATTAAAAAAGTATAACCGATTTAGAGTAAATGCCCGCATCACATCTGCACTACGCCAAGCCAACGTTTATCTCAGTAACGAGTTAAAATTAACTGAATAGGTTAAATTTTACCGCAGTTTAGTTACTGTAAGGAATATTTTAATAAAGTGAGCTTTATATGGTGTTATTCAGTTTGCATTATATTCTTTTATATGATAAATGGAACTGTTTTTAATCTTTGTATACTTAAGCTTAAGGATATCGTGGTGCAGTGGGACAGTGTCTAGACTGTAAACGCGAATGGTTGTGGGTTCAATTCATACTCGGGAAAATTATTATATTTGCAATCCTTTGATCTGCTAAGACAAAACGCGGCCTTAATTTGTATTATTCTGAGAAAATTATTAGAATAAAATTCTAAATAAATATATTTTATAAAGATTAAAAAAAAAACAATATTATAAACATTTTTTAAATTCCTTTGCTCGCTAAAAAGGTTGCTACGTATATTTAGCAGAGTTCCCACTAATTGTTTGTTACAAAGCGATTATACCTTTACTCTACATTGCGCGCCACAATGGAAACTATTGCAATTACTTGTAGAGTTCCGTGTCATGAACACTTTGAAGGGATGTTGGCCTACTTACATTACCGGGTTAAACTACTTGCCGCTTTGTTATTGTTGCGCGTTATTAAGTTATTTCTATTTTTTTTTATAATATCATTCCGTCTAGCATTTTGACGCTTTTTCTCGCAAAAGTACGCGCAAAAGGAAGAGGGTCAAGACACTTGGTTTTGCTCGCCCCGCCCGATTTGAGACAGTAGTTGCCTACAGTGTGACGGAACTCAACGCCGTGCCATGTCTTTCACGTTCACAAATTCCGTAACACGTTGAGAGATAATTATACATTCTTTCTAAGTAAATTTTGAATTAGATTTGCTTGTTCTTGAACGCTACACATGTCACCTTGAATATTTATGTATATACATAGTTTATATGAATAATGAATAAAATATTTAAATGGATATAAATAAATCATTTGGTCACCTCGCACGATTATATAATTTCAAGTAAACATATCATATACTTAATGACACAAACACATTAACACTTACAAACATACACACTTGATGACGTTTTTTTTTTAATAAGAAGTTATTATGCTTCATTTTCTTAAAATCAAATACTTAGTAGTCCGTCGCCTATGAAAGTTAAACCTGATAAGAACAGACGCAAACAAAACTGAGCGAGACTTCTTTTTCAGTTAGCTGTTTACAAATTATTCTTGATAGTAACGTTACACATTCCTTTCAGATGGATAGTTTGTACGAATGCTGATTATAAATATTTTTTAAAAGTTATTTAATACTTATGTTATATTTTTCAATATATCTTTGATATATATATATACAAATATGTTTAGAAAACATATTTGAAAAAACGTATAAAAATGTTTATTTCTTCATATATATTTCTTGCATAACAGTTAAGGCTACAAATGTAAAATTTAGTAAGTCAGTGTCAGTCACTTATCATAATAAGATATTTGATTTTCGCGATATTTACACATTTTAAATGAAACTATTTTAAACGGTTTAATCGCGTGTATTTTGGTATTTGAAAATACATTTTTTAAAACTTGACATTTCGAACACTTTACCGTAGTCCGTGGACACAGGTACGGTCTACCGTGGTGATACATCCGATTGATTAATCCGTTATTCGTTTAAAATTATATAAAATAATTTAAAATACTTTTCATCATATTATTATTCCACAATTTATTATAATTTTTATTTTAAATATTTCAGGAGAAAAGGAGAACAATAAAAAAGCCTGCCTAATGATCCTTCAGAAGGTGGTCGACGACCCGCAATCAGGGTCGTGTCCGAACGTGTCGTACGCGGACGTGGCGGGCCCCGTCGCCAACTACAACCCGACGGGCTCGCCCTACGCCGTGCCCACGACCGAGGTGACCGAGGTGACAACTTGAACACGCTACTCAGTTACGCTGAGGCTCTAACTAACATTGGCTTTAAATAAGTTCTTTAAAAAACATATCTAAATTTGTTGTATTATGCAATTTTTTAACCTTAAAGTCTAAATACATACAAATTATTATTAACATTATTATTTTCTTTATCGAAAATTTAATAAGATCCACTAATTATGCCATAACCTAAAATACTTATTCACGATAACCTACAAAGTATTTTTAGCTCGTTTATTGTTCTAACGGCGGTCGTAAATTGCATCGACGAGAGCTATTGACCAAAATATCCACTAAACAAAGCGCTGGCCCTCCGCCAACACATCACATGTACCTACATTGTGGGTGTCATCAGTCTATTGCCCATCAGAGGTTTATCACATAACGCCCATTTTGATGTCCCAATTGTCAATATTTTTAAATCACTCTTGAAATACTTGCAAATTGGTGCAGTACTTTTTTTTGGTCCAAAAATCGTGTTAATTTTTTTTATTTATACATACCGGTTGCAATGGGATATGCAGAGAAAACTTAATCAAGTCAAGTTATTATGTTTTTAACTTTTCGAATCGTTGTACTCTATTAAGTAATAGAACGCGCCTTCGCTCAATATTTTTACAATGAAAATAGCTTTAATATAATAAATTTTATCGAATATCAATTGAACCAACAATCTCCGCGCTTACAGTCGTACCTACCACTGCGCCTTGGTGAGCTTAAATGATCATAGCATGGTGGTTTATATGCGTCACTTAAATTAATTTTAAAATTAAATAAAGTTAGCTTTATTTATTGAAATCGATACTAATTTATCATACATATATATTAGAAAATTATAATAAAAAAATCTTGTTTATTTTATTTCCATTTTATATTTACTCACATTGGATTATTAAATATTATCAAATTGTACATTATATTAATTTTATGTAAAATTTAAACTTTAAATGCAATATTAAATTTAAATGAAAGTCAGCACATTACAACGCGCGTTAGCTTTTTACAGCTTTTACCTTGACACAATGATTTGTTATGAAAGTATTGCAAATTATGACGGACGCCTTGACACACTGGACGAGACGCTATTTTAAACTAAATGTATTTAAACATTTAACAATATATATGAATCCTCCGCTTACCGCACCTATGAGAGACATTGCATATTGGGGTGGCGGAACTTAACGCCGCACTTTGCATAACTAAACCGGGAATTTTAATTAAAATATTTATTATATGGCTACGCTTTTTTATATTGTATTTGAAGCATAATATTATTTGACATTTTTTTTATGTTATATTATTATTATAATACTTAATATGTGTATTGTATACGTACAAAATTTGGAGCCTCAGCACAAGGTGTGAATCACTTGCGGGCGTGTTTAAGTGGTTGCCACATTTTATATAAACCACGCTAAAATAATCTAACATACTTCTAACTTATATATTTAAGTGATAAATAATAATAAAACCATATATATGTATTTTTTATTTTTAAATAATTATTATCATATGGATGTGTTTTTTTTTTGTTTATTATATATATTATATGTATATTAGTATAGTATGGAAGCCAATGTGTTGAAATTCTAACATAATGTTTATGACTATATCTTAAATAGATATATATTATCATTTTTTCTATAATAAAAAAATCTTTTTGTATTTATACTTAAGTGTCTAATAAATATCTAATCATCTGCTATTTTAACGTAAAAAAATAATAAAAACCTAAAAATAACTAGATATTTTCATTGCTTTTTAACTTATAAATTGTATTGGTCTTGAATAAAACCATATGTTTCCATTTTTCAGAGCCACGCTCTGGTGGGCGGGGGTTCGGTAGCGGGAGTGGGTGGCGTGGGCGGCGTAGGCGGCGTGGGCGGCGTGGGGTCGGTGCTTCTCAATGGGTCCGGCCTCGGAGCCCTATCGCTCTCCTTGTCTTTAGCACCCCCGGGAACTCCTCCCCCTTCGCCCCTTACTCAACACACATTGGATCATATAAAGGTAGGTTTTGCGATCCTGTGGACGCCTAGTCAGTTGTAGATTCGAATATTGTTCGTATTGAATATTAGTATCAATTTGAGATAAAACTATTTTAAACGGATTAATCGCGTATATTTTGGTATTCGAAAGTGCATTTTTGGAAACCAGACGTTTCAAACAGTACAGTAGTCACGGTCGGTCACAGTCGGCACTGTATCTGATATATCCGCCGCGGCGCAGGTGGCGCTGCGCCAGGCGGGCTACTCGGAGGCGGGCATCTCGGAGATCGGCGCGGCGCTGTCGCTGCTGGTGAAGCACGGCGTGCTGGGGCTGGCGCTGCCGGCCGCGCTGCCCGCGCCGCTGTCCACCGCCTACTTCCCGCTGCCCGCGCAGGACTCGCCCGCCGTGTTCGGGCCGCTCGCGCAGGTGCAGCTCGGTGAGTGTCCGCACCGCATCTACAGTGATATATATATTTGTATTTAACAGAATTGTGAAAAAATAGTTTTCTTTATTTGTGTTCCTAATATTGATTTGGTTATTTTTTTCGGTCTACCTTCACTACTTTAGAAACGTGATTTCGCTTTTACTTCTTAGTTATATAGAACGATTTAATTTTAAAATGGGGACGTGACATAGAGACATATATTTGGACTTGAAAATATTACTACAGCTCTTGTTAAATAATAGTATTTAAAAAAAATATACCGTAAAATTAACTTGCACAATGGCAAATAGCAGTTTCCTAATAAACAATAATTTACATTATTTAAACTCCAATATCCATATCTAACTGGCAACAAAGCATGACGTCAGCGCAGTGATGTCAACGCAAGGTCAACCTGTATTATCAATTCTATTCAATTGTAGTCAATCACTATGATTGTGTTCAATGATAGATTTGTTTACTCTACTTATGTACTTGTTGTTTGTACGGTACGAAGGGTCGCGGGTTTGAATTTAATTGTTAAAAATATATGAAAATAATAATTTTTAAAAAATTGTCCTTTAAATTTTAGTAAGTACAGGTAGAACGTTTGAAATATACCTTTATATATATATATATATATATATATATATATATATATATATATATATATACATATATATATACATATATATATACATATATATATACATATATTTATATTAAACAAAAAGTAATTTTAATTTTATAATATATTTAAAAATTTCATATTTATAAAAGCTATTTATTCACAAGTCACATTAAATACAACTATTTGTGCAATACATATCTTAAGTTAACTAAGTAAGATTGATTCGAACTTGAATATTTTCTTTAGTTTAGTAAAATACTGAACCGATTTTGATTTAAATCCCAATTTAGATAAATCGTTAAAAATGGCTTAATCATAATTTCATATGTTATTTATTTGAATGTGTGTGTTTCTTCGTATGTTTGGGTGTTAAAAAATGTTTATTTTTTTTAGTTACGTCTACACTATAATGCATGCCCATGTACTGTATTGCTGATGTTTATATAACACTATTGGCTTTTTAATAGATTTTTGGTTTTTATTCGATCAATATCAAAATTTCCGCTTTTTATTCATACCATTTGTCGGCAATACATATTATTGAGCAGTGTCGGTATTGCGCTACTTTTCTTTTAGCCTTAGATGATTTATAAAACCTTTTTTTTTGTGAAATATGCTAAAGGCATTTAGGAATTAAATTCTATTATAGATATCTTCTCTTGTAAGATGTGAATCCACTACCATCACTATTAGTCCGATATCAACAAATGTACCATGACGTCTTTTCATATTAGTCTATTTTAAGTATTTAGATATTTGCTAAACGTTTATTCAGATATTCATAATTATATTCATAAGAGGAAATAAAATGACAAAACTTTTCATTAAAAATTAATAAATACTTATATATTAACGTTATTTTCATTTCTATACATTTATTTGTACATATTTGTATGTATTTAGTATTATTTTATGGTCATTTTATTTGTTCTTTTCAACTTCTTTAGTTTCCGCTTAGTTGTTGCGTAGGAGTCATCTAATGCTAAAGGGGCGTAGTGTTACACACCGTGTATATACAATATTAGATCACTGCTCACTTGTGGAAGAAACAACTCTTGAAGTCAATACATAGTGTTTTTTTTTTAATTTATAAAGATTATTAACATTTTTGGTAAACGTATAATGGTTTATTTTTTTTACGTTTTCTAAAAATGTTTTTTTTTTATTTCCTAAATGTTAATTTTTTAGAAATATTAATTTTCGATTGTCGATTTGACGTGAAAGGTTGTTTCTTCCAACGCCCACATTGACATAACTGTTCGACCGCACCACAGCGCTGCCGATATCTTTGCATAAGTCTCTAAATTTCCATCTCACGATGTGACTGGCGTGGGTCATGCTGGTGTACGTATATATCAGTTGTCACTCTTACGTAACCGATAATTGGCTTTAACTGACTCTCATCTAGAACGTTAGACCTTCCTGTGTACTTACTTATTGCGTAGAATAACAAGAGACGTACCTACAGTAGACTAGCCAGCTTAGTTTCCGAGAAATTTGGTTGCCATTTTTAAATTTTTTACGCACTTTTATTATTAAATAGAAGTTTTCTTATATATTTTTGAACGCAACACAATCTGTCCAGTTTTTGTCTAAATTTAACCATTCGTGATGTGAGTGGAGTGCGGGGCTGCGTGCATTAGCATCACCCGAGGGCCGCGGGATTGGCTTTAGAGGGGATTCGAACTTGTGACTGCCGCCCGGCACCGCGGGCGTGCAGGGAGCGCTGTGGGGGGGCCGCGGCGCTAACGCGTGTTGTGTCGCGACAGCGCGAAACGTTCTAATGTAAGCTCGAGCGCGGCGGCGGGAGGGTGTGGGGGTGTGCTCAGCTCGCATCAGGTGACGCGTCCGCAGGCGGCGCGCGCGGGGGCTCCTTAGAGCGTTTCGCGGAGGTTGCATTCGAGGCGCTTCGCCCCCCAGCCGTGGCGCCCATCTCGCTGTCGGGCGGCGTGGGAGGCGTGCCCGCCTTCCCGTCCGCCAGCCTGCTGCCGCTCTCCAAGAGCCCGACGCCGGCGGACGCGGGGGCGAAGGACTCCAAGAACGTGGAGATCGCTGAGGTCATCGTCGGAGCTATATTAGGTTGGTGCTACTGTTCTCGTCTTACTCATCAACGTTTAATTTGTTTTTTTCATTATTTTACAACATCAGATTTGATGATCTATCTGTGCGTCAATTTCGCAACGTGTCGACTTGTATATTGTTTTGAAATGAATTATAATTTTTATATAAATAAAGAAACCAATCAAGAGATGTCAGTTTATATAAAATACGTTAGTTGAGTTGAGATTTGTCATTATTTTATCATTTCCATTTTATCGACAAACTCTAACCTGAAAGGTACTGACCGGATCAGTAGTAGAGGATGTTGGGAGTGAGTAGAACGAAAGGGGCTCTAAAACTCTATATCCATATATTTTTTTTTAATTTCACGCTTTTATCCCGCATAGGAGGGTAGACAGAAAGTACCTAGTGTTAAGACAATCTCCGTACTTCGCTTTCCGCCGAATTCAAAACATTGCGTGTTGAGTTGCGGAACCCAATGCCGCAAATATAATCACTTCCTTAAATGAGAATTGAATCCACAACCGATCACGTTTACAGTCAGACGCTGTCTCACTTCACCACGACCGACCCCAATTTTCCATAGTTAGTTAAAGGTTGTATGATAGTAATGCTTCGAGTCCCAACCGAAGCTAGTTTTGGCCACGTCAGTAAGGAGAGTCCGTTCCGTCGGCAGGCCCCGGCGGGCGCAGCCTGGTGGAGATCCAGCAGATGTCGGGCGCCAACATCCAGATCTCGAAGAAGGGCACGTTCGCGCCCGGCACCCGCAACCGCATCGTCACCATCAGCGGCACGCAGACCGCCATCAGCAACGCGCAGTACCTCATCGAGCAGAAGATCCAGGAGGAGGAGCTCAAGCGCACGCGCCACAACGCCATCTCGGGCCTCATGCAGTAACCGCTCGCACACACCCGCCACTAGTCACGCCACGCCCTATCTATTCCACTGCGGACGAAACGTTTTTTTATTTCTATTATTCTGTAAGTGTCGGATTCACCCGCATATTGTTAACGAACGTTGATTTCATTGTAAATGTTACCATTGATAAGTTATTGTTAGCGTATTTTAGTGTTAAATTTGAATTTATATATGTATGTACATTGTATCGTATGGTGTCGTAGGCGAGCCGGACGTTTTACCAAAGTGGGTGTGAGTTTGTTTCCCCTTGTCCCTCTCGTCGTCTCCATTCCTGTCGTCGCGTAGAGATGTTTATTTTTGTACGTTGAGTTGGGGTTCAGTTCGGGTGGGGTGCGTGTGGGACCGTCGGGTCGAGCGTTCGTTCGTTCGACGTCTCGCAGTCGGTCTAATTTCACTTAACGCGTAAGTACAATTTAAATAATAAATGCATGTCCATAATAGTATAGAGGTTATATATTTTAAAGGTTTTAATGCAGAATTCTATATATTAGTCGAGAGGACAATATGAAATATTCTTATTGGTGCGCGACGTGCGCGGATCGCTTCAGTAGCGCTTACCTCGCGAGCGCCGTCGACACTTGCGCGCGTTCGGTTGTGTCTCTAGTGCCCTAGTGTCCTAGTGTCTCTAGTGTCTCTAGTGTCTCTCGCGGTAGTCCACGCCGCATCGTGCGTAGTTTTAATGTCATTTTAACACATCATCGCGCGTCATCTCTATACATATTTTTTTTAATAAACAAATGTGATATCTGCTAATCGACTTGTTAAGGGAAGGTTTGTTTAATAAATTTATTATTTGTTGAAATATATTTATAGTCTATTGCGGTCGGGGCGCCGTCGTGCGTCGCGCCCCGTCGGGCGTCCGCCGGCGGCGGTCGTCCGTCGATGTCCCGTGGCGTAGTTCGTTGGAAATCGAGTCAAGTACAAATGAATAGAGAACGTAATGAAAATATATTAATGAAATATACTATACATATATGTGAATCGGCTTAAAACTAGTAGTTGTAAGTGAAGGAATTGAGAGGCGATACTCGGGGAGTCGCGGCCGACGCGCCGGCGACGCCGTGACCTCGGACTTTCGGTGAACGTGTTATTGTATAATTATAAATTAAATATTAAAGATATAGATAGTAAAGGAGCGTCGCGCCGCGCGCGGGGCGCGGGGTGCGGGGCGCGGGGTGCGCCGGCGCGGGGCGCGGGGCGCGGGGGGGGGTGCGCGTGGCGCGACGCCGCCGCGTTGTTGCCGGTCTAATGTACGCGTGTTATGTAGGTAATGCCGTAGTTCCATTCGAGTAGCTAGTTTAGAGTATATTCAATCTTTAACGTATTATAGGTACGCTGTTCCGACTCTACGGTGTTTTTCGGTCTTTCTCATCTCTCTGTGTGTGCGCGTCGTACTCGGGGGTCAGATCGTCTTGTCAATTATAACGGTTGCGCGGACGAGTCGCCGCGTCGATTTTACAAGCTCAATTTTATCGGAACTTATCTCGATTAGTCAGTACGTGTAAGTGAATAGGTCAATTATTCGGGATCGGACAGGACGCGCCGCCGGGCGCGGGCGCGGGCGGGGTGCGGGCGGGGCGCGCGCGCGCTTGCTCTCCTTCGCGCCTCGTCTCGTCCGTCCCCTCGGTGACGTTTCGGTTTGATTTGTTCTTTACAATGTTTCAGATTAGCCGCTCGAGACATTCCATCTGATGTATCTCTTTGTCTCTTTCTTCCGTCTGTTTCTCCCTCTCTCTATCTCTCTCTCTCTCGCTCCGACTGTCCGTCACTCCTCCGCGAATGTGCGTTTTACCGAAAGCTTTACACAGATGTTAGATTGTTGAAATATAATAGATCTCTAGTCGTGTTATATTCTCTCAAAGTAATATTCATCCTCAATATATTTAGTGTAATGTAATGTAAGTGAGGCCGCGCCGTGCCCGCGCCCGCCGCCGGCACTCGGCGCGGGACACTGTAGAGAACACGTCGAAGAGGAAGTCGAGGAGCTCGTGCCGTCATAGTTAGTCAAATTGATCATGTTAAATGTAATTAAACGAATCGAAGCGGTACGGCGGGTACGCGTAGGTAATCTTAATTGATACTGGAAAATGTTAACGTTGTTATACAGAAGTTGTTACAATATTTGAGAGTATATTATGAATCATCGTCGCGAACAATAAGCGAGCGCCGGTCCGGTGCGGCTCGCCTCATCACGCCCCTCTCGCTCATCCATCAATCGATTAAAGACTGAGGAATCAACGCTGCACATCGACATCGCCGGCGTCGCCCATCCGCCTTTACACATGTTGAGATTGATATGTTAAACTAATTCTATTGAATTGTACCTTGTTGCGTATTGTAAGTGGTGCCGGCCGGCGGGGGCGCGGGGCGCTCGTCTCTCCACGTTGTTGCTGTACAGATTATGATGGAGTTGTAATATTTTATTATTGATACATTATTTTTTTTTGTTAACTTGGTTTATCGTAAACGGGTATGCAATGTTATGAATTGATATATAATTGAGTTTGACGTGATGTTATTGAATTTTAAATTCACTATTTTAGTCAAAGTTAATGATTGTTTAGTTTGTATGGACATGATTTTCAATTTACTGTTATTTTTACTGCAATATGATAAAGATAAGGTCGATATGGAGGTTACGATGTCTTAGTGTTAAAGCTCGAAAACCAATTAAAGGGTACCTTGAACATTGTCTATAATTATATTAACATTAAATAAATGAAAAATTAATTCAATATTGTTTCAATTATTTCCTCCGCACTCACACGCCGTTCTGCTTTTGCAAACACTTATTTAGTCAATTTAACGTACACGTTTTTCCAAATTTTTTATTTATCACAAAAGTGCTAATTTTTTATTTAAACAAAAATTACTTGCTAAATGTAATCTCGTATTATACTTTATTTATATCATTATAAATTACTGTAACTCAAACTCTTTAATTCATTTTAAATAAAATCACTTATTTATATCACATATTTCATAAATATATAATTATCGTATACACAGATAAAACTACTATCATCTGACGTCCATGTATAAGAACATCATATGTTCAGTCGCATTAAATTAAATTTTAATATTTTATTATTTTTAAAGTGTTATTCCATGCTTAGAATTAGAAAAAAAAAATGAAAAAAATGTATAAAAATTTTGAGCGCAGCGGGATTTGAACTGGAGCGTCTTGGCTAACGTCCAAGTGCTTGGACGATTTTCATGAGGCGCGGTTTCGAATCCTCGCTGCGTTCAAAATTTCTATACGTTTTTTCAAAGCTACTTAATTTATATGAAAACTTTATAAATTTAATAAATTGTTTTAAAAAATCTTCAATAAAAGTACTTTATGAGACATTGATTATCTTCTTTATTCAGAGAGCATATCCGGGTATACTTGTAAAAATGGCGGGAATACGTAATTGTCAATGACATACCACTTGTATGTAAAATCGTAGATAAAAATTCAGTTTTTATATAATGTTATTTATTAAAGTATGGCATACTTTAAAAAATAAGTAAATTTATTATATTTAAAGTATACTTTTAATATATACTGGAATAACACTTACTAGGTAGGTAGGTACTTATTTCAGTTGCACAAAAGAAGAGTTGAGATGGAACTCAACAAAACAGCACGGGATAATTAAAAAACTATGAATACACTTAAAGTATCATTACTAGAAGCGTTGGTTATTATAACTACAACTTAATAAGAATAAAATAATTACATATTTATAGAAAAGCTAATTTGCAGGCAAGTATTTGATTTTAATTTTATGAAATAATAAAAAAATGGTAAATGGAAATGACATTAACCCATAATTAGGAATTACAATTCCACGGTATCGATATTCAGGATCTATCGATTCGGATTATTGATATTGTGCTTTTAAATGTTCCTATATAGAATTGAATATAATATATAAAAACAATAGATTTTCTCTATAATTTTTATTCAAAATGTCTCGAGTTATGCGGCATAAAATGACTTCTTTTTTGACAAAATGAAAATAATTAATTTGTAAATAACCATTCTTCACCACCCCATTTATCATAAAGAGCTTTTTTTTTAATTTCACACTTGTCCCGCATAACAGGGTAAAGTAGTTATAAGACATTGTGTGTTGAGTAGCGGAACTCAACGCCGTGTTTTGTCTTACCAGAGCGAGAAAATGAAAATAATTAAAATACAATCATTCCTCCAAGTGAGAATCGAACCCACAACCGATCGCGTTTACAATCAGACTTGACTTCGGCTGTCCCACTGCGCCTCATCATTGTTATATATAATATATTTCTAATAACAGTCTATGATATTTTTAATTCGTCTTATTCAAATAATGACACCCTTATATCTTAAGAAACTAATAGTATATTTATATACTTAGTTATATATCCGAGCCCGTTATTGAGTGAACTGCAAATATATTAAAAATACTCTCTCAGCATACATCATCATCTCGCCTCTGGTACTATTGTACTCAATTATCACCATTTCTTCTTGAAATATTTTTGAATTGACTAGTGTTGCCTTGTGTTTGTGTGGTTTTGCTTAAAATATATAAATAATTTAATATTCACACACAATGAAGGCAGAGGAGATGTAATGTACAAACAATGTACGTTTTATCTATAAGAAGCTTTTATAAATAGTTATAAATGAAACATTTCTTCTCATTCCTTTTAAAATTCAATAATTTAATCACATAAGGAGTATTAGTAAAACAAAATTC
The DNA here is from genome assembly GCA_032432895.1 of Dryadula phaetusa. Taxonomy (NCBI): domain Eukaryota; kingdom Metazoa; phylum Arthropoda; class Insecta; order Lepidoptera; family Nymphalidae; genus Dryadula; species Dryadula phaetusa. Next base: position 5,651,521 of record JAOYRS010000059.1, on the reverse strand, counting down.
TTAGATAAATATTTATTTGTTTCAAGTCGTGTAAAAGCTACATAATTAAATTAATGAGATTCATATAAAAATATATGGACGGACGACATTCAAGTGTAAAAATAACCAAAATTAAACATATATTAAATACACCGTACATACTAAAAAGGAATGTATATAATAAAATTAGTAAGTACTATTCAGCACTTTTGTACATAATGCATTAAGATCTTTACATTTTAGTCTGCTTCAAAATATCTAATAAAAAAATTAAAGCTCACAGTCCTGAAATAAAAATAACTTAACACTAAAAAAATCATAGATAATATAAAATGTGCATCAGAAATTATTGGTAATTAATTTGTCACTTTTTCATACATTGATATTATTTTAATGTATTTAACTTGAAGTAATTATCTATATCTATAAATCTTAAGTCTTTAGGCCATTTCTACATGTTACTTTAGAGAAGACATATAAAGACGCCAAAGATAGATTAACATCTAAGTTTTAAGTATCATAAAGTAAGCAATAGATAACTGTTATAAACAAAAAAGTAATAATTCTTAGCATTGTTTTAAAATAAAACAAATGATGTATTTAAATACAAAGGTATGAATTATGATTCTTTCATACATTGAGGATGCTAATGTTCTCTGGTAAGGGAATACCATAAAAACAATTAATTGGTATAAAAAAGATTAAAAAATATATTGTTTTTTAAATTATCTCATATAAACCTAGTGGCTTATGACGTTTCTTCTATCAATCTCTGATTATTAGTAGTATTAATTAATTAATTAATGAAGATAAGTAATTATTACTAACAGTTAAACTAAATTGTGTTCATCTAAATACAAAACTTTTACAATATATTGACATATTCTACTTCAGCTGGTGCTGCTGCAATCTTGTTGAGAACGGCCATTTAATTTATTTAGCAAAGTTTTGCAACTTCCGTTAACCTCAACTTGAAACACTTACCACTACAATGAAAACTTTGTGCTAACTTACCTTTAATTTATTTTATACATTCTTAAAGCTACACTTTTGGAAGTATTTGAAAATTAAATTGATATATTATTACTGTCATTTTATTAAATTCAATATTTCTGGTATATCAAAGCTGCCTTTATGTCTCTTCCTTGGTTAGTGACAGTTTGTTAATAAAAGCAAACTATTTTTTAAACTAAGATCTAGCTAGATACAAAGATTAATATCTAGGTTTAAGGTAACACAGTATTGCTTTAAGACTAATTTTTTTCTTTTATCTATTAAATAAATTTAATTTAAATAAATTTAATAGAGAAAGAAATGATTTGTCAAAATGTTTTATAAAAAATATTAAAAAATTATAAGTTCTGAGCTCCTATAACATGTTTTAGCTAAACTTGCAAATTACTTTACAGTCAAAGCTTTTCATCTTTGGATTAATGATAGATATATATTACATAATTTTAATAATATATTTTTTAATATTGATATTCAAGCTAAGAACCTAATGCTCATATTTTAATGTTTCTTTAGTGTTTCTTTGTCTATGAAACTATTTCATACTGTGGCACATGTGGTTCGAAATTAAATCCATTATAATGTGTAAAGCTTAAACTTTTAGTGCCGGGACCCTCCACAAACGGAGTGAATTCGTTTAGTAAAGATGAGAAGCTCGGCCTCTCATCAGGGTCTACCTGCCAACATTGTAGGCACAGTTGGAAGAGCTCATCTCCTACATATGAAGGCTGTGAAGCTCTCATACCACGTAAAACGCGTGCGGCGACATCCTTGTTCCCAGTGTGGGCATATGGAGTGGCGCCTGTAGTTAACACTTCCCATATGAGAACACCAAAAGACCATACATCTGCTTTTGGATTGAATCTAGTTTGACGGAGCATTTCATGAGAAGTCCATCTGACGTAGTCTGGAGTCTCATGCAATGGTCTGATATGAGACAGTCCAAATCCAGCCACTTTGGCGACACCATTTTCACTTACGACTATGTTTCGGCATGACAATTTTTTGTGCATTATTTTTCTATTTTGCAAGTATTCCATGCCGCAGGCTATTTCTAAGCAGGTTTTCAGAGCTTTGTGTTCTGAAATAAGACAGAATTTATTATTTTGGAGATCTCTTTGCCTGCTTTGAAGCAAAAGCTCTTTAAGTGTTATTTTTATATCTTCAAGTACCACTAATAGGGTTGTACTAGTTTCACAAATTCCTATTAAAGATATAATATTCTCATGTTCACTGGACTTGATTAACAAATCTAACTCTTGTAGCATCATTTTCTTGTCAGGTTTTTCTAACTCTCTATCATTGATCACTTGAACCAGGCCGGATGTGTAGGCTCCATGTTGCTGTACCTTACATCTCGTGAATTTACCATAGCTGCCGAGACCAACTACACAAGAAATATCTATATCTATCAAATTACGAGGAATATTCCACAATTTACGTTTCAAATTGCCATAGTAGTCCACTCTCTCATCTTCATCTTGTAAAAATCCTGAATTTTCAATTTCCAAGCATGGTTCACTCAAACTTAATGGCATAGACTGGGAACCTCTTTGCAGACGTACCATGTGAATTCTTTTACGTAAAATAATAAGCAAACCAATACCTATTAAGAGCAAGACAACACCAATTGCAATGGCGGCACCAAGAGCCACCACCATAGGAGAAACTACCTCTGGCTCATTAATATTTAGTATAATCTTTTTTGTTGACTCTGCATATCTAATTTTTCTCACATGATTTTTAGCACTCACAACTCCTAAAGAAACCTCAATATCATTTGTTAAAGGTAAAGGAGCATTGTAAAACCCATTATATGTATGCTTATCACCAATTATAAAGTCATTCTTTATCTCCTCTGGGTCTAACTCGGCTGTTATATAATAAGGTAGGCCTTGATCGTGAGCAAAAGTGTAGTTTCCCAAATTATCTACAATAAAACCCTGCTGGAAAAGCTCAATGGACACAACAATTCTATACATTGAAACCGGTCCATTAACATTTTTAGCTTCGGGAATATGCACTAACATTTGGTCACCATGTCTTTCTTTTATTTCAATATCTGGAGGACTGGGGTCTGGAGTCCCAATTATTGTTTCTACTTTAGTTGTGATGTTAGCACCTTCTTCTTCATAGAAAGTTGCAGATACACTTATATTGTATGTAGACCCTGGCTGGAGGTTAGGTAATTCAGATTCAAGTGTAGTGTTAGAAACATACCACTCTACAGGCAGCAATGCAAAGTCTGCATATGTTTCTAAGATAATTGCTTTAATAATATACCCTGTGATAAATGTAAAAGCTTGTGGGGCAGCCCACTTAACTCTCATAGTTGTTTCAGTTACGTTGAAGATTTCTATTGACATTGGAGGTCCAGGGGCGGTTACTTCAGTATCATAAACACTTGCAGCATTATCACCACCACATTTTTGAGTTTCATTTTTAGGGCATGGTGTGTTACAAGAGTCTAAACTCAATTTAAACTGACCAGGATCATTTGCACAGAAGCAAGTTGACTCGTTGCCAATAAGTGCGAATTTGTAATAGACTTGTTCACAAGCGGACAAACAGACGTCCACAGACTGGCCTGTATGTGTGTTGAGTACATCCTCTTTGAATCTATAGCAACCGATATAGTCGCCACGATCGGCTGTACCATACGCAATATACAAAACTATAACCGCTACGGGTATGAGAAACGGTCGCTCCATTGTTTATTCGAGTTTCTGACTCATACATATAACCGACTTCACTGGCACATTACTCTTTCAACTTTACATATTATAAGTAGTTGCTAATGTTTTTAAGTAATATATTACACGTTTTATTCAATATAATTTCATTTTTCCTATATTTCTCATAGGAGAATCGTTTAATCAATAAGTGCACTATGCGGAACTAAGCCGCGTTTCAGTTTCGGTTATTTATTTTGACAGTTGAAAATAATGACAACTTTAAGTTATTCAGTAGAGGAATGACATAAGCCGTTAATAGTTACACATGATTATTATAACTAGTAACAAATTAATTTTCTTATGGCTAAATAAATAAATATTTATCGGTTTGATTTTTATTAAATAAATTATAATTTATATTACAGGATATATTCTTGTAAATAAATAAACAACATATGTATTATGACATAAAATATGTAACATGAAAAATTATTTACTAACTTTTCTTAGTCTAAATTTAAGCAGTTAATGTGTATTAAGATACAGATTATAAAATATTTAATTTTTTTCCAACAAAAAAAACAGACAAAATGTGACATTATGGGTATCTGAAGATAATATTTTTTGTTCTGTCTTTCATAGACAATTACTATGGCAACATTCAATGCGTCAGTATTTGACATTAAATTTGAAAATTTATATCGTTAAAAACGGGTAATTGAGTTAGAAACGTAAACATTCATTATTTTTTACAAGTAAATATTAAAACATTCTAATGTTATGCTAAATATTTTATATTATAAAAAATGTCTACAAGGTCTGGAAAACGTAAGTCAAAATATACATACATTCTACGAAATAGTTATAGTTTGTATTAGTTTATGTGTAAAATAAAAAGTAAATAATTTTAATTGCAGGAATTCATGGTTTGATGTCTGAAGATGAATTGGATAATTTAACAGAACTTAAAAGCGTAAGAAAAACTCGTAAACAACTAAAAGAAAATTGCGAGATTCTTTTAACTGAGAAGAAACGGAAGAACTATGTAAGATATCCATCTGAAGAAAATATAGCACTCACCACAAATGGCAATGATGAGAATATTACCAAAACCGGACGAAAGTCAAGAAGAAATACACTTAAAGAACAAAATTTACTCATAACAGATTCTGAAACATCTAATGATGAAAGAAAACCAGTGCGAGTGACGCGACGTACTAAAAAGTTCGACGCCAACGATGATTCTGAAAACAATCCACCTATTGTGGAGAATAATGAAATTGTTATTGAAAAGAAAAAAGGTAAAAAAAAGAAAACGAAAAAAAATTCCATTGAACATGATAACATAGAAGTGGAACGTAAATGTGAGTCTTCTGGTGCTACTAAGAAGAAATCTAACAAGAAAAAAACTAAAAAGAATTCGAATTGCAATATAATTGAGGATATTTGTGTGGAATCTAATAAGAGTTTAAATAAAAGCAGTGCCTCCATAGATTCATTCCACAGTGCTGCCGGCAGTCCCGTGAAAGATGAGCAGGAAGATAAAAATAGACTTGTTCAAGTAAGTCAATCACCAAGTTTAGAAACTCATAAGGGAAATACATTAGAAACAGAACAATGTGAGGAAAGTATAGAAAAATGTGGAAGAAGAAAGAATAAAACAAAAGCAGGAAAGGCTCAAAATTCCCCAAAAAGTTATTTAAAGAAGAAACTGTCAAAAGATGCCATTAATGGGATTGGGCATTTAGAAAGACAATCTGGTATTGATAATACTACATTTGAAAAAGAAAAAGATTTAATAGGAATAAATGATAATATTTTTGAAACAACCAGTAAAAAAAAGTCTAGCATAAGGGAGTCAGTTCCCAGTATAAATGATATATCATCAACACCCTTAGATACTACCTTTGAGATGAAAATTATACCAAATAAGACAAGTAGTGCAAAGAAAAGAAAGTCTTCAGTAGTAGATAGAAATAGTTTAACAATGACAAACTTAGACACAACATATGAGAAAGATAATGCAAATGAACTTAACAAATCCACTCAGAAAGATACTTTAATTTCTGAATTAAATTCAAGTTCTATAAGTAAGAAAAGAAAATCAAGTATCAAAAATTCAACATATGATAAAATTGAAAATATATCTTCTATAATACTGGACTCTACATATGATAAGGATCAACTGAATTCATCCAAACAAAATTCTGATGTTGAAAGCCTTAAATCATCAAAACATTTGTTAGAACAAAGAGCAAGCTTGAATAGAGAGACGTTTGACAAACAAACTAACAATGTAACAGTGTCTTTAAATGGTACATATGACAAAACTGACAAAATGAGTGAAACTTATGATAAGAATTCAATTAAAAAATGTGACTCTACTTTTGATAAGCAAAATGAAAATAGAGGAAGTTCCCTAATAAGTTCAGATAACACAGGTTCCAAATCTGATCTCACGGATGACAACTCCCGCATAAGTATAACTAGTGATGAATCAAAGGAAAAAATAATGAATACAACACCAGTGCTCATTGAAAGTAGCCTAGATGAATCTGGAATTGATGGCTCAACAGAGAAATCTAATACCCCAGTAAGCCAAGAGAATAATATAAATATTACTCTTAAAAGAGAAGGAACATTTAATCCTGACACATCTACAACTCCTCTAAAACGAGAGGGTACTTACACAGAACTGAAACCAACAATACCAGCTGGAAAAAATACATTTAGAAGTAGCAATGTAACCCCTTTAAAACAAACTAGCACAGAAAATGCATTTAATGAAGTTAAAATGGTGGAAATAAAGCAGACACCTGCTAAAAATTCTCCCCTTAAAAGGGAAGGGACTTTTACAAAAGATACAGACTCATCGCCTGAGCTAAGAGCGAAGAGACGACAGTCATTACCATCTCCGGGCTGTACTCCGTTTCCTTTATCTAAAAGTGCCTCCAAAAACATCATGAACTTAACTCGGTCAATTGAAAAAAGTTCTTCCTTGCATGAAATCCCTTCTAAAACAACTAAAGTAATGTTTTGCAGTCCGGTGAATAATCCAGCGGTGGTCACTCAGATGAAGGGCAAAGTGATCAAATCTAATTTGAAAGGCTCTAATAAGACCTTTGTTTTTGATGAAAGTGGTAAGATTATATTTTTTTACTATAACGTTATGATTAACACATTAATTTAGTGTTGAGTTCCGCCACTTAACATGCTGTGTCTCGAATTTGGCGTAAAGCGGAGTACGGAGTGTTTTGACACTACTTCCTGTCTACGCTGCTATGCGAGATAAAAGAGTAAGGATAAAAAAAAAAGAAATGAATGTTCTTTGTTATGCATTTCTCTTATCATCTTAACTTTCTGCTAAGACCGTATTAAGCGTTCAAACTGTACATACTTGTAAGTATTATATAGGGAAAACTTTCATATTTTTACTATATTAATATAAGGAAAAAATAATTTTAAGCCCATTGTGGTGTGATTGGACAAATGGCAAAACGTCAGGTTAGTGATTATATTATATTATTTCCCAGCCCTTGTAAGACAGTGTGGTGTTGATTCTGACACTCTACGATTTCAAGCGGAAACTGGAAGACGGAGAGTCTTTTTGCTTTATTTTAAATTGAAATATTTTAATGTAATAAACATGTAATTTAAACCAGTATTACTTATATTATATAGCTATGTCTAAATATTATCTTTTTATATTTAATTTCCAGTATCTGATATAACCCGTCCGGCTCGCAAGCGCTCCTACACACAAAGCGAGGCGGACGAGGTCAGGAGTAAAAGGAAGCGACTCACGGAAGACCAACAGCATTCAGTAGAACGACTGTCCAGACCTCGCACAAGTAGTGCTACAGGTAGACCTTAGCAGCTGTTTTGAAGCTTTAAAAGAGTTGTTTGTTAGGTTGCAGAGCTTAACTCCGCGACTTTTTTTATCAAATAGGGGATATGATAAATGTTTTAAATATAATGATTACTCCGAGTAGGAGTTGGAACCGACGACCAACTTCTATCTGCCTTGAAAGCATTTGCTTTTTATAAAAATCGAACTCAAAATCAAACATCAAAAATTATGATGATTTTTATAGCAAATCAATTAATGTTTGAATATCTCGACATTATAGTACTTTAACCGTATATTCTTTGTAAAAACAGGAAAATTAAAAAAAATGTTTTACTTATTTATTTTACTGTCAATTATGTGTCACATACTCATACTAAATATATACTTAAAGAATCATAAATAAGAATCTGTAGGAATTTTAGGAAAATATACAAATAAATAAGATTGTTTTTTACAATTATAACATAGTCTAAAGCCTTACACTTCACGCCATTTTACAATATTCCACCACCAGCGCGTCTGCAAGACCCAGGAACCCCGTCCAAGAGGTCAGGAACACCGTCTAAAGCCAAACCGGAGAAAGCCTCCCGTATCAAGTTACCCAACTTTGCTGCTCTCCATCAGAAACAGTTTGAGAAGATGGAATCCTTGGATGAATGTCAGGAGAGGAAGGCAAAGAGGGCTCGTCAGCTCCTGACTCCAACTGCACCCATTACTGTCCTGGAAAGAAGTAGTCCAAAAGGTATTGTTTACCGTTAAACATTTCGGGTTCTCTAGTGCCTAGGCATTAAAAAATTTTTTTCTACAATTTTCACCTTTTTAGAAGATGTATATTTGAGATGAAAGTACTCCATGGTAGCAATTTAAATTAGCAAAATTCTAAAAACAAGCATTTATGTATTGTTTTATATTTTTGTGTTTTATCAAGTTCATTTTAGCGTAGATTTTATGACTTTACTATTAATTATCTTAATTCCTTATAATACTTTACATGATTAGTAATTTAAATAAATATTAAATGCAGATCGTGGCGTAAACGCGACTTGTGGGTTTCATCCCCACTCGTGGTAGTGTTTATATTAAAAATTATATTCACTTCCTCGCTCTGGTGAGACAAAGTGCGGCGTTGAGTTTCACCACCTCAACACGCAATGTCGCGAATTCGTTGGAAAGCGAAGAATGGAGTGTCTTGACAATAGGTACTTTCTGTCTACCCTACTGTGCGGAAAACGTGAAGCTAAAAAAAATATGTCTCACATTTCCAGTCTTATTTGAAAAAAAAGTATGAGAACAGGCCTCCTCAAATCTTGTACCTTCCCAGATCAATGGAAGGAGGCAATAGTCATAGGTATTCCGAAGCCGAACAAGCCGAGGAATCTCCCCAGCAGCTACAGGCCTATCAGCCTGCTGAGCTGCCTAGGTAAAATTTACGAGAGGATAATTCTCATTAGACTCTCCGAAGCAGTAGAGACGAAACGTCTGCTCTTAGACGAGCAATTCGGGTTCCGCAAGGGCCACTCCGCCGTACACCAAGTGCATCGGCTAGTAGAACACATAGCCAGATATAATGTTAGATACCGTGTCCGCAGCTCCACTGCGGCCATTTTTCTCGATATCGCGAAAGCGTTCGATAAAGTTTGGCATAGTGGCTTGATTTACAAGCTGCACAATGCCGGCCTCCCGGATCATTTAATTCGCGTCCTCAAGGACTATCTCTCAAACAGATATTTCCGTTTTAAAGTGGAAGGTACACTCTCCACTCCCCGCCTAATTCGCGCCGGAGTCCCTCAGGGCTCCACGCTCTCTCCTATTCTGTATGCGCTGTACACCAGCGACATACCGAGAGTCAACAATGTCCATCTGGCTATGTACGCCGACGACACCGCCCTATACACCACTTCCCGCCACTCCTTCGTCATTGCCGAGAGACTCCAGGCGGCCGCCGACGCCCTAGGCGCTTGGTACCGCAAATGGAGGATCGAGGTCAATCCCGAAAAGAGTGCCGCGGTATTGTTCCCTCGACTGAAACATGAAACGGTCTCTACCGTATACCTAACTAACAAGCCAATTCCGTGGCAAAAACATTTCAAATACCTCGGAGTCACTCTAGACTCCCGACTCTCCTTCAGAAAACACATTAGTCGAATGTGTAATAAAGCCCGCTTCTATCTTAATAGATTGCACCCCTTAATTTGTAAACGCAGTAAAATGTCACTTAGAAATAAGCTGACATTGTATAAAACCTGCATTAGGCCCGTCCTCACGTACGCTTGTGTGGCGTTCGCGCACACCGAGCTTAAACCACTTCAAGTGGTTCAAAACCGATTTCTACGAATCGCATCGGGTTCCCCCTGGTACGTTCGTAATATAGACTTACATAAGGATTTCGAACTGGAATCGATAAAAGAGTTCTGCAATGGCCTAGCCAAGCGCTATTACGAGCGCGCAGATACTCACGTAAATCCCCTCGTCGTACGGGCGTGCGATTACGCCCCGTCCGCGCATCCTAAACTTAGACGCCCGCGTAGCGTCTTATTAGACCCCGACGACCCCATCACGGCAGCAAATGGAAAAATGTTAGGTAGGAAACACTCCACCAACACTACACACAAACACCGCCGTCGTCGGAAACGACGGCGAAGTCCAGCTTACGTCACGGTCCAACGGTTAGGGACTGTAATAGGCTCCCTTAGAATAGTTAAAAATTCCCCCAGTCGCGACTTCACGCCGCGGCTGGCTTGTGTTTTAGAGTAGGGAAAAATCCCCCGCCCGCTCGCCGACCGCAAGCCGAGGTTCGAGCCCCGCAGGGGGCGCCCTTGCGGTCGTCGGCTTCCTCTCAAGCAGACACGTCAGTGCTTGCTAATACTTCGCAGGGCTTCCATTCGCAGGGACCATTAAGGTCAACAGCATTTTACTCAAGGACAGAAAAAAAAAAAAAAAAAAATGAGAACAGTCCAAAAATATTAATACTGGTCGTATTAATATTTTTTAGCACATTATTAAATAAATTATATAATATCTACCGCGTATCTGTGTACAACACCTTTTATCATTATTGGTGTAGCAATTGTAGGTAGCGTGTTTTTTTTATTTTACATTACATATTGCCTCGTAGTGACGTTATAAGTCCTACTTTTATCTGTTTTATCATTTTGTTAAGTTGTAAATTATCTTTATTAATATTGTCTATTTGTTTTGTTTGTTCGTTGAAATTTTATTATATATATATATATATATATATATATATATATATATATATATATATATATATATGTATATATATATATATATATATAAATATATAAATATATATATATATATATATATATATATATATATATATATATATATACAACTAATGACTTACATAGAAGTTAAATTAAAGAATAATTGAATATATTATCTGTTCAATATCTAATTTTATAGTTTTTTTTAGCTTCACACTTTTAACCCCGCATGGCAGGGTAGACAGAAAATATCTAGTGTCAAGACACTCCGTGCTTCGATTTCCATCGAATTCGAAATGAAATACTAATAATAATGAAATACTACATGTATTCGTTGTACGTCTTACGCTACGAAAAATTTTATATTATAGAACCAAAAGTGGGAATAATTATATTGAAATTATTTTCATTTCCTCACTTTAATAGGAAAAAGGCAATAAATCTCAAATATATAACATTTTTGAAAAAACCTATAAAAATTTGAACGCAGCAGAATTCGAACCCACGCCTCTTGCATACCGTTCAAGCACTCTGACCCCTAAGCCATGCGTTCTACTACTATCTGCATCGAAATTTTTATACGTTTTACATATTTCTACTACTTAAAGATTATTAAGAAATAATCGTTTAACAAGAGAGTTGATCTTTAAGTAGTAGAAATTTGTAAAAATCTCTCTACAGAGATGCTAACAACATAAATAAGTTGTATCAAACTTATAAAAATTTCGACGTAGCTGGTAGTGGAACGCATGGCTTAGAGGTCAGAGCACTTGGATGCTATCCCAGAGGCGCAGGTTTGAATCCCGATGTTCAAATTTTTATAAGTTTTTCAAAAATACTTTCTAATCCTAAGTGTGGAATAACACTTTAAAAATAGGAAATACTCAAATACATGTTTCGACACTAATGCCAGTCAGGTTGTTTACCCTATATGCGGGAAAAACCGTAAAATATTAAAAAAAACAAAGTTGATTGATACAGTGTAGCTATACGTATATCTGATTGTGTGTTTGTTCAAGTGTTCAGTTTTAAGCACCGCTCGTTACTTTGCTATCGGAATTAATCATTTTTTTATTCGATAACACTGACTCACGTGTAATTCTGTAAAGTTATCTACATTTCATTGTAATATATTAATAAAATAATTATTGACGTATAATTCGACTTACGTGTTACTTTTATATATTGTATTGTATATAATCAGTTTATTTATTTAATTATTTACTTGTATACCAATGTGGAACATTGGCACAGTCTCACTGTAGACGCTATTGGTTGTGGGTTCGATTCCTACTCGAGGATTAAATGCCGCCATTTAACATACTACGTCTTGCATTAAGGCGGAAAGCAACGAGGCTAGATTCTTTCTGACTGTTCTACCAGGTAAGGATAAAGCGTAAAATAAAAATATATTTTCATATGGTCCAGATCTAGTTGATCATAGCGTCCGTATCGATTCCATGGATTTTTATTGAAAGACATAAGTGACCTAATTTTTCTATTAGCTATGTAAATTATTTCTTCATATCGAGTAAATTAATCTATGTGTGAAGGTTGTCGATTCAGAAACGCTTGTAAAAATACCTACGTTATTGTATTTAACCTAAATATTTATTTTCTATTTTAAGGTAATGTTAAATTACCTAATACGGTAACTTACCTAATAAGAATAGCTAGGGACGCCAGCTGGTTGAGTTTAGGATAGGTCAGCGGTGGTCATTGTGTAGGGAAAAAAAGCCTTTGAACCGGTACTTTGTGCTAGGGATGGCCTTTTCTCAAATAGAGCATTGGTATTTTGTGGTAGAGTGTTACTTGATAAAGCCTCCCTTAAGCTGTTGCTCTGAAGATACTATAAGCAGTAGGCATAGGAAATGTAAATTTAGTTATAGTTTTTGTTAAGGTGTTGTGATTATATTTGCTATGATTTCCTGAACACGATAACTATAGAATGACATTCTCGAATAGTTATAATATATCTAAATAACTAATCGATTATTGGGTATTTGTAATGAAATTGAATAAGATTTCTTTTAAAAAGCCTTTTTTGTTAAAAGAAAAAACTAAACAAACACGCCACTTGTTTCCATATTTAGAATAAATGTTAAATGAAGTACATCTATCGATTTACTTATATTTAATAATAACAAGAGAAATATCGACTCACTTTGTCATAACTGAACTTACGATGAAGTTTAGAAAAGCTTCACATCTTACTGCACATCGATAAAAAATGGGCGTTTTCTTATTCTTATTTACTTACTAATGTCATTTCAGACACCCAACCAGAACACGCACAGCCACCAAAGAAACCTGATACCCCGAAGAAGATGGAATCTACAGGATACTCGAGGTTTGGCTTCAAGCTGAACTTGGACGTGAATCCCTTTAGCTTCCCAACCTCCAAAAACACAGAAGTCAAGCCCAACAAGCCTAAAGCGTTACAGCGGCAAGCAACCCTACCATCTTTGACAGGAACTACCAATATGCGCAGGAATCTGGCGAAGCAAACCATTATGAGAGAGAAATCCTTCACGGAGAAGAGAAATGTCGACAGGAAAGAAAATAGAACCGTGATTAAGGGTGTGCGGACCAACAGACGGTTCGAGCTGCAAATGAAAATGAGGAACATTCATGATAAATAGTGTTGGAGTTGGGTTTTTCAATGGTTTTATTATGGTTGTTTTTTTTTTAATATTTGTTTGTTTGATGGTGTTAATTGGCAAAGTATGGATGGAAGAAACGATGATATTTTTTGTGTGTTTCTGTAGTATGGACGTGACTAATAAATTTAAAGTATTACATCTAGTTTTTTTTTTATTTTTTTATACATTTACTGTTTTATTTACATGAAAGGATTGCCTTTTTTGTCAAGTTACAGTTTTAATAATTCACGTTTCAAGTGCTTTGATCACAATGTTTGAGTTTCATAGTTATTTTATTAATAATCATGTAATATATTATTTTAAGAGCGTTTTTGCTTTAATATTTGTGCTGGAATCTTAAAAACACACACAATTAGACATTGGTAACATAAGTCATCATAGAATGACTTTAAAAAAATATTTTTTGCTGATTACTCAGTCTAACTCACGTGTCATTTCCCTTTTCTCTTACTTTCTATAACTTAAAATTATTTTTTAAATTATCTGAACTTAACTGCCTTAACAAAAATATGTGTTTGTTTAAAAATGAATAGTTAATAATGGATATGCCTCTAGTAAGGGTGTTTTTTAAGCATGACATTACATATGTACTCTTTCTCTTTCCCGCTATTATTTTGACACTTCATTTTTGTACCACAGATTATATTCGTTTTTATTTTCATTACATTTTCGTTTTTTTCTCGTTTTTACAAATATTATAACAGTTATAAATTTATCTAAGTTCTTTTTTATTATTATTATAGTTTATATTGATTGACTTATAAAATTATTTAGTTTTTATAATAATTAAGATTTATACTATTAAAATCTACAGCCATTTCTATAATATTATTTATTAATTATTATTATTTTGTAGTTAATGTCAAGTCACTCTGTAGAGTGCTTTCGCCCGAAATCGAGACATTGTGTTGAGGGGCGAACTCAACGCCCAAAAGTGGAGAAATAAATTTCAGAAAGAAATAAATTTCAAAAAAATTATATAAAATTAAAAAAATATATAATTGCATAAATATAATCATTCCCTCGGTTAGAAATTGAACACACAAGGAATCGCGTTAACAGTGAGAAGTTGTCGCCACAGTGGCTTGTATTATAAACATTGTTTATTAAAATTTAACCTTAAATTCTTTTAAAACTTAACCTAGATTAAAAATTTATATCGTATTTTAATTCCATTATTAAAAAAACAACCTTTTATCAAAAGTTTATAAATGTCTATATCTTTGCTTATATATTTAGCTGTTATTTTAATATTCTACTATAGATTTTGAATTATATTATTATTATATTTTATTTTTTATCATGGTAATACTTAGTATTAATTATTAAATGATACGTTTAATTCTTTCTGTGTTTACTTATAAATAAAGCAACATGAAGATTAAATAACTCAGTATTAATAAATGTCGACTCACGATTTACATTTTAGATCATAACGCCATGTATATTACAAACTAATAAATGTTTTTATAACTATGTGTTTTTTTTTTCTATGTACAGTACCCTACAGTATACAGTAATATTAGGGTGCTTTTTTTTCAAGCTTTTTATTTATTATTTTATTTTTAAATTGTTTTTATATTTTTGAAATCTTGAGTTTACTTAGTTGCAAATACAATGATTAAAGTAATGTTTATTTAGCTTCACGTTTTGTATCCAGGGTAAACAGAAAGTACCCAGTCTCAAGACTCACCCGTACTTCGGTTTCCACCAAAATCAAGACATTGCGTGTTGAGTGATCTTTCCAGACCCAGGAAATGAAAATAATTTTAAATACAATCTCGCCCTCGAGTGGAGATCGAACCCACAACCGATTGCTTTTACAATCAGACGTAGTCCTACTGCGTCACGATCGGGCTCAAAGTAATATTTAAAATTATATATATATATATATATATATATATATATATATATATATATATATATATATATATATATATATACATACTTAAGATTTTATATTAGGTTTCTCAAATTTTTTTGGTTTTGACCAGTCTTTTACTCATATTAGTCAGTAAATTAAAAAAATACATATTTGACTTTTTAGAACTGACTACCTACAAATTTTCAGCAGGACGGATGTCCAAAAAAAATGACCGTAGATTATTCAAAAATATTATGATGAATTAAATTCGTTCTCCTTGAAGCTGAAAATGAGATTTTACAGTATATTTTCAATAATTTTACTTAAGAAATACAATAGTTGCCGTCAGAACGCAAACGTGTATATTCGAGACGATATAATATTTTGTATAAAAGCTCTTCCACCGCAGTGACCTTAAAATTTCTAAGAAATTCGCTATTCAATAACAGAAGTAAGATAAATACAAAACAGGAGTACAATGGTCGATTCTTATGGCGTCTTGCTGTTTCATTCGCATTATGAAGTAGATTCGACTTATATGTACATTTTTTCTTTTTTATACTACTGGGTACTTGGGGAGAAGTCACAGCAAAGGCACTGTTTACCACCTTTTGGTGATTTTAAACACCTTTAAGCTTTATTCTGCCTAGGGTAGTTAGAAACAACGTAATAAATGTATGAAAACACTACCTTGATTGTTTTTCGAGTTGATGAGCTGCAGCACGTTCGGCGAGCAGTAGTCGTGGCGGAACAGCAGGATGCGGTCGGGCAGCCGGCTGAGCCCGTTGTCGGGGATCTGCAAGTATACATAGGTAGATCGTCTCTAATAGATTTTTTGGTTGCGGCGAATATATCATGAGGCCGGTCGTGGCGCAGTGTGACAGCGTCTGACTGTAAACACGATCGGTTGTGATCGATTCCCACTTGGGGGAGTGATTATATTTAAATTATTGTCACTTCCTCGCTCTGGAAGGACAAAGTGCGGCGTTAAGTTCCACCACCCATAACAGAGTGTTTTGATACTTAGTACTTTAGTAAAGTAAAAAATATTCAACCATAGGGAGAATATTTCCTCTATAGTTGAATATTTTTTACTTACCTATTGAATTATTTCTTTACATCCTGCCTGTTCCTTTCATATGGGAACTCTTTATCTACCGCCTCGATTTTCTGTTCAAACAAAGACAAGTTGATTGGCGTAACCAAAGACTGACATTTATCAAAAATATTTTAAAAACAGATATTTGAAAATTGAAAACCCTTAAACATGACTCAAGCCAGCAAACATGACCAATTGGTCCACTCAACTATAAAAAAAAGTTGTTAGAATTATTCATATTTCTAATAAAAACATACATGTATGTAGATATATTGAAAATATAGTTATTTATCACTTACCTATAAATATATAATGTGTGAGCGTCCTTGATACTCCATAGCGATAGTTGGCAACTGTACAATAGCTGTGCCGCCGTAACGGCCGACACTGCAACGAGCTGATAAATACATATAATATTATGTATGAAATAACATACTTGAGGCCGGTCGTGGCGCAGTGTGACAGCGTCGGTTGTGGGTTCGATACCCACTCGAGGGAGTGATTATATTTTAAATTATTCTCACTTGCTCGCTCTGGTAAGCCAAAGTGCGGTGTTGAGTTCCACCACTTAACACGCATTGTCTCGAATTTGGTGGAAAGCGAAGTACGGAGTATCTTGACTAGGCACTTTCTGTCTACCCTGCTACGTGGGATTAAAGCGTGAAGCTAAAAAAATGAATAAAAAGACTGCTGATTTTAATTAATATTATGTATTATTAAGGCGTTTAATTTATTTATTTATATCTGTTAATTATTTTGTTTATTTCTACAATAAGTTTCTTTGCACAGTAAATGGTTAGGTACAAATGAAGCGGAGTAACCTCTAAGACAAATCCTCTTTACTTTCCGCTTATTTAATTTGCATTTGATGGCTATCTTCGACGAGCTAAGCGTAAGTATTTTTTAACTAAGAAGTATAAATATAGAATTCAGAAAAAACGAAGTGCCAAACGCTATGCTCCTTGCATACTTCTCGCACCTCGTCCACAGTCATTATTCTCTCTTTGGGAAAGCTCAAGGTTTTTACTTGTTCCTTTCTCCAGTACAATTGAAACTGTGTTTTTAAAGATCTATCGAAACCTTTCTACCACTCTTTGTGGCATGTATATTTATAACTTTCTTACCATTTTAGTCGCAGATCGTCTCAACGTCCCCAAAAGCACTTGAGCACGGGTTTCTAATTTTAATATCATTGATATTTCAATTATCATATTAAAATTATCTAATAATTTTCTTATAATAAAACAGTCCATTATAAATCTCTAAACATAAACAAATTAAAGAAGTTTACTATTTCTTTTTTTTTAGATATATTATAATTATAATTTTTATTTTGATTATTCGTTTTCTAACAAATTTATTACTTTATTTAAACGAATAGACGAATATGTACAATATCGATACATATTTGCTTAGACAATAACCTCTCTAGATACTAAGTTTCAGTCCAAGTACTTAGTAATTTAAACGTGGCGACACTCCAAGCAAACTTTCCCATTTATTATAGTGAGTAATCATCGACGCCTACGAACTCCTAGACTGCATTACTGTAGTCGCGTTGGAGGTGGTAATTTATGTGTGTTAGACACAACACGGTGACTTTGGGTTCGAATACCATTCATATTTTATATTAAAATTATATATCGTTCTTCCATTGGACAAAAATCTCTGAATGATTTCTTCTTGCACTCTAAGAAATTTATGTGCATGTCAAATTTTAGTTTTCAATTAAACAAACAACAAGAAACAAGTAACATAATAACTTACTCATTAGTAAATGACACTCCATTTTAAATTAATATTATTATTTCAGGTCAAAAGCAGCTTTAATCTGAAAAAAAAAACTAAACGTAGCGCAGGATATGAAACCGCGCCCTTTGGAATCCATCCAAGCATCTCTAGCCAATTGAATTAATAATTACTATGATGTTATTTCGTTTATTATTGAAAGAAATATGAAACTTTTCCATTATTAAATACCTAAATCTACTGAATTCATTTCTTATCACTACGTCAAAGAAATGTAGCTACTTATCATGTTTATTCACTACAAAGTATAATTAAATAAAAACTTGGCTCATTTCTATTCATTGATATTATTTAGTTATATCTGGTAAAAGATGAGACCAATAAATATGCTCCTTAGAATTCCTTCTTTAGGATTCCTTTAGCTTTGCACAGAGGGGAGCATTAGCAGTGCCTTGGGTCTGACGCGACTTCTGAAGGTATTGTGATGGGTTTCAATATCATATTTTATTGTTAACCTCCACGCTTATATGATTTTTCCATATAGCGGGGCATGTAAAGACACTCTGTTTTCCTATGTTCAACTAATTTGAGTAGTGGAGCTAAACGCTGTCTTATGAGATCTGAGAAATAAAAATACTTTTAAACAATCTTGCTGGTGAGAGAGAATCGTTTTACAGTAACAGTATACAGTTGGTCTTTAGGTAAGCGACTTAGATTTTTTATATTTTTTTGGTTCACGCCTTTATCCTTCCTAGTGTTAAGACACTCCGTACTTCACTTTCCACTGAATTCAAAATATTGCGTGGAGAAAATTGCGTGGAGTGAAAATGAACACCACATAACCACCAATAAATTTAAATATAATCACTCCCCAAAGTGGGAATCAAACCCACAGCCGATCGCGTTTACAGTCAGACGCCGTTCCACTGCGCTATGACCGGCCACAACATTATATTATAATTTCCTTATTAGACATTTTGTCAACAAATTATTTTTACGAACTTATCGGTAATTTTCTATGATATTGTTATTTTAACATAGAATTTCATTTATACTCTAGAACATAGAAAAAGTAATAAACACTTAAAATTAAGGTCTTTGAACTATAAATAAAACAACACAGTAGACTACAATTAGATTTATTAATTCAACATAGAAGCAGATGATAGTAGTTACTCGTTACCCATCAAAGACTCAAATCGTTAGCCGTTTGAGTTAAATATTTACAAAATTAAATTTATATTATGTTTAAAGAAAAATTAAATTACATTAAACTTATAATTAATTAAAATTAAATATACTTTTTTTACATCAAATGTTAATAGCTAAAGATTTGAATCTTTGTTTTACAAATGTCCCCGTTTTCCAAAATCACAGCAACTATAATTTTCACTAAATATACACAACGAAATTTGAATAATATCGTGATTTAAAGCGATGAAAATTTAAAAAAAAATAACGGAATTTAAATTGTTATTGCTACCTCAGTACGGTACTGGACGGATTTTCATGGAACTTTTAGTTCATAATAATAATTCAAAACCTTTTCCTACTTGTGTTATTTAATAATTTATAACTTTTAATTTATAAAAAAAAAATATTTTTAATAAAATAGGTATCATCCAAGATTTGTTATATTTTTCTAGCTCCATATTATCGATAGAGTAGCATTATCATATTTTTTATGTTATTTAAAATATATTGAATTGTGAATTATATGAAATTGAAAATTTATATTTGTATGAACAAAACAACATAAACAGTTAACCTTCGTTTTTCATTTTCTACCTAATAGGTTTTTGTTAAACATTTTTTGTAAGGCATTTCGTTTGTCGACCTTGGTCCTATTACGCGGGTAAATATTTTTTCAAATATAAGCCAATGCTGCCAAAATAACAAACATTCGTGCTAAAAATTGTGTCAAACTTCCAAAGCGAATTATTATAGTTGTAGCATATCGGTATCAAGACAATACCAAGATATATTAAAACAGCCTAAAAACAATATTTTCATCGCAATATTATTCAAATATCGTATCTGTTATATCACATAAAAACTTGTACTATATTATTAAAATATGCCCATTCATTTAAATTGGAAAACACTTTAAATAAAATAAATATCTCACTCGTAAGGAAAATGCCGATAAGCTTATGTAAACAGTGTCTATATAAAATATTTTGTATGGGAGTTTGAAACAAGGTAAATACTACCTTAAACATGTCTCAGTTAAAATCAGTTTACATAGAACGCGTTTATCTAGTTAGAATTATTTTAATTAAATGCCTTTGTTAAAAACTGCAATTAACTGATGGTCAAAATTGAAATATCAGATAAAACAAACAGTACAGGCAACAAGCGTTTTTCCAACGCGTGTCGATCAAAGTTTATCACCACTTATTCTGAAGCCGAAGAAAGGTTAGGTTTAAAAGAAAGAAAATGGAAGAGTACGTTAGGTTTCTGTTCAGTTTGTCACCGTCCATCGACTGTCTTTACGTTTGGAGAATAGGGCAATGTTTTCATTGTCGCTCGCTCCAATCTATTTCTTTTCCAAGGGTAATTTTTTTTAGCTTCACGACAGAAAATACCTAGTGTTAACACACTCCGTACTTCACTCTCCCGTTGAGTTTCTTGCGCCTTGTCTCAGGTCTATGGCATTAACTTTCGTGAACTGCTGGTAAATTAATTTACGTTCAAAAACATGAAGTATAAAACTTCTTATTTCGAATAAAATTGTGCGTTGTATCGCAGTGCATTCTTTAATTTGTGAAAATGTCCTTAATATATAGATAAATATTTTTGACTACGTATTTCCAGTTTCAACAAAGACATTTAGTTAAAACAATTTCTAGCTAGGAAAACGCGTTCCACATAAAAACGGATTTTAACTATAACACATATAGTACTCTTATATTAAAAACTACTTACAAGGTAAGTTTCCCTTTATTAATACTAATAATATTATAAGTAGTTTTATCAACCCATTTAAGATGTTACGTCCACATAATTCTCGTACAAAAAGGAAATACACAATAAAACATATTTAAAAATATAATTATAACTGTTGAATCAACTATTGGTTTAGTACAAAAAAATAATAATTTTATACAATTAATAACATAAATTTCCACAATCGTTTACATTTAGTACGTTAAGATCGAATATACCTAGGTGATCGAAATCACAGGTGGTTAAAAACTTTTTATGTTATATATTGAAATAATCATTTCCCAATAAAATGGTGCCAATAACGAAATAAAATTGAAAAGAAATTGACGGGTTTCTCGTGTTGTAATTACACTGTTTTGTGCATCAATATAATTAATTGACCCACCGCACTGTCCGGCAATTGCGTGCCAACGTTACATTTTAAAATAGTAATACTATATATCGTACAACTAACGCTAGACTACATTTGGCGATTTTATAAAACAAAACAAGAAATGGCTATTTCTTTTGTCATTTTCAATATCATTTAAACATCTAAGCGTGCAACATACACACCATTTGCTGGATATGTCGCGTTCGTTAACAAAAATAAAAGCATCTGTGCTTAATTCACGACAATTTCTACTTAGTATATTATATTTATTATATATTTTTTCTATATTACAAAATAAACGCCGGCCTATTTAGACGTTGTTCCAGCTAATTTATTGAAAATACTAGTATCTATCATTCCTCAGTAGTTATTTCAACACAAATAGAATGTGAACATCTCAACACTTAACTTCTATCTATAGGAAAACTATATTATCTTACATATTATTTACAAAATTAAACAAACATTTAATTTATTAAACAATAAATATTAATACACACTCAAAAACATCAATTAACTGTTTAAATTTACATATATCCTTATTTAATATTAAATGATGTCTTTAAGTGTAGTTTATATAAGGTGTTTAATTTAAATTTCCTTCATATACTGTATTAATACATACATATAGTATTCCATGCGTATTTTTTTTATTTAACACAATATTTACATAAGCTATGTGTACAACAAATAAATCCTTTTACAAGATTATCATAATACTGGTGTCAAACCATTATTTTATTTAAATGTTTGAACTCTCTATCCCACACAAGTTATAAGAATTAAAATATAATCATTATAATGAAGAAAAATCATTTTATGATTGAGAAAATGCGATGATTTTATAATAGCCTGGGTTCTTTAACATCTAAAAATAGTACACAACCTTGTTCAAATGATTTAAAATACAACAACAAATAATTTTTTACGGTACAAACCGAACGGAATATATGTGTTTATGTTATTTTTGTTGAAATAATGATTTTTTATTCTTTTTTAAGATCCAATGCGATGTCATTGCTACTCGTATTATCAAAGGTAAGATATATTATTTCATCTAGTAATATGTACTATGCCGATGTTAATACGTCGAATTAAATTATGTACATCGTGGAACCATATAGATATAACGTTATTGTAATATTATTTATTTTAAAAAAACTAAATAAAACTGCCTTCCCAGTCTATGGTCACTCTCTTTACAACTGGCAATACTGACATTTTTATGATAACCAACGATTCCAAACTAGTTGTAACAAACAGCATGTTTGATTAAACCAATCAATGCTTTACTGATATTACCTAAATCAGTGCAAGGTTGTTATTTTTTACTTTTTTTTAGCTTCACGCTTTTTATTCCGCATAGCAGGGTAAACAGAAAATGTCATGACACTCCCTACTTCGAGACATTGCGTATTAAGTGGTAGAACTTAACGTTGCACTTTGTGTTACCAGAGCGAGGAAGTCAAAATAATTTAAATAAAATCACTCCCCCGAGTGGGGTTCGAACTCACAAACAGACGTATTTACAGACAGACGCTGTCACACTGCGCCACGACCGGCCTCATTTTTTACTTATTTATTTAAAACGTGTAAAATGTTAGACCTAATATCTTAGCCACAAGATTATTATGGATTCCAATTGGCATGAATATTTATAACTAATTAACAAGTTCAGAAACTTATTTATCCAGTGTTATTTGACAATGAATAATAAATTTCATTACAAAGTTTCCATCTTGAATCGGCGACGCCTACACTTACAATAATACCAACTGAAAAGTTGTTTCATAACTCGATTGGTATTGAAGTGGCTGTATAATCTATGATCTTTGCCATTTAGTTATAATAGAAAAAAAATACTTATATAATTTATTGCGTGGATAATTAATAAATAATTTATTCTTTTTATTTATTTGCTAGCTTTAGAAATAAATATAATATTTTTGCGATAGAGTGCATAGATCGTTTATTTTTACGTTGTATTTTAAATGGTAAAGGTCGAGTCTTAGAGTTGAGATGGGCTTTTTATATAACACATATTGTTGACACCTAAGCACGTAATATTGTTTATTGTATTAATTTTCATTTAAATTTGATTTTTAGCTTTACACCTTTTTTTTGATTTTTATATGTACACGCTTGCCTTTTTATCTTGTGAAGTGCAGATAGAAAGGTATAAGTGTTATTTTTGACACATTTATAATATCAAGTTGAAATTTTAAAAAATGAATTCTAACTAGCTAGTACAAATAAAAATGTATAATAATTATATATTAATATTTTTATATATAATAAATAATAATTATGTCATATTCATTCCTGGAGGGGATGACAGTGATGAACCGCAAGAAGTGTATAGAGACCATAGCGTTTGACGCTCCGTTCCCACTGACTAGCCCGCTATGCCGCAAGGGATAAAGCATGAAGCTAAATCAATAAAACTTTTTCCCCAAATGGTAATCGAATCCACACAACGTTGTCAATCATGTCATATCCCTTTCAACTAAAGTCATGTACAGAGGCATTGGTAAAGTAAATATAATGGTAACATGTCTATCAGTTTAAACGTCAAAACTTAAAGATTTTCTATAAAAAACAAAAGCTCTGCTCTCATAATGTATTGAAGACGAGTTGTTTTTTTTTCATATCCAAAAATAGATACAACATTCGTTGACCGACACCGACCGCGACCGCTCGCGTTACCTCACGTTGTTACAGTGCGTGCAGATTAAAAATTTTTTTTCATTATATTTAGTATCTTCAAAGAAAGTAAACGTCAAGAATAAACATAAACAATCAATTTTTTTACTATTAAACTATTAAATTTATTAATAACTATTGATAATAAATAAATAAAACTGGAGTGTTTGTTTGAAACCACTTTTGCTAAATGCATATCTATGTATACATTTATATGGTTGTTTCGGGTGATCTCTGGAACAGTTGAATCGATTTTGATGGGATTTTTACTGACAAATAGCAGATGTAGTAGAAGTTTAGGCATTTATCGGCCATTTATTATAAAATAATGATCCAGAGACGTATACATATATGTTTCAAAATGTAATTGAATATTAATATTTTTTTAACCGATTGTCATATTGATATTAGGTGTAACATGTGAACTTCTAAAGTAAATATTTAATTACTGTAAATATTTAATTGTCAATGAACATTGTGTATAGTAGCGTTGATTGAAATGATTTGTTAAAAAAATATTTGGCTTCCACATATATGTACCTACATATGATAATTCGCTGTTATTGTGCTGCGTGAGTAAGAAAAAGATATACACGAAGATAAAATTCTATGTAAAAGTATTTGGACAACCAAATTGATAATCCATTTATCAGAAGTATTGTCTAATACTGATAACAGATACATTATATGTCTACAGATAATAAAGAAATTAGGGAATAGATTGCCGTTCACGTTTATATAATTGTAATGTTCATTTAGAGATAAAGAAGAATCAGTTTTTATAAATATTTAACATCACTCCTTTGTTTAGAAATTAAAGTGAATATCCATCTATGAAAAAAACAATTTAACGCCCATTTCTGTGTAACAGGGTATGTAATATGTACATAACAGTGTCTGGACACTTCGTATGCCACTTTTACCTTATTCTAAAGACATTACGCGCTGCTTAGTTAAGCCATCTTTATCTAAGGCTAAGGAGAAAAAAATGACGTATAACGGATCTAAACTCTTTTACGCTTTTATCCCGCATAGCAAGTTAGACAGGAAGTACCTAGTGTCAAGACACACTCCGCTTTCCATTCCATTGCGTGAAGTGCCGGAACTCAACGCCGCACTTTGTCTTACCAGTGCGAGGGAATACAAATAATTTTTAATATAATCTTTCCCGCGTGTAGGAATCTTTGAACTTTTTACAAAAAAGGCCGATCGTCTTACGTCTTACACAAGTGATTAGCAATGACGCAAATTCACTTGACACCACAGAACACTTGGCGACGTCCATTTAAAATTTATTTTAGTTACAAATACTTGTTGCCAATAGGAAATTGTCAAACCTACCTATGTACAAAAGTTTTACTTTTTATATTTAAAATTATATAAAATTTCAAAATAACTCTAATATCTTTAGAAATAATTGTAAGGAAAAATTAATTGTGTTGTGACATGACCGGCATTTCAAGCGAATTTATTTTTATTTAATTATTTATTTTGCAAGTATTAACAAACTAATGCATTACGTTATAGTTTTTGGATCATTTGAGATCTTTTAGGATACCCTTGAGGTAAGCTATTTAACGCCTCTGTGAACCTTTATTATAGAGACAGTAATGTATATATGATGGTAATTTTAATCTTTGATGTCTTAAACTGAATGAATGAATAGAGAAGGAAAAACTGCAGATCTCTAGGCTATATGCATAAGCTGTGAATATGCCTAAATTTTGTATGTAAACATATAAAATATTGTAATATCTTTTATCAAATACCGGAAGTTAGAAAATTTTTGATAATCAGAATATTGTACTGATTTCATATACCTAAGTATTGTATAAACCCTATTATGACAATGGACTCGTAGTTCCGCGTTATTGTTGATGTTCCGAACAATGAATAAGATCATCTGAGCAAATAATATATAATGATAATTTATTATGCAAAATACTTGTGCATGTAGCTTTACATACAACATTTTAAATGTTGTATTTACTGAATGTATGAAAAATATTAAGTGTAGCCATTAAAGCTCGATTAGAAACATTATGGCGGAACTAAACGCCGCATTATGCCCAATCAAAATATTAAAATATTAATATTTCTTATAATATAATTAAAATCCCTCAAGTAGTTTACATGTTCTACCTGACTACTACTCGAAGTACACTTTTAATATTTATTCTCTATTCGTCCAAATAGATATACTTATAAATATTTCTTTTATTTTTGGCTAGAAAAGTAAAATATTTGATTATAATTAAACTTCATATGTAATGGGGAATATTTTTGGCATGTATCCAATCTAATCGGAACTGGACTAAAGCAATGTTTTTGGGATGTTTTTTACGACTGGCAATACGTGACACATAAAACCTAACATGCAATGAATACGCGATTTATTTATTTTTATTGATTTATTTTGTTTTTTTTTAGCTTTGCGATTTTAATCCGCACAGCAGTGTAAGCAGGAAGTATCGTCAAGACACTCCGTCCTCCGCTTTCTACCGAATGCGAGACATTGTGTGTTGAGTGGCTCAATGAAGCGTTTGTGTACCAGAGAAAGGTAAGTTAGATAATTTAAATAGAATCATTACCTGAGCGGGAATCGAACGGACAACAGATCACGTTTACAAATATCTTATTATAAATCTTATTTATTAAAAATATTCAAAGTAAAGCAAATGTTGAAAATAACATTTTGGTACTTCGCAGAATTAATTATATTTTAATTATTTTATGGTATCACTCTAGAGAAACAAAGTGCGGCGTTGAGTTCCACCATTCAGCACATAATGTCTTAACTACAGACAGAAAGCAGAGAAAAAAATGAAAAAAAAAGCAAAAACAAGCGCAAAACAACCTAGTTTTTATAATTTATAATTTCTTAATTAATAGTTCGAATTCGTTTATGTCTTATAATTAATGATTAACGAATAATTCAATTATGTAAATGAATCGTAACCTCACAAATGCCGTTATGTAATTACTTACATCGATACTCGCATCGAATAGAGAGACGTGATTGAATCGATATCGCTAGAAGCTTAAAATAAAACTGAAAAAAGACCGGTGCCATAAAGAAAGCGTTCTAGTTTAATATTGCGTAAACGGCCTCCTTCATATTAGGTATATATTAATTATTAATTCGTTACACGTAAGAATTTATTTAAAATATTAAAAATAAATGTAGCAATTGCTCTAATTGGACTAAAGAGCTCTCTAACCAATATATCCATCTATACCAATAAATAAAATTGAAATGTCTGTTTGTATTATTAAAATAATCATAAACATAAACCAAAATAACTAATCTCTGGAACGAAATCGCAGACACACTAGTCATTAAATTATTACAAAAAAAAAACGAAAATAAACATTCAAAAAAAGTATAAAACGATATACTCGATATCGAATTCGAATGCGTGGGAAGCTTTATACAATGCTGGTAACATGAAGAATATAATCATTGAACAGTGTGCCTCCCCCACACAGGGTAAATTAAAATGCACAAAGAAGGTTTAGTATGGAAAAATACTTTTTGCATTCCACTTTGCTATGAAACTGCAGCTCAAAGGGACATTACTGCTATTTTAAGCTTTTTAAAATTTATAATATGTATATCTTTGTTCTGTGGAATAGATTAAAAATATTAAAATCGTTGATTGAATTGTACATTGTTTATTCATGGGGTGAATAAGTTTAGCCATTGATAACATAAAAAAATTAATAAAAAATAATTAATTAAATACTTAAGAAAAAAGAAATTACATTCTTATAAAGAGATATATTCATTTTAACATTTTTAAAAAGTAAATATCTGTGCGAAATGTGTGTGTTGGTAAGATTTGAAATTATTTCTTAAACGAACTTTACGTAGGTTACTAATTTTAGTGGGAAACATATTTTGACGAAAATAGTTCCAAGAGTAAACATCTATTTATGGATCCATGGATGATACTGGATTCCTATAGAGTAATTGTGGTTTAGCAAAGTTAGCTGTTTTTGACATCCACTAGAGTAGGTTAGTCATTTTGTTTAATAAATCCTAAGTTATGAGCGAAAATCCTTCGCTTTCTGAATATTTTGAAGTTATGGTGCTGATCAAAATATTTTTAATTAACTGCAAATTAATAATTTAAATAATATTTTTCAAGAATCTAAGCTGTCTCTTTCTGTTCCGCAAGTTGTTCGAGATACGTAAAAATAAAAATATATATATATTAGAAAGAAAGGAATAATCTTCATTGTATATAGGTTAAGGTTATGGCGGCGACGGGTTTTCTCGCCAGAGTATATTGTTAGGATGAAGTCACGTAAATGTTTTATTCGTCTAGAGATAATTGTGCGTGGGAGCAAATTGCTTTTGTGATTCAAATATTCTTAAGAAAAGTCTATTTTAATACTATTTTACATAGTGATATTGTGACAGTGACATTTTATATGGATTCGGCTTAACGGTTTCTTTTATTCTATTTAAAATGTGTTTATATGTTGAAAAAGTGTTTGTCATTATATATAGTTTCTTATCTGTTTCTTGCTTGGAGCTGGCTTGAAGGTGGTACATTCACCTTATGTATATATATATATATATATATATATATATATATATATATATATATATATATATATATATATATATATGGTCTTAATATTAGGTTTTAGGTCAGGTCTTAGGTCTTCAATCAATTCAGCAAATAAAATGAAAATGCGTAAAAATAAAACGTTCACGTTCAAATTACGTAACATAGCCTCGTAACGCGTGATGACGCTCTCTTTAAACGGGGATTCCCCTGACTTACAAGTCAAGTCTCTTTTCCAATGTTGTAGCCATGTATCTTTTTCAAATTTAAATGTTTAGTGAGCACTTTGTTCTTCGATTCAGTGACATTACTTGTACACTGGCGTAACTCAACACCGTGATTTGATTACCACGATCAAAACTCTACCAATTGGACATTGAATCATATAAATTTATAAAACTTAAAATATTTTAAAATTAAAATATTCAACAATACATTATTTATTTGTAATACGAGAGATAATATTTTTATATTGTGATATAATTTGCAATTATTTCATTCACGTACTATATATTTCAATGTAGTTTGTTATTGACCTACAGATAAAGCTCAACATTGAACTAAAAACAGGTTTGGAATTAAGATGAAGCAGTAAAACCAGATTACGTGAATTAACATTGTCGCCATTCTTAAAATCTTCCGAAATTTTATTGAATAATAAACGTTTAAGAATTAATTTCATTTTTGTTTCATCAAAGTCACAAATGCTCACCTCAGTGGTAGTGGGTTCAAAGGCCACTAGAGGGTGTTTTTTAATTTCATATATAGTTTGCACGTTGTTAGGGATGTAACCTGCACGGAGGTAGTGCAGGTTACGTCCCTAAGAGTGATTCAACGTTACCAGGGATGTTTTAATTGTAGCCTCTCAATATACAAAAACTATAATAAGATAAAAATCAATGTCATGTCATTTGCGGCATTCCTTTCTGTCTATGCAAATATGTTAAATACGTTATAATATTTTTAAAAAGTTAAAAAAAAATGACTCGGTAAAGACACTATTCAGAAAATGGCTCTTGACGTTTGCTGTTTGGCTTGTTTAAATCTTTACTATTAAACGTTTTTAAAATCGTATGTCGTTATATTTTTGACATGGGAAATGTTAATAGCACCTTATCAGGTGATATATACTTTATTTTTTAACAAAAAAAAATGTAAAATAATTAAAAACTGGCTTAAAACATATAATTTAATATTATTCCTAGTTTTCCGCGCTAGTAAGACAAAGCGTGGCGTTAAGTTGCGCCATTCAACACGCTTTCTTTAATTCAGGTCAGAAGTGGAAAACGAAGTGTCATGACACTACTCTTATCTCTGCCTATCCTACTATACGGGAAGAAGGTTGAAGCTAGAATAATAACAATTTTTTATACGAAATATAAATATTTTATCGAAATATCAGGATAGACAGAAAGTACCTAGTGTTAAGATACTCTGCACTTCGTACTCCACCGAATTCGAGACATTGTGTGTACAGTGGTGGAATCCAACGCACTTTCTCTCACCAGAGCGGTGAATCACTCCCTCAAGTGGGGATCGAACCCACAACCGATCGCGTTTCAATCAGACGCTGTCACACTGCGCCACGAACAGACTAAATATTTTGTATTATATGGTCATAGGTCCTGGGGGACCCTTTGTGGGCCCATCCTTGCCCAAGGATTTCCACGACAATCGATCTTGTGCTTTAGTTTACTGGTTTTAAATTAAAAATCCGATATACATGTATTACGAATTAATATTTCCAATGTTCATTATGTATTGCGTCATTCACTATAGCAACGTGACGTTAGTCATAACTTGACACTATAATTTCCTACTAAGTAATCCACTCGCTCTTTTGCGTGAGATTTTCCCAACTAGAGGACAGTACGTGGCTGAAAGCGACACACTTTGGCTCAAATCCTATGTTATAAATATATTAAAATGCCAAAAAAAAATAAAAAACAAATATTTACGTATTAAAATAATTAGTAAATATTTTTAGTTCCGATAGATCGTCTTGATAGATAAAAAACCGCGTTAGGATCTACTAATAGACATATAATGTCTACATATTAAAAAGTGGTGAGCAGAGGGTTTCGTCACTACCTTCTCTATATCTATATGTAGTAGCAATTTTAAAGAGAGCAAAGAGAAAGAGAGAGATGCATAGTTATAGCTGTACGCAAAAATTGTTATCGGCAGGTGCTGCGCTTATCTTAGGTCGAACGTTATTTTCCTTTAAGTACAGCTTTACGATTAGAATAACTTACGAGTCACAAATATTTATGAAACGTAACGTTTTATAATCTATATAATTAAATATAATCTATAAGAAAACATTAAAGTAACAAAAAATTGTGGCTATTGCGGCGTTGGTTTCCGTCTAAACACGCAATGTGTTGAATTCGATGGAAAACGGAGTACGGAGTGTTTTGACACTAGATATTTCCCGTCTAACGTGTTCGGGTCACTCAGCGCCTAATGTTTAGATTTCGGGCAGAAAACAGAAAACAAAGTGTCTCATATAGAAAATAAATAGATATAATACATAGGTATATATATAAAACAAAATTGTTGGTATTTACTTTCCTTATTGGCTATACGTATACTGTGATAATTATTAACTTTAAGTATAATAAAATGAAATTAATGGCCAAGATAAGTTCACGGATGAGCGACACTGGCGGCGGTCAACGGTCATATCGTTAAACAGGTTGATGTATAATAAGCTCTTTATTTTTCGCGATTTTTACATATTTTAAATAAAACTATTTTAAACGGACTAATCGATATCTAATCTAATATTTTGGTATTCGAAAATACATGTGAGGAAACGTTTCAAACACTTTACAGTAGCTATCTGTGACCACGGACTACTGTAAAGTGTTCGAAACGTAAAGTTTCCAAAAATGTATTTCTGCAGCATGTATTTCTTCCAGCATTACTGGTAAGACAAAACACGGCGTTTAGTCCCGCCACCACTTCACAAACAATCGATTTAAGACGAATGCAATTCGGAAAACAGAATATTTCTTTTTAGCTTCATGCTATTATCCCGCATAGCAGGGTGTATTGAAAGAAAGTACCTAGTTTTGAAAACACTCCGTACTTCGCTTTCCACCGAATTCGAGACATTGCGTGTTGAGTGGTGAAACTCAACGCCGCACTTTGTCACTTAAGTGAAAAGCCACGACCGGCCTATGCTGCTTAGTTAGAAAAAATCGTAAAAAGAAACTAAAATTGATATACATATATGGCTTACGGAATGTCTAAACACTGTGTTCTCTCTGCGTACACCGCTAAATGCGATTGTTGCGTGAATATAAGAAAAAGACGTTTTTATAAGTTCATAAAATTAAATATAAATTAAAAGTTACACTAAGTAACGTTCTGAAGGAGCGACAAATGATAAGACTAATAGCTACATAGCATGTCGTTACGATCGCTCGCGTTGTCGACTCTTAAGTACTTTTGTTTGAATGGGAATTTTGTATGAGTATAAAAGACAGGGAAAGTTCAAAATTTCACTGATTAACACTGGTATGTTCGCTGGTAAGATTGACGTCTTTTGATCTTAAATATATAGGTCATGGGGTTCGAACTCGTTTTCAAATTGAGCGTAGAGTTCTGCCAGTTTATGTGCAATGTCCAGAAATTGGACGGTAGACAAGAAACGGAATGTCTTACCACTTCATACCCTTTTTTTATTATTTATTAATAGAATGTAAATATTGTTTAATTTAAAAAAAAGCTTTGTAATGATTGTATTAAGTTCAAACCTAGAATAAGGTCTAAAGGCAACAGAGAATTTCGACATAAGTTTCTCTTTGACCTTGGTAAGCGGGAAAGCGTCATAGTAAAATATACTAAGAAAAAAATGAACACTACAAGAATCGAATAGGTATATCAAACGAATAAATGTCGAGATATATCGAGAACAACATTAAAATCTTATGTGTTGAATCAAAGTGAACTCGAGGTGGGGAGTGGTTTTGAAATGTGAAATGGAATTGCCAATATTTCGAGTGTCCGCCGTCTTTGTACAGCTCTCGTGGACTCGTGTCGGCTTTCCTGAGGACTCCGTCGGTTGATTGCGTTTCAGGTGGAGTTTAGATTAAGGGCCTCACTTTTTTTTTAATAATAACACTTGAAAGTAACAAAAGAAAAATGTAATATAAATAATTCATTCAGATATAGGTAACAAATGGAACGGACTTTATGACTATACTGTATGAAGGAAACCATAAAAGAGTAATACATTATTATTTTTTTGACCCGTTTTTCCGCTTAACAGGGCAGCTGGTGAACGTTCAGTGTTAAGACCCTCCGTTTCCTATTTTCTGATACGCCTGCATGTGTAATTCCGATATCGAAAGAAAGTTCAAATCCAGCTACAATTGAAATTGTTAATATAATTTTAACAATCATTTTTAAACTTTGTTATATTTAGCGGCTTATCGCGTTTATCCCTCATAGCAGGGTAGACAGAAAGTACCTAGTATTGACACAGAATTCGAGGCTTGTGTATTCAGTGGTGGAACTCAATGCCGCACATTGTCTTAACAGAGCGAGGAAGTGGAAATAATTATAATATAATTGTTGTGGGAATCGAACCCACAACCGATTGCGTTTACAGTCGGACGCTGTCTCACTGCGCCATGACCTTCCTCAATTTTAATTTTCATTCTTTCATTAATTAAGTTTAGTAAAGTATTTTATAAAAATAGTTGAAATGGAACATTTGGAGTGTATCTAAAGCGTAGGCCTCTAAGCGTGGGCCTCGTGTTGAACAAGACATTATTTGTTTATGGCAACAAAAACTCTTTAGATGTCGACAGAATAACGTCGAAAGCGCTATTTTAATATTAAAACATTTTCAACATTATAACGTTACATATTCAATTTGCACGACTGGTAGATTGAATCTAGTAATAATTTACTTTATTCTCCATTCTGTCTATATGTTTTGCGGAGTTTAACGACGCATTTCGTAGGAACCTATACATTAATATTTAAATTTATTATCTACATTTGCGTTACTGAGGCGCCTAAAATTATTTCCAAACAAATTCCTATCCAGACAAGCTTATTGCACTTAAAGATCTGTTCAATCTACAGCGTTCAAAATTTTATATTCGATATTGGTTTTTGTATTATTTATAAAAGTAAATTACCTCAAATAATTGTAACACCAGTCTATTAACATCGTAGCTGTCAGCTGAGAAGACAAGTTCAATTCTCACATGCGATATTGAAAAAGCGGAGCACAGAGTGTTTTGACACTAGGTACATCCTGTCTACTCTGCTCTATGCGGGATAAAAACGTGAAGCTATAAAATATAGAGTGTTTCAATTTAACTATTTATTTTGGTATATGTATTTTAACATCTTCCGTCAATTTTGTTTAGATAAATATAGCTTCATACGATTTCTCTACACCCTTTCTCTCTCTTTTGTCTCTTTTTTCTTATTTATTAAATATTTACTCTGTGACAGGTTAATTATTATTAAGTACGCCATCGTATAACAGCGTGTTTCGTAATATTACGTTAATTTGAAATTTTCATTCTGGTTCGTCTACTTAATGCATTACAATAAAATATAGCTATCGAGAGCAATCGTTCAATTCGCCTACTAAGCATGTAGTCGCAGGTTCGATCGACTCGCTTGAGGCAATAGATTTCGTTATAAAATGTATATGAAACATATGCAAGCTAATCATTGTTTATGATTTGCTTATGAGACTAATGAAGAAAAAAAAGAAAAAAAAGAGAGTGAAAGTAGAAAACTAAGGAAGTATTTAGTTAGTTTTGTAAAACGTTTGTAATTTCCGGTCCAAGTGACGTTATTAAATGGCGGAATTCAACGCCGCGCCTTGTGTGTGTGTGATACAAAAGACCAGGAAGAGATTAGATAAATTTTTACTAGATACCTTAGTGTTAAAACTCGGCCGATTTCGAGAAATTTCGTGTTGAGTGGCGGCACTCACCACCAGAGTGAGAAAATGAAAATAATTTAAATATAATCACTTTCCGAGTGGAAATCGAACCCAAAACTTTTAACAGACGTTTAAAAAGTTTACAGTCAAACGCTGTCTCACTGCGCCACGACCGTCTTCATTAGATAGATGAACATTTTAAATATAAGCATTCCCATGAAATGGATTTTAATCTATTATACGTTCATTCATATAAGTGTCAACTACGCCAATACGGACATATTTCAAACAATTTTTGATACATAAACTATATATAATAACATTTTTATTTAAATGTTTAGTAATTTAGCCTTGACATATGCGAGGGGGATTTAATAAGCATGATATAAGTTGCGGGAAGGAAATGACGGTACCCAGAACACACCTGTGGTTTGCTATTTGTTTCTTTATTTTGACAATAGCAATACCATAGATATTAATTTGTTTTTCTTTTTTTATGGCGTTGACGTATGTCAATATGCCATCATTATCTTTGTGTTATATTAGTAAATAGTGTAAAAATAAAAATCTGAACCATTAATATTTAAGTAAAAGCTAAATTGATAAAAATTATGGATATTAACCAATTATATATTAAAATCGCATTTTTTTAGAATTTTAAAACGTTTCTGGCCAGTTACACTATATTGTAAAACACATTTAAACCATAAACTTCATTCTCAAGTGATAAGGATCAATTTTAAGTTAAAACTTGCAACCCAACGCCTTGTATTTTTTTACATAAAAAAGGAAAAATCTAGATTAAATGGATAATATTAACCCAATATTGTTTAAGTCGTGACAGTAAATCTGTTAATATTCATTTCACGCCTATTACTTGTCGGCAGATGAAAGAGAAAATCGTTAAAAAATTACGTAACAAAAGTAACTTAATTTATATAGTCATTATTGTTTTTTATTAACTTTTTTTAAATTAAGTCTGTCAATATTGTTGCAAATGCTATCGTTTAGTGCCATTGAGTGTTGGATGATGGATCCAATGCCGTTTTTACTTTACAAATTATTATTCATAAATTCATTACCTCAACACAATTGAAAACTAAGAACTTTAAAGTAATATTTTTAAAGTGTCATTTCAAACTTAGGATTATAAAATATTTTTTTTTAAACGTGTAAAAATTTGAACGCAAACGCGCCTTAGAAACCGACTTGGAAACCGTCCGCTTTGACCGCTAAACCATGCGTTGTACTACCGACTGTTTCGAATCAGAGAGTTTAGCATGAGAGAATGCTATTCATCTTAACATTTTACTATTATTAAAGTGTTATAACCCACTTAGGTTTGGAAAGCATTTTTGTTTAATTTAAAGATAAGTTTTAATTTTAAGCCTTATACAGTGCAATTTGCATTTAGGTGCAGTTCAAGATAGTGTTGATGGCAGGAAAACCGTAAACAATGCGCCATTGTAACAGCGTGTACTGTATCGATGCGGTTTGAAGGTTGATTAAAAATCTAGTGCTCTAGAAAATGTATACGTACAGTTTTGCACGTTTATTTGTTATTATTTGATATTGAGAAAGCTAAACGTGACGGTTGAGTGTTTTAAAATGTTTAAATACGCGATATACTTCTTATCTCGTTTGCGATATATTAGAATTTATTAATATAATATAGGTGTTTATTACCTTATAAGGGATGATGAAGGTCTAACGTTGCGGGGGAAAGTCTAAATAAGTGTCAAAAAGAAAAAACGACTGACCGAAAACAAACTCCTTCTTGGGAATCTTGGGAATCCAACGCCGTTCTTCACCATACCAGAGCTCAGATATTAAAATTTTAATTTAAATATAAATCATTTCACCGAGTGGGAATCGAATCTACAATCCATACCACGATGACAAGTGGATTTTTGGATCTACGGATTTTTATAATAATTAAGTAATTTTAAAAAACTGTGTAACCTCCATTTTTTATTGTTCACGCTTGCACTATGTATGAAACATTATTTACATTGTTCACAGAAAAGGTTGAAATCGTTATATTAATTATAATACGGGTATGCGATAAGGTGGCAATTCTAGACTAGGAAATATAAATAAAACACAAATTCGTTATACGAATTTATCTATACTGACGCACGAAAAAAACAAGAAATAGTTTTTTTTTAATTAAAAATCTTTACAAAGGCCTACTACCACAGTCGCATCTTGAAAGTATCAAAATAAACGATTATTGAACTCTAGCGGCCATAAAGTATTGCTAAAAAATATATTTATTTTTTTTTCACGTAATAGTCTAGGTACGAAAACCCAAAAATTTAGAAACCTAAAAATATTTCAAGGTAAGTTATATAAAAATTGATCTCACGTCAAAATTCTTATACGTTTTTCGTCTTTTATTTAAAAGTTCTTTTTGCAGTAACATAAAAGTAGTGACATCTTTTTTTTACTTACATAATTTAAAATATTGTAGATATTTTTTTTAGCCTATTTAAATAAATTATCAATCTGTCAAGCAAAGCAATTTAGAAAAACGTTTATCGTTGGAACTAACTCCAACCGACGGACTGTCAATATTCAAAGTTAACAATTACTCAGGAGGGACCTCCTTAAAACCCTCTTTATCTCAACAAGTTACGTCAAAGGGAAGTCAACATGGTTTCCCTAACTCAATTCAAAGTCGACGAAATTAGAGACAGGTATTATTTCGGTCCAGAGCAAATATTTGTACGCAGATAGGAAATTTTCAGCTTTATAAACAAATGGCGAATTGTGTAATTTGTGTAAGCAAAATATATGTAGGTAGTTTCATAATGAAAATGTTATATATTAGACATGTATATTATAAAAATATCTACATGTAACATACTGTCTTTTATATTTTCTTTAAATAAATAGTTTGGTTATAAACTAAATCTTTTAATTTTTTTTTTAGCTTTACGCTTGTACCCCGCATAACATGCTAGACAGGAAGTAACCAGTGTCAAGACACTGCGTGTTGGGTGGCGGCACTCAACGCTACTCTTTGTCTTACCAGAGCGAGGAAAATAAAATTATTTTAATTTAATCAATCTCTCGAATGGGAATCAAATCCACAACCGATTGCGCTTATAGTCTGACGCTGTCCTACTGCGCCACGACCGGCCTTTTATATTTAAAACATTTATTTCGCTTGTTTGTAGCTCAAAAGCAACTAACTTCATATGACAGTAGTCTAAGGCAGTTGCGTTCCATTCCCACTCCTTTGTTTCCCTGGTCCGGTAAGAAAAAGTATGGCGTCGACATCACCAGCCAACATAGAATATCTCGACGCAAACAATGTCTAACTGTAACAGATCACTTTCAGTGATACGACCTCTTTTTGCCATCTGTCCTCTTAAACAAAAATGTTAATTTGTTTTATAATTATTTGCAATAAAGACTTTTATTGTTATTATTATTATTCTTTGGAAAAAATTAACGAAATCATTGAATTTGTTGTCTAATGTAATGCTTTAATATATAATAACGGAATAAGACCTAATAAACTATTTTAGACAGGTCAACGTCAAGTTTTCAATATTTTTTCAAATATTAACATAGAAATAGATTACCACTAAGATTATCGTCCAATTTGATTACAAAACCGAATGCAATCTAACTACAAATGCGGTATACTAACTACTTGCAATTTTAATCAATTCTGTCAAGGTGAAGGCCTGCACGGCGCCGGGTGAACTTGTAACTTTGTTACAATTGAGGAAGCCCGAAATGTGGCCTTCTACCCAAAAAATAATCTATTTTTTAATGAGATACGTCATATGCATTATTATTTTTTTATTCATTTTCAGGAATAGTGTCTACATTATCTATAGCTTATATGTAAAAAAGAAAAATAAGTAATAATTTATTATAACTTAGGTTTTCCCCTTCTATTCATTTTAAAAGGCCTGCAGGTTTTCTGTCTGCCAAAACGAAATTACTATAAACTTCTGTCAAATATGTATTTATCAAGAAACAAAACCATTTCTCTATAATTGTATAAGACTTTATTGTATACATTAATTGCAAATTAAAATAAAGAGGTTTTTCAATTTAAGAGATTTATAATCTGCACATCTAATTTCGTTAAAAATTCGCGCCAATGCAACGTCACGTTTTTTACAATTAAGATGATTTAAACTTTTTTGTAACAAATATTTGTTAAAGTCAAATAAGGAAGTAATTTGTATATAAAGTACATCTAATTGGAGCTCACATATACAGACAGGCGGTATTATGTTTATGTACAATTCATTTAGTTTCTACTTTATCATATTAATTATTTATTAATAGTATGATATATATGTTTGTATGAAATCTCTTGAAAAGTGTGTAGTCTGTTTAATTTAATTATTATAATTAAACTTGGAGCATTTTTGGAATATTATTCTACCTATATTAGTCGCATCTTGCTTAAATTCATTTAATATGCTTCAAAATAGTTTTATTCAGTTTTAAAATAAAATGAATATAACACTTTAAGTAACCAAAGTGTTTTTATGTAGCTTTAGATTTAAATATGGTTTTATTTAAGATTATATGAGTAGCATGATTTGCGACGCATGCAGAAGCAAAGTGCAATTACTACTTCCCTCCTTTCCTGTCAATTCAATATATGATTTCAAGAAATTGTTCAGACAAGTCTTTAAGTGTTGTGTAATAGAGAGTTCAAAATATGAAACAGAAGATCTTAAACAAAGTTATGATTTTATTATAATAATTATGTACATGTCCCCTCAGGAACCAGTGAAAATTACAAAACTAAGTATAAAGTTTAAAAACATGAACAAGTTTCGGTATTGGATAAGCATAAAACAGATGGTATGCAGGAATGTAGACGGTGCAATCATAGAATATGGACTCACTTTGTTCAGAGTTCGCTTTGGTACCTTCGTAAATGCATTCTCCTGGACGCCGTTTGGCGCACACAGCCCTGATGATTAAACACTGGCCGCTCTGCCGGCCTTTGCCGCTAGCTAGAGAGCTGCAGACTCGGGAGCCATCAACGGGGAAAGGGGACCGGCGACGCGCCGTCCACGCTCTAGTTCGAATCGCAAATCCGGGGAAGCTCGGCGTCCACCCACAGTGCCATCTTCAGGTAGGAATGCAGCCACTAGCAGGGCACAGATGACGAGCAAGGCACCGAACACAAAAGGCGGTCCAGGGACCATTCTCACATACTTTTCATCATTTGGTCTAGTATTTATTCCTGGAACTGCATGCTCCTCATTTAGATCCACATGGAATAAGTAAAATATAACTCCAAACATAGCTGGGCCCAGTCCATTACATAGACCTCTTACTCCTGTCACCATACCCTGCACTACTCCTTGTCGGTCTGCTCTGCTGTTTACAGAAACATAAGCACTGATTGCTGGGTATGTCAGTGAGCCAAGTGCTGCTAGCACACCTGCTGCCCACATCATCCAAGTGCGGCTTCCAAAGCCGTACCACATAAGCTGCATCATCTCAAACAGCAGTCCTACCATAATAGTGTGCTTTGCACCAAGGGACCGCATCAAAAATCCAAGAACCACTTGCACTGCAATACTAAGTACACCAACAATTGCAATAAATATAGCCACTTGCACCACTCCAAAGCCCATCACTAACTTCAAATACACAAATATGCATGAATATTGTCCAGCTTCTGGCAAGTATGACAGGAACACAGCAACGCATAACATGAGAACAGTGCGCTCTGCACCCACTTTTCTGAGAGCTGCAAATGGGTCAGCTTGCTCCCAACTAATGGCTGGACCCCAGCCACTAGGGCGAACCTTCTCAGGAAGACTTTCAGGAACCGCCACCATAATGAAGAAGACGTCGAGAACTGCTACAGCTGTGGCAGCCGCTACAACAAGTCCTTCTCCATATAAGTCCATGAGATATGCGCCCAGCGCTGGCGATATAACCATGCTGGCAGCAAATGTCGCTGACACGAGTCCATAAGCGCGCGACCTCTCGGCCTCCGTGGTTACATCAGCCACGTACGCGAACACGATGGAGAAGGTCACGGCAAAAACACCACTAATGCTTATCATCGCGAAGAACCACCAGGTGTTGAAGGTCATCATTGGGATGGGCGCACATGTAAAGAACACAGTCACCAGCAGGAAGAACTTCCTCCCCCAGACGTCGGAAAGGGCTCCGATCAACGGCGCAGACAGGAACGACAGTATTCCCTTAATTCCCATTATAAGACCGTTCATCAAAAACGTGTGATCCGGGAAAGTAGCATTCAGAACCGATATTATCGGCATGGTGAGAAGTCCCCACGCGAAAAATTCCAAAAATATTACTACCAAAGCGTGGAAAACCGAAGGCTCACCGATGCCCGACATTGTCATTATCCCGTCTTTCATAACAGTTTTTCTATTTCGTATCACCATTTCTACTTCAGTTTTTGTAGTCTTGGTGGGCGTCATTTAAATGGAATCCTCTGTTTTGCTAATAAACTACTTATATTAGAAACATATTGTAAATTCCTAGGCACTACATTGATGATAACTTGATAAAACCGAGCAAGTACCAGCAACGTCAAATATCCACTAAAATTGAAAAACAACTCGATATTTGTATTGCCAGTTCATGCCAACGAATCTCATAACCATAAATCATGGTTCATGGTATCATTATTAAAATAAATTAAAAAAAAAACAAAAGAATATTAATAAATCTCAAAATGAAAAATTATTACAATTAATGGATATTAAAGATTGATCAATTCCAAAGTATTACATTTTTTGTTAGTTATAATTGGAAGATAAATTCGTAGTGTAATCTAGTAAATATATTTATTTTAGGATAGATTTAATTTTGACTTGGGTATAAGTTAACATAAAAATGACAATATTTTCTAATTAATATTGATTTTTAAAAACTCCATATATATAGAAAAAAAATCAAATTTGACATTGACAGATACATGACAAATTAACAATCAGATGCTGAAAGGGAGGCGTTAATCTTACCCTGGTTTGGAATTTGGAGTGAAATTATAAAAATGGTAAGATTTTATCCATTATACAACGATATATGCAAAAATGAAATGCCATTAAAACATATTTTATACCTTTATCGCAGATTCGCTTCATTTTAATACAAAACCGTGCGGGGAAAACTCGGTTAGCTAAATGGTACATGAACTTCGATGATGACGAGAAACAAAAGCTTATTGAGGAGGTTCACGCGGTTGTTACTGTTCGTGATGCAAAACACACCAATTTTGTTGAGGTAAGGATTTTCATAACTCCAATAAGATGCTGCTAAATAAAATATCGCCCTCTAAAAGTATACATTAATACACTTACTTCCCGCTGGATGCAGGGTAGGGCTCTCAACACCCGAAGTGTCTTAACTTATAACTGCAAAGAACTTCTGACTGTATTGTACAGATACTATCCAACTGCTAGTTAATTTATGTTTAATTTGTGTACTTTTCACCATAAAAATAACTATTTCAAATGACTTTTAGTTCCGAAACTTCAAAATAGTATACAGAAGGTATGCCGGTCTCTACTTTTGCATCTGTGTTGATGTCAATGACAACAATCTTTGCTACCTTGAAGCCATACACAACTTTGTTGAGGTCCTCAACGAGTACTTCCATAATGTTTGTGAATTGGACCTTGTCTTCAACTTTTATAAGGTAATATTTAAATTATTTATATGATTTAGTCTATTTCTGTATGCAATTTTTTATTTTTTTTCTACTTAATTCATTCTAAGTAGTTTCTATTACAAGAAATATATATTAAAAGTTTACATAATTCATTATTTCAGGTTTACACTGTAGTAGATGAAATGTTCCTGGCGGGTGAGATCCGGGAGACCTCCCAGACCAAAGTCCTAAAGCAGCTTCTTATGCTCAACTCTTTAGAGTAAATTATTATTTAAATTCCAAATAACTTTATAATTGAAATCGTTTTGACTGTAGATGAACAATATACCCAAAATCTATCAATTTTCAAAATATATAGGTATGTTTTAATCATTGTGTGAAGTGAAGATGTTTTGCTTAAAAGGTATTGTATATATATCAAAGGAAATAAAACTGATTATTAGTATTTGTGTAACATATTAGAATTTCTATATGATTTTAATACCTAATTTATTTAGTATACATCAATCAGTTTTATTATGAGAGTTATCAAGAGATCTGTATTGTTTTTTACTTTTTATTTTAATTAATTTATAGATTTATATGAATTACAAGAAATTATAGTAGATATTTAAATGTATTACAAAAGTTCTACATATATTGTAACAATAGAATAAGTTCTTTGTATTGTAAAGCGTAAATTATAATTTGTTTTAGTAAATACTCATTCCATTGTAAATTTACGAGTATATTAAAAATATAACAAATATTACTTCTTTGTATAAAAACTCCTTTGCTTTTTTGTTTATTAGCATTAGCGACTCTGGCACTTATATTGCAAGGCATTGGCATTAAGTATAAAATGTCTCCTTTTGATGAAGTGTCTTGACACTACATTCTCTTTGTTCCAAAATGTTATTTTTTTAGCTTCACGCTTTAATCCCGCAAAGCAGGGTAGGCAGGAAGTACCTACGGTCAAGACACTCCATACTCTGCTTTCCACCGAATTCATAACATTGTGAGTCGA
Source organism: Dryadula phaetusa (assembly GCA_032432895.1). Taxonomy (NCBI): domain Eukaryota; kingdom Metazoa; phylum Arthropoda; class Insecta; order Lepidoptera; family Nymphalidae; genus Dryadula; species Dryadula phaetusa. The sequence goes on along the minus strand of JAOYRS010000059.1, from coordinate 5,608,228 downwards.
GTGGCGGAACTCAACGCCGTGCTTTGTCTTTCCAGATCGAGGGAATGGAAATAAATTTAAATATAATTATTCCCCTGAGTGGGAATCAAATCCACAACCGTTGGCGTTTTTAATCAAACACAGCTCCACTGCACCCTGATCGGCCTCAAAATAAATATTTTAAAAAACCATATAAAATTTTATTTTAATCCCAATTAACCAGCCGTCTGCCTCATTTGGGCAATTAGCTGATGGTTAAGAAACTTGCCAGTGACATCAAGAGTATACGGCCAGTGGCTCACACACAATCTTGCAATCTACCCGAGATCTTATTTTAAGGTCGGAGTAAATCCTGAGGTATTCTTTTTTTTAAACGTTTAAAGTTACGAGTGGGATTCATTAGATCACTAGCCAGTGTGTTTGGATGTTTTTCTATGCAACTAGAGTATGACTTCAGTTTGCTTGCAATCTCCGCTTGTACTGTGGGAATCTTTAAGTCTCGATGCAACTGGGAGTTAGTTACAAACCACGGGGCCTTAGTTATAATGCTTAGTTATGAAGCATTTTAGATTAAAAACTTTTGTAATATCTCTAAGTTCGAGCTACTTCTGCTCCATAGGACCAGATTGGTTTTAGAACTGCATTATACAGAAGAATTTTGTTATTTAATAAAAGGTTAGATTCCCGTCCCAGGAGCCAATGATGCTTTCGAAGATATGCACTTAGAGCTTTTCTTTTTTTTAAATATATGCTTTTTCCACGTGAGACGTCTATCTAGATTATGCCCAGGTAGCGTACCTCTTCCGACTGAGGAATAGTTACTTCATTAACTTCAACGCTGGGGCAAGTATCGTGTTAAAGTGTATAAGTTACATGGATCGACTTTATTTCATTAGCTTTTACTCTCCAATTTTTTTAGCCAGACATATATTATTTACGCATTTCTGCAGCATTTCTAAAGCGATAATTGGATTTACGTGAGATGTGACAAGGGCAGCATTATGGGCACATACCTACGAGAACTTTATCTGTGGTTGGCAAGTCAAAGGTGTATATTAGCTAGAGGACAGGATCCATTACACTACCTTGCGGAACACCTGCGTTTATTTGGTGCAAACATGTTTTGTCTTCTTCGTGCCTTACGTAATAGTGCCTTTGCTGAAGATAGGATTTAATGATGAGGTAGTAGTTAGTAAGTAGGGCTTGCCGAATCAAGTAAAGAAGACCTTCATGCCACACACGGTCAAATGCTTGTCATATGTCAATGAATGCGGCAGAACAATACTTCTTATATTCAAAGACATCATGTATTTTTTCTACCCAGCGATGAACCTTTTCGATAGTTCCATGAGCTTCGCAAACTCCATGGAATTACGTTTGGCAAGTTCTGGCGCTAGTCTTTTAAGTATGAGAGTTTACAGAATTTTAGAGGATACAGGCAATAAGCTTATGGAACGGTAAGATGTAACATTTTCTTGATCTATGCCAGGATTCAGAGTGAGAATGATTTCGGACTGACTTTTCATTGGACAGGTACGAATTCTCATATGAGAATAGCGTTAAAAATGGCAGTTAGTAAAAGAACAGCTCAATATGAAAGTTCTTTCATGACTTTTGGTGTTATGAGGTCTTAGCTGGGGGTTGTTTAAAAAGAGTTTTTTGATTGTAGACTTTACTTCTTTAATTGTGAATTTTTTAATTGGTGGCGAAACTTGATGTGGAGCTAAAAGGGTTTCTATTACCTCATTTATTTGATTCGAGCCAGTAGCAAATAGTAAAGGCTTTTCAGCCTCGCTCTTTGCCCATGAACCATTACCGCGGCGTAGTGGCGATAGAAATGCAGTGGTCTGTTAAGAGATTTAGTTGATTTCCACAAGGAGTAATCCATTGCAGAAGTTGCATCCAAGATGCTTTATCGGCGTTTTACGTCATTTTTAATATTTACGAGAAGGGCCTTCGCTTCTTCGATGAATTGTGATGTTGAGATGTATTTTGACCCGTGTTTTGTATGTTGACTAAGTTACCACTGATTTCTTGCTAGTCTTTTTTTTTGTATCAAGCTTATTGCAGCAGTGGGCACTAATATGTTAGTAGTGCGGAGTTGATTTCCAAGCAACTGTCATTGTGCATTTATTAAAAAAATTTTACATTTATTAAAGAATTTCTTTAACTAGTGTAATCTGTAGGATTAGCCACTTCTTCGAAGTCATTGTGCAGTTGGGCAATGACAGGTGTATGATCTGATGACAAATCGTTGGTAGGGTAACATGGGTATATAAAAGTTGGAACTAAACAGGATTTGAACCTGCTCTTAATCACTTCTACTAAACCATGTCAACACTCTAGGTCATTTGAACTTGACATTTAATATAATTTATATTATTATTGTCTGATTTAAGAGAATTAGGCTTTCTTTTTCTTCACAAAAATGGAGAAATGAGTCGTTATAACTCATATTAAATTAAGTAAATGAAACAAAAACAATGGGAAATAGAAAAATATATATTTAAAATTATAAATATACAAAAATATCACAAGACATGTTTTACAATAGTTATAATCAAAAAGTTAGAGAGAACTAAAATATTTACAATAATAAGAAAATGGTTGTTATAATATATTTTTATATTCGGAGATTCATAATGTAGTCCGATTTAATTAAGATTATAAGTGAAATTCTAATAACTTAAAAAAATCTAATAATTAAATGAAACTATCCTAAAAGGATTAATCGCGTATATTTTGGTATTCGCAAATAAATTGTTGAAAAAAAAAATACGATATATAATTTGTTAAAATAGTTTCGTTTAAAATGTGTAAAAATCACGATAATCAAAGATGTTATTGTTAAATTAAATAAGTTTATAGAACATTGCTTTTATGTTTCTTTTTTTAGCTTCACGCTTTTATCCCGCATAACAGGGTAGATAGGAAGTACCTAGTGTCTTAACAAGACACTTCGTACTTGGCTTCCCACCGAATCTAAGACATTGCGTGTTGAGTAGGGGAACTCAACGCCGCACTTTGTCTTACCAGAGCGAGGAAGTGAAAATAATTTAAATATAATCACTCCCCCGACTGGGGATCGAACCCACAACCGATCGCGTTTACAGTCAGACGCTGTCCCAATGCGCCAAGAGCGGCCTCAAATTCATTTTCAGCAATGATTTCGTAAAACGAAAACGAAATCCATGGAAAATCTTCAGATGGGAGATAACAGCCTATATGTTGATTCCTTATATTCCATACCTTGAAGCATTTATATATGAAATTTCATCAAAACCGGTTTAGCAATTAAACCGTATTGACGTCAAACACAGACAAACAGAGACAAGGCTACTTTCGCATTTACAATATTTAAATGGCAAAAACTAACTAACCCTCAACCCTATGAAGATAATAAACATAAAATAATAATAACAATTTAAAAAAAGTGAAAAAATAAAGATATTTCAATTTACTATCTCATTGTTTGTATCTAGCAGGGGCATCTTATTGCCTTTGGATCCGGACACACGTGCAAATTTTGAAAGTAAAATTATAATTAAAAAAAAATATTAGTTAGTTAAAAACTTTATTGTACATTGATAAAATAGTATATAGATTAAAAAAAAAGAACAATAAAATGCACAAAGGTGGCCTTATCACTGAGAGTGATCTCTTCCAGGCAACCAAATTATAAGGATTTACCATATTAATTTGAACAAAATGTGTTGGAAGATTGTCTTTCAATGATTTATTTAACAGTTTTTACTAACAAAAATATGTAAGTAGAGTATTGGATGTGAATTTATTATATTGGCTTATTTAAATAAGACCATCTGTTGAAAAGCTATTTACAATCAATTTTTACTTTTCACTTAAAATAATATGACAATGGCATTGATATAAATTCTGTTTTATAATTTAATAACTTATATGTGTACTTAAATGTATGAAAAACAAAATAAAACTATAATTAAAACCTGAAAGTCTAAAATAAAATAACATACATACATTGTATGAATAATAATTTCAATAAGTTTGTTCATTTTGAAGAACACAATTGTTTTATAAGGAATTAAAAACAATGATATTTAAAGTATTATGAAATTATGTTTAAATTCAATTATTCAAATGGTTAAAATAATATTATTGCTTAGCATTATTCATATAAAGTACAGAACCAAATTTCAAAAATAAACATTTATAACATATTTTTATAATTTAACTGAATTACAAAAAACTATTACTAAAAGAAAAACAAGTAAATGGACGACAGCAATGAAAAATTATTTTGTATATAATTTTAATATATTAAGGACAAATAATGATTTTAATCCAATCTATTAATATCTTTAAATAAAATCAATGGTTTAAGCAATTTTATTTTTTCTATTATTTTACTCGAATTATAATATATATAAAAATGTACAATTGAAATAGCATAGACTATCCAAATCAAAGAATCACCTTCATCCATTTATAATAGGAATATATAATGTTCAGTCCCACTCCCATCGGTGTATGAGCGGTGGGAACATCCACAAGTCGGGATGTCCCAGATGAGATACTTGTGGGCCCATGTCAAATTTACTCCATCTTTAAAAAAAAATATACATATAAATATATGACAAAGAAAAAAATACTTATATTTAAAAATCAGTTTCAAGCTTTATTTATTTTATGCCTAACAGCTAGGCTCATTGGAGAGATACCCTACCTAATATCTAAACACTCCATTATCCACCTTACCATAGGTAGTGTAGCTCAACGCCGTGCTTTGTCTTACCAGAGCGGAGATACGGCAATAGTATACAAATACAATCATTGCTATTACTGTCAGATGCTGTCCCATTGCGCCATGATGGTATCATACTTACTTTAAAATAAAACCTATATATATTACATAACCACCATATATATCTGACATATTCATATATGGTTACCAAGGCAACGCGAATTTTACGTTTCAACAGAGTACTACTATTATACTATATTTATAATAAATATACATATATTTATATTATTAAAAGCAGATTTTTGTAAAAATCTCTCAACAGGGAATGCCAACAACAAAAATAAGTTATAACAAGCGTATAAGGATTTCCACGCAGTCACATATAGAACAGGCTTAGTTGTCAAAGCGCTTGTTTGTGAAACAAAGGGCGCAGGTTCGAGTCCAGCGTTCGAATTTTCACGTTCTATAAATCTTGAAATGGTTAAAAGTAAAACAAAATGATAATTTCTTCCCAACTCACTGGAAAGGCGGTATCCCACGGGACACATTATAAGTAGGTCCGCCGACACTCAGGAACTGGTATGCGCGACGCAGAACCGAACTCGTCACTTTGGCATCTATGGCGCCGTGGCTGCGATGACTTAGCGCTCGGAACGGATACGTTCCTGTGTTTAGAAATATTACAGATAACAAATAAATATTATATCAAGAAAATTATATTTGAATTAAAAAAATAAACCGTAATATTCGATATATTATGGTTAGATTTACCATGCTTATATTTGTTTATACATCTGTGAAACATATTAACTGCTTATTTCCCTCATACATACCATTAGCTGGATTCAAATCATTCCTGGCAGAAATGGCGTTGGCGGCGTTAAACGGCGGACGACAGTCGCACCGCGACAACGGGTCGTATCTATAGTCGTTGTACCGCATCGTTGCGAACATGTCGCTCATCTTTTTAATATTTGCCTGGAAATAGGGAAATTTTGTTTATGTGGCAAGTTTGGAAGTGAATATTTAATATATTTATTTGTTTGTATACGTTTTGTTGGAAATAGAGAATTTTATTAAATTGTAACATTATCATTTTTTTTATTCTAAAATGCATGATAATATCTGTAAATCTTCAAAAAAAAATAGAAAAAAAAATTGAATTACTCTCTTGAAATGTTAAACATAAACACTAAACGCTCAAATATTAATTATTAGAAAGTAGTTGGAATATCGCAATTTAATACCAATTTTTGGTAAAAAAATTTAACGTACATACTAAAGCAACTAAATTTATTTCGTGACGTTGAAATGCCTTTTACGCAGACCACAATATGCATAACAGATTTTCAAGTGGAGATTTGCTTCACGGTGTTAAACGCTTCTGTGAGTCTCACCAGTAACTAATTCCTATACTACCCACTAAAAACCACCTACAATTATGATATGATAAGAATTTCACTCTTCATTAACTTAAAACTATACATAATTGTAATAATTTCTGGTACATAGATACAAAGATCGCTAAAAACATTTATGTTTGGAAATCATTATTGTACTTACTTTGGGAAAAAAATACCTTTTTGTTTAGTAGACAGAAAGAATCTAGTGTCAACACACATTGCGTGTTGAATGGTAGAACTTAACGCCGCACTTTGTCTTACCATAGCGAGGTAGTGAAAATAATTTAAATATAATCAATGCCCCGAGTTGGGATCGAAACCACGCCCGATCGCGTTTACAGTCACACTGTCCCACTGCGCCACGACCGGTTTTTATTGCAGTATATAATTTGTATTTCCACGTACCTGTTTCAACTTAAACATTCTCGCCCTGGGATTCGTGTGGTATCCGAACCAATCGCCGTACATGGCGACGCGGTCGTTGCCGCCGCTCAAGTTGAATATGCGCGGGAAAAACGGGATGTTGTACGACGGGAAGTAACTCGTCTCTTTCAAATGGTCCGTTCTGAAACGGGTTGAAATGAGGGGGTGATTTATAAAAAAATTGGTCAATTTTTCTTTCAGGAACTCTAAGGAGTTACAAATATTAAGAGCTCGTGGAGATAATTTCTAAAAGTGATAAAATTAATATAAGTTTCTAAAATGGTAAATGTGCGAGTCGATTATTTTATAGGTAGTATATAGATTAATAAGGTAAAAAAACCTTTAGTTGAAAGTGCTTACCGTTAAGAAAATCAGATGTTTAGTAAAAATTTTCATTAATAAAAATTAAATTTAACAAAGCTTCTATAATGTAAGATTTAGATTATCTGTTCTTAAAATATACCTCTAAATGTGAATTAATAAAAAGTACAATTTTTTTTGTGTAAGAAAATTATTAAAATATATTTCTAAATAAAAAATCACCCTTGAAATGACTTTCTCTTTATCTTGTTGTTCCTAGCGAGCATATCAAAATACATTACATTATTTTACTATGTTTATATATTATTATAAAACGTATAAAAAAGTGCAGCGAGATTCGAACTCGCGACACTTGGATTACGATATCCACATAAATGCGGTAAAAAAAGCAAGAAAAACATAGCATTAGAAATATTTTACATTCATAAATAAAAATTCAAAGGTGAAACTAATAAAACCCATTAAAAAAATGATTACTCACAGATCCGCTGCCTCAGTGGTTCCCGGCAGTTGCTCGATCACCCACAACAGTCCGGGTTCGATTCTTCCCGGTGTTTGAGGAGTTCTTGCTTTGAACTTGTTATAGTCTACTATGTACCTATATTTTTCAGTATACGTTTTAGTTTATATAAGAGTATTTGACAAATATATAAAACCTTTACAACAGGGAAATCAAAAGGAACAGCCGGTTACCCGATTTTTGCTCAAAATCGGGAAATTGCGTATAAGAATGACGGAAGTCAATGCCGCTATTGTCTACCATTACGAAAAAAAGAAAATCTATCGGTACATATGTATATAACAAAATTGTAAAAGAATACTGTCTGTATATGAAGATAAGAGAAAACCTTTTATTTATTATTATTAATATAATAGAACCCAAAACATTATTGTTTTGGGTTTTTGCATTTTTTTTATCTGTTTGTCGGTACACTCAAATCTCGGAAACGGACGAACTCCTTTAGAATTTAGTCGTCTTATTTTAATTGGTACTTAAGTAAGAAAGTTATATCATATACCAGTCGCTATATTAATTATTCCTTTAAGAGTGTATTGAACCCACAACCAATCGCATTAGCCAAATACTATAGCACCATCTCATATATTATTTAAATGGGAAAAATTTTGGAAAAGGAGAGATTCGTCACTAATTTAAAAAAAAAAATACATATAATATAGTCTCTACTAACATACCATTGATTATTGTAAGTCCCACTGTTGTGAAGTCTAAATATTTTCACCCACTCCTCACCGTCTTCGGCCAAACGATTCGCAATCATAGCCCGTACATATTCAAATAACTAAAAAAAAATGGCGGATGTTATTTAAATACCAAAGTAAATACTACTCAGATCACATCAAGCAAATCGCTTTGAATTAAACATCATATAAAGTTTTTTTAACTAAATTGAATGAAAATAGAAATCCCAGTAACTTATCATTACGATTTAATGTTTATGAAAATTCAATTTTTACTATCTGTATCAATTAAAAAAACAAGCTTTTTTATAGTGTATTCTATGAATCAAGCCCATTTACTTGATAACCCATATAACGAGCAAAGTGCAAAAATTTTATAATCCGCCATTTTGTTGTGCGGGTCAGTCCAAATTTTAATATTAAGCCAAATTTTACCTCAATCGGACACTGCAAAGTGGGTCAAAATAAGCTTCCAAGATTTCACACACACTAAAAAACTAACACGGTAAATTAAACAAAAACTTAAAAAAAAATACACAAACCTGCCCAACAGGCTTCACACTTTCAAACAGAGTTCTGTTACTATTGCCTATAGTGGTCTCCCCCGCCACCAGACCAGACGAAATTATGTAGAAATCATCTGTGGACTGTTCAACGTATACTCATTAATTTACAAACAAATATCACGCAGCTTAACGCTGTATCACGCACAGCGTGGTAGTCGCAGACTACCTAGTGTCAAGACACTCAGTTAAATGCTTTCCGTCCGAAATCGAGACATTGCGCGTAGAGCGGCGAACTCAACGTCGCTATTTGTCTTACCAGAGCAGGGAAATTGAAATAAATTTTAAATACAATTATTCCTCTGAGTGGGAATCGAACCCACAATCAATCTCGTTTACAGTCAGACCTCGGCTCACTCTATCAACGCCTCTATAAACTTCTCAAAACTATATACAAAAATCTCTCCACAGAAATGCTAACAACAATAAAAATAAGTATGTAGCTGGATAAGGACGCATGACTTAGTGGTCACGTAGACGAACGGCTTCCAAGAGACGCGGGTTCAAATCGTGCTATGTTCAAATTTTTACATGTATATTTACAAAACATATTAATCTTATCCTAAATGAATAACAAATAAAGGCAATAACGCTTGGAAAATATTAAAATAATACTAACTTGTACAAAAGCAGGATAGGACGAGAAGGACATCTTGCGTCCCGGCAACGGTTTGTTGCTGTCCGGGGACAGCTTGTAGTTTAGTACATACATCTTTTGCAAGCGCAACATGGACTGATAACTAGAAGCAAGTTATAATAAACTGAAGAATATATTAAGTTTAATAAAAAAATAATAAATATTCACAAAAAAAAAGACCGGTCGTGGCGCAGTAGTACAATGTCTGACTGTAAACACGATAGGTTGGGGGTTCGATCCCCACACAGGGGAGATATTATATTTAAAACTATTTTCACTTCCTCACACTGGAAAGACTAAGTGCGGCATTGGGTTCCACCACTAAATAAGCAAAGTACGGAGTGTCTCGACACTAGGTATGTTCTGTCTATCCTGCTATGGATAAAAAGTGTGAAGCTAAAAAAATCCTCAAGCTTTATCTGCATAGCAGAATAAACAGATACAACTTAGTGTCACGACACTACGTTGACTACCTTCTTTATATCTGAATACATTAACATTGATAATTTTTCGCGCTTTATTTCACCAGAAAATAGCGAAATAAAAAAAATATTAAATACTCCCCCGAGTGGTAATCGAACCCACAACCAATCGCGTTGATAACCTTAATAAAAATATATTTAACACGATGTGTTATTAAACGCACGGTATGAAGAGAGTGTAGTTTCTCTAACAGTAGATTCTCTTTACCCTACTGTATAAGTTACATGTATTTTTTTATCCAGTATTGCTTGGTAGACAGGAAGTACCTAGAGTCAAGACACTCTATATTACGTTTTCCGCCGAATTCGAGACAATGCACGTTGAGTGACGAAACTCAACGCCGCGTTTAGTCGTAACAGGGCGAAGAAAGAGAAAAACCCGTAACTATCACTTTTCTAGTGGGAGTTCATCAATGCCCCCTAACAATGTAAATTATATAATAAGTACTTCATACGCGTTATTCATACATAAAACCCAAACTTATTCTTATTTATATATAAAACAATATAAAAAAATTTACCTATTCCAAGTTACTTGAGACGTGTACAAGTCTGACAGATCTGGTAATAGCTTGACAAGTCCACTGCAGTGCTCCCCAAAGAGCAGACCCTGTGGGGTTTCCTTTGGCAAAGACACAGCTATGGCCAGCTCGTCCAAGTCGCCCAGCATGTTGATCCATCTGTAAAACAGAGTGAAAAACAATGAAACACGTTATTGGAAAACATCAAAAAACCAACCTGATAGCGTCTGACTGAAAAGCGATCGGTTGTGGGTTCGATCCCCACTCGGGCAATGATTACAAATTAATTATTTTCATTCCTAGCTGTGACAAGACAAAGCGCGTCGTTGAGTTTCGTCACACAACACGCAATGTCTCGAATTCAACGGAAAGCGGACTACGGAGTGTCTTGACACTGGGTACTTCCTGTCTATCCTGATATGCGGGATGTAAGCGTGAAGCTAAATAAGCCAACATTAGAAATATTATTCTTATCCTAAAAATAATTAAATACAGATTTTAGTCGCATAATAGTTAAATCAGAAAGGACATACAGCCAACATACGAAAATTGAAGTCGTGGCGAAACAAGTGGCGGACCACAACGCCGCGATAAATAAATGATTTCTAAATATAGAAAAAATAATATTAATATACAATTTACTTGATATCTCTAACAGTGAGCCATTCGTATGCGCTTCTAGTAGCCTTATTGTATCCGGCCGCAAGACCTTCTAGTTGTATGTAGTATAACTTCACCTGAAAATTAATTCAAGTAATAATTTCTTAAGATGCTTTTTATTACATCATTTTGAAATTGCAAACAGACACTGAAACTTTATTTATTTGTATGTACAGATATGAAATATTTTTTTTCTCACCTGGTACCAGTAAGGGTTGAGTGAATTGGATTCCACCATGGAAGCAATGTAATCTTCATTTTTGTCCACAAATTCCTCAATCAGACCGCACACATCGGTTTTGTTGTGACAATATCTGGGATGAGAAATATTATATTAGATAGCAATTGTATTGATAAATTGTATGAGAAGAAATGAATCCAAATATTGTTGCTGTATTTAATTCATAGATAGAAAGATACATAGATTAAAAAAATCATAAGACATATAATAATTTGAAAGAGGCGAGATTCGAATCCCCGCGTCTTTTGAAAACCGTCTAAGCGCTCTGACCGCCAAGCTATGCGTTTTATGTCCGGCCGCATGGAATAGGTGGACGGTTTCCAAGACGAGTGTTCAAATTCTGCTGCGTTAAAACTTTTATACGTTTTTTCTAAAAAAAATTTAGATACAGAGCATATTAACCTGTGACTTTGCCTAAAATAAACTAATTCTAGTCATATTAGTCTATTAATACACATACTTAGAAAACCTAATAAGTTAAGTCAAGATATATTTTATTTAACTTCTGCTCTTTCTTTTGAGGCCGGGTGCGACGCAGTGGCAGCAGCGTCTGACTGAAAACACGATAGGTTGTGGGTTCGATCCCCACTCGGGGGAATGATTCTATTTAAATTACTTTCACTTCCTCGCTTTGGTAAGAGAAAGTGCGAAGTTGAGTTCACGTCACCCAACACGCAATGTCTAGAATTCGGTAGAAAGCGAAGTACGGAATGTCTTGGTACTAAGTACTTTCTGTCTACCCAGCCATGCGGGATAAAAAGCGTGAAGCAAATAAAAGTAACTTCTATGTTATATGCACAGTAGACGAATGTAGTAGTGACAATACAACACTAAGTCACACTGTTCTGCGCGTAACTCCAGACTACACTTAACTACAATTGGAAACTATGCTACAATTTAAATTTATAATAATTTTGTTTACCCCTTCAACATATTTTGCCAGTGCATCCATATCAAGTCTCTCGTTAGCAAACCTTCAAGAAAACCAGCTGCATATGCTTGTTTCTCATCACTCACATCCGAGGTAGTATGTAACTCCAAGAATGCCCAGCTAAAATAATACAATATGTAAATATATGAAATGAATGAAACAATGTGTACATATTTTAAAAAATATGTATATTATACGGGTAGTCAGACACAACGGAAAATGTCCTTCGGGGTATCCTCATGCTTTTTACATGACCTTCCTTCAGTATCTTCGATACTGTGTTTTCGAAGGTCAACTGAGGTGTCGCCAACCTCTTGTATCATTCACCTTTGCTTCATAAATCTTTCTTACCATTCTTTCATCACTCATTCTCTTAACGTGACCAAACCACTTGAGCACGTTCTTCTTCATTCTTACTGTGACATTCGCGCTTACACCTGCCATTCTGCGTATCTCCTCGCTGCATATAAGGTCAGCTAAACTGACTCTGTATATCAGACGAAGAGATCGCATCTCTACTGCATTCATCTTCTTTTCATTCTTATGACACACCCACGTTTTGCTGCCGTATAACATTGTCGGAATCAGAACCTCATTGTGAATAGCAAGACATGCAGGTACACTGACGTTTTGCCGTCGCATCAATGCAGCCAGAGCACCCTTTTACTGGCAGCAATCACCCTGTCCACATCAATTTTGTATCTATCATTTATACCACTTTTAGAACAAGTGAATGAGGTGGTATATCTGGGAAGTATTTTTATCTTTCATTGACCAAAAAAAAGCAGCCTCTCAGTTTATCCCATAGCAGGGGAGTTAATAACAACCTAGTGGTAAGATTCTCTATAGACTACCTCCTGCTCAAGATCCTGTGTTTGTTGAGTGGTAAACTCAACTTGAGTTTGCCACTACTGTACTTTGTCTTACCAGAGCATAGAAATTATTATAAATTTTAAACATCATTTTACTAGAGCATAGAAATTATGATATATTTTAAATATCAATTTTAATTATCATTCCTTTGAGTGAGAATTGAACCCATAATCAATCAAATTTACAGTCATATGTTATACCACTGTGCTACAACTGGCATCAGCTATATTTTTATAAATAAATTTCTATTATTGCAAACCTGATTAAATGTTGTTGACCTAAGCATGTTGGAGTAAATAAAATAATGAGGGCTGTTGGAGTAAATAATATAGCTGTTTGCACATATTGCCATATATGCAAATATGCTGTTATTCAAATGGCCTCATTTTTTGTTTACAAGAAGAAAGAAAACTTTTTTAAAAATATTTGGATGATTTCTTTGATGATTATTTTTTTATTTAAACGCCAGGCAGAAAAAATGCGGTAAAGTATTTTATTTCCACTTTTCGATTATGTTTTAGAACTTGATGCTTCCTCTTTCTTGACTATTCAAAAAATAAAACATAAAAAGTTTATATGTAAAAACAGATAAAAATTGAATAACGCCACAACAGTGAGGGTTAATTTATAGTTTTTAGAAATAATATTTTATTACTTGTTAATTTTAACAATATTATTTATAAATAATCTTACCCAGTCGAATTAATTTCGTTACTATAAGTGGCTCTTGCAACGTGTACATTTGGTATCTCCTTGTAATTATCCGTTATTATGATTTCCGGATTTTCGTTGAACCATTTTACATATCCATATTTAGCTTCACATAAAATAAATGAAAATAATAGTATTAAAAATTTCCACTGCGCGTAAAAATACATTTTCACGTCTAAATTATTCCTTTGTAGTCTGTAAGCACATAATATAAATCAAACTAGGAACAGCCAGGTCACAGGTTAATAGTTTATATTAAAATAAACAAAGATAACAACGTTATTAAACAATTCAAAACAAACTGTTATAGCAAATGTTTTGAAGTTCGCAATTCAGCTGTCATTGTCAAATTGAAAGAATAGAATGTGACATTAAAATAAATGCTGCTAGAAGTAAAATCTTTTTTTAAAATCTCATGGCGCAAGTTTATAAAATAGGTAGGTAAGTATATAAAAGGGACAAACATAAATTAGGCATCAAACCGAATCGAAGGACAGGCGACTTACAAATGCTTATATTTTTATTTACCATCACGCTTTTATCCCGCGAAGGAGGGTAGACAGACACTCCGTGCACCGCTTTCCGCCGAATTCGAGACATTGAGTGTTGAATGGCGGAACTCAACGCCGCGTTTTGTCTTAATGCTTATTTATTAATGTTAATATTTTTTTAGAAAAAGGAGACAAACGAGCAAAGGGTAAAGGGATGGTAAGTGGGAGGATTAACCTCCTACCACCAAATTACCGAGATGCCCGCCTCTTACGGGACGCTACCCAGCAGTGGAGATGAATTATATTTTACCCCATCCCCAGACAGGGAAACATAAAAGTATTAAGGTTAATCTTTACAAATAAGCAAAATTGGAGTGTCTGTTTGTTACACTACAATAACCTTTTACTTAATGCACGCTACATATACCAAAATCATTATTACAAGTTTTATTTATCTGTCTGTTTATTCCGGCTCTGGGATGACTGGATCGGTTTTCACTGAAAGATAGCTAATGTAAAAAAGAGAAACTTAAGACTACTTTTATTTTAAATGTGTAAAATAAAGATCGGGATATTCAATTCTAGGCGGACGATATGGAGGCCTATATATATAAAGCATTAATTAAATGCTACTTATAATAATATGAAATAATTTGTTTGTAAAATGCAAAAGACCAAATATGAGTACATTTAGTAAATCAGTACAGAATACATATCAAGTAAAATAACATATAAAAACATAATATCAGCCTTTATTTTACTGAAATTTCTTATAAATGTTATATAAATTATAATCTACATTAACTCGCAGATAACTTCAAGCCCATTTCTCCACATTTATAGCCAATTTCTCTCATCAAATATGGCGTCTTCTCGTGTGCAGGTGTAGTCATCCATTCGTTTATATTTAACGCAACTGTTGCATACCCTTGCTTCTCTAATATATCTAAAATAAGACGGAATGTACCACGCAGACGATTACTGTTCATAGAAAAACAGCCTTGGTTGAAATTAATTATACATACACTGAAAAAAATGACAAATATTTATTTATTGCCAGTCACAATTATTAGCACATTATTTCTTTTTAGCTTCACGCTTTTATCCCGCATAGCAGGGTAGACAGAAAGTACCTAGTGTTAACACATTCCGTAGTTTGCTTTCCACCGAAATCGAGACATAGTGAGTGGTGGAACTCAAAGCCTCTCTTTGTTTTTACCAGAGTGAGGAAGTGAAAATAATTTCAATATAATTATCGCTCCCCCTAATAGGAATTGAACTCACAACAGATAACGTTTACAGTCAGACGGTGTCACACTGCGCCACGACCGGCCTCATCGTTTTAGTTTCTAAATTAAAAAAAAAAAACAGATCTTACATAATAGAACCACGAGGTAAATTGAGTTGTTCAATTGGAACTTTTGAATCGCTATCGGACGCTGGCAACTTTATTGGGTAACCTCCTTTTATGCAAACTGCTGTATCTGATATCATAATAATAAAAAATATGCAATCAATTAATAAAAACAGCACTAAAATAAATTAAAAACATTGAGACACAGGCACACCAAGACAATAGTTGTGAGTTCGATTTTCATTCACGAAAATAATTATATCAAAAATATTTCAATAACATTAAGTTCTGCTATTGTTAAAATATAGCTGTTTGCTACATCTAAGATAATAAACTATAAAAAAAATATATTAAAAAAATATATTAAAAATGAATTTCATTTATAATATATTTTTTTATGTAATAAATACAAACCTGCTACAATACCACTAGGTAAAACTACATTCCTAGCAACAAACTCAGGACCACCTAGCCCTAGAGCCAAGTGCTCCACCACCACACCAGTTAAAGCATGAACAGGATATATAACTTTAGCTTTTTCGAGAACTTCATCTGGCAATTTATAGTCTGCATCATGTAAAGTGTTCACAGCTTCATTCAATGTTAATAATTGTATATAATCCAATGTGTTATTTTCTCTTGCCAGATATTCATTAAGGAAATCTTTTGAGAATATTTGTTTAAGTACTTTGTCTTCATAATGGCCCAGTGATGCTAATTCTAAGCACATCTTTGTCCACGGTAAAGCAGCATTTGTACAATTTAAAATTGGATTCGAGGATATTAGCCTTTTAATCTCCTGCCATTGTTCTGATTCTAATGTGAAATTGTTATTTGATAAACAGTTTATGAAACCAAATAGTATATTTGTACGAGCATTAGACAGTGATTCTGGTTCCGCTAAGGCTTTGTTGCAGAGATATTCCATCAATCCAAGGTGTGTATGTGACTGAAATAATAATAAGATTTATATTTAGATAACCATTTTGTTATTAAAAAATCTATTCAAATATTTAATAAATATTAAAATCACTGCCGACTTAGTAAAACAGAATTTTGTTTAATGTCGACCAAAGTTCTGACAAGTAAATACACATATAACAGATATACAAAGTAAATAAAGTTTCATACTTACAATTTTAGATAAAACTCTTGCAACCAGTAATGCTTTCTCAAAGTTCACATCATGAGTGATAACATAGTCACCGATTGCATCCAATAATTCCATGTGATAATATTCAGTAAATCGTTCCACCACCCTCGCCTTCAACCTTGCAGCGGTCCTCAGTACATCATCAAACGTCAAATTGTCAATAGAATGTACCAAAATGTCACAGCAAATATGCAAAAGTTGGGTGCGAGTTGGAAATAAAGCTTCTGAACAGTTGGTTAAGCATAATGCCCAAATGATTGACTTTGCCATTTGAGCAGTTATATTCTGGTCATTAAGGAGGAGACCTGTCACCACATTATTGATACAACGGTCAGGAAGGTCATGAGTGCAGCAGTATACCAACATTTCTCGTAAGAGTTGAGGATCTCTATTATCCAATTCTAAAGGCAAGTGTATTTGAAATGCGAGAGGTAGTGCCAACTTAAGAGCATCAATTAAATGATTTTTTTCATTACACTGTGTAAGAAGAAAATCTAAGAACATAATCTGTGGTGTGTTAAGTAGATTAATATTACATCGTATCATTTGAAGCATTGTTTGGAATATAATGGAGTTGGCTGGCACTTTAAGGAAGGATAGTACTTTAATAGCCTCAATTGTTTCATTAACATCTAAAACCCTTGCTTGTTTTTTTAAATTTTGACAGAGCATGCCAAATGTAGGGTCCTTTATGATTATTTCATTATCATTGTTTCTGTAATTATAGAGAATTATTAAATAAACACACTTTTAAAATATGTTCTAATTGTATGTGGTCTTAGTCATGTAGTCTGGACAGACAATAGTGTAACACTAGGTGTCAGCATAGAGTAAACATCTACAGATGTGATGTATTCATTTATTTATTTCATATTTTCAGGGATATATTTATAAACAAGCATTTAGAGCAGACATAACCTAGTATTAAATCAAATATTAATAAACTGTAAGGACATAGTAATTTAATTTGCCCGATTCTACCAAATGAAAAGATTATGTATAAGTCGAGCGCTTCATCATTCTTACTCAATATATATATATATTTCAATTTCATTTGATTAAGAATAAGAAAATTTAAAAACAGTATTCAAGGTAGCATGTTGGCATATCATATAAATTTTTATGTTGTCATAGCCAATGTGACTGTATTGGAATTCATTTGATGCAGTTAATTTTGGCAGAAATCCAAATACATATGATCTATTACAATGTTAAAAGATGTATTATTTAAAAAAAATATTCATAAAAGTTTTTTTAAGGTTCATTATAAAATGTTTTCAAATAGGATTTTTTTAATATTTTGGTGTTTTTAATTGATTAAATAAAATTTATACTCACTTACTGGCCCTTTGCAATTCAAATAAGCTGCGAAACGCTTGCAGCATATGCTTATGTGTCAAAATAGGTAGATTTGCTTGTACCGCTGCTAGCACCTCACTTGTATTGGTAGCCATTTTAAAAGACATCATGATATTATCCACAGGCTTTACGCGTGCTATATCTGTTACTGATACTAAAATTGAATAGTTTTAGAAAAATGGGTCCACTTTCATGTAAAATTTTGTTTATGATAAATGTTTGAACATAAAATTAATTTTAGTTTGTTAGTATACAATAATTTCAATATTACCATTAGAAAAGTTTGCACATCGTAGTGAGGAATTACTTAATTGACTACTTTTTAATATGCGCCATACGTTTTTAAGTAAAAGCGTCATTTCTGCTGAAAGAAATTAATATTATTTTATATTTGAGGTTATTTTTCTCAAGACTCCATGATAGTAATGGATCACAAAATGAAAATTGTCTATATATATACAGAAAATACTAATTATTTATCAAAATAATAAAAAAAAATGTAAAAATTTACCCTAATAAGTTTCGCTTTGATTTATATAAGTTTATTTACAAACAATAGTTTAAACTATTATTTATCTTTGTATATATTTTATTTGTATATACAACATAAATTTCCTCAATTTTTAAAACAAAATAAATAATGAAACTGGTGGTATAATTTAAAAATACATTTAAAAAATATTTAAAAACATTAGGGACTAGTTCTGTCAAATCTTAAATGACATTGGCACTGGCAGTTGCGCGGTGCGCGAAATCTTAGTGACTTTTACAGACTATTATAAATTATTCAGCTTAATAAATTAAAATAAATATGGCTCATGTTTACGTAAAAAATAATTTTTAAGTACAAATAACTATACGCAGTGTGTTAATCGTTTTATAAAAAGTGCGTTGATAAACAAAAATAAAAAACATTATTTAAGTAATTGTCAAGTAATTTGTCAAGCGATTTATTTGACAATTTGAATTTGGCATAAATAGAGAATAGCCTGGAATTTTCGGTCGATATTAATTGCAGGGGCAACTGTTGCTTGCATATTATATGTGAAAGAATCCATTGCGGTTTTATTAGTGAAGTGTTAAAAAATATCAAGAGATACGTGGAGTGACAATAACATTAGGAAAAGATGTACGAAGAAAGGGTTATCAGCAGCCGGCCCGACAGAGAAATAGCGAAAACTTTAGTAGGTCCCGGCGACTTTACTATTGTCCCATATGAAGATGCTCGCTGCAAAATCAGATTGAGTGATGTCGAATGCAGAGATAAGAACGGTCCTTGTCCAATAAACATTCCCGAGAGTCGTATATTCAACTCTCCCTTCGACGGGAATATAATAATAGGCGATATGGACGCCTTTATTGACAAAGATTTCGAGTTGGTTTTACAGCAGATGTGCCACTGTGAGACTTCTATTGCGAGAATGACCTACAAGAACAGTCACGGGGATCTTGTGAAAGAAGTAACCTGTAGAATTCATATGATAGATATTACTGAGGAGCAGTTGATAAGTGATTGGAGCTGGGCAAGGTTGTACGAGTCTGCTGTGCATCATAAGGAGAGAGGGGTTCAACTTGTGAAAGATAAAAGAATTATTGATGGATTTAGGAGATTTTCAAAAGCTTTGAAAATGCTTGTAGCTATAGAGCCTGTCGAAAAGGGAATTGTGGATGATGAGCGATGCAAAGAACTGATCAATTTGAGGGTAAGCAAATCAAATAATACTAAATATGAACAAATTGAAAGTTATTCTTTTACTTTAAATGAATTATAGTATATTTTCTTTTCTAATTTAATTAATTTTAAAATAGCAAATACCATTTTAATGTCAATTATATTTTTTACTTATCAGAATTTTTTTTTAAGTATCTGTTTTGTATTGCAATCTGTCACCATTTGGGGATATTAAGCAGTGGGTATAATACATAACTATGTTTGCATGTATAGGCAGTGCAACCTGTGTCACACCCTATAATACCCATAAAAGAAATCTGGTCTTATAAGAGCTTGTCCTGGGGATTTCAGTGGGAGTCTTATGCTTAAATTGGCGACTTAAGTGTAAGATTCCCTGTTAAATCCCATTGTATATTGTCCATTAGGTTTTGGGCAAGTGTGTTTGGGTGGTTTATTATTCTTTTTTGGTATGTTCTTGTGTGTTTGACTATTTCGTTTCAACTGCAGGCACTTTATACAACTTTATGCAGTTGTTTGTTGGTCACAATCCAGGGTGCATTGGTTATTATCTGGAGCATTTTATTTTAGAATCTTTGTAAGATCTCGAAGAGAAGCTGTTCCCCACAGTTATATTCCATAATAAGAAAAGCAATAATTTAGTGTTTATGTTTTTAAAATGCAATTATTAATTTCATTATTTTTATTTATTTTCTCTTTAATAATTTCTTTCAGGTTAAACTATTCAACAATATGGCACACTGTCAGCTACAGTTTGAAGAGTTTGGTGCCACATTAGACCTCTGCAGCCGAGCTCTAAAATATGACCCAGACAATATTAAAGCCCTATACAGAAGGTGTATAGCATATGTAGGGCTCCACATGTATGAAGAGGCATGGGAAGACATCCAGAGAGCCCTTAACATTGATCCCAATGACAAAGCATCTTTGCAAAAAGCCACAGAGTTAAGGCCACATATTGAAAAAATAAATAAAGATTATGCTAATGTTATTAAAAAAATGTTTAATTGAATTGTATCACTATAAATTTTTCATTCAGAAAAATACTACTTATGTCTGCGAATAAGGAAAATTATATTTAAATAAAATATTATAGGCCTTAAAATGTGTTAGTATGTATAATAATTTTTTTTACTGATTCTTTATATTAAAGTTTATTTTTATTTCAAAGGTGTTGCCGTACTGTTTATGTATATTTAAGAAGCTTTAATCTCAATACAATGCAAATGTTTTTTTTTTGTAGAATAAATAATAAATGTAATAAAAATCATAAATGTAATATAAAATAGTTACTAGTGTTAGTTCTAGATTATATTATAAAAGTTATATGTTGTAGTGGTGTATTGTATTCATATTAGATTATATTAAATTCCCTTGTTGCATCGTGTTCATATTATAATTAATTCAAAATGAAAAAATATATTATATTCCTCTTTAAAATATTGTGGTAAATACTACCTGTATTGATGACATGAAATTCCTTAACATTCCACAGGTTCACTATGTGGGAGTCTGTCAGGTGGCATGGAAAGGAAAGAGCTCAGACTAGAGTCTTTCCTCTTTGTTCTACGTAACCAAATTTGAGAATGACCTATTAATGTCACTTTCATAGTAAATGCTGCAAATTCTCTGTTACACCTCTTGCTTCTACTTCTTCATTTACCTCTAAAATTACAATCTATTTGTATATAGTGTGTTGTAATTTAGTAAATATTGTAATCGGATAAATTAGTGGTAATTTAAAAATAGTTCTTTAAAATATTGATGTTAGATAATCATTGTTAATGTTAGGTTAGGTTAAATTGTGCCATGGATATATGTGGCTAAGCATTTATTCAGCTAATATATTTAGTAATTATTTGCACAAATTGACAAATTTTAGGTGCCCTCCTTTGTTTAGTACTACTATTTGGAAATATGTATATAAAAGTTTGTGGCAACCAGCTCCAGAATTTCATTATATTAGCCAGTACTCCATTATGTTAGCCGGTACTGTGAAATGTGTTAAAATAAATAGAGAACGTCACCCTTCAGTGAAATGCTTGTTCTCTGGTATCAAACAATAATTATAGGAATTTTTAGTTACTATGAATGATTTATGGCTTTAACAACTTTGAAGCTGCTTCAAGCTTTTTCGTTTTAACCAATATGTTGAGTTGCGTTGTCTAATTTTTCAATTAATGCACCGTCCAATAGCTTTTAAAATAGTGTCAAACTAATTATCACGTCGAATTCGGACGAACATATCTAATGCACCACGATGTTGTATTTAGCAAATTGCTATGTATATGGACGATGTTCCGGTACAAATATAAATACTTTATGTTTTAGTTATTTTTTTATTTGTAAGGAATAATGAGAAAGGACCTTATTTTAAATAAACCTTCATCTGGTTTAACCACTTTTTTCAATGAATTGTTTTTTTTTTTATTTATAATCATTATAAGCACCTATTATGTATGGCTTCGCTCAAAATAATATTTAAGTATTATTATAATTATATATTGTAAGTTAATGTTAAGTTTTTTATTTTTGCAGCTATGAGTTTGCTATGGGACAATAGATACGATTTATAACGGTTACAAAACATAACTTAGTTTTAACTTTTAAAATTTAGGCACAAGCAGAAAGAAATGTATATGTTAAATATTGTTAAAAGTCCAAAAGCTTATCTTGTATAATTAGTATGTTTGTAAAATTAGTTGTAACGTAAAATAATTAAATTATAGCCATTTAAATAATTCAAGAATATTCTTCAAACTAAAACCAACGCCATCTTGAATAATCAATTTTGGCGCGTATTTTGACAGTAATATGGCGTCTTGATGTTATTCTAGCTCCAAAGATATATTTTCTACTACAATGTCGAATAGTTGTCTAATTACTGTGTTAGTGTAATTAATTGTAGTTTACTCTAATGTTACTACTTCCCTCTTCCAATACTATTGCCTCAAATACTATTAAATGTGTAACAGAATAAATATATGTGAATGTTCGATTTGTTTCTTTCTTTAGCCGATATTGTTTTTAAAATAATAAGTTTTATTAGGAGACTCCTTAACGCGTAAAATTTGTGTCGCCTAAGCAAGCAATTATGCCTATGTGTTTTGATAATGTTTCCCGCATTTAACGTATACAGTGTAATGAAAATAGTTAAAAAAATTCAAACCATGGTTGATCAAAATTAGAAAAGTGAAAGAAGAAATGGATGTTGTTTAATTCCAGAAATAATTGTCGAATAAATTATGTAAAAAAAATCTTCGTAAGTTCAATGTTAATTGAAAGATTTTTTTCAATTTCACGCTTTTAGCTTGCATAGCAGAGTAGACAGAAAGTGTCTAGTGTCAAGATACTCCGTACTTCGAGACACTGCGTGTTGAATGGTGGAACTCAACGCCGCCCTTTTGTCTTTGTCTTTGTCTTTACCAGAGCGAGGAAGTGAAAGTAATTTAAAAATAATCACTCCCCCGAAAGGAGTTCGAACCCACAACTGGTCGCATTTACAGTCAGCCGCTGTTGCACTGCGGTAAAAGAAATTAAATTTACCTAACCATATATATTTCTGATTGTCATATGGACTGATTGTGTAAAATGATTATTTTAGTTTCTTTACACTCAGTGGACATTTATAATCTTTCATATTGCGCTTTAAAGTAATACAGTGTTTCCCAATAGGGATGATAGGATATTGATAGCTCACAGCCGCCATTTTGGTTGTTTAACATTTGACATTTGTGTTGTTTTGTGTTCAGTAATGTTTGCCATTTAATTATGAACAAGTTCACGTTACCTCAACGTTTGGAAATTGTCCATATTTTCTATTAAAATTTGAGAAGTATTGTCTCAAAGAACATTTCGTGCTAAATATGGTCGTGGTGCACCGTCTGAGCTCGCTATACGTCGCATTATCCAAAAACTGGAAAGTGAATATTCTTTGTACGATAGTAGACCACCAACACGACAACGGACAGGCCGTAGTGAAGAAAATATTGCCGCCGTATCAGCCAGTGTCGAAGAAAATCAAAATGTTTCCGTTCCACGACGTGCACAAGAATTGGGCTTATCCAGAATGACAACCTGGCGAGTTTTACGTATAGATCTTGGCCTACATCCATACAAGATTGTGTTGGCACAAGAACTCAAGCCAGCAGACCATCGATTACGTCGTGAATTTGCTGATTGGGCGCTTGAAATTATGGAAACGGACACCGAATTTCATAGGAAAATCATCTTTTCAGATGAGGCTCACTTTTGGCTCAATGGTTATGTGAACAAACAGAACTGTCATTACTGGAGTGAGTCAAATCTAAGAGTGGTTCATGAAACACAATTACATCCTGAAAAATTGACTGTTTGGTGCGGATTATGGTACGGTGGAATCATTGGCCCGTACTTTTTCAAAAACGACGAAGGCCCTACTGTTGTGGTCAATGGCGACCGTTATCGTGAAATGTTGAAGGATATTCTTTTTCTTGAAGTGTATGAAATCGATGCGGACGACATTTATTTTCAACAAGATGGTGCAACATGCCACACTGCGACTGTCACAATGGATTTATTGCGTGATAAGTTTGGTAAGTCGGTTATTTCTCGCAACGGTCCTCACAATTGGCCACCAAGATCATGTGATTTAACACCCTTGGACTATTTTTTGTGGGGGTATGTTAAATCTTAAGTATATGCCAATAAATCAGCTACGATTCAAGATCTTGAACGCAACATTTGAGCGACTATAGCGGCCATACCAGCCGAAATGCTGCACGAAATTCGAACATATATTACATGTTTTGTTTCAATTTCAAAACATATTGTTCTAATTGGGAAACCCCATATATAAAACAAAAAAGAAAATATACTTAGCTTAGTTCACAAATGTGGACTTATTCTAATATATATGTATCTTCCAGTCTTTATGTGGAGATGAATAAGTGTTGAACGGAATTTAAATATAAGCGGTTCCTCCAAGGGGGAACTGAACCTACAACCAACCACATCCATGTCCTGTCCCTCAGGTATGTAATTATAAAACAAATTAAAGAGTTGTAATTATAGAACAAAAATATAAAAATAATAATCAGGATAATTTCTTCTTTTTTTCAACATAGCATGTAACAGGAGAAACGTTAAAATAAACAATAATAGCATTATCATTTTCCTCTTTTCCTCCTAAAATAATGGTAAAAATATAAACATGCTACTATATTAAAGTACTAAGTGTAAACAAGTGTTTGTATCCTGTCCGAGGCTTCAGTTTACCGCATCTTTGCGGTAGACGACGCATTTTATTTTAATTTAAAAATAAACCATATTAAAATAAAACTTTCCTTTATATTTCGATAATTTATATATTAGAATAATAACAAAGAGTTGATATTTGTCTAAGTAAGTATTTAATGTTTTTAGGTAGGTTTTTCGTTTTATGCATGTCGCTGGTAATTTCAATTAACATAGATCACCCATGCGCAAGGCAGACGTGCCTTATAGAAGGATACTATGGGAATCATTCGTCAATTACTACTCTCTAAAACCCAGGTTTCAGCTGCATGACCCTGCCCACCTGCATGAGACACCTCCATAGACCGCACGCCTATTGCATGCCATGAGCACCCACAGACTCGATTACTATATGATACGAACTTCTCTGGGAAAGGGGATATATTTAGATACTAAATTAAACGGTGAAAATTTAGATACTAAATTAAACGGTGGTGGTCCTGTCTTAACCAACTTTCAGACGCATCAGAAACTTTAGAGAATTTCCTTACTTAAGTATATTTGTTACATTTACAATGGACGCCATAGAAAAGAGGCGTGCGTTCTTTGGCAAACTCATTTTAAATGTCGTTTATATTTAAACTAGACTAGACTAGACTTCCAATACATAAATGAAGGAGGAAAGGAAGATATGTATGTTAGGAATTTATTGAATTTAATTATAATTAAAATAATAAATGTTGAAAATATATGTCCGTGTTTACAACATTATCTAAATAGATCTACTGTCACTTCTGAATTTGTAGTTGGTAAATAGAGTTTAGATTATTATTTAAAGTTATGTGATGTTCACTTTGTCTTACTCTCTCTCTCTCGATCTTTCTCACTTGCTCTGTATTCTTGTCTCTTTGGCTATGTGCTTCGTGCGACGTTTTACTCTTTTTTTATCTCTACCTAGAAAAACGTCCCATATTTTCATGTCACTTATTGCGTTTCATCCGTAAAAATTTTATCCATCAAAAACGGTAGAATATGAAATTTAAATAAAAATGCCAAAGAATATAGGCTATGCACTCTATCCAATTCTATCTTTTATATACTAATCGAATGTATTGTACATAGTTGTACTGTTATTCAGGTTAAGACCATTACTTTCATTCTATTCTGAAAGACGATTAAAATTAAGATTCTATGTAGTATTTGAAAACGACGAAGATAGAACGGAATGCAAGATTTGGGTAGATAGAAAGATTTTTGAACAAGCGAATGGTGTCATGTACCTGGGTAGTATGTTTGGTAGAGATGGAAGATATTAAATGGATGTGGAAAGGCGTATTGCTGCCGGTAACAGGGTTAACGGTGCTCTTGCTGCATTGATGCGACGGCAACACGTCAGCGTACCTGCACGTGTTGCCGTTCACAATGCAGTATTGATACCGACGTTGTTATACGGCTGTGAAACGTGGGTGTGTCAAAAGAATTAGAGTAACATTAATGCTATAGAGATCAATCTCTTCATCGGATTATGTGGAGTCAGCTTAGCTCACCGTATATGTAAGAGGCAAATTGTTAAAATTATATTATTTATAGATGAGAAAATATTCAGAAAAGAAAATAATGGAGAATTGTTTTAACTGGCAATAATATTTAAAAACTCTATTTTTATGCAGAAGGAACCTCGAATGCTACAGTTTCCGTCTATGACCTATTACTTATATAGTTTACAATCTATCTAACTAAAACTAAATGATAAGTCAACACGATCTAAAATATGATCAAATTTAAAAGCAAATATCCCCCTTTAACTCTCTTTTAATAATTTTAATAAAAAAAACAAATATAGCAACAATATCTAGAAAATACTAATATATTTTAGAGTGTTTAATCGAGTTTTTAAACGTAATAGTATGATATCATCTATGTTTTGAGTTTCACTATGACATCATTCATTGCCTTCGCGATCGGTCCTCGTACTACATCGCATTTCATTGCTATAGCGCGACCGAGCCGGTTGTTTTATTTGAAACCTTATTTTCTAGTAAACCTTAAAATAATAACTTAAATTTTATTCTGCAAATTACAATACACTTGTATTATTATTGTGAATTTATATATAATCTATAGGTGAGTACTGATTTTGTGAACTTTGGCCATTTGAATAATATTTAGGCTGATTTAAATTTGTTAGAATGTTTTATGAGAATATTATTAGTAAATTAGTTATGTTAATCTGTTTATTATATAAAGTGTATGGAATAAACATTTATGTTATTTAATACGGTAATAATGTAAATGATGTATTTAAAAAATAATTTCACAAAACTTTTTATGGGAAAAGTTGGTTTTAAACTAAAGCTCTCGACTGTTCAGTGGTCTTACAGGTCATAGATACATATTCAACTCCAAGAAATTAAAAAAAAAAGATGTTTTTAAGTATTTTTAATGACATTTTTCGCATATAGTCAGAGTGAACCTAAAGTTATATCACTCCGTTCTCTTGCTGTCACCCTAAATTAAGACATTGCGTGTCCAGTGGTAGTAGTTTCTTATGAAAATCAAGAAATGGAAATAATTTAAATTAAAACCATACCATCGAATGGGTAACGAACCCACAAGCAGTGTTTACAGTCAGACGCTGTTCCATTACACTGCCGTCTACTACGTCTTTCAAGTATAATATATATTTATAATATTAATAATATATATACATATACAATAAATACATTATATATATATATATATTAGGTGTACAAATAAGTTTCCGCGGTTTTTTATAAAAAATTAGGAATTTATTGTGAAGGAACAGTACATTACGTTTTATTTAAAGTATTTTCCATCATTTGCCACTACTTTTCCCCATCTTTCTGGCAACATTCGGATACCCCGTCGAAAAAACTCTTCATCTTTTGACGCTATCCACAAATCTACCCAATTTTTGGTGTCTTCATACGATGTGAAGCGCTGCTCAGACAGACCATGTGCCATCGACCGGAACAGGTGATAATCGGAAGGGGCTAAGTCTGGTGAATACGGCGGGTGGGGTAAAACTTCCCAGTTGAGTGTTTCCAAGTATGTTTTTACCGGCGCCGCAACATGTGGACGAGCATTATCGTGTAAAAGAATAATTTTGTCGTGTCTGGAGTAGTAATGGGCGCGTTTTTCCTTAAGTGCTCGACTCAATCTCATCAATTGTCTTCGGTAGAGAGCTCCAGTAATGGTTTCGCTTGGTTTCAGCAATTCATAATACACGACACCAAGCTGATCCCACCAAATACACAGCATAAGTTTTTTTCCATGAATATTCGGCTTAGCTGTCGATGTTGATGGTTCGCCGGGCTTAACCCATGACTTTCTCTTCTTTGGATTATCGTAGTGAATCCATTTTTCGTCACCAGTGACTATACGATGCAAGAAACTCTTTTTTTTATTCCTGGCAAGCAGCATTTCACTCATGCATAATCGGCGTTCAACGTCTCTTGGCTTTAGTTCATATGGAACCCAATTTCCTTGTTTTTGAATCATTCCTAACGATTTTAAACGATGTGAAATTGCTTGTTGAGTCACTTGTAATGTAAGTGCAAGTTCTTTTTGCGTTTGGGACGAATCTTCCTCCAATAGTACTTCTAATTCCATGTCTTCGTACACTTTCGGCCTTCCACTGCGTTCTTTGTCCTTCACGTAAAACTCACCTTTCTTAAACTTTTGAAACCATTCCTGACAACTTCTCTCACTTAAAGCAGCTTCACCATATGTTTCTAGAAGCAATCGATGCGGCAGATTTTTTCAAATTAAAGAAGTAAATCAAAAGTTCCCGCAAATGATGCTTATTGGGCACAAAACTTGACATTTTTGCACGAAAAAAATTACGTGATGCTGATACGGAATCACTAGTACTTTAAGGTTATGGTGTTGCCGGATGACGAAACTTGGGATATTACGTTTTACATCTGACAATTTCTCCAAAACCTTCTGGTGGGGCCATCTTTTGACAAACCGCGGAAACTTATTTGTACACCTAATATATATATATATATATATATATATATATATATATATATATATATATATATATATATATATTTTTGCTAATTTGCTTAACATCTGACGTTTAATATAGTGGGAAAGTAAAGAACGAATTCATTTCTTTAATATATTTTTTGCTGACTTCACAAGTATCTAAGAAAATACTTCAAAATAATAATATATATTATATAATAATAATAATACTAACTTATACATGATATTTATTTATAAATTATAAAACCATCCCGGCGCAGTGGTTATGGCTGTAAATGCCATGGGTTGTTTCCCTTCCGACTCGATTCTCTGTGGAGGAACGATTAAAATACCTAAATCTGTATCATTACTCCGCTCTGCTACGATAAAATTTCGGATACTTATCACGCGATGTCTTAATTTCAGACAGTTAGCGGTCTCTAAAGGTTTTTTTTAAGGTTCACGCTTTTATCCTGTATGGCAACAGAGTAGATAGAAAGTACCTAGTGTCAAGACATTTCGTACTTTGCCTTCCAACCTATTCGAGGCATTGCGTGCTTAGTGGTACCTTACAGTGGTACATTGCGTGCAAGTACCAGAGCAAGGAAGTGAAAATAATTTTAAATATAATCACTTTCCCGAGTGGGAATCGAACCCACAACCGATTGCGTTTACAGTCAGAAGCTGTTCCACTGCGCCACGACCGGCCTCATCTAAAATCTCTAAAGGTTTGTAATTTAATATTAATCTTAAGTCATGACTATTGGAATTGTATCTGAAGGAAAACGTATAACATACGTTCAAAATAAAATGATAAGTTGTTTTGAAACAGTTCTTCCTTTAATGACATAAAATTAAAGTTTATATTACTGGAGATATACGAAACGTCGGAATTATTATTGAGGCCGGTCATGGCGCAGTGGGACAGCGTCAGTTTGTAAATGCGAGTGATTGTGGATTCAATTCCCACTCGGGGGAATATATTGAACACCACTCAATACTAGATTTCTTGAATTTTGACAGAAAGCCCGAGTGTCTTTACTATAGAAACTTTCTGTCTGCCTAAACTGCTATGAGGGATAAAATGGTGAGGATAAACAAAAATGAACAAAGGCTTATTATCACATTAGTATTACCGCTTACTTTATGAAAGCTAGAAGTTTGATAATTTAGTCCTTTTATACTCTACTAGATATTTATTTTATGTGTGTTGAGTGGCGAAATTTAACGCCGCGTCTTTTAAGTGAAAATCATTCCACCGCGTAGGATCAAACCCACAACCGATCGCGTTTACAGTCAGACGCTTTCCCACTGCGCCACGACCGGCTTCGTTTATTCTCTAAACACAGTATATAAATTTTAACTAATAACAATGTAAAAAATGCATGTATAAAATATAAAAAGTAAACAGTTGGTTTTTATAAAGATTTTATACCGAATCAACTAAAATAGTGAACAGCGTAAATCGCGAGCATGAGTCATTGAGAGAAGGCCGCGTCCACAGACCGGTATTTGTCACAAGATATTGTATCAAGGTTTGGTATAATGCAATAGATTTCTTGCCATATTTTAATAAATATTAATTAATAAAAGAGGCTTAAAATTATGATAAATAATTAAAACATTATATAAATTATTAGAAGTCAAATCATTTCATCTCTAAAAATGTATAAATTACAAATATTAAGTTATTATTCTTTAGATAAAAGAAACTAACAACAATATATATCTTTTTTATTTTTTTACGTTTTTTATTTTTTATATCCACCATCTTTTAAATTCACATCCACCATCTTTTAAATTCACATATTTAATTACCAAATTTAATATGTGAATTTAAAAAATTGTAATTTTTAATTAATAATTTTTACGATTATGATGTATGCCTTAAAAGACCAAACGCTTAAATTTAAAATTTTCCTCTTGTTCACTGTTCAATGTAATTGTCAAAAATATATTAAATATATATAATAAGACCTTTGATTTTCGCGATTTTTATACATTTTAAATGAAACTGTGGTCAAAGGTCAAAGGTACCTGTAACCACTACTGTAAAGTGTTCGAAACGTCAGGTGTCCTAAATGTATTTTCGAATACCAAAATATACGCGATTAGTCCGGTTAAAATTGTTTCATTTATTACACTTTTTTATTTACACACAATTAAAATATATGTAAATTAAAAATCTTGTGCCGAATTGAGTTCCACCACTTCACACGCAATGAATCGTATTCGGCGAAAAGTGAAGTGTCTTGTCACCGGGTACTTTCTGTTTACCTTGCATAATAAAAGCGTATGCAGGTTATAAGCGTGAAGCTGAGAAAAAAATATTTCCCTGTTCTAGTAAGACAAGGCGTGATGTTAAAAAATTGGATAATAGTGTCTTAAATAGGTTCTCTCTGTCTTTTACTATGAGGAGAGAGCGGAGAGTGTATCTAAAGACATATATTCTCTTAGTTACAATGGCGGACCCGAAATTTGGCAAAGGTGTTCAGGTTCTGATACCCAATGATGACCACACGTTCTCTTTAAACGAGGACGAATTGCAAGAATTGTTTTCAAATGAAGAAGTTAAGGACAAACCTGCGGTGGTCATCTCCATCGCTGGCGCTTTGAGAAAAGGCAAATCTTTTCTTATGAATTTCTTCCTGCGTTATATGCATCAAAGGGTTTGTATTTGGTTAATTTTTCGTATTTGTTTTATTTTTATGTGTGAATTTAGTTTTATTTTTGCATGCAGTTATTTTAGTTTAGGAATAAAGACAAATCATTGAAATTTCATACATTTATCTTCATCATCATATTTCATACATTTAGATG
This sequence comes from Dryadula phaetusa, assembly GCA_032432895.1. NCBI lineage: Eukaryota > Metazoa > Arthropoda > Insecta > Lepidoptera > Nymphalidae > Dryadula > Dryadula phaetusa. Next base: position 5,576,486 of record JAOYRS010000059.1, on the reverse strand, counting down.
TCTTAATCAGTAACCAAAACACCAAATTTAATATTATAAAATAATGTTTATACATTGTAAGTATATGTAATACTTAAGAGTTCTCTGTTTGTTATATCAAATTATCCGCTTTTTACTAAATGTAAATGAGGCCTGTCGTTGCGCAGTGTGACAGCATCTGACTGTAAACACGATCGGTTGTGGGTTCGATTCCCACACGGGGGAGTGATTATATTTAAATTATTTTCACTTCCTCGCTCTAGTAAAAGATAAAGAGCGGCGTTGAGTTCCACCACTCAACGCACAATGTCTCGAATGGAAAGTGAAGTACAGAGTGTGTTGACACTAGGTACTTTCTGTCTACCCTGTTATGCGGGATAAAAGCGTGAAACTAAAAAAAAAAGATATGTATAGCCAGTACATATACACCATAATAGTATTTTTTATAAATTTGATGTTTGTCTGTTTGTTTTGGCTAATCTCTGAAAAGGCTGCACCGATTTTGACATGATTTTCACTGGTAGATAGCTTATGTAATAAGAAGTAACTTTTATTATAGAATTATAATAAAAAAAGTCCACGCGCATAATATTTAAAACAAGTGATTATGTATGTTATGTTAAATAAAATATAGAATGTTAATCGGTAATTATTTTTACAGTATAACTTGAAAATCGCTAACAGCGATGACTGGCTCGGGAGTAAAGACGAGCCTTTAAAGGGGTTCAGTTGGCGCGGCGGCTCCGAGCGGAACACTACAGGATTGCTGTTTTGGTCTCAGCCGTTTATTGCAACTTTAGACAGTGGGGAACAGGTACCAATGGAAAATTATGGATTCATTCAGAAAATTGTAGGAACTATTAGAAAATAGATCATAATTAAGGCTACGGTCAGCTGCAGTGAGTCATTTAAAAGGAATTTTTGATTTCCGCGATTTTTACACATTTTATATGAAACTATTTTAAACGGATTAATCACATATAATTTGGTATTCGAAACAACATTTTTGGAAATCTGACGTTTCAAACACTACAGTAGTCCGTGGTCACTCAATACCTACCCGTCTCAACCTGATTCAATATCTACATAATAGCTATTAAACGTTACTAAATAATTTTCCAGGTGGTCATATATCTGATGGACACGCAAGGCACTTTCGACAGCGAGTCCACTGTGAAGGACAACGCGACCGTTTTCGCGATATCCACGATGCTGTCCTCAGTTCAAATATACAACTTGTCTCTCAATATTGAAGAAGACGATTTACAACATTTACAGGTAAGCATATAACTTGCCAAACACTAAAACTTAAATCGTATTTTAAATGAAGCTATTGTAAAGGGATTAATCGAATAATTTTATATTGGAAAATATATTTATAGAGGCCGGTCGTGGCGCAGTGTGACAGTGTCCGACTATAAACACGATCGGTTGTGATCGATCCCCACTTGGGGGAGTGATTATGTTTAAATTATTTTCACTTCCTCGCTCTGGTAAAGACAAAGCGGCGTTTAGTTCCACCTCTCACCACGCAATGTCTCGAATTCGATGGAAAGCGAAGTATGGAGTGTCTTTACACTAGGTACTTTCTGTTTATCCTGCTATGTGGAATAAAAGCATGAAGCTAAAAAAAATATTTTTGGGAACCTGATGTTTCGAACACTTCACTTTGATTAGTAGTACGTGGTAAAAGGTAGACTGACATTTAGGGGAAACTGTCTGTATACGTGAAACTGGCTGTTTACGTGATGACGTAAAATGTGTAAAAAAATAGCGAAATTCAAAGATTAGAAAAGATTTTTAAAAAACGTATAAATATTTGAACGCAGCGGGATTCGAACCCTCGCCTTTTGAAAACCGTCCAAGCGCTCTGATCTACGCTACGTCGAAATTTTTAGGCATTTTTTTAGAACTTGTTGTTATGTTGTTAATATCTCTGTACGTGATTTTTACAAATTTCTGCAACCCAAAGATTATTAAGAAATAATCGTTTGCCAAGAGAGAATTCTATATTTATTTTAATATTTTACTATTTTGAAGTGTTATTCCACACTTATGGAAGACAATAAGTGTAAAATAACACCGGGTTAAATATTAAAATCAAGGATTTTATGACTTAGATCATGTAGTAATGTACCTTAGAGAGAATTTCCTGAAATTCCTTTAAATCAAACGGTTTATAATTAGAATATTTTCCTTCTTGTCTGTGGTACATTAATTATATACAATCATTTATATTACTAATCTACTAAGTAGTTATTAATAAGTGTAACGGTCAGTCAAATATTATTTACTACAATACGTAAACAATTGAGTCACGCCGACACTAGTCGAACTGAAGTCATCCAAGTGGCAAGGAATGGTTTTAAAAAGGAGCTTCACCCTTTTTCCTACCAGTTATACAGGATAAAGCGTATTCAGATCAACGTAGACAGACACAATCTATTGGCGAGAAACTCCATTGTATGTCAAAATAACATAGTAAAATTTTCTTCCGCTAATTAATTAATACATGGATAAACTACAGAACAAAACAGAAGAGCTATTTAAATATTTATTTTTGTTGATTAATTATTCAAATAGACAGATTTTAGCTGTTTACAGATTACGGGAGGCTGGCGTTAGAGAGCAGTGAGGGCAAGCCGTTCCAGAGACTACAGTTTTTGGTGCGCGACTGGAATTACGCATACGATCACCCGTACGGCGCGGCTGGTGGCCGACAGCTACTGGAGAAACGGCTTGGTGTAAGATATTCTTTAATAATACTATATTTATTTATATCTTATATATATATATATTTATTTATATATATATATATATATATATATATATATATATATATATATATATATATATATATATTTATATATATTTATTTATATCTTATGCTTCTAATAAATATTTGTACGATGAATGGCAGAATGTACACAGTATTTTGGTTAATATATTGCATTAAAAAAATACATTTATTCTAATAAGATCTTTGACTTTCGCGATTTTTATACATTTTAAATAAAACTATTTAACCGGATTAATCGCGTATATTTTGGTATACGAAAATACATTTTTGGACACCTGACGTTTCGAACACTTTACAGTAGTCCGTAGTCACAGGTAGACCTGTCTAATGAATGAATACCAAAATATACGCGATTAATACGGTTAAATAGTTTCATTTACATTTATTCTATTTAACGCGTATATATAGGATAAATGTATTACACTGTGAAATTTTAGTTTGCTTCTACCATCGAAAAACGCTTCCTTGCTCTTCAAAGGCAGACATCACGCCGGTTGGTATTAACTCGTTCCCGAACTTCGGCCAGTGGTGGTCGAGAAGGAGCACTGTGAGGTTTTACTGGGTAAACGGGGTGGACCATGTCTGCCAATACGGAGTCCCACATGACCTGTCCCGAGTCCCCAATCGGAAAGATATTCTTAATGCGGTTTCCTCATGATAAAAAAAGGTGTATTTAACAAGGAGATAACGACATCAGATGACCCGATCGGTTATTTGCCTTGAATGTTCTAATAACAAATAAACATTAAAACAGGTCAAGCTATAAAAATCTGGTTAACATATCATATTACATGTAATGGCTAGCTGTTTAAAGTGTACGGTTGTGGGTTCAAATCCCACACTGGGTAATCATTTTCCATATACCCATATACCCAATTTCGTTAAAATTTACTTAATAGAATTTAGTAAAGAACGGAGTTTTTTGATATTTCCTAACTTATTTCATGATATGCGAGAAACCCTAATAAAATCGTAAGTAAGAATTCTGTTATTTTTAACAGATAAAAGAAAATCAGCACCAAGAGTTACAATCTCTAAGGAAACACATCATAAGCTGCTTTGAAGAGATTGCCTGCTTTCTGATGCCGCATCCAGGACTGTTCGTTTCCACTAATCCTAACTTTAAGGGAAGTTTAGCAGGTGACGTATTTGTTTATACTAATAATTTAGGCGTTGCAGCGTTAGAAAGCGCTTACTGAATACACACTTTATTGTGCTGCCAAGATTATATTTTATTTCCCCACTCTGGTAGGGCCAAGCGCGGCGTTGAGTTCCGCCACGCAACACGCAATGTCTCAAATTTGTCGGAACGCGAAGTGCAGAGTGTCTTGACACTACGTTATTCCTATATACCAAAGCGTGAAGCTAAAAAAAGATTATACAAATCTGGGTAGGTAAAAGGTTGCGTTGCGAAATAACGCATAATATTGGATGAATTCTAAATATATAAGCGGAAAAGTAATTAGTTTTGCATTAATTCATTTCTGTAGCGCTGATAAAGAGGTATTTTTTTAACGCAAGCCAAATATAAGTAAATATATACGCTTGTTTTATATTCGGTATATTAGTTTTAATTAATAGTTAATTCTAATATTTTTGCATCTCAAATAGTAAATATGTATATCATGAAAACACGATTGGGTGTGAGTTTGATTCTCTCTCGGGAGAATAATTATTTATAAAAAGATATTCTCATTTCTCCGCTCAGCTAAGCCGAAGCGCGGCGATGAGATTGCCACTCAGCGCGCAATGTCCCGAATTTGAACGACAAAGTGTTCAACGGAGTGTCTTGACACTAGGCTATGTCTGACATGTACCGAATTACCGGTCCAATACCTGTATTTTTTCAGTATACCTAATGGAGGTACTTATTGTAATATTTCAGATATAAGTGATGATTTCCAAAAAAGTTTGAAGGAGTTTGTTCCGATGCTGATAGCGCCAGAAAACTTGATAGTCAAAAAAATTGGGGGTCAGAAGGTCAAGGCGAAGGACATAATACTATATTTTAAGTCTTATTTGAATATCTTCAACGGATCCACCCTACCGGAGCCCAAAACCATGTTAGAGGTATCGCTAGATATAGTATCAACGTAATGTAATATTACATATACAAAAAAAGTACGAGAGTGGTAAAATTGTTTGTATGCTAAGCATTGTTGAGAAAAGCCATGCAATATAGGAACTTTTGTATGGCTATGTATGGATAAGAAATATAACAAAAAAAACACTAATTATTAGTATTATATTGAAAATTATCTATTCCAATAATATCGTACCCTAATTGTTATATTCATAATTTTAGGCGACGGCAGAGGCGAACAATTTGTCCGCAGTGGCGGAGGCTAAAGACATATACGAGAAGCTGATGGACGAGGCGGCGGGAGGCGCGCAGGCCTACCTCGCCCCCAACATACTCCTCAGCGAGCACCTCCGCGCCATGGACAAGGCCTTACTCGCATTCCACTCCAAGAAGAAAATGGGCGGGGACGAGTTCAGTGCGGTGTACAGCGAGAAATTAACTAATGTACTTATTTTGTTACTTTATTTATTTCAATAAGCGCCGCCCATGATATATAATGTGATCTTGAGCTTCACCATGTTTGGAGTCTTGTTAAATAAATTAAAATTTAAAACACCTTTTTTTACACCAGAGGTGTCGTAAAGTATATCGTTTAATCGCCCTAACACTTGGATATATTTCGAAAGCGGCATTAGTAGGACTTTTTCCGTATTAGATCTGGTAAAGGGGTTCATATAATAGAGATGTATCTAGTTGGTAGGCAAGTCTACAGCACTGCTCCGAGATCTAGTAAAATCGCGATGGACACTCTCATGGGGAATCAGTAGAATACCAGGTAGTTTCTTCGCTTTAAGTGAATGAACATTATGACAAAATAAAATGCTTCTTTATGCGATAGGTTGAAACTCCATTTAGTAAAATTTTTATTATATATGTAATGAAATGACATTTCATTATTCCAAATTCGCTGAGCTCCGCGCGTTTATAATCTGCAGCTGAAAGTCAGTTGAATGACAGAGAATGTTTAGATTATTTTGAACTTTGATTTTGTAAGAAAATAAAGAGATATAATAGAGGAGGCGATGTTAGTGAACTTTAAATGTCGTTTCTTTGTATTTTCAGAGAAACTTTTTGTGGTTTATTTTGAGCATCCTCAATAACCTACCTTATATATATATTTATATGATTTGTATTTGACTCTGGCAAAAACACAAACGAACACGATGTCACACAATGTACAAGAAATGTATTGTATGGTCTTTACACTAGGTTCTCTCTACTATTTGAAACTAAAACAATTGTTTAGGAGCTGAAGGAACAGTTCGAGGAGTACAGGCTGCGCAACGAAAGCAAGAACGTGTTGCGGCGCCTCGGCAGCGCGCTGGTGCTGGCGGCGTGCGCGCTGGCGGGCTGGGCGCTGGCGCTGGCCGCCGGCGGCCTCGGGCTGCGCGCGCTCTCCGGTCTAGCCAACGTTGTGTCGATATGCTGTTTCATTTTACTCGTATCATGGGTGTATTCCAGGTTTGTTTTTCACTCTTAATATTAATATTTTATATTTCCCCCTATGGCAGCAGGGGTAAAATACAATTCCGGCGACGTATCTATAACTCTAATGTTGTAGATGTCCATGGGCGAAGGTGACCACTTATCATCAGGTGGCCTTTCTGCTCATTTGCCTCTTTTTTCTATAAAAAAAATATAGCAATAAGAGAAACAAATATCAAGTTGTAAGTTCAAATATCACTCGGCTAAATATTTAAAATTTTCTCCGTTTTTCCGGTCCGGTAAGGTAAAATATCCCGAAAATCTTAAGTCTAGAAGATAAACGATACTACAAAATAGTTACTTTACATTATGGATTCTCTTTTCCATTTAGCGCCAAAAACATACTGATACAATCTAATATTTTTTTATCTATTATATCAATTGGCAATGGCACGAGAACATACAGCCAAACTAATTCAATAATATGTTGATATGTTATTCCTATATAAGAATATTTTAATCAATATGACTTTTATGATCATAAATGTATATATTTTTTTTAATTCAGAATATCAGGCAATTTTGCGCATCTTGCACAGAGTTTGGATGAGATTGCCCTGAAAGTAAGTATATTTGTTTATATGTAAGTAGTAAAATTATTTTTTTTTTCTTTTACATTGAGTTAGAGGTAGTTGTGAATACAATGTCCGCTGATTCAAACCAGCGTCTCGATTCGGGGGAATAAATATTTTTAAAAATATATAACTTTGGTAAGACAAAGTGAGAAGATCCGCGAGTCAACATGCGTTACTAAATTAGATGGAAAGTAGAAAAACTCTCACATTTTAGGACAGCGAGGAATAGAAGGAATCTTTTTCAATTCATTAAGACTTACTAAGCCCCATATAATAATGGTATATACCATTTCTTCTTAGTAAGACCGGGAAATCCTATATAAAATTAAAATACGGATTTGAACCTAACATTATCATGTTTATCGTATTATCGTGTCTATACTAGAACTTACATAATATAATTTATAAAATCTACTATCACATTATAAATTATTTAAATTAATTAAACGCGTATATACTTCTAGATATCCGAATCTGAGTCTACCTGTGACCACCAATTACTGTAGAGTTTATAACGACAAATTTTCGAAAATATATTTCCGATTGCAAAACATATACGAAATTGATCTGTTTGAAATAAATATAATTTTATATAAAATTTATATTTTATAGATACTGGACATGTTTACCAAGAAAATGGGAGAAACGGCATTATTAGACACTATGCACGGAGCGACTGAAACAAAAAAGCATTCCTAGGATAAGACCTTTGCATTTATTATTTAATATTTTTATAACATATTTAAAAAAAAAGTATTTTAAATGTATCATTGGAATATATTTACGTATTTGAAAGTTATTTAAGTATCTGTAAACACGAATTCACTTTAAAAATGTAAATGCCATTACTAAAACAGATTTGATTGATACAATAAGTAAATGGGAGTCACAAACATGTAACTTATAATGATAAAAGACATGCATATAAAGATACCATCATGGTGCAAGACGCGATCGGCTGTGGGTTGGATTTCCACTTGAAGAAATGAATATATTTTAAAATTATTTTTCTCTCCGCTCTGGTTAGAGAAACCGTGGCGTTGAATTAACCTCGTTGTCTCGATTTAGAGCGGAAAGCAGTCAACAGAGTGTCTTGACGCTAAGCTGTCCTTGATTATCCTGCTATGCGGGATAAAGCGAGTGAAAAAAATAGACTAGACTAAATTTTGAATGGAAAATATTTAATAGATATTTCTAACATGTTTCTTAAGTGGATTTCAATTCATGGTCAGTCAGTCACTAAATAATATTTTTGATTATTGTTTTTGTATTTACAATGTTTATATAAGAACAACGTTTTTTTTCTATGGTGAATACTTAAATTTTGTATATTTTTATACTTATTGTATATAATATTAAACCTTAGAATAAAAGTGAGTTAATTCATAAAAAATGTCTTATCTTTAAAGAGAAAAAAAATTTTGAAACATATTTAATTATTGTAAAATAAACATTTAATAATAAAAATTTAAAATGTATATATATATATATATATATATATATATTAATTTATATTTTTAAAATAAACAGTTTATACCATTCTTTGTTAATTTTTGCCATAAACTACACCTTGGCATAATGCTTTTTGTTTATGTGTAACAAGACCATTATTTATATAAAAACATTACTATTAAAAAGAAGTTATTATTGTTTATTAATTGGATAATATTTTTGATTATTGTTTTTTTTTTTAAATAATAAACAATCATATAATTTTGACCATATTTATTAAAATGAATAAAATGGGTAAAAAGCTTAAAAGGTTTACGAGAAATCATCGTCACAATGAACACATAAAATTGACATTTGTTTTCTTTTTATTATACATAAAATACCACCACAGATAACAAACAACAAGGATGTAGAAGAAAAGTAAAAAGCACTTCGATTATAATTCAGAATATATATTTCATTTAACTAACAAGAGATGAGAGATTTTTTTATTGTTAAATTAAAAAAATAATATTCTGACGCTATATTACAAACAAACTAACTGTCACCTGTCAATAAATTAATTTGTTATTTTGAGCAATTATAATATATTACAGATAATATAACATTAAAATTAATAAGCAATGGAGACTAACAATCGAATTAAACCTATTTACATTTGAAATCAATGCGTAAAACATTTTATTTTAATCATGAAATAGTGAAAACAACTACTAAAGCAGACATTTTGTTTTTTTTGTTACTAACTTCGTCTAAACTATATCTATTTTGAGTCAAGGAAAATAATTAAACATTTTTTGGCACTATTTTTAGACTAAAGCATTAGAGGGCAATGCCAAATCATTAAAGACGTTAACTTAGTAGTTAATTTAAATTTATTCAAGAGAGCTTTATATAAAAAACAGCTACAAAAGTATACCACAGGTACAACACAGTATGATAAATAAAAAATAATATATAGATTAAATTTTGTAAAAAATATATTTAGTGTAATAAAGAAAATGTGTCAAATAGAATTTATCACGCATCATCATCATAATAACCATAAATAAAAATAAAATACTCTATTAGCTGTATAAAATCATTTCATATACACAATTATTAGGAAAGATTAAAAGTCAAATATTTAAAAAAAATGTCAAAATCCAATGTCCTTTATTGAATAACATATCTTAAATAATTTAATGTAAAAAAAAAAGAAGAAAACATAAAACCGTGTATCAAGACGTGAAGGCAACAGAAACAAAACGTTCAACTCCAGTGGTACAACGGAACAAAGGAAATAAACTCTGAAAATATTACAAACAATACAATTCACATGTACCCACCCGACCCACTTCGCACACACACGAAAATGGTACAACAAAATTGACTTGAAAATTGGCACAATAAGGGTACAAGATACACGAGATATGTTAAAAAAAAATAAAATTATTTACAATGTTTCACACAGAAATGACTTTAAGTACGTCCAACAGGGTGCAGCTGAACAACAAGTGTTAGATAGATAGATATACATTGATTCTGTTAAAACATGATTTAAATACAATATTTTGTGCAAGTTTTAAAAACATCCACTTTACAAACAAACTCCTATTAACATTTTAGGAGTCGCTCATGATTGTTTTGCTTTTGTTAGTTTTATAAAGATTTTGTATTAACATTATAACTTTATTTAATCCAAATGGTTTTAATATTTCTGACACATAAAAGAAAATGAAAAACATCTACAAGTTGATGTTAATTTAAAGGCAAATAGTTCTATATAATTTTCTAACTAACAATCACATGATCCATTTAAAAAAATATAAAATATATTTATTTAAAAATCACCCAAAACACAAGAGTGGCTAAACCAAAAAAAAAACCACTTGGATCATCTAAGTTAACATAATTTACCTATATTTAATAATATAAACTATAATTAACGATATAATCTGTCTATAACTGTACAGGGAGGGGTCCTCCACCTTCAACGTTCCGTTACCTTAAAATTTCTGAAAAAAACCAACCGTTACTAGTTACTAGAGTCTAACTTGTCACCACTCACACATTAATCACACAATGGAAACTTCCGTTCCATTCCACATATGATAATCAACATTATTGCCTTCCTAAGAAATATAATTTTGAATAATTTGTTTGAGATATATTGATATTGCTAAAACTATAGAGCTCAACGTTCCATTTGAATTTCTATAACCCTGTGTTGAATATATACGATTGTAACAGCGTTCAATCCTCATCAGTTTAGTGTCACAACCGGTTGTTTGTTTATAAAAATTTTTATATATATTATAATTGCCACATTCACTGCCACCGATGGTGAGTTTGCTCATGGTTTTCTGTTTAACATTTGCTAAATAGATACTTTTTGTAATACGCCTATATTTATTGTCAAAATATCTAAAAATCATTCGACCGGCTGATGATATATTCTCAATTTTCATCCGTTTTGTGTATGTAAATAAGAGTTTCTGAGTTAACTCTATGCAGTATTGAATCATATATATTGCCGTATCATAGTAAAGTTGATGACCTCCACAGGCTTGGCCGACTTGGCCACTATTAAAATTCCTCTTATCAATGTTATGACAATAACAATAAGATCCAATAGAATCATAAACATTAAAATCCACATTAGTAATGCCCATAATATTGATAATGTTAGTTCCACACGCATTAGTAGCAGTGTACAGCGTAAGACGTGGGAGTGGGAGTGGACGCGGGAGCAGACGTGGGAGTGGGAGGCATCACAAGTGCTTGTGTTTCCCGTTGGCGTTGGGAGTGGGAGTGGGAGGTCCCATCGCCCTTTCAGCTGCGGCGGCCGCGGCATGCTCCATGCCCTTTTCTAACCCAGCTTGGTACACTGGCTTCATTACCTAGAACATAATATAATAAAAAATATATTTAATAAATGCAGTATTAAGGGTTTTCTTTACCTAAAAAATAATATTAAAAAAATACTATGCTATTCAGTAGTAGGATAGTAAGCATAATATATGGGGAACATAGCATGTTGAACTAAACGTCGTACTTAGTACTTCCCATTATCGTTACCTCAAGTAGGTATCGAACCCACAACCAATGGTCCACCAAGACCCCACTCCACAATTATGGCTTAATATTTTTGTCTACATTTTAAGTATAAAATAAAAAAATATATTTTTCTGAACTAGATTATTGAAGATATTAGAATTAAAAAAAAACGACTTTATTAACTCACATTATCCCATAACCAATTAGCCGATTCATCTATCATTATTCCTACTTCTCTCATTTCACCGCTGTATCTGTAAATAATAACACATACATACATATATTTGTTATTTTAACATTAAAATTTATTTATTAAATATGTAAACAAATAGTTGACCAAACAAATAATGTGTATAATATTTATTTTATTAATTTAATTATTTTTTAATAGATTAGCCATAAAAAAATAACAGATTTCTACATTTTTATTAAAATAAACATTTGTGCTAAATTTTCTATCCTTCTCTCCGCAAAATCTTCATAAAAAAGGAGTAAATATTTTTTTTTAGATATTTTTTTTGGAATATTAAAGACAAAAAAAATTTAAAGCACAACCTAACATTGACCACTTGTTAACATTATCACATCTATATATACATGTGAAGCAAACTTTTTAAACTAAGAAATCTATAAAAAATTATACAAAGCTGGACTCGAACTTGCACCTCTTGGATATCGTCTGAGCGTTTTGACCACTGAGCCACGTACTTTTTTTTAAATAATTGTAAACGTTTGCACTCTTATAGTTTAAAATATATATTCTAATATTTTGTTACAAAAATGCATTAAAAAAAACGCAAATAAATAAATGTATAATATTCGTATCTGTTTAAATTAAGATACAGGTTGTCAAGGCAACGCGTCGTTAACGCGTCAATGGGAACACTAGTAAATAATAAATACCTGATATAAGCCCAAAAGGCAAGCGTGAGTAAAGCGAGTCCCATAACTAAATTACACAGGTTGGCGAGCGGGTAGAGTCCCACGAGCCCCAGGACTCCGCTCAACACGTAAAACACTAGAGCTGCTGCAAAGAGGACGGATGGTGTGCGAGCTGCCTTGAATATGTTCTTGCTCTCGTTGTGTGCACGGAACTGGTTAAACTGCTCTTCTAGATCCTGCGTACAAATTATATAATATTTAATAATTTAGTTATTACCGATATACGATGATACTTGATATACCGAATAATCGTCTTTTTTTATCTTCACTCTTTTATCCCGCATAGCAGGGTAGACAGAAACTCCCTAGTGTCAAGACACTCTGCACTCCACTTACCACCAAATTCGAGACATTGTGTGGCAGAACTCAATGCCACGCTTTTTCTTACCAGAGCGAGCAAATGAAAATAACTTATATATATAATCAGTTGTGGCGCAGTGTCAGCATCTGACTGTAAACGCGATCGGATGTGGGTTCGGTCCCCACTTGGGGGAGTGATTACATTTAAATTATTTTCACTTCCTCGCTCTGGTAAAGACAAAGTGCGGCGTTGAGTTCCATTACTCAACACGCAATGTCTTGAATTCGGTGCAAAGCGTAGTACGGAGTGTCTTCACACTAGGTAATTTCTGTCTACCCTGCTATGTGGGATAAAGGCGTGAATCTAAAAAACAATAATCCCCCGAGTGGGATTAGCACCCATAACCAAACATTGCAGTCAGGTATTGTCCCAATCTGTCAAGGCCGTCATCAATTTATTATATGTAATAAGAAAATCGCGTGTAGAACCACGAAACTAAACGTGGCAAAGAAAAGAACAAAATTAATATAATGATTTCTTAGCGTGGGGATCGACCCTACAACCAATCGCGTTTACAATCACGCACTGTGCCATTGCAAAATTATGGCATTAACAGTAAAAGGAAAAAACAAACAGATAATCACCAATAATAGTTGATCACAGTATGCTTTACTAAAATCATCTCCACCCATCTTGCGCTTCGCCCTGAAGGCGATCAGGGCTTTGTCCTTGACCCTTGTGTGCTCCGCCTCCAGTAGCGTCTGCTGCAGGTAGGGCCTCGCCCCTCCGCATACCTCCTCCATTAGAGTTGTGTACACTTCTCGGGCTTCGGCAACCGCTGTTAAGTTGTTTGCTTCGGCCGTCGCCTGTGAATGTAACAAAGTAAAACTAAATATATCAATTAATTAAAATATAATAATATATATTATAGCTTTTATAAAATTATAGAAGTTTAAGTCAACATTTGAATTAGCCATTTTATAAGTTATTTGAGTAGAAAAAGACAGAAGTATTACGTTTGTATCTGGCCAAAAAGAGTCAAATTAGTTTAATAAGAACTAAAAAGTCATTTTTTGTTTTTTTTTTTTAGATAAGTCACTTTATTTCTAAACGAGCAATGTATACAGTTTAGGATTCCACAAACTAAGCACTAGAATATTGACATTGAGGTAGTTGTAAAAAAATGCGTAATTCACTATTTTGTTGCGGCGGCCATTTTGGATAAAAAAAACTAATTTAATTATTTTGAACTCAAACAAGCCTCTTGGTTTTCATTTTAAAACGGTTATACTCTGACAATAGTTAAAATAATTCCAATCTATTACATTTTGAATGTTGAAATTTAAATGTTAAAATGACATTTAATAGTTTTAAAAAAATATATAATCATTTAAGGATTCACGTACGGTCTCAAAAGAGCCGATTTTGTTCACACAGTGCTATAAAATAACTTAAACATAATTCACCAAGTGGGTATTGAACCCACAACCAATCATACTTTTAGTAGGTTATCACCCTGTACCCACTGTACTATAATTAATAATAGATATTTTTGTTAACAACATTAATAGGAAGATAGACAAAAATATGATATTTAACTAGTATAATTTTAGTTAACTTTTTAATAGCTGCAAAGGTATTATATCAGAACATCTGTATATAGGGTATACAAGGCGTTTAGATACGTCCAATAACATAAAAGTGTCAGTATTGTCAGTCCTAGAAACTGCCACCAGCTCGGAAGGCAGTTCTGCTGAGATGCTGCTGATATTGTCCGTGACTCACCACTAACATACTCTTCGGCTCGGGCAGTTCATTCCCACGGTATATATTCATGTAACTCTTGAAGTAGAACAACAGGTCCTTAGCTCGGACTCGCTGGCCGTTGATTTGCTTTGGGACCAGGTTGTGAGGCGCCAGCAGCATCGGCACCAGCTGTTGCAACGCCCTTTTGAATTCTGGCTCTATATCTGTTAATGAAATATGTAATTAATTAATAAAATGTGTGCGTTTCATATATTTCAATGGGATTATGGAATACATGATGAAGGGAATTTTTAATATGGAACAAATTTTATGTGTGTGCAAACTTTAAGGTCATTTTTTTATTTACTTTTAAATTTATAAAGTAAAATGTGACCCAACCAAAAAAAAAAATATATTGTGTTATTTTGTAAAAAAAAAACAAATAACCATTTTAAATAAAATTCCATCCCTGTCACAATATTATAGAATTAATTTAGACAAAAAATTCTTTTGAAAGGTACTCATTTAATTTGTTTAAAAAGAACAGTAGAAACCAATCTCTCACAAACGCTCAATTCTTTAATTTTTTCTACAGCTTCACGCTTATTATCTCGCATAGCAGGGTTGACAGAAAGAACCTAGTGTTAAGACACTCCGCACTTTGCTTTCCACCGAATTCGAGACATTGCTTATTGAGTGGTGGGATTCAACGCCGCACTTTGTCTTTACCAGAGCGAGGAAGTAAAAAATAATTTTAATATAATATAATCTTAATTTTAATATAAAAAACTCCTCTGAATGAGGATCGAACCCACACCTCTTATATTGTTTTGGTAATACGTTGGAGGACTCACCCGTGAGGCGGCCGTCGAAGTCGGGGCTGGTGGCGACGCGCAGTCCGGGGTGCGGCATCAGGAAGCACGCGATCTCCGCGAAGCACGACGTGATGTGCTTGCGCAGCGACTGCAGCTCCGGGTGCTGCTTGTCCGACACCTGGCGACACCGCACGCACACACTTCACACTTGCCATCACACTTGCTTTTGACACACTTTTATAAACTTTCACTTATTTAGCGTGAAAAAAATGTTTTAAAAATTTGGTAGGATAAACTATGATTTGATTATATTGAAAACTAAACTTTCAATCAATTTAAGAAAACAGTAGTTTTATAACAACATATAT
Source organism: Dryadula phaetusa (assembly GCA_032432895.1). Lineage (NCBI taxonomy): Eukaryota > Metazoa > Arthropoda > Insecta > Lepidoptera > Nymphalidae > Dryadula > Dryadula phaetusa. Next base: position 5,560,901 of record JAOYRS010000059.1, on the reverse strand, counting down.
TAAATTATATTGAGAACAAAATATATTAAATTGATGTAATTATTTATGAAACAAAATAAATAGTGTATTCTATTTCAATTGATTAGGCCATTACCGAAAATAGAATGCCCAAATATAATAGTTTTGGATTTTATACTCATATATATTTTACGATTTATAATATGTTATTCCATACATAGGATTAGAAAAAAATCTTTAAAAATCGATTAAAAATTTGAACGCAGCGGGATTCAAACCAGCGGCTCTTTAAAACCACCCAAGCGCAATAAAAATGTTTTCTCATATATCTTCCATGTACAAACAGCGATCAGTTCCATTATTAATATATGTATTGATACAAGCATACCTTCAACCGTCTCTGGAGTATAGTCTGCCCGCCCTGCGCCCCGTAGGGCGCCTCGTACGGGAAGCTCCAGTCCCTCACAACGAACTGTAGTCTCTGGAAGGGTGTCCGCCCGCCGTCCTCCAGCGCCAGCCGCCCGTACTCTGTGAACAACTGTTGTTTATATCTCGTTAATATCTTGTTTGTTTGTCGTATGTTTAAATATTAAATAAAGTAATTAAGTACTATAATTTCACGCTTTACCCCGCATAGCACGGTAATCAGAGACAACCTAGTGTCAAGACACTCCGCTGACTACTTTCCGCTGAAAATCGAGAAATTACGTATTGGGTGGCGAATTCAACACCATATTTTGTCTTACCATCTTATAATTGCATTTTAAAATCAAAGAAAATAAATTTTAAAACTTTGGTTTAAATTTTTAAATTCATTCTAAGTACAATATGTTTTTGCTAGAATTAAACATATAAACTGCAAAAATCGGAAAAAATAGGAAGAAATAGGAAAGAAATTATGTTAATATAATATACCTGTAAATGCTGCAAATCATCTTCCTGTATATTCTGGGAGAGATTATATATCTGTACGGAGGACAGCATGGTGGAGAGCGCGAACACCGTGGCGCAGTCGCGCACCGTGGACTCGCTGTCGAACGCGCCTTGCGTGTCCAAGAGGATTATTGCTACCTGCAATTGTTATTACTTTGTTATGTAAAATATACGTTAAATAAATATATCAATAAAGAGCACTAGAGAAACATATGCTACGATATAAATATGGGGTTTCCCAACGAAGAACGATATGTTTTGAAATTGAAATAAAACATGTAATATATATATCCGAATTACGTGCTCAATGGTTTATTTGATAGGAAATTTTATGCTATTTATGATTTAAATAAAATATCGTTTAAATAACCGCCACGACTTTTTTTGCACTGGTGAATACGATCGGTACAATTTTCAATGACTCGGTGCAGCATTTCGGTTGGTATGGCCGCTGTAGTCGCTCGAATGTTGCGTTCAAGGTCTTGAATCGTAGCTGGTTTATTAGCATACACTTGAAATTTAACAAACCCCCACAAATAGTCCAAGGGTGTTAAATCGCATGATCTTGGTGGCCAATTGTGAGGATCGTTGGGAGAAATAACCGACTCACCAAACTTATCACGCAACGCAGTGTGGCATGTTGCACCATCTTGTTGAAAATAAATGTCGTCCGCATCGATTTCATACACTTCAGGAAAAAAAATCGTTCAATATGTCACGATAACGGTCACCATTGACAGTAACAGTACGGCCTTAGTCGTTTTTGAAATAGTACGGGCCAATGAATTCACCGTACCATAATCCGCACTAAACAGTCAATTTTTCAGGATGTAATGGTGTTTCACGAACCACTCTTGGATTTGACTCACTCCAGTAACGACAATTCTGTTTATTCACATAACCATTGAGCCAAAAGTGAGCCTCATCTGAAAAGATGATTTTCCTATGAAATTCGGTGTCCGTTTCCATAATTTCAAGCGCCCAATCAGCAAATTCACGACGTAATCGATGGTCTGCTGGCTTGAGTTTTTGTGCCAACACAATCTTGTATGGATGTAGGTCAAGATCCATACATAAAATTCGCCAGCTTGTCATTCTGGATAAGCCCAATTCTTGTGCACGTCGTGGAACGGAAACATTTTGATTTTCTTCGACACTGGCTGATACGGCGGCAGTATTTTCTTCACTACGGCCTGTCGCTGTCATGTTGGTGGTCTACTATCGTGCAAAGAATATTCACTTTCCAGTTTTTGGATTATGCGACGTATAGCGAGCTCAGACGGTGCACCATGACGACCATATTTAGCACGAAATACTCTTTGAGTAGGGACAATACTTCTCGAATTTTGATAGAAAATTTGGACAATTTCCAAACGTTGAGGTAACGTGAACTTGTTCATGATTAAATAGCAAACATTACTGAACACAAAACAACACAAATGTCAAATGTTAAACAACCAAGATGGCGGCTGTGAGCTATCAAAATCCTATCATCCCTATTGGGAAACACTGTACAAACGCAATTTAGTCGGAGTGTAAAATTTCGTAAAATTACATTTTTACAAAGAAGAAATACAACAAGTCAATATTTGTTATAATAAAATATTTAAAAATTACACATCATTATTAAAATAATAAGTAAACTATTATGAAATTGAAATATAATTTCGTTAAAAAATACATAGCAGTCACAAAGTTCTCTATTTGTAACTGATAATATAAAATGACAAGAGACATAAAAAAAAAATTGGAAAGTAAAACGACTTTCGTCTTTATCAGCAAGCAGAATATACAGAGTCAACCTAGTGACAAGACACTCGGTTGACCGCCCGTTTCCGTCCGAAATTTAGACAGCGTGTTGAGTGGCGATCTCAACGCCGCGTTTTGTTACTAGAGCGGAGAAAAGAATGGAAGGAATGTAAATGAATGTTAAACAATTATTTCCACTAGTAGGAATCGAGCCATACATAATATATTAAATATATTAAAAAAGTAATTATATATTTTCGTGAGGTGGGGCGGGGGGTTGTTTTATCAGGTTTTTGTATATTATTCTTTTACTACCCTGCAATATTAATTTAATTCAAATAGTACCTTTTCCCCATCCTCGAGTGTCGCCTTGAACACCTCAGACCACATGAGGATGCCGGTGGTGTCCCGTTCGGAGCCACCGCGCCAACTAAACCCAACCAGCGGGTCTTCTTCACTGCCCAACCACTCTCCACCTCCACCGCCAGCCCCATACTGTAAAATTAAATAAATGACATATTAAAACGTAGAACAACAACTTTGCATCCATTTTACGAAAAAATACAAGGGTAGTCTATTTTTTTCGGATATTTTCTTTGAAATAATGCATAGAAATAAATAATTAATATAGTACCTAACCATATATTAAATATTACATTTTCATACCACATAATTATATAACACATAATACGTATAATACAACCACATATTAAAGATATATTAAATTATTTAAAAACTGACTCACACATACGTTACTAAGGTAACCTTTATTTTACGCGTCAATAGGCTCAATATAAAAATTTAACATATAAAGGCATAACTAAGAAACAAATCATGTTAATAAATTACTTTGACGGTAGAAATAAATAAGAATTACTTATTTATTAACAAAATAAAAAAATAACAAGAGGCCGGTTGTGGGTTCGATCCCTACTCGGAGGAGTGATTATATTTGAATTATTTACACTTTTTCGCTCTGGTAAAGACAAAGTGCAGCGTTGAGTTCCACCACTCAACACGCAGTGTCTCGAATTGCGAGAAAAGTGAAACGCGGATTGTCTTGACACTAGGTACTCTCTGTCTACCCTACTATGCGGTATAAAAGCGTGAAGCTAAAAAACATAATAACTAACCTTATGGTGCATATACCGAAGAAAGAAGTCCAAAAGGAAAGATTTTCCTTTCCTGAACGCTCCCGCGACTGATATGACGACTGCTGATCTATCCTTAATATCATCTTGGAGTAGCAACTCCTCGAGGACCTCCTCGTCCAGCACGAAGGAGTGGTCGGGACCGGTGTTCACCACCTGCACGCCATGTGGACCGGTCTTCGCTGGTGCTGGTTTCTCTGTTACTGTGGAGTAGTAGAAAATAATTAAAATAATGGTAAAAAATTAACAAATACATTAAAATTGTTAGACAAGATAAAGTATGTACCTAATTATTGCGTTTTTTAAGTAAATAATTATATTAATCATAAATTAATTGAACTCAGACTAGAAATGATAAAAAAGCCTACTAATTTTACTTCGAACAAAACGAGAAATCAAAAATCATTTAAGATTTCTATATTATATAGTTTAAGCAAATGAACTACATTAAAATTGCATTAGATGACAAGTAGAGACAGATGAGCAAAAAGCGAATCTTGAAATCGTTACATAAAAAAAACAGCTTTACACATTATAAACATATTTCATAGCAAACAGAGACAAATTAGTGTCAAGACACTCCATCGACTGCTATTCAACCAAGTTCAAGAATAGAAAAATGAAAACAATCTATAAATATAATCTTTCCCCCAATTGGGAATTAAACCCACAACCATCGCGTTTACAGTCAGATGCTGTTACACTGCGACACGATGGCTTTAAGTTAGATACAACATAAATACACTTCACATATAAATGAAAGTAGATACAAAGAAAACAGTGTAATCATGAAATATCGCAAAGCACGGTACGATATTATTTACATTATCCATATATTAAGTGATAAAGTTTATATATTAAATAAAAAAAAATAGCCACAATAGAATAGAGCAAAGCACCATAGGATTCACAAGGACGGACGGTGTTAAACTGAAAATAAATACGAATAAGATGGACAGGGCATATGATAAGAGAAACAAGAGAGAATATCACAAGAATAATAACATAATGGTATTCATGAGGAAAAAAGAAGAGATATAGATACGTAACAAAGGATAGGCAAAAAGAAAAGTTTTTGAGAAGGCTTTTGTAACAAATTAACGATCATTTGCTGATAAATGTATAGAAATTTGTTGTATATATAAAATTTTAGGCACTTTTCATATTGAATGCCTTTTAAACAACGACTTAACAGTTTAATAACATACAATATTAGCAATTGTTACAATATTGTAGTATTTTTAGCTTTACGCTTTATCCTGAATAGCGTGATAGTCAGAGACAACCCTGTGTAAAGACACTCCGTTAACTGTTTCCCGTCCGAAATCGATACATTGCGTGTTGTGTTGCGAACTCAACGCCGTACTTTGTACATATATTGCAGTTATAAAAAACTCAAATCAGTATATAGGCACACGCATAATCAGAATAATATAATTATTTACATTTATATGGAAAAATCTGAACAAAATTAAAAAAAAAAACAATACAATTGTTATAATAAAATCAAAAACCTCAAAACGCTATCGAGACCGATCAAGTAACGTAACACGGTGGTATTTTCGCATGAGGCTCTGTGAAATCGAAACCTTTGACGCATTTGCTGTTTAAAATTAATACTTATTGCGAAACAAATAGTGTTCACATTTATAATGCACCATGAATGTGGTCATTGCCTTATTAAAGCATCTCGTATATCTTTCTCACGTTGCCTTTTATGAGTCAACAATTACTTAAAGATGAACGTTTTATTTTGATACTCTGCTAATAATGTTTTTTTTAATGGTTGATAGTATTTTCTATGAAGTTTCAATTTTAAATTTAGCTTTTAGCTTTAAATTTACTTATAAAGCGTTTGTATGGTAACAAGTAACCCCGCACTCAGAAACATTAATCAGCATTAATTTATATATGTAGCAGCTAAATACTCGTACATATTTAAAATATTGAATTAAGCAACATTTTCACAAGTTCTATTACGGTCATTTGGTCCTATAGTCACTAGTAGACCGCCATAATGAATAAAGTCCGTCCTCTCCGCCCACTTCATCAATTAATATTATAATAAACATTCATTAGTATGACATGAAAAGGTGATCGAGTTGATATTTTTTTTTGTTTTTTTAGCTTCACGCTTTTATTCCGCAGGGTAGACAGGAAGTACCTAGTATCTAGACACTCCATACTTCGCTTTTAAACGAATTCGAGGAACTCAACGTCGCACCTTGTCTTACCAGAGCGAGGAATTGAAAATAATTTGATATAATAATCACTCCCCCGAGTGGGAATCGAATCCACAACCGACCGCGTTTACAGTCAGAGGATGTTCCACTGCACTATGACCAGCCTCACAAAAAAATTATGCAAATATTATAATGCATTGTCATATTCGACAAGACAAGTTACAATCTAAGATATACTTTTACTAGATAGCGCAGACAACGCGTTGGTTTTGTTTTTCCACAACACGTTACGGACAACGTACGTAACCATAGTAACTACGATGCATGTCTTTGTGAATAACAAGCAAAAAAATATTTATAAGATACCACCACTCAATACCATTTAAGCTGCGCACGCGCATCTCAAACAAATATGACTTACTTTCACTCACAATAATTTCTATTAGGTACCTGTTTACCAAACACGCTTTTTACTTGGAGATTGTATTTAGTATATTGAATATTTAACTTGAGTATGTATGTATGTATGTATATATATATATATATATATATATATAAATATATATATATATATATGTGTGTGTGTATATGTATATAATCATAGTGTACTGGTTATGTAATCTCAATATTGAAATTTATTTTTAATAAGGGTTTTAGTACAATAGGTATGCTGCTTTAATAGGTGTTATTAAATAATTTGCATTTCACTCAACGTCGTTGTTTGCTTAAGCTTGTTAGACTTACTATGATTTGTGCAAACATTGACCAGATAAGCTAATGGCGTCGCGAACAAATAAATAGTAAGCAAATGTAGGTTAGGTTAGGTATAATATTTACATTATAAACAAATGTGGAATAATTCATACAATTCCACTATAGTTCAAAATAAAAAAAATGGAGTTTATAAAAAAAGATTCATGATTTATCTCGCATAGCAGGGTATTCATAGAGAAGATAGTGTCAAGACACTCCATTATAAATATATTTATAAATAAGATTTCACGTACAATCTCCTTTGTGTATTCTCCTTCAAACGTGACATTGGGTAAGCGACAATGCGTTTAACTGACACGTTCGAAATGCCATAAGTAACGAACCGAACCGAACAATATTGAATTTACAAAAGTTACGATTAGGTATTTTCAAGTCAACTTCACAGATTATTTACAATTAATTCAAAAATTATAGCATAAATAACAACTGCGCTATAGTAGGACGCTATTTACGTACCTAATATTTTTTGTTCAACTTCACGCGTTTATCCCACACAGCAGAATTCGAGACAATGCGTGTTTAGTGGCGGAACTCAACGCCGCACGTTCACTTACCAGAACGAGGAATTAAAAATAATGTAAACATAATCACTTCGGCGAACGGGAATCGAATCTACAACCGAACGCCAAACAGCCAAACGCCGTCCCACTGCGCCACGACCGACCTCATACCTAATATTCTTTTCTAAATAGAAATCAATTAACAAAATTTTATAGCGCAGTACCATAAAATATTCTCTACTATACGGACATGAAGGTCAAGGCTCAAAACGTTTGGAACGCACTAATCTTACTTGTAATTGTACTTGTATTTGATACTTGTCAACATTACGTATTCTGCTGATGTACCATTAAACTTCACATAATTACTACATACATAACAACTGTTGGCCAATCCAGTTGAAATAGACTAAGCGTTAATCACTGGGTGACTGACAGACAAAGGCAAAGTGGATTACTTATACATATTACACTTAAAATCCGAAGTGCTCCTTAAGGTGTATAGGGGAGTACAGGAAAGGATTCTCTTCCTATAGAAGAAATTTCTATAGGAAAGGATTATCGAACCATAACTCCAAGCTAGGAAGTTGTGGGCTAAATCTGCTTTATATATAAAGAGTCAGCAGCAGAACTATATTTCCTACCATTTTGTATAAAACGGTATTAATTATTTACTACTATATTATCTGTTATAGTTATCTATAACATTTCAATTTTACAAAAAAAGACAAGTCATGCCATTTAAGTAACCAGTTCAAACTCCCACTCGGGGGAGTGATTATATTTAAATTATTTTCACTTCCTCAATGATACACGCAATGTCTTAAATTCGATGGAACGACGGAGTGTATTGACACTAGGTACTTTCTGTCTACCCTGCTATGCGGAATAAAAGCGTGAAACTAACTGTTCAAAGTTTGCTTACTTGAACACCCAACTATCATCAATATCAAAATTTCTATTTCCACTGTGCTACAAAGATAATTGTTAGGTTTACTTAATAATAATTATAAGGTAGTTTTTTACTTTCAAACACGATCTACGAATATAATCACCGTATACTGCACACATATTATATGTTATTATTACTTTGGTAGGTGATGTTACTAAAACAACCTGTCAGTGGAGATTCGTTCGAATTTATAAACAAAACCAGTTATAATATTTATATAAAGATCAGATACAAAATGTTCATTTAATTATTCCTAATGTTGTTTAGCATTTGGCAGACTCACGCTATCCGCATATGAAACGACGTTCAGATTTTTTTTAGCGTATGCCGATACGTTAAAAAAAATCTGAACGTCGTTTCATTCATTTTATAATATAGACAATTTCGAATCAAATATTAAATTATACTTATTTGTAATCGATAACATACTTTTTTAATTTAATAATAATTTTTGATGTCAATGCGAAAACAATAACAAAATAAATACCCAATATAAATGTACAGTTATTCGTTTTTATTCATTAACAATGTTATTTATATATTTATGAGGTAAATTATTTTATCATCTCTTACAGAATAAGACACAGAATTGGCTTTTAAATAAATATATCAATCAATTATCGTTGTTTTTTAAGCTTTTCTCAAGCATAACAGGATAGTCAGAGAGCCCAATGTCAATACATGCCGTTCGTTCTCCGCTTTCCACCAGAAGTTTGAGATCTTGAGTGGCTGAATTCTAGGCTGCAAATTATCTTCTCAGAGCATAAAAATAATTCAAATATAATCAATAAGGCCGGTCGTGGCGCAGTGGGACAGCGTCTGACTGTAAACGAGAAAGGTTGTGGATTCGAATCCCACTGGGGACAGTGATTGTATTTAAATTATTTTCACTTCCTCGTTTTGGGAAACACAAAGCTCGGCGTTGAGTCCCACCACTCAACACGCAATGTCTCGAATTCGATTGAAAGTGAAGTACGGAGTGTCTTGACACTAGGTACTTTTGTCTATCCTGCTATGCGGGCTAAAGCGTAAATTTAAAAGCAAAAAAAACAACAAAATATACATATATATACAATCAAACCCGCGAGTGGGAATCAGATCGAATTCACAACCAATTGCATTTATATCAGGACACTGTTCTACTGCGCCACGATGACCTTCAATCAAGTTCGGTATATGATCAGTTACCCATAAATGAACACCTTTGATACCAGGTAATAAGTGAGTAGGTATAAAATAACGATGCACGAAATCAGAAAAAGCTTGTTTTGGTAGAGGTATCTACGCATTAATATGGAGGTCATACCCCCTCGTATCAACAAAGGCCGCGGTCGATGCAAGGCTAATGATATTAAATTGCAATCACGGTTGTACCTTTCAAAAAGAAATATAGCTTTTAGATTTCAAGTTTAGAACTTTTACAAGTATATATAATTTAATTAACTTTTAGTATTATTTAAACAAAATAAATAATTTACGTATTTAGTCGTAAACACTTAAAACTTTAAGTTACGTATTTCAACAAGATGAATAATTTAAAGTGTATTTTGAGTATAATAATTGCTTATAAATATTTCAATATTTCCGTCTATTTTGTTCTGGTCCTAACTTCACGGATATTAAATAATTGGGACATTTTGATAAAAGAATTTCAGATTAACATTTAATTATATGAAATATTTGCAGAAATTTTAGTGCTAGAATTAACATCAAAATAGAATAGAAAGCTTTCAAATAAAAAACAAATATTGCCAAGAAAGAAAATATAAAATACATATTAAAAAAAGACAATTATACAAAAGCGACACGAAGCGACACACAAAACCAATGACTTACAATTTTTACTTTTGCCTGAAACTTGCAAACAAAGTTTCCCGACCACTTCGCTCCCTGAAATAATAATGCTACATGAACACAACATAATAACTACGATAAAACATAGCTTAACAGAAAAAAGCATATTGCCTATTTAATAAAACAATATTAATGGTCAGGTATTATCGTCATCATCAGCCAAAAGATATCCACTGCTGGAGATGGTCTCTTCTCTAGAAACACGCCAGTTGGAACGGAATTCTGGACGCAGTTCTCAAAATCAAAAATCAAAGTCATAATATTCTTTATTCAAATAAATAGTCGGTATTGGTACTGGTACTTCTACTACCGGCTCGGAAGGCAATTCTGCTGAGAAGAGATAGCGTGAAACTCTATAGTTGCTCTGACGTTGCTCAGTTGCTCTCATCACAATAGTCAGTTAAAAATAAACATAAAAATATATTTAAAAAAACATAAATTTCATATAATCACTAATTAAATAGGAGCATAAGAAATCAAATATTTAGCAATATCCAATTAAAATACATTTAAAAAGCTATATATATATATATATATATATATATATATATATATATATATATATATATATATATATATATATAAACTTAATTCACATAATTCAATTAATAAGGCGAGCTTTATTTCAAAAAGCTATCCATCCACGTCGTTTGTTGCAAACCTTGGCTGAATGCGGTGCAGTTGTTGCCAGGACTCATTGAGAACTATTTACGATACAACAATTGATACTATACTGAGATAAGCCATTCTTATATCTATTGCGTAATACGCAGGGGCTGTATTTGCATAAATCAGCTACAAAATTGGTAGCCATTGTAAATTAATCATAGTCGGTTACAGACTCGCGCTATTTTTCAATGTATTTTGATGTTTAACTATTTATAAATAAAATTCATATTAGACTATCAAAAAAAACATTAAAACGCTGCCATCGAATAAAAAACTATGTAGTTTTTTAAAAGTCATATGGCAAGGTCGAAACGATCGTAAAGGTTTTGAACAGGCGTGTATGTATTTATTAAATTGACGGTAATTGGGTTTGATTCCGGAAACAGTACCCGGAGACGTCCAGCTTACGTGTCGTTCAATTGTTATACTGATGACCCAAAAAATAGTAAATTCCTTAAATTGTGATACATGTGCACTCAGAGACGCCAAAGATTATTTAACTAATCTAACTAAGTGAAAAATATAGTTCTTTGTTTCAAATGAGTTGATGGAGGCCGTCGTGACGCAGTGGTACAATTTGACTGTAAACGCGGTTGATTGTGGATTAGATTCCTATTCGGAGGAATGATAGCATTTAAAAATTCAGAGAAATCGAAGTAATTATTTCGATTTCTCCGTTCTAGTAAAACAAAGCGCAAAGTGTCAGTGACAACACGCAAAATCTAGATTTCGGACTAAAATCAACGGTGTGTAAAGCTGTAAAAACAATTATTTACCTACATTATAATGAAACCGCATACTTAGAGCCGTTGGAAGGAATTTCGATACACGTACTGATAGTGCAAATTCATACAAATTCACATTCCTAACTCGCAGCGCTTACTTTTAAAAAAAATGTTAAAGGCAAACAAAAAAACGAAGGTAAAAGTGTACGAAATTACTTTTTGTATTCAAAATATTGTATTTAAATATTGAACGACTACTTTATAAAGAAAATTATACATATTTTATTTTAGTCATAAATATGAAATTCAACAAAATATACATCAATAAAAAGTATTGACATATTGTTTTATTGTTTTTTCAACCTCACTTCTCAGTCTGTCAGTTGTTCAATATGGAAGCGGAACTTAACTCCGTGCTTTTGTCTTAGCACAATGAAAATGATTGAACACTCATCATTTGTAATAAGGATAGAACTCACAATCATATGTGATTATGAAGTAAGCGACAAAAAAACAATTCAAAATAATATGACCTTAAATAATTTATTTAAATGTATATAATATTTAAATACATTAAAATCAATTTTTATTTTATTATTTCGCGAGTATCGCAAATTACTTGTAATCAACAGAGTTCTATGACCTTAAACCTCATATTCATATGAGTGGACGCGCAACAGGTCACCTGTGGCTGTATAGCGTATTGCCGCCTTAGTAAACAACTTATATTATTAACGCACATTTATTACTTACTAGCTGTGCCTATTACTATATCCAAATGGAATTCAACATCTCCGGATCTTCGTTTTATAATTCTAAACTACCTACGTTACTCATTATTACATCAGCTTTCTGCGGGTGAAAGTTGCATCCAAATTGATCCAGTCGTTGCAGAGATTAGCCGGAACAAAAAGATACACATAAACATTGTTAACAAATGTTATTTATCATAGTAAGTTTACTCATAGTTATACCCTGTATACATACATATATTTATGTAGTAAAAATCAGATATTTTAATATTACAAAGAAAACATAAAATGCATTTCGAGTGTCCGATTTGGATGACAATACAATATTATTAATCTACAGATTTTTATCCTTGTCAGAATTACCAGGATAACGAGAAAACAATTTTGCTTTTTTTTAATTTAACTTTTTTTACCTAATTGGTTTATGACGCGGAGGCGAAGGTTGCGTGTCTCGCCGTAGTTAGTAATCCATTCAAATCAAATGGGTTTTTAAAATTATTTTGCTAAGGTTAGGCAAAATGCAGTGTTAGGATTGTAAGGTTACACAGGCAAGAGATGTCTTAATAAGATATAGTAGATTCTAAATAATTATTAATGTAAATTTCCATATAAGTTGTTAACTTTCAATATAGTAATGATGTCATGAAGTATAATATATTTTATCCCCCATAGCAGGGTCGACAGGAAGTACCTAGTATCTAGACGTTCCGCACTCCGCTTTCTGGAGAATTCGATACATTGCGAATTAAGTGACGGAACCCAACGTCACGTTTTATCTTATCAGAACGAGGAAATGAAAATAATTTAAGTATAATCATTCCCCGAATGTAAATCAAACCGATTGCGTTGACAGTCATGCACTAAAATATTATTTAAAATATTATATTACTGTACAAGCAATTCTTACTCCATCAGTGTAAAACACCACGTCTTACCGATAGATAGACGAGTCGCAATGGGTGTCAATTTGATTCCCATTTGGAGACAAATGTTTATTTTGAAATTATAGTCATTTTTCTAGGCTAGTAAAAATAATTAACACGCAATATGAATTTTATATTACCTTGTAGAATATAAATTTTTTTAGCTTTAAATTTTGCAGAAATATGAAAAACAGAATACAATGTCACGATCAATTGTTATTTAATACGACTTTCTTATTCTTCTTTTTAAACATTTAATCAACGTTAAATATACTTACATTTAATAAGATCAATTAATGTCAATAAAACACTAACTGTCCTATGTAAGTGCGGCCAACTACACTTCTTACAGTTTAATATTTTTATTTGACGATAACGCCTACAGTAATGTTAGTCTGCTACGCCATCTGTCAACATCTATCCACTTGTCTCTCAGGCAGTATTCATAGTCAGGTTATTGACATGCACACCTAATATTTGGGCAAACGCCAGTTACGTATGAACGTAATGTATAATTCCAACATTGCAAACGTATCTAGATTGTCTATGAATAGTTTTCAGCCTCATCAGATGATATGACGGAGTGAGCGGATGCAAGGGCGTTATTTTGATTTAGATGTGATCTAATATAAATAGGTAAGATAAAAGTAAATATACATATTCTAGCAGTTATCTATGTTTTTTAGTATAGCGTGTTGAGTTAACCAAGCGTATATCATCGAAACCCATTTTAACGCTTAATGTGGGCTTGATGTGGTCAAACGCAGGCAGGCAGGTATGACATAACAGAAAATCCTTCTTCACGCTCACGTCTTTACGCTTTTTATCCCGTATAAACAGAAAGCGGGGTAGGCACTCCCTCCTTTGCTTTCCACTGAACTCGAGACATTGCATGTTTTACTGTCGGAACTCAACGCCGCACTTTGTCTTATCAGACCGAGAAAGTGAAAATCATTTAAACATAATCACTCCTCCGAATGGGAATCGAACCCACAACAGATCGCGTTTACAGTCAGACGCTGCCGCACTACACCACGACTGGTCTCAATTTTTATAATACAAGTATTAAAGTGATAGGTAATCATTCCTCTCATTGGAAATCGATTCCAGGATATTTAAACTTCAACGTACATAAAATTACATTTATAATAATTATTATCAATAAGTAAAAAAAAAGTTATTAAGTGAGTAATCACTTTTATAGCTAGAATGACGTCATTTTCATTATTATTTATAAAAATAACAATATTAAGCAAATGACGTCATGAATTTCAACGTCATACTAATTACAAATCGACATCCGTGTCACGAGAGGTCGTTAGTATATCTTACATGTAATCCCAAGTAATACTTTTAATACATTAGTTTTTAGCTTTACGCTTTTTCCCTTGCGGGGTAGTAAGTCAGGGTCCCTACATGCCCCTTTCTCCCCGTCTACAGTCATCAACATCTTTATACATGCCATTTGAGGGTTCTTATATTTTTTACGTAACCTTCCACCTGTATCATTGATACTGTGTTTTCGAAGGTCAATCGAGGTCTCGTTAAATCGTGGAAATTGTTATATCGAGGATCATTAGGGTTACTGTGTACCGATATAGAGAAGAAGTGAAGAAAGTAAATATTTTTAGTAATATTGTATATAATATTTAAATAATGCATAAAAAACACATATTAAAATAATAAAAATAATACCCACACTACTATGCGTTTCACGAACTTATAAATGACATACACTTCACTAAGCCTACGTGTAATCGTCTATAAGACCTTTAGTTAGTTTCTACTATGGAAATTAACTTCAAAACTTTCTAAAATAATTTATTTTTACTTTACAAGATATATGAAATTTTTCGCGGCATGCAAAGTGGATTCGTTATCACTTTATATAGAACAGTTAACGGGATCGATTTATTAGAGCCAGTTGTTAGCATAGAATGTTTGTTTTACTGTTTTTCTAAATCTCCAGTCATGTCCCATACATTACGGTGTAAGCAAATGTATCAAATATATTGAGTATTTTATCGCGTGCTTGATGACGGAATTCAACGCCGTTATTCTTAATATACATGGAAAACGATAATGTTCAAAATTTATTCTCCTGTCTTCGGTTTGGTAAGACCAAGCACAGCGTTGAGTTCGTTTTACACGCAGTATCTCAATTTCGGGTCGAAATCAGTAACAAAGTGTCTTGACACTATCTTCTTCGCTTTTAAACCTTTCTGGGATGTTCTTTTTATATACTGTATTTTTATATACTCTTCATTCCATTTTATATAGGATAAATTATACAAACATATGTAATCCTCCATTTTGGACTAACAAAACTGTACTGATTTATTTATGATAACATTGTAATCAGAACTGTAGGTTTATTCCAAATACGAAATAAAAGGCGGCGTTTAGGCGAAAGTAGGTCAAATTTCCACCACGAAAACACTATAAATTAAATAAATAAAAAATTGCAAATGCTTAATATATTTATATTATATTTTATCAGATACAACATTCTACGATTGCAAACGACGTGGAAAACTAGGTAGCTAACATTTACATATATATAGATACATTCATAAAATATCTCAAGTAGTTTGAAGCTGGACGTTAGCCAAGGAGTTTTTATCAATATTCATTTGCAATTTAACCCGATTCAATATTCATGTGATTCGATAATGTACTATTATAATATTTTAGTTGGTTTATTTTTAAATTAACTCATCCTGTATTTTGTTTATCGTCTCGTACACTTAGACCACAGACTTAAGTTGTTATACAGCACCATTTGGTTTAACTATAAAATAATTCACAATAATCTCATGTATCAAAATATTATTTATTCAAATAGACTATTAGAAGCACTTTCGAATCGTCAATTAACGTAAAGTGTCAGTATTGTCAGTACTAGAAGAAGCTGTCATTAGCTCGGAAGGCAGTTCTGCTGAGGAAATGGCTAGGAACTCAACAATTGCTCTTTTCGAATGAATTTTACAATGGGTTTACAACTTAATATTAATACGTATAGGTAAAAACTTAGCTATTCTTTTCAGGAAAAATATGTAGATGGCTGCTCCATTAATATGAAATTAGAAAAAAAAACAATTTATAGAACTAAATTAATTACAACCGAGTACAGGTTGAGGCCATTGTGATACAGTGAAACAGGGATTGAATGTAAACGCGAATTAAAATACTTAATCCAAAAATACTTAATCCCAAATGGGGTAGCTGTAGGTAGGGTGGAAACTAAATAACTTGTATTTACTATTTTAAAGTGTTATTCTACACTTAGGATTAGAAAATATTTTTGAAAAAGCAAAGTTGTAACAAACGAATAAGAATTTCGACGCAGCTGGTAGTAGAACGCATTGCTTAGCGGTCAGAGCGCTTGGACGGTATCCAAGAGGCGCGGGTTGGAATCCCGCTGCGTTCAAAATTTTTATATGTTTTTTTCAAAAATAACTAAAACCTATTCCAACTTTATATTCTTCTAACAAAAAAAATATTACGTACATAGTGCTAGAAAAGACGTACCAAGTTTAAACCACATATTAATTACTAGTAGATACTCAATGTCAATCCACGCAGGTTTTGTTTTTGTGCCACCTAAACCTGTAATTGAAGGTCTACAACAGAAAAAAAACCTTTCAATACATCAATATGTTATACAACCGCTAAGGAGTACATGTATTACATAAATATTACATACAAAGCGGAACTAATGATAAACATATAACTTATCAGTACTTACTGTCTATCTACTGACGTATGTAAAAAAAAGAATTAACACGTCATATTATCTTTGTTTAGAATCTAAGCTTTGTTAAGGTAGAAAACCTAGAGAAAACGATCAGAGATAACTATAAAGAAAAAAAATCTTTGAATACTTAAATTTTTGTATAGATAAAAGATACGCAGACATGCGTCTTCAAAGCCACTTAGAACACGTGAAGTACGACTGAGTGTACGAGAAACTAGAGGAGGCTTTAAGCATTCTCCTGACACTACCATACTTGTGTATGAACAAAGAACATCTGTGTACACCACATTTACAATGAGCTAATCACGGTTAACGTTTATTAACAGAGAAGTTAAAAAATATCTTCCTAATATGAAAACGCCGTTGTGGTCGACTATAGAATTTTTTGAACGCACAATGGTTGGCAGTTCGATTCCCACTACAAACTTAAAATTATTTTAATATAATCGCTCGTAGATAATAAGCAATTATTAGTATGCATTTTTTAGAAAGTTCACTGAACAAGTTTTTTTTATTAGCGGAGAATGTCATTCAGGTTTGGAAAAGATAAGAAGTGTAGCAAGATTTAAAAAGGAGGCCACAGAATAAAACATTAGTCATCCATGCTTATAGTACTTTACGATAAAATATTGATCAATATATAATTTGACTAAATTATTTCAAGTACTTTTTATTTATTTCTTTTGAAAAAAAAAACATAGTAAGATACTTTAAATGAAACCATTTTAAGCAGATAAATATATTATTATATTTTGGTATTTTGTACATACGTATGTACCACCTGTAACCTCAAACTACTGTAAGTCAAAACATCGCATTATCCAAAATATATTTTCGAATATCAAAACATACGCCATACTCGTAAATCTAGTTAGAATAATTCCAATTAAAATCACACTGCAGGAGATCATTCACCTAGAACAAGTACAACTTACACGTATATAAAATTCATCAGAGCGTTTTGCATTGCTAAGAAGATAAAACCTTTGCGATCATCAATATTACATGTGGCGCGGAGTGGCGTCGCCTTGCGGACACATGACCGATGAGAAACAGGCGTTACCAGTTTCCTAGCCAACTTAGCGTTTCTCGGTATCTTTATTGATATTATATACAAGATTTACTTATTATTTAACGCAACGCAAATATGTATGAATTTAGTAATTAAAAAATATAAAAGAATTTTTAGAAAGTTTAACTGAATATTTTTAATATAATGCTACGTGAATATTTGTAACAATTATATAATGCGTAGCAAAATGGAATTGACGTCATCTTAACACAAATTCAACTTTAACAAGGAACACGCATAAACTGATTATTTTGTTGTTCTTAAATATGTAAACGTCGGGGAAATATTTGTAGAGATTCGTACACATGGACAATTAAAGCAATGTACCTCGGTTATCTTACTGTTAAAAAAATACCTACATACATAGAAGATCGAAAAACGTGAAGCTAGTAAAGGTGTGTTCGGTTTATTTAAATCAACATTAGGTACTTCATGTAATGTCTTTAAATGGATAAGAAATAGTGTGACGTAATAAGGTCTCTTAAAAAGGTTTCGCAACTGTGTATAATGTTAGAAATGTATAGAGATAAGAAAAAGAACTATATAATGTATAAACAAACAGACAAAAAACAAATTAAGATAACCAAGTATATGCATTAACGAATGCCACAAACATGGCCGCGTGAAAAACACCAACATAATTGATATAAATGCACACGAGCCTTTTACTAAGATTGTATATGATGTTTGACTTAACTTTTTTATATGGCAGAACAAATGCCTGGAGTTGTGCGTTTTTTTCCATCTATAAAAACATTATTAATAGACGAAAAAAGAAAAGACAAACTTTGAATTTAATTCTTTCAAATCCATCCGATTCGTGAACAAAATTTGACGCGTAAAATAATAAATTTGGATGTTTACTATTTTTAAAGTGTTATTCCACACTTAGGATTAGAAATCATTTTTGAAAAAACGTATAAAAATTTGAACGGCATTTGCATGGCTTAGCGGTCAGAGCGCTTGGACGGTATCCAAGAGGCGCGGGTTCGAATCCCGCTGCGTTCAAATTTTTATACGTTTTTTCAAAAATGAATAAATTTGGAGTTAACTATAATCGTATATAACTACATCTTGCGAGATATAGAAATCTATTTAAAAACATAAGATACGATAACACACACAGATAAAACACAAATTAACAACATTAATATATTAGTTTATCTGTACAGATAATCTAGTGACCATTGTTATTTTTATTAGAGTGTAATAACGCTAAAACATTATAAAATCGTCATGATATTGTGTAGAAAGATCCATCGCAATCACAGGCACGTTTCTTTTACAAATTAAAAAAAAAAAAACAACACACTTCAAGGTCAAATCAAAGTCAAGTATTTCATTCAAAATAAGAAGAAAACACGCCGTTATCTACTTTGTGTTCGAATTCGAGACATTACACGCTGTGTGGATAAACAGCGGGGTTATGAAGAGAGACATCCAACATTACAAGTTTGAAAATATAAAACTTATCATTTATAATTTTAAAAGGTGATTTAAACCATTTAAACTATAAAATATTGCTACAATAGTGTTTTTACTATTAGAATTAGATTTTAGTATTTTATCAAAATTAATAAAATAAATATAACTATTTCTTTAAATAAAATATTTTTTTTTATAAGGGTTATCATCAAATTGGAATGGAATGAATGAATTGGAATGTATCAGTCATCGTTCATACATTCATTATATATAAAATAAATACATTATATATAATAATAATATAAAATAAATGAAATATTACAATTGATTCGCTCATTCCGCTACTGGCTAAGTAAAGAGATATGTCCAGATAAAACACAGATAACGTCAAAATTGAATCGCAATACAAACAAATGTCATAAATATTTAACACATGCTCGCAATACCTTACTTTAGGAGAGCTGAAGGTGATTTTAGAGACAAAAAAGCAGTTTCATGTTTTATCCCGCATAGCGGAGTAGTTAGTAAACACTGATTTCACGACATTGCGAGTGCAGTGGCGTAACTCAACTCCGCATTTTGTCTTATCAAATTAAATGTTTTGAGGTGGTTGTCATATTTATTGAATTTTCGTATAATGAAAACAACGCAGCCAACGGATTGTTTTGACATTTGACACAAGTTGCTAAAAATATTCTAAATTTTACCATATTTACTTGATTTTCAATCTTTGTAAGTTTTATTATACACATTAAACACGTTCAAAGTGTGTTTCTAGTATAATTAAAATTTAATTGATATTAAATTAGATACGTCGTTTCGTGAACGTACATATTGATTTATGATAACAAAAAATATACATTACATAAAAAATAAAATTATGTTTATCCCATATACATACAATAAGGTCGGTCGTGGCGCAAGAACAGAGTCTGGCTGTAAACGCGATCGGTTGTGGGTTTGATCGCCACTCGGAGGAGTGATTATATTTAAATTATTTTCACTTCCTCGCTCTGGTAAAAGAAATAGTGCGGCGTTGAGTGCCACCACTCAATACGTGATGTCTCAAATTTGATGGAAAGCAAAGTATGGAGTGTCTTGACACCAGGTACTTTCTGTCTACCCTGCTATTTGGGATAAAAGCGTGAAGCTAAAAAAAAGAATACACAATCAAATTTCCAGATGTTTAAAACATTAATAGTTTTTAGTTTAAATGGCAAGAATGACTCGTCTAATAATAACATGGTATATTCCGTGTTCGCCTTTTGACCTATAAGTTAATCAAAGTCATAGCAGCATTAGACACGATATATTTAAACGTGAACATATAAAATAGTAATTTATTTCCTTAGAATATTATATTTAGCTGTTTTTATGAACATAATTTCATTATACATATTTTTTTATATATATTTATAAAATACTACATATAAGTATTCAAAACGTAAGGTTTTGAATAAAAATAATAAGATATTTATCCTAGATATTAAAACCTTTATAAATAACCTTTGTCTCAATATGATATGTAAGCAGTATGCAAAGTTATGTTGAGCTGAACTGATTCAGTAGTTTTTGCGTGAAAGACTAGCAAATACCCTGGATGGGTTTAGCTCTCAAAATTTTAGCATTTCTATATATATATTAGTAAGATTATAATGAAGTTTCTATAAAATATTTGTTTTTAATTAAGTTTATTAATCTTTAATAGCTTCCAATTATATTATTTAATCTAAAATAGCCTGCAAATTTTAATATATTATTTACAAATTAAATAAAACTTATCTTGAGTTCCAAACCGACTCAAAATAACACAAAGGTCTAGTTATCAATCTCCCTCGTACAACGGCATTTAAGAAGAAAAACATCACTTCAGGATTTTTTTACCTAATAGTAACTGTAGGAAATCTTTAACGTAGCCCGATAAGAAAATAGAGTTTAATCGGTTAGAAAGCAGAGACAATTTTCAAATAAATAAGAAATTTCAAAGATAAGGCGTATTGCATTTAAATTTTTGTACAGCTTCACGCTTTATCATACGTAACAGAGTGGCACGAGATAACCTAGTGTCGAGACACTCCGCTGTCTGCTTCTCACCCGAAATCCAGACATTGCATGTTGATCACAGAAATGGAAATAAATTTTAAATATATTTAAACACTCGGATATTTGTAGGTTTTCGTAAAATTATTTTTCTTATTCATAGCTAGTTTAAGTAACAAGTTAAAAACTATTGAAATAATTACTTACATATTGTACTGAAAAGGGAAATTTGAATTTAGGTATATATTAAACATATTACATTAAAATAATTTGAGATAAAATAATTTTAGCACGTACTTTGACCTCTATTATCTGATTTAGTTTTATTTAAACGCGTTATTATTACTCCTTTATTATATTTCCGATTAAAACATTCTCTTTACAAACACAGCTAAATTATATAAATAAAAAAAAACATTGCGTTTTTTTTTCAATTAAATTAGTTCAGCCGGCATTAGCATATAATCTAATAATACATGACAATACAAATATATAAAACAATATTATATATTGACACTGATAACGCGACACACACGACACCTGGTTCGTATTTCGTTTTAAATATCAAACTGGGCTTTGAGGTCATCTGCGTACCGGCGTGGTATTCGTGTATTACGCCACTTAATAGCGAACGTATATTTGATTATTGAATTTAATAATACCTCATTTGATTGCCTTTCACACTTGAAAGCTTGCCATGTACAATATTAATATATTTTCACTCACAGCAGGGTAAATAAGATGTCAAGATACTCTTATATAATGAGTTTAATGCGTTGAGTGGTGAAACTCAATGCCGCGCTTTTATAGCGCTTCGATAGTTGTGGGTTCGATTCCCCATCGGTTATGATAATAATTAATACTTATAATAATTTCTCCGCTCTAGTAAGACTAAGTTCGCTAGTTAACCGGCAATATCTCGATTTCGAGCTTAAAGCAGTCAATAGAGTGTCTTGAAAATAAGTTGTTTTTGAATACCCTGCTATATGGGATAAAGCTTGGAGTCGCAAATTAACTATTTACTTTGATTACTTACATGTTAAAAACTCTTAAACATAAGGTTCAAAGAAAGAATTAAAAGAAAATTAAAATATATATTAAAATAAACCATGTATAAAACATCGCATAACGGAAGCGTTTCGTAATCAATTCTTTACCTATCAAAAGAAGACGAGAATTAAAAAAAAACAGCGCACCATATGCTTTTATTGTAAACTGACTATTACGCGTGCAAACCACACAAACACAAACCGACGCAAGTATTTCCTAATTTGTTATGCGTGATTGCTCCACAGAATATTATGACTACTCAATTGTACAGTATACGTAACTTAGAAGAATGCATCTGTTACATGAATATTATTAGAGTTTTGTTAAAATTATAAAAGTAAACATAAAAAAAAATTGGTAAAATTGATCAAGAAGTCCTTATATGATCATGACAACGATCATGATGACGTACATAGTAATTCTTGAGACCAGATTAAAATATGAGTAAAAGTACTAAGCAATTTATTTATATGCTTTATAGAAATAAAAAAATCTATTTGTGTTTTGAAAACTTAGCACTACTCATTAATAAGAAACAAGGTTGAAATTTATTCACATATCAGTGACAATGAAGATGAACTAAACATTTAAAATATTGAATTCACCAACAAAATATGATTTTAAATGAAACTATTTTAAATATATTAATTGCACATGTTTTGGTATTCAAAAATACACTTTTGGGAACACAATGTTTCAAATACTTTACAGTAGTCCGTGATCACAGGTAGTCTACCATTATTTTCGAATACCAAAATATATATGATAAGTCAGTTTAAAATAGTTTCATTAAAAATATGTAAAAATCACGAGAATAAAAGATTTTATCAAAGAAAATACAATCTTTATAAAGATATTCTATGATTGAAACATCTTTATATTCAGTTTCTTTGTATTAAATAATGGCATTATGTAAATGTTGCATACAAAGAAATTCTTTCTATTTTATATACAAAATACATATTTCAATGCAAACAATTTATTATATACATATATAATATAGAACAAGAAAGGCTAGTCTTTTTTAAAATTATATCAATATTTTTAGTCTTTTGATTTTATAAATATTGATGAATAAAGACATTTAGCACTTAGGTTTTTAAAAATATAGGTTTATTTTTTTATTATTGCTAAGATTTATTTGAGTTATTTAGAATTGTTTATTATATTTATTTATGTTATGTATTGATCTTTGAGTTACATCATATTTACTATCTCTATGGGTTAAGTTAAAGATAGAATACTTATACATCTGATTATTTTAAATATATATATTTTCATATTATCATTTTTTTATTTGCTTGTATATTTCACATTATGCAACATAAGTATAAGTCTTTTTATTAAGTTATTCAGTAAATGCTAATATATAAGGCATAAATGCAAAAAAAGTAATTGAATATTCAGTGCAGTAATGATGAAACAAAATGAAATTCATATATGACTTGAGCAAATAATTAATTTTATTTGTTGTCCATATTTAAAAATACTAAACTCTACAAAAAGAATAATTTGTTACTAAGATTATCTTCTTGTATTAAATAATTTTAATTTCTAGTGTTATTAAAATTATATATATATATATATATATATATATATATATATATATATATATATATATATATATGTGTGTATAATTGTTGAAAATTAATGCCTTGTAGTCAAGTAGTGCTAAATAAATAATTAAATTCTAGCACATGTATTACATTGAATGTGCAATAAATCTTTTATAATGACTTAACAATAACAAAGGCTTTGTTTGTCCTTGTAAAAGATATATCAAACTCAATATGTCAAAGAATTTTATCAAAAAATTCAAAAATTGAACACAACAAGGTTAATTTGTGATTGCAGTGTTATAAAAAGAGATCAAATGATAAGTTTATTATATATATATAGTTTTATAAATATTATGCGCGGTAAAAACCAAGTGAACACTTTTTTTTCATACACATTTTCTTATATTAGAACAAAAACAAAGTTACCTGAGACAAGAGTCCTGTCCGATCCCCCCGTCATTTTCACAGCTTTGCCACCAAATTATCACTTAAAGCGTGTGGCGGTTAGCACACTCTGTTCTTCGAGGGCCAGCACCACAAATCCAGGCAGCAATTATAAAAAGAACCCATTTTCAATGTCACAAGTTACACGAGGGTAACTCACGAGCGACGCAACCGTCG
Organism: Dryadula phaetusa; assembly: GCA_032432895.1. Lineage (NCBI taxonomy): Eukaryota > Metazoa > Arthropoda > Insecta > Lepidoptera > Nymphalidae > Dryadula > Dryadula phaetusa. The sequence continues at coordinate 5,536,254 of JAOYRS010000059.1, read as the reverse complement.
TTCGCGCCACGCACTAACAACGCACCAAATCTTAACAATAATATTTTAACAATTATTACCTTCTCCTTCATGGAAATTAGATTCCCGATGTTTATGTTCCTCGATATCAGCCATGACCAATTTATTTATTTCGAGATCTGACTTGACTGAACATAGCGACATGCAATTTTTCCAACACGACTCAAGTTGACAACATAACGTATAAAAACGTGTCACTGTCAAAGTTAATAATCTTTTAGCAAAATATCTTCACATTATTTTACAAATCTTATTTTATATATAATTAAAGGTTTAGTAAGTCAAAGACTTTTGTAATTTCGTATTTATGTTTATTGATTTTATATATTTTTCTATGATTTGTAGTTGGACAACTATTCGAAATATATTTTTATCTGTCATGATTCATTTTAAGATTTCGTAAATTCGTAAATCGAGTAAGGTGTCATATTTCGACCAAAATATATTATTATTGGAAAGAACTTTAATATAATCAATTAAAACCTATTCAAAGTCAATAAAAATCTACTTGAAATGCAGGTATTTATTTAAAGCTATTTTTTCACGTTAATACTAGCAGAAAATTAATGTTAATATCAATTTATTAATGAATTTTATTAATTTTGTTTCAGAACCCAAATGAAGATACCGAATGGAATGATGTGTTGCGGTCGAAGGGGATTCTACCCCCTAAAGAGAAAGAAGTGTCAGAAGAAGAAATTGTCAATATGATAGAACAAACCATACAACAAAAGCAAGCTGAAAGTATGAAAAGTTTGGTTATGAACACCTGTTGCATTTTCCTTTCATTTTCTTTTGTCCCGTTATTTTTCTAACACGTATTCACATTTTTAGAGGATCAAAAGCTATCAGAATTAGATTTAGATGGTCTAGATGAATTGGAGGATTCAGAGGATGAGGAAGTTCTGGAGGAATATAGAAGGAAAAGAATAGCCGAATTAAAAAAGCTTGCCGAGAAGCCTAGATTTGGAGATGTCAGAGAAGTGTCGGGTCAGGATTATGTACAGGAAGTAAACAAAGCTGGTGAAGGCATTTGGGTGGTCATACATTTATATAAACAGGGGTATGTATGTAGTATTTTTATGGTTATTACCTAGACAAACAAACATTTATATTAAAAGATTTATTTTGAAAATTTAATTAGTAAAATATGTACACATTTGGGTTTATTTTTACTAATTATCTTGTTACCCAGTCTAGTTCTTATGTCCATGATGTGGCACCTTAAATGCATTCCACTGTAAAAATTATATACTTGAATTTAAGTATAAGAAGTAATGGTGTTTATGATAAAATAAATTTCTCACATTGGAAAGGAAATGTAAACATTTCTTAGGAACCTAATATATTAACTGTTTCCAACAGGCACAGGTTTGAATCTTCTAATGTACAAATATTTAATACAATAATAAAATATTTAATTTACAGAATCCAGCAGTGTGCTCTCATTAATCAACACATTCGTCAATTGGCAACAAAGTTTCCCTACACAAAATTCATAAAAGCAATTGCACAAACTTGCATACCCAATTTCCCAGAGAGAAATTTGCCGAGTCTGTTTGTCTACTTTGAGGGTGACATGAAGAAGCAATTTGTGGGTCCACATGAGTTACGAGGCACTGCCCTTACTTGTGATGGTAATTTATATTTTTAGTAACCATGGACAAACATCTTTAATATATTTATTTATATTCAATTTGAATTAATATTTATGTATATAGAATATTAAAATGTTAGGTGTAAGAATTTTGTACATAAACAAAAACATACTAAAAATATGCTCAAATTTTGTACATAAAAAAATAAGCTTACCTATTTTATATATATATAAACTAATTTTTGAAAATATTTTTTTCTAGAACTGGAATTCATTTTGGGACAAGTAGGTGCGGTGGATACTAAGATAACAGAAGATCCAAAGCCAAAAATTAAAGATAAGCTGTTCACAGACCTTGGCAATAACGACTGGTGATAAAGCAACAAGTCATAAATTGTGCATTTAAATATATTAGACTCTGTGCAAGTGAGCTTATGGAGTGCGGGTTCATATTCATTTCATAACAATTCATTATTTATTTTCTTTCTGCTGTTGTGACTCAAAAGTGTACTTATATTTACACAATGTATTATGTATAGAGATTATATAACTTATATTAAAATTATGTTGAAAATTTAATTTAATCTTATTTTTAATATATAAATAATACTCTATAATATTTGACATTTAAAAAAACATGTAAAAGTTTGAAGAAAGAAACATGTAACAGTTGGAAGCCTTCAAAAGGTGCAGATTTGAATCCTGTTTTCATATTGCACTATACATTTATATTGCCTTATAAATGTAAAGTGACAAAAATGTTTTTTTTTATGATGACATATTTTATTTTGACATGCTTTTTTATTATGCAAATAATAAAAAAAATCAATAATCTTACGATTTGGGATTAATTGCAGATTTGCTCAGAGAGAAAAAATTCTAACATAAAATACTGGCATATAGATATTCTTAGTAAAAATTAATGTCCAGTGATTTAATGAAACATGGGTGAGGGTCATATAACTTAGGATATTTCCAAGTGGTCTCGGACAAGGGGAAAAATTAGGTCATTAAATCCTGCTTTACACAATAATAACAAATAAAAAATAATTACAAAAAAAAACAATATTATAGAATCTATATAATAAAAGAGAATTTACATAACAATATGTTCCTTAATAACTACTTCAAACATTTCAACAGCCTCTATTCAAGTTAATAGTGGCGACACACTTGGATATACACTGTTCAACAGGGACACGAGAGCGAAGGCCTAGGTCGAAAACTTTTGTTAGAATCCGAGCGGCATGTTCTTGTATGCCCACAATTAGTTCTGGAAGTTTGTCGATTGCAGATTGCGCTATTTCTGGCTGATTTGAGTCGAGACATTCGAGTATGGCTTGGAGACCTGTAAAGTATATTAGAAATGAGTTTTAAATTAAGCAACTAAAAAAAATATTTTTTTTAAATTAATTTAGTTTTGGGTAAAAAGTCTAAATACACAAGTGAAATAGACAGACAGATGTGAAACATCGAAATTGTTTTGTATAAGTTATATAAATATATAGAAGAATAGATTATAACAGAAATCAGATATGGCATAATGTTAAAAGCACTACAAGTTTGTTCCATAAAATAATGACTGTTTATATATATAAATGACAAAATTCAAAATCAAAAATATATAAACTTGAAATTGTGACAATTCCTTTATATTCATCAGTGACTTTGGTAATATTTCATGATATAGCATGTTTGGGTTGTATGGACTTGACAACAATCAGGTTTATACGTTTCACATCAAAAATAATAATAATACTGAGATTGAAATAACAGGTAATATTGCACACAACCGCTCATCCTGGGATCTTCCCATTGGATAAAAGTACGGTCGAGCACGTTCAAAACATTTTAAAATGATGATATGACCTATCAAGTAAAATTTTAGCAAAAACCGACTTATTTTTTTTAACATTGCACAAGGTTACTTAGTTATTTTACATCTGAATGTAAAACAACTAAGTAACCTTGTCTTATATAAATATTTTGTAAATTTCAAAATCGTAAATCTAAACATTTTTTATTCAAAGAAGCTAAAGCAAGCACTTTCAAATCATCAATTAATATAAGTAAATGGGTTTTAATGCATATGAATTTAAATAAATTATTTATTTGTAATACACAATAAACACCATAATTTTGGTTAGTTTTAACTAACAAAAACTCAAAAAGATTACTAAGTTGATGAAGGGACCATAACATACCAGGATGAGTATCAGGCGCAGCGGGCAGCAGCTTAGCCAGCAGCGACAGGGCGGAGGCCCGCAGCTGAGGGTGCGGCGAGGCGGCGAGGGGCGCCGCCGCGCGCCCCAGGGCGCCCGCCGCCGCCGGCCCGCCCCACGCGCCGCCGCGTCGCACGCCCCATGCCTCTATCTCCTGGTGGGGTTTTGTACGTTATTATATGTATGTAATAAAAAATAAACGATAAACCCCGTTAATACGACTCCGTAGGAACACAGTGGATATCGCATGTTAAACGTGAAAATGAAAATTTCAATATTTTATATTAAGATTGTTAGAAGAGTTATATTTTAAATATTGTAATTTTACCAGTTTACTTGAAATGTAATATATTTTGGTTTATAAAAATAAAATTATATTTTATTATTTATTACGACGTCAACTTCACTTTGCTTAGTTGAAGTCAAGTTGAATAAGTAACTGGCCGTAAATACACTTAATATTTACAGGTAGTCAAATTATTTGCTGATATTTGCTGATACTGAGTAAAGGTGTATTAAACGGGAGAACATGTTAACTATGAACCCATTGGAGTTACGTAAAAACGCGTAATAACCGAGAAAAGAAAGGTGAATAATAATGTGTTTGTACAATAAAGGAGATTTACTGTACATTGATTTATTTTAAAATTTTTAAGTATTGCATTTATACCTTGAAAAAAATAAGTTTATATTTATAAAATACTCTTTAACTGTAAGTTATTTTTAAACAAAATATTAAAATATTATTTAAGAAACAAAAAAAGATGACTTTTATATTCATTAATGGGCTAAAAACGTATTATGATGTGATCACTACCATCCATACTGTAAAATAAAACAAAATTACAAATAAATTATTGAAATTTTACCAAATTTAAAAAAAGTGCATTATTTTTTTATTTTAATTTTCATAACAATGAAAACAAACACAATACACACTTGTATTAGCCAATGTAACTCTTCAGGGGGTACAGATCTCTTTTGGAGCGCTAACAACGCGTGCGGGGGCGGCGATGACGACGCTGGAGGCGCTTCGCCCCCTGCCGCGCTCGCTAGAGCTGCGTGCGACCTGTGAAATTATAATGAAATATACTTTAATATATTCAAATTATTAAAAAAAATACCAAAATAACTCCATCATAGCTCAGTGGGTGTGATACTGTGTGGATATTTGTTACTATTACAGTTTACGTTCACAAATAAATATATTTTCTTATTTTTTAAAGTGATACATACTTACTATTAATTATTAAACATATTATTTATTATTAATTTATTTTGCTTATTTCTAATCTATACAAATAAATAGAATTGGAGTGTCTGTTTGTAATATTAAATTAATCGCTTTTATGTAAATTAATATGTATGTATACACGGTAGATATACCAAAATAACATTTTTTACAATTTTTGTCTACCTGTTTGTCTGTTCCAGATAATCTCTAGAACGGCGGGATCGATTTTGACGGGCTTTTTATGGCAGATAGTTGATGTAATAAGAAATAACTTAGGGCAATTTTATTTTAGAATTATAAAATAAACCTAATAATAAAATGTTAAATTCCACGTGAACGAGCTCGTGAACACATTTTGTAGTAAATAAAACTGATCATCCTTATACAATAAAACATTCGAGTATACTAACGCAATAGTATCTCTGTGCATGTGCAGCAGCGCGGCGGCGCGCTGCGGGCGCGCGGCCCGGTACCGCCGGAGAAGCGCCGCCACGCGGTGCGACAGGGCTCCGCCCCCACCACTGCCGACACCCTGCTTCACCATGTTGAGGAAACATTCCAGGATGCCGTGGATTTCGTCACTGAAAATTATGTAACATATAAAATATTAGAAATTTTGACGCAATATTGTATGCTCAATTTTACGAATTTGGTATATGTAATCAAATCATTATTAAAAGAAATCCCAAGAAGTGATCGTAATATATCATAAAAATGTCAAAAATCAACAAGTAAACATTAATTGAACGCATGGCTTAGTGGTCAGAGCGCTTGGACGGTGTCCAAGAGGCGCGGGTTCGAATCCAGGGCGTTCAAATTTTTATACGTTTTTTCAAAAATGTTTTCTAATCCTAAGTGTGGAATAACACTTTAAAAATAGTAAATAAGTAAACATTAACAATAGTGCAACCAACATGGCGTGGTCCTCGAAGAGGTCCTTGTCGGGCAGCATCTCGATGGCGGCGAGCAGGTGGTGGTGGTGGTGGTGGTGTCTCGCTCGCACGCCGCGCAGCAGCGCGCCCGCCAGAGCGAGAGCGCGCGCGCCCGCGCCGCCCATGCGCAGGAACACGGAGCGCGCGCACGCCTCCGCGCGCCACATGCTGTTATTTTACGTATACTTTAAAAATATTCGCAACAACAAAATATTTAAAGTAGATACAATTCAAATGTGTAAAATACCGTATATATGAACTTAAACGAACTTCAAATAATGCTTTGCTGTTATATTGTCCAAATATTTTTTGCAGTTTCAAATATAGCAGGGTGTCAAAAACCTTCCTTACACTTCCCCACGAAAATGAAAACATTGCGTGTATATATAACAATTTCCCTGAGTGAAGATTGAACCTACAACCAATTGTATTTACTGCCCCCACTCACTCATCATTGTACCACTGTGAAATAAACGACAAGCTAAGTTAAAATCACCGTTGAGAATGTTCCTTGGAGTGATGGTGCGGCGCAGCCAGGGCCGTCAGCACCGAGTGCGAGACGCGGTCGGTGGCGCTCGTGGAGAAGCGCGCCGCACTCCTCTCTGCATCAGCTTCCGCATCCGAACTTGAACCCACTACCATGTCCTCGGAGTCTGGCAGATCTGTGCATTCCCGTAACAACTGCTGTACCTTTGGTACCTGTGGAACGTAATGAATTGTTTCTGCTTTAGTCCTTTTTGAAATATCTAATTATTTTGAATAATTGAAATACTTTTCACAATTGGTAGGAACACAAATTTAAACTCATTGGATTAAAAATTTTAGCTCATGAAAAATATAAGTAAATAAATTTAACTCTTTCTTAAAATAATATATTTAAATATATATTTTAGCACTCTTTAATAATAACTAGCTATATTTTCATTTCCCGCTCGGACAACATAGTGTTACGTTTTTCAATGCTAATTTGTAATATTTCTATACATAATTAAACACCGGCCGGTTGTGGAGCAGTTGGACGGTATCTGGCTGTAAACGCGATTGGTTGTGAGTTCGATCCCCACTTCGGGGAATGATTATATTTAAATTATTTTACATTTCTTACTTTGGTAAGACAAAATAAATGCGGCGTTGAGTTCCGCCGCTCAACACGGAATGTCACAAATGCGGACAGCGGAATACGGAGTGTCTTGACACTAGGTACTTCCTGTCTATAGTGCTATGCGAGGTAAGAGAAAAAAACTAAGAAAAAAAAATAAACACCTTCATATACAAAAGTAGTAACAATAGCGGATGCGCACGCGCAGCCAACGCCGCGGCAAGCAAAGCGTGCGGCGTAGCACAACACCGCAGCAGGAGAGGCAAGCGCGCTTCAATACGACGCCGAGCGCCGTCTAGACCTTCTATGCTCTCCACCTCAGTTGCCTCCTCACCCACATAGCGAACTAGAACTCCGAGCTGGGACGTACAAAAATATTTTTATTATTAATATTTAAGTGTAAAGATAAATTATACTTTTAAGTATCTTTTAGTACAACACTAATGTTGTCCATATATCGTAGAGTAAGACATGTTTGTTAAAACTATTTTTATAACAAAAAAATATATTTTGAATTTAAAGATTAGGGACCACCCATAAATGACGTCACATGAATTTTATGATTTTATGATCTTTCCTGGTCACAACAAATGTGACCATTCGTGAGACCACCGTTGTTAAGCAATGTCACATTTTGGGCGCGTACCAGTTGGCGTCCACAACGATCACGTCATGAGTGACGTATTTGTTTCGACCACAATGACGACGGTCGTTGTGGTCGAAACAAATACGTGGAAAGGTTAGAAGAGCGTTGTGAGCGTCGGGATCGCTTAGTGGAACGCCCTTTGTCCCGCTTAACCCCTCCCTCCCTTAACGTGTGACGTAATTAACGGATGGTCCCCTATCCGTATCGGGAGTGACCTGCTTGTAGGTGAGCCGGAGGCTGTCGGTGGGCGCGTGGTGCTTGGGCGTGGCGCGGTCGCGTCCCTGCCACACGCGCGGGGACCCCATCAGCGTCTCCGCGAAGTCCAGCACCGCGCGGGGGGACCACCCACTGCAACATAGAGAATAAAACTTTCTTTTTAAATTTATATTCGAAATTTAAGGTAAAAAAAACGTTTTAAAATTTTTATCGCAGTTGACGTTGATTGGAGTGAACTGGTACTTGAATATTTGTACTGTTTAGTGTTCAGAGCACCTGTACGATTCCTAAGAAGGGCGGCGTGTTTCTTAGCGTTCAATTCTTTATGCTGGTTTCTAAAATTATTTTAAAACTAATATTGTTGTCACCAATTGCCAATACTGTAGGTATTCAGGCGAGCGTCTATCTATAAATTTTGCAGCCGCTAACCGTACATGATGCTAATTAGGATGTCAGTTCCCTTTGTTTTCAGAATTTATATTATAAACATATATCTTAAAAATATAAAACATTTAGTTAAATGTCACGATAAACTTTAGAAAAGTCATTAATGATAATTACGGGAGCATTGCGGCAGATTGAGACAGCGAGTGTAAACGCGATTAATTGTGGGTTCGATTTCATCTTGCGATAATTATATAAAAATTATGAAATTTTTCATGGAAAGGGTTACCCCTGCGAGGTGAGCGCGTCGAGCGCGGCGTGCAGCGTGCGCCAGGACGCGCGGTGCGCCAGCAGCGTCACCAGCAGCGGCCGCCACGCGCCGCCGCCGCGCACGAACATCAGCTGCAGCTGCAGGTGCAGGTGTTCGTACAATGCTTAAGATATCGCCCTTTTCATTATACTATTTGAAGCCGGGCGCGGCGTAGTGGAATAATATTAGGATAGGTTCCCACTCGGGGAAATGATTATATTTTAAATTATTTTCATTTCCTCACTTTGGTAAGACAGCGCAGCGCTGACCTCTGATACTATTATTAATAGAATTTGAACTTGTTAAGACATTTTTAACAAGTTCAAATTCTATTAATAATAGTATCAGATTTTTATTTCCCAAAAGATATTATCACTATAACTTATGAAATATATATATATATATATATATTAAAAATAAATGGCATTTTACGAAGTGGCCCCACCTGTCTGCCGAGGGTCTCCCGCTGCAACTCGGACAGCCAGTCCAGTAGCAGGCCGCAGCCCAGCCCGCGCACCGACAGCACGTGCACTGACGACGAGCTCAACTTATCCTCTTCCTCACATTTCACCTGTTACAATTTATTATCTTTAGAAAACATATTCAATTTTGAATGTAAAAATACCGATTATACATTTCACTGGCCGTATATACGTATACGTTTATTACAACTCATTCTTATCCGAAGTGTGTGTATAACATTTTAAAAATATTTCAATATCAATAATAAGCAATTACTGTCATTTTTCTAACAAGAATTTATTATCAGTACCTAAATTAGAAATAATATCCAAAAAGTATTTCAATAAAAATCCAACGCGACGCTTTACTAGATCTAATCAATGAAAATAATTTGAAAACAAAATATTTCTTTGAGTGGGAACCGAACCCACAACCACCGCTGCCTACTGCAAACCAATTGTCACTTTTAATTTAATTTAATCTGATTTCGTATTTTACCGGTATTTCATAGCATCCCTGTTGGTTCTTCTCCAACAGATGCGTGATGGTGTCCACCACAACTTGCGTGTCTTGTGTTTCTATTATGTTATTGCCTATAGCTTCCAGGGTGCTTGGCGTTGCGGATTCTAAAGCTGTAAGGTAAAAAAAAAACTATTTAAAATTCATCAAAAGTAAGTATTACAAGAAAACTACAATTTGTCATTATATTATGAAAAATTATATTATTCAAATGAACAGTAGCATCTAGATTCCATTATTAATTTTTGAGTGAAAGAGTAAGTATTTCATTTACCCTCTCTTACAAATCTACGCATTTATATTACACATTTATAATATTATATTAATTAATAATGTAATTTTGGTATTTACAGTAATATATGAATAAGACATTGCGTTTTATATTAATATTGAGTTTAAATTAATAACTATATGTATATAATATAATATATTTTTAAAATGCAGTGCAATAATTAGATAGAAAATGTTATCATAACGCATAGATTCAAATATAATTCATTTTAATTTGGTAATCTATTAATTGTGCTAGTACTCACAAACAATCAATAATATACAGATGAATAACTTAAAATGAAGGGGTAAGACTACTGCAACATTTTAGAAGAAAAAAGATTTTAAAAGAAAATATACTAAAAACGAAAGCATTTATTCTAAACAAGTTAAAACATATACAAGAATATTCGTTCGAACCTGTGACCAGGTCGTCCTTGGTCGCGTCGGGCGGCACGTGGGGCAGCGGGGAGTCCCCAGGCACGGCGGCGCCGCACGCCGCGCGCAGCGCGTCCGCCACGGGCCCGCGCACGCACTTGCACGCGGACAGGAGCGCGCTTGCTATCTGGCATGTTGTAGCATATGGAATAGCATAGTTATAATCTAATACAAGCACTCAATTTGATGTTAAATTGCGGAACTCAACGGCCTGATTTGTCTTAATAGGATATGGAAAAATAAAAATTATTTAATTATTAATTATATTGATTAGAAAAAATAGGTCGAGTGAAACACAATCTCTTATTTTAAAATCAACAAGTAATAGGCTTCAATTACCGACTTATACAGGCATCAAACGAAGGAAGGCAAATCATACTTAAAAAATTTATAGGACTAATATACAATGTTATCTATTAATATATAAATTACGCTTAGCATAATTTGGATAAAATCTTTCTCTCAAGTAACAATCATATTCAGAAACATAATTATTATTAGATGATGTAGAGATTATTTTCAAAATAAATATTGAAATATTCATATTGATATTACAACTTCCCCACTCGGAACTCCATACCTCAACATAACCAGCAGGGTTGGCGTGCGCAAGCGCACGCAACAACGGCGCGGCGAGGGCGGGTCTCCGCAGAAGCCCCACCACGTTGATGCCGCGTAGCGCTGATAGCACCGCACGGGTGTACGAACCCGCACCCTCGGTGCTCTTCCATGATTCCTCTACTATGAACTGAGTGTTTACGTGTATGTTAGTTAAGTCTTATTACTGGCATAAATTTAATTTAATTACAAATTCTGTTAGATAAAGAAAATCTCACTGGTCTACTTTGGTAAATGATAAATAGTGACAATTATTTCAAGACCCAATGGTATAAGATACCAGAGCCGAAAAAAATAGATATAATAATTCCTTCAAGTGGACATCAAACTCACAAACATAGCGTTTAACGCCAGGCACTACTTTGTTTCTAAATTCACTAGTCACAAGGTTCAAGGTTAAAAAAATCAATTTTACGCTCAAATTCTTTAAATCATTTTGGATGAGAGTTCTTTAAATTGTTGGAACTGCAAGAAAACTAGTATTCTAATAAAAAAACCGCATCAAAATCGGTCCATCGGTTAACAGACATACACATATATACACAAACTGGATGTTCGTGCAAACTTGTAGTAACCAACCCCTTGCAGTTGTGTAAAGGCGGTATCCAGATCCCCGTGGTAGGTGCCAGCGTCAGCGAAGGCCGTGGTGAGGAGCGCAGCTACCAGGGTAGCATCTAGTTTGTGAAGCTCGCGAGCGGTGCTCCACGGATCTTCTTCTTCATCGGGAAGTTCTTCCTCCGTGAATAGGGTGTCATCTGTTTAGATATAAATGTAGATATTTCAGTACTAATAAACTATGCAACTTTTTTCGAAATTTATACAAAATGTTAAGAAATTTGATTGTTTTCTTGCAGCAAACTTTAATATTTAAAGAAACACTCAAAATATATTTAATAAATCAGTTTATGTATAACAACGTATACATTACCAGGCGGATAGTGTGGCCTAGCGAGCCTCAGCGCGGCAGCGAACGCGTGACCACCGGTAGCGCCCCTCGCGCGCTGCACGCGCAGCAACTGCGCCATGTAGGCGCGCTCCACGCCCAGGCGCACCACCGCGCCCGCCGGGCACGCGTCTAGCGCTGACAGTAATGCGCTGCAACAATTTAAACGTTTACATATAAAATGAGGGCGGTTGTGGGGTAGCGTGACAGCGTCTCACTGTAATCGCCACTGGTTGTGGATGTGATCCCCACGTGGAGTGGTTATATTCAAAATATTTTCATTTCCTCGCTCTGGTAAAGGACAAAGTGCGGCGTTGAGTTCCACCATTAAACACGCAATGTCGAGACATTGGTAAAAAGCGAAATATGGAGTGTCTTGAGACTGGGTACTTTCTGTCTACCGTGCTATCCGGGTAAAAGCGTGAAGCTAAAAAAATATAAGATATTCTTTCGAAATGAAAAAATATATAGAGGATTTTTAAATAATATAATATTATTTTATAGCTTCACGCTTTCATCCCGCATAGCAAGGTAAACAGGATGTAATCAGTGCCAAAACACTTCGTACACCGATTTCTACTTAATTGGAGACATTGCGGTGTTGAGTGACGGAACTCAACGCCGCGCTTTCTCTTACCAGAGCGAGGAACATAAAATAATTTTAAATTTAGTCATTCCTCCGACTGGGAATCGAAACCAGAACCGATCGCGTTTACAGTCAGATGCTGTCCCACTGCGCTAGACCGGCCTTAAATTAAATAACTTTCGCTTATATTTACTATTTTTAGAGTGTTATTCCACACTTAGGATTAGAAAACATTTTAGAAAAAATGTATAAAAATTTGAACGCAGCAGGATTCGAAACCGCGCGTCTTGGATACCGTCCAAGCGCTCTGACCGCGCCATGCGTTCTACTACCAGCTGCGTCGAACTTCTAATACGTTTGTCACAACTTATTTATTCTAAAATGTTTTCTAACTTTCGCGTATTTTTTTCATTACTTAAAAATTAGGCGAATGATAAGAAAAGAAAAATTTAGAAACGAATATTTAGTATACGCTACTTTGGCTTACCTCATAGAAGAAACGGGCATACCAAACGTCTGTATAAACAATGCCAGCTTGTGCGCCGGGAGACCTCTCAAACCCGCTTCTAGCAAGGCGGGTCGGGCCGACCTCACTAGGCTTAACCTCAGCCAATCGGGGAGCAGCACGCCCTCCCCCTCCCCCTCGGCTGGGGAACCCCCCGCGCTCGTCACTTCGGGCGCGTCCACCACCCACGTGGACAGCAGCCACGAGTACATCTCTTGGTTTGTATCAACTGTGGAAGGGAAATTGTTTTAGGTTGCTTAGAATTAACATATAAAGCATTATAAACGTCTGCGTCAAAGAAGTATGAAAGATGAAGAAGTCTGAAATTTAGCAAAGTTATATTTATTTAATGTGTTTTGTACTCATTATATATTTAAAATAAAATTAAGATTTTGCACTCGTTTTTTAAATAACAATATAACTATAGATAATGTATGAAAAATTACAATACTGTGCCGAAAACGGTGACATTACTGATAGTGTAAATCGGCCTTAATCAATCCAAGATGAATTTAAATATCAATGACGTTTTGCTAAAGAAAATATGGTGACTGCGATCATCAGAACCATTAGAATTTATCAAAACACTTGCCAATGCGAATTTTGCGAATATATGTTGTCGACTTGATTTTTTTATTTCTTTGTGTTTTATGATTCAGTTCAGGTTTCAAGTCTACTGTAAGCCTTGAAGAAATGTTTAAAATAGATATAAAAATACTAACAGTAGGACGGTCCGAAGCAAAGCAATTTGAGATGAGCATGTGCAACGACAAGATGTAGGTTGGCGCGCCTTGCGTTGGCCCACTGCAGAGACACACGCTCTCCGGCACTCCAGCCACCGGCCTCGCCCTCGCCCTCCACCTCCTCACTTGTTTCCCCAGCTTCTGGTGCCTCGTTTGAAAGCACCTGGACGATATAAACGGTAACATAACAAAAAGTATTCTAAATCTCCTAATTTGCTCATACTCAATATTGAAAGGAACGGCCGTTACTTCATTGAAGTGAAATTTAACATATTATACTTAATACTAAAATAAAATATGCCTTGATAACTTCTTATTTTATCAGATAGTTGTCAGAGCGCTTGGACAGTATCCAAGAGGCGCAGGTTCGAATCCCGCTGCGTTAAAATTTTTATACGATTTTTCAAAAATGTTTACATACACAATATTATAATTTTACACAATTTACAAGAATTTTAAGTAACAATTTTGTATTTAATTAATATTCAATATTGCTAAGTAAATAAAATAATCAAAAAGAAAACACCACATACCTGTCTAAGATGCGTATAGAATATAGTGGTCAAAGCGTGAAGAGCTCTGTGTTGTGCCAAAAGGCGTTCGTCTCTGGGAGTCTCGTTGGAGTCTACGGGTGGCAGCACGTAGCCCATTACTGTTGTCCTCTCCATCAACACTTGACTTAGATCCTATAGGTTATTATATGAGGATATTAACTTATTTACACATGCATTAAAAAAAATGAATGTAACAAAAATTCCTAATTACTAAATCATTTTTCATAATTTATTTAAATATATAAGACATACATATGTTTATGTTTACAACATAAGAAATGTCTTATTAACTTTGTAATTAAATTAATTATCATATAAATATATGATGACGATACACACACATGAAATCATCTGTGTATAAAATGTGAAGACGCTCACTATCTACCAGGACAAAAGGAGAGACAAGTGACACATGAGTCACTTACGAGTGTAAAGACAATAATACTTACTACTATAATATTAGTGGGGTCGAGTAATTCAGGGAAACATTATAATGTCAGTAGGATCGTGTAAGGCACGTAGTCGTGTAGAATATACCAGGGCGATAAGAGAGGCGTACCAGCACGATGTCGGTGAGGTCGTGCAGCGCGGTGGGGGCGCTGGCGGCGGCGGCGGCGTGGCGCGCCAGGAAGGCGAGGTAGGCGGCGAGGTGCGGCGGCGCGCACTCCACGAGGCAGGCCGCGCGCACGCGCCGCACCGCCTCGCCGCGCAGCGCCTCCCAGTGCCGCAGCGACGGCAGCAGAGGCAGCCACGACCTGTTTCAATTTACTAATAAATATGTATACATAATTCATTCAAGACAACATCACTAATTCCAGTATATAAAATTAAGTACTTACAAATGACATAAAAAATAACAAATCAAAACTCAACACACTCACTCTGGACTGACATCCGCGTTGTAATCCATTTCAGTCGTGTCATCGGATTGTGATAATACTAATTTCAAACCCTGAAATTAAAAAATCAATATATTTTTATGAATAAAAAATAACAGCACATCACTCGGCACAATACCGACCCTGTTGGCGGAGGCCCTGGTGGGCGCGTGCGCGTGCGCCAGGCGCTGCAGGTAGTAGTGCAGCACGGCGCGCGCGCCCTCCTCGCTGTGCAGCGTGCGGCGCAGGTGCGCGCACAGCTCGCCCGCCTTGCCCGCCTCCGCGCCGCCCGCGCCCCCCGCGCCGCCCGCACCACCCGCGCCGCCCGCCGACAGGAACTCGCACAGGCATTGCACTGGAAGCACGCTGGGGGGATTTCACATTACAAAATATTATATACATTTTTTTTCTATATATATTGACAGATACTCCTCAATACATCTTTAAATATACTCGTACTGTATATTGAGAGAAACTGTGATTTAAATGATATTGAAGTGGATTGAAGTGAAAATTAAAATGGGATCTTCCCGAATGAAAATGGGAACTTTCCCATATTTTAAGTATTGAACAGCATTTATATAGTTTTGAATTTACATGAAAAATCTATACAAGATTATTTTTATATCATAAAAAACATAACGCTAAGATATTTCGTTATTGCATTTTAGTGCTTGTAGTAAAAATACCACCTTTGTTTTAAACAAATAGTTTGAATCGACATTGTATAGTAACAATTAACCAACTATAATAAAAACTAGATCAACGTAGGAACTGAAATATTTTTTAAAACTCTCAAGATTCTCTTAAGATTTTAACATAAACAGCCATAATACCTTAGCTCCAGCCGATCGTGCCTCAGCAGCTGGTGCAGCCACGGCATGGCTCGTCGCGTGCCGTGTCTCTCCACCAGCTGCAGCAGCAGGGCCGGCTGCCGACACAGCAGCCGAGACAGGCGGAGCTGTGCACTGAGCGCTTGGAGAGCTTCCAGTACCGCGGCCGGAGGACGCCGAGCTGGTCCCGTCGGCTCTAACGTTGTTAGCTGGAAAGCATTATACAAATATGAAATTTTTCTTTGGCGCTTCTTAAATGTGTTCTTATGGTTTATATAATTAATTTCCAATTACTTTACCTAATTAAAGTATGTTATTTTCAAATTTGACGTAATTATTTATGTAATTTACTTAAATAACAAATAAATATATAAGGAAAAATATGGGAAATGGAGACTTCAGAAATTAAAAAGAATACAAAAGTTAGTCAATTTTGATATATAAAGTACGTACTTGAGTGAGCAGCCTGGAGGAGTGCTCGGTGACGGGCAGCTTGGCGTTGCTGGCGGCGGCCAGGTGCGTCTCCAGCTGCAGCACGGCGGCGCGCTCCGCCTCCAGCCGCTCCGGCTCGCCCGCGCCGCTCCACTCGATGGACGGCTTGCTGCAACCGAGTGCTCACATGTACATATATGTATTAGACTTGTGTTTTAATGATGGATAATGTCAAGTAACTTTGATCTGCAATTTGCACTCCAGAATACCAACATTTCGTCTTGAGAGGTGAAAGACAACGTCGCATTTTGTCTTACCGGGACGTGTTTAACGTGTGTAGTGGTAGTTTTAACATCATCATTCTTCAGAGGACCAAGCTCATTAATCGCGTTTACTGTACCCTTCTGATGGCTCTAATTAATTACAGATATTTAAAAATTGATATCAAGTAAAATATAACAGACACTGCCAGTATTAAAATGTATAAAATAATACAATTGTTTAAACCGACCCGGTGATACAGCATTCGATGAGCGCGCGCAGCGTGGGGTAGGTGTTGGCAGCGCGCTCGGCGAAGTCCTGCGGGTTGTGCGCCGCCAGCATCGTGAGCAGCATCCAGCCGCGCCAGTACAGCGACGTGATGGCCAGCGCGGGGGGAGTGTATCTGGTCACATTTCATTTTTATTACTGGTTGTTGTATTAAATTAGAATTAATTCACTTAATTTTACTCCTTAATATGTTTATTTACAAAACATATTTAAGAGTAAAATTAAATAAAAGATTATATTAAAAATATTAAATAAAATATGAAAAACACTATAACCACTTAATAAGTAAACTTTCTGTAAATAATAACTAGAAATTACTAACCCGGCGGGCAGTGTTATGTTATCTGGTGGATGAAACTGACAGAGCTGGAAAATGTACTCCGCTATCTCCAGTTTCTCCACCTGCAGCGGCTGGTCCTCGGGAGGCAGCGCGCACGCGCGACGCACCAGTAGCTCGATCAGCTCGAACACCTCCGTCGGCGTCACCGGGATGTCCTGTAGGAGACAAGTTTTCCTAAGATGTTGATACCTTTTAAATTATTAAACGAGAGAATACAAAGAGTCGGGAAGTCACCTCCGACAGTCCTATGAAGATGAGGCGCAGCAGCGTGTTCTGCGGCAGCGGCGCCTCCGCGCAGATGCGGTGCGTGAGCGCGCGCTCCGACTCGGGCGGCCAGTTGTCCACCTTGCTGTACGCGTCCGCCGGCTCCACGAACATGATCTTGTTGAGCGCGTGCAGGCAGTCCGCGCGCGCCGGCCGGAACACCGCCACCGCCGTGTCCAGCAGCCAGCCCAGCGCCTGCTGCTGCAGCGCGGCCAGCAGCGCGCGGTGCTCGCCCGCGCCCGCCGCCGCGCCCGCGTGGCGCGCCGCCGCCGCCGTCA
This sequence comes from Dryadula phaetusa, assembly GCA_032432895.1. NCBI lineage: Eukaryota > Metazoa > Arthropoda > Insecta > Lepidoptera > Nymphalidae > Dryadula > Dryadula phaetusa. The sequence continues at coordinate 5,518,384 of JAOYRS010000059.1, read as the reverse complement.
CCAGGCAGCACACGCAGAACAGGTCGGCCACGGCGGCGAAGGCGCGCTCGCGGATGTCGGGCGGCGGGTCCATGGGCGGCGGGTGCGCGAGCGCGCGCGCCAGCGGCAGCAGCGCCTGCGCGTCGGAGCGCGCCGCGCGCACGCACTCGCGTGTGAGCGCGCGCAGCGGCCGCAGGTAATCATCGGGCCGGAACACGATCTCCTGGTACGTGTCGGCCATGGCGGCGGGCACGAGCTGCGGCTGCGCCTGGATGAGCGCTGCCAGCACGGCCATGTTGTTGGGCGAGCGCACGTTGGACAGCTCGTTGTAGATGGTGTGCGTGACGACGCTGCGCAGCAGCGCGGGGCTGGCGGCCACCATGTCGCGCAGGCAGGCCTGGTAGGCGGCCTGCAGCGGCTTAGTCTTGAGGCGCATGCGCACGAGCTGCGCGAGCACCTCGTGGTCGCGCGCGGCGCTGGGCCCGGCGGCGTGCGCGTTGGCGCACACGTGCGCGAGCAGCTCCTGCGCCGCGCGCCACAGCTTGCCTGAGTGCAGCCACGCCTCCAGCCGCGATGCGGCGATCATGCGGATCTGCGCAAACAACAAATTACTACCTGTCACTAATATTTTATATTATTTTTTTTAACTTAATTAAATACATTATTTTGACTTCATTACCTCTGGGAAGCCGCATGTGGCGGATAGTAGTTTTAAGAAGCCCTTGCCGATAGCATCGGGCGCCACCCGCCGCTGTATCTGCTCCTTGATGGCCTCCAGCACGAGCGCCTCCACAGTCTCATAACTACTGGAATACCTTTAAACAAAAATATTGATTTCTTCACTTAATATATAATGGAATGTTTACATGCATAATTATATTTTGCATTGCAATGAAATTGCAGTACAAAAATATTGCAATACAAAAAAATGATTAAAAAAATGCCTGTTTCTTATAACAAACAAGCACTTCATAAGTAAATACCTTGGGGACACAGAATATTCAAGTTCAGTGTTGTCTGGGTCTTCTTCATTACTGCCCATCAGGGGCGAGCCTGAACCAGATGGTGACATTGTTCCTAATAAATAATTAAGAGCTTTTATCATTGTACAGCTAATACAGATAAATACACTTTATTTTGAAAAATATTTTACATTATAATTGAAAATATTTAAAATTCAACGAGCCTAGCAGCATTTGGCCATAGTGTAATCTTGTGTATTATGATTTGTAGTGATGGTAGCTAAGTAAGGTTAAAAAACTAATCAATTCTATCTAGAAAATTTTCTACTTTTCATCCTGGGATAGTGAATTATTTTTTTTTTATTTTTGAATATGCATTGGCAATTTAATAAATGACATTTCTATCAGACATTATTATAAAAAATATTGGTTAGTATAAACTTTAATTACGCTGTATGTGAAATTAACGAAAAATATGTACGCAGAAATTAAAGATCTTATTATTATATCTAAACACATTATTAATACTTCACAAACACTTTAAAACTTAAACTTGGGGACAAGAGCATTATTCTCTACTTTAACATTATAAAAATGCTTATAAATATGTAAACTTATGAGTGAAAGTGTTTTCTACACATAAAAGTATTTACCTAAAGTATTGTCAGTGGGTATCAGATGTGAAGCTGGCTGCTTTGTGCCAAACGCTGTTACAATATTTTCCACTAAGCACTTACACCAAGAGCAATCCACCCACCAACGCTCATTAAGTGCATCTTCTATATATACCTAAAAAAATTACAAGAATTTTTCAAATTATTAGTAATATAAGTTAATGTTAATAGAATATTTCTTTAGGACAATATGGTGTAAATAAGACATGTCTAATATAATGGTAAAATAAATAACATGCAGTGTTAAATATCACCACAAAATATGCAATGTGGGCTTAAATTCCAATACACTAAAATCATAATATATATTCCCTCTGTAAGCAGAGGTTACAGAGGGAATATATATTATATATATAGAGGTTTGATGAAATTTTGCAGTGAGCATTGCTATTTCAAATATTATATCATGTTATTAAATGGCCAATATTGCTGTCAGATGTCATTCATTTCAATTTGTTTTATATTTATGAGTTTCTTAGAAATAATACTATGAATAAAAATTATTGTGAAATAATTATGTAATTAGGTAAATTCTATCCAAAATCTTCACCAACAAAAATGAAATATACTCAATAGTATTTGTAGATATGATGTATAAATTACCAATATCATTCACCATATCTACATAGGCAAGAGGCCATTAAATGCATTTGGCATTAGTTATAAGAAATATATAACTTCCAAAAATAATTTTAATATAATTATAAAAACAAGTATTATAATATATTTAATAAAATCTACAAACTGTACCTTTATAAATGTGTCAGGCCAATTATTACTATCTTTGTGTCCTGCATAAAGCATGTTACAGGCAAGTACAAACACCAACGGGTTTCCTTTACTCTTGAAAGCTGCACCCTGCTCTCTCTTCAGCAATGTACATAGTGATTGTGTAACAGTTTCATGTGCAAACATATTTGGTCTAATTTTGGTTAAGTATAACATACTCATACAAAGAATTGGATCAGGTTTTGAACGTTGAGACTTCAGTAACCTGATAGAGCCTGTCAGAAGGCCCAACTGAAAATAGAAAATATCATAACATACATATTTATTTTGTATGATTAATTATCTTTTGTATTTTTTTTTCAGTATAAAAAATATAAATAAAATGTTTAAGATATGACTGAAAACTTATAAGTTAGATTTACCAATTTATCAGAGTTATGAGTGTCTAGAGCTTGTAAGACATTTGGTACAAGATCAACTGGATCAACATCTAAAGAAGTGCCACTAACAGCTTCAGCCGGAGATCCAATTCTTGCCCTTTTGCTTGGAGGCTGGTTTCCAAATCCTGAGGTTTCCCTTTTTCTTTCGCCAACACCTGTATACATTTTATATTTTTAAACAATTTTTTTTTCTAATATTTTAGATATGTACAAAATATTAAAATATCACATTCTCTATTAGACTTACCGCTTGTAGATGGTTTGTGAATATTTCTTTTCTCAGAATCTCTTGATACAACAACAGTTGATTTACCACCTAAAGCAAATATATCCTGAGGGTGTTGAGGAGCTTTGCTCTTGCCGCCGCGACCGGTCGACGACATTTTACCACGCTCCATTGTAAATAATATTATTTAATATTATATACGAGAAAAACTATTTGTTAAGTCATTTCATGTATTAATAATTAAAAAAATATAGAATATTTCGTTTACAAACACACCACAACACGACAAAATCGGAATTTTTTGATGTATATATTACTGACAGCGTACGTCTGTCACGAAATGTCAAAACAATGTATCGAATTGCAATAGTAAAAAATCTTACGACTTAAACGACGTAGGTCGAATGATATTCACTCATTACATTTGTACTAATAAAAAGACAAAAATAATAAAAAAATAATAATAATAAAAATATAAGTAGATAATTGTAACTAACACAGCTACTGAGAAATATTATTCATTTTTTGATAATACAAAAATATATTACAATAAATAAATGTATATTTCTTGAATAATCGATGTTATATAACATTAATAGTTAAAACAAAATATATGCGACAAATATCTTAAATGTTACTTTAATATTTGGAATTTTATTTTTAATAGCTTTTTAATTCTGGATTCTTAATTTCTTCACGCTTTTACTCCGCATAGCAAGGTAGACAGAAAGTACCTAGTGTCAAGACACTCCGTTCTTCGCTTTCAACCAAATTCAAAACATTGCGTGTTGAATGACCGAAATAACGCCGCAACTTGTCTTTTACCAGAGCGAGGAAGTGAAAATCACTTCCTCGAGTGGGGATCGAACCTACAACCGATCGCGTTTACAGTCAGACACTGTCCCGCTGCGCCATAACCGGCTTCATTATTTTTTTTATAATGATAAAATAAAAAGAAGCCTAAGTTACTCCTTGTTACTTGAGTCATCTGCAGCCAAAAAATTAATCCAACTGTTCCAGAGATTAGCCGAAACAGACTGACAAAAATTGAGAAAAAGTTATTTTAGTACACATATGTATACATATATATATGCATTAGTATATATATGCATTAGTATACATACATATATGCATGTAGTAAAAAGCGGTTACTTTAGTATTACAAACAGACATGCTACGTTTATTTATTTGTATTGTATTCATAGAGAGTGATGACTTGTATAAACATAAAATAAAACAAATTTTGTAAAGTAAATTTATTTAGAATCTTATTGAGTACAATTATTAAGAGAAAAGAAAACAATTATTATAATAAGTTTGGGAGTAACTGAACAATATAATAAATCAATGAATGAAACAAAAAAAAAATACTTATGTTTATTATCTAACTTATTTATCTTTTTTATTCTTGTTGTCAACGCGTTTATTTTTGAAGAAGCTCCGCCCTTTATTCATATTTTCTTTTATTTGAGACAAGGAGATTGCATCCTAAAATAAAAAAAATGATTATTTTGATAATTTGATACACTGAAAAATGCGTTTTATCTCACGTTACGAGCTAGGCAGATATGACTTAATGTCAAGAAAGATTCACCTTATAGATTCACTTGACACTTAATTTGTTTTCGTTCGTCAATGACGTCGTGTGTTAAGTGGCGGTCTTAATGCTGCCTCTTGTATTACCAAAACGAGGAAATGAAAGTTATTTAATATTATATAGACATTGAATCCACAATTGTTACGTTCTCAGTTATACGATGTCCCACAACGCCACGATAGTCTTCAATATTAAAATATTAATAGTGTAATAAAAAGAGCGGGGAGTCCCTGTTCTTATTAATATTTTATACAGAACATCCCCACTTTCAAGAAATTCCGTTGACTGCGTTCCGTGCGTGTTGAATGGTGATATCAACGCAGTGCTTTCTCCTACCAGAGCGGAGGATTAAAAAAAAATAAAAAACAATTATTCTCCCGAGTGGGAATCGATCCCACGACCTCAATCAACACGACTCATCAACATATGAATATGCTAACATCACGCGTGTGTCTTTGCTTGTTCCCGCGCTGGGAGTTGGCCGGCACCGGCACCGCGCCGCGCCGCTTCATGGCGCCGAGCGGCATCGGCGACACGCGCTCGCCGCGCGACATCGCCGCGAACCGGCGGTTCACTTCCGACGCCTGCACGCACACGAGTATACAATACTGATAATATATATATGGATGTATGTTTATATGTATGTATGTATTTGAAAACATTTTTCAATAAAAATTGGAACGCAGCGGGATTCGAAACCGCGCCTCTTGTTTACCGTCCAAGCGCTCTGACCGCTAAGCCATGCGTTTTAATTCTTATACGTTTGTTACAACTAATTTATATTGTTAGCATCTCATTTATGGTGTAATTTGTTTAAAATATATACAACGATATAAATCAAGTACTAAGCTACTTTATATAAACTCGCACCAAGACTCTACGAGAGAATTTTAATAGTTTATTCGTTAAAAATACTTGAAATTAATATTTAAATAAATAATATGACACGTATTACCATATTGCAATATCTTTGTTTAACTCGTTCAGCTTTGTTTAAAATTGCCTTCTATACATTTCTAATGCGATGTGTATTTTACATAGCAACAGCCATTATAGACATGTCACTCTATTTTAAATAAAAAAAAGGAAAACGTTTTGCTCGCCAGCAATGGTGAAAATTTGAAAAATCGTAAATGTCTTGTACGATTTAAATTAAAAATAAATATTTGTCAGACATTTCTTATCTTAGATATATAATAATTTAATGGTAAATCTTTATAATTAATTTATATAAATTAACACAATACCCTGAACACTATAAATATAATTGAGCACGCTTACATCCAGTGTATTGTCTCCCTCCATGCTGCTATCACTGAACAGGTTGTACAGCATGGAGTCCAGCTTGGGCTCCTTGCGGGGCATCGCGAACTCCGCGCTCTTCGCTAGTATCGGTGAAGGTGGCTGGTTTTTCTGCGAAAAATTATATTTAATTTTCTCATTCTAGTATCTACATAGTTAAAAATTTAAATATTTGGTAGTAAAACATGTCTAGATATCTGTATGACTTAAGTGATTAATGTCTTTTTAATTAACAAGTGGGGCTTATCTTTTCTTTTTTCTTCACATCTCTTCTTTCAATGTGCTTATTTAAGCGTTATAATTTTAATAAATTCAAAAAATAAAATCAGTCGATGTTATACTTATTTACGCCTTTTTCACGATTTCAAATAGTATTAAAAGTCATACGAATGAAATACTAAACTCTCCCTACCATATATAGTATTAAAAACAATCATCAACACTTCTTACCTAGTACCGACAGCAGTCGACATGCACATTTTTTTTAAATCATAATACACTTATATGCTTGCTATACTAATAAGGTTGATAAATAACTAGGCCGCTAAATTTATTTTACCGTACAAACCAAACATGTGAATTATTAAACATCTCTTTTACTAAAGACAACATTAAAACTTAAAATGACTGTCCCGAAAACTTGACACTTTTGCATATCTGCTGATGTGCGATACTCAACTATACCTAACACAAAGCATGAAAGTTTGTTTGTTTTGCTTCTATCTTAGAATCTGCAAGATGTATTGGAATAATAGTTTCTGCTAGCATTACATTAAAATAGGGTATTTTATAATAATTCTATCAAAGAGATTGTAAATGTATAGTTATCTAATAAACTAGTAAAATAATATTTACTATTTTTAAAGTGTTATTCCACACTTAGGATTAGAAAACATTTTTGAAAAACGATTATTTCTTAATAATCTTTAAGTAGTAGAAATTTGTAAAAATCTCTCTACAGAAATGCTAAACAACATAAATAAGTTGTAACAAAACGTATAAGAATTTCGACGCAGCTGGTAGTAGAACGCATGGCTTAGCGGTCAGAGCGTTTGGACGGTATCCAAGAGGCGCGGGTTCGAATCCCGCTGCGTTCAAATTTTTATACGTTTTTTCAAAAATGTTTTCTAAACTAGTAAAATAACCTGATGTCGGGGAGTCAACATGACAGCGTTGTCGTCGAGCTCGGGCTGCAGCGCGGGCGCGGCGGAGTGCGCGGGGCGCCGCCCCGTCAGCTCCTTTTGTATATTGTCTATCGTGTTCTGCATCCCTTGGATTTTTTCTTGAAGACGATCCTAGAAGATGTATCCTTAGGTAACGTATGTAGATTTAAATATTGCATGACTCGATCTCTTTCTACATCGTTGTATCGAAATTCTTATACGCTAGTCATAGTGTTGTGCGTTATATTATTAAGTCATTACAAATTTGGAGATCGAGTTAACGTACAAAAAAAATTTAAATGTACTTGGAAGTTTTATGTTTCATTACTTATAGGGATAGAAAAAATCTAATAATAATAATAGCCAAGTTTTAACATAGATCCAATCGAGTAAGCACTAAACAAAACAATATCGAAAACAAACGATTCTAAAGAGATTATAAAAGCACCACTTTGCAGTTAGATATAAAATCTTCAATTACCTTTTCGTTTCTCATATCCAAAATAATTGTCATCTGCTTAGACAATTCATCCTCTTTATCCTGAATAAAATTATTAAAATATAAAACTTCTGCATAAACAAAAAAAGATTATAAGATCTTTGATTTTCGCGATTTTTATACATTTTAAATGAAACTATTTTAACCGGATGAATCGCGTATATTTTGGTATTCGAAAATACATTTTGGACACCTGACCTGTCCTGACACCAGTGTTCGAAACGTCAGGAGTCCAAAATGTATTTTCGTTTACCAAAATATACGCGATTAATCCGGTTAAAATAGTTTCATTTAAATAAAAAAAAGATTTTTTAGTAATTATTACGTTTCAATATACAATAAATCTAATATTACGTACTAAGTGAATGACAGACAACGCATAGTTTAAAACCAATGCCCTTGGACGGGTAAAACTTTTTGAAGATTTTAAAAAATATCCCGAAAATTTTATAGGAATGATAATACAGAAAATTGTACTTTTTATTGTCATCGTACACTGAGTACAATAATGATGATAAGTAGTACCTAGTAGTTTGTAACTAATATGAATAATAAAAGGGAGGTCATATTGATGTTACTTTAATTTCATTTTCCAGTTTTATGATGTTCTCGTTCATCTTCCTCTCCCTCTCGTTGACGGTGTCCCTCTCTATGTCTATCTCCTTCTTAACCTTCTGTAATGTCGTCTCTAGCTTAGATCTAAACACAAAATTACTATTATTCTATAGACTATTCAGTACCTAAATTAGTTAATAGAAATCGTTGAGATTACGTGGCACAGCGAACAGCCCCAGACAGTAACAGTGATGTTTGTGGGTTCATTCCCTATTCAATAAAATAGGTGTATTTAACTCGTTCTTTCCCACGCTCTGTTAAGATAAAATTTCTCATGTTCTCTACTTATGTACTCTAATATATAAAAAAAGGACGAAGCTTAAAATATTAATATAAAAATAGATAGTTTTTATAATATTTGCATAATATCAAACAAAATAAGTATGATTTCTTTTTAGCTTCACGCTTTTTATCCCGCATAGCAGGGTAGACAGAAAGTACCTAGTGTCAAGGCACTCCGTACTTCGCTTTCCACCGAATTCGAGACATTGCGTGTTGTTTGGTGGAACTCAACGCCGTAATTTGTCTTACCAGAGCGGAGAAGTGAAAATAATTTTAAATACGTACGTACAGTCAGACGCTGTCACACTGCGCCACGATGCGCCACGAAAATTAAAACTTACATAGTGAAAAATGAAAATTATTTTGAAATTTTAATTTATACAAAAATAAAAACACAGGTACGGCTGATACAAGTACTTGCAGATCTAGGGCTTTTGCCGTTTTAAATAATAATATATATGACGGAGTACCTCACATCAGTACTGATCTTCAGCTCGGACATGAGGTGGGAGATGGCGTCCGCTTTGGAGTCCAGCTCCTTGTCGCGCGCCTCGATAGCCTTTGTCATTTCATTGATTCGCTCTTCCAATGACTCTCTAAATATATGTACATTAAATAATATATATTGATTTTCGCGATTATAAATTAATTATAAGTGGATTAATCGCGTATGTTTTGGTATTCGAAAATATATTTTTGAACATCACACTTGCGGTTAGACTGAGGTGACATTCCTTTGTCAGTAGATACAATGAATAATTGCGTATATTAATTATAATACGACATACTAATTAATTATATCAGTCTAGCTGTGACCACGGAGTACTGCAAAGTATTCGAAACATCAGCTTAATAAAATACATTTTTAAATACCTAAATATACGTTGTTAATCCGCTCAAAATAGTTTCATTTTAAAATATGTTACATTAAATTCAAAATATTTTAGAAATGTCAGTTCATACAATTGAATCAAGTTGTTTTTTGTTCAAATATATCCGCAAGTTTTTATTATTCGTTAATCGTAAAAGATTACTATAGGTAGGTATATAACTAGACACGCAGTAGAGTATCAAGCCAATTCAAGCTAACAGAACTGGCGAGTACCGAGTACCGTGTGTAATATTATACGAACTATTTGATACTATGTATAGCTAGCTACTTCTTAATTAAAAAAACTCTTTTATTTAAACATTTCGAATTTGTCTCATATATTAAGAGACTTGCAAAAAACATGTGCTCAAAATTTCATAAACATACTAAAAACGATTACTTAGCCATTAACATTCAAAAACAGTCATTTTTATCACTGACTGACTTATAGATCAAAATGACTACCCAGTTCCAGATGCCTTAGAAAGTTAAAATTTGACATCTAGATAGGTAGTCAAGTCAGACTTTAGGCTTTAAGATATGAGTCCTTAGTTACAAGACAATACGATATTTTACTATTATTAAAGTGTTATTCAACACTTAAGGTTAGAAAACATTTTTGAAAAAAACTTATAAAAATTTGAACTCAGAAGGATTCGAACCCGCGTTTCTTGGTAACTATCCAAGCGCTCTGACCACTAAGCCATGCGTTCTACTACACAATACGTTGAAACTTTAAATTGTTATACAATATTCATAGACATCTATCATAATATTGAACTTGGCACTCGTTTCACATTTATGTACTTGATGGGATAAGCATTTATTCAATAATATCACTTATAAAAACAAACGTCAAGTAACTCACCGATTTACTTTATGTTCATTTTCAATGTGTACCATCTTTTTATTCAAACTTTCTATATTAGCATTAAGTTCTTCAATATGTTTGCATTTCACGTTTAACTCCTCTGTGGCTTTGTTTAAATCAGTTATTATTTCACATTTTTTCTTATCAATTGATATAATTTGCTCGTTCAATTTGTTTATTTCCTCTTTATAAGAAAACAGTTGCTAAAAGAAATAAAATTACTATTTAAAGTCAATACAATTACTTTATTTAATTTAGGTCGGTCATGGGGCAGTGGGACAGCGTCTGACAGTAATTGTAATCGGTTGTGGATTCGATTCCCACTCGCTCGAAAAAGAAAAAGTGCTGCGTTGAGTTTCACCACTCAACACGCAATTTTTCAAATTCAGTAGAAAGCGAAGTACGGAGTGTCTTGACACTAGGTACTTTTTGTTTACCCTGCTATGCGGGATATATGTTTTAATAAATTTATATTAAATTAACGTTATTATAATATCACCTGTTCTTGTTCGCCAATTTGTTTCAATAAGCCTTGTATTTCTTCCAGTAGTGTTGCATTATGTTTTTTCTGGCCTTCGTTCGTACTTGTACTTTCCTAATAAGAAGTTAGTTAGAGTTGAATAATTGATCACAGATAAAGTATTTAACTTTAATTAATTGTATAGACTGAGATAGTATGGCCACTATGTCGGAAGCCCAAGTCCCTGGTGTTTCCCCTGGACGTCGTGAAAAAGAATATGATTGCCAGTGAAACTACCACCGAGAACACCAAAGATCGTGCAAAGTTATGATTTATACTAATGAAAAGCATTACCAATTATAACAATTTTGTCCATATTTTTTCCGTTATTTGATAAATTTTAATCTTTTCAAAAGTGTAAACGCGATCGGTTGTGGGTTCGATCCCCACTCGGGCGAGTGATTATATTTAAATGATTTTCACTTTCTCGCTCTGGTAAAGACAAAGAGCGGCGTTGAGATCCAACACTCAACACGCAATGTCTTGTATTCGGTGGAAAGCGAAGTACGGAGTGTCTCGACACTGGGTACTTTTTGTCTACCCTGCTATGCGGGATAAATGCTTCACTAAAAAAACCTGTTGTTACTCTATTAACCTTTTTAAAAAATAGTTTACATAACAAATAAAGAAATATTCAAATTAGTTTTTTGTAATAAATAGATTGTAATAAAATATTAATAAAATGCAATATGAGCATTTTGTAAATAGGCGCACAATTGTGTGGGTTAGAATTCAAATTTAGAAGAATTTAGATACATGATATCTACGGACTTAATTTTCATTTAGGCGATTATTTTTTATAGTTCTAAACATGCGTGTTGAGTTGTGGAACTAAACGCCGCACTTTGTCTAACTGAAGCGAAGAAGTGAAAGTTATTGATATATCATAATTAATCCATGTAGGAATCAAACGCACAATCAATCGCGTTTAGAGTCACGGTACATATATCAAAATAAAAGTTATAATAAATTTTGTCCGTCTGTTTATTCGTTCTAATCTCTGGAACGGCTGAACCGTTTTTCATGGGATTTTCACGTGCATATAACTGATATAATATTAAGTAAATTAGGCTAATTTATTTTAAAATTACAATTCTTTTATAAGAACGAATCAGCGGTGAGTTAGTTTTATAATAAAAGCGTACCTCTATTTTATTTTGTAGGTCTTGTATTATACCAGTGGAGGCAGTCTTCTCCTCTTCCAGGAGAGCTAGTTTCTCTTGCAACGTGTTATTCTGCTCGCACACTGACTTTGTGTATTCTTCTTGATTTCCCAAAGCGAGTTTCAGCGACGAATTGGCTTCTAGAGCCATTTTCAAACTAAATAACGATATTTGGCTTTATTAGAAATTATTTGTAACGAAATTTGACTTTATTAAAAAGTGTTAAAACACTCTATCTTCTATTTTCCGTCTTAATTGGAGATATTTCACGAAGTTAACGCTTTTAAATTTTAATAAGTTAACTCCACCAATTGCAAATCGAACCCACAACTAAGTAGCACTAATAATAGTAAGTAACTAAGCGTAGTTATTACTGTGTTTATTATTTACATCGCAAAATGTGATTTTTAATTAATCTATAAATGCAACATGCTTAAATATAATATAAATTCATAATTATAGGTACTCATTCTCTTGTTTCAACAGAGCGCTCTTTGCATCAGCGCTCCGTGCGTTGAACTCCTGGAGAAGCTCCTTCATGTCCTTTTGTAGGTTTACGATAGCCTCTTGCTTCTAAAAACATTAAGTGTTAATAGTAATAAGACCATGCCATTTACAGGAAGATGTGGGTGGTAAATTATGTAAATGTTAGCCAGCCAATAAAAAAACAGTTAGTTAGTAATTATTTTTCATAACATTGTTTGTGATACATATTGGTGAGGGCAAACTCGCTAGCAAAACCATACATTTGGTACAAATATTTTTTCTCGATTAAATGTCGAGAAAAATTATAATTATCTTGATAATTAACATTAAAAACCGTTAGTAATAATCAATAGGATCAAGCTACACACGAAATATCTTACTATTTATTAATAAATAATAATAAGTATACCAGGGATCCTGTATTTTTTAATTTAAATAGATTTTTTTCCGAATTCCTCAATTTGATTAAAGCTATTGTAATAGCAATGAATTTAAATTAAAAAATAAATAATTACTTATCGGTCTTACTTATGACAAGTACGGAATTATCTCTTTATTAAGAAGACATACCTTTTCAATATCAAAATTGCATAAGTCGAGTTTCTGTTTATATTCATTTAGACTTGTATTCAGATCCTCCTTGTGACGAAGTGCCATTTCCAGTTTGTCCTTCAACTCGTGCACTTCTGCTTCTGCTTGTTGTCTTGCGGCAGAGAACAGCTGGAGCAGCTGGCTGTGATGCTCATTGGCTACTCTCACTGGAATATCTCGTTGCAGTTACGGTTTTTAGTAGTACTTATAAATATTTAGGTATATTTTTGCAGTTCCTTGTTTTATTCCTTCTGGAGTTATCACAAAGAAAGGAGCGGCATACGTTATCATATGTATCGTAGGGTAGTCTATGACAACTCAGTGTCAGGACATTCTATTCTCTACTCAATTAAGTCGAACTCAACGCCGTTCTATGTCATATCAGAAAAGAGAAATATTTAAACAAAAAAAGATCAATTCCTCCTCGAGTAGAAACAGCATTTAAACCATTTATACCTTTATCCTGCAAAGTGTCTACCAAGAGGCGGCGCTGCTCGTCCCCGCGCAGCTGCCTCTGCGCCAGGTCGCGCACCAGCTGCCCCGACTCCTGGTAGGCGGCGGCCAGCGCGCTCTGGTCCGCCTTGCAGCGGGACAGCGTCTCCTTCAACCTCTCCCCGTACTCCTCTAAGACCTCGCATATCTCGCGAGTACTGCTTACTCTGTATACAGTGTCATTCCTTGTTTGAAACCAGTTAGAGTTTGAACAGTGGAATTGAACATTCACGTGGGATCCTAATCCTTTAGGCCTACACAAGTTCCTCTCCTTTAAACGAAAGTAGCTTCACACAAGTATCGAGCATTTATAAAGGTGATGGAATATTTTAAGTATCAATATTCCTACAATCCGGAATCGAATACATGACCATGGCGTGAACATTTATATAAAAATAACAAATGAGTCACATGTGGTAAGGAAACTAAAATTTACTCGCAGAGCGACATCGAACCCTATGTTATTATAACCCATTTCTTTTTAGATTCCGTTTTTTCCGCATACTAAAGTAGGCAGAGATAATCTGGAAACAAAACTACGCTCTCCGGAGGTTAATCCTGCACTTTATCATAATAAAATGGAGATAGGGGAATAACTTAAAAATAGTCATGCTCCTACGTGGGAGTCAAACCAACCAACAATCGGCTTCGCGTTTAAATTTAGACATTACCTCACTGTACGTACTAATAAAGTATACCCTTAAGTATTTTTCTAAATAATTTAACACATCACTGGAAAAAAAATATGAACCTCTTAATATATAAAAAATAAACGTCAAGTTAATCTTACGATAAATATTGACAATTATTTATTAAAACTTCAAAAAATATTATATTATTTTTTGTTCCCTTCTCAATATAATATTAATTAAAGGTCAATTAAGAGAGCGATGACACGTCAGTACTTTCAATATATGTGGATATTAAATCTGTACTTCTAAAACCACATTGATATATATGTAACTGACTATCGTAACATAATTTCAGAAATTCTTTTTAAATAATACAAAAATACAAACTTGTTTAAAGTATCAGGACGGAGACGTAATTCGTCCTGGTACTGCCCAGATATGGTCTCATGCTGCATTTGCACTTCCACCATGTTTTGTTGCAGCCTCTCATGGTTACCTTCCACTTGCTGCAATTTTTCTTTCAAGTCCCAATATGCTGTATCTTGTGCTACCTAAAATAAAATAAATTTTATTAGATTACTTCGTTATACGTTAGATTAATTCGTTCGTAAAGTAGTTATTCTATATCTAAGCATACATTTTCTATAATAATGTTTTTAAGTAACGCAAACGCAAGTTATATGCCAATATCAACTAATTATATCTTTAGATAAATAAACTAAACTTGCTTTTGGGTTTTATATGTAAAAAGTGTAGTATATTTACTATTTTTCTCAACAGTATTTATATATTAATCTTTATAAAATATTGGCTAATTATTTTATGTTAAATTAATTAATTTTAGCGTTAAAAGTACCTTCAATTTTATAATCTTCGCAGTTTCCTTTGAAACTTTTTCTCGAAGCTTTTCCACTTCTACATTAATTCTCTTTCTACTAGCAACTTTATTGATTTCCCCCATTTCCATTATAAAACTGAATTATAAGAATCTGATTAAACAACTTTTAATAAATCGCTATAACAAAGACCTAAAAAATAGAATTAGGAAGCGTTCCTGCCAATGGAAAAAGAAAATGGCGGGAAAATTAACTTTGAAATATTTGGCAATTAAGCTTAGCTAAAAAAAATGACGTAGATACAAATTGAAAGAAAATATAATGTTTACCTTAACATAGTTAAGAGTTGTTAATTTATATTTTATTTTTTCATGATTATAAATAGGTATTAAAAAAATTGTTATTTACAGTTTTTACAAATCTGCGTTTATTAAAAATCACCTTAATCGGACGGAATGACTACATCAATTTTATACTACATTATTTTGTTACATTAATATTATAGTACTATTATTTTGTTATATTAATATTTAAGATTAATAATATTAATTTAATGCAGCTTTTTAGAAATTTTTTTGGCCTTTCACTATTTTAACCGAATGTAACATGTTAATACATGTTCGACTAGTAACCCTGATAAATTATAATGACAATGACAATTGACATTTTCATTCCGTGAGGTGCGGTTTCATCTAAAGACTTTTGTCAATTTAATTAAATTGAAAAAAATAAAGGTGAGCACTAAAATATACAATTTTTACTAAAGCATTTATTAAAACTAAGAATCTATTTAAAATATTTCTTGATATAGTCTTTATATATTTCACTTGTTTCATGTAAAAAAAATACTAAGTTATGTAATTGATATAATAAGGTTATTACTTTTATTAGATGCTCACTTCATCATTTTTTGGTGGTCTTCGCGCGGCACGGACATCTGTCGTCTTTACAAGGAATTTAGCAGCAGCCCAGAAAGCTACTGACCCTATCCAGCAATTGTTCTTAGACAAAATTAGAGAATACAAACAGAAGAGCGCGTATGTATAGTCAATTCTGTTTTGGATATGTTTCTTAATTTCCTAATTATTTCTAATTTTATTTGACAGTCTAACTTTTGTGTATTGTTATTACAAATATTGTTAATTTTAAAAAATAAAATTCACACTTTTTTAAATGTATTGGCAATATTTCACATTAAATCTTGAGGTGTTTTATCCCCTTGCAACAAGATATTTTTATGTTTACAGTAATATTGTGTGTATAATAGAGTTAACTGAAGAACTGTTCATTTTAAATTTGTATTTGTATATATTAATTAAAATATAATTTATATACATTCTACAACAAAAATCTCATTTGAATATATTTTATGTCATTTCCAGTGGAGGCAAATTAGTAGAACCAAGCCCTGCTATAGAAAAAGAGTTGAAAACTGAATTAGAAAAACTTGAACGTCAATATGGTGGTGGATCCGGTGTGGACATGACTTCATTCCCTTCATTTAAATTTGAAGAACCCAAATTGGACCCAATCGATGAACAGGCTGCGAAGTGAATTTAGAAGTAGAAAACATATAGCAATTTTAAAAAAACATGATAACTTGTGTTTATTAAAATCATAATAAATTAGTTCTTATTTATCATTTTCTTATATTTACTATGAAATAGCTATAATCAATAATAGTAGAATAATTTAATTTACTAGAAGGTTTTCAGAGTCCCAAGGTGGAAATTTTTTATTGGATTGAACTTCTATTCAATATTTGGCCGTTTTTAATGAAATCAATAATTCTGTTTATCTTGATAGCATATTTTTTAGTGAACGAAATATTGATGTATATTTATTCTGGAATTAAGTTACACATATATTAGTCATTATTATCCTCCATTGAATGTATATATTCTTAAAATGTAAAATAGAATTCCTTTATATCTGAAAATTATCTCTTGTCCAGAATATAATTCAACAGACGTCTTACCACATGCAACAAAAAGACATCTATTATTTGTATCTGGCAAACTGTTAAAATCAGATTAGTTTTTACAAAATCTAAACAATGCCAATTATTATATTTGGGGCATACTCTATTTTTAGGCTACTAGTAATAAATGACAATATTTGCTCCAGTTTTAGTGAAATGGTGGTTTGCATGTGAGTACTTGTTTTTAAAGTGTTTCCACCTTAAATAAAAGTTCTGTAAGTATTGTGCTTGATTTTTGGGCTACCAATTGAAAAATACTATAAGTACTGTATTTGCTTTATTTTATGTATGGCGCTGGAATATACCTTCTGCGGAGACTGCTCATTACTTGCAAGGTACAAGTGTTTTACGGGGGTACTACCTAATAAAAGTGAAAACTCTCCAGCGGGCTACAGTTTAGTGTGCCTGACTAACTTTTGAGTGCTCCGGGGCCTGTTACATAGCACCCACACGTAATGCAGAAGAATCGGACTTCAGTTGTAGCTTCTATAATGTAGTAGTTATTATGCCAGTTACCAGTTCCTATTTACTAACTTCAATGGCCCCGAGCACACTATATACTTCCGACCATGGAGCACGGGCGGCACCTGCAGTGTCTGTGCACGAGATTCGCCTCCAGCACAGACACTGCACGCTCTCTAGTCGAGTGTCCGCGTCGGATTCCTAAGGTGCGGATAGAAATACGCTTGGTAGAGTGGTATCAGCACCTCCTAGAATAGTTTGGATATGGCACTTAGCAGGATGACAGGTCTATAGCCCTCGGGACACCTAGAGTTTTTTCCAACTTTTGCAGCAATACGATCAGATCTTCTTTTTACACCTGGGGAAAGTAACTCACACGCAGGATGATGTTGAAAGTCGGGTCTAAGCTGTGTTTTCTCTTATAGGAACGATGTTATCTGACTCGCAAGACGCTTTGGGAATGGGGATATAATATAAAATGTTATATCTTCAATAGAAGTAATTTAAAAGTCTTAACTTTTAGAAAATACTGGTAATTCACATTCATCCTAAGACAAAACAGAAATGTCTACTACTAATTATAACTAAATACAATTTAATATGTATTTTTTGCTAATAGATGAAAATAAAAGAGCGATAAAAGATCTTAAAAATATCTTTACATTTTGTGCAAAATGAAGTGACGTCACTAAGCATCATAGACTGTAAAAATGGCGAAATTTAAATATATAAATGTGAAATGCTCTTCGATGCTAAAAAAACGCATATTTTTTAAACTTATACATTAAAATCTTAAATTACAAATCTATTTTACATAAAATACTGAGAATTATTTATTACGTAAAATAGACTTATATAGAATAAAACATCACACCTGTGGTAGGCGTGTCCTGGTTTCACTGTAAAAAACCAACCGGATAATTAACAAATTAATAATTATTTCTAAAAAGCTAAATTATGAATAGAACATCGTAACTATAAATTTGAAAAGTTGAAGTTTGAATTCTGGATTTAAAAAACAACTCTTTAAATGGTACAATATCTTTGGTTCCTTTTGTATTAACCAAGTTTCACTGTGAACAAATTTTAATCATAGAAAATTGATATAATTCGTGGATTCTATTCTAATGTAGATAATTAAGGTGAGAGTGTAATGTACAAAATGTACAAAACATGAATATATAAATATCGATGAATCGAAAATAAAAAATATCCATATTTTTAACGAAATATCGATTTTTTGTGGAACGAAAATGTCACATAATTTTGTCTATAACGTATAAACGTTTTTAAAAGAACAAAGTTAATTTTTTGTTAAAATAAGCTGGACCAAAAATAACAATTATTTTAATGATAGACAAAAATGGTTAGTAGTGGTGGCAAAATTTAATATAACCTATTAAAAATATCGAGGTTTGATATATCGATACGTAAAAAATAAGAAGATATGTTTATCGATTATTTTGTAACACAATCGATATTTCGTTACATCCCTAGTAGGTAAGTCCCCTGTATGTTACTACTTGTATTTATGCAGTGTTTGCTTGACGTTGTGACTGATTTATATTACACTTCATTTATAATTAGCTTTTTCAAGCTTTGGATCCCAAAGTCAAACAACTTACAACTTACTCTTGACGCTAAATATTAATTATTGAGAAAATACATACATTGTAAATATCTAAGTTTGATGAATACTTAACTAACTGAACTCAAGAAGAAGGAAAACAAACCAATTAATATAGTTTATTCTTGTAAACGTTACTACAAATGATTGATTAAGGTGGAAATTAATCTCAAAGTACAAGGTAAATAGTAAATACTATTTTGTTAATTGCTTGGTGTATATGTTTGAACTGAACAAATTGATGTTATATTATGATGACCCTACTCGAGTGGAATTATTTAAGAGCAATTTATTTTTTTGTCTATAATATATAAGATATACTAAATTAAAATCAACATCTAGTACTCGTTTTGATAAGATAGTAGAAAATGTGAAACTGAAAATCATTTTGAAGATTTATTATTTAGTTTTATTTTTCAAAATATCTTATAATAATTGCTACAAGGTATTTATTATTAATAATAATTATTCATGTTGTTATGTAAATTACAGATAATGACAACATACACTGTGTTTAAAGAAATTTTTAATGAAGAAGAATGGAGCGACTGGAAATGCTATACAATAGCATTTCGAGATCAATTTCCAGATATTGTTAAAGATATAGGTGTTCAAAAGAATATTATAAATACATATTTCAATTTTTATTTATCTGGTAAAGTACCAAAAGGAATGAGTGTAACTGATGTTATTTTTGCAACAATTGCTATTATGCCCAAGTGTTGGGATGATGAAGAGTTCATATGGGACAAAAGATTAGAATGGTATTCAAACAATGGTACTTTATTCTTTATATCATCTGAACACAAGGTAAGTACAGAAATAAATAGAATTAAAGACAAGATAAGTAATACACACATTGAGTGTGAAAACAATAGTTCTAATATTACAAATAATGACAGCATGCCAAGTTACATAGATGGTGATTCTTCCATTCATGAAAATGAAAACAAACCAACAACATGCTCTCCTGCAACAACTGAAATGAAATCAGAAGATGAAAACCAGTCAACAACAAGAAATGATGAAACCAAATCTGATAACTTAAAAGAATCTGACATATCAAACTCTAATAAGACACCAAAAATTATATGGGTTAGCAAAAAATATGGACTAACCCAGAAAAAAAATGAATGTGTCACGCAATATACACCTGAAGACAATGCAAAATTTTGTGCATTTGTAAATAATATATTAAAGATATGGGATGTACAAAAATCATCCAGAACTTGTTTAAAGTACTATTTTGGACTAACAGGTCTCATGTTGATGAGAACAATAACTAAGTCATATATGAAAGTAAAAAATGCATTTGAAAGTGTTTCATACAGAAATATTGAAAATATGATATTTAATAATCACTCAGTACCAGATAAAAAATGTATAAAGAAAAGCTTTAAAGCATTTCGTAGTGCTGATAAAAACTTACAAATAATGTTTGCAAAGCTAGTTATTAATTCTAGATTAGTAGACGTAACCACAAGTAAATATTATATTAAGAATATATTCAAACTCGGTCTTTTATTGCACACTGCTTATTTCAAAATGGACTTAATTAAAATGATAGAAGAAGTGGTTTGCCACATTGACTTTGAAAAATTAATGAATATTTTAAATATTGATGAACTGGCTGATTCAAGGCAAAAAATTTACAATTTCATTAAGAAATATATGACATATTATGATGGTAACATACTCCACACTTGTCACTGGGCACCAATTATTGAAAAACATCAATTTCAAGAACTAACATGTTCCAGTAACATTGGATTTGCTGTTGTGATTGCAGTGTTTAAAGAAAAATTATATATGAACTCTGATATATGGAAGGCAATGTGGGTAAAAGACATAGATACAGCAAAATTACAGGCATATAAGCAATTAGGAGCTGAATTATATGAGCAATACAATAAGAAATATAATATTTTACAACTATTTTTTAGCACTGAGCTGCTTGAAGATTTAGATTTTTGAAAGCATATTTGCCAGTTATTTTATATATATATATATATATATATATATATATATATATATATATATATATACACACATATGTATATATACATATGTATATATATATATATATATATATATACATATGTATATATATATATATATATATATATATAGTGTCAAATTTAAATAAATATATTTTTTGACATGTTGAGTCATTGGAACTTTTTAGCAATGGATGAATGCAATCAGCCATAGGAGCTATGAGGAGATGGGGCTTAAAATATTAACTACATTCTCACAAACAGTTCTTATATATAAATTATAACTGTTTAAAAATATATAGAAACTGTCTAATATTTCTATCTAAATAATTTTGTTTTCACTGTTTAATTTATTTATCGTAAGTGCTGGATGAAGTTGTTGATCATTTTATACGAGTTGGTGGCCTCTATTACCTTTGCGCCATGATATGTTATCCATTTACAACTTATTACCATTACCATTATAAAAAGGAGTTAAAACAACACTGTATGGATTTTTTACTATTTACGTTATTTTTTATCTAATTTACGTTATTATATAGATTCCTCTTTATAATATGAGACTACCTATGGCCCTAAATACTAAACTCTACACTAAGAAGTAATGCAGCAATTTAACGAACATCTACCAGTTCTTTTTTTAGCTTCACTCTTTTATCCCGTATAGTAGATAGACCCGCGTAGACAGGAAGTATCTAGTGACAAGGCACGCCGTACTCTGCTTTTGCGAATTCGAGATATTGCATGTCGGCGGGATTGAACGCCTCACTTTAAATTGTACATATATTTGTACCGATATTGGAATTGTGTGTGTGTTTTTTTTATATACAGATATTTTAATATATAATTTTATCAGTTCTTCAAATTTGTTTAAAAAATAATTTTCATACTTATAACATACTTCAACTTGCAAGAACTAATAAATATCCTTTTTGTTTTCTACTACACACTATCTTACTGCCAAATCCTGTCGTTATACTTAATGGTTTACGAGGAGCTATCACTTATATATTTTAAATGCAAAAAGGGCCGTTTAATTTGAAACTAAGTACCTTCCTTTACCTGCCTTTGTCCTAAGTACCTGCCTTTGTCACCGCTGGTCATATTTATGAGAACACCATTGTCAAGCAATGTCATATATTCCCAACCCCTTCCCTGCTCCTTAATGTGTGACATTAATTAATAAGTTTAATTTTATTTGATTATATGAAATATCATGAAATTTAATTAAAGCCTCCGGTTAATAGTAATTTAAAAAAATATATTAGTAAAAAAAAAGATATATATGCCATTTTATCTAATTAGAAATGAGAATCAAATGGTAATATTATTAATTAATAAACAGAAATGCTTTGTTATATGGAGTTTTACCTCCGCAACTGTGCATGTATGTACAAGTAGTATTTATTTTATTAACCTCGCTTAAACAGCTTCTGTTATATAGTACTAGTGGCTGCCGGCTTCTACAATTATTTACAATTTGAAAATTCAAAAATAATAATTTCTCGGAGTGAGGATCGGACCCGGCACACGACGGGTGTTTAGAGTTCTCTATCTCAGTAATTTCAAATTTCCGGCTCCGGCTACATTTTTCAAAATGTCAATGTTAAGACAACATAATTGTTATCTATTCACCATTCAATTACCTCTTATTAGCTTAGATGCTTGTAATATGTATCAGATTTTCCAGATCTTCAAGTGTCATATGTTTATGAAAAATGTCTATATTATTCGACAAATTTTGGCTTAGTTGGTGTTTCCTTATATTTTATAGTTTAGCAAATATAGTTAGTCGAGTCGAGTCACTAACTCGAAAATGTGGGACGTTTTTGTCCAAGGAGAGGGAAAGGTGGCGTCGTAGGTCTTATACGTTTGATACAAGTTATTTATGTAGTTAGTATCTCTTTAGAGAGATTTTTACCAATTTCAGCTACCCAAAGATTATTAAGAAATAATCGTATGGCAAGAGAGAATAACATTTTTAAAGAAATTAGACAATTTTTTTGAAAAACGCAATCTTTTTTCAAAAATATGTTTACATCATGTGTTGTATCTGTTTTTTTCCTTCACTTCCTAATGGAATAACACTTTAAAAATTGTAAAATAGCGTCTTGTAAGTTGCTATGTATAAACCCAGGTCATAAACATCGTGAAAAATATTCATCGTGAAATATTGTAAAAATGTTCAGAAGACCTTCGTTTCCTCAAAATTGACTCCACGCAAAAGCACCAATCTATTCACGCTAGTTGCTGCTTGTCTTAAAATTTGCCTGTCAATATAGTAAGATGTAATTTTAATTTTATTTATTTTCTTTTATAGTCAATCCATATGCATATTTAATGATTTCAATGCAAAATATATTTTAATCTCAATTTTAGATTTGGTAGAAAATGAATGATTGTTTTAGACTTCGATGGAAAATAATAGTAATAAGGGTCATTCGTTTTCAACATGGTAGCTTCATATTTTTCAATTATAATAAATTATTCCATTACGCATATTTGCAAGATGAATGCAGCACAAACAACGTAGCATGTGGAAAATCGGAAGCAATTCGAGTTGCCAGAACCAAAATTTTGATACCTTAAATTAATTAAGGTCGATAAAAATGTTATTTTATATTGAACAAATACTATTATAAAATTAAAATCACGGATCGCTTGCTAATAGTATGTCTTGATGTTATATTTTATTAATTATTTCATAACCCATACGAAACGTACAGTTATCATAGAAGCAGTACCTACTGTTTAATAAAAAGTATACCTTGTTCTAACTGTTTGTAGCTTCAATTTTCCATTTTGATGCCACAATGAAATTTTCATGATGATTGTCAAACGATAAAAATATTATTTGAACAATACACTATATAAAAGCACATTAAGGGAAATCATTAGTGTTTTAAAACAAGATAGCGCTGATAAGATGGAACAGATAAAAAACTGAAAAATATCTAATCAATCTAAACTTTTTTGTAACTGGTAGCCCAATGAAATACACATAATTCCAGCTGCTCCAGTAGCGGTTTTATCGCTTACCAGGCGGTTGTATTTTTACTATGGCCGCAGGTTTCGTCGGCTCCACAAAGAGTTTTCCTTTTTCTTTCGATGTGGACGTTGAGGAAGAGGACCCAGAGGGTACCACGCCGCACCTCAGCAAACGTATTGGTCAGTTTTTAATTTTTGTTATTATCCTTATTGCGATATTATAAGCTAAGCTAATAAAAAATTGTTTTTTTTATATTATCATTAAGAACTTTATAAATAAATACAAAGTAATAACAGATCATATCATACATTTATTACGTATTTAATTTAAAAAATTACTCTGATTTTATTAAGCGGTATATTAAAAGTTAATATATAAAACAAGGCAATAGCTGTATTGAGTGTGTTTTTAGTATATAATAAATAAAAGTAACTTCTTTTTATTAAAATTTTGAGTAAAACATGACTAACACTTCGTTGAACTGTTTTATTTTGCTTCATATTACACGGCTATTTCAAGAAGGTGTTGTTATGATCAACACAAGCCGCGTGGACGCGTCGTTCCCTCGTAGCAAAGTATTAGGATCAATAATGCAAACAGCTGATTCTCAGTAAGCGCGATTTCAATAAAATTATATCTTTTTTAACATAGTTTTTAAATACATAGTAAATCATTTTATTCGGATTTGGCCTTTAATAAGAAAGCTAATAAAAAGTATTTATTAAATTATATTTATTTCATCATCATTTTCTTTTTTTGGTACATAATCCTTTAAAATACTGGATTTCTATTTTTTTGTGTATTACAGATACTACTAGTGACGAAATTAAAAATATCTCTTATCGAATTGTACAGTAACTATATAATAACTAAAAAAAATGTATTTATAAAAGAAAGAAAAACAAAAAAGGCCGTTTATCTATAAGTCATCTTTTTCGAATAAAATTTTGTTTGTTTAACTGGAGACGTTGGTGAAGTGATTTGTTATTTACTGGCACGTACGAAGCGCCATAAATAAAGAACTAGACTGAACTTTTCGATCTTGAGTATATGCTTTTGACCATGTTGGTCTTTACAACGACACCAGTGAGGGGAGGGAAAAATACAAGCATTACGTGGGTGCTTGAGAAATTACCCCAACTCCTCAGTTTCATCTTATATTCGTTTTTTTTTTCTAATCTATTAAGTGTAAAAAGATTCGATTAATGTTAAAAACCTAACTCCAATCAGTTTAAAACTATATATGTATACTCATATTTATTATCTGAAGATGTATTTTTCTTCCTCTTTTACTAGGGCTCGCGCTTAGGAGCCTACTTTTGTTTTTTTTTGTATTTGCATGAGGTATCTGCGTGTAAGTGTTGGTTACATCTAGATTAAGTTGTGTTTAATGTTTTTTTTGTATGTACTGGTATAAACAAATGTTGGTGGATCAATAAAACAAAAAAAAAACACTTAAAACAAGGAATATTAAGACAAATTGATGAATAAGAATAATTTGAAATTCAAAAACTAAAGTTTATGCGTATGTATAATAATACATTTTTAATGTATAATGTGATAAATGAATAATATAGGATTCACGTGATAAAAGCTATACAATGTTATTTCCCAATTTTCTATGTTAAAGCGTGATATTGGAAACAGTACAGCAGGGATTCAAACAAGGCGTTTTCACGTATCCCGTACATCAATGTATTTAGAAAGTAGCTACTTTCAGGATACTCTATTTCCCTCTTTATGTTTGCGTATAAATTAGTGGAACTCAACGCCGCAATTTGTCATACCAGAGCAAACAACGCTGCAGCAACATTAAAAGAAGGTCACATCCTTGATATACGCGTTGGACAATCTCAAGATAACCAACAGTTTGTTTATTTGATAAAAGATATTTATACATAAAAGTGTTAGTGATCAATTTCACACCTTAATTTTTTTTTTAATATTGGCACAGATGTAGGCTGAAAGATAAAACTCTAGTCTGGATTTAAGATAGCAATATGTCTGTAAACTTTGCGCTTTGACGTGGCATATTGGTTATACATTTTGTTTTCCTTGTCATTTTCTATTTCTTTTGCTTGTGGGCAATATGTTATCGTAATAAAGTTACTTAGGTATTTACTTAAACGCCTTTTTTTAGTACATACTCAAGGAAAAAAATTCAATAATAAAGAAATAATAATAAAAAAACAATTAAAGAAAGTTGTGTGAAAGAAAGAACTTTTATTAAATATTTTACTCTATTTATAAAAAAAGAAACTACGTATCTTGTTGACAGTTCAATGACAGTTAAAGATTGCGGGATAAAGGCGCGAATTTCGTATTGCGAGAACTTTGAATTCAAAACTTTTCTCCTTTTTCGGGATGAAAATTTAATTGGAAAATTTAAAGGTAAATTTTTAAAAAAATGGTAAGAAATGGTAGTTTTAATATCCATTACATCTTCCTCTATAGATTACATCGACTATAAACCGTTGAGCACGGAGAGTTTAGTAACTTTAAAATATAATTATAGAACATAGTATTGAACGACATACTTTTTTAGACCAACTATACGATAGACGATCTAAATTATAATTTTAATATTAATATAATTGTAATGGCGTGACAGAAAAGCGTTTTAAAGTGTTATTGGTAAAATTTCACGCTTATCTACCACAAAGTAAGGAGAATCTGTCAAGGTTGATGGATCGGTGACGCCGTGACTCGATTGTGTTAAATACAAAACGTACACTAGGTATTTGTGTAGTTGCCAGCCCGCGCTCAGTGCTCCGCTAAACTTCTGTAGAACAACGTGTATTAAGTGAAATTATATAAAAATAAATATTAACTGAACAAAAGATACCCCGTGCAGTGTTGAAACAGGTTAGCGATATTGTCGAAACACTTGTGAGTAACGATGCGACTTCCCGTATTCCATTCTGGTACTGATTCTGTAATACATATTTCAATCCTCCAGTTGCTGGCGATTTGTCATATGATTTGTTACCACTGAAAGGTATAGGTAAATATTTACGTTCACTCGAGCTGGAACTAACTTCTATTAAATTATTTACATACTTTCATCGTTGCTCCAGTACAATCTATTTATTGTAAGTGCTGAACAGTCGTAGTTCAATTATTTGTCATGTCACTCAATGCATGGCAGTAATCGGTCGATATTTTAAAAACATAGTATAAAGTGACATAAATGTTACTTTATCTATTTTTATGAAGTTGTTGAAAAAACATCTTTCAAGACTCTTAAAAGGTTTTAGGTGTACCTTCTATACATTATACATTCATATCATTACTATTTAATGCGATTTAACATATAAAATTTAAAATTACATTGTTTTTGTTATGGTGATTATAAATATAAATATATTTATTATCGCCGAAGTAAGTATATAAATGACACTCGTTAGTTTCACTGTATTAGAGTATATAACATTGCAGGCTTGGCCCGTTAATTATCAGATTAAGTAGTTATTATCATGTGACTTGAGTATTGTAATATGTGTATATGAATACAATTTAATTATAATAACCTATAAAATACATACATTTGTCATTTCGTTTTGCGAGCAGACAAAAAAATATATATTTAAAATTACTTTATTTCTCCGTTTTCCCTCCATTTTAAGATACACAGTGATTTAATTGTATATTTATTGTCGTAGTCGAGTTTAGATTTTTTTGCTAACTTCTGAATTACTAGTTATCTTACACCTCTTCAATTAGGAATGATGACGGGAAGAAGAGTTTATGTCATTATTTAGCTACTTCATCTTAAAAAAGGCTATGTATAATTTATTTATATTTAAAACAAAGAAATCAAAAGTGTCAGATGATAAATTAAAAGTATATAATTGATAGGTCTTTGACTCGGCGCTTCGCGTAGCAGGTGCGTGGGAGTCTGGCAACGGTGACCGCCGAAAATAGCGTACCTAAGATGCTTTCTCATCATCAGCTTATTAGTGCGGAAGAAAAACAACAATTAATCTATCATATAGCGAAAAATATAGATTAGTTAATGTTTATTTGTTCCGCATCCGCTTTATCCTATGAATTATGTAGAAGGGAACACCAAAGTTAATCTCGATAAATACATATATAAGTATTGTTTTAAAATATATATCTTTAAATTATCCAACATATTGCTGAATAAATAGGGATCGGATCTAGATTTTAGACATTTTACAGCAAATATATTCCCAAATTTTAATTCACTCCCGTTTTAAGCGCCTGGGTAGAAGTAGTTTGTTTTGTTTTTAGTACAAGAATCTTGATATGAAAATTAAAATATAGCATGAATAATATATCTAACTTTGTATAATATATGTATATATATATATATATATATATATATATATATATATATATATATATATATATATATATATATACATTTGTGTGTATGGCGAAGTTGTCTTGCTTCAGCTGCTGTGCTTTTGTCATCTGAAATTAGAAATCACTACATCTTAATCCCATCAGATTGAACCTAACACTCAAACTGTATGTTTGTCATATTGATTTTGTCTTACTAACTACTTGTATGAAAGATATCGCATTTTCAAATTATATTTCACGGTTTGCACTTATCGCTACTGGTCTTTTATTTATGATAACAAATACTTAAAAAATAATAAATATTGGCTATACTAATTGATATTCTTTTCTTTTTAATTTATCGCCTCATTGCCGTAGGCAGAGAGAATCTAATGTTAACGTATTCTGCGCTCTCCGCCAGAAATTAATACGTAACTTGTTAATGGTGGAAATCAACGCAACGTTTGGTTTTATGGGGGAAATAAAAATCATTTTTACCGTCAGACGGTGTCCCATTGTGTCACGATGGTCTCTATGTTATACTAATTATTTATTTAATATTTACTATTTTTAAATGTTAATGTTATTAATGTTATTCCACACTTAGGATTAGAAAACATTTTTTTGACAAAGCCCCTCTTGGACGGACAAAAGGCGCGGGTTCGCATCCCGCTGCTTTCAAAATGTTTATACGTTTTTTCAAAAATGTTTTTTATTTATTATTTTTTATGGCATTCACACATTTGAGATAAGAAAATGTGCATGATTTTTTTTGACTTATTTCTTAATAGAGAAAGAATACACTTCCACTATTAAATTCCAAATTATTCTGATAAAAAGTAGTAGAAGTAGATTGTAATGTTTTCTCTTACTTTATTACTTAAGACTATGCAATTGTATTTTTCATATTTTTTCTGCTTTTCTTCATTTATCATTTCTTCATTGATATCACAAACTCCATATTCCCTATTATTGTTAGACATTACCAATCTCACGCAGAAAAATAACTTATAGATTGTTGGTCGACATTTGGCTCGGCGTCAGTTGATTCACAACATACGTTCCTCCACTCCCCTATATCGACCCGAGATCGATGACAAGTCAATTTAAAGGAGCAGGAACACATTCCGAATGTTCGTGTTATTTATAAATGTCTCAACCTATTCAAATTTATATTGAATGTTATTTATTAATTTGTGGGTTGGATTCCCACTCGGAGGAGTGATATTATATTTAAATTACTTTCACTTCCTCGCTATGGTAAGACAAATGAGGCGTTGAGCTCTGCCACTCTGCGAAAAGCAAAGTACGGAGTGGCTTGACACTTAGTACTTTCTGTCTACCATGCTATGCGGTATATATATATATATATATATATATATATATATATATATATATATATATATATATATATATATATATATATATATATATATATATATATATATATATATATATATATATATATATATATATATATATATATATATATATATATATATATATATATATATATATATATATATATATATATATATATATATATATATATATATATATATATATATATATATATATATATATATATATATATATATATATATATATATATATATATATATATATATATATATATATATATATATATATATATATATATATATATATATATATATATATATATATATATATATATATATATATATATATATATATATATATATATATATATATATATATATATATATATATATATATATATATATATATATATACCGATAATATTAACTAAACTGAGATCAATTTGGCATACCAAGTTTCGTGTTTGTTAGAAGCACAAGTAAATCAACTACACTGCTCAGAAATGGATTGAGTTTACCAATCAATAACTTTTTTTAAAGTGTTCGCATTTAATTAAGAAATAAAAAAAAGGAACAGACGTGGCATAAACTTATTACAAGATCGTTTACCCTCATAAAGTAACCATAAAGTAAATTACAATTATGGAAATTTAAAAGGAATTCGCAAAGTTTGTCTCGTACCGACACATGGGCGGGCGTGTGTCGGTATTCCGATATATTTACATGAAGGTCGACGGTATTGAGAGCAATAACACCTCTGTTTACTCGACTGCGCCACGTGTTTGTGTTGCCAATACGAAAATTTCGTTTATTGTTTTTTTTCTGTTTATGCACTTTGTTCGGACTACTGCATTTTTTATTAAGTATGAGTTGTATTTTTAAACATTTGTATATTTATAAGTAAAACTTATAATCTTAGTATCTCCGTTTTCCGTAAGAAAGTTAAAAGTTACCTTGTCTATTCTAGAAGGGTTATTTGTGATATTAACGTTCTTTATGCTTATTGGGTGTAGGGTCGGTCAGATGACTATGTTTACTAAATTGGCCGAAATGGTAGTCTTTTACGTTCATATGGCACAGTGAACCGATGATTGGAAATAAGCAAAAAAGGATGCTTACCATAGGAAAAAATTGAATTTGAACGCGAATACAGAAAAAACGCGTAAATAACTTTAAAATATTATGAAGATGACATATTTGACTAAAATTGGAAGTATAATAAAAAAGTAAAAATAATAGAAAACTACAAAAATGTAAAAATATGTAAGAAAATTTTAATAATTATTTCTTGTACTTATTAGGAACATAAATACCATCGTCGAATACTTTCATTCAAGAATATTTTTTAAAAAAATATTATCTTCTCATTGACGACATTCACTTCTGAATAGATTCAATTCAAAGTGATGTCATGAGAATCACTCTTGAAAGATATATGAGCATAAGGACCCTCGGAAAGGGTAATATATTAACTGTGAACGAGGCAAAAGAGGTATGCAGGGACCGTAGCGTTTGGTGCTCCGTTGCCTCTGACTACCCCATCAGGGATACAGTGAAAAGCGAAAAAATACCTCATTGTTCGTGATAAGGACACAACTTTCTTGCTTTTCATGGACTTTATCGTCATCTGTGTTAGGAATTGTGTGGGAATTTTCTAATAAAACAGGCAGAGGATCGAAATTATATTCTAAAATATCTTATAAATATATTTTATTTTAAATGATCTGATAAATCAAAACACTGGAATAAGAAATTAAAGTACATAATTGTGTGTTATTAACCCAATGTCTTTTACCAGTTATTTCTAATTAAAAATGAAACAGAAGTGGCATCGTCTGTATCTCAATGGTATTTTTGTTTAATATTATTGTCGTACAATATCGCTAACGTTTTCAAACCTTTAGTGTTAACAATACCAGTTTAAAGGAGATGTGGTAGAACAAGAAACATGTCGTCAAGAGGCGTGCAAGACGGCTCCCGGTCGCCGCTCATTATAACAGACTCGTTTTTTGATGACACCCGTGAGTATCCAATTTGTTTTTTGTTTATTATTATTTTTATTTTTTTAAAAATAGCAAGTGTGGTGGTAGCCACTTCGAATACCATGTTGAAAACTTTGTAATCAATGACTATATATATTAACTAAATATATATTGATTAGATAACATGAAAGTACAAATGTAAAGTATTAAAGGTCACTTCATAGATAAACTAACGAAGGAAAGCAAAGTATAAAATATTTAACAAAATATACTAGGCGATACTAAAAAAAAAATTTAAAAACTTAGTAAAGTTAATGATAACATGTGTATGTTATATATAAGCACATCTTTATTATTTATAGATTTTAAAAATTATTAATAAAAAAATTTAAAAAATCCTTCGAGCCGGATTTGAACCAGCGACCTATGGATGACAACGATATTTACACCTCTACAGTCCACCGCTCTACCAACTGAGCTATCGAAGGTATACGTGTGTGGGCGAAACATGATATAATTTGCGCGAACAAAATTGTTTTAGAAAGTAAAAGTTTAAAAATGTAATTTATTGCTTCTCAATCTTGTGACGCTTTTAAACGTTTAATCGCGTTGGTTACAGGTTCAAATAAAACTTAAAATGTTATATTCAGGTTGCTGTATTAAAAAAATAATTATGTCAAGATATTTTATTATCTTTCGTTCTTAAATCGAGACATTCCATGTTGAATGACTAAACATAATGCCGTGATTTATAAAAAATATTTTTATATGCAACCCTAATTTAAGACGTCATGTCCATACGCAAAATTATCAAAACGAAGAAACAAAGGAAATCTTTTTTTTGGCTAGTATTATAATATACTCGTATAGTATGTTAGTAAATATCGTGGCACAGAAGTAGTGTCTAATTGAAAATACAGTGGTTGGTGATTCCGCTCTGGTTAGAGTAACTACGGCGTTTAGTTTCGTCATACAAGTGAACATTGAGTAAACGAATAATGTCTTAATTATAATATATATAAGGAATAATGTAGAAAGTGAAATATTTTTGTATAAAAAATAAATATGAGTTATAGCTATATAAATTGACATTTGATTTCGCAACTCCTTATGTTTTGTTCTATAGACAATAATTATGCCGACGTGACGTTATGAATTCCTATAACGAAATTAAACACCACGTTGTGTTGCTTCATGTTTATAAACATTTTTAATATGTTTATTTGTAATGTATTGCAATAGTATTTGTTTATGTAAATAATTAAGGGATTTTTAATGTTTATAGTTTGGTTTTGACTCAGTTTTATATTAAGAAAGTTAGTTGTGTGGGTTTTTTTTTAATAACTTATTATGAACTAATAACTTATTAAAATACTGAAGTCCTGTTGTTTTTAATTATTGCATAATATTATCTGTATAATTTATGGGAATAAAAACATATTTAATAATTTAAAACAGATAAAATTATAAAGAAGGTTTATAAAAAATATTAAATTACATAAAAGTAATCGGAGATAACTTAGTGTGAACACACTCGGGTGGACTGCTCTTTGATGCATATGTTAAGTAAATAAATAAATAATGACTTAATATAAGTATTTTAACTTATAGATCAAGTTTTACTAATTACTTTAACTACTTACAAACCTACTTACATACTATAAATAATAAATAGAAAAGAGAAATTCGAGTTCAAATCTTACAAACATTGAAATTTTTGCATATGAATAAGGTGTAGGGGGCAAGACGGGTAGCCGCCAGCCAGTAGCAGTAGGTAGCGGCTCTCAGTCCATTCTACTCAGGTCTCAGCCTTCAGTCGGTCCGCGACACTCCGTCGTCGCGCACTAGTGGTAGTTACCGTTGCACTAACGCGTGGCATACAATACACGTTGTATTACCAATATACCAAATATATATATTAACTTATTAATTATTTACAATTTAATGCTATTTTCATTGGTTTTTTAAAAGTTTTATTTTTTTTTAAATTAAATGTGATATAAGTAAATTCTTAAACAGCTGCTCAAGTAAATGTGTGTACGTAATGGTTGTGTATTCTCGTTCTGGCGTATTATATTTATTGTTCTTTGTTAATTTATTAGTATTTAAGTGAAGAAGTGGAAGTATCTATTGGAAAATAGAATGCATGAGTTAATATCAAGTCGTCTAAGGCTCAACGCTTTTAATTCTAAGCGTTATACGTTTTTTGTAATATATGGACAGTTGGTTGTTTATAAACACAGTGTGTATTAGATTGTAGGCGACGTATGTCCGCGATAGAAATGACATTAACCTATAAAAATTAGAAACTAGTAAGAATATTCGGTAAATATGTATGATTTATAAATTTTTGTATTATATTATAAATTATTATTTAACTTAGATAATATAATTTAAATGATAAACTAAACTTGTTTGTGCGTTGTAAATTTGACCCCTTATCACTTAACCTTGCCCCGCGCAGAGTGGTACAGTGAATGATAAAATGTTGCGTCACAGTACCAGCCTTCGCCCGAGGAATTCTTAAAATAGACATTTCCATCCACTAACAACAAACAGACAGCCCTATTATAGTCGCTGCAATTCTTATTTTTCACAAAAGATCTCATCTTTTAAAATATATACGTTTAAATTTCTCGTTCAATATAAAATTCTAAAAAAGTATTACATATTCTCAACAAAAGGATTAATTAAACATTTCTAAACATGGAAGCCTACAAAGGTTTGTTATTGTCCCAGAACAGCTAACAATGAAGTTATGTGTGATCAATAATTAAATTGTCAGCTAATACCGTGCAGTAAGTGGCAATACGCTCATAAATTGACTGGAGTGTTTGACTGGCGCTCCCTAACGCTAGGGCGTGATGGGTGATCGTTGTACTTGCTTACCAATTGTGGGTATATCCTAGATTTGAATATGTTTTTAACCTATTGTTACACGCCACGCCTTTTATTAATTTTATATATTTAAAAAAAAATTGTACCTTTTCTTTAGGCCTTATAAAATAACTTAAGTGTTTATATATATAAGGAAAAATATTTAAAATTTAGTAGTTATATTAAATTAATTAAATTATAAAAAATGATAAATATTCAATAGGACGGTTTGCATTGACCACTTAGTCAGAGCGCTTGTACGATTTCCAAGACGCGCAGGTTTGAATTCCACCGCGTTCAAATTTTAAAATATTTTTTTTTCAAAAAACAATAAAACTTTACAAATAGTAAAACAATAGACGGTATCATGACTTGAGTCTTTATAGGCAAAAATATAAAATTGATTGACCTCTTGATATGGTGTAGATACGATTCCTATTAAAAAGAAATGATATTTGGCATAAGCTTTAAATTTGTCTTTTCTATGTAAAAAGATATCAATTCAAATATGTATAAGGAATATTTTTCAAAGTAAAAATTAAAGAATTTGTTCACCATATGACTAAATTATCTTGGGTGAGTGAGTTTCCAATAGCAGTGAGTAGTAACGGAAGCTTTAGATATATGATAATATGTGTGAAACAGGGCCGGTTTTAAGTGCCGAGGCGCTGGGCCCTTTACTATTGTCGAATTAATTTAACGGTGTCCTATTGAGTGAAGCAATCATTTTTAAGATATTCAAGTTTTTTACTAAATTTAAATTAAACTATTTTGAAAGGATTAATAGCATATATTATATTTAGTATTCGAAAATATATTTGTAAAAAGTAAAATACACGGAACCGTTTTAGATTGCTAGTTATGTGATTTATAAAAATAATAATGTTTTTCGTATGTTTCTGGATATTTTTTCTATACTTATTTTCATAGTCGCCTCAAATGCGGCCCTGTTGAGAATTATAGCAGTTTTTCTCACGCTACGGCGATTGCATCATTAAGTACGTCTATGTAATTTTCCAAACAAACGGAACAGTTCCATTAATAATAAAATGCGAATTTAAGATGTCACGTATTGCGTTCGCGAGTCAATATTAAAATGATAACCTTATTGATAGCTCTTTGTACGTGGTGTGATAAAAATATATATGGAGTTGCTAAGTGTACAGTCAAGTGCGTAGTTTTAACTATATCTAATGTATTTTCTGTTTACATTAATTAATGGAAATAATTTAAATTAAATATTTTTAAAATTTATCACACTGGTCAACCAAATTTTGTAACAAGTAAAGTGCTTAATAATTTTGAATTACCTTGTTAAATTTGATTCTATTAAGTTTTTTTGTCTTATAACTAGTGGCTAGAGTATGTTTGCCAATTACTGCTAAATATCACAAAGACACATTTCTGAAAATAAATATATAAAAAAATCATAGATTAATATCGATATGTTATATTGTTGATGAAAACTGAAATTTTAAAAAATAGCAATATATCTAATTACAAAAAATCAACTCGTATCTGGAACATTGTGATTTCATTTCTATAACCTTTATACTTTAGCTTGTCCTGAAATTCTTCGCTAGAAAGCGAAGTACAGAGTGTCTTGGCACTAGGTACTTTTGGTCTACCCTACTAACAGCGTGAAGCTAAAAAAAATCTAATTACGAGTAAAAAGCAGTTTTTCTTGACCAGTTTTATTGATATATTCATATACTGTGTAGGAAGAAAATAATGTAAATATCACATGATAAAAGCTATTAAAATATTTTGAATATTTAAAATTGATAAAAATTATAATTAGCCATTACGTGATACTAATGTTTATAACATTATTAAAAAAAATAATTAACAGCAATACATTATTAAAAAAAATATATTCTAATTAAATCAATTTTATTCAGATCAGATATGTTTTAATCAATTAATTGTTGGTCGAATTGACTTAGTCCTTGAATAGTAAAAGGTAAATTGTGTTAATGTGTGAAGTGACATAGTGATGTACAGTTTCGATAAGGACCTGTGGCATGTGCGAGCGCGTGCGCGTGCGCCGTCCGACGCGCAGGAGGAGAATACCGAAGAGAACCGTAAATATTTTAATTACTTTTAAAGTAAATATTATATATGGGAAAAAGATGTGTTGTGACACAAGGTTCTCTTTTCCACCCTGCTATGCGGGAAAAGTGTAAAGTTAAAATACTCAAATATTATTTAAAATTTAAAAAAAAAATAAAAGAAATTAAAGATTAGAAAACTAAAAATATTTGTTCTGTATAAATTATTTTTATATCAACAATCTTGTATTGGGATAAACATTTGCAAAGGCCAATATCAGTATAATTAAACAATACAGTCAATTGTACTAACGACATGAAATACTAAAGTTTTCTCATTAAACAGGCTGTAGAGCTACAGGATGAGTTACATAGTAAAAAATGGGCAACTATTTACTTTAATGGGCATATCCTGGCACGAGCCCAATGTGGACCGTCTAGCGACGCATTGCGTTCCTTCGCTTTTTATTCTTCGTAGACCCGCCTTTATCATTAAATAAAAATTAAATCATCTAATATTTAATTTACCTTTTTATTTTACATCTTTTAATTTTGGGCTGTCGTTCCGCGGTGATACAGTGTTCGATTGCCATTAGGGGATATTATATATAAATTATTTACATTTTCTAGCTTTGGTCAGATAAAGTACTGTGTTGAGTTCTACCGCTCACCACGCAATGTCTCGAATTCTGCTGCAAACAGGGTGCACAGAGAGTCTCGACACTAAGTGCTTTCTGTCTAGGGTAGACATGTAGGATAAAAGTGTGAAGCCAACAAAAATCACATGATGATTACTAATCTTTAATTATTTTCTTTTTTAAATTCATTCATTAATTCGACAACTCTATCGCTCAACATCTTACGTTTCATTCCACGATAACTACATACAAATACAAATAACTACAAATAAAGTTTTAAAAAACACAAAATAATATTTCCCACCAATATTTAAAAAGCTCAGTAGTTAATAGTAGTAGATTAATGGTGATTAGTCTACTCAACATTCCACTTATATTATCATGCTAGTAAATACGCAAACTTGTTAGCTTAGACTTCACCCTTCCTATATTTATTTCGAACAAAATACTTAAAACTCATATAAAGTTCCTATTTATTATAAACCAATTGAAATAAACCAAATCCACAGACAAATGTCAGGGAAGGTTGAAAAATACAATAGTGAAAACTGCATTGAAATCGGTTGGGCCGTTTCTGAGATATGCTTGCCAAGTGCACAGACATACAGACGAACAGATAAATAATTTTAAATAATTTGTTTTAGTTCTATTACATTTACAAATGGCCCGAATATTATTTTTCTCATACATCTTCTATGTACAGACAGGTATCAACTACATTTTTATTATATACACAGATATATATTATAGAGGCCGGTCGTGGCGCAGTAGGAAAGCGTCTGATGGTAAACGCGTTCGGTTGTGGGTTCGATTCCTACTCAGATAAATGATTATATTTTAATTATTTACATTTCCTCGGCTCTGGCAAGACAAAGTGAGGCGTCTTGAGTTCGGCGGCGGTAGAAATACGGAGTGTCTTGACACTAGGTACTTTCTGTCTACTCTGCTATGCGGGATAAAAGCGTGAAGCTACAAAATATATAGATTGTGTGTTTATTACTAAATCTAACTATATAGAAGTATCACGTATAAATAGAAAGTAGGATATGGGTACAAATTCCATTTTAATCATATATATCACACTCAATAGCCACGTCCTAAACTGAGCCAGTGCGATGTACATGTCTAATAGATAACAACGTTACTGTCTCTTATCATTGTATGTAAATTAGTAATAATTGAAAAATGGCGTTCAAAGATGAATATATATGGGGTATAGGGTGCGAATTAAACATAATTGCAGTTTGTACTTAGGCTTTTTTTAGTATTATGTCGCATTTAAATAACAAAATATTTTTAATAAAAACAAATAAATTAAATTTAATTTACTGGAAAACCGTGTCGCGCCATTAATATTGTGGATGGAAAATGCCATGAATATTTGAATCGTGAATCATAATTTCGTTAACTTCTGATTTTCTTTCGAGTGTTCTCGATGGCCTTTCGTGACGTTGGCGAATTGATTTGTGCTTAGCTGGCACGTTTGAAACACCATAATTAACAAACTGAATAAAATATCACTTTTTTATATCTTCACGTTTTTTTATCACTTCACGCATAGAAACGTAAACAGAAAGTATTGTGTCAAGTCACTTCCTTCGACTTCCTTCGACTACTTCCCTTTTCGCCGAATTCGAGATATTGGGTGTTGAGTGGCGGAAGTCAACGCTGCACATTGTCTTACCAGAGCGCAGAAGTGGGAATAATTTAAATATAATCACTTCTCCGAGTGAAAATCGAACCCACAACCTATCGCGTTTACACTGCGCCACGACCAGCGGAATATCATATAATTATAAAATTAACTTTAAAAATCTTTATTGTATTTGTATGTGCAAGTATGTAATCATTGTAATTGATCTCAATCTTCGTTATTTGATACTTCATTGGGATTTGGGCAGTCGGCGCTATTTTATCATTGGCCTCTAAGATAGTGTAAAAGTGGTATCATGGTATTACAACATGATCATCAAATCTTTTATCAGGCCGTTGTGGTGCAGTGGAACAGCGTCAGACTATTAATGTAATGGGTGTTAGTTCAATGGATATATAAAAAATAAAAATTTTTTTATTTGTCTATTTTGTTAAACGTAGACTTGAGATTTGCTAATGAAGAAAATGGAAGACGGAGTATCTTGACACTAAGGGGCCATCCATAAATTACTTCACACTTTCAAGAGGAGAAAGGGGGTCGACGAGGTGTGACATTTCTTGGCAATAGACAAAGCTCTGACTGGAATTAATACATTGAAAGAATTTGATTTTTTAGCTTTACCCTTTTATCCCGCATAACTAGGTAGATAGGAAGTACCAGTACATAATGTCAAGACACTCCGTACTCCACTGTCTGCCGAATTCGAGATATTGCGTGTTGAGTAATGGAACTCATTTCCGCGTTTTGTTTTAATTAATTAATTATCAAATTTTTTTTCGATTTTTTCAAATAAACAATAATCATGCCTATCGTCGAAGTGGCTGTTGATGCGACGCTAGAACGCTGTTTGCATTTTAATATAGCATTATTTGCAACTCTCGTATTAATTAGTGGTATGTCATCTGCGAACTTACGTTTGTTTTATTTATATACATCATTTTGTCAGATACAGATTCATTATTATTTTTTCATTCATTTTTTAGCTTCATGCTTTTATTCCGCATAGCAGGGTAGATAGAAAGTACCTAGTGTTAAGACACTCCGTACTTCGCTTTCCACCGAATTTGAGACATTACGTGTTCGCTGCTGCTGCTCTTTGTCTTTACCAGATCGAGGAAGTGAAAATAATTAATTAATTAAAAATAATACATTCTTTCTTTATTTTCATTAATTTGGAAGAAAATAATGCCGGTTAAAAGAACGGAAGAAAAATGAGGCCGGCTGTGGCTCAGTGGGACAGCGTCTTGAATGTAAACGCGATCGGTTGTGTGTATTATTATTAAATAAATATTATCGTTTCGATAAATTATTTTCGTTGTATCGCTATAGTAAGACTGATAGCTGCGTTAGGAAAGCTAAGTTACAACTCAAACTAAACTAAGCCTCACTACTCAATGTGTCGAAGTCGGCGGAAAGCGGAATACAGTATAACATATTGTAAACTAACTAAATATAACCAAATAAATTAAGAAAAAGAAATAGAAGAGAAAGGAAAAAGAAAGAAAGGAATTGCTATTTTTTAGCTTCACGCTTTTATCCCGCATAGAAGGGTAGACAGAAAGTACCTAGTCCTGTCAAGACACTCTGTACTTCACTTCCCATCGAATCCGAGACTTTGCGTGTTGAGTGGAGGAACTCAACGCCGCAGTTTGTTTTTTACCTGAGCGAGGAAGTGAAAATAATTTAAATATATTCACTCCCCAGAGTGGGGATCGAACCCACAACCAATCGCGTTTACAGTCAGACGCTGCCCCACTGCGCCACGATTGGCCTTAATATTGCTATATACAATCAGCATATTTCATTTCTATGACTAAAAAATTTTCTCTTCATAATGACAATCGGATAAGTAACCTTTGAATATTAAGACATTGAGCCGCTTGCGATAATAAACGTCACAACTTTAATCTTTATAGGGCAATAGACTGATTTAGATGTTTCGTTTGTAAATATAATCACTTAATAATACAAAGAAAACGTGACTAATGCTTCTACAAACATTTTCAAGAATTTGAGTCCATCGTGGTACAGTGGGACAATTTCTGATTGAACTGACTGTCGCCATTGGTTGTGAGTTGATTCCTATTCGGGTGGAATAACTATATTTAGGTTATTTAAATTGGCCTGCTCTAGTACAACACAGTACAGCGTTATGTTCCGCCGCTTAACCTGCAGTGTCTCGAATTCGGAGTGACAAAGGGCGGTGGACATAGAATCTTGCCACTAGATTCAAAATGACTATTCAGCTTTACGCTTAGTCGGAAAAAGAACTTATTATTCGCTTGAATTAATAAGAAGCTAATATGCTTTTTTTAATACTTTACTTGATTCCTTATTCTAACGTTATTAAGGTCGCGATTTTGATGAAAACGCAATATTTTCTTGTAAGAAAATGGCCTGATTACTGATTTCCTTTCTGGGACGACCAAGATGAAAAGAAAAAGAATATTTTTTTTTATTTGCTTAACACTATTTCTTCCAATACTTGCGAAGAGTTTAGCGTCTGCTCTCCACTTTTCACCTGAAAAGCAAGACAGCGTGCTGAGTGGCGGAATTTAATTCTGCGCATTGCTTTAACATTGTTGTTGAACTATAATATATATTTGCTAAATCAGTGTACATTACAGCCATTTGAAATTATAAATATTTAAAAATAGAGAGTTAGTTGCTAGTTTCTAAAGATAACGCAATGGCATTTAATTTAGCATTACATTATTACACTTACGTACGTACGTTAGTAACGTAGTGACGTTCAGAATAATTAATAAAATTTCAAAACAACTAAATTTCAAATCCACTACAAATGAGGAGTGTATTATTACATCGCTAGTATATTTAAAGTAAACAATAATATTATGTTTAAAAGCCACCTAGGTCCTTAACCTTAAAAGTCATCGTAACGCAGTGGCACAGCGTCTAGTTATAAGCACAACGGTTCTGGGTTCGACCTCTGTGAGCTAGTGGGTTATATTAATTATATTGACCCTCTGGAGTAGAGTTAAGTGCTGCCACTCAACACGCAATTCGATATCGGGCGGTAAGCGAAGAACGGTATATCTAAACACTAGGTTCTTTGAGGATGGTCTCTGGTCGGCGGGAAAAAAGGTAAAACTGTAGATACTTATAGATATAAAAAAAATATTAAAAATCCCCACTAAATATATAATCAAATCAAACAAAATAAGACATTTCTTATAATCAAACAAGAGAATGACCTTCAACTAAAATATTCAGAATTTCATTTGTTTAAAATGTAGTATATACTTGTAAAATATAGGTGCATAAATTTAATTAAAAAAGATACATTGCAACATTAAATTATGTTATTTAAAAACCAACTAACATCATCACGCGCCACGTGGGCGGAGAGTGGAAACCAAAATGAGGGAAAATAACATTCTTTAGGCCATCGAGCGCAGTGGAAAAGCGTCTGAATGTAAACGTCACTGCTTGTGGGTACGATTTCCGCTGGGGCGATTATATTTTAAAAGTATTTTAATTTCAACCCTCTGGTTAGTCAAAGAGCGGCGTTGAGTTCGCCACTCGACAAGCAATATTTCGATTTCGAGTGGAGCAGTCTACGGAGTGTCTTGACACTAGGTTGTCTCTGCTATGCGTGATAAAGCGTGAAGCGTCTTAAAAAATCTTTAATTATTCCTTCATTTCACGAATTTCATAATTATATCAAGGACTATAATTTTATCATTATAATACGTTTAATTCAAACCAGAATGCAGTAGTAGATAAAAAGATCAAGATAACACTATTGTGTCTATAGAAAAGAGATAAGCGACCGCTCCGCAGTGGGACTTCATTACTTTAATATGTTGAATACTAACCCTGACCTGAGACTTGCAGATCACTGTATAACTGTTCTATGTAGTTTTCCTAGAAACTACTATGTACGAATACGAGGCTAACAGATTATCCGTGTGTATTTTGAATAATTTGCATATGGTCGCAATACAGGAGGCCATTATAGCAATGTGGTACAGCGGCTGACTGTACTAGTACATGCGATGGTTACGCGTTCGATCTCTCCATGGGGGAAATATTTTTTCTCTTTGTCTGTCTGTCTGTCTCTGATTATCACAGTGGAAAAAGTGAAAGAAGAGAGTGTCTTGACACAATGCTCTTTGCCTACTCTGCTTTGCGGGAAAGAGCATGAAGTTGTCTCAATAGAGCAATGATGTTATTCAAATATTATCGGCGAGATATCTATTTTGTTCAAGTTATTATTTAATGGTTTTATATGAAAAGTTTAATATAATATAACAAGTATTGTATGTAAACATTGTAGTTTCAAAGATTAAAATTAAAGTTAATAATTGAAAATGTTTATTTTTCAAAAATTTTTTTCCTAACTTTACTGAATAACATAGAATTTCTTATTGTAATCATTTTACAAAATAATACCTAACATGATTAATGATTTTAGCAGAAAAATACGTGTACATAATTCTGACAACTACCTGCCTTCAAGTAGGTACTACAAGGTTAATGTTAGCCCCAATATAAGAGTCTTGAAGGCCAAATGGTAATCGCTCTATAAATATGTGATACGTAATATAAATTCAGGATAGGCAAAATCAAGTCGAGTCGAAATTATTAGAATATAGATAGTTTTTATAGTTTACGTCAAATACTTTATTATTAGGTTTTTATCTTTTTTAATATTTGCCATCAATTTTAATCTTGTTAAAGAAGACAAATCGTGTAACGCCATCGTAGCGCAGAGCGTTTGAATGTAAACGCGATCGTTTGTGAGTTCGATTCTCACTCGATGATATAATATTATTCTTATTTAATAGAGTGTCAAGACACTCTATAAACTATTTCACAATCCTTAGCGATGCTATACGGAGTGTATAAAAAAATTATATAAATCATAATTATATTTACAGGTAGTGAGAGTCCTACAAGCGCTGTAGGTGCGGAGGCCCCGCGGGAGCTTCCCAATGAGTTGTCGGCGCCCTATGAGGTCCCACAGTTCCCCATTGAACAGATAGAGAAGAAGCTTCTTATACAAAGACAGTTAAATGTCAAGTGAGTTTGCATTTTTTTATTAACAACGTGAATGTTAAGACGATGCGTTGGCAACTTGTGGCCGGTTGTTCTGTTTATACGATAGTGCTTATTGAGTGAAGGAAAAATAAAAATGCGTCGTATTAAATTATAATTTGGGTAATTAAGAATTGTTATTGAATTAGGAAACTATTTATTTGCATTTTATGGAGTACAAATTTACGTATTAAATACATTTAATTTCCTTATGTTATTGAATATTTAATTATATTTTTATTTGACATATAATTCATAAATTCCTACAACTTGCCAAGGACATAATATCGGAATTCAAAATAAATATACAAAAAAAAGCAACGCGTAATGTAATTCGATCACTAACGTGCACTAGACCGTGGTATTTAGATACATATTTACCGCACTGCGGAACGACGGTCATTTATCGTTTGCACTAACAAAAAAAAAGATGGATTCCTTTCAGCGAGAACTTGGCGCTATAATGTATATGCACATAAAAGGATTTTTCATTGTCTTTATAATATATAAGAACATCACTTCCCCGACTCAACGTTGAGTTCCGCCACTCAACACACAATGTCATGAATTCGACGGAAGGTGAAATACGGAGTGTCTTGACACTAGGTACTTTCTATCTACCATACATGAATGAATTATTTGACGCGAATAGTTCGCGTCACGATATTTAAGAAAACCTTTATTTTCCCAGTCTATTTAGGTGAAGTA
The DNA here is from genome assembly GCA_032432895.1 of Dryadula phaetusa. Taxonomy (NCBI): domain Eukaryota; kingdom Metazoa; phylum Arthropoda; class Insecta; order Lepidoptera; family Nymphalidae; genus Dryadula; species Dryadula phaetusa. The sequence goes on along the minus strand of JAOYRS010000059.1, from coordinate 5,473,755 downwards.
TATTAATAATATACACGATTTTCCTATCTAAGCGGAAACAGAAAAATTTAAAAAAATTAAGTGGTTTTTCGGGTTACGAAGCAAATTATGTGAGGTAGGTATATTAATTGAAAGAACATTTCATAGACTCAACAAAACCGATCGCCCACACGGTGTTAATCGAATTTCAACGGTCACACGTCCACGTCCACAGTGTGTCAGCTATAACATAAGTTTATGAGCCACATCCGTACGCGCGTGTACTCTTATAACCGTCGTGTTGGTATTACCACTAATTGGATCAACCTTGACGTGGCACAACCCTTACTGGGCAATGTGTGTTCTTAGCTATTTAGACGTTAAAAAAACTGAACGTCTGAATTATAGTTAAACATGTGTAAAATCAGTAAAAAAAAATCATCGAAAATTTTTATAATTATTGTGTTGTGTGTATATTTTATAATTTTTAAAATGTAAATTTAATATTCTTAAGAACAGTCGGTAATCCTAGATTTAGTTAAACCTTTTTTGTCAGATTACTAACTAAGGCCATATTAGTGATGTTGTGTAACAGTGGGATAAATGAGCGGTATTTTGTTTGGTAATTGGATAAACCTTGGCGTCGGTAACCCTTACCACGGGGGATGTTCGTGCTCAGTGCTCACTTATATTTTAATGTGACAGTAGCTGTCGGCTGAATGTGTTAAATCTCTTGCCTAAACTTTGAACGTTCTTAATAATCTGTATTATGGCGGGAATTTTGTAATTTATCAAAATATTTTATATAATTATTTAAATATAAAATATTCAAAAGTGGCAAATAATAATTATGTTCGGAAGTAAAATTGAATGTAAAAAATGGACGTCTAGAAGGTATGTACCTATTGATATCTTATGAATATGTAGGAAATATTTGCAGAGTTTGTAAAAAATAAATATATGTTTGTAACCGAGTTGTTAATTCATTCATTAATTTTTATATGCGTGTTATTATGCATACGTGAATTTAGCAACCATTTTTTAATATTTTAATATTTTAAACTATAATTTAAATTATAATATAATAAACTGAAAGGTTTTTGTTATTAAATGGGTGAAAATATCGATTGAGATTATACCAAGTGAACTGTAAATTCACCAACAGTAGCATATATATACTATACCTATAGTCAGCCGGTTATTGAATTCCTGCCATTCGCTTTCCGCCCACAGAGAAGGCACTAAATTGGCAGCTCAGAAATTTGATACTATCCAGTATCAACACACCCACTGGCATTAATTGTTATAACATAGCTTATTTAGTGTAAGTACAAATGTGGGAATTAAGTAATGTTTATGTTGGAATACCTATATAGAAATATTCAAAGTTATATAATAGTATATTGAATACTTACTCGTGGCGTAGTGGGACAGCGTCTGACTGTAAACGCGATCGGTTCTTGGTTCGATCCCCACCCGGGGAAGTGATTATAGTTAAATTATTTACACTTCCTCGCTCTAGTACAGGCAAAGTGCGGCGTTGAGTTTCACCACTCAACATGCAAAGTCTTGAATTCGGTGGAAAGCGAAGTACGGAGTGTCTTGACACTAAGTACTTTCTCTCTACCCTGCTATGTAAGACCAAAGCGTGAAGCTAAAAATAAAATTAATATCATTACTTGCTGTGAGAACTTGGTGTTAAAACATTCTTCTATCCACCATTTTTTCAGCTTCTAGACCGAGCTGGAAAATGAAATTAATTTAATAACGAATCCGAACGCGGTTTACTTTAGTGAATATTTTTTTATATGAAGTAAAACGAGTTATAATTATTAATTATATTTTTGTAATATGTTATTAAGTATGAAAAATATCTTTATAAAACGTATAAAAATTTGAATACAGTGAGACTTGAACCCGCTTGAACTCCTGGAAACCGTCCAAAAGCTTTGACCAATAAGCCACACAAACTTTAAAATATTATAACAATAGCTTCACGCTTATCTCACATACCGAGGTAGTCAGAGATAGTATGTGAGAGAGAGAGAATATAGTGTCAAGACACTCTGTTGACTATTCTCCCACAACCAAATGGTGTGAAAGGCAATGTCCGACTGCGCTAGGACGGCTTTAAGTATGTGTTACATATATTTGTTTTTGATGCTATTGACCTTTTTAATATGTTAAAAAAGTGCAACGTATAAAACAGACAATTTAAAATCTAAATATCATATTTTAAAAATATACAGAAACAGTTGGGCAGTGTGACAACGTCTAATTGTAAACGCGATCGGTTGTGGGTTCGATTCTCAGTCGGGGGAGTGATAATATTTAAATTATTTTCACTTTCTCGCTCTGGTAAGACATAGTGCGGCGGAAAGGGAAGTACAGGATGTCTGGAGGAGGACGCTAGATAAAAAAATATTATATAGTGCAAGAATTTAAGGATAAAAACACTTTGCTGTAGTTGCCTCTCACCTCACCAATTCGAGACCTTCAGGGTCGCCATTAATGGCTTTGCAAAGCAGATATCTACTAATATTGTTTATCGTACCTAGCTTACCTTAGTTGAATGCTGTTTTTTATTTTTTTTTAGAGTTTACTATTAGACAAACACAATGGAGTCAACGGAATATTTTGACACTAGGTTATCTCTGACTATTAAATGAATAAAATAAATCACGACGTTACCCTTTTTTGTATTTTGGAAATTCGAACTTTCTCCTGAATTAGAATGATAACTTGTCATCTTTAGGCATTACCTGAATTTTGTGTAGTAGGAAAGACATATCTGGTAGATAAATAATATTAGGCATTGGTTAATAATTGATTTTCGCGATTTTTATACATTTTAAATGAAACTATATTAAACGGATTAATCGTGTATATTTCGGTATTCGATAATACATGGAATGGAATGGAAACGTTTCGAACATTATTCTACACAAGTAGGTAGTTGAGTCTACTAGTGACCACAGACTACTGCAAAGCGTCTGGTGGCCTAGTGCTAATATGTGGTGTTAATTGCTGTTGATGCTGGTTCAGGAGGCTGATCATAGTTGTAAACCAATTGGAAAATTACATTTGAAAACTGCATCTATTAGTTTCTTTTTAATTTTGAGTATACCTACCTACTGTCAATCTATGTGAAAGAAATAATAAAGTTATTATTATTAATAAAAAAGTTTCTCACCAGCTCTTTTCATCAGGACTGACAATATTAACACTTAATTGATTCGAAAACGCTTGTAATAGCCGTTTGAATAAATAACATTGAATTTGATTTTCAATTTACAACATTTAAATTTTACTATAAAAATATAAGATATTTTTATAGTAGTGAAGTGTTATCAAATATGAAATTATTACTAAAATTGATTTTCCTCCAGGGCAGCAGAATGTGGGCAATCAGCTCGATCGTTCGCCGGCAGCGAGGCGGGCGGCGCGGCGGCCGTGCTCGAGGAGGCGGCCAGGTTGAGAGGGGACGATGATGACTTCGACGTCATCTTACCACACTTCCAGCGCGTGGCCATCAGTGGGGAAGATACGTCTGGGGTAACAATAATATTTTTTTTTAATTTCACGCTTTTTGCACTACAGGTTGGTCAAAAAGAACATCAAAGAGTGTCTTGGATGGTATCCAAGAGGCGCGGGTTTGAATCCCGCTGCATTAAAAAAAAATTTTTATTTATATATATATTTATATTTTTTTTTCAAAAATAAGTGTCAAGATATTTGAGAGAACAGCGAAAAAATGCAAATATAATCCTTCCATAGAGTACGAATTGAACCCAACTACCAATCGCGTTTGCAATAAAATGCCGTCCCACTGTGCCACAATGGCCTCTAAAAATAGTATTGCTTAAAATAATTTGCTTTATGTGGAAATATGTTTTTGTACCTTTATTGATGGCTGAAAGGACGTTTTTATGGATTTGAATGTCAGTTAAAAATACATGTTGTAATTTAAATTAATTTACGAATCTTATTAGAAAAATTGCAGCGGTCACTTCTTTTGCCAGGGTATCTCACAGTTAGTGAGAAATCAATATTAGCTAATGTAATAGCTGGCTGATTTATATATTATATCATCTTTAGTAAATGGAATTTTAGCATATTTAAAATCTTAAAATCAGAAAAAAATATTTTAACCATTTAGTACTCAGATTTAAATTATAACTAAATTGCCTTCTAAATGTCATCTTGGTTTCCTCACAATAGGTACCACTAGAAGATCTTCAACAGGCGTCTTCATACTTAGTGCAAGCTTTGGAGATCCGCAAGCGCTACATGAACATGTCTCAACAAAGCTTTGCCACCATCACTTCGAGGTTCCTCAGGAACATGGACTCCGATGGCTCCACCAACCACACGCCCAGTGTTAAGTTGGCGAGGAATCATATTGCTGGTGAGATATATATAAGCAATATTGCTAAATTTGTATTTTTTTTTTCAAAGAATTATATATTTAATTTATATGTTTTAATATTTGTATAATGTTATTCATAACCACGCTTAAGGTACAAAAAAGAAACATTTTTCAAAAAATGTACAAAAATTTCAATGAAACAGGATTCGAACCCGCGCCGTTTTGAAACCGTTCAAGCTATCTGCCCACTAGGCTTTCATAGACATGCAGCTTTTAATAAGCAGGCTTAAGGATTTTGATGAAGCTATTTTTCGTACAATAATTACTTATAATTATGAATAAATAATATTGTAAATAAATAATTTTGGCAGTCAATTGAAAAAACTGGTGTAAAGGAATTTTGGCTAATTCCATATATGAGAATATATGGCTTTATTTATATTCCAGGCTACTTTTCTATAATACTAAAAAATATAAGTATAGATTCCCTAAGTAATACACGAATCTACTACCCAGTAAGTTCGTGTATTATTTAGGGGTTTGCATTGTGCGTGTATTATTTAGGCAATTGATTGTGGCTTCGACTCCCAATCAGCGGAGTGAGATTATTATTAAGTTATTTTCGTATCTTCGCTCCTGTAAGTATAAGCGCGGCGTTGAGTTCCGCCTCTTAACATACAATGTTAACAGATTATAAAACTTTAGATTTAGCTGTTTTTTATTACTTGTAATCATAATAAATAACTTTTAGCTTGACTTAATCAAACTTTAATTTCAGACCACATCGTCCACCCTCCCTTCAAAGACAACAGAGACCCGTGGGAAGGTCCAACTCCTGAAGCTAAGAACTATATCATCAGATCAGACAATGGCGTGTTCAATCTATATCGCAATACCGATGAGGGAGAGGAGAGGGTTCCCTACGAATATATCAAGTTGGCTCAGTACATACAGGACAAGAACACCATGTGTAATATGATAGCTGATGGGCCTTTGTGAGTGAAAAATTAACAATTATTAATATTGATATAACAATAACTATAACTAACTATATATATTACCTTACGAGTAACGCACCTATGACTTAAACTGTTGTACTGTTCCCTAAGTTGAAGCATACTTAACTTAACTTTTAGTTTTAGAGAAAATTGTGGACAAACATACATAAATACACTTATCGAATTAAACACATATGTTTAAAAATAAAAAAATGGATCATCATACTCCAATAACATTCAATTCCAACAATATGACATACATATCAAACGGGTAACCTTTGTAGTTTAAGTTTTAATGAGAACAATAACATGATCTGTGAGGCCGGTCGTGGCGCAGCGTGACAGCGTCTCACTGTAAGCGCGACCGGTTGTGGGCGCGATCCCCACTCGTTGGAGTGATTACATTTAAATTATTTTCATTTTCTCGCTCTGGTAAGACAGAGTGGAAAAAAAATCGGTAGAAAGCGAAGTACGGAGTGTCTTGACACTAGGTACTTTCTGTCTACCCTGCTTTGTGGGATAAAAAACGTGAAACTATAAAAACAATATGATCTATAAGTATATTTATATTAGAAGGGTATAAAAATTGGCACCGTTATGGTTGTCGAAAGAAAATGTGGAGAATGCTTGTATTTATTTAAATAATGCACTAATATGTTATATTAAATAAAAGCACCATATGTTGGACATACACCTTTATGGAATTTAAATACCCGTTGCTAAGGCAACCAGTAGTTAACGCGTCAATGGGACGATCATTTAACATTATTTAGAAGTGCTACAGAATTTGTTGAATATGTCTTTAAGGATGATAGAACATAGTGTCAAGGCACTCAATTTTGACTTTTTCCTTACCTGTGCTAGTTACTTACATGCACCGTCTGTCAGTGAACGCTATTGGTTGTGGGTTCGATTTCTATTTGGGGATATGATTGTAATTCTTTTTCTTCATGTTACCGATCTGGTAAGATAAAGAGCGGCGTTGAGTTCATTACTCAACACGCAATGTCTCAATTACGGATGCATGGTTTCCGTCCACGGAGTGTCTTGACACTAGCGCGCCTCTACCTACCTCTGCTATGTTGTCGTTCAATACACAATGAATCAACGTTTTATGAAACGTATAGAACGGAAATATATATATTTCTTTGATCATCATAACTGGAAACGGTTTTCTCAATAATAAAGATTTTTTTACTTAATTTAACAGGAAATCTTTCTGCTACCGCCGCCTCAGCTACTTGTCCAGCAAGTTCCAACTGCACGTGCTGCTCAATGAGTTGAGAGAGCTCGCTTCACAGAAGGCTGTTCCGCATCGAGACTTTTATAATATACGGTAACATATATTTTATGCTATAACATTTTAAAGTATAAGATATTATTTGAAAGCTTATAAAGAATAACGCATCTGGATTCGAACCTGTGTCCCTTGAACCCATTTAAGTGTTAAAGCCAATTAAACTTAATTAAGTTATTTGGAGGCTTTTTTAACCGGCCATATGAAAATGTGATATTATCCTCATGTCTATGTGTTCAAAATATAAAGTTTTATCAATATTTGTACAGCAAAGTGGATACTCACATACACGCCGCGTCCTGCATGAATCAGAAACACCTATTGCGATTTATCAAGAAGACTCTAAAGAACCACGCAGATGAGGTGAGATGACTTACTAAACATATTAATAAAAATAATTTCTGATTTCAAAATAACGACATTTTTTTAGATATTCTTGTACTTAACTGTATTCTATTTTATAATTCTAAAATGAATATAGCCTCAGTATTCTTTATTTCATCAGCTATATGTCAGTGAAAGCCGAAATCGTTCAAGAGGTTAGTTGGACCAAATAGACAAAAATTTAAAAAATTGATAAATAAGTAAAAAGCAGTTATTTTAATAATAAAAACATACAAAGTCCTATTCAAAACAGAACAATATTATAGATTTGCCAATTGTGGTAAGACAAAAAGCAGCGCTCAAAGTGTTTTGACATTCTTAACACATGGATTTTGAATTAAAATACAATAATATCATAATACATGGATTTTCTATTATTTATCGAGTTTTAAATATAAATAAAATAAACTACATTTAAGAAAACTGACTTCAAAAATTGAAAAGTAAAAAATAATTTTATAAACATTTAATTTGAACACATCTTGTAAACCAATATTAATAAAATAACTATTATGATTTGGTGTTGCTACCAATTTATAAATTTAAAGTATGAAAAGGTACTGGCCTAGATAATTAAAGTCATTGATATTCACCTGCTAGATTGAGTACGTAAAAACGCTCTTTGTAGGTGGTGACCCTCCACAAAGGCACGCCGATGACTCTCAAAGCGGTGTTCCAGTCTATGAACCTGAGTACCTACGACCTCACTGTGGACATGCTGGACGTGCACGCGGTGAGCTATTAGGGACTTATTTTTTTGTTTAAAATAATGACTATACTAAAAATTATTATAAAAAGATCAGGATCAATAATGCCATATCAACAATTGAAAATTATTTAAACATTTTAACATCAGGAATTTTCGCAATTTTAAGCGGTCAATCTACTTATGACCACAATACACTACTAAACTGATTTTAGAAGATGTATTTTCAAACTAATAAATATAAGCAGCTTAAAATAGTTTAATTTAAAACTAGAATTATTTTTAAGACCGACCAAATAATGTTATAATTTTTAATATCATTTAATTTCTTACTATTTTTAAAAGGTTATTCCACACATAGGATCAGAAAACATATAAAAAAAACATATATATATATATATATATATATAATTTAACATTTAATTTAATATTCCAGGACCGCAACACTTTCCACCGTTTCGACAAGTTCAACGCCAAGTACAACCCCATCGGAGAGAGTCGTCTGCGCGAAGTGTTCCTCAAGACTGATAACTACATGAACGGGAAATACTTCGCCAGGATCATCAAGGTAGACGAATATATCAAGTGTTTTTTTATCTAGACGCTTTTATCTCGCATAGCAGGGTAGACATAAAGTACCTAGTGTAAAGACACTCCGTACTTCGCTTTCCACCAAATTCGAGACATTGCGTGTTGAGTGGTGGAACTGAACGCCGCACTTTGTCTTACTAGAGGAAGTGAAAATAATTTAAATATAGTCGCTCCCCGAGTGGGAGAACCCACAACCGATCGCGTTTACGCACAGACGCGTTGACACTGCGACACGACCGGATATATTAATTATAATATTATTAATATTTAATTAAACTATCGATTATTTTCAATATAACAATGGTTTAACTCAGTTTCACGCGTTTTACTGTATAGCGATAAGCCGATATAACCTTATGTCAGAACACTTAGTTCTCCGATCTGCGCTCAAATTCGAAATTCGAATTGCGGAACTCTACGTCACGCTTTGAAGTGCGGAGTGTTTTGATACCAAGTCTACCCTGCTAGGCGGAATAAAAAAATAAAAACGTCGCTCTTTGTGTTACTACAGCAGGGAAATGATAATAATTATTTTATGTATTGGTTCCTGCCATTTCCGCCATTCTGCCATTCACAAATAAATATTTTACAGGTATTAATCGATTGTGCAAAAGCTGTATCTTTTAAATATATATTCAAAATGGAAAATGATATGTAATGTAAATAGTAAACTTGTATATACAATATTATATAATATAGCTGTAATTCTTATTTTTAACAATAATTTAAACTTTTCAAAAAATTACAATTTAAATACTATTCTAATATTAGGAAGTAGCATCAGATCTAGAAGAGAGCAAGTACCAGAATGCGGAGCTGCGTCTGTCCATATACGGGAAGAGTCCGGGCGAGTGGGCCAAGTTGGCCAAATGGGCCATCGCCTACCACGTGCACTCCAACAATGTGCGCTGGCTCATACAGATACCGCGCCTGTAGTGAGTATACAAGCTTACACACACTGCACACATGTACGCGATATGAACACCTACCTCTACATTTACATTATCATACACGCACACCTACTAGTGCACACATATATTGTGTAGTCTTGAATAATATTATTGTAATTATGTGTGAGTGTTAGTAACATTCATAGACTTATAGTTATATATACACTAATTGTATATCCTCTCTTCTAGCGACATCTTCAAGTCCAACAAGATCATGAACAATTTCCAAGAGTTCCTCAGCAATATCTTCCAACCCCTGTTCGAGGTCACCAACGATCCTAACAGTAACATTGAGCTTCACAAATTTCTTACAGTAAGTTTAACTGAATATTTTACCAAATATTCTCTTTATAAAATTATTGCACAATGGGTGGTATATCTTACAAAGTTCGCCGTTGACTTCCGCTACTCAATACGCAATGTCTCAAAATCTGTAGGAAGCGAAGTACGGAGTGTCTCGACACTAGATGCTACCTGTTTGACGCTCGACATGGTTGGTGGTTTGGTACTCATTTTAGAGAGTCAAATATTCAAATAATAGATATAAATTACATTATTGGAGGCCGGTCGTTGCGTCGAGGGTCAGGGTCTAACTCTAAACGTGATCGGGTGTATTCCACCACGCGACACGAGACGCCTGAAATTCGGCGGAGAGCGGAGTACGGAGTGTCTTGACAATAGGTACTTTTTGTCTACCCTCCTACGTGGGATAAGAGCGTGAAGCTAAAAAACAATACAATACTCTAGAAAGAGGGCACCGTTTGATTTTGACATTAAGCGCAGAATGACTTTAACATCTCTTTGCGTCTCAAGTTGTAGTATGTAAGAGAAGTGGGAAATTTAAAAAAAATCTTTAAGCTTGTTGAGTAAGTTGCAAACGTTAATAATAATAGTTTGGACTATTTCTAATGTGAACACACATTAGGTCATATTTTGACGTGTATATCTCATTGGAGACTAGAGACTGGTTATGTCGAACTCTCTGACCGGCTGATATCCGTTTTTATCTCGACCTAAACTAATGTACGTCACACAACGTAAATATAAATAACGACTAAACTTTATACGTTTTTTCAATAATGTTTTCTAATCCTAAGTGTGGAATAACACTTTAAAAATAGTAAATATAAAAATAAAAATAGCAATCTCTCTTGTTAACGATTATTTCTTAATAATCTTTAAGTAGTAGAAATTTCTAAAAATCTCTCTACAGAGATGCTAACAACATAAAGAAGTTGTAAGAAAAAAAACGTATAAGAATTTCGACGCAGCTGGTAGTAGAACGCATGGCTTAGCGTTCAGAGCGCTTGGACGGTATCCAAGAGGCGCGGGTTCGAATCCCGCTGCGTTCAAATTTTTATACGTTTTTTCAATAATGTTCAATAATGTTGACTAAAGTACAGTTTTATATTAACAAGCTGTGCCCGCGACTTCGTCCGCATGGAGTCTGAGATCTCGAAATGTTCATTCTATAATTGTAAAATAAAAGTAGCCTAAATTATTTGATATTACTTCAGCTACTTGCCAGTTGAATTCCGGTCAAAATCGGATCCGTTCCAGACATTAACCGGAACAAACCGAAAGATAGAAAGACAAAAAATTTACAATATCATATTTTGGTATATGTACCGAGTATATATATACGTTTAATAAAAATTATTTATTTAATATTATAAATAGAAACTCCAATTTTATTTATTTGTACAGATAAATAAAAAAAAGTTCAGTAAATTTTAAAACTTAAAAATTCTTAAGTCAATGGGAGTGTCTTGACACTAGTTTTTACTGAAAAAATTTAGAGTTGGCCAAAATCTGGGGTTTTACGGCCACATACATACATATATATATATATATATATATATATATATATATATATATATATATATATATATATATATATATATATATATATATATAAATATATATAAAATAGTTTTTGTCTATTTCCAGCACGTAGTAGGCTTCGACAGCGTGGACGACGAGTCGAAGCCGGAGAACCCGATGCTGGACGCGGACGCGCGCTTCCCGCAGCACTGGGACGACGAGGAGAACCCTCCCTACGCATACTACCTGTACTACATGTACGCCAACATCACGGTGCTCAACCACTTCCGCAGGTATGAGCTTTGGGGACCTTTTTTGTTTACCAATTATTTTATATATTATTTACTATTTTTAAACTGTTATTTCACATTTAGGATTAGAAAACATTTTTGGAAAAATGTATAAAAATTTGAACGCAGCGGGATTTGAACCCACGCCTCTTGGATACCGTCCAAGCGCTCTGACTGATTCTGTTAATTTATACATTACTTGTTAAATATCATAGAGACAGGATTGACGTAAAGTTTTCTATATTACAAGTCTTATTGTAAAATTGAAATGATTTTAGACGCCGATTGTGGCGCAGTGGAATAGCGTTTGATTCGCCATCGATTGTGGGTTCGAGTCCCACACGGGGGAATGATTTTATTTAAAATTATGTTGAGTCAATAAAATCGAGCTGAATCAAATCAAGTCCAATAGGGTCCTGCTCTATCTATGTAGCAATGTTTACTTTAACTAATTGAGCTATAATTTTAATATGAGCGAATGTGTCCACCAGGGAGCAAGGTCTGAACACGTTCGTGCTGCGCCCGCACTGCGGCGAGGCGGGCCCCGTGCAGCATCTCGTGTGCGGGTTCATGCTCGCGGAGAACATCTCGCACGGGCTGCTGCTCAGGAAGGTAGCGTAGCACCTTATGTGTTCCTTATTTATGGCAGCGTGAACCAATTGGAAAAGAAATCTTCAAGAAATATTATTTACTTTACATCTAAGAAAATTCCATGATTCAATTGATCATGAAAAATTGATTTTCGTCAATTTGTTATTTGCTAAATCATTTTTAATCTGTATAGCAATTTTATTGTCTTCTGTATTTTGTAAACGAGAAACTGATATGCGAAAATTAAACAAAAGTTTTTATATAAACAATTCACTGTGAGCGCGACTTCGCGTGGCATTTAACATTTTTAGATTTTTGCTTTATAATTATTTGAGAAAAGTAATTTAAGTAACTTCTTATTATATTAGTTATTTGCTAGAGAGCGACCCGCATAAATATGCCGTTCCAGAGATTAGCTGTAAGAAACGGCCAGACGGACACAAATTGAAAAAGAAATAAATTTGATATATGTACCATATATACATACATATGTGCTTAACAATGGTTACTGTTATCATTGCAAACTAGCTAGAAATTTATTTATTTACACATATTGTTTCCCGTCCAGGTGCCTGTCCTCCAATACCTGTACTACCTGGCGCAGATCTACATCGCGATGTCCCCTCTCAGCAACAACTCGCTGTTCCTGAATTACCACCGCAACCCGCTGCCGGAGTTCCTGGCGAGGGGGCTCTGCATCACGCTCAGCACTGACGACCCCTTGCAGTTCCACTTCACCAAGGTCTGAGGAGCTGTCGACCAATAATCTATTTCCATCTACTAGGTGTCCCGTTGACGCGTAAACAACGGGTTGCCTTGGCAACGTTCATGTCAGGTTATACCGCACTAAGCGTGAATAAATTGATAATAGATATCATACGTGCTATATTTATAAGGTGAATAAATAACTGGGCTACTAAGTCTATTTACCGCTCAAACCAAACATGTGAATTATTAATAACTGTTTTACTAAAGACAACACTGAAACTCAAAATGGTTGCCCTGAAAACTTAGCACTTTTTGACGTATTATATTCACCCACGCATATAATATATATATACGTGTATTTTCAAAAATTGCTAGTGTGTTACATTTTTCTTATTAATTTCCGCTAAATTCGAAACATTGCGTATGTGGCGAAACTCAACACCGTGACATGTCTTACCAGAGCGAAATATTGGAATGATATTTAAATTCACCCGAGTGGGAATCGAACCCACAACCGATCGTGTTAACAGTCAGACGCTGTCCGACTGCAATATGACCACGACGTATAATATAATTTTAAATACTCATGAAAATTCCAGGAACCTCTAATGGAGGAGTACAGCATCGCGGCGCAAGTGTGGAAGCTCAGCTCCTGCGACATGTGCGAGTTGGCGCGCAACTCCGTGCTCATGTCTGGGTTCCCTCATGAGGTAATTTTGTTTTAGCTTCACGCTCTTATCCCGCATAGCAGGGTAGACAGAAAGTACTTAGTATTACGACACTCCGTATTCCGCTTTCCGCTGAATTCGAGGCACTGCATGTTGAGTGGCGGAACTCAACGCCATGCTTTATCGTACTAGACCTAGGAAGTGAAAGTCATTTTAACATAGTCCAATACCCCGAGTGGGAATCGAACCCACAACCGGTTGCGTTGACGCTGGTCCACTACGCTACGACCACGGCCTCGTTCAGACCGCCACGAGGTGATATTTAAACGTTTTTATTATTTGTATAACTATATTCCATACTGCACTTATTAAAAGTTATTGTTTCTTTGGTAGCGGTACTCAACGCCGCTTAATGTAATGACAAAAAAATATATATTTAAAATATTACATAATTATCGCCTTATTATTCTTAAAGAATGGTCGAGTTGAGAGTAAAAGGAATTTCGAGTTCATATTATTCATTTTGTTATTTAAAAAAAAATAACAAAAAATTACATGAATCTAATATTACAATAATTTTCACTGCCGTTTTTGATAAAATTTTACATTACAAAGTAATATAAAACAATTTATCGTTTTCCATTTCAATAAAAAAAAACAAATTATATCAAACCTCGCCGTACGCGATATGAACCCAGTAAACAATTATTGAAAATTTCAGATGAAACAATACTGGCTAGGACCCAACTACATGAAGGAGGGCGTGGCGGGTAACGACATCACGCGCACCAACGTGCCCGACATACGCATCTCCTTCCGCTACGAGACACTGCTTGATGAGCTCACCAATATATTTAAGGTATGTATAAGTATACACATTCATGGGGACTTAAACAAATGGGATGTTTTTTTTTTATTATTGCAATTTAATTCTGATATATTTAATGAAACTATTTTAAACGGATTAATCGCGTATATTTTGGTATTCGAAAATACATTTTTGATGTTCAAAAATTTTCAAATATGTACTGTCGAATACCAAAATATACAAGATTAATCCGGTTTATAGTAGTTTCAATTAAAATGTGTAAATTATTGCAAAATCAATATTTTATTTAATGCAGATAACTTAGAAAACTCTACATACATATATATACATATATTTTAACTAAAATTGTACTTATTTGTGGTGAATAACTATTTTTTAAAAATCTTGTGCTCAATGCTATGTTTATTTGTTTAACGCTTGGTTGTGATGTCAGTTAATACGGCACTTGTTGTCTCTTTCCCACCACCTATATTAGAGAGGGACAATGTCACAATGGTTTGATTGCTATTTCATTAATATTGATCTTGCATCTCTTTCTATCATACGTCATAAGAAAGAGACAAGGATATTGTTTGTGACACTCAAATAACTTTCAGGAGGGAATGTCGAGCCGCAGATAAGCATCGCTTCGTTACATTTTATGTTTAATTTTTTTAATTATTATAATAATAATATTTGGATTTAATTAAAATGTTAACGCACCTCACGTGGATGCCCCAAATTAATGACTGTAGAACTGACTTTAGGAATCTAGAAAATTCTATAGCCTACGATAATATTAAAAGTTTTATATAATTTATTTATGAAATAGTATACAGATCATATTCATAATAGAATGGACAAAGTTAATTCACAAATTAAAGTATTTTTTTATTGTTAACTATTCTTAAAGTCAGTTCTGAATTATTTCATTATCATATTATTCTTAGATCAAAGTGGCATTTTAAAAAATGACAATACTTACAAATATCAATATATATTTTGAATATGTACAGAAAATATTTAAACTTTCGATTTCTGTCATAATACTGGTATAATTAAAAAAAAACTATGTGTAATTTTGAAGAACTTTAATTTTCTTCAACGACTTTTTATTGTTATTATATCCAAAAAATCTTTTTAAAATGCGACATTTTCTAAGGAATTTAATTAAGGATTTTCCTTATATGTGATATAATTCGGTGACTTTAAACTAAGTGCCATTCACTAGTAAAACCTGAGCTGTGACCTCCATTTAGCGTGTTAGGCGACTGACAATATTGCCCAAATTATATAAATTATATATACATTGTATTTCATTGCTTATATATAGTTTTATACGATCGTGCTATCTCTTTCTATCAACATATATTAGAGTGAGATGAAAAATACAATTAACAATGTTATAAACTTAACTTCTCTTTATATATCCTTCTAATTGTTAAGAGGGTAATTTATATCTTTACTCATATTAGGTCTAGACTTTTTTATTATTTTAGAACTTTTTGTAAGGATCTGAAATTCTGTAAAAAGAAATAATTTTTGACTTATCATCTCAGATGATGTTAAAAACTTTAAAGCTATTTTTAATCTGTTTTTAGAAATATTTTGTTTCTTAATATTTTAACGATATTTTACATAGAGTTTATATTAATTTTACTATGAAATTAAGAACAATATTTTGATCAAGTTGTTTTTATAATTAATTAAAAAAAAATAAGATTTTTTATTAGTCTTCACCAATGACATTACTATATATAAAAAAGATTATCTCGAGAGATCTGAAGATATTAATGCTTATGCATTTAAAAATTAGTTTTTACTTTTTTATTATTTTATGATACACAGGGGGTTCAAATATATATAATAAAATAATTATGCTAAAACATGTACAGCGTTGTTTGTGAATTCTTAAGCTTTTTGTTCGTTGCATTTGTGTTGTGCCGTCTATATAATAAGACCTTATTTTAGGCTGCCTACATACTAGCTCATAAGTAAAACTAATTAAAAATATATAATTTACTTCTAATATCCAATGTGGCTTATATGTGCCTGAAAATATAGAGAAGAAAAACAATATCTTTTATTTTATCCAAATACTATGAGTGTGGGGAGCCTAAAACAATCTTGATTTAAAACTTATTTTAAGATAAATGTAACGTGTACTTAATTATGACACATTATATATAACAGGTTTAATTTAATAAACACGTACTCTTATATATACATACATACATGAAACACCTGTATAAGAACAGTAATAATGTTGTTAAAAATAAAAACGCCCAAAAAATATCAATTTGTTTATTTTAAACTATTTATTAATTACTTATATATTTAGAAAACAGGAAAAAGAGAATATCATTGACACTGATATACCAAGAGTAATACACGAACATATACTAAAGGAAACAAGAATATTTTTCATATAAAGAGATTAAGAATATAATTTTTTTATATAAAAAAATAATATTCTTAATCTTTTTATTAATTATTTATATTTAGAAATATTTAGAAACCAGGAAAAAAAATCATCAACACTGTTATACCAAAAGTAATACACGAAGATATACTAAAGTAAAGTAAGAGTTAAATTTAGATTGTAATATATATAATATTTTTATGATGTAGATACAAAGGAGTGGAACGCCTATCCCGCTGTAAGGTACACGCTTAAATTGCCGATGACAAAATGACTATTTTTTTAATTAATCTCAGTATATACTAATATACTTTGTGTTGAAAGTGATCAGTGACTAGACACTTTGTCTCCTATTTCAATATGTTACCCAGATTTACTATATATAGCAATACAGACAGATTGGGCTGGTCGTGACAGTGGCTGATTGTAAACGCGATCGGTCCTGGGTACAATTCCCATTTGGGGAGTTTAAATTATATCCACTTCCTAGCTCTGGTAAGACAAAGTGCGGTGCTGAGTTCCGCCTCAACACGCAATGTCTTATATTCGGTGAAAACCAGAGTACGGAGTGTCTTGACACTAGGTGCTTTCTGTCTACCCTGCTTTGTGGAATAAAAGCGTGGAGCTAAAAACAAAAAAAAACAGACAAAAAAGTTGTTCATTAAAATATTTTTTTACTGGCAGAACATAATTTCTACATAATGTACTTTTTATTATTAAAAAAGCTATTTAAAACCATAAAGTTATTTTGACAGATGGCAATGAGCGATGGTACAGCATGCATACAAATATGAATGCAAAACGTGTCAATAATATTATTCACCGCATTTATATACATTTCTCTATGGCAAAATGTATTCATTTTAACATAAAACTTATAAATTAAGTTATCTACATACATTATATTTGTATTTCTTAATTATTCGATGTCATATGTTTAAGTCCAGTTTATCGATTTTCCAATAATTAATCGAAACATTCGGATTCTTGTGCCATCACGCTAACAGGTAATCATTGTTTGTTATTTTTTTCGCTTCTACATAACTATATGTGCTTTTATCTGTGCTTTGGGTATTTATATGGAATTAAATAATTTTTGAGTTAATATATTTTTTACTTTTTTATATTTAAGTTAATATTTGATGACTTTCTAGGCTCGTCAGCTTCCTGGACAACAGAACGGAGTGCCTTTACCGAATAGACCGAGTGCACCCGTGACCCCCCCTCCACCCAATTTTTCTGCACCCATAGTTAGTATCAAGCGGCCTTCCCTTGTTTAAATAACTTTTATATCTTATTTAGAATTTCTTTTTATATTTTTTGTATGATCAGTCGATTGTTTTAATCGATTAACAATATGCTTATAATTTTTTTTATTATATAAAATATTGTAATTAATCCATATTTTTAATCGATTTACGTAATGCTTGTAAACTTTTTTTTTATTATATAAAATATAAGTAACCGATGTTTTGTTTCGATTTACGTATTGCATATAGTAAACTCTTCATTGTGTTGTGTTTTGACATTTTATATGTAGATAGATAGTTTTGATATATCAATAAATTGAATAAAATTTATGTGTAGTTTTATTTAAATATTATAAATCCAAATGTAGTACTTGTTTTTAAATAATTATTAGTAAAATAATATAAATAAATATATATAAAATATATTAAGTTCCAGATATACTCGTGAAATGTTTTAATTTTAAAATAAAAGTAGTTACTCCTTGTCAGAGAAATTCACATCAAAATCAGTCTAGCCGTTCCGGAGATTAGTCGGAACAAACAGAGACTAAAATTATAAATAAAAAATCAGTATATCATAGCGTGTATTTGGTAAAAAGCGCTCATTTTTATAACTAACAAATAAACAGACATGTCAATATTATTTATTTGATATAAAATATATACACACATATTAATTTCTACGTGAGAACTCTGACAATATGCTTATTAAAGCTTAATTTATTTTTTGATTTACACATATATATATATATGCTAGGAACTCTTTTGTCATTTGCTTTGACATTCCTTAAATGTCAAGTTGAATATAACTGAGTAATGAATTAGTGGTTTAAATTATTGTTGCTATGAAAAAATAACCAATCAATATGTTGGGCGCCGACAAACAGGACAAATTTCGTTGGTGAGTAAAATTCAAACAATATTGTAGTTTATAATTTATTTAATTTCAAATCAGATTACTTGACAAGCATAATGCCTTAGTACTGTCATTCTATACAGAATTATATGTCAAACACACGGTTGCCTGTGTAAAGGCGGAAACACATTATAAACACGCGATACAACGCAATGTATGTTGAATCGAATCAAATATACGGTTTTTTGTGGACCAGAAACACACTATGAACATCCGACGCGACGCACCATGCCATGCGCGCATACCTCACCTGAGCCAGGTATGCCAGGTCGGCATGTTGCCCACGGTGGGGGTAAATACGAAATCCCACGCGCTGCGCCACGCAATACCACGCGTCAGTCGTTCGAGAGTTGTCACAGAGCGTATATGCATTGGGACCCAACTATAAAAAAATAAAATCTCAAATCCAGCCCACAGCCAGTTCATTCTGCAAGAACCAAGGCAGTATGCGAGGCAATTATAAAACAGATGGCGGTAGATTGGTTTAATTGGTTTATATATCAACCGACAGGCGAATACCACCTCAGCCTACCCGTAAGTGTGATTACGAGCTTAACAAAACTGTATTGTCGAATATCAAAATATACGCGATTAATCCGTTTAAAATAGTTTCATTTAAAATGTTCTCCTTTTTCTTCGTTCAAGTACCATGTATGTAACCAAAATTCTGCATTAAATCTACAAAGATCTGCCTCTTTATTTGTTAAATCCATAGCACATAACCCATTCACTTACGTTGATATTAAGTAATTGAATTGAGAAGTAATTGAATAGAGTTGCTTAAATCCACGGAGCATATTGGGTGTTGACATGTTGCGTCGCGTCGCGTTTTGATAATGTGTTTCCACCTTAATGGGATGCTGGGGAATGGGTGCTGATTAACGGCTTGACCGTGTCAACTACGTAACGTACGTACGTACATAAAACTTTCGGTGTAAAAACAGGTTGAAATTTGTACTTTCATATATTACTTTAAATAAAATAAACTGTAAAACTTGTAAACGCATATTATAATAATTATAAAAGGTTAGGGTAAATGAAACGTCCGTTCGGTTTTTAGCACTGTGATATATTTCACCGAAATAAAAATACATTTATACATACTGCTCATTGTCACAAAATATATTATGAGTCTTTTATAGTAAAAGTCAAATGACATACTAAATACATAAGGTCAACTTGTGCACAGGTATAAGTAATTGTCAATTGACAAATTGAAGTAAATTCATATTTAAGTCAACTGAGCAACTAAACAATCAATTGATATTTGAACAATTGATTGAATTCTATTATACTTTGATTATGTTCTAAGTATAAAATAATACGTTAAAATTGTGAAACCGGACACAAAACATGTCGTGTTTGCTTTCAAACGTTTATCAATATGTAAAAACCACAAGCGAAGCAAAATAAATAGATAAACAAAGTATAAACTCAAGTGATATTCCAATTAGAACTTGAAGCGCAACGGGAAAGTGGTTTCTGGTTTGATTCCCACTTGGTGTCATGATTAAATTTCTGGCCGCTCTGGTATGACAATACACAGTATCGAATTTCATTCGTGCAATGTTTCGATTAGTTTGAAAACTGGAGAATTGTGAAGCGGAAATAATGATTTATATAATATATAGTGACAGCTCACGTAACCTGGCGGGATCAACGCGCGCAACTCAAAACCGTCGCCGCAGCACAACGTTTCAGCGGACAGACGGACGCACAATTCCTGGTATACATGTGACTGGCGTAAGTATATATGACAATATATATATATATATATATATATATATATATATATATATATATATATATATATATATATATATATATAGTGTTAGAGACCTTCCTTCGAAGTTGGGGGTAAGCTACATATAGAATACAGACGTTCACCTTATGCAATTGACCAATTATGTTATAATATATTCCTACAAACTGCCTTCCCTGAAAAAAAAGAAATATCTTAAACCCAACATGGTGTAACTCAACGGAGTAGACTATAACGCTACTGAATGAGTATATAATGAGAATGAGTATATATATATATATATATATATATATATATATATATATATATATATATATATATATATATATGCATTCAAAAAGACAAAATGATTAGTTGTATTTTACCACGTAACACATAACATCTCGATTTTAGGCTGGAAGTAGAGAACAGAGTGTGTTATTTAATATTAATATTTACTAAGACTAGCTTTTCTGCGCTTCTCGTTTGCCTCTGCTATAAAGGAGAAAGCGGGAAGCTGCTGTTACGAAATATCTTCTAGAAATAGGTTCAGTTAAGCACTAAATTATAATAGGTACTTCTAGAAGAACTAGAAAGCTCTGCCACGGCTATAATAAACGTTTTGAACCTGCGGCGCCGTTACATGGAAGTCTCCAACCAATCGTTCCCCGACGACTTGGAATACTACCTGATGCACCACCAGCCTCCACCAAACAATGACTATGAAGTCGAGGAGTCTGTGGACTTCCGTCGCGCGTTGCTGCGGTTTGATTGTAATATTACTTTTACTTGTAACTCATTTAATAAGGCCTGTCGTGGCGCAGTGTGATAGCGTCTGACTGTAATTGCGATCGGTTGTGGGTTCGATTCCCGCTCGGGGGAATGATTATATTTACATTAATTTCATTTTCTCGCTCCCTGTTTCTAAGAACCTATTTGGTAAGTGTTAATGCTATTTAAAGCATTATAATTTTATAAATCACTTTTTATATGTAATTATAGTCTTTAATGAACCTGTATAGTATTAGAAATTAATGACAGAATGATTATTTAGAGACTATGACTTGGTCAATGTTTTATTAAAAAAAAGGTCCTTAATATGGCTTCTAAAATAAAGAAGAAGAATTATAAACGACATAATATTTGTAGGTTAACATAAATACTTACCACAAAAGATGACGTTTTTGAAACATACAAATTTTAAACATATGTATCGATTTGACTAAAATAAAATCGTGAGAAACCTCCTATATCTACAGTAACTACAGTACGTACTTTAATCGTCAGTTAAAATGTACGCCTATGTAAAATTGTTTTTTTTTTTTTAAAACTTATTTTTAAAGTTTTAGTTTTTGTTTCTCATTTTATTTAATTTCTTGATTTCTTCACTATTGCACGGTTTTTTGCCCGTTGCTTTATTACAATCCAACTGCTCAATACGTCGGTAATCTGTCCAAAGATATCACTGTACTAAGGGTAGGTAACGTAAGGGTAAGGGTAGGCTCGGTAACAATGATCTCCCTCAAATAGTTTCACGCCTAAGTCTACTACTGCGTGATCCACAGTGCCACCCTGCATTTTATGCACCGTGGAAGCCCTTGACAATATTACGGGTAACATTCGTCTTACAGCCGGCTCGTAAATGAGCTTGGCTGGAAACTGTATGGCTTTTGCGTGTATATCATGTACGCCCTCTCTTATAAAGTCAATTCCAACGGATACGAGATTTTGACTTGAGTGGGAGAGTGGGGAGTGACTCTATAATTTGATACCCATATTGATAGGATTATAAAAAACACTACGTTTCCCGCCGTTTTTAAAAGCGGCCATCCTTGATTTTAATTTTGTATAGTGCACTGTATTTTAATTACCAAGCTGTTTAATTTGATATCTATATTGATGGGATTGAAAAAAAATCTATGTTGTCCGCCATCTTGTAGGGACGGCTATACTGGATTCACAATAATGTGGAGGCAAAATCAAAGACGTATGTATACCAAATTTCAAATCGAAACTGTTGACGGGAAGAGGGTGAAATTTCAATTACTAAATTTGACCCAGCAACAAAACGAATGGGACAAGCTAAATAAACCGTATAAAAATACATATGTCATTGTTTCAGCTGGAACGACAAGTCACAATCTCCATGTAAACCGTTGTTCTTCAGAGGATATGACCTCAGACATAGGTCTTGAGAGACACTCCATCCAGCATTCCGAAACTCGATGTACGTTTCCAAAAGCAATTTCTAATTTATTTTATGATGCTATAGCTATGTAAAAGAATGACATAAAATACTTCAGGGTTTTTGGTTACATCTCCAAATAGTGCCTTTTCTTTGTGAGAAAATAGCATTACGGATACTTTCCCGATTGGGGATTCGGGACAGGTTTTTTGGGGCTCCGGATTATATGACTTAAAATAAGTTGCCTTTTATATTACAGTGAATCTCACCAGCCCGCTATCAACAATATTGCCCGGGTTGAGCAAAATTTCCATCGACAGTCAAGAAGAACTAGAAGATTCCTCAAGTGGTACTTAAATTATGTTTGAATGTAAATGTTTTGCTGAAGTAAATGGAAGTGCAGTCAGTTTAGCTGACCGTATATACATCGGAGATATGTATAATGGCAGACGTAAGTGAGAAAGTCATAATAAGTATGAAGAAAAACGTGCTAAGGTGGTTTGGGCACGTCGAGAGGATGAGTGATGAAAGAATGGTAAGAGGCGAAAGAAGTATGCAGGGATTGAAGCGTTTGGCGCTCCGTTCTTTCCAACTACCCCGACAGGGATACAGCGTGAAGCCACAAAAAAAATTAAGTAAATATCTACTTGGCCTATATTTATCGCAGAAGTTCGAGATCCTTGGTCTTGCGTCAATCCCCCTGACCGCCATTACGTGTGCCAGTGGAGGAAAGGTCTGGTACGCGTGTATAAGAACCAAATCGATGCAACCGATAATAAACCCATGCCATACCGCTATGTACCCTTCAAGAAATATGTTGAAGATATGGCAAAATTGACTGACTTGTTGTCGAATGGACCGCTGTAAGTCTTTGACAATAATATATTTGTCGGCGATTAGCCTTTAGTATCGTTTATAAACTTGTCTCTGTGGAACATCTAACGTCTTTATTGAGTGTCAATTAGATATGGAGTTGCTCGGACAGTGACATCCCGTAAGTGATCCCTTTAAAATGCATTAACCCACACCCTAGGTTTAAACCATGGAGTGAATTAACAGTAATGTGTATTTAAATGTACCTACATTACGTGTGAGTTGGTGAAAACTAGTGACTTGAATTTGATAAGCATTGAGATGAATTTTTTCCACAGTCCCATCTATAAACATTGTAAATACAGACTTTCTTGTATTGTCTTCAGTAAACTGGTGGCAAATAACTATTTCACGTTCAAAAAGTGAAGCATGTTATTTACTAATAAAAAAAAAACTTTACATTTACTATAATTGTCAGTATATTTCTTAATTAACGAAGTTCAAAAAATGTTATAGGAAGTCATTCTGCTACAGACGCCTCAGCTACCTCTCGTCTAAATACAGAATGCACGTTTTGCTCAACGAACTACATGAGCTGGCGTTACAGAAGGCTGTTCCACATCGGGACTTTTATAATGTGAGGTAAATAGATAAGATAATATGACAATAACTAAGTACACTTAATATTGTATTGCCTAACACATTGGCTACATAAATGAGAAATATTTTTAAATTAGAAAGCGGCAACGAAAATTACATAACATTTATAAGCTCGAAATAGAAGCCGGGAATTGAGGCCGATCGTGGCGCCGTGGGACTGCTTCGATCCCCACTCGGGGGAGTGATTATGTTTAAATTATATTCACTTCTCCGCTCTGGTAAAGACAAAGTGCAGTGTTAAGTTCCACCACTCAAAACGCAATGACTGGAATTCGGTGGAAAGCGAAGTACGGAGTGTCTTCAATCTAGGTACTTTCAGTCTACCCTGCTGTGTGGGATAAAAGCGTGTAGCTAAAAAAAGTAGAAGAGAATGTTAAATATTTTAGAAACTTATAGAATTTTGAACTTCGATTGGATTCGAAGCCGCACCTCCAGAGTGGCTTGGGAGCTTTTCTAAAGCCTTAGTCCTGCAGTGCTTAACTTTTACATTTATAATGTATATTTGTTTCTTTAGTCTGAAAATAAATGCAGCTTCACGCTTTATCCCATATAACAGGGTAGAAAAAAAACATAATATCAATACACTACGTTGACTGCTTACCGTCCGAAACAGAGACCTTGCTGTGGTTTATAAGAATAGAAATGGCATAAATTTTAAATATTGACAATATTATATCCCCCGAGTAGGAAACGAACCTACTACATTGGAGTCTTTTTTGTAAATAACCCTGGCATTAAGGAAAGTCGACACCCACATCCACGCGGCGTCGTGTATGAATCAGAAACACTTGCTATGCTTCATCAAGCGCACTCTCCGCAAGAATCCGGAGCAGGTGGTGGCGCTCCGGGACGGCGTGCCCATGACGCTGAAGAGCGTGTTCGAGGAGATGCAGCTGGACGCGTACGACCTCAATGTGGATATCCTGGATGTTCACGCTGTTAGTTGCGACTTATACAAATGTGGTGTTGTCTCCATCTCATGCCCTTCTGTCTCCAGAGACCAGTCTCTAAAGACATAAATTTAATGTAAGCTTTTTTTCTTACCCAAAAAATAACTGACGGTGCGTGAAGATGCATTTGTTAGAATTGTCTAAATTTTAATCATTAAAATTAAAAGGAAAATCTCATAAATCTTATATATGAGTTATTGCCAACAATTATATATATTTATTTTCATATTTTTAACGTTTTTCATAACGTTCCCTTCCTTATAACAATACCGGCATAGTAATAGTCATTATTTACTGCTCACCTAGCCCTTTACTCAGCTCAGCTTTAAGCCCAATAATTTTGGTTGTAATTTAAAATTTAGTAACTCAGTTATTAAGAGAAGAGCTTTATACTCTACTATATGTACCTATATCGATTGTTACTCAGGATCGCAACACGTTCCACCGATTCGATAAATTCAACGCGAAGTACAATCCGGTCGGAGAGAGCCGACTGAGAGAGGTGTTCCTCAAAACTGACAACTACATGAATGGCGCATACTTCGCGAGCATTATCAAGGTTATATTTATAACGGACTGCTAATTGCTAATAAATTGAATTTAACGTAATATTTAAAAAGTCGCGTCGCTGTGTGTAAAATTTATACGTTTCTTAACAATGTTTTCTTTAGTTAAATTAAATTAAATTCAGTTATTATTATTATGTTTTCTTTTTGCATCTAGGTGTAATGGAACAACTGTTAACACAAGTGGTTGTTGATATTTATTCTCCCTCAGGGAAACTGTGATATTTAAATTAATTTCATATCACTCCTAGATGAGACTATCCGCGGTATTGAGTTCCCAATGTCTTAAATTTGAAACGACCGTGAACATGTTTTGACATTAGGCATATTCTGTGCGAAAATGTATAAAGCCACAGAAAAGAAATACCGTCTTTATATGTAGAACTATATGTATAGTGTAGAAGCACAAGTATTAATTACTTTTCGAACTTTAGAACTTGAACAAACCTTTCCATGTGGGATAAAGCGTGAAGCAATTTTTGTATACAATAGGAAATAATGAGCAGTCTGGAGGACAGCAAGTACACGTTCGTGGAGCCCCGCATCAGCATCTACTGCAAGCGCGCGGCGGAGTGGGGCGCGCTGGCGGCCTGGGCGCTCCGCCACCGCGTGCACTCCGACCACGTGCGCTGGCTCGTGCAAGTGCCCAGATTGTAGTAAGGATGCGTTTCATTTATATGATCATTTGCTGTCTTCCTTGGGGCGAGAAATAGAATATTAGAGATAAATTTGGAACAAATTGTCAAATGGTTATGTCATGTTGATTGTGGCACACGGTGTCTTGAATTTGGGAAAACAAACGTTTTTTGACACTGAGTGGTCTCTGCCTAGAAGGAGATTGTAAGGGCGAATCACAAAAAAACACTGTACGACAATAAAATTTGATCAAAACTGAACCTTATTTTTCTCGTAACTAAGCTGAATTAAACAAAAAGCAGTTTAATTCTCTTTTAAAAAATAGAAATACGATTTCTACTCTACATTATTACTTTTTATGTAACAGTTTCATTATTTTCTGACTTCAGCGATATCTACAGAGCCAATAGAATCCTTAAGAATTTCCAAGAATTCCTCAACAACCTGTTCGATCCGCTGTTTAAGGTGTCTGTGGATCCGAACTCCAATCTGGAGTTGCATAAATTTCTATCTGTAAGTATGTAGCTAATAACAGTAATGGAGGCAATGTTTTGAGTCGTCCTTATGAATTAAAACTTCCTATAGACGTTACATAAAATAATAACACAAGAAATGTATCTAGCGAAACCTATATAATTATGCAAATATAAAAGCTATCATGGGGTTTGACAATTAACGCCATTATTATATGATCGATATCCATTTGGGGAAATGCTTATAATTCAGTAATTTCTATTTCCCAGCCCTAATAAGACAATGCAGTGTTGTGTTACGCCACTCACCATGTAATAGTAATGTTGTTTACTGAGATATTCCTGCTTTATGATTGAAATGCGTGAAAAAGTATAAACTATTCAAGATCGTAAATTAAGTAACGACATATACGCTTGCGAATACTTGAACGCATTCGAAAATATATTTTTTAAAACCTGACGTTTCGAACACTACAGTAGTTTGTGGTCACAGGTAGACATAGATGGATAGATAGAAATACTTTATTGCACACAAAGGAAATACAAAGAATAGTACTCAAAAAATATATAAAAATTAGTACATAGTGTGTAAAGGCCTTATTGCTGGTAGCAATCTCTGTCAGACAATCATCGAGGTTGATCTTAACAGATACTGGTAAGTGTAAATAAAGAAAATCAAAGGATTAAAAGCAAGATAGTAATAATTTTTCTATGCCACTGAATACACTACACTAGATATTATGTATAAAATATAGGATGTACATACTATACTTATAACCGTTTAAATATAGATAAATATACATATATACATATATACGTATATATATATATATATATATATATATATATATATATATATATATATATATATATATATATAGATATTATTGTAGGGAAAGGAAATAATTAGTTAGACGACATTTGAATATATTTTAAGATTAAGAATGATGAATACATTTTTGAAAAAACGTATAAAAATTTGAACGCAGCGCGATTCGAACCCGTGCCTCTTGCAAGCGCTCTGACCGCTAAGCCATGCGTTCTTCTACCAGCTGCGTCGAAATTCTTATACAGCTTGATACAACTTATTTATGTTGTTAGCCTCTCTGTAGAGATTTTTACAAATTTCTGCTAATAAAAGATTATTAAGAAATAATCTCTTGGATACAAATCTTAAGTAAACATAAGAATGACGAATCTCTGATGGAATCATATTCCATAGATGTACAGCTTTCATAGTAAATAAATCACCATAAAAACTGGGTGTGAGCTATTGGCAACAGTAGAGTATGAGTGTAATTTATAAAATAGTTCAATTTAAAATGCAATTGCTTACTTTATCACAGCACGTGATAGGCTTCGACAGTGTGGACGACGAGTCCAAGCCGGAGAACCCGAACCTGACGTCGAACATGAAGACCCCGGACGAGTGGGACGACGAGGAGAACCCGCCCTACGCGTACTACCTCTACTATATGTACGCTAATCTGACCACCCTCAATCAACTTCGCAAGTAAGTTGTTTTGTTTATATAGTCGCCAAGTAAGTCTGTTTTCCACCTAAAATGGAGATATTGCGTAAGACACTGAGCGAGGGAATGAAAATGGATTTATATATAATCATTCTCCCGAGTGGGGGTCGCGTTGTCAGCTAGTGGGTGTCTTATTGCGCCACTAAGCTGCCTACTTTGATCCTATATGTATCTTCGTGGTAACATTTATGAAAGATATTTTAAGCTCAATATCCATCCCATGTAAATCTTGAAAAGTACGATAAATTACATTATTATAAACAAATATATATATTTTTGGTTTAGAAATATTTCCATTGCCATATTCTTAAACGTGTACCTTTTATAGATTTTATAAGCTTGACGTTTTATTCGCATAGCAAGATAGTCAGAGATAACTCAACAGTAACAATACACTCTATCGGCTGCTTTCCGGTCGAAATCGAGACATTGTGTTAAGTTACGAAGTGAACGCCGCGCTTTGTCTTACCAGAGGGAATAGATAAAATATATAATCACAACAATAGTCACAATTCGCCTTGTTCGGGAACAAGGCCTAAATGGCCTAGACCCGCGATAGCCTCAATTTATTTATTTAAATTGATTTAGTTTATTCAAATGACGAGTAATTTGCTTAGAGAGCAAGGTCTGAACACGTTCGTGCTGCGTCCGCACTGCGGCGAGGCGGGCCCCGCGGTGCACCTCTGCGCCGGCTTCCTGGTGGCTGAGAATATCTCGCACGGGCTTGTGTTGAGAAAAGTAAGTTTTAAAGTGTTGGTTTTCAGAGCGCTTGGACGACTTCAAAATGAGCATGGGTTCGAAACCTGTTGCACTTTTTAATGGTTAGTTTATATTAAATTGTATAATAACAAAAGCTCCAAAGACTAGAAGAAAAATAAATTTAATAAAACTGTTGCATTTATATTTACTGGTTATTTAAATATTTATTTACTGCAGTTTTACTCCGTCGTTTACAGCAAGATAGTGGGAGAGGAAATAGTACTCAATTTTTTTCCTTAAATTTTATGTATTGGATGACGGAATTCAACGTGTTTCGTCAATCCTTTTAGCAAACAACCTAACTAATATGATTCTCCTTACTATAATAATTGTATTTATGATGTGTTTTCGTATTAATTATATAAAAAAAATGGTTTTTTTTAGCTTCACGCTTTTATTCCGCATAGCAGAGTAGACAGA
Organism: Dryadula phaetusa; assembly: GCA_032432895.1. Lineage (NCBI taxonomy): Eukaryota > Metazoa > Arthropoda > Insecta > Lepidoptera > Nymphalidae > Dryadula > Dryadula phaetusa. The sequence goes on along the minus strand of JAOYRS010000059.1, from coordinate 5,444,291 downwards.
AAGTAACTAGTGTCAAGACACTCTGTGCATCGCTTACCAACCAATTCGAAACATTGCGTGCTGAGGGGTAGTTCCAACGCCGTACTTTGTCTTACCAGAGCGAGGAAGTGAAAATGTTCTAAATATAATCACTCCCTCGAGTGTGGCTCGAACCCACAACCGGTCGCGTTTACGTCAGACACTGTCCCACTGCGCCACGACCTGCCTCTAAAAAAATATTAATGATTAAATTATTAAAATTCTTCAAGTGTCGTTAAATACGTTCTCAGGTGCCAGTACTGCAGTATTTGTATTATTTAGCTCAAATCTACATAGCGATGTCTCCTCTAAGCAATAATTCCTTATTCCTGCGTTATCATCGCAACCCTCTCCCGGAGTTCTTCGCTCGCGGCCTCCGCGTGACACTCAGTACCGATGACCCTCTTCAGTTTCATTACACTAAGGTACACATGTGTATATATTTATGTTTTTCGTTATACAATAGTAGATGCACGTCTTGTTAAATAGGGAACACCGAGTGTCAAGATATGCAAATCCTTGTCGCTTTCAAATTCGATGTCTCAAATGGTAAATAGCGACGTTCAACGTCGTTGTTTTTCACTATAGTGGGAAAATAAAATTAATATAAATATTATGTATTCTAATATTATATATAATTTTGACATAATTTGGAACTGCTACTAGTTCTATCTACTTCTATTCGTCTACAATTAGTCGCCACCCATTTTATATCTACATACAATAAAACTTGATATTTGGGAAGAATAAGACAAGAAGCATTTAAAACCGCAGGAACCGCTGATGGAGGAGTACAGCATCGCGGCGCAGGCGTGGAAATTCAGCTCCTGCGACATGTGCGAGTTGGCGCGCAACTCCGTGCTCATGTCTGGGTTCCCTCATGAGGTCAAATTTTAATTTTTCTTTATTTAGAATTAATTTTTGGGAAGAGATGTTACGAAGGCAGTTTTAATGTCAGATGTAAAAGTTAACTAAAAGAGCAATTGTTGAGAGTTCGTCAACCTTACCGGGCATATCTGCCTTCCAAGCTGACAATACTGGTAATATTTAATGCTTATTATTGTTTACGTGGACAAAGGCTATTTTAATTTGATATAAATATAATAGAAACGGATTGTTTTAAAATGATTTTTGTTCGTATAATACCAGATGAAACAGCGCTGGATAGGCAACCAGTACTGCAGCGAGGGCGCGCGCGGGAACGACATCACGCGCACCAACGTGCCCGACCTGCGCCTGCGCTACCGGCAGCACGCGCTCATGGACGAGCTGCAGCACGTGTTCCAAGTCACCTTCTGACTTGTACACGTTTATTCGTATTTAATACTATTTATGCAAATGTACACTTTATTACAGTTAAATTCGTTTTATATCAATGTGTTTTGAAGTTGCTTTTTTTGCTAAATAAATCCGTTGGTATATTATTGATCGGCTTTCATTTTGTTTCCTGTATATAAATGGTGTGAGAGATATGTTTTCAAAGGAAATCAGTGAAAGGAAATCAGAAAAGAAGTGAAAATAATTTAAATATAATCACTCACCCGAGTGAAAATCAAACCCACAACCGATCCTGTTTACAGTCAGGCGAAGAGGACAGAATACATCTGTCACAGAATACATTTTTAGCTTATTTTTTGTGTATAATGTGTTAAATTTATAAACTTTTTAAACAATTTTTCTGCAGTGTTATCAAAGAACAAATAAATAAATATGGACTTTCTGTTTATAATATTAAAATAACCGATTTTCATTAAATGCATTAGTATGTGTACAAGGTATATATATAATAAAATCTTATTAATTTGAATTTTCATCTGTCTGTCTGTTTATTCCGGTTAATCTCGGTACGGCTTGGCTGTTTTTGACGGCAGTTTCATGGGCAGATAGCTAATATAAGAAGGAGTACCATAGACTAATATTTTATTTCTACTTTTCTTTTAGAATAAATAAATAAAGTATCGGAGATGTCAAGCTCCACGTGGGCGTAGCGCGAGCACAACTCGACTACTACGTGATAAGTATCTATCACGAAGGATGCAAAAACAATTAACCAAATTAAAAAAAAACACCATTTTCAATAATTCTGTTAATATATTTCTAAAAGAATTTACAAATAAATTATTTTACCTAAAATTTTGCTATTATTTACAATAAAACATTAGGTACATCGTGTTTGTAAAAGGTTTTTAACCTTATTAATTATAAATGTATACATTATAAAGCAACATTCCACTGCGTTGAATTCCGCAATACAATACATTGGCTAATTAACAAAATTTCTCACCCCACAAAAATATTCGAACCTGCCACTTAACAAAATATTAAAACCCAGTAACACTTCTAATTGCTTTTTCTTCATCTTGAGGGGTCATTTGCCTGTTTGAATAAAATTCCATAGTGTAAGTAGCGAGGCCTGAGCTCAGAGACCTGACTGTGGTGGAGTAACCGAGGAGTTCAGATAATGGCGCTAGACACTCTATGACCTGGTGGATAAAAAAAATAATTTGTTAATTTAATCGTTATCTGTTGACTTAATATTAATATATAAAAATTTAAAAAATAACTAGATTTTTTTAAAATCATATCTTGATTATAATAGTTTGAACGCAGCGGGATTCGAAACCGCGCCTCTTGTTTACCGTCCAAGCGCTCTGACCGCTAAGCCATGCGTTCTACTACCAGCTGCGTCCAAATTCTTATACGTTTTGTTACAACTTATTTATGTTGTTAGCATCTCTGTAGAGAGATTTTTACAAATGTCACTCACCTAAAGATCATTTCTAAGAAGTAATCATTTGACAAGAGAAAATGCTCACTAAATATTTTTATTATTTTTAAAGAGTACGCAAAAATTTTTATGCATTGATATTAGAATTTGCTGCGTCCAAATTTATATACATTTTTTAAAAAAGTTTTCCGAGGCCGGTCGTGGCGCAGTGTGGCAGCGTCTGACTGTAAACGCGACTGGTTGTGGGTTCGATCTCCACTCGGGGGAGTGGTTATATTTAAATTATTTTCACAAATAAAGACAAAGTGCGGCGTTGAGTGCCACCACTCAACACGCAATGTCTCGAATTCGGTGGAAAGTACGGAGTCTTGACACTAGGTACTTTCTGTCTACGCTGCTGTGCGGGATAAAAGCATAAAGCTAAAAAAAAATACACTGTTAATATTTTAGTAGTTATAAAAAAGAAAATATGTTATCTCCTTAGATTTTTTTAATATATATATATATATATATATATATATATATATATATATATATATATATATATATATATATATATATATATATATATATATTGTTTTTTTGTTAACTTCTTTGATGTTTCCGATATTTAATAACTACCTCACATTATGTATTATACTATAATGTATAAAATACGCTTTAATTCATACAATGTATTTTCGATTACCCTACATGTATATATATATTTATCAATTTATCATTCACTTCTCAAAGAGAAAAAGCCTGTCGTAAAGTCCTACCAACCCATTTATAAAATATTTTACAAGTATATCTATATAGCGTTAAACGCAGTGCTCCAACATTACACTCACTTTATTCTTATTCCTGAGGTGTATGTGTTGTATTTCGGCTCGTCGCCGCGCCAGGTCTGTGAGAAGACGAGAGGAATACGACTCCGGCACCACCAGCTCGAGAGACATCACTGGCTCCAACAACACTGACTCGGCCTCCTCGAACACCTATTAAAAAAAAGTAAAGTATTAAAAAAAACAGTCTATACAGATAATAAAAATTGAATATAAACTAATAAGAAATATATTTGTAAGAGTGTTTGTAGATGTGATTGAAGAAGAATTTTCGAAATGTTGTTCGTCTGTTCCCACAAAAAATACTGGACAGAAATTAATATTTTTTTGACGTAGCTATAAGGAACACTGAACTTTTCCGTGACGTCATCTTGTCGGTCTGTACGTACACACAAAAAGTACTGGACAGAAATTAATATTTTTTTAACGTAGCCATTACCAACTCTGGGCTGTTCCGTGACGTCAGCAATGTCATTGATCATATTTGATTTGTCCACGCTACAAAAGTAACCTCGTCTGTTTGTCTGTCTGTGACGTCACTGCGACCAAACCCATGAACTGGTGAAATTTTATACATAGAGATACTTAAAGGTCGAACGTAGGCTACTTTTTACTCCCGTTTTTTTAGCTTTTCCAGGAATTTAATCTAATTATTTTAAATTGTTGATGCGGGCGATGTCGAAGGCGGATTGCTAGTATTTTATATACATACACCAAATGTTTTTCTCTCATTTCTACCTATTATTTAAGTTTTAAGGCTTCTAGATTAGAGAATTAATAAGATCATGTGATAAATATTACCTAATTATTTTAACTTTCATCTTTTAATAATAAAAATATAACCACATATGCCTAATGTGACAAAAGTTGCTAAATTATCAATAATTTTATTAATTAATAAAGAAATAAAAATATTATAACAATGAAAGTTAATATAATATAGAGAATAAAGAGAAATCTACTGCAATTATCGTAACTTTTATATGCCACTAACAATGTTACGTTGCTAACGCTACTTTCCGAATGACGTCACAAGGTCATGTACCGGCCTTAACCTTAATTGTGAACACTTATCCAATAAATATATATAATTATATTGAAATTTTCAAATATTTTATTTGCCAAAGGGCTGTATTAAGTAAAACAAAAGTAGTCAAGACGCATTGTCTACAACACAATAGAAGAAACAAGGAACTATCTCCAAACTGGAGGATCTTTTTGCTTTCTTCGCCATTTTTTTAAGATAGATCTGTAAAGTTAAAACAGAACTTAGACTGACCTTCCTCAAACACTGTGACACAGTGGCGGCGACCACGGACTCGGACGTGCCGCGACCCACTTCGAACCAGTGCAGAGTTACTTGTACGTCAACTAACTGCAAAATTATAATAATATATACGTTTAATTTAAATAAATTAGAGAATAGAAATAGAAACGGTGTACGGCTACGGTTAACGGTGTATACACGCCCTTTGGAAGGGTCCTCATGCTTTTACGTGACCCTCCTTCAGTATATTCGATACTGTGTTTTCGAAGATCAACCGAGGTCAACTGAGGTCACCTTTGCTTAATATATTTTTCTTACTATTCTTAAATCTATAATTTTAATGTTAAATTAACATGATAGAGGCCAATCGGCGCAGTATGACAGCGTCTGAATATAAACGCAACCGGTTGTGTACTCGGGGGAGAGATTATATTTAAAACCATTTTCATTTGCTCACTCTTGTAAGACAAAGTGCGGCGTTGAGTTCCACCACTCAACACGCAATGTCTCGAATTCGGTGGAAAACGATGTTCTTGGTATTTTCTGTCTACCCTGCTATATGGGATGAAAAGCGTAAAGCTAAAAAAAATAACAATTAATAGTTAACAAGAGTGGTCGATGTATATATCCCACTAGCTGCACGCTACCAACCGGACAGCCGAGCTTGGGTCCGTGCAGCACGGCGGCGGCGAGCCCCTGCCGGATGGCGGACAGGTATTTCGGGTGGATGTGTGCGAGGTTGGCCGCGCTGTCCGCCGACTTGTCTAACCTAAAAGAAGTAGTTCCCTATTTAAAATTATATCGGAACAGTATTTGACTATAAAATCGATGGCTTATGAGTTTTTAATATTTTTAATATGTTAATCGACACTAAGGATAAGTAAAACTTTCTGAGAAAAGGTGATTTAAAAAAAATGTCCCTTCTTCGTCTTCTTATAGTACCTCTCCAATTAAGGAAAGTTAGCGCAACTCAGCAATTTAAATTCAAACCCGCACTAACCTCAACACTTTATCCTGACTGATCCCCTTGACAGTTTTAGCTGACATCACCACCTTGGCCATTTGCTTGGCGTTGCCGATCTTCCTGTCCACGGTCAGAGTGTGCTTGGCGCTCCCTATCAACGTCTCCTTGTAAGATATCTGAGCTGGACCGAGTTCTACTTCTATTTTGTATTCGCGGATGATTCGTTCCTTTATTATTTCCAGATGTAGTTCTCCCATACCTTAAAGTGTTTTTGATTATCGATGACGTCATCGTACTACAGTTTTTTTGTACCGTCACGCTTTTATACCGCATAGCAGGGTAAACAGGAAGTACCTAGTGTCGAGACACTCCGTACTTCCACCGAGTTCGAGACATTGCGTGTAGGGTGACGGAAGTTAACGCCGGACTTTGTGTTAAGAAAGCGAGAAAAAAGAAAATAATTTGAATATAATCATTTCTTCAAGTTGAAATCGAATCCACAACCGATCGAGTTTATAGTTAGACCATGTTCCGCTGCGCCACGACCGGCCTTGCGATCGTTTTGAAATCATGATAATATAATGATATTTGTAAGGCCTATTTAATTAATAACTTATACCACGCTACAGTGATACATTTTCAAAGGTCAAGCGGTGACGTAACGGTTGTGGATTCGATTCCAACATGGGAGAACGAGGCACGGGGAAAAAAGGGAGACATGCATATTATTTTAAAAATAAGTCTATTTACTCGGTTAGAACAAAGTATAACTTAGAAAAAATATTTCTGGAATAAATCTAAATGGCTCTAGAAATCGTGTAAGTTAAAATCAAATGTGATTTTAACTTACACGATTTCTAGAGCCATTTACTAATAAACACTAGACACTAAGTAATAATCACTAGACACTAACTAATAAACACTATTTATAGAGTAAACGAATAGTAAACTGGCGCAGTGGGACAGTGATTAATTCTATTTTAAATTTATTCTTAACTCTCCATTCTGGCCCCGATAAAGTTGCACTCGACACGCAATGTATCGATTTTGTCTGGAAACCAGTCAAAGGCCCATCGAGGGATACTAAGTAGCCTTTGACTACCCTGATATGCGGGATAGAGCGTGAATTTTTTTTAATATAAAATTTAATGCACTACAGACAGGGGTTGTACCTTTTTCTTCTTATTGTTGCTTATTTTTCATTTAAATATAATTATAATCAGCTACTTACTTTAGTTCTAACTAAAAAAAATTAAATTTAAGCGATTTTTTGACAAAATTTAATTATTTTTATTCTACGAGGTGAGGGTATAACTGCCTTTCTAACCAACTTCACAATCTGCCCCCAGCTCATAGACCCCACTCACCAGCTAACACCATCTGTCCGGTATCATCATCAGTGGTGACCCTGAGGCTGGGGTCCTCTCTCTGCAGTTCATCCAGGGCCGTCTCCAGCGCGTTCTGGTAGGCCGCACTGGGCGGCTCTATGGAGCAGAGGAACACTGGCTCTGGGATTGTGTTGCCTGTGGGAATATAATGTCTTCGAATGTAAGTTACTTCAGTAATAATATAAGAAAATGCCATTTAATGTAAGTTATGTCAGTAATCATATAGAAAGCTGGCGTCAGAATCATATCTATAAGATATAACTGTTTTAGTATTCCATCAAATATTATGAAATCTGTCAATTAGCACTACGGCGTACCGGCCAGAACTTTTTTTTAGCTTCACCCTTTTGTCCCACATCGCAGGGTAGACAGAAAGTTAGACACTCCGTATTTCACTTTCCACTGAATTCGAGACATTGCGTGTTGAGTGGTGGAGCTCAACGCCACACTTTATCTTTACCAGAGCGAGCAAGAGAAAACAATTTAAATGTAACCCCAAGTGGAGATCGAACCCACAACCGATCACCTAGCGCAGTCAGACTCAGTCCCACTGCGCCACGAGCGGCTTCAAGCAAAATTCATTTAATATATTCAAGTAATAAAACAATCATTACATAAAACTGTCGCATTGTAACGCCGCACGCTGTTGGGAGGTTTTTTTTTTCAGACGTTTATGTTCTAACATCAAATACAAGGACTCATACTTATTTGCAATTATTGATTATATTTGAGCCTATAATAATAGTAAATATTTCTTACTACTGCTTAGAAAAAAGTTCTAGGGGGATGAGGTTCTCATCCAATTCTGTAAAGTTATCTGAACTCACCAATTCCCAGAAGTACATCAGCAACTTCATTGACAGTGGGTTCTGTGTCCAGGGTCTGCAAGCGCTGGCGGGCGCTGGGCAGCATCAGCTCCTCGCGTAGATCAGGGTTCTTGAGGAGAGAGGAGAGTTGCTCTTTTGCCCTCTTTGCTGCCGTTTGATTTATAGTTATGATATCTCCCGACACTGTTGCCTGTAACCGTATTTTATATACTTTTTTTAAAATTTAACATTGATTTTATGTTAATTAAGCACCAATTGAGATTTCTAAGTGAATCCGTCATGGCATAACGTATGTACAAGTTAAAAAAACAATGGAAGACCCTAAATTATGTTCATTCCAATTTTTTTTATCTCCTCTTTTCCCGCATAACAGCGTAGACAGGAACAAAATTAGCGTGTTGAGTGGCGGGTCTCAACGCCGCGCTTTGTCTTACCAGGGCAAGGGAATGACAATAATTTAATATAATCATTACCCCGAGTAGAAATCCATATTTAAAATGTTTGTATCTGACCTTAAGCCCGCTGACAACTGCAATATCACCTTGTGTCACTTTTTCCACCTGCCGGTACTCATCTGCCAAAGCAACGTACAGTAGCCCCGTCTAAAATAATTTCACACTATATTTTCGACGTACATAATAAATTTATTTTATTTATGACTAGTCTAAATAGTTTTTTAAAATTATAGTAATTTACAATTGTTTTTTTTTAGCTTTACGCTTTTTTTTTTATCCCACATACATAGCTTTTAGTAAACCGAAAGTACCTAGTGTCAAGACACTACGCTTTCCGCCGAATTCGAGACATTGCGTGTTGATTGGTGGAAAACAATGACACACTTTGTCTTAACATAGCGAGAAACATGAATATAATTTAATAAGATCTTTGATTTTCGCGATTTTTATACATTTCAAACACTTTACAGTAGTCCATTGTCACAAGTAGACGACTTCAGTAAAGTGTTCGAAACGTCAGCTGTCCAAAGTGTATTTTGGAATATCAAAATATACGCGATTAATCCGGTTAAAATAGTTTCATTTAAAATGAATATAATTTAAATATAAACACTCCTTCGAGTTGGAATCGAACCCACAACCGATGGCGTTTACAGTCAGATGATTAAAATACTAATTAGGCTTGAAGATAGCAACTCTGGCGTAGAGGTTAAAGTAATACGTAAAAGAACATGTTTTCAAGTATTATACTTTAGAACGCCACCAAAAAGCGCAGCCATATTGGACAATAACTTGGCTAGTTTCCTCCTATAAAAATATAATATACATATATCTTTTAGGAAATCCATAGACAATGGAGTCTCCGAGTATGACAAGCTTAACCCCTTTAAATTGTATTAGAAAAATAATAATAAAAAAGAATTAAAAATCTGTAAAATGAAAAACTCCACGCTTTATTGTGTACAGTAGGGTAGTCAGAAACAACCTACTGTCACAGACACTGCGTTAACTGACTTCCATCTGGAATCGAGTTATTGCGTGACTGGCGAACTCAACGCCCCGCATTGTCTTACCAGAGCGGAGAAAAGATAATAAATTAAAAATAATTAATAAAATTAATTTGAAAAAAAAAACATAAACGAACCTGTTCACTTCTCTCCTTGGCCAAATTATAAATCTTCTGCCCCTTACTTATTTCACCGCTGTACAGCCTTAAGAAAGTCAACACACCTCTTTGGTCGTCGTGCTGTACTTTAAACACTTTTGCCGCTAAGTCACTTTGGAAACACTTGAACAGCTTGCTCCCTTCCAATGGAGATGGAAGGTATGACGTCACAGCATCAAGTAACGTCTGAACACCGATATTTTTGTAGGAACTGCCACACAAGATTGGAAACACCTTCATTTCTATTGTACATCTTCTTATTGCGTCTTCAATTTCCTTCTTATCAATATTGTCTAACGACTCTTTCTCTATAATAATGTTAGCAAGGCCATCGTCTAGAGAGGATAGTGTGTCGATAATTTTTCTGTGAGCCTCCACGGATGATTCCCAGAGATTACCATCAGATTTCTCTGTCAGTTGACGTCGTATGAAGTTCTGACCGCGGCCTTTTGTCCAGACCACTTCTTCTAAAGTTATGAGGTCGATTAATCCTGAAGAATGCAAATAAAACTATATAAAGTATTTTTTTTAATTTATCGATTCTTTCTCAGTTCTCCATTTTTCAGTTTTTAAGACATTTACTATGTCTTATGGAAGAAAATAATTGCCACTGTACTTGTATCCAGCACATCCTTAATTATAACACATTGACATAAATTGTGTGTTTTTTATTATATTTAATAATTTATTAAAAGCATACATAACTGAAATTTTATGTTTTGCTTTTGTAAACAAAACTTATTCACAAGACTAATGAAAAAAAACTATAACATAAGTTATTACATAATTCATTGAAATAATATATTGTATAAAGGTGATTGATTATGCCTAATCTACAGAGTCCTTCTAAATGACGTCACACGTTAAAGAGGAGGAAGACGACAAACTGACGTTGCTTGATAACGGTGGGTGCCCAAAATGGGCCAGCTGTGTCAAGGATGGGGGAGGGGTTGCAAATTCATGAAATAGATATGACGTAATTTTTAGTTCTTCGGAATAATATCTCTTAGCCTAGATTTGGTTACATGCAGAGAACTTATAAATAAAAAATTAAACCTATTTATTTAGAGATCGTCATGGTACTGTGGAACAGTATCTGACTGCAAATGCAATCGGTTGTGAGTTCGATTCACAAGGGAATGATTAATATATATTTTAAAAATTATATATCAACATTTCCCCACTCTGGTAAGATAAAGTGTCTAACACTGGTCTGTTTCTGACTATCCTATTATGCCGGATAAAGTGTGAAGCTTTTTTACAATTTAATATTTTATTCATGCTAACTCGCCTATCAATCTATCCTCATATACCAAAGGTTTATGTAACACAAGTGGTGTAACTTGTAATTTTTCTTCTACAGATCTAGCACAAGCCGCAGCATCAGCATCATTACGATCCATTTTATTGAGATATATTAGACGAGGCACTTTGTAGTTGTTTGCTTGACGCCATACTGTTAGAGTTTGGGCTTCTACACCTGTTTAAACATGAAAATATTTATCAGATCCTTTTCGGTTTTAGGTTATGAAAATTAAGTGTTAAATCAATGTTAAAGCTCCTATAAAAACTTCTTAATTTATTTGTTCATTTTAAGAAAAAACATTAACCAACAACCAACCAACATTAACAAACGCAACGCAAGGCAACAGTCATTTTACATATATTTTAAGTATTAAGCCAGTTGTATAGATTTAAAGTTTTCTCTATATCTTAAGAATATTGTATGTTAACCAATTGACTAGCTTTCCAGTTGTAAAATTCTTATCAGATTATGCTAGAGAAATGAAAATAATTGAAATATAAACATTCTCTTGGTCAGGTAACAAAATAGGTATGTAGCTGATGGTGATTCAATATTTATTTTCAGTAACCATATTGCAAACTAAATAACTGTTTTATTTAAACTTTTGGTGAAAATAGAGTGTCAAGTAATATACTCCTCAAATTGAAAGATCATAATATTGTTGAATAAGTAAACATAAAAAATTACCAGCAGATCCATCTAAGACTACTACGGCCCCATCTAAAACTGAAAGACTTTGTTCCACTTCCATTGTAAAATCTATATGGCCAGGAGTATCTATAAGATTTATTTGGTATCCTCGCCAAGGAAATGATACAGCGGCAGCTAAAATAAAATTATAAACCCAATGTTAATAAGAGGTACAGAATAAAAAAAAATATCAAATACTAGAATTGACTTACATGTAATTGTGATACCCCTTTGACGCTCTTGTTCCATATAATCCGTGACAGTGTTTCCATGATGGACTTCACCCATAGATCTGATTGTTCCAGAGTAGAAAAGCATACGCTCGGTTGTCGTAGTTTTACCTGAAACAAAATCATACTAGAATTAACTACATATAGATATATCCATCTTTATTTCTATATTTAGTTTTATATATATATATATATATATATATATATATATATATATATATATATATATATATATATATATATATACTTTACATAGGTTTGCGAGGATAAATTAATTAGCACTACATTATGATATAACCTAACCTGCATCTATGTGAGCTAAGATGCCGATATTCCGGATTTTACTAATATTTTTTTCTTGGACGTTTTCCGAACTACAATATTGGCGTATTTGGACATTTTTTAAAAACTTTCTGTAATAATTTACAACACAAAAACTCTTCATATCACAGTTTGAAATTGTCAACAAAACGTAAGTCACATATATAAATATTTCAAAGTTCTGACATTTAAACCAGAAGTTTTAACGTCAAAGTTTAATGTCAAATGCTTATAGGTCTTGACTAAAAATATATAGTGTAATAGTAAATTAAATTAATTTTTATGTTATATATTCAAATCATTTCCTAATATTACTTATGAACAGCAAATAATTATACGTGAGGTAGGGAAGGCTTGGGCAGCCGGGCGACTGTTACTTTCACCTGTTATTCCAATAAGAATATTGAATTTATTATTTCTCTATTTCGACAGTTAACCTACTGGTGTTTATCAATAGATTATCCGTTCATATCATTACGTTCAGGTGTAAAATAAACATTTTTAGATTATACGCCAGTCAATGTAAATATTTTGTTAGTGTAATAAGTTGTTAGTCTATAGATAAATAAATAAAGGTACAGCAAGAGACGTTAATTTTTTTCCTTTATACAATAAATAGAAATTTGCTGACGTATGGATTATTCAGTATGCATGCTATAAAATATAATAAAAAATTGAATAAAGAATATTTAGTCGAATTTATGCGTAGTGGGAGCAATGAACCTGTGTTTTTAGGGAGTCATAAATTTTATTTTTTATAATATATTACTGTATATTATTTTTATATATTTTAATTTTATATTATTCAATTTTTTTATTAAAGAAATGTGTTGTTTGTGTTCATAAAATAAGGTTCAAGGTGCAAAATTCATATGCAGTATCTGAAACAAGAACATTAAAATACGTGTCTTCATTGAAAAGATTGAAGGTTCACTTGTCGAAGAAACACTTGTTATAGATTGTCCCAGAAGACTTTTTAGTCTAAGATTATGTGTTATTAAAAATTGATACGTAAAAACAACTTTTTGCGTTTAGTTCATTTAAGGTATATTAAGTGTTTATAATACGTGATGCTTAAACTTATCCACGGGGAATCTCCTGAAATTACTAGAGGTGGTATTATTTTATCCGATACCTACCATATTTTTGAGTAGCTTTGAGAAAATTGATATATTTCAAAATTTTTATTTTATATTAATTTGTAGTCCGTCTTCTGTAAAATTTCTAGACAAATATATAGTGCACTTACTTTATAATTTGATTTTAACAAGTAATTAAGTCAAACCACGTGCTCAAACCAGGTGAGGTATTTTCACTATAATTTAAACAAGGCACACTTGACGTGTGTGTTTTGCTTTATTCATTTACAATACAGGATTAATTAATCTGTGGATTGGGCATTGGAGATGGCACCTGCGTCGATTTGTTTGTGTTGAATTATGAATACGTGACAGTAATATTTATTATTATTCGGCAGAAAAGTAATCAAAATTAATATAAGTTAAGTTTCCAATATGGGAGTACCAGCATTCTTTCGTTGGCTAAGCCGCAAATACCCGAGCGTTATTGTGGAATGTGTTGAACAGAGGGTAATATTTATAACCTAAAAGTTACAACTTTACATGAACAAACTAACTGATTGTAAAATAAAACTTTTAATATAATAACTTACAGCCAACTGACGTAGATGGCCAGCTGGTTTACGTGGACTCTTCCTTGCCAAACCCTAATGGAGTGGAGTTTGATAATTTATACTTGGACATGAACGGTATTATTCATCCGTGTACACATCCTGAAGATAAACCGCCTCCTAAGGATGAAGACGAGATGATGGTAGCCATCTTCGAATGCATTGACCGCTTGTTCCGTATCGTGAGACCCAGGAAACTGTTATACATGGCTATTGATGGTGTTGTGAGTATAGGTTTTATTAAAATATTTAATAGATTTAACGATTTATAATTTTAATATCATTAATCATATAAGAAAAGAACAAAATTCTTTTGTGCTATATAAAATTTTAGGTATATTTTACATTTTTATTAGGCCCCCAGAGCTAAAATGAACCAACAAAGGTCTAGAAGATTCCGAGCATCTAAGGAAACCCAGGAAAAGATTGAAGAAGTAGCTCGAATTAGATCTGAGTTGCAAGTTAAAGGAGCATATTTGCCTCCTGAAAGGCCCAAGGAAGCTCATTTCGATTCCAACTGCATTACACCTGGAACTCCTTTTATGGACCGACTAAGCAAATGCTTACATTACTATATACATGACAGGTAAAAATATTTTTAATCTTATTTTGTTATTACTAAGTCTATACACTTTAGTCAATGAGAAATCATTATATATTTAAAAATAAAAAAAAATATATATTTAAATATATTTGTAACAATGTAATTATAAAACTTATTTGAAAACTATTTTAAAAAGTTGTGTTTCAAGAAAATAATTAATATATTATAGATTGAACAATGACCCTGGCTGGAAAGGAATCAAGGTTATACTTTCTGATGCCAATGTTCCTGGTGAAGGGGAGCATAAGATTATGGACTATATTAGGAGACAAAGAGGTTTGTTGTAAAATATTCGTCTAATTCTCAGTGTAATACTGAAATAGAAAAATATTAAATAAATAGCACTTTCTCTTTACAAACAATTTCTTAGAAATTACCTTTGGATAGTAGAAATTTGTTAAAAAATTTTCTATAGAAAAACTATCAATATAAAATAAATTTTAATAAGAATATAAGAATTTCAAACAGCTTTGCAGTCAAAGTGCTTGGATGGTTTCCAATAGGTGTGGGTCTGAATCCCGCTTCATTCAACTTTTCAGTTTTTTTAAAAAAAGTAAAAGGCTTCTTATATCTGTGTGGTAATGTAATGGTTCTGAGTTTGATTCCTATTATATTAAAAGCCTAATTATCTGATTAAGATTTTAATTTTATTTTTTTTGTAATAAAGTACTAATAAATAATAAGAATACTTATTTACAACTTAGTTGCATTTCAAGTATTTTAATAAACCTTTTAGCATATCAAGGAAACTAAATTTTGTAATTGGTGACCATGTCTGTACCCTTCATCCATACATTTCTTCAATTATTAGTTTATATTTTTGAATTTCTACTTTACTATATTTATATCTACTATAACTTTTGCTTCCAGCGCAACCAGACCACGATCCAAACACACAGCATGTGCTCTGCGGTGCCGATGCTGATTTAATTATGTTGGGACTGGCCACACATGAACCCAACTTTACAATCATCCGAGAAGAGTTTAAGCCTAATAAACCTAGACCTTGTGATGTTTGTGGACAATTAGGTAAATCGTAAACTAGTTTGCATGCTTTTAGTTTCAAGATACCACTTTTAGATCAAATGGAGACATTTTGTGTCATGTGACGGAACTTAACAGAGAAATGGAAATAATTTAAACCACTCTTATTAAGTGAGTTTCAATCCCAACCTACTGCACTAACGGTCAAATGTTGCCCCCCTGCACCACCGTGGCTTTCAGTAAGTAGTAGTAGCTTCAAAATTATTGCAGTTTGTATGAAAGAATCTATTTATTGGAATCTATTTATTGCAGTTACGAATTCCATATTTAATTCGAGGAAATTCAGCGTTGAGTTCTGTAACTTAACATGCAATGTCTGATTGAGTGTTATCTTTTTTAAGTATTTTAGATCACTGTATTTACTAATTAACTTAATTGAATATTGTCATTTTCAGGACACGAAATGAAGGAGTGTACAGGCACTACGCCGGACGCGTCACTGGTCCGGTCGGACCCCGCTTTCGGGAACCAGGACAGCTTTATATTTGTTAGACTGAGTGTGCTGCGCGAGTATTTGGAGAAAGTGAGTGGAGCTTGTCTAATAAATAATTGAATACTTTAAAATAAATAGTTTAATATATAATGATCTAAAATAAATAGCAAGATATTTCAGTTTCATACCATTTTGCGGGGTACGTGGCGGATCTGACCGCCGGTCTATGAAGCCAGTAAAGCAAAATTTATTATTATTTATTTAGTGTATATTTATTCTACCATGTAGGAATTGAACCCAGTACGAATCTCTGTTACAGCCAGTCATTCTATTTCACAGTGCCATGATGGTTTTAATAATGAAATAATATTTTTTAATTTTTTAATGGATTTTTTTAAAGCATTTTTACAAATATCAGTTCTCATGGACTACTTACTATAAAGAGTTCGAAACGTCGGGTTTTAAAGAATGTATTTTCGAACACAAAAATATACTTTTGATTTAAAATAGATCTTTTAACTTCACATTTTTGTCCCAAATAGAGGGGTAAACAGAAAGTACTAAATGTCAAGACAGTTATTATTACGTGTTGAGTGGCGGAAATCAACGTCGCGCTTTGTCTTACCACAGCAAGGAAAGGAGAATATTTTAAATATAATCATTCCCCCGAGTGTTAATCGAACCCACAACCGGTCGCCTTTACAGTCAGACTCTGTTCCACTGCACGCCACGACCGGCCTTATTATTTCTTTATTGTTTTTTTAATCCATTGCTAAATATTATTAATAAATAAAATAAAATCTTTCACAGGAGCTTCAAATGCCAAATCTACCTTTCAATTATGATTTTGAACGAGCCTTAGATGACTGGGTGTTCATGTGTTTCTTTGTGGGTAACGACTTTTTACCCCATTTACCCAGTTTGGAGATAAGGGAAGGCGCAGTGGACAGGCTGGTGAATTTGTACAAGAAATGCGTTTATAAAACTAGGGTAAGTCGTGTGTGTGTATGTGTGTGTGTTTTTTTTTTAATATTTTCACAGAGTTTTAGTGTAGAGTCTAACCGCAATATAACGACCCTCAATATAACGATTTTCAATTTTTCGATATCACCTACAACTGTGTTACGAATTTCGGCTATTTTAAATCTCAACATAACGATCATCTATCAGTTTGTTCTTTAAATTTTTCGTATATTTCACATAGTTTCACCCAAAGGAAAAGGTTAAAACCTTAAAGACTTATTTATTCCCATAAAATAAGTTTTGAATATTGTATCTAGGATCTTCTAGGTTAGAGTTTTTATCGTAAACGCGATCGGTTGTGGATACGATTCCCATTCTGGGAAATGATTATCTTACAATTATTTTTATTTCCTCGGTCTGCTGAGGCAAAGGGTTGCGATGAGTTCCGCCATTCAACACGCTATGTCTTGAATTCGTCGGAAAGTGGAGTACAGAGTGTCTTGACACTAGGTACTTCCTGTCTTCCCTCCTGTGCGGAATAAAAGCGTGACGCTAAAAAAAAATTAAATACTTAAATGCTATTTATTACTAAAGAAGTAGGAATTGTATCGTAATGCTGATGTTTCATACATTTCTGGTAACAAATTATATATGAACTTCCAGGGTTGGATAACAGATTCGGGAGATGTAAATCTAGATAGAGTCCAGGTTATAATGGACGAGCTCGGCCGTATGGAGGACGAGATCTTCAGGCGGAGGCACCACAACGAGGTCAGCTTCAAGGCCCGCGAGAAGGCGAAGAAACAGCAAAAGATTAATTTTGAGCTATTGGAAAAGACCCAATTTGCACCTATGGTAAGTAAATCAATACTACATACTTGTAAATAATTAAATAAATAAATTTATCGTCTGCGTGTAAATGCGATTGGTTGTGGGTTCGATTCCTATTCATAGAATTGTATTTAAATTATTTTGCGTTTGCCTTCACTGGTATAATAAAACGCGGTGTTGAGTTCTGCAACTAAACACGCAATGTCTTGATTTTAGGTAGAAAGTTGAGAACGGATAGTCGGGATACTAGATTGTCTCTGACTATCCTATATAGGAATATGGTAAGATGAAACAAAACACGCTCGACGCATTTCTTGCATTGAAATATTCTGAGTATATTATTTTAAACATTTACAAAACTTCAAACTAGCATTTTATTATAATAAGTAGTTTTAATTTTGTATTGCGACTAATGTAGTTTTTTAAAGCATTTTTCGAGAAATCAGAATTTTAGTTCAATTATTTTTTTTATAAAAAAATAATACGAATTGAGAGGAAATAGTAGCAATATGCCCAATATGGTGAAAATATATTAATGTATGTAGAAACACATTAAAATAATATGACGCATTTACTTTGTGTGATGTATTTACTTTGTATAACACATTTACATGTTTTTGACATTTACTTTTGTTTAGAGGTATACGTTACTAAGGCAACGAATACTTTACGCATTTATGACTCTATAGGCCACTACTTTATGATGATTTTTTTTGAGGCCGGTCGTGGTACAGTGGGACAGCGTCTGACTGTAAATACGATCGGTTGTCGGTTCGATCCCCACTCGGGGGAGTGATTATATTTAAATTATTTTCATTTCCTCGCTCTAGTAAGACAAAGTGAAGTATGGAGTGTCTTGACACTAGATACTTCCTGTAGACGTGAAGCAAACAAATGATGATTATAAATGTTCGTTGTTCGTTTCCCCAGCCACTGGGCGCAGCGTCCAGGTCGGTGGAGAACGCGCGTAAAGAAGCTGCTAACATCCGCCTAGCTGGCATGCAAGCTGTTGCCGCGGTGAGAATAACCTTTTATTATATGATTTTTCATTTTTTTATATATATATATATATATATATATATATATATATATATATGTATATATATATATATATATATATATATATATATATATATATATATATATATATATATATATTTATATTTATATATAATTTAATTTTAGTGTAAATTTCATACTAATGTTATTTGGGATAATAGATTTTTTAAATATTTTTTTTTCATTTAAATTGATTTTAGAAGGGCTGATTTTTTTAAAAAAGTATGAAAACAATTCGATATATTTAAAAAGTAAGATATTTAAGTAAATTTGATGTAAAAATATTTTATCTAGGTCTGGCGTCTCGTGTATATCAATTGTTGCCATTCCTCTCATTTAAAATCAACACGGTTTCAATTAAATAAAAATGGCGCAGTGGGACAGTGTCTGACTATATACGCGATCAGTTGTGGGTTCGATCACCACTATGGAGAATGATTATATTTGAAATTATTTGAATTTTCTCGCTCTGGCAAGACAAAGCACGGCATTCAGTTCCGCTATTCAATACGCAATGTTTTGAATTAAGCGCAAAGCGGAGTACGGAATGTAAGACACTCTCTTATACGGCATAAACGCGTAAAGCTAAAAAAATTCCAAAAAATAATATACGTCTTTCGCATATAGCAAGAAACAGAACAGCGTGGTAGAAAGCGTACGGCGGCCCAGGCCGGCTTGGAGGACGACGACGACGACGACAAGCACGACGAGGTGCGACTGTGGGAGGAGGGCTTCAAGGAGAGGTACTACGAGAGCAAGTTCGAAGTGGCCAGGGATAATTTGGAGTTCAGGTAATCAATTTTTAAAAACGACGCCAAGAATTCTTATTTCGTTTCTAATTTTACGTTTTGAATATAATTTAAAATGATTTTAATTGTGTTATATTTAGCTTCACTTTTTATTACCGCATGGCAGATTAGACAGGAAGTACCTAGTGTTAAGACACTTCGTACTCCGCTTTCCGCCGAATCCGGTACATTGTGTGTTGAGTGGCGGAATATAATGCCGTGCTAATGGAAATGAAAATAATTTTTTTATACAATTGTTAGATAGGGAAGCGCAGGACACAAGTAATATACTAGACCGTTAATTATGCACGATTTATTCATACAATCACCAGGTGGGCCGTAGCCCACAAACACATATATAACAATAATCATTCCCCCCGAGTAGCAATCGAACCTACAACCCGTCGCGTTTACAGTCAGAAGCTGTTCCACTGTGCCAGGATCGGCCCCTTGCATACGTATATGTAGGTGTTATACATACAATAAATAAAAATTAGATACAATCAGGCCATCATTCCACAGTGGGACCACGTCTGAATGTAAACGCGATTCATTGTGGATTCGATTCCCAATCGGGGATATGATAATATTTAATTGTTTCTCTGGTAAGCACGGCGTTGAGTTCGCCACTCAACACGCAATGTATGGAAAGCAGTCAACGGAGTGTCTTGACACTAAGTTGTCCCTAAATACTCTGTATTGCGGGATAAAGCGTAAAGATGAAGAAAGAAATAAAAATTTGGTCTTAGGCGACGTGAACTGGCGCCTCTTATTGCTTTACTAAAAATATTTAAAAATGATCATTTCCAGATATCGTGTGGCGTTGCAATACGTCCGCGGTTTATGTTGGGTGCTCCGCTATTACTATCAGGGCTGCGCCAGTTGGAAGTGGTACTTTCCATACCATTACGCGCCATTCGCATCGGACTTCGTTAACATACAAGGACTGTCTACTAAATTCGAGAAGGGAACGCAGCCGGTGAGTTATGGGTTCAAATTCTAGTTGGGGAAAATTGTGTATTTGGTAATTAAGTAGGGAAAGCTTTCTGGTGTTCTTGAGCTCGATCCTCATTAGAATGGTTTTTATTTAAATTTTGTTAGGTTTTTTGGTCTGGTATAACAGAGCGCGGCGCTCATCGCCGTCGCGATGTCTTTTCTAATATGGAAGGATTTATTTTTCTATTTTCTTGTTATTATAATATTTTCTTCTTTTTGCCTTTAAATATATAGATTTAATCAATCTCGTAATCCTTTTGAAGTAGGTACATACGAGTACAAAAATGTAATTTTGTCAGTTTTAGGAAAAAATTGTATACTTTATTATCCAACTAAACTACACACCACAAAACAGAGTGCCGGTTCAAATCCACTTGCAAAACCTTGATCACTCGAAATCTCAACTATCTCTTAGTTGAAACAATCAGAGAGTACCTGCAAAAAATTTTCGTAAATATTTTCCCTTCATCAATCAAAAAATTAAATTGAATTAAATTGAAATACAGAGGTATTTCGAACATAACAATGTTTTACTTTATAACTTTTACAACTCGATTATTAAAAACTTATTGAACCTTTAGTACAAGAAAAACAAGATACCTCGGTATCTTTGTATCTTTGTATTATTCTCGGTATCTAAAGGAATTTAACTAAATAACCACTAATATAAATAAAACATTGTTTGTTAGAAACAATTTTATTTATTTAACCTCTTTATTTCAAACTTTGAATGAATATTTATATAGGTATGAACGCATTCTCTACCTCTTTACGTCGAAAACTATATAACTTGAATTTTTGTCTAGGTCTACAGTATAGATAAATGATTTAATATTTGTTATAGTTCCGGCCATTGGAGCAGCTGATGGGCGTGTTCCCGGCGGCCAGCGCGCAGCACGTGCCCAGCCCGTGGGCACAGCTCATGAGCGACCCGGTAACTAGTTCGATTTTATTCTAATTAAAAACAATTAACTTTACTTTTTTTTTTATTCAGATTTAATATACTAAATGACATGTCATTTGATTTTTGTTGTATAAATGGTTTTTAAATATTTTATATCGATTTTTTGGCTATCATGACTCAGTGAGAAATTGTCTAACCGGTAAATAGGATTAAGTGTGGATTCGATCCCCCACTCGGTTGTGATGTTATGTTATCCGTGACTGTGCTATACGCGAAAAAGAGTGATATTTTTTTTTATTTTATTTTTTATGCCTAGTGGGAACAGTCAATGGGAACGGTAACGCTTTATACCGCATAGCAGACTAGACAGAGATAACCTAGTGTCAAGACACTCCGTTGACTGGTTTCGCCCGAAATTGACGCAATATTAAGTGGCGAACTCAGAGCGCGTCTTTGTGTAAATATAATCATTAGCCCGACTGGAAATCGAACCCGCAACAGACGCATTCACAATGGCTTCAACATTATTATTATTTATTTTTTTAACTTCACGTTTTTATCCCGCATAGCTGGGTAGACAGAAAATACCTAGTGTCAAGACACTCCGTACTTCGCTTTCCACCGAATTGGAGGCATCGCGTGTTGAGTGGTGGAACTCAACGCCACACTGTCTTGCCAGAGTGAAAATAATTTTTAAACATAATCACTCCCCCGATTGGGGATCAAACCCACAACCGATCGCGTTTACAGTCAGACACTGTCACGCTGTGTCACGACTGCCCTTTGTTCAATAATAATATTAATTGAATATTCATATTTTCTAGTTCTCTCCAATCATCGACTTCTATCCCACGGACTTCAAAATCGACCTGAACGGCAAGAAGTTTGCGTGGCAGGGCGTCGCGCTGCTGCCCTTCGTAGATGAAAATAGACTGTTCAAGGCATTAGAGCCCTATTATAACGATTTGACACAAGCTGAAAGTAGGTTTTATATGGTTCTGTATGTGTTTATAAAATATTTTTCTTATCTGATATTTTTGGTATGTTAATATAGATTGCAGGCTTTTTTTGGGGAATTTAGGGATTGGTATTCTTCATTTCTACTTTTTTTTACTTCTACAGTCTACCTAGTCTCTCAGTTCGTCTACCAGTTCACTAATCTTTCTGCTAAATCCACAAAAGCCGGTTGTGGCGCAGTGAGACAGCGTTTTGTTGTAAACACGATCGGTTGTGGGTCCGATGACCACTCAAGGGAATAATTATTATTTTTTTTTAATTTGCTTGCTTGCTTTGGCTTAGTTCCGCCAATCAATACGTGACATAAAAACACAAAGAAGTATATGCTAAATTCAGAAGATCAGATATTCTGATTTAAAAATATTCAAGGTAGTACGTAGTAGTACGTAAGCTTGAATATAGGAATAAATTTTATTCGACCCCATTTATAAATAATTTAATTCTGTTTTACACAAAAGAAATCCTAATTTTGAACCTGCATCTACCTCTTACATTGATCTACAATGCCATGGCAAGAATTTTTATTGAAAAATTTCAGATATGCTTTTTAATTATATTAAACTCTTGTTTATGGTAGGACTATGGATTGAATAGTATATAAAAATATAGTAATAAATAATATAATAAGTAACAGGTAGTCTACGTGTGACCATGGACTACTGTAAAGTGATCGAAACGTAAAGTTTACAAAATAAACGCGATTAATCCGTTTAAAATAATTTTATTTATAATATAATAATAATATAAAAATGTCAACATCTGCCCCACAGAGCAGCGCAACATAAGAGGCCACGACCGTCTCTACATAGCGCCAGCCAATAAAAGCTACGAGTTCCTCCAAGCCCTGTACCAGGAGGCTGGGGCTGATCTCAAGAAGCTCATCACAACAGAACAGAGATATCCCTTTGCATGTGAAGGAGTCAGAGGAGATGTCATGTTGAGCGCCGATAATGTTTGTATTGGAGGGTAGGTGTTTGTTCCTTTTGTGTTTTTTTCGGTTTCCTTTGTATCTATACAATTAAATAAAATTGAAATTTCTGCGTATGGACATAGTAAATATATCAATATAATATTTTTTTTATATTTTTGTCTGTCTGTCTGTCTGTTTGTTCCGGCAAATCTCTGGAACTGTTATACTATACTTTTACTGGCAGACAGCTGATATAATAAGAAATTTAACTTTTATAACGCGTACGAAGTTAGTATTTTGTATGGTCTAGTTGAATTGACAGTTATTGTCAGATTCTTTTCGTTAAAACACGGAATATATAAAAAATGTCCCTAATATTAGTATGCTCTTATTGATTTGTAATGTATATACAACGCAATATATTTGTTTTTTAAAACTCTAACAAATCCTAAGTAAAGTTGTAATAAACAAACACTAAAATAAATCAGAGCCAATGACTGGAAGTAAATCCACAGAAGAAAAATTATCAATCAGATGATTCATAAACTTATAATATAAAATGATAATTAAATATTTGTTAAATGATAATTAATTAATAATTCAATATTTGTCTCAACATTCAAGAAACTATCTCAGAACAAACTTTTTTCCAACAGTCAATTAGCGTCGCCCGTGATAGGTCTCCGACCAGTCCTTGGCAACCAGGTCATCTGCGTTCGCTACCAAGATCCACAATATCCTGAGGAGTTCATCTTCCCGGCGAGGAGGCTGCGTGGTGCTGTGGAGGCACCCAGGGTACTGAAGCCGGGGAACCTGTCGCATGAGGAGAACAGGAATTACAGACCACAGATTGGTAATAAGCCTCTCTTCATTATTCTGCATATCAGGGTAGACAAATTGTACTTAATGTCTCTACACTCCCACTTTTTGCTGATATCGAGACATTGCATGTTGATGGGCGTAACTCAACGCTGCGCTTTGTCTTAACAGATAGAGCGAGAAAATTGAAATAATTTAAATATAATCACACTCCCCAAGTGGGAATCGAACCCACAACTGATCGCACTTACAGTCTGACGCTGTCCCACTGCGACACAACCGGCCTTTTTTATTATTAATTATTTCCAATTGGCCACATCTTCGATCAAGGTTTTTAGCAGTGAGTTGATGACGTCGTAGGTGTTATCTATTGCAGGAATGTCATGAGGCTGATAGCTATCGAGTTCTGGTGTTTGATAAGTATTGTTAATATTTTTTTTGAATTTTCAATTTTTCTACTTCTCGACGTCAACGTGTGAAGTAAACGGAAGCGGTCACTGTACTCGTGACCTTCTTATGAGTTATTTAAAATTAGATGCTTTACCCTTTTATACTACTTACTTGTTATTTTGTCATATTGAATAAAAAAATATATACGTATTTAACAACCCAACAACAATTTGGGTAAAATTGGAATATATATTGAATAAAGCATATATTATTGTTTCCAATATGTCATCTCATATTATCATTCAGATCATTCAGTCAGTCATTAATTTAATCATATTGTACGCAGGTATGGTCCGGTCGAACACAGTGGCGTCGCTGGAGGCCGCTGGTCATAGGATGCTGGGACACCAGCTGTCTCGGTCACATTCTTATAGCAGTGTCCCGCCGCCGCAGCAACACAGTGAGTGTCTTATAGCTTTCCAGTATTCTTTAATCGTTCCAGTTTCCAGCAACTAGTAGGGTAGTCAGGGACAACCTAGTGTCAAGACACTGCGTTGACTTCTGAGACTTTGTCTTACCAGAGCAGAGAAATCAAAATTAATTTGAAATATAAACATTCTTCCAAATGAGAACCGATGTTGCCCCAAATAAATATAGCAGGATACATTTTATTTATAATTTATATAAATATAATATTTGAGACTGGTAATGGCGCAGTGTGACAGCGTCTGGCTGTAAACGCAATAGGGTTGTGAGTTTGACCCGCACTCAGGTGAGTGATTATATTTAAAGTATTTTCACTTCCTCGCTCTGGTAAAGACAAGTGCCGCGTCCACCACTCAACATAGAATGTCTCGTATTCGGTGGAAAGCGAAGTACGGAGTATCTTGACACTAGGTACTTACTGTTTTACCCCGCTATGTGGGATAAAAGCGTGACGCTAAAAATACATATCAGCTTTGATTGTAACCTACTAAGTCTATTTTTTATATTATATAAATATCAATTCAGATAAACTGCAAGTATCAGTTTTCATTTAGAATTGTCGATTTCATGAGTTATAAATTTATATTTTATAGCTAATGGTTGTACCTCCTTATTAATCTATTATGTTTTTACATATTTTGGCTTTCCATACAATTTTACCCTTTTTTTGGAGTTTTGCTTCTTCGAGACAAATGGAATATTCATATAGATAATGTCAAATTAAAGCTTACATTAAATGTCAAAATATATCTGATAATTTTTAAATTTTATCTTCAGTCAAGTTTATTTGATGAACAACATATATTGTATATTAAAAAGAATTTTAAAGAATTACAATGTATATATGTATGATAAATATAGCTATATAATTAAAAGAGTATTTTTGCGCCTAAATAACATGACATGGTTGGCTGGTATTCAAAGCTTTTTTATTTTTAATTTAACTATTTTAAACTGATATTTATTATTTGGCAAATTTTAAATGTAACTATTTAAAACTGTTTAAGCGCGTATATTTTGGTATTCGAGAATACATTTTTGAAAAACTGACTTTTCGAATACTTTATAGTAGTCCGTGGTCACTTGCGGGTAGCCTAGGCGGGTAGTAGAGGAGGCACTCGACTATCTGTTGATACAAAAATTAATTATATCATTCTACCGCCATGTGTTTCTTAATTGCCTCAAAAAATATTTTCGAATACCAAAATATACACAATTAATATGTTTAAAATAGTGTCATTTAAAAATGTGTATAAAATCGCGAAAATCAAATAACTTGTTATGCGAGATAGACAGACAAATTTTTGACTCGTGTGTATTACCTTGATTTATATACCTCAATCGGTGTAAGATAACATTTTGCAACACTACTTTAACTTTTTTAATGTTCGAAAATAACCACACTTATCTGTATCAAATGATATAACAATAAATTCATATTTATAACATAAACTCATATTTACTATTTTTAAAGTGTTATTCCACACTTAGGATTAGAAAACATTTTTGAAAAAACGTATAAAAATTTGAACGCAGCGGGATTCGAACCCGCGCCTCTTGGATTCCGTCCGAATCCCGCTGCGTTCAAATTTTTATACGTTTTTTCAAAAATGTTTTCTAAACATAAACTCAATTGTCAATCCTACTAAAGTTACCTCCAGCTCGGAAGGCAGTTCTGCTGAGAAGAGGAGACGAGGAACTGAAAAGTTGCTTTTTTCTAATGTAATTTTACAATGGGTTTACAACTGTGTTTAGTAGCACCAATACCACTTAGTTCCTTTTCTATTTCTATTCTCTCTGTCGTCTCTACTATTGGGGTAAAACGTTAAGTTCAAAAAAATAATAACATATACTTGATATTAAGGTCTTTGATTTTTGCGATTTTTATACATTTTAAATGAAACTATTTTAACCGGATTAATCGCGTATATTTTGGTATTTGAAATTATATTTTGGACACCTGACGTTTCAAACAATTTACCGTAATCCGTGGTCACAGGTAGAGTCTACCAAAAGAGTCTAGAGTCTATCAAAATATACGCGATTAATCCGATTAAAATAGTTTCATTTAAAACATATACTTGATGTCTTTACCAGGACGAACGAAAACATAAGAATAGATTCAAACAGGCACTAGAATATAATTTGTTATTTAAAACGCAAGCCTCTTGCGTGTGAGAAAAAAGGAGAGATCTTATTTTAAGATGTGAAATACTTTTATAGTTGTTATTGTAAATTTCAAGGAAAAATTAAGTTTAATCGAAGTCGGTCGTGGCGCAGTGGGACAGCGTCTGACTGTAAACGTGATTGGTTGTGGGTTCGATTCCCAATTCAGGGAATGTACATATTTAACTTAATTTCATTTCCTTGTTCTGGTTAAACAAAGCGCGGCATTGAGTTCAGCCAGTCAATGCGCAATGTCTCTAATTCGACGGAAAGCGGAGTACGAAATGTCTTGACACTAGGTACTACTTGACTATCCTGCTATAAGAGATAAAAGTGTGAGGCTTAAAAATATTTACAATTATTGTTTTCCTAAATCATATCCCAAAATTAGGTAATAATGTTAGGTATATGAAAACGGGGGCGTATCGGGAATCTGTCGGTTCGTAAAAAAAAGTACAAATTTTTCCTATATGTATGCACAGATGTCATCAGAATAGATTTGAATACAAAACATAAAATACAATTTATTTTCGTTCCTGTAACATAAAAACGGAAATGTCGTCTTGGGATTCCCCTACACACATACAAGCAACCTATATGTATTACATACAATGTTTAGCTCTCTACGTCCAGTAGAAACGTTGAATGGTCATTTTTAACCCCAAATGATAAAACGCGTCATGAAAATAAAAACATCTATATTTATTTATTATTATTTTTTAATTTCATCACGCTACCAATTTCCGCAAATCGTCCCTTAATTGACTGTTATGGGGAAACAATATAAGGGGCCAGAAGTTAAAGCCGATTTATAAATATACATAAAATAATAAGTAGAGATCGTGTTAGGGGTGGCGCGGCACGTAACGGCGCGCTGTTACGTACGTTTTTTTTAGCTATAAACAAACTGTTTACACTGTTAGGATTATTATGATGATAATTAATTTTTTTATTTGTTTTACTTGACATTTGACAAATGATTATTAATTCTGACGTAGTTACTGTGTGTTAGAAGTAGTTATAGTTGAAGTAGCGGAATGTTCGAACTTAGGAATGGTATTTCCTTCGTGTGCTTCCATATGGGTAAAATGATTTTTGCTCAAAAGGCCAGCGAAATAAACATAAATTAAAAATATATTCAAATGATATTCGAACCCACAACCCTATGCCGGTTATAGACAGACGCGTGGGATAGCGTCTGCGTCACGACAGCGTACAGACTAAACTGACCCAGAATGGTTTTTTTATTGTTAAACAATAGAAAAGTGCTAAATAGGGTAATCGGCCACTTCTACACTACAAGTCATCACGCAAGAGACTGGCCACTTGACGCAATAACGTAAAAAAATTACTATCAATAAACAGTTTATACTCTGTTTATAAAGATGTATAATTTTTTTTTGTTCTACTTGACATTTGACAAGCGTCATTATGACGTAGTTTTGATGGCTAACAATATTTATAATTTAGTAAGATTAGGCCAAGTCTCGCACAGAATAGATTTTCTTTATAAAAACGATAAGAGATTTTTTTATTATGTTTTTAAATGAATCTTTACAATATACAAAAAATAGTAATATCCCAGGTGATAGTGATAAAGAGTGCCATGTCACTAGATGGCATTTTATAAAGATATATTCGTGAGTGCTTATGTTAGAGTAGCCCCTAACCTCTCTACTGTAATCGAGGTAAAATATATACTAATATGACTGGCAAGGACTAACTTCGTCAAAGGATTATTTCGACTAATAGAGTGTTAAGATTCCTTTCCCTTCTTAAACCAAAACTTGGTGTATAAAGGGAAAGGAATTATATTTTTGAAGCGAGTTTCCCATTTTCTGTGCGGTATTTTTTATTGAGGCCGATCGTAGCGCAGTGAGACAGCGTCTAACTGTAGACACGATCGGTTGTGGGTTGGATTCTCACTCATGGGAATGATTATATTTAAATTAATTTCATATCCTCACTCTGGTAAAACTAAGCGCGCCGTTTAGTTCCGCTAATCAACATGAAATGTCGAGAATTCGGTGGAAAACGGAATACGGGATGTCTTGACACCAGCTACTTTGTCCCCCTATGCGGGATAAGAGTTGAAGCTAATATAAAAATATCGAGGTTCGACATTATACCGAATAATTTTTGAACAATCTTAATTAATACTTTAACAAGCCTAATTGTGATCTGTTATTACAGAGATATTGTCATTAAAAATACCATAATTTCTTATTAGTTAAAATTTCTAGAATACTGTTATTTTCTTTCTCGAAGGTTCGAGTCTCAGTTTTTTTTATATTTATTATCATCCGTAAAATATATATAACACAATAGACCTATAAAAATACCTTGTTTCAAATAACTAATGATATTGAACAAAGAAAATAAGAAATACATTTATAATTAAAATATTTCGCATAACAAATTGAAAATATGTATATTATTATGTTAAAATAATAAACCGTTCAAAGTGTGGTCTAAAAAATGAATGGAACCTAATCAGTACACATAAAGGCTAATTAGAAATAAAGCACAATAAAGCATTCGTAGGCATACCAATTAGCGGCGCTTTGTCTAGATGATCGGACTTTTGTTTTGCCGTTGTGCGTTCGTTAGCGTCGTGGGCGAAATTGATTTGTTTATACTTAGTTATTATTATTGATTATTATTTAAATATTCTAAGAATAAAGGCCAATGTGGCACAATGAAACAGTACGTGTTTGGTTGCGAGTTCGACTCCCAGTCGGTGTAACTTATCTTATTTAAATTACTTAATTTATTATTGTCGCTGCACTTAACAACATTAAGTTTCGCTATTCAAACACAAGAAGAAGTGGTATCTTGAATTGAGGTGGGTAGTTGATAACGGATTGTTTAGACACTAGGTTGTCTCTGGTTACCCTGAAATACGGCATAGAGCCTTTTTTTAACCTGCTTTTTAAAATGATAACATTACTTATACATGATCAGTTGAATAGCCATTGATAATAATTAATAAAGAAATAACAATATGATGAATATTTATTCGTTCTCACTCGCGGGAGTGATTATATTGAAATTATTTTCATTTCCTCGCTCTGGTAAAGACAAAGTGTGGCGTTGGGTTCCACCACTCAACACGCAATGTCTCGAATTCAGTGGAAAGCGAAGTACGGAGTGTCTTGGCACTAGGTACTTTCTGTCTACCCTGCTATGCGGGATGAAAGCGTGAAGCTAAAAAAAAACAAATTGTAAAATTATTTATTAATATTTACAAGTACTTAATGATATATTTTTACGATGAAGTCCAGTCGTATAACTTCAAAGGATGTTTATTTATTTACTATTCAATAACACATTTCCAAAGCTTTTTTAAACACCGATACTATCGTTTTAAATGTAGTTAATTTCTCATATAATGGCAGATTTTTATCTTTAAATCGCTATAATACGCAACCTTCCGCTCAAATTCTTTACAGTGTAAATAGAATGTAACAAAACGTGCAATTAAGGAACACTATACATCCTAAAATAAGATACAAGATCATAATGTAAACTTAAAAACCATTATAGCCGAATTTAAATTGGCCTATTCGGCCCCGAGGCATTGACGTGTAATAGCGCGAAAGGCAAACAGGAAGGAAGGGCCGCCATTGTCCGACGCAGTGTCGCCAACTACGAAAATAATAATTATCTAGGGCTGCCAACACAATGGAGCTTTTTTTTTATAAATAACGGGTCGATCGGCTCAAGTGCTTCCTATTATCCGGTTCGAGAGGATTACTGTTTTTTTTTTTGTATTTTGTATCTTTTTTTTTTGTATCTTTATCCAGGTGGAGGTGTGTTAATGCGTATTTTAGTTACTTTTTATATTTTAATCCGTTAATGCGTTGAGATTTTATTATTTTTTAAATTTTATTTCTTGAAGTGGCCGGATGTCTTGGGGTTTTATGGTTAATGTTATTGCGAAATTATTTTTTGTTAGGCGGAGAATCTCTTTTCCCCCTTTTTTATAGTATAGTTATTTCTAATGTCTATATATAGTCTAGTGCATCGCGTGTCTAAATCGCGCCCTGTTAATGTCGATGCGTTTTATTACCACTTGAAACACTTGTGTTTTCGAAATATTCCACCACACACAAAAACCCTTAACTTGACTTCCAATTAATCTCTTTTTACTTCGAATCAATTAAATGTAAAAAAAAAATAATAAAATAACCATTGGGGTGCTTATGGCAGTAGTAGTAAGTACTATTTTGCTTTGACGTAAAATAATTTAACAGTAGGGGGCAGCACGTGGCCTAATTACTCCACCCTCAACGTGTTTCTTTAATTGAATATCCTTATTTGATTTTTAAATTGACATCTGAGGTAGTGTCTAAATAAATATAGATTCACTATAGCCGCTCGCCGGCTTTGAATGCAAGCGTTCGTGCGTTCCTCCTTTTGTTGTGTAATGAATTTGATTTTTTTTATTTGCGTTATTTTATTGTTTGTATGAAAATTTGTATTGGAATATAATTTGGTAATATTTTTTTGGATGCACTTTGTATTTTAGGCTTTTACACATTTAAAAGATTTTCTGGTTGTGTTTATAAGTATAAGGCTTATTTGAAGTTTTAGATATGAGAGTTCTTATAGTTAAAGGTGTTTCTATTCTCTGTAGAGAGAGCTAAAAACGTAATTAAGTTGTAATAAACGTATAAGAATTTCGACGCAGCCAGTAGTAGAAAGCATGGCTTAGCGGTTAGAGCGCTTGGATGGTGTCCAAGAGGCGCGGGTTCGAATCCCGCTCCGTTCAAATTTTTCTACGTTTTTTACAAAAATGTTTTGTAATCCTAACTGTGGAATAACACTTTAAAAATAGTAAAATAATATAAACACTTGTTTGTGATATTGGCTTTAGCAATTTTAGAAGGTTCATTTCGTGAAATTGATTTTTTCGAAATGGTAATAATTATTAACTTGAATTTGCTAGAGTATTGTAAATTACATAAATTTAATTGTTGATGAAATATGTTTTTACTTTAGTCACTTAAAGCTCGGATCGAGATTACTAGGATAACTATAGAGTAGTTTTAATGAAACTCGCTCACTACTTACCAAGACATAAATAAAAACATAATGTCCATGAAAACTATTAGTATGATTTTATTTTTTTTTTATTTTCTGTATGTTTAATCTCTTAGTCTTGCCAGTTTTTAAACTAAGTTTTTTTTGTAATTTTATAAATTTTAAGTCATTCAGTCACATGTGAATTTAAAAAGTTTATATTTATATTTAACATATTGCAATGTTGGCACTATGTACGTATTGTTTATAATAAATATTTTCAAGTCAACGTTATAAAATAACGCCTACAGATGCCTATAAAACACTTGAATCCGTCTTAGCTGTCTACACCGTACTATCTATACACGCTTAGTTTAAAATGACGCCTAAAAACAGTTCCGCCGACCTCGCGGCTTAGCTACTTGAGCACGCGCGCCACCGACTCTAATTATTGCGAATCCCAGGTTCCGCCACGGTCGAGTGGCGATGGCGTGCCGTCTCGTTTGTTTCTCCTTTTTTACAATTTTTTTTTACTCTCCCTTAAAAGAAATTGTCAAGTTCTGACGAAAGTCGTGCTTGAAGTGATAGGTGAAATGTTTGTTTTTTTTTTGGTATAATACGCGTTGTTTTTTTTTTGGTTTACGATTTGGTGGTGTGTTTGTTTCCGTTTCTCCATGTTCCCTCTGGTAATACTAAACGCGGCGTTGTGTTTCGCCACTCAATTAGCGCGATTTCTGAGGAAAGTCAAAATGTTATTATTCAGGAAAGTCAAAATGTTATCAGGTCTTAAACCCTTGCCCTTAGGTATTTTTAAAATATCTCAAAGTGCCCCTCCAATCTACACACGCATTAATGTTTTATTATTCTGTTAAACTGTGTATTATTGAGCATTACAGAAACTTTGTAAAAATGTTCCCGCAGAAAAGCTAACAGCAAAGTCATTGATACCGTTTATTTTTTGTTATTTTTTTTTTGTTGTTTCACTAGCTAGGTCTCTTGGAAGGTTTCCAAGACACATTGACAACACTCTTCGAGTAAACGGAAAGAGGAAAATGGCGGGAAAAAAGAACTGTTACAAAATTCTAAAATGGCGAATATATTCGTAGGTTAAAAATGTTAAATTACCTACTATAAAGTACCCTCTAAATTTAGTTCTATAAGTATAATAAATAAAATATATTTTATCTTCAACACTTATAAATTAAATGACCAGTCGCGGCACAGTGGGACAGCGTCTGCAGCGTCTGACTGTAAACGCGATCGATTGCGGGTTCGATCCATACTCGGGGGAGTGACGTTTAAATTATTTTCACTTCCTCACTCTGATAAGACAAAATGTTCCGTTGAGTTCCACCAACACACGCTCAACACGCAATGTCTCAAATTCGGTGGAAAGCGAAGTACGGAGGGTCGTAACACTAAGTACTTTCTGTCTACCCTGCTATGCGTGATAAAAGCGTGAAGCTAAAAAATAATAAAAATTGACATTAAAAACAAATATTATATAACAGTTCGATCTTTTATATAAAACAGTTAATTGCATATATATCTCCAAATAGCGCATTATATGTATATACTAGATATACAGTAGTCGCATTTAATACGTCGCGTCCTTGGTACGTATAATTTAGGCGCGAACCCGACGCCGCCATTGCTCTTATTTGCAACGCTTTCACACGGTGAATGTGTCGCGCCGGCGTCCATTAGGTGCCTATTATGTGCTAGCGTGCTTATTTTTTTTATCATTGCTGTACGTGATGCTGATGAGAGATCGTGAAGCCAAAAAATACCTTCGAACATGCTCTTTGGAAATTGAAACTACATGGGCCGATTGTTTTAGTCTATGCAGGATGTTAAAGCAAAATTATTATAAATAATTCATTGGATGTAACCTCTTGTAGTATATTCTAGTCATGTCACCTTCAACATCTTACAGTTATAGACAAAAGCAGAGAGTTTCGTCACTAGATCCTATTTATGTTAGCTACAAACTTGAATGTAAAAAATAATGACGACATGAAAATACCATTAAAATGTAAGTAAGCAATATTTGCTTATATAACATTTAGTAGAGCCACTCGTGTAGTTGATCTCTTTGAACATGTCACGAATTCCATAAGTGGCCTCTTACTTCTTACGGTTTAGTCATTTATGTGAAACCCGAATCGTAAATTCTTATTTACGTATGAATATATATATTAAATAGTATATACAGTACTATAATGAAGGTAGTACACATCGCGCCCCACGTCGGGCGCCATCCAACAATGGCACCTAATGGCGACGCCTCGTTACGCACTCCCAGAGAGCATAATTATAAAGAGAGCTACAGTGGGGACTATCTGAATTATCACGTGCCTTTTAAAGATTAACTAGGCGGTACGAAAGCTGACGTGTAACTGCTAGTTTTGTGTGGATAGCATCATATTACGGTGCTTTTGTGGTACTCACGATTGCCATACTCTTATCACTCACTTCTACGATAATTCTATACCGCGTCATGATAATTGGCCATGAGGATATATTTTTGGGAGATTTTATTTATTGTTTTTTTTTTAATATTTCAATGGGATACGTGATAACGCATGTGTCTAGATAGTAATTATGTAAAGAGGTTGTAATTTATGTTCAGTTGTGTATCACACTAGGTTTCGCCCTCCCTAGATGTTACATATTTACGTGAAAATGGATGATGCAAAAATAATATTACGACATTCAACTTATGTGAAATAATAATTACTACATTTAAATTAAACTACAGCTACTTGCAGGAAAATAAGCAGAATCTATAAGAAACCACTCAACACACGCACTACTTGGTCGTGTACCTACTTGTTGTTTTTTTTATTATAACCGTTTGGGAGCCGTACTCGCTTGCGTCGTTAAGACGGCATAAGTGTTTGAGAATGCTTTGTTTGTGGCAATGCTAAGCTCGGAGCTATCGGTTCAGTCGTGGGTCTATCGCAGAAAATCCTTTTAGATCCAAAACTTTGTACAGACCTCGCCCACTCCCCGCCTCTTTGGAATAAGCTGTTTCTAACGTTGATATAGTTTGCTGGAAGAAGCGAAAAAACAATTTTGAAATTCCATTGTGTTATTTCTTTTAAGTTTAATTAAATTTCTTTTACTAAACCATCTTTGTGTATTTGGAATCTGAGTGGTTGCATATGTTAGTTGTAGCCATATGCCACTCGATTGGCATTTATGTATATATATTTAAAACTAGACTAGACTATTGTATGGACACATTATATGTATATATAAAACATTTCCCCTTTTAACTAACAATAACTTTTCGATTTGTTTATTTCATTTGTAACATCAATGTTGTCAATACTTAGAGGTCATCCACAATACTCATGACATGCTTGAACACCTTAAACGTATCTTTTGTAAGTACAGTAATACGTTCGTACATTAATTTAAATTCAAAATAAATTGCCTCACTGCATCCACACAAAATATCTTTCACGTTCGCAAGCTAGCTACCAGTATAAAGGCGCTTCACACGTATCTAGATCCGCGCGTAAGATATAGCACAAAGCGAACGATTAAACACTTGTCGACGTTTCACACGGACTCGATTTGTAAGCGGTTTTAAGCTGTCGAGTGTTGCGTCGTTTTGTGCCTCCAGCTAGAGAGGCTGGGCCTTATATTTAGTAAAAAGTCAAACTTAGCGTGGTACTGCCCATTCAAAGTAGTTACTTAATAAGATACAAGTGACCAGGTTTGAAAGACGTGTAATATACTCTTGAAATGATATATGGCGTTTTAGTTTTAAATAGCGTCAAGGTTTATATTGAAATTTGAAATGTTTACTTTTTCATTTATGTTAAGAAGAAAATAGATGATCAGTTGTTTCTCTGCGCGTGTTCCGCGTAATGGGGGATAGATTTGAATTTATTATAAGTTATAATATGATAATGTTATTGTTTCAGATCGCTCACAATCACAGTCATTTGGACCCCGGCGTGGTGGGTACGTGCCCCACCAGCAATACAACCAAGGGTACAACCAATCTGGATACCAATCCGGATCAAACCAAGGCAGGTATGGGCAAAACCAGGACAGACATGGGTCCAATCAGGACAGACATGGGTCCAATCAGGATAGATATGGCTCAAACCAGGGTTATAGACAGCACCAGGGTCAAGGCCACAGGCATCAGAGCTCCGGCCAAGGATACAGGCAGGGGAATGGTCATCATGGCTCAAACCATGGTCAAAGGAATTATAACAATCCCAGACCCTCAGGATCTAATAGGTACCAAGGGAATTCAACATGGCGTTGAAAAATACACTTTCACGAAATTGGTTTATATTCATAAGTTGAAAATGACAGAAGGCCGACGGTTCTCGTTATAAAAATAACATTTGGCTCGGAGAGTGTGGAGAGTTAGGTAGACGAATATTCTTTTTATTATTATGTAGTTTAATTTTTTTTTAGTATTTAGATACATGTTTAGTGTTTAGTGCATTTTTACTATTTCTCTCGCAGGACATGTTTACAATTATTTGTATATATATATATTTTCCTTCGTCTAAAATGTTTTCAATACTTATGTTAATTTTTAAAATACATAACTTAATACAATGTATATTTTTTTATACACGAATCAATCTGACGTACACCAAATAAAAGATGTCAATTGGATATTTCTGCACCGAATATGGCAAAATTGAAATAAAATGATTACTATTACATATTGAAGTTTTTATCTTTTTCGTACATAGATATATTTTTTTTTATTATTACTTAGTCTGTAATTAATTCATGACATATTTTTTTTTAATTTGAATTATACATCGTTTGACGAATGTTATTCCACCATTCGTCTTATATAATAAGTAAATAATTTAACTGTTCGTAACTAGGAGGCAAAGAAAAATGCATTGGTAGTCGGAAATTATCTGTGAACATTTTAAAATCATGGTACTTGTCAAGATTAAATTTATCTTTAACTACTTTAATATATTTTATAATTATAATGTATTTTTATACCTATTTGTCATTTCTGACAAATATTTTATATGCTTTGACGTTGTAGTTGCTAACAGTCGATTGTTTTCTAATTCTTCACTGAAGCTCTTATTCTTATAATCAAGAATTAAGTTCTAAATAGTTAAATTATGTAATAAATATTTTTAACCTACATAATATCGCGACAGATGGCTATTTCGAAAATGAATACTTATTAGTAATTGACATTAATTTCTTTCATTATATTAATGTAGTATTGATTGTTTTATTTTAGTTTTACATATAATTAATATAGTCACAATTTTTGTTTTTTTATATATATACTTATTCAGACGGGGACAAGTAAAGCTCTGTAGTTTCGTATCACGATGTATTCATTTAATAGAGGTTTCTTGACCATATCTGCGCATTTTTTAATAAAAATATTTATTTATATAATATTTTTTCAAAAATATTTGCCAGCTATTATTCTTATGTAAAGGATTGACTCAATGGAATAATCTAGCGACTGTACAATTCATTTTCCAAATGTTAAGACAAAACTAGGTGTTGAGCTCTGTTAACACGCAATGTGTCGATTTTGAGCAGAGAGCAATCAACGCAATGTCTTGACACTAGGTTGCCTCTGACGTCCCTGCTGTGCAGGATAAAGCTCCAGGATGTAAATTAAATTGTTTATAAAGCATATTATTCTGTTTATTAATACTTAGATGTTAAAAGTATGTGGAATTAGGATATATGTTGAGTGCTCTTCATTGTCTGTACCAGTACCATTTTTGCTATTGCTCGGGTTAACTTTATATTTTTGACTTCACGCTTTTATCCCGCATAGCTAGTAGGGTAGACAGAAAGACCTAGTGTCAAGATACTCCTTACTTCGCTTTCCGCCGAATTCGTGATATTGCGTGTTAAATGGAGTAACTCAACGTCGCACCTTGCCTTAGAGCGATGAAGTCAAATCAATTTAAATATCACTCCCCGAAATGGGAATCGAACCCATAACTGATCGCGGTTACAGCCCGATGCTGTCACACTGCGCCACGATTGATCGACTTTATTGATAATTCAAAAATTTTAAAATAAAATGTCAGGTAAAGAAATAAATTTTCAATTAATATTATTTCATAGGCGTCATTATTAGCAGGTTATTAGGACTAGGTCGTTCTAGGCCACTAGGTTGTCTCTGACCACCCTGTTATGCGGGATGAAGCGTGAAGCTGCTTATAGTAAGTACCTACATCATACAAATTTATTTAGAGGAAAATTGATGTCTATATTTAGTAAGCAAATGGAAGCTATGGAAGCTATGGAAGCTAAAAGGCAGCAAACATATTTGTGTCCAATTTTCATTATGTCATTGCCCGTGAGATGAGTTAGCCATTATGAGTTATTGGGCAATTATGTGTATAGTATATGTATATTTAAATATATCTATATAAATATAGGATTGAATTATGTTGGTTTATATTCAATGTATGAAAAAGTCGATATATATTTCAATACTTTTCACACAACGCGTGCTTCAATAAGTTTTAATTTGTCATATAACAATTTGACAAACTTCAAATGTATTCATTTCCTGAAATTTTTGATATAGTGTTATGTTTTGGGCTAATTTTGAAATAGAGTCAACTTTCTTCATCAAGCGAGCCTTTTCATAGTAAATGAGCGATAGATCTATGAGTGCGAGTGTCCAAATAATATAATAGGGAAGACGAGCCGGTCGTTGCGGAGTGGGACAGCGACTGTAAACGCGATCGGTTGTGAGCTTCCCACTCAGGGGAATGATTTTACATTTAAATTACTTTCATTTCCTCGCTCTGGTAAGACAAAATGCGGTGTTCAGTTCCGCCACTCAACAAGCAGTGTGTCGAGATCGGCGAAAAGTGGAGTATGGAATGTCTTGACACTAGGTTTTTCGTGTTTACCCTGCTATGCGGGATAAAAGCATGAAGCAAAAAAAAAAGATGAAAGACTTTGTTTATTAACATGAAAAAAGATATATTGATAGGTCATCTGAATTGGTTGGTTTTTTTGAATGGATTTTTTTAAGGCTTGCTCGTATACTGAAAGGCTTTTTGTACCTGCAAATACAATATTCAAATTCCAAAATATCATTTGTTATATATAGTGTTTATATTTTATTTTTTAAAAATATTCGTTTAATTAGTATTATTATTATTTTTCACATTTAATTATAATAAATTATTTTTATGTAAGGTGTTATTGAATGTCACAGATTATAAATTGTTGGATAAATTTATTATGTCTAACGTTGTGTCTATGAGTTGTCTTGTCAGTTGAAAAAGTCACGGTTATACTTTTTTTTACGTTATATAAATATCTATTTAAACGAACTTTATGTATATATTTAAATAACACTATAAAATATTTAAAAAAAATAACTCCACCTATATAGTGAATTCTCTTTCTTTCTATTTGTCTTAATTAGTGAAGATTTATAATAAAATACGTATAGATATCTTGACGTGCTCAAGGTGCAATGACACTTTGTTCACGTTCATTTTGACACGTTCATTTGGCGGAGTTTAACGCCGCGCCTTACAAGAACGACAATTATTCCCCCTAGTTAGTATCGAACCTACGATCCTAGCATGCACTGTGCAATGTAAGCGTCAAAGTAACGGAAAGTGTAAACAAATATTGTTTTATAAGCATACTCTAGTGTTATAGGAAACGCATGAACATGACCTCGTACTTACTCAAAGTTGATTGTTATAGTTTTTAATAATTATCCAAAGTTTTATAACTTGATTATTACTAAGGATGTTTACTATTAATATGTATATTATTGATTTCGTATTCTCATTTATGATCATTTACTCAATTCAAAGAGAACGACTATACAAAATTGATGCGATAATATTTATGAAAAGAACGTATACAAATTTGAACGCAGCCGGATTCGAACACGCGCCGCTTGGAAATCGACAAGAAGCTCGGGCACCAATACCGCTGCGTTCAAATTTTTTACGTTTTTTCAAAAATGTTTTCTTATCCTAAGTGTGGAATAACACTTTAAAAATAGTAAAATGTCTCTATTTTTTTTCTAACGCCCATTAATGTGTGATGCATTGTTTTATTTAAACTTTTATTTATATATTCTTTATTAAGTACTTGTTAGTGACTTATATAAGTAACTAAACTTCCTAGTGTGTCCGGTTCAGTTAACATTTGTATTTGGACGATTTCAGTTCCGATGACAACGAAATTACATATAATCAATATTATTGCTGAGGCCGGTCGTGGCGCAGTGTGACAGCGTCTGACTGTAAACGCGACCGGTTGTGGGTTCGATCCCTACTCGGGGAAGTGATTGTATTTAAATTATTTTCACTTTCTTGCTCTGGTAAAAGACAAAGTGCGGCGTTCAGTTCCACCACTCAACACGCAATGTCTTGACTTCGGTGGAAAGCGAAGTATGAAGTGTCTTAAGACTAAGTACTTTGTGTCTACTCTGCTATGGGGGATAAAAGCGTGAAGCTAAAAAAAATATTATTATTAATCTAAAATAGCCGCCGCAACAAAATGGCGGATTATATATTTTTTACTTATATATTTACAATTCACTCAATATAGATATCAAATGAAAAGGTTTAATTTGTAGACTACAATACACAATGAAAACCCTTGTTTAGTAAAATTTAATTACATTTCTATAGAAATATTTATTATCTGAAAGTCTTTAAAATAAAATTTCTAGTGAAAACTTAAAACCTAAATTACATAATGGAAAAACCTTTATGATGATTGCTTAGACTTATTTAGCAATCCCCGACAATCGGGGATCCTCTGAAACCTCTGGTCAGTCAAACTACGGCGTTGAATTCCGCCAACCTCGCAAAGTCTCTGAAATAGGTAAAAAGCGAAAAGCGAAGTTTACGCAGACAGAATACAGGCATTTGGTATATTACATATGTAATAATAAGTAATTAGTCTTAGTTTAGATTATTTCAATTTAATTCAACGCATATTTTTTTGAATAAAAAAATTAATTTGGTTTTTTTCTTTTTTGTCACAATACACCTACTTATGTATGTATTGTAATTATTATTTTATATTATGTAATAGATTGTATTCGTTTATAATTCTCTTATTAATTGTAACGATACAAATAAATAAATATGATTTAGAAATTATGGTGGACTTTTTTTATTATCGTTTAAAATTTACACATTTTAAATAATTTTTATTAAAACGGACTAATTGTGTATTTTTTAGTATTCGAAAATAGATTTTGGAAAACACAATTATTTTCGCTTAAAATGGTTTTACATAAAACTTGTTTGAATATTTGGAAAAATGTAACTATGTATAACACATAGAATGTATAGTTCAATGGGACCGTTTCTTACGGGTTACTTGATAGCTCTTGGACGATTCCCAAAACACACGGGTTCAAATCTAGCTACGTTCAAATTTTTAAACGTTTTCTGAATAAAAAAATTTGAAACACATTTTTATAATTCAATATTTAAAAGTTTAATGCAAGAGGATGTGAACCCACTACATATTTACCTTATTGAAAAAGAAATAAATTCCAATTATCCCATGTACCTACACCATGTGAAGCATTTTTATATTTTTCATCAAAAAAATTCCAACAAAGGCCATTCCATTGCGTTTTTGTGCTAACAAGCCGAAAAATCGATTAATCGAAATAGGTATGTACCTTTAATTGAAAAAATATTATTATGTCAAAATACAGAATATATGAGGACGGTCGCGGCGCAGTGTGACAGCGTCTGACTGTAAACGCGACCGATTGTGGGTTCGATCCTCTCTCGGGGAGTGATCATTTTTTAAAATTATTCCCATTTCCTATTTCTACGGTAAGACAAAGTGCTACGTTGAGTTCCACCACTCAATACGCAATGTCCCGAGTTCGGTGGAAAGCAAAGTAAGTGCGTAGGACACTGCGTCTTACTACACTAGGTACTTCCTATATGCCTACGTCTTGACACTAGGTACTTCCTGTATAACATGCTAAAAGCGTGGAGCTAAAAAAAATTGTTACTCAAGCTAATACTTAATTAAATTTAATAAGCTATCAGTGCATGCTGCGTGGTTGTGGGTTCCCCGCTAGTGTAAATGTATTTAAAATTATTTACTATTTTTAAAATATTATTCCATACTTAGAATTAGAAAATTTTTTTGAAAAAACGTTTAAAAATTTGAAGGCAGCGGGATTTAAACCCGCGCCTCTTAGATACTTGTTGGACGGTCCCGCTACGTTCAAATTTTTTTACGTTTCTCAAAAATGTGTATTTAAAATTGTTTTTTTTTCTAGTTACACTCAAAATTTAAGAACTGCGTGCAAATTTGGTTTTCTTTGTCTACCCTGCTATATGAAAAAGAGACTTAAGTATCTCAGCCTCATAAGAAAATGTGTACAGAGAGTCTCAACACTAGGCTAGATTTTCTCTCTCTATCATATATATGTAAGAACCTATATATAAAAAGCGACAAACACCTTATTTCCGACCATTCCTTTAATATCTAAAGCAATATTGCCAGCTATGAAATTTCGACGTTATGAAGAGAACACATGTAACCGCCACAACGATTTTCAAATATCGCGGACAAAGCGGGTGAAGTGGCGATTGTGTGCGATCAATAGTTTTTTAATT
This sequence comes from Dryadula phaetusa, assembly GCA_032432895.1. Classification (NCBI taxonomy): domain Eukaryota; kingdom Metazoa; phylum Arthropoda; class Insecta; order Lepidoptera; family Nymphalidae; genus Dryadula; species Dryadula phaetusa. Next base: position 5,401,349 of record JAOYRS010000059.1, on the reverse strand, counting down.
TCTTTTTTTCTCCACACAATCGAAGGTACGAATTTAGATGAAAGGAATTAGGGGCTGGCTGGAGGCCACTCCAACGTGGCGCTGAATGAACGTCAAGTTAAATGATTTTTAAGATTTTTTTGTCCAGGTAGACGTAATGGGCCGTTATTAACGCTGAGGAAGTTGCTAATAGTTTCTATTAACTTGAATGTACCTAATTTTTCTTTAAATATGGATATTATGATATCTATAATATATATAGTTTATTTATAATATTTAACTAAAAGTAGATTATTGTATAAATACTTAGTTGGGAAACAGAGTGTCTTGTTAATACATTCTCTTTATACAACGCGTGTGTTATAAATATTTTAATATGTAAGGAAATAATCAAACCTGACATACAAAATAAATAATAATCCTGCATAGCAGAGTAGACAGAGACAATTGAGTGTCAAGACACTCCGCATTTGCATTCGCTCCGCTAACTGCATTCAGTCCGAAATCGAGACATTGCGTGTTCATTGGTAAACTCAACACTTTATCTTACCAGAGCTGATAAATAATTGTACATTTTAGTCATAATCATCAAAGTGACAATCGAACCCACAACCAGACGCGTTTACAGTTAAACAGAGTCTCACTGCGTCACAATGTCCTCGAATAATAAAAAACAAAACAAAAATATGTATATATTTTTACACTTTTAAACGCAATTTAACATAGATAATAAAAACAAAAAATCTGTTTGGAAAAATCATATATACGAACAAACGCAATATTAGGTATAGACTACACGATAATTTATCAACCATTAAATGCAGTTAAGGGACTATCCATAAATTACGTCGTATAAATTCAAAGAATTCTTGGTTTACCATGTTTCAAATGTGAATACATCGATAATGATACCTAACGCCAAAAGTATTTTAGTTATATAATTAGATTTACCTGTAAGGAAACAGGGTAGAATACAATACCACCATCGGCTGTGGGTTCTATTCTCACTCGGGGGAGTGATATTTAGATTATTTCCATAATAAGATCTATGATTTGCGCGATTTTAACACATTATAAATGAAGCTATTTAAATGGGGATTAATCGCGAACAATTTGGAAAATATACGCTATTGATCTGTTTAAAATAGTTTCATTTATAAAAATATTTCCATTTTCTCGTTCTACTAAGACAAAGAGCGGCGTTGAGTTCCACCACTCAACACGTAATGTCTCGAATTCGGTGGAAAGTGAAGTATGTGTCTTGACACTAGGTACTTTCTATCTACACTGCTGTTTGGATAAAAGCGTGAAAGTAAAAGAAACCAAATGTAATTTCTTAAAAGAAATGTTAGATATAGGGCCTTGCTATAATTGTGGGTTTGAATTCCTCAAAAGGGGAGGTAATATATTTTAATCACCACGATTTTCTTACATTTATTAAAGATTAATTATACATATATATTTATTTGTAGAGTAGTATTGATTGGAATTTGTATAGAGGTAGGCCAGGGTTAGAAATAAACCTATGGTTCAAAATGTTATAAGTATGATTTAAAATAGATTTTTACAAATATACATTTAATAAGATCTTTGATTTTCGCGACTTTTATACATTTTAAATGAAACTATTTAACCGGATTAATCGCGTATATTTTGGTATTCGAAAATACATTTTTGGACACCTGACGTTTCGAACACTTTACAGCTTTTACTACCTGTGACCACGGACTACTGTAAAGTGTTCGAAACGTCAGGTCGAATACCAAAATATACGCGATTAATCCGGTTAAATAGTTTCATTTAAAATATACATTTGCTCATTTCCGATAGGATACATGTAATAGGGATACTATGCAAGTGATCGATTTTATTCATTTTTTTATGGGACGAACGTGCGGGTCATTTAATACTAAATTACACAACTAAAATTGTGTAAGAAATGCGTTATATATATATATGTATATATATGTGTGTTTATATATATATTTATATATATATTGAATTGTTTATGTATTACTATTGAAGCACATACCAAGTTAAGCTGCATCTAGTCTGTAGATAGTCGATATATCGAACTTTTTCCTATAATATGATGAATGAAATGAAATATTTTTCTAAATCACCATACCGTTTGAACAACTAATTATTTGTTTATTATTTTTAAAGTTATTTTTTTTATTCCACACTTACTTATTATTAATTTATATACACATATTAATAACCGAAAGACCCCAAAGCTTTAAGCTAGTGTACAACAGTAAAAAAATAATAAAAAAATAACCAAGAGGGTGATTTTTTGGCGACGTTTACTTCAATACGGTGCGAGGTCACGCAATCCGTTATGCCGCGGGGTAGCTGCACCTACCGACGTACATATAATATATATTTACATGTATAAAATAATAGAAAATTCACAATGCACATAGAAAATTTCACGGCGTTCAATGGCTCGTTCGACACTCGACTCGAGGGCCGGGGGAGATTACGAAACAAAGGATTTTCCAAAATACATAATAATGCCGCGTCAAATGGCGGTTTTGTAAGCTTAGAGGTCCGCAGATTTTTTGTTATGATAAATATGTATAGTCAAAGTCTAAGCTAAATATTTTTATTCATAATAACAAGTTATATGATTTTTTAGACTTTTTTGATCGAAGGCCTGTTAAGAACCAGCGTAAGAAACTGAGTAGACTTTCTTCTTTTCTTAATATATATATATATATATATATATATATATATATATATATATATATATATATATATATATATATATATATATATATATATATATATAAAACAGATTTTCAATTTAGTTATTTACTTTTTTGATATTGTATAATGTTTCTGAACATACATAGGTATGTTTATAAAAAACATTTGCTAGAAAGCTAAACATAATTTAGTTATTGTTCCCAACCAAGAACTTGTAAGTAGTGTTGCTGAAATTCAGTCATAATCAATGAGTTAAATAAACATATCAAAATATATTGTTATTTTTAGGTCATTATATGAAGTTTTTTTTGATGTAATAAAAATATTGATTAGACATAAGCATTGAGTTTTTATTCTGCCTTAAAGTAATATATTTTACTAATAAAAATAATAGAATAAATAGATACAATAAATACATTTGATAGTTTATATAAATACGAGTAATTATAATAATGTATACCTTTTAATTTTTGATTTTTAACTTCACTTACAACCTAACGTTAAAACTCTAATTTAAACACCAAAAAAATATATGAAACTCCACACACATTCCATCCACATCTAATCTCACATCCGAATGTTAGACAAAAAGCCCTTAATTATAATTGGTCACGGAACCCTCATAAATTCGCGCCAGTAATTGGGGCACATGGGTGGTTTTCGAGATTTCGGCTGAAGTGGCCGACCAGTGCCGACTACTGTGCCGCTCGTGAGAATTATTAAAAAGTATAAAAAAAATATAGGTACAAACTTATATTTCGCTCGCTTTCGGCGAGGCGGCCAGTCGTGAATATCTGGCTTTAGTCACAGATAGTTTAGTGTGCTTGTTAAATGTATTATTTTGTTGTTGTTTGGCTGTTTGTTTTGTGATCTTGTATAATAGAAACTATACGTAAAATAAAAAATTGAAGTTTCATATTATTTTTTATAAACTTATTTATTTATATGTAAGTAGGTATTATGAGTTGATATAGTAAGGCCTTTTTAGTTTTAAAAAAATATTTATGTAAGAACATTAAATTTAAAAATCGCTTAAATTTCCGAATTATATGACTGCAATTAAATGTTTTATATTCAAATTATTATTATCTAGGTACGGTGTGATCCAATACGAAATGACTATAAAATTAGTGGAAGTTGTAGATTTAACGCACTACATAGTCTTCGTCTATACCCGGTTTACTTGTAAATAAAAAAATATATATATTTAATAAAAAAATATTGCTAAAATAATTCACGTACACAATCGCGAAAGGTGTCAACCGTTTCTATGACCTATTCAAAAGAAGCAACCCATGCTGTAATAACTCCATAATGCATGGTAAAATTAATATTTAAACGCCCAACATGCGAGCTTACATTAACACTTGAACTACAATCGAGATATTCATCAAAATTTACACAAAAACTATTAAAAAACCGGTAGCGGCGAACAAAAACGCATCCAATGAATTAACTCACCCCCCCGATTGGATCTAACCAACCGCACGACAAAGGAATTAGTCAAAATAATACAAAAATATAAGTTGCACAATAGCTTTTGAAACGCTGTGGGCGAAATTGTTACTATGTGTAACAGCATCTGTCTAGAGGGGAGATGAGGCATGCGAGTGTGGCAGATGCGTCTGCTCGTGCCATGGGGTTGTAGACCATAAATAGTTAAAATTAAAGTTTATTTTTAGGATTACTAGAACGGCGGTTGCACCCTCTCATAATGCACAGCCTCGTCTTAACGCCATTATTGTCAAATTGTAGGCCAATCAGTGCGCAGCGACGCCGACCAATAGTGGGGACGTGCGGCGCGTGCCTCGAAACCCAAATTTGGGCGGAAACTTGAACAATTTGTAACTTTTTTTGTGTAATCGTGCAACGGAAACTAAATTTTGCAGACGATTTTCATATTGTCCTAACCGGATGTTGTAACAAATGGCCTCTAAGGTATAATTTGTGTACGGTTTTTTTTAAAGCTGACTATTTTATAGCTATATTTAAAAAAAATCATAGAATGTCAATAAACTGTTTACTCTTAAAAATAATTTAAGGCTATGACTCTTCTACCTTAGTATTTATACACTTTAACGATATATAAGTCATCTGTGCCAAAAGATTTAAAAAAAAATGTTAGTAAGTAAATTTTATAATAATAATCTAAGTATTTATATTTATACAATTTTATATAATGAGTACTTATAAAAGAAGCTGACTTTACTGACATGACCAATTAAAATTTACCAATAAAAATATATAGGCCATTTAGAATGAGTGGTGCCAGTATCTGTCTGTGAATGCCATGACTGTATGTAGATTTAAAATTCCTTTTTTTCTTCACGCTTTTAACTCTGCTAGGGTAGACAGAAAGTATCTAGTGTCAAGACACTCCGTACTTCGCTTTCCACCGAATTCTAGCCATTGCGTGATGAGTGGTGGATCTCAACATCGCACTTTGTCTCACCAGAGCAAGAAAATTAAATTAATTTATATATAATCACTCTCCCGAGTGGGGATCAAAACCACAACCGATCGCGTTAACACTCAGAGGCTGGCCACTGCGCCACGACCGATCTACGCAAAAGAAGATTTTTATAAGCAGGATTCTATTCATTTAACACGTATCACTAAACGGAGAACGGAATATTTTGACTTTAAAAAAATTAGCATATATTAAGTATGAAATCTATGAAGCTCACACGCACCTTTAGGATTAAAGTGGCTTATTAAAAAATTTAAGAAAATAACTTTAGTACACCGATCTATTTGTAAACATGTAATCTATGTCAATTATTTCGAGATAAGGCCAAATTTACTGTTTCCGTATCTTTCTCACCGAATAACTAAACAAAAACCCTTTTGGAGTATACTACCAAAGATTCGATATGATACAGATATTCTACCTCTCAATACTATACTAATGTTAGTAGGGGAAAAGAAACCGTTAAATTTAATCATATAGTTTTATTTCGTAACTTTCATAAATTTAAAACAAGAACATCATAAAGTAGCAAAACATGTAGTTTTACCAGAACTCAACGCCGCATTATGTCTCACCAGAGCAGAAAAATGAAAATAATTTAAATATGTTCATGCCACAGAGGCACACTATCTCGCTGCTCCTTGTTGACTTATTCTTATGTTAGTTTTTTTTTAATAAAACAATTGTTGCACTACAGACTGAGTCTGTACTTTCTTTTCTTATTATTATTTATCTGTCATTTGAATGTAATTATATTTAAGTTTTTTTTGGCTGTTGTAAAAGAATTTGACAAGTAGACTTACTTAGTACTCGGTAATTTTTTTATAGCTCCAAGCACCGAAAGAGACCGTATTTGCGCAATGATAATGGATTCAAATATAGAAAAAATTATATTATTTTTAAAACAAAATATGAACATTTCATTTACAATTTCGCTAAATATCAAGGTTTAGAACAGATGGAATTCAGTTGGCTCTGAAACTCAACGCCCTGACTCACTATGGAATGAGAATGGAGATATGAGCGGTATGCTGTGTCTATTGTGTATGATACTTAAATCAATGTATTATTAATATATTTTTATTTTAGTGACCTTCATTTATTGTAATTTTTTTTTTACAACCTCAGGCTTAATCTTATACGGAAAGGTACAATCTAGTGTCAAGACACTTAGTTGACTGCTTATCGCCGAAAATCGAGACATTACTTGTTAAGTAACTAACTTATCACCGTGTTTTGACTTACCTGAGAGAAGAAATGAGAATAAAATATATTTATATTCAATTCTCCGAGTGGGAATTGAACCCAAAACCAGCCGCGTTTACATTCAAACGGTGATCTGGGCCACAGAGGCTTATATTTATTAAATATACTCGAATACATATGTAAGTAGACACATACAAATCTTAATTATAGTATATTTGAGTGATGAATAAAATAATTTTACACCAGGTCTACTCTGCCCAGCTTGCCATGTGAGAAAAGATTAAAAACGTTGTATTCGTATTGTATTATTGTTGTATTGAACTGGTGATCTCGGACTTGATGCAAGAGTCTTCAAGAAATTCATTTTCATTTTTTGCCTGTAGAATACAATTCGCCTTTGCTGCTGTAATTTGGCGGTGGTTAATCCTCCGACCAGCTCGCGACCATTATTATGACAAAAACGATCCGCCAAATATATGATGATGTGTTCAGGTTCGATACCATGTAAACCAGATATTCCTATAACACTCATCATTTTCATCATTTCCTTTCACTTCCATCCTAAGGCCCGCAACGCATCCACAACTCTAATGTTGTAGATGCCCATGGGCGAAGGTGACCACTTACCATCAGGTGGCCCTTCTGCTCGATTGCCTGTTTATTCTATATAAAAAAAGAATTGATTTCACATGTCAAAAATTTCGTTATATTTTCTTTTATTTACATAGTTATAATGGAAGATTTTTTTTATAAAAAACAAAGTCTCTACTGTAGTTACTTAAAGATGTTTTATTATTAAAAGAAATACTAAGAAAAATAACAAAATAAGAACGCCCTGTTGATATGGTTTTGTAAAATTATTAAATACTTACTATAATTTGTTATAATTTAAGAGAATTTAAAAATAAACAGTTTATTATTTTAAAATATTTTAAATTGAGAATCACACACTCAATTTGCGCTTTTGGAATATGTTTTGGAAGCTGTCCAAGTGGCGTAGGTTCAAATTGGACGTAGTAGGAAAATTTTGTACTTAAGAACTTTTATAATATGCTTGTGATAAAAAAAATTCAATATTCTTTTCAATAATTTTTATTAAATTAAAAAATAAACGTACGAGAAAAACTACATACAGCCAAGAACAATAAGCTAAAACTTCAAATAAAAAAACAATGCCAATCAATTATTCAATTACAAAAAAAAATCAAGAAACAAACGTCAATGTCAACGTCAACGCACCTGAGTTCTCACGTCAAATTCCCATCACTTGGGTAATTGCTCATTCACACTCCGCCGACTCTTTAACACTTGCACACTCAAGAACATTAAAGAAGTCGAATCTGTCAAACGGGATTTGAACTCGCAGTCGCGTGAAAGGCGGCCACAGCGGGACTCCACGTGTGGTCGTTCAAAGTCACGCGGTCGCAGCGTGTCGGCGGCGTCACGCTGGTCCCGCCTTTGCTCATTATTGGAATCTATGATATTGCGAAATGAATCTACATCTTTATGGCATATTTATGGGAAGTGAGCAGGGCCGTGGTTCGCGACGTGACTTTTCACGCTCGAGATAATGTGTGAGATTTGGTTAGGTGAATGCGGGATTGTTGATGTGCGAATTTGGGAAATTCAAGAAAGTATTAAGTTAGTTGCTTTTGTTAGTATTACATATGGTTTTCTTGTAAATTAAGTAATTAATTAAATATTAATATGAGATTACTTTTAGTTACACGTTTTAATCCCGCATAGTAGCGTAGATAGGAAGTACCTATTGTCAAGATAATCGAGATAATTCGAGGACGCATGTTGAGTGGCGGGACTCAACGCCGCGCTTTGATTTACTGGAGTGAAGAAATGAAAATAATTTAAGTATCCCGCACATCATACCTACATTTTACTTTTATATTTATTAACAAACTTCACATGCATTACACCAAAATTAGTTGGTGACCACAATCTCCAAATACAGGTTTTCTTTGTTTGGACTGGATAACAAAACTGTATTCGGTATTTCAACTGGTGATACCTGACTTACTGTAGATATTGTGCCTCGTTATTACTTACATGTTTATAAGGATATTACCACCAATTAAAAACTTGGGTCGCTGTGTTTTTGAAAAAAAATAATTATATTAACAAGTACTTTTAGTTTAGGGGAAACCTAGTGATCTAAAATCTGTTCTCTAACTGAATTTGATATATAATATATTGAGTGGCAGAACTCAGCGACATACGATTTGTCTCACCAGAGCGGGAAAATTAATAATTTAAATAATATAGGAGTTAACTTCCGAATGTGGGAATCGAACCCACAATATGCCGAGCATTCAGGCATTATCGTACTATATTACGATAGGCTTATATTTTTTTAGCTACACGCTTTTATCACGTACAGCAAGGTACTTAGTGTCAAGACACTCCATACTTCGCCTTCCGCTGAATTTGGGACATTGCGTGTTGAGTGGCGGAACTCAACGGCGCACTTTATCTTACCAGAGTCTCATCTTATCTGAGTGATAAAATTTAAGCATTTAAATAGACTTGAGCGGAACTCAACGCTGCATTTTATTTTATTTTATTTCCTACAAAATCCAAAAAGCCGTAAACTCATAACCTCTGTTGTACAGTAAGTCTTGAGCACACCGTGAATACAACAAAATATAGAAAATTCATGAATATAATTATATTATCAAAATATAATTATATTATTAAAATATATATCAAAATATAATTATATTCGAACAATAATTATAAATTCTGTACGCGACGCGTTTGATATCTGAACTCCACCTGTGTCTAAAGAGATATGTGCGTTCTTCTCATTATTTCAGCGCGCACTGAAAAGGACTTCACGGGTCCTTCATTTGTAAATTAAATATGAAATTACGGTTTTTGTTTATTAGAAGTTATTATGTTATTTGAAAATAGTATGAACTTAATGAAGAGTTACAAATGCACTGATATTTTTGTGTGACTCTACCACTTGACTATCATTACCAACTACATAAATGTGAATATATATATATATATATATATATATATATATATATACATATATATATATATATATATATATACATATATATATACATATATATATACATATACATATATATATATATATATATATATATATATATATATATAGCGCAGAGGGATTCGATGGAGTGATTATATTTAAATTGCTGAGTCCTACCAATCACAGTATGGAGTGTCTTAACACAAGAAATAATAAAAGAATAGAAAAGTCATTTCTGTAAATGAAATATTTACCAAAAATTTTAATTTTAACTTTACCAAAAATTAAAATTTTAATATATTAGTGATAGCTTATAGTCCAGAGTTACATACAGAATAATTTTTATCTCAATACTTAAAGTAGTTTACGTGTAAAAAATAAAAAATTGAAATTCACAAATTTATTTTTATATAGATAACTAAGAACTGGTAAGTAATAAAGCAAATGTTGATAGCATAAATAATATTTAATATCTATTGGCTATGTATGCCGTTGTGGCGCAGCGAGACAGTCTGAATGTAAACGCGGTGGTTCTGGTTCGATTCCAACCCGGAACATTAATTTCCCGGTATGGAATATAATGCGCGGCGTTCTATATACTGCTACTTATCAAGTAACTACTTGATTAGACGGAAAGTAGAGAACGGAATATTTTGACACTAAGTTCTAGTTGATTGTGCTATAAGTGGAAAAGAATGAAGCTTAAATATATTTGTTAAAATAATGAACACTTTACATAATCTAGTTTCAAGTGACAGGTCACTCTGTTTTTTTTTGCTTTCATAAAGCATTTGTATGTTTCAGTTGTGGAAGTAATGTAAGGTTCGTTGTCCGGAAATACAAATAAAAAATTACTATAAAAGTTGTCTAGTTACCGCGTAAAATATGCGTTGCCTTAACAACGTCAATGTCAGTTTACAACACAACAAAGTGTAAGTAATATTTTTTTTTATTATTGTAATATACTTATATCTAATGCGTTATTAAAATATCAGTGGCTTTGAATATTAACTATATAAATGTGTATTAAATATAAATTTCTTATTCTTTATATTTTCCCGAAAAAAGAGAAACATCTATGCATAGAGTAATATCTATCGTAAAAATTACCGCGAGTATGCTTTTAACTAAAGAATACCATAATATAAGCAACATGAAATGATTAAAAATGGCCGTTGCCACAAATGCAACAACAAAACCCCATTACGAACCACTAAAATATAACACCAAGTCGATTTTGGTACAAACTTGAAATCAAACGTAACAAAAACGCTTTAATCATCGATACTCAAAGATGTAAATGCGTTAGTACTTGACGAAAACACGTATTCATACGTACAGAGGGCGGGGTAAATGGTAACACTTGCAACTTGCTAGGTATATTTTACAAAGGCCGCATTAGTCTATACTGGGTCTTTGTGAAATCTGTATCACGATTACATCAAACGATTCGTCCTTTCTGCTTTATGACGTTGTATTGTTCCATGCATTAGTAACTTGTATGAACAGCTTTACCTTTCAACATAATTGTTTTCGCTTTATAAACCATGTAAGTATATGTTGTTCGTATTTGTACATTTTTTATGGTTTTTTTTTTATTATATGTATGTAAAGTATGAAATGAAATTTAGTTAATGTGTTATCTAATTGTATATTTGTTTGTAAGGTGGTTCGTAAGTTTAGAGAGCTATGTAGATAGATGATTTTTTTTAGCTTCACGCTTTTATCCCGCATAGCGGAGTAGACAGGAAGTACTTAGTGTCAAGACACGCACTCCGTTTGCCGCTGAATTTGAGATATTTCGTGGTGATTGGAGAACTCAACGCCGCGCGTTTTACTACCAGAGCAGAGAAATTAAAAGTAATTTTAAATATAACCATTCCCTAAGTGGGTATTAAATCCACAATCAATCGCGTTAACAGTCGAACGCAGTTTAACTTTGCCACGACGGCTTAATAGCTACTTCTATTGGGTGATACAAAATAAGATTGTACTGTACATTACCAAAACCAACTAAAGCAAAACGTACATTTTGATTATAAGATGGAAACTTAAAATTCACTATATTGTAGATTTTACTAGGAACGTTTTCTTATCTATCCTCCTTATTTTGGTGTAAGTAGAGGACATACCTCTCTCTGCTGTAAGTGAAAACAGAGATGCTGTATATATACTAGTGGAATCTATTTTGTCTAATAATATAAATTAAACCTAGAGTAATTTTAAACCCACATACATTGTAAACAGTTGGACACACATCCACTAAGCCGAAACGGCGTCTCTAATTATAATCAATAAAAATATTTAAAATAACAATACAAATAAGACGTGATTGTTTCTCAGTTTAATAGAGCCACCTGTCACGGCGTCAGGCGAGCTGTCAAAATATACTGGACGCTGGCTCGTGGAAATAAAAGTCGCTGCCTCGATGAATCAACAAAATCACAATTATGTTAAGATTTGAAGATCCTTTTACTATAAAATAGAAAAAAATATATATATTTATAATTTTACAATTGTATTTATCAGTCCATCTATGAAAAAATCTAACAATTCTATTTTGACCCACTAGCCGGCCAATTCGGTTGAAAAATTACCAATATGTTATTATTTAATAATTATACCATATTCAGAGCGAAACCTGATGTGACTATCAGGATTAGGGTAAGGATAATAATATTAAGCATAAATTTTTTTAAAAAACAACTTCGAACGCAGCCGGATTCGAACCCGCTCCTCTTGGAAACCTTCCAAGCGGCTCTGACCTGTACTAATTTATTTTCGATGCAACTCTGTACAGAGAGATGCTTATAAAAATCTGATTACCCAAAGATTTCTTATAGCTTCTTTTTTCAAGCAAATTTCATTTGTTTACTAAATGAACTCAGAAATATGTTGATTTGTTCTACACCTTCGCTTTTTAAAATAGTTGTCTTGTTGGATAAAAAAGAACCCCAATCTGAGAATCGAACACATAACTGCTGTACGTCAATCCCATTCTAAATTAGATACAGCCAGTAGTTAGGTATTATGAGCATCGGACAAGAAATAAAGAATTTAATGTCTACCTGTACGGACTATAGTAAAGTGTTCGAAACGTAAGGTTTCCAAAAAACTACTTTCGAATACCAATATGCGATCAATCCGTTTAAAATGTGTCAAAATCACGAAAATTAAAGATATTATTAAAAGAACTTAATAATTATGGGTTACATACCCATTAATTGTTTTTTAGTTTCACGCTTTTATCCCGCATAGCTGGGTAGACAGAAAGTACCTAGTGTCAAGACATTCCGTACTTCACTTTCCACTGAATTCAAGACATTGCGTGTTGATTGGTGCAACTCAACGCCGCACTTTGTCTTTTACCGAAGCGAGGAAGTGAAAATAATTTACTCCCTCTAGTGAGGATCGAACCCACAACCGATCGCGTTTACAGTCAAACGTTGTCTCACTGCGCCACCACCGACCTAACATACCCATTAATAACGTATAATTATAAATAATAAAAACAAAATTTGAATAATAATAACATGAATAGGTCAATACACAAATTGCATTCATTACCCAACTGTCTCTCTTGAGTGTATTATTTATACGAAGAAAATCAATAAACAAGAACAACATATGTGAAATCGTAAACCAAGCTCGCTTGCTTAATATAGTAATTTGTTCTAGTATTATAATATTTTTATCACCGCAGTACAGTAAAATAGACTGACTGTAGTTATCTTAATAATTCTCACACCTCAAATATTTCCTCGTTCTGGTAATACAAGCTGTATTCAGTATACTGCAGCAGCCGATCAACATAGATGGCCGTTTATTATGCATTCAGGCATGCAAGAGAATTAAAGATTTAAACATCCTTGGAAATGCAACTAAATGACTTCGATGACAGACGAATGAATTAATTTATATGAAAACTTTGTATTATTAAATACATTCGGAACCAAAATCCTAAAGCAATACCGCTGGTGGTCGCTCGAGGGCTGCACGGTGACGGACAGACGCATATCTGAGTGTTAATGAGACGTCAGGTGCCAGTTGCCTCGCCACCGTGACTCGGCGTAATTATTTATTTTAAATGTATTCATTTGTAAGCAACGTGTAATCGTACATATGCGATGTAAAATTAAATTAAAATGATATATACATTTTATATTAAAGTTGTTTGTGTAGTGTTTAAAACCATCGTGGTACAGTGGGAGGGACTTGGAGTGATTGTGAGTTGGATTTCCGTCCGATGAAATTATTGCAGTACTAATTTATATTTATTGTTATTCTCTTGTTCTTATAAGATGAAGTGTGAATTTCGTTTTCCTATAATCGGGCGGAAAATGCAGAACGGAGAGTGAGTTTTCAACTATGAGTTTTCTCTGCCTATATCGTTAAATGTTGCTCGTATGTGGGAGATGCATTAAGTTAAAAATAGTCAATTTAGGAATTATTTTTTGTGTTTTATTCTATTTTTACGTTTTCATAACCAATAAAATGTTGTTGATGCTTGGTCGATAGATAGGTAGGACGTTTCATTTTGAATTGCGTAGATGGCAGAGTAAAAAAAATCTCGGAAACGTTTTCGTTGAAGAAAATCTTATGTCATTATTACATACGCTGCACAAAGTAAAATTCGAATTCAAAAAGTAGCTTTATATCCCATTACGTTCCTTTAGCTAAATGAAAGTTTTACGAAACGTAAGTATATATAATATTCCAAAAACGTCTTATGGTCTTTTCCTATTCGAATATAAAATTATTTTGGCCTTATTGATGATTAAGATTGTTATTCTAAACATATCTATATATTTAAATTAATATGCTAGCAAACCCGAGTGAACACGCTAGTCCCTTAATAAATTCATTACAACGCACGCCCGTGCTCTATCGATTGTGGCCTCTTTGCCCGAACGTGCCAGAGACAATCGACGCGATGGCGCTTCTGTACGCAACCATAGACAAAGCGAAAACATCATCATAACCGTTTTAAAGCACGGAAAAATATATTCTACCATGACGACATAAAATCTAAATTCACAAACGACCATCCCGTGTATATGTCTTTATAGATTGTCAATTAAAAATAATAAATTTTCAAGCCAATGTTTTGAATGTACAGAAAAATGGGCCTAAGGCACGATCATATAGAGCCTACAACAATATTTGCTCGGTGACGCGATATGAAACCTTTTTGGGCGTACGCGCGCTTTGTCTCTGCCTCACTGTCAAGCGTACTTGTGTTTTCCCGCGTTTTTTGTTCTAATTAGTCAGCCCGAGCCCTCGACGTTACAGACCACGCTATACCTATAGTGGCTTAAATATAGTGAAACAAAAACAGTAGAACGCATCTCCAGTGTCATATATGTATTATATAATGGCAGGTTGAGTTTAAATTTACGTAAAATCTTTATTTTTTTATTATTCCGCTCTGTCTAATAATGAATTTATCGGGTTTATTATTTAATTAAACTGAATTTGCTAAAAAATATAAATTAGTCATTAATTTATTTTTTTATCAATAAGAATGAATTGATGTATTTTGCAAATTATCTATTACTTTTTTTTAACTGCGTCTTAATTTCATATTACTATCCTAAGTTTACGTTTGAAAACACATAATTGTATTTTTTTACTAAATATTATATGAACAAAAAACATGCGTACAGATACTTGCAAACTGTGTCAGTACAAAGTCTTTACTTAAAGAAATATAATTCCCCAATACAGGGACAGAAAATTAAGAATAGTGGATTTGAACATAATATTATTACAGACCCGTCGTGGAGCAGTGTGATAGTGTCTGACTGTAAACGCGATCGGTTATGGGTTCGATCTCCACTCGGGGGAGTGATTATATTTAAATTATTTTCACTTCCTCGCTCTGGTAAGATAAAGTGCGGTGGTGAGTTACGCCACTCAATACGTAATGTCTCGAATTCGACGGAAAGCGAAGTACGGATTGTCTTGACACTAGGTACATTCTGTCTACCGTGCTACCCGGGGTAAAAAGCGTGAAGCTAAAAAAATATTATTATTATTATTAAAAAATACTACGCAGCCAACTCCTTGGAAACCACACATATATTTCATGCAATTCAAGCGTTCACCAAGAACATAAACATTACATTTATAACTAAAACCAATTTACCTCCATTCGTCAGACGCTTTTACGGCAATTACGAGCTACCATACAACCCCATACATTCAACGTCTTAACCCCATGAATGGAAATCTTAAGTCCGCACCACCCTTTAGCATTCATAGCGCAGCTACCCTGAACACGAATAATATTCACAAATTTGTTTACAGATCGTCTCGCCCCCTTTCAAGGGATTGAACCCCGAATTAGATTTATTTTTTATGATTTCACAAAGTCTATATTTCGTGTAAATACTTTGTGGGATGATTTTTTTATATGTTTATTTTTTATGTAGATGTACTTTAAAAAAAATCTTTTGTTTGGTAATATAATATCATTTTCAGTGTTTTAGTTTTTTACTTGAATTTGAATTCCAGAAAACCTATATTAAAAAAAAATGTTTATAATTATCGATATTTTTTTTTCATTTAGTGAATAATAGGAAAATGAATTAAGTATCTACAATAGAATACAATTAACTTCCGTCAGTTTATCTAACGACAATGAACATTGGTACAAAATATAGAAGCGTAGTAGGATTTGAACCTGCTCCCTTCAGATTATACGTCCAAATGCATATTCCCATATACATAAACCTTCATATCTCTTATACGACAGAACCGTTATTATGATTTTTGGTTTTACCTACAGAATATTATTCTAATTATTAACTTTTAAAATAAATATATGTAGCCTTGCTTTTTTTTTAAAAAATTAATGCATTACACACTGGGTCTGTACCTTTTTTTCCTTATTGTTTCTTATTTCTCATTTACATATAATTATAATCAGCTACTTAGAGCTAAAGATCTATATTTAAATTGAAGCAAATTTTTGACAAAATTAAATTATATTAACAGGTACATTTATTTAATTTATTTTTCATATTGAACATATAAAACTTGACATAATTTAAAATAATAAAGGTATATAGCCTAAGTTACTTGTCACTGTACTGTCCAAATCAGCTAGGGTCATTACCCTTATATTAATTCTCAAAGTAAAGTAAAGAAAAATCTAAAAATTATAATTCAACCCCAGTTTTACAATGCATTACACGGCGTAGTGCGTGCGCTATCACGATCGATGGCCCTCACGTCCTCGCTACGTTGCATTGCCCTTTGTCTAATTGACACTAGCACTTGTAACATCTTTGTTATATGTAGGTTTTTACAGGTACAAGTTTTACATCCGATTAGATATTTATCTATATCAATTTCCGGTAATTTTGGGAAAAATGGCGCTATTTTTTTTCATTCTAGACATATTATGTTTTGGGTGAACTTAATTTAAATATTTTTTATTTTAAATCAAAATATTTTAAAAGGATTAATCAAGTATGTTTTGGTATTCAGAAGCATGTTTTTGTAAACGTTGAAACGTTTGAAACGTTGGGTTATCAAAAATGTAATTTTGTATAACAAATTATACGCGATTAATCCCTTTAAGATAGTTTTTTGTGTTATTTTAAATTTGTATAAATGTCAATCACGTTGACAACTATTTCTACCTATCTAATTAATTAGCCTATATGAGTAGGAAAATATGATTACACTAGGAGATTGCATATGCTCTTGATATATTAATATAAATACATGTAATATACTTTTAATGCATTATTATAATTTTTATTAGTTTTTTGCGCTTCTGCCATACAAACCATAAATAAGTCAAATTTAATGCTGTATCTCGCGATATATACATATAATCTAGTTATTTTTATTAAGCAGTGTATACACTTATATCCATTTTTTATCTGCTCCAAAAGTCAGAGATAACGGCTTAATATGTAACATATTTGGTAATAATATTAATATTTCTAGATAATATTTATATATTATCAAGAACGTTTTTCTTTTTTTACCATTTCCTGTGCCTAAGATTGTTTAAAATAAATCGCCTACTAGCGTAATAAGCGATAAAACCGCCATTTGTGATTCACATTTATTATTTTTTTACTGTTATATTTTTATGTATCTTGTAGTGTCACAATCATAACATTAAAAGTTATTTAAAAAAATACTAAAAGATAACTATTAATACAAAAAATAAAAATAAGCTGATTTCTTCCAGCTTTCGTCTTTAAAAATTAAATAAATCATTAAAGGAACAACGTATACGTATATACAATACATCGTATAAACGTATATATTAAAAATAAAATTGAAAAAATATATATTTTTTCCATTCAATAATACTGTATGGATTTTGAAGTGTGGAATTAAATGTTGTTTATGCTCACTCAGGGAGCTAATTATTGTCAGGAACTCATTGTGAAACAATATTTGAAAAGAGTAACTCTTGAGTTTCTCGTTGGGTCTTCTCAGCAGAACTGCCTTCCGAGCTGGTGGTAGGTGGTGGTTAGTGTAGGACTGACAATACTGACGTTTATAATAATAATAATAATAATATATTTATTTGCTTCTAATCAAGGTGTACAAGTTACAAGAATATTGCGTATTAAAGTTTTAACAATGTTATGTATCCATGTACATTCTGCCCTTAACATGCAAATATTAACTTACTTAAATTTACAACATTATTATACTAACCTACAGCTAAAACTTATCTAGTAGGAATTCTGTTACGGAAATCTGTTAATAACACTTTATAATAACAAAATTAATTCAAAAGAAATCATTAAGTTAACAGCCTATTTGAATAAAGAATATTTTGATGTTTTTTTTTTACAATAAATAATAAAAAAATAAATATGAAAAAGTGAGAAACAAAGGTGTCTTTATAATTATAATCATCTAGCTTCTGACAACGTAGTTAAGTTGCACAAGTATATTTTGTTGCGGCGACACCGGGCGCCCTGCGGAACAGCTCTTGTTTATTCAATAAGGTTTTTACATAAACGTCAAAATTACATTCAATTTTTTTTATTGCAAGTGAAAAAACTTCTCCTTTTAGACAATGACGGTTTGTAAATACGATAGATTATATAAGGGTAAAGGAGGAGCTAATCAAAGCAAATTCACAACTTTCTGCCTGAATTCGAGGCTTAAAACTCTAATGCAAACTCAAAACTCAAATGGAAACTCAAAACTCAAATTTAAATTTAAGATTTTTGAATTATATATATATTGCTTTTTGAGTGTTGGAACTCTTTGGGCTATGGATAAGCCCTCAGCTGAGTAAGGATCGAACCTAGAACCAAAGTAATCTATTAACAATGCTGTACTACTGCGCCACGATGACCTCAGATGAACTATTTAAGGTATCTATAATATATAATAATATCACAAGTTGCATTATTTAAAACCATTTCCGTTTAGCTCTACCTAGCTATCTCGCCAACAAAGTACCCATGATGAATTCAAATCTCTTCACGGTGTTTTTTTTTATTTTCATACAGTTTTTTACTACCCCTAATTTTTACAAATATTTGTTCCGGAAAGATGAAATTGGCACAAAAAACTATATTTAAATTGCGTCGATGAATTATTAATAATTAAAAGTTAATATTCCATATATTAAATGTCTTAATGAGATTATTATTGTTTTGGAGGATTATAAGTCTTAAGCTCCACTCGAATTTTCGAGTTTAAAAATTGTATTAGTTCCTAGGGTTTATTTTCCCTTTACGTAAATTTATAAGTTATGTTTAGTTGTACATATATTTTTTTTTACCTTCACGTGACACCGCACACTGGCACATACTCACCTAGGGTATTGAGACATTCTGTTCTATATATCACCTACAGATGCTTTATATTTAGATATAATTATTTACTTTGACGTCAACTGTCAAATGTAAAATGTCTGTTTTTCTTTATTAAGTATATTATTATATACGAGAATATTACTCTAATGTATATATATGGAGTAGAGTGTCGTAGATGTCCATTCGGAAGGGTAATCATAGTTGAAAACCTAGTGTAAAATTACATTTAAAAAGATCAACTGCTTTACCTTCCAGCTGGTGGTAGTTTCTGGTAAGACTGACTTTACTGACATTTTTATATTAATTCACGATTCGGTGATTATAATAGCTTATTTGAGTAGAGAATATTTTAAATTTGATTTTTATTATATTATATACATCTCATTCGATGTACACTGGTTATATTTGTGTTATAAATTATATCTATGGATCACCAAATTGTAAATCTTCTCAGCTTTTATACAATTAAGACTAGCGAGCTATGCAGTTGATCAGTCCGACAATCTGGTAGACTCTGTGTAAACTGATGCAGCCCTATCTGGGTATATTCCATCACAATTTGGGGAATGTGTTGATTTTTTTATTTTAAGCGCGAATTTCTTCGATTGAATATGTCAAAACCAGAGACTTAAACATATAACAATCTTCTTCCTACTTAGACAAACGGAATTAAACGGCAAAATATTAGTAAATTAACTATAATTGTAAGTATAGTCATATCTACTATATATAAATATATATTTTATTTAAATTCCAAGTGAATTATTAATTCGCTAATAATTTTCAATTGTTGTTAACACAATAGTCCCGTTAACTTAGCGACCGGACCAGTTCGTACGAACAATAGGCTCTCTCATGTATCATTGTCATAACAATACCAGCAGATGTGAAACAAAAGATATTGTATGTATTTGTTTTTATATATCTACCTACATGGGAATTAATGTTATAATTTAATTTAAATATTATATTTATTAATATATGCAATTCTATGTAAGAAATTATATAATGTTTGTCTGTATGTTGCTCAATTTTAAAAATTAAGTAATTGTACGTTAGAACATAGTGATGCTGGTGACAGGCAACGGAAGAAGGATGAATTTTGTATTCCTGAAGATTGTGGAGTAGAAACTTGACAATAAATAATCTAGGAACGGCAATAAAGGAACTATTACGTTAGGCGCTCTAAGCGTCTGTTTTCTACAGGTATATATTTTTTACTAAAAGTTTATATCGCGAAGCAAAATGTAGGAATCCATACTAAACAGCTTGTACTGTGCTATCTTCGTGAAGTTAAGTCGAATTATTATTTACAAGATTGCCTTAAAGAAGTATTTGAAACTTCCATTTGTAAATTCAATGAATATAGCACACCCGTGCTTGTTTTTTAATTATAGGTATCTTTAATTTTAACTCAGAGAAAAATATATAAACTTATTTGCATTTGAATCCGTTGAAATTAAAATAATTTTACTTCGCATCTTGTTACTTAGATTTTTCTAACTACCTACCTAACACGACATTACACTTCGCTTCGTTCTAAAGTGCTATTGAATAAAGGCAGCTTAACACTTTATCCCGCATATCAGGATAGTCAGAGACATTCTAGTGTCAAGATAAACCGTCGACTGTTTTCCACCCGAAATCTAGACGTTGCGTGTTGAGTGGTAAACTCAAAGCCGGGCTTGGTTTACCAAAGCGGACAAATGAATAATAGATATTCATTTCCCAGTGATGCAAGTTAAATTCGAACCCACGACCAATCGCGTTTACAATCAAGACTTTGTTACACTGTTATTATGTTGCTTAAATCAACCACAACGCAGATAAGAACGCAGTTAAAATCGGAGTATGTGTATTTTAGTTTGTGTTAACTAGTTAGCTTTTAGCTTATATATAAGGTAAATTGTACCTGAGATCTCAAAATGTGGAAATCTTTTTAATATATTAAAGAATGTTTTGCACACTTATAATTTATGGATAGAGGCTACTTAAAACAATTATAAAAAATGTTCTCCCCGTTCACTTGAGAACTTTTGGAAATTCTCCCTTGGTGGTGCTTTGTTCTCCCAAAGGT
The DNA here is from genome assembly GCA_032432895.1 of Dryadula phaetusa. Lineage (NCBI taxonomy): Eukaryota > Metazoa > Arthropoda > Insecta > Lepidoptera > Nymphalidae > Dryadula > Dryadula phaetusa. The sequence goes on along the minus strand of JAOYRS010000059.1, from coordinate 5,380,080 downwards.
ATCTATCTACATGTCAGATTTCATCTTATTTCTTTACTTTGGCTTTACTTTGTCTGTATCAGTAACGTATTTGTATCAGGTCTCTAACATACAATGAATAAGCCTTTATAGCTGAAAACCCTTAATACTCTTAACTTTATTCCCCAAAAACTCTAAAATTTAGTATTTAACTAAAATCTGAAAAATTGGTTGCCAGTTTATAATGATCACCTTGACCTTCGACAACGGTCTCCTTTAGAGCTCTCCATTTTGTTCGACTTCGCTGTATCGTTCAGTTTCTTATATCGTCTTCCCAACGTGAAGCTGGTCTACCTTTGCTCTTTCTACTAGTACGGTACACGGTACCATTTGGTTATTACCCTATCCTACCCTTAATATGTGTCCTGCCCATTTCCATTTCAAAGTTTTGTACTTTGTTTTTGTAGCGTTTATATTTTTGAATTTACTAATACTCATTATATTCTTCAAATTAACGTTGTCTCTTACTTTTATACCTATCACATTTCTTTCCATTCGGTTTTAACCCACATGCATTTTTTAAGTAATTTGTCGTTAAGGGCCCATGTTTGATTCATACGATAGACATGGGACGATACAAGAGTTAAATATTTTAGTTTTGTTTTTGATAAGCATATCTTTCTCCTTCTTGATCTCGATCAGCAACCATAATCGTTCCCAGCTGTTTGTTATTCTTCTTTCTACCTCCTTTTGCATTGTCTTATATAGATATTAGGTGACCTAGCTATACATCTCTGACCTGATATTGTTTATACCTCTTTATACCTCTTTTAACATAATATGTTATCACGCTCGTTTTTGATGTATTCGTAGTTAAGCCATACACACACACATGTAAATATATACTTACATAAACTCTATATTTTGTTTCTTAAATTCCTAACTACAAGTAGTTTTTTTAAACGTTTACATATTTTAAATTAATTCTTATTATATACATTCTTGTTTCCATACTACTTAGAAAACAGATTTTTTTAGCTTCACGTTTTATCCCTGGCGGGGTACCTCTTTCGTCTCGTCCACAGTCATTATCCTTTTCATACATGCCCTTCGGGAGGTCCTCATGCTTTTTACGGGACCTTCCTCCAGTATATTCGATATTGTGTTTTCGAAGGTCAACCGAGGTTTCCCCCGACCTATCATACCACTCACCTTGGTTTCATAAATCTTTCTTCCCATTCTTTCATCGCTCATTCTTTCAACGTGCCCAAACCACCTGAGCACGTTATTCTTCATTCTTACTGCTCACACCACGAGATTCGCGCTTACACCTGCCATTCTACGTATCTTCTCGCTGCATATACGGTCAGCTAAACTAACCCTGCATATCCGACGAAGAGATCGCATCTGTACTGCCTTTCCACATCCATTACGTATCTTCCATCTCTACTAAACATACTTCCCAGATATATCACCTCATTCACTTGTTCTAATATCTTTCTATCTACCATAACTTACATTCCGTTCTTTCTTCGTCTCTTTCAAATACATGAATCTTAATTTTACTCGCATTCAGGTTTAGACCATTACTTTCTCGCATTCTGATGATGCAATTAGCTCTGCATCATCTGCTTACAACAGACAGTTTACTGTCAAATCACCAACTTTCACTACTATGCCACTATCTTTCACTCCTTGGAGACAGCTATCCAAATAGAAATTGAACAGCCAAGCTGATGACCCGATTGAATATCAAACTGAGGCAACATGTCAGCTCCTACTCGTACATAGGCTGAGTTATCTCTATAAAGAGATTTTACAGCCTGCAACAAGGATCCGTTCACATTGTACCGGGGCAGTATCTCTCATAACTTCTTTCTTACAACACCGTCAAATGCCACAAAAGCACAGAGAATTTTCTGGTTTACAGCCAAAAACTTTTCCGTGATTATGTGGAGAGGAAAGATCTGATCCATGCACCCGCTTCCAGGTCTAAATCCTCCTTGGGCGTCCTATAAAAGCCTTTCGGATCTCTCTTGCATTTTAGCATAAATTTTACTGCCCAAGCTAATCAAACTGATAGCCATATAGCTTGCACAGTCTATCTGTGAACCTTTGCCTTTATACAAAGGCACGATGACAGCACCTCGCCAATCATCCGGGACCTCTTCCTTTTTCGAGCATAAATTAATGAAAACAGATTATAAAGTAGTAAATAATATATATATATATATATATATATATATATATATATATATATATATATATATATATATATATATATATATATATATATTTAATCAGGTTATTCCTAGTACTATTTCACATATATTTACCTTCATCCAACAAGGGTCACTATAATTCACAAAAGGGTCACCAGCATATAGTACAGAGGCTCACTAATCATAAACCTCTAGTCGCTAATTGAAAGCTTTAGCCGAGTACAATTTGAAAAGGCTGTAACACTATCTATTCAGAGTGCAGAGGTCATTCACTCGTTACATTCTTTTGTTTTACGCTTTAATCTCAAACTGCACGACCCCCATTACTAATAACATCACTCCTGACATAAATCTCGTAATATTAGACATTCGATACAAGTATTTCATTAGAGGCAATAGCTAATCTCGTCTCACCTGTCTCTTTTATTGCTGTAACACGTGCGCTTGTAGAATTACTTTCCATTGTTCTATCCGCATTTCATTAAAAACACATATTGTAACTCAAATAATAAGGAAAACTTGTTTACGAACTATTTTATAATAATTATAAGGTCCAAAATACAATGGACGATGCTGAAGATACGATTTTATGTAACAAACTCGGTCATGTTATTATTCCGTTTTGGCGGGCTCGAGTGACTGAACAAAGGCGATGTTGCCATGCGGAATAAACTGCTATACGTTATGAGAGATTATAGGGTAATCTGGGAATATTGAAGACAATAAAATGAGCTTATAAGCTGAGGGGTCGTATGAAGGTAAACGTTTTGCGAGCGGTATTGTTGCCATATAAACAAAGGGCATCGATCATTATGTTATGATATCTTTGCTTTGCTTTTTTTTCAGTTAAGACTGAAGACGTTAATCCTAAAGGCGGCACAATGAAACAAACATGTAAAACTCGTTAATTTTTATTAATTTTATAAATCGAAATTCATTACACCTCATTTCTCGTATAATTACAAATTCCTTTTCGTTATTAATACTATTATTTATAATTAATATAACTTCTCTAAGCCTAGCTAAAATAATTACATCGGCCTAATTTCAAAACATATATATAAATTAAGTTACAAAACTTTAATTTACTCTTTAAATAATTTGTTAACTGACAAATTGTTTAAAGACTTATTGCTATGTTCATTAGACGCCGTTGCGTTTCTACAGTGTTGCCAACTTTCAAGTAGTTGTTATATACTAGTAAAATATTTACAATGGAATAAAATGTTTAACTAAAGTGATTACGTCGCATAGTTTTAAGTACAAAAACAGTTTTAATTCCCCGACTGTAGGAGCGTGAATCGTTATAATTTGTGAAGGGCGCGAAGGTTGTTCGCACAATCGGCACCCAATTAGGAGGTCGTAGTCAATCACCCATCACTCGTGTTAGTCGATTGCTTGACTCAACACACCCCTCGCAAGATAAAAATATTTGTTTGCGCCGATATTTTTTAATTATTTTCTTTTTAAATTTGAATTTTGTTTGATAAAAACACAAGTGCCTAATTTAAAGTTTTTTTTAAATTTTTTATTACCAAAAGTTTTCATAATTTTACATACAATGGAACTGAATTAATTATAAGTTTACAGAATTAATAAAATTATATAAGTACGAACTTTCTCAAGGTGTTTTAGTTGAAATTTCAATTTATTCAATAAATACGATAACAATCGTTTAAAACCAATCAATTGAAGTAACTATCAAATAATTAATTCACTTTTTTTTTATACAACTACAGAAATTTAAACAAACGTTTCTTTTATCATATATTTCATTAGAATTCAGTTCAATATTATGAATAATACTACTATTTATTATTAATTCCACTGGAAAATAATTACCTATGTGTGCCATTGAGCGGCGACTAATCAAATCGTTATTTACACATTACTATCTACACACGCACAAAACACTGACCGCTTTAATCATAAATTATACTATTCACACAACAATTAACTACATTAGTATCAGTTATTTACAACAGCTCGGAGTTAGATGAGAAGCTGCGAAAGAATTTCTATATTATCTGTGGAAACCAATTAGTGGTATGTGTTCGGAAATACATATCTACTATGAAAGTGAATAGGTTGGAAAATTCTCTAAAAAAAAAAAATAAACCGTTGAACAAAACGTAATCGTTTAAGTCAAATCCTTTGTGGTGCTTATCTATAACTGAATATTTACAAAACCCCCCTCTCGGATATCGCTAAGCATTAATACAATGTTCGTTCACTTTTACACTTCACTTTCACTCGGTCCGTCCGTCATTAGGGTAGCGCTCCGCCCACCGCTTTACCAGTGACAATGTTCCTTTCGAAGTTTTTGTAGCCGTTGAAAATAATAAAGAAACAATTCGATACTGGCAGCATATGATCTGTCAACTAATCTGTCAAATAATATGTCATATATTTTTTGAAACGTCAAAACTCTAATGTCAAAATATTTTACAAAAAATGACTCAGTATTGTTTTACAGATATTCTAAATGTCACTGTAAGCTAAGACATAATTATTGATATTTTTTTTTTAAAATACTTCAAATATTAAAACAAAACTAATCAAAGTACATCTCCTCTTTGAACATTGTCTCGTGGTAAAGCTGTGGGAACTTCTACCAGGCCCGGCCCTGGAGCGGAAGGTAACCTGAGCACTGCTGCTGGTAGGCGGTCGGCTGGCGGTAGCTGGAGACCAGGGGGTTGCTGCAAGCTGCCTGCGAGGGTTGAGGGGCGGAGTAGCCCGACGTGGGGGTGGCGCAGTGGCTGTGCGCTGGAGACGATGACTCTCCCGACCCGCAAGGCTTCCCGTCCTTAACTAACACCGGTACCGCAACCCGCCGTGGTGACGATGCGGACTAATGGAAAAAAATATATATTTAATGTTTAAACAACATAATAATAATAAGAAAAAAAAAACAAATATGTAAAAAGAGCTATTTCAATTTAAACTATCCAAAACCAAGCCTTTACAAACAAAGGAGTTATTAATTCTAATTACTTTAGTACTAATAATTAAATAATTATATTTAATCGTGTTATCGTTAATTATTACAATAACAAAGTCAAAATTTATCATAAGAATAGTAAAATATTACAAATGACCAAAAAGGTAAGTAATCACACATCATATGAAGTTTGTAAGTTACAGCTAAAATCAGATCTATCTGCCCCTCATTAAGCATCGCCAAACGCCACGGCAACGGGGGTCTCCCCGTCCCCGGGAATCCGACCTCGGGGATCCCCCTCACGTAACATCGAGTCACATGCATTTCGCAAATTGAGCCAATCTACCCTGGCAACCCCTACACCAACACTTAATTCCTGCTTGCAACGACTTAACGTTATTTGCTTTTATTAATAAAATATTAATTATGATCGGCATAATTTTTTAAAAGTTAAAATTTGTTATTAAATATCCTTTTTAAGGAAGCAGGTTCAATTTTAGTTTGAGTCAAAAGGTTGTTTTTAAGATAGTCACTTTGCATTTGAAGTACCGTCGTATAATAGTTATATACTATAAGATTTATGATCCAATTTGAGAATCAGAGTAATTTATTCAATCACTATTTATATGGAAAACTGCAGAATGTCAATATTTGTCTTAATAATATTTTAGAAATAAGTTAAAGTAACGTTTTTTTAATTAATAAATTATAATAGTTTAATGTATTTTATTTGTAAATAAAATCTGTACGTAAAATAATTTTAATAAGACAAGGTGCAACCGTAGCATCCCTTTCCCAACCCTGACATGAGGGAAATCGTGAAGTTGCCACTCATTTCCTACATTTTAGAGAGTAAAAGGAGAGACCAACAACAACCAGAATAAATCATTCTAAACTCGCAACTCTATCGAAAATAAGCAATAATGATAATTTTCAAAACAATTCCTTAGCTACATATAGAGTAAAAACTAATCTCATTGGCATAATTAATTGTGAAAAGCGAATAATAAAAGAAACAAACAAAGAAACCAAATTTAGATCTATCAAATCAACAATCATCGAATCAATGTCAATTTAGATATAAAAAAAATCGTATATAAACTAAACCGTCCGGTAGCATGCGGGCCCCGCACTACGGAGCGAGCGCGGCGCGACGGGAGTTCTCCATCAAGTGCGGTATTCTTGCCCCGTCAACGATTTTAAACGTCTTACATATTCATTTAATACCTGATTCATCTGAGTGATAGTCATCAGAAACGCTTTGTTTAGCTTTAATAGCTGACTACGATTCTTGTGAGTGGTGCAAGGAATAAGGACGAGAGAAATCGTGTTCTATAGTGCTTTTTGGATGTTTATTACGGTTGTTTTATAGTTTAACGCTTGTTCTGCAAATAGAAGTATTGGCCTATTTTTATATATCGATTTAGATGGAAAGGTCTCAAAGCGCCCAGTTTATAAAGTGCGCTCTACCTAATTTAAAAGCATATTGTGTTTATTAATAACACCTAAAACCGCACTTTGATTATTGTAATATTTCTCTGAGTGGAAATCGAACCCGCAACTACGTGCTACCATATATTAGATTGTTCTAAATTTTCTGTATGTAAATGATGTTAATTTAATATTTTTTGAGTGACATTTGACTCATAGACGTTAATTATCGCTTACCTGGTAAGTCATATTTTAGTTAACGAAGTACGTGTACAAGTTACCTGATTGTGTTGATTCTGTTCGGCCATTGCTTTCTCCTTGGCCTGTCTCTTACATTTGTAGCGATGGTTTTGAAACCATATTTTGACCTGAAACAAACATACATTTTAATTTATCTGTTCTAAATTTAACATTTCATAAACAACACAGTGTCTAGGATGATATCAATATCATGGTACACGTACTATCTAGGTGCTTAAAAACGAGTCAATGCTCAAGACGATAAAACCTTTTTTATAAATCAAAAGAGTATTAAGGACCTAATTCTAAGTGTCAAACTTAATAGAGGAGACGATAAAATATTTTTGAGCGATTAATCGATAAATATTCGGGTACAAATAAAATGTACAATGATATATTCATAAAAAAAATGATATATGTAAATATTCGTTCTCCAGTTTCTGATATTATAAAGATATAGTGTTACAAACAGCGATAGCAGACATACCAATAACCAGAGTAAACATTATTGGAAAAACGTATAAAAATTTGATCGCAGCGGGATTCGAACCCGCGCCTCTTTAATACATATAAGAATTTCTACGCAGTTGATAGTAAAACGCATAGCTTAGCGATAAGAGGTTCTTCCACACTTAATCTTAAGTGAATAACACTATAAAAATAATAAATATCAGAATAATGTTACAAAACTATTTATTATTAGCATTATATCGACAATAATGAAAATTAAAATATTCTTTGTACCGGAACGTCAGTTAGCATAAAAATGAAAGTATTGTCAGTCCTACAGAAAGCTACTACCAGCGCATAAGGCAATACTTCTGAGAGGAACTACCTCAGTCAAAATAAAATAGATTAAACATAAAATAGATTAAAGCACTATTCATCCTTTTAAAACGTTAAAACAGGTATAACAAGTACTTAATTTGCACGTGCAATATAACAGCAAACGTCGTCCATGAAAAAAGAAAACTAAAAAACCTTGAAGTAAAATTGAACGCTCTCAAAGCGCGAGTACCAACACTCGAGGGCTAAAGAAGATGGCGCTGGATGGCGCGTCGCAAACACATTACACAGTGAATGGGAGCTGTCCGAGGCGGCCTGATACACTCTCGCCGCAGCGGCGTGCGATGACAACCATTTACTAAATACTAATCATAAATTGATTGTGCTTTATTTCTTCTTTGAGATTTTTTGTCACAAACCATGGACTTATGGGCGTCCATGAATTTTTACCATCCTATTTATATAATTATAGTGATTTTTTTTTATTATGACGGGTGGAGAGCACGCGACATACTGCAAGGAACTCGAAAATATATAACTCTCTTCTTGTTTATGTAGTTTGTGCGCGTTTATTTTGTAAAAATAAAACAGGAAACGCTTTCTTAATAGTTTTCCATTTTATTTTTTTACACATATATACATAAGTATAGAATAATTTTTCAGTTCACATAATCACTTGAGCTTTGAGAGAACAAGATCGCTTTGAGGGTCTCACAGCGCATCGCGACACGTATCGCAATACACATTAACCCCATCTCCATTTCGCGAATGTCAACACACCCGGTGGCCGCGCCTGACCTCCCTGAAATTAGCGCTGGGGCAAGCCGGGGCACGCTACGGCAGGCGACACTGCCTTAATGACGAAAGAATAAACACAGCTCATGCGATGTTTACCCCAGCCCGGCCTTTGTCTACGCACGCTCGTCACGCAGCAAAATATACACTTTATTTATTATTTATACATCGAGAGAGTTTCCTCCGTGTTTGTTCTTTGCAGTGGAATGCCCCACCCTCCGAGAGCCGAGCGTTCCGTTATGAAACGCCTGCTCGTGCATAACCCGCCATTTTGTCGGACTCTCGATATATACTCGTGTGAGTAGTTGCGATCCGTTATCACAACAAAACTAAGATACATGGCTACTACGAAACGCAGCGTCCACTCGAGCTCCGGCTCGAGGGTCTATCAGTGTTATTTGTTATTTTTCAATGTTGACTTTAGAGGTGAGGACGGACCTGTCGATGGGAACTAGCGGCGGTGACGCGAGCTTTTGTACATCGTCGCTGGACTGGTCGGGTGCCGGTCGGACCATCGCGTCCGTCGCTAGTTATTTATGGGCTGAAGGCGAGAGTTAATGAACGGGCCCCGTCGGCGGGCGGCGGGCGGCGGGCGGCGAGCGGGCGTCGCTTATTGCACTCCGCCGAGGCTTGGACGCTCTCGTGTCGAGTACTTTCTTTTCAATCTCCTTGTGCATAATGCTCCGTGTTTCCTTGCACGCACTCTTCAGCCGAGCACCATTCAATTATTTGTTTTACTTCTAAATGACTTGTTTTAGACGGTTAACGAGATTTTTGGATTTTGTGAAGCGATGGATTACAGGTGATGAGGTTGTTTACCGTGCTGCGAGCACTTGTTTGATGATTTATCTAATAAATTAGGCAATTCGAAAAGTCTCTATATACCTATATGAAATAAATATTTAAAAAGTAACTAATAAAAAAAATAAGCGGTGATTGTAATCTGTTAATCTAATTGTATATCTGTTAATCTAATAACTAACTAAGGCGTAGTTTTTAAGAATATTTTAAATATCTTCCTAATCCTAAGGGTTTTAATGATTGAGACGAAATAAAAATGATCTCATAAACTCAGTATCGCAGTTTGTCTTATTGAAAAGAAATAATTTAGATATAATAATTCCCCCGATTGGGAATCGAACCCACAACCTGTCGCGTTCACAGTCAGATGCTATTCCAATGCGAGATGACAACGTAAAACACATATAATTAAAGGTTCTTAAAGGTTTATCCCTTATTAATTTGGCCCTGTGACCACCCACCGGCTGTCATCTTCACCAATACCACTCAATTTTGGCGCTAGAAAATTACAAAATCATTGTAAAACGCATCAAGCGCGTATTGACAGAGTGCGTAAGAATGAGAATGGCTTAAGACGCAAAGGTGTTGTGTGAAACGAATTCCTCGCGTAGGTGTTCCGTTCCTGTGAACGATGACTTGCTATGTTCAGTCTACAATTACGATAAATAAAGCCCCTTTCGTGTTTGTTCAACTCTTCATTTGGGGCAGTGATTTTTTTTAAACAGTGACTCTACGTTTAATAATGTCATGTCTACGTATGTTTTTATTTTTTACACTTCACGTTATATGGGTTTCTCATATGGGGTCTAATTCTTCAACTTACCCTTGTTTCGAATACCTTGCTTAGATATTATGTAGCAGACCTAACGTTTGGCCAAAGATTTTATTATTATTTTGTTTATCGGAATTTTAGAATAGGTAACTCGCACTCAGAAATGTAAATTAAGATATAACTGATATTAATCTATATAAATTAATTAAATTAAAGTATCTTATTGTAATATTAAAATAATCGCGTTATACTACTCATACCAAAAACCAAAATCATATTTTTAGTATGTTTGTCTTACTGTATGTTTGTTCCGGCTTATCTCTGGATAGGACTTTCACTGGCTTTCAGATAGATGATATAATATGGGATAAATAAGATTATTTTTCTTTTGGAAATTAAAGAAAATCCGAAGTTGTTAAATTTTAGATGGACGAAAGCCTGAAAACATATTTTTTATAGCTTTACGCTTTTATCCCATATAGCAGAAAGTACCTAGTGCCAATACACTCCATACTTCGCTTTCCACCAAAGTCGAGACATTGCATGTTGAGTGGTGGTATTCAACGCCGTACTTTGTCTTTTCAGAGCGAGGAAGTGAAAATAATTTAAACATAATCACTCCCCCGAGTGGGCATCGAACCCATAACCGGTCGCGTTTACAGTCAGACGCTGTCACACTGCGCTACAACCGGCCGCAAAATATACATATAATATAGAGTATTGATTGAGCATATTTTCGACTAACTGTTAATTAAACTCTAATTTCTATTTATAAGTGTGAATATATCGAGAAATAATTTCTTTTGCAATTCTTTTCACATATCTAGTAAAAGGCTATTTTTGTATAAAAATACCGTTTTTGTAGCGTAAATTTGTTACAATACTCTGCGTAGGGCACACAATACCCAAGATAGACGCTGTACAAACACGCGTACGTTACTGACAACCGATCAATGCTCATCATTTACTTAGTAACTTATCAAAATAAAGGCGTAAAACCCAACTATAATCAGATTTACACGTAAAATATTAAATAAATGCAACTTTGTACTTTATATGAACCGAATAAGACTTAAATTTTTTTGAATGTAACTTGGCTATTTTAATAGGACGTGAGTAAATGCGACAGTTATTTATGTGTGGACGTCAAAAACGAATTGCGGTATGTTTTCACAGGTGAGCTTATATTAGAATTCATTAAAATCTCACCTGGATATAGCAAATTCTTTAACACGGCATTTCAAAACCCAATAATAAATAACATAATATTTACTATTTTTAAAGTGTTATTCCACACTTAGGATTAGGAAACATTTTTGAAAAAACGTATAAAATTTGAACGCAGCGGGATTCAAACCCGCGTCTCTTGGATACCGTCCAAGCGCTCTGACCGCTAAGCCATGCGTTCTACTACCAGCTGCGTCGAAATTTTTATACGTTTTGTTACAACTTATTTATGTTGTTAGCATCTCTGTAGAGAGATTTTTACAAATTTCTACTACTTAAAGATTATTAAGAAATAATCGTTTAACAAGAGAGATTGCTATTTTATTTTAATATTTATTATTTTTAAAGTGTTATTCCACTCTTAGGATTAAGATTTTATACGTTTTTTCAAAAATAACATAATATTTCTATATAAATAAAAAATACTTAAGTGTAAAAACAATCTTGTTATATCTAAATTTATATTAAGATTATTAAAATAAAAAACTAAAACCTATTTAAATAAGTAATTAAACCTTCGGTTATTCCGAAGAACTCCAAAGAAGTGGATATTATAATAAAAATAATAATAATAATAAATTACCGAATACCTAAATAAAACTAGACTGAGTATCTATAAATATATATAATTATACTTATATTTAATAGAAATATTCCATCAAGTACGATTCCAACTTAAAACCTTTAGCACTAACAATTGTCTGATCATAGCGCAACAAGAAACTTGACATACAAATCTCACGTAAAAAATACCTATAAAAAATTCAATTTCAAATATATATTATAACCAAATCAGTGTAGCACAAGCTTTACGTTCAATCAAAATAGGTATAGATATGATTTATATAATAGTAGCTAGTTAGATGGCGTGGTATCGTTAGACGGCCGACCGCCCACTCCGCTCGCCGAACCCTCCCCTGCCCGTCGACCGTGAACTACAAAGCACCAATCAAATATTTACTTGGCAATTCACAAAATTAATATTTATTTAATAAACGATGATTAAATCGCCTTACGTATATTAACCGGCGATGTTTTCTTTAAACAAACATCGGACGTTTGCACTGTGTACTAATTACATACATGTTTTAAAACAACATGCTTTTATTGGTTTTCAAATTAAATTGTAATTAATTAGTATTGTGTTAATGGGAAATCGCGGATGTTTTGCATATATGTAGAGATCAAGTGGCCCGATAAATTTTTGATATAAACAATGCTCCGTTAATTTCCGCAACTTACGTATAATCACACAGTGAATGAAAAAAAAATTAAAAGAATGATGTAGTTAAAAATTATATAAAGATTAATATTTAAAAACTTGAACATAATCGGGACTCGAACCTGCGTATCTTGAGGATCGTCCAAATATTAGCCATTTAAGTCAAAAGTTCTTATTGAGCTACGCTGACATTTTTGTTTACTCTTTATTATTCTTGCCAGTTTTAAAAAATAATAAAATAGGTACAGATTAATGAAAAAAACGATCCTACGCAAATACGGCAACTGTACTCACTATTAAAATGTTCACTCAAAGAAAACATAATAGGGTATACCTGCCGCACAAAGGAGTCAGGTGCGTTATCCGCTTAGATAGCTAATCCTATCGCACAAAGAACGAATAACCTTACCCATTCAACAAAATATAATCTTCAATACCAAGCGGCCATTATTAAAAAAATGTGCAAAATCAGGCGAAAACCGCGCGCATACGTCAATATTTTAACGGTTATTACACAATTATATAGGAATCTAATTATTCCTTTAATCATAAAAGACATTTCAGAGTCCATTTGCAAATTTGTTTTGACATGTTGGCTGCAATGAATGGCTGGTATACCGCCATGCCGTCTATGATACCATAAACATTTTTTTCTTTTTAAAGATTTAGGCAAGCGATTCCATTGCGGCGAGCCTTTGACAGGAAGTGTATAGATATCTCACGAGGATTGACGATACAAAAAATGATATATAATTATTATTGAGAAATGATTGAGAACTATTTAAGGTGTTGTAGAAAGGAATCATTGGAGAGCTATAACACGATAATTGGTACGTCAATAAGAAATATTAAAATGATTAAACCTCTTTGGTAGTCGTAACGATGAAAAATACAGATAAAAAATATTTTTATAACGTAATAGAGTCATCAAAATTGCAAATGGCAGTGCACTCGATGTCCAGCCAGTGAACGAACAACGATTTGACAAGCCATCATTGTTTAATATGAACCATTATCTCATTGCCTTCATTACACCCGCATGCGCCGCATCCGGCAGGCGACAGACTATATCGAGTCGTGACCATAGACAAAGGAGGGATTGCTCGCAGTAGGTCTTTGTCTTCATTTTTTGTTATTCAAAACAAAGAGTATCTAGTAGCAAAGATGACATTCTAAGTCTATGGGAATTTTTAAAATTTTGAGTGGAATTGTAGTAGAAACATGATAAGTATATGAAATTAAACGCTTTTTTTGTCTTCACGTATCTACCGCATTAAGTAGCTAATACTATATATAGTAAGTCATACACTCTTAACTTTTACATATACACTGCCTATTGTTAATATGGGTTAATACCAACGCCAATTTTGTTTACTTTAATAATATTTAAATTTTAATAACATTTTTTTATATTTTAGTTATATTTTATAAAAGCATGAAGTTAATTTCTGCTTAATTACAATTAAATAAATAAAAGATAGTACGATAGACAATACAAAATCACAGCCTAGATTCTTCTTTTCTTCTCAGAGAGTGATAAACATCTCGACTATGGACTTATATCAAAAGTATTGATTTAATTAAATTATTATAAATTGACAAACGCTTTTACATCATTTTACACGCTTAATTTAAAACCATTTGTACTTATACAGTAGGCACAAAATAAACTTATAATTTAGCAAAATTGAATTGCCTGCCACACGAAAAATAATAAAATCTAGTAATTAAATGAATTAACTTCAAAAAAAACCCCATCCACTACCAAAATTAAACATTTAAATAACCAAGCGTCCAGGTCACAAGCAATTAGCTGAAATAAAAGGAAAACGCAGAATAGGTCCCGAGAGAGTATCAACAGTGGCGGTCGGAACATCGAAATTTACTTAAGTTTAATAACGAAACGCGAGCCCCGTGTTTGCTCCCGACGTCAAATACTGCAGAATATTATTCCTTGTAGCGTCAGCAGAAAAAAAGTGACGTATTTAGTATTTTGCATTACAATGGAGAACAGAGTGTCTTAACTCTCGAGTCACTTAAGTATGTGTTTTGTAAATTATCGAGAAGTCCATAAAGTTAAATAAATAATGAGTTTATTATATATTTTTGTTAATATTTGAAGTTAAATGTGAAGTAATTGATTTTTCTCATTTTTTTGTTGTCGGTACAGTTGCTTTATTGCAGGTTCTATTTAAAGTGAGCTCGCTTTGAATATGCAGAGCGTCGGGCGATGCGTTTAACTTGAAGCCTGGGCCTTATTGCGATAGATTCAACGAACGAACGAACAAATGTGTGAATTTATGTTGTTATGTAGATTAGTTAGCGATGAATTAGGTATACATGTGATTTCTTTTATTTCTATTTTATTTGTTTACCATTAAGGAATATTAATTTATATTTTTTGTATATATACAAACATATTTTATTATGATTTTTAATAGGTATGTATACATATTTAATATAAAATCTAAGTACCTTAGATATCTTTTACTAATGGATCTTTTTTAAGTTTTTACTGTCTGATACCAGAGTGTACTGTTCATACCTAATTAATAGGGGTTTTTTGACTTTAAATTAAATTATTAAAAAAATAATAAAAATAATAAAATAGGTATTTTTGTAAAACAGAACTTGTGTGTAATATGGAAAATAAAAAAAAATAAAAGATAATAAAACGATTGAGAAAGTCCCCGTTTAAAAGTTTTTTTCAAATAACAAAACACCTATGCAATACAATATATTTTAATACATAGACTGCACATAAAAATATTATCACCATCTGAGATGTCAGTAATGTCAGTCAGATTTAAAACTTCTAATGTCAAGAAGTTGATTCACTTTTTTACAATTTCTGTTCATTTTGAAATATTGATCATTATCCTACTAATATTATAAATGCAATAGTATATGTATATAAATGTATACGTGTATGTTTGTATGAACAAATTTGTATGAAATTTTATAGTAATATAGTTTATTCATGGAAATAAAAGATACATTAATGATTTCGTATAAATTGACGTCACTCAATGTTATAAGAATTTGTGTGAAAACGTAAATCAGAGTGTCTTGACACTATGTTGTACCTAACCGATATACGGGATAAAGCAGCGTCTTTTATCAGGATTTTTTTTTAAATATAAAGAAAATATTTACTTTACTTTTTGTAATTTTTTAATAAGTATTATTAGGCGGCCAGTTGTGGCGCTGCGGCACAGCGTCTCATTGTAAACACGGTCGGTTATAGATTCGATTCTCACTAGGGGATATGGTTATATTTAAATTATTAGTTATATGCTTAATATCAAGTACTAAATAACTACTATTTATTAAAAGAAAACACAAGGGGAGTCACGAGCGAAATCTAGTCACAAAAGAAAATAAAAAGATATGTAACAATACTTATTTATGCAAAATTACTCGCATCCAATGCATTAACAAATTTTTATAATAATTTTTGGCCAGAGATCGGTCAATGCACTCGTGTGGTGGCGTAACGGAATATGCGTATAATCTGCAGTGCCAGGGCACGCGTCGTCTGCGGGTGACAGCTGAGCTGTAGACCAGTGCTTTATAATGTAATGTCCTCTATACAGTAGACAATATTGTTTATTAGGCGTGGACGATTTAAACGTTTTAGTGTATTATTTGTATTTCTTTTGTTAATATGGAAATGAAGTAAACACGATTGATTTTAGAATAAACATCTCAAAATTTGACTTATTTCCTAAAAAATACGTGTCCATTCCATACGTGTCAATTTAAGTGTAAGTAAACTTTATTACAAATATATATTTTTAATTTAATTGATATTTCATACCCGGGCGTTAACAACAAACATCGGTATGTAGGTACGAACACACGCTCTTATATATTAATTTAATAGAGCCGTTTGCCTAAATCAATATTCCTTTCTCAACGTAGCGTGCCAAAGCTCTACTTCCTAGAGTAGGTATATTGTATAGATACAAAGGGTAAAGCATAACCTGCCACGTATAAGGACAACAGGTTAATCGGGTGATCGATAGAACTAATCAACCTGTGAACAAACAATGACCAAAGCAGATCGTGCGAACCAATTAATAGCACAATACACCATATTATAATCGCAGTATTAATGCGCCCCCACGCCTCCGCCGCCATTGTCTCCGTCAAGTCAAACGTCACTCTGACGTTTGTTTTGGCGGGAATTCTAACGTCGTAAATGGTGTTGACACCCTCAAAATGGCGATTATTCATGGATGTTTGCGGCCTTTGTTGGGGTTACGCCGAGTTTATGAAATTTATATTGACACGGCCGAGATTATTGAGTCTTTGTTATGAAGGATTTGAATTTCGCTCGCGCGATGTGGGAAAATGGGTCGCGTGCCGCTGACAGATATTAATAATGGGACTTTTCAAACTGCCGTGTTTGTACAAATATTTAAACTATTCACTAAATTTGATCCGTGTATTTAAATATTAAATAAGAAATGGCATTTCATAAAATTCAATAAATAAAAATCAAAGTACATCCTTGGTGGAAGGTTCAAAGAGCAATGTTCACTAATTTGAAGACGGCACTCGAAAATTCAGACAAGGGAAATATTCTTCAATATCAAAGCAACCCTCGAACCGATTTCGTGGAGCGTAAAACAAGATGGCATCTCTAACGAGCTAACCTGTACATCTTACATGTTGCGTTGAGTGATAATAAAGGAAGCAGTAGCAGTAGGACACGTCGCCTGAGGCGCGTCGCCCTTAGTGTTTTTATTGTGGGCTGAATCGTGGGCGGTTTGTTGTAATTGGATCGGAGCGATAGCCGGAGGCGTTGTGCGAGCGATTGTAATGTGATTTATGTTGTCTGTCGCCTGCACTCGCCCGTGACGCCCTACCGCCGTCACCGCACTCCGTAGATGTATCTACCGTGTACGACAACGTGTTGATGACGTGACGAGCTTTGTCTATTATTGTATTAAACAAACAAATGCTCGCGGCTATGAAGGGTTTTGAAAATATCAAGTAGTTATTGTATCTCTTTTATTATGCTTAATAATATAGTCATTGTGAGAATGTATATCTATAGGTAAAATAGATTTATTTTCACCGTCCGATTTAATATTTTATTAGAAAAATTAAAATGTTGAACTTTTTCTCTAATATATTTTTCAATTGTTTTTTTTTCATAACTAATATTACACACGGCTGAGGATTGCAATTGCTGGCGGATCCGTAAACGTATCAAATTTTTAAAAAGTTACTTTTACTTCTACATCAAAGTACTAAACATAATAAATCGACTGTATTTGTGTTATAATTTTAAGTAAATTATTTTGATCATAGATAACAAAGAATTAAGAAAATAAACCAAAATTGATAGGTATAAATTATCACCAAGTTTATTACTTTGCAGTCAAATACTTAATAGACACAAAAAAAAACATTAAAACAGTGTATTTATATTGATTTCATATTTTGAAAAAATCCAATTGGCCTGAAAATACTACTAGATTTTTTCTTTTTTTTCAGCCTCTCGCTTTTATCCCACTTAGTAGGGTAAACAGAAAGTGCCTAGTGTCAAGACACTGTGCTCGTCGCTTTACTACTAGATTGCAATTCCTAATCGAGCTAGAGCCGATGCAAATGACTTGTTAAATATGAACAAATTAATTGTTTACGAAATAATTCCAGTATTTAAGTATTATTATATCGTTACATATGTTAGTTTAAAATATTAATTATATTGTGTTAAGTCTTTCTAGTCATACATTTTAGTCGTCATCGTAGCGACGTTTTAGGTACCCAAGTACATTCTTTTTTGACTCGGCATCTTTCATTTTAGTGAAATAAGTATTTTTATAATTATTTTAAAATATACTGAAATATATTTGTACAATACATTATGAATTAATTAATTTAGAATTTAGTATTATAAATTATATTATTATAAATGTACATATAACACGTTTCTATAATTACTTATTACTTGGTTAAATTAAATGTAAAAGACTCGCCCCTTCTCAAGTAAACGCTAAATGCAAAACATCTATTAAAATTCATTGTGAGGCATAAATCGACGAACTCTACGTTTACTTGACACGGAGACAAATATTCACCGTGTTTGAGCATTTACTGCATTTCAACATTTTTATGTAAATATTTTGTTTAGGATACAATATAAAGGAACGATGTAGAAGATATATATATATATATATATATATATATATATATATATATATATATATATATATATATGTGTGTGTGTGTATATTTTGTAATATAGTCGGTAGTCTATTTATAACTATTTTATTGTTTCTCATACACCGTTACCGGTTTCCATCCACATTCGAAACTTTGTGTGTTAAGCAGCGTAACTCAACACTGCGCATTATGTTATTAATACTCATTAAAATATAATTGGTAGGTGGTTGTCTTTTTGAATTTCAAAAATTAAAGAGTGTATTAGGTGACGCTCATGACACATTGACATTATCAACCTCTATTCGACTTATACTATATTATGTTTCCATCAGCTTAAATATTATATATAATACCCAAATTATATATAAACCTAATTTACCTAAATTATATATAATACCTAAATTATTTAAAAAAATGCCACTTCACAAGTTCAGAAAACATTTAATTTTAAATGAAACTATTTTAAGCGGATTAAACGCGTATATTTTGGTATTCGACTTAACAGTCGACCCTTAACAATAGTCCGTGGTCGTACTGTAAAGTGTTCGAAACGTCAGGTTTCCAAAAATGTGTTTTCGAATACCAAAATATACGCGATTGATCTTCTCTCGAAAATGTGCAAAGATATTTAAGTACTTTTCTTATAATCATTATTCCGTAATAAAGTCTTAATAGATAAGTTTTAGCTGTAAGTTATTATAAAAAAAATAATAAATGTAATTAAATTAATATTTGCATGTCTAATGACAGAATGACGTTGATACATAACATTGTTAGAACTTACATCTGCAATATACTTGTACACCTACATTCGAAGCAAATAAATATATTATTATTATTATTATTAAGTCTGATGGGTGTGCAAATTATACCCTATTAGAATATATTATAAAGTTGTTAAAGTTATATCGAAAGGGTTATTATAATAATTGCACACTTATGTTATTCAATTAAATTCCGAGTTAAATACGAGTTTGCTACATATAGTTTTGATGTATCGAGAGAAAAGAGAGAGAGATGTCAAGGTTTAGGTGGTGGTTTTTTTTATCCACTCGATATTCGGATTCGTCAAGAAAAAAAATAATAAGCAAAAATTTTTATAGAAAGGGTGAAATTTGTTGGGGAGGAATCTCTCACGACTCCGCCCTTCTTGTCCATTATTACAGGTAGTAGGTTTACATTTAAAATTTTAGTTTTAATCTTATACTGATATGAATTGTACATTTTTATTACCTTAGATAAGTTATAACTAAAAATTATATAGACATATTAAAAAGAAATTTATATTTAAATAGCCCCCTTATAAATATCTTAATATTTGTGTCAATCTACTCTTGTTTGGCAAATGTACTACATTTCTACTGTTTCATAGACAATTTTTTAGATAGGTAAGGCTCCAGCCTATTTCAATCAATGTCACTAACAAAAATTATTAATTTTCTAATTATTTTTTATTATTTTTTTTAGCTTCACGCTTTTATCCCGCGTAGCAGGGTAGAAAGTACCTAGTGTCAAGACACACCGAATTCGAGACATTGTGTGTTAAGTGGTGGAACTCAACGACACTCTTAGTCTACCAAAGCGGGGAAGTGAAAATAATTCAAATGTAATCGTTCTCCCGAATAGGGATCGAACCCATAACGGATCGCGTTTACAGTCAGACACCATCCCACTGAGCCACGATCGGCCTCAAATTTATTATAATTTGTAATTTATAATTATGGGGTGTCTCAGGTCTGAGGTATTAACTTTAGTGAACTGCTGGTAAATTAATTTACGTTCAAAAAAATGAAACATGTAACTTTATACTTTGAATAAAATTATTAGACTTTAACTTCAACCTACACTCGCATTATATGACCGACATGTGCAGCTTAAAATTACGAATTTAAAAATCAAAATATTGTGTAAAATTATGCTCTTACCTAGAAGAAATAAAAGATAAATCTTAAAATATGAAGACAACATACCTGCGTAGGAGTTAAGTGTATGAGCGACGCGAGGTGCTCTCGTTCTGGTGCTGAAAGGTATTTTTGTTGCTTGAACCGTCTTTCCAATTCGTATACCTTTGGACAAAAAAAACAATTATTAATATATATGTATGTATATATGTTGGTAAGATAAAGCACGGCGTTGTTCCTCTCAATACCAGGCCTTAATTATTAGGCGGAATATAGTAAACGGAGTGTCTTGACACTATGTTCTCTCTAACTAAACTGCTATGTTGAATGAAGCTTGCTATTGTAACCCATTTTTAACTGTACAATATGTTCATAAGTATGATGCGTGATTTAGCTTATAAGGATTTTAGAAATATTCCATAAAAAAAAACAAGAAATAATATGTTCTACCTATATCAAAGTTCTATAGGCCATCGCAGTAGTACAGTTGGACAGCGTCTGACTGTAAACGCTATTGGTTGTGGGTTCGATTCCCTTTCGCAGAAATTATTACATTTTGCATTTATTTTCACTTCTTCTATAATATATCTGGTAACGGTATATTATAGAAATATTATATCTGGTAACATGCAATGTTTTAATTTCGGACAGAAAGCAGATAACAGAGAGTCTTAACACTAAATTGTCTATGACTACCCTGCCGTGCGGGATACAGCGTGAAGTTATAAAAAATGTGATATTTAATTACATTATAATATATTCTATATATATGCAAATATTATGCGCATAAGAAAAAAAGGCAAAGAGATTTTGAAAATCTCATAAAAAAATATGACTTATGATTAAAATCAAATTAATTGTATATAATTAATTTCTATAAATTAAAGTGTAAGTCGTAAATCAAAGTAAAAATTATTTGGTACAAAGTGTATGGCATGTTGAATTTTACTCTAATTTTAATTAATGAGATCAATAATTATTACAGGTGGTTATTTACATTACTACAAACGTTAAAGGTATTGTGGAGTTTTCGGTGCGCTCCAACTAAATGCGCCTAGTCGCAGGTTCACAGTTTCACTAAGAAATTTATATGTTAAATTTTATCGAACCAAACTTTGTTCTACCCCTTTTTACCGAAGGCACAGTTATAGAGGAGACAAATAGAAGGTTACATTAAGTTATGTCGTTCTCAATTTCCATCCGTTTAAATATATTGCAATTTCTTAAAATAGGGCGAAAACAAATGCTTACTGCACATAACCAGTTACAACCAGTGGAATAGCGTCAGACTGTAAACGCGATCAGTTATGGATTCGATTCCCACTCGGGTGTATGATTATACTTAAATTATTTTCATTTCTTCGCTCTGTTAAAACAAAGCGCGCCATCGAGTTCCGCCACTTAACACGCAATGTCTCGAATGCAACGGAAAGACACTTCTCTTTCCGTTGTATTCGAGAGTGTCTTGACACTAGGTACCTCCTGTGTATCCCGCCATACGGGATATACCACGTGATTGAAATTAACCGATATACCTAAGTTTAAATTCATAGGTAGGAACAACTTTTCAAGCTTCAAGTTAGCCTTGTAAAGACCTTGAGTTTTAAGAGTCATCTACTTAAACTAAGCTACCTACTTAGTAGGTGGTATTTTTTATAATTAATTTTATATAACTATCATTCAGAGATATTGATTAGCAATAAATGGCGATTAAACTGATGAGATCTATAAAAGTGCCTGTTATTTTTAAACAGGTATTATAAAATCTTTTGCCAAATCCGAAATCAATCTTTAATATATATGTACATTTTAATATCATTATTAGAATTGTTAAAAACTTCACTGGTATTTTTTTGACATATTAGGCCTATACCAAAAAATATATAAACGGTACTATGGTACAGTAGCAACTGACTAAACGCAGAAGTTTAAGTATCGATTCCACTCAGACGATATATTTTAAATTTGCAGATATTAACTCGACTTCTGCAGGTAGTTAATGTAGATCGACATTCAAATAAATAAATAAGAAATTTACCATTGCTTTGTTATGATCACCGTTGAACACGTTCTATCAAAAAATGAGTTAAGAGCAAACACAGGTAAATATTATTAAATAGATACACGCGAAAAATTTATATATATTGTAAAGATAAAAAAATCTAACTCAGTGGAAAGCGAAGTACGGAGTATCTTGACACTAGGTACTTTTCTATCTATCCTGCTATGCGGGATAAAAAGCGTTAAGCTAAAAAAAATTGTAAGATAAAATAAAAACAGAAACCTCAAAAATTAAAGCATTTGACATTTACTAGACAAACATAATATTCCCAAGAAGTGTCCTCCAAACATTATAGCATTATGAATATATAACACAACTTATACAATATACACGCAATTAAACATTCCGCGTTACCTGACGCCAGATTACGTTAACACAGCTATTTAATTTCGAGGGGCCCTCCCTCTGCCCCTCCCACTTCCGGTGGAGGCCCCGCCCCTGGCCCCGGGGTGATATGCCACGTTCGCTTCATGTAATTAATTCTATTCCATGAAAATCTCCCCTTAACGCACACATGGCAACACCTATCTATTGTTCGGAAAATGTATTGTTTTTTAATGTTTCACTACGTATTATCGCAGGTGTGCAAGCGAGTTTTTAACCTATGTAACAAAAGTTTTTGAACGCGGGTTGCTGCGTTGGGTTGTGTGTGATTTTTTTTAACCGTTTGCCAATATGAGAGGTTGTGTAGTTAGGATTTTTCGATTAGAAGCAAAAAAATAGTACTTTAATAGGTAATTTTTTAAATGTAATAAATAATTAATTAGCCAATATATTGATCAGTTTTATACCATATATAATTACAGTTATTTCTAAAAAACAATCAATTTTCTCCGTTTTAAAATACTAACGAATCAATTTCAGTACCTACACCAAATAAAAATTTGTACCCCAACAATTATGTGAGAGAACGGTTAAAACTAACTATATGGACTTAATAACTACCCTCTACCCTCGGCAATAAAAATCGCGTTAGTAGCGATCAAAACTCCCCTCCTGGTATAAAGCGGGCCATAAACCGCACGATCATGCGCGTTCATTGTTGCTGTTTTTTCTACTAAATTAATATTTTACATAAGTAAGTATAATTTATTTTTAAGTTATTTTAAGTAAATATATATTTTTAAACGTGTTTTTCAAAATGTCACATTTTTGTTTTTATTTTTAATAATAATTATTAGTAAAACGATGTTTTTAATAATCAATTAATTAAAAAAAACTGAACGAAAACAAGTTTTTGATGATTTTCTGTGATTGAATGATTTTATCTTTACCTTGATTGTTCTGGCCGTGAAATTATCGTCAGCTTGATGAGGTCTCAAATCATGAGGCTAAAGTAAATATTGTATTTCGGATAATATACAGACATATGAGCGTTTTAAATAAATCGGGCAGTAGTGACTATTGATGAAGATAGATAAAAACGTTATAAAAATTCTTATAGTCTCCTGTGTTTTGCGAATTACCTGCAAAGTGCTTAATATTTACTATTTTTAAGTGTTATTCCACACTTAGGATTTGAAAACATTTTTGAAAAAACGTATAAAAATTTAAACGCAGCGGGATTCGAACCTACTGATCGATATAGTACTGAATTATTTATTTTCTGAGAATTTAAAAACCCTTTTATTTTAGTTTCCGCGTTTATTATGACCAGAAGAGGAAAGGTAAACTATTTTCTATATCTGCATATATTATGGACAGAAAATTTTGGGTGTACTTTCAGAGACTTATAACTGCGCTAAGTTGATCATCATTTTTGAAACTTAAAACGTCGTCTTTGTTCTGTTTTAATTAGCTACGATATAACACGGCGTTAGTTTCCAGTGTCCAAAATGCCTCAAAAATCATATACCTACTTTGGTAAGTGCCGCTCAATATCATAAAGTAGAGAACAGGTTGTCTTAGACATGTTAAATGTCTTACACTGAAGCTTTATTGCTAATACATGTGAATTTTAAGATCAATAATTAAATAAGTATAAAATAATTTTAAATGAAACTATTTTAAACGGATTATTCGCGTATATTTTGGTATTCGAAAATACATTTTTGGAAACTTGACGTTTCGTACACTTTACAGTAGACACAGTTAAACTCTAACTTATATATATTTTTTCGAATATCGTTTTTTCATTTAAAATGTGTAAAAATCGCGAAAATCAAAGTTCTTATTAAGTATAACATAAAATATAATAAGTGGGATGCATTAAACTCCGCCAGGTAAGGTCCCCTACAAAATTTATTTGTAAAATGATCGTCAAACACCGCTCCCCTGTCTGAAGGGTTAGCAAATAAACCGGAGAGTCCGCACAGTGCGAAATGAACAAAAGTTTTGCCGAATTCGAGAACGTAATACGAATATATTAATAAAATCGATTTTACAACTTTTCATATAGGTACGCCATTTATATGCATGATATATTTCTGTAATTTTCATAGTTATTTTTAAAGACAATCGCTCAGTGGACTGCTTTGCGCCCGAAATCAGGACACTGCGTGTTGAGTGGCGAACGAGGCGAGCTTTGTCTTACCAGAGCAAAGAAATGATAATAAATTTGAAATATAACCATTTAGCCTCGGTCGACATCGAACCCATTTTTATATTTTATCCATAAATCAATGAAGGATCTGGCTATATAGTGCCACTTCTTGTAGATTTGGGCAAATAAGGGAAATTCTAGTAATCAAAATGTATAAACTTACTTGAGCTTGTGTGAACAGAACCCGTCGCTTGCGTCTTTGCGCCAGCGGGAACTGCATAGGCTTGGCATCAGGGCCTGCACACGCGGCCAGCCCGCCCATATTGTTTACGTGGCCCATGCCACTCGACGTTGACGTCATCAGTCTGGAAACTAAAAGTATTGTTTAGTTTTGCTATAATTTCAAAGATAACCTATTTTTGTTGGAATAGATATAAGACTCCTGTAACGCAATGAGTAAAATTAAAATTATTTACATTTCTCTGCTCTCTGGTTAGACAATGCACGGCGTTAAGTTATGCTACTTAACATGCACTATCTCGAATTTACAAAAAAGGATAGGTTTATTTTTTTAATTACGGCACTTTGAGCGTGCTAATAGAGCAGCATATCACTTTGCTAATGTCACATTGTATGGAGAGCACATGAAGACAGATAGATATGAGAGAGTAAAATTAATAATACAGCGACCTTCACCTATAGATATGAAAATCATATACTTGTAATAATGTTTTGGAAACTGTTAATTACGCATTCTGCACTCTATATTGAAAAGTTCGAAATATTAAACGAAGAAAACAATAAAAAAATTAAACGTAAAATACGTTAGTTTAAAGTACAGTATCGACTTGGAAAAATAAAGTATTTTTAATATAATACCTTACTAAAAAAGGTTATTTTTAAATTAAGTTTGAAATACTAGTAATCTAGTATTTGCTCATCTGTTTCTATTTGTTTGGTTTGTATTGTTACCAAATTAATATTAAGTAATAAGTAGGAGTATTTATTATTAATAAGTACAAATAGAACGAATCAAATTAGATATAAAACAACTAAACCACATCACAGGTGGATACATTTAAAATTTAAAAGTACTATGTATAATACATTGTTTTGTACAAATGTTATTATTATTACAGATAAAGCAAAAAAGATTTCAGATAGTTAAATCTTTCCTAAAAACATTGTATATTACTTTTTGAATTAAAACAGTACCTAAGAAAACTAATGTAGGTGGGTAGGTATATCAGAAATTAGGTAAGTTATGGATTATTGCAACTATATTTATATTTTGATTCCGTCCTTCTATAGGGTCTAATTTAAACTGCACAATTTTATCAGACTTATAAATCATTGCGTAGGTACTAAAAAGGACTTTAGGAATTCTTAAGTAATCATTAGCCTGTCAACAATTTATTCATTTAAAACCAATTGATGTAAGCCAAATTCATATCTTATCATCAAAAGAAAATAAAATTCATTCCGGTTATTAGGCAACAACGCCACGTGACATTAGCAAGTATACATTTAAAATGCAGCAATCGAAACATTATGCTTTGCTTAAATTCAAAAATAATTATTTAAAAAACATCTGCCTTTAAAACCTATTCTCCATTCTCTGCGAATAAGACAATGAACGTATAATTTAACTACATAAAATGCAGCATCACTTAATGCTATAATTACATTGTCACAAACCTACCTCCCTATTATCATTAGTAGAAAAAAATTAATAACAGCGTTGAAATTAAACTCCTCGCGCTGGCAACATTAAGTGCGCCGCCATGCTTGCATCCGCTAATGACACTAGACGTTCCCGCGCAACGCGGTTTTATTTTAGTTACTTTTCACAGATAAAAAATTGTGGTTTGTTTACTCTATGCGTATATTATCTGTATGATGCGTATTGCGCGACATGTACGACGATCGTGAAGAGGGTTAAAAGTGCTTATTTTTATTGTATTCTTTTTATATAATGATGCAGTTCTCTAACACCACTCGCTCTATATTTTTAAGTACATACTATTTGTAACTAATACAACTTGAAGTTTAGTGCAATGAGGGGTGTTTCATCATAAGCAGAATTTTCTCGTGAGCTTTGAAAATAGTTTAAAAGGTATTTAAAGATAAGACGAATTGAAAGTAAAAAAAAACTTTCTAGAAAGAAAATGTTTTCTATAAATTACACAAATGAAAATCTACGTATTTTTCTATATGAGAATAAAGGTAAAACTTTTCTAAATAACATGTGCAAACAGACAAATCGAAATCTTGCATTATTTTATTGTAACGTCGGCAGTCGCGAACGCACGGCAATATTCCACACATTATGCTCCATCGAATTCACCGCTCATTCTATTTACACAACACTCCAGCATCGAAAAGGGTCTTTCAATAAAATATAACTCCCCATTCTGTCTTACGTTGCCATTGTCCGACCTCCGTGTGTTTTGGCTGCATTATACGATATCGTTGCTTTGCATCGACAAAAAAATTAAGCTGGTCTATGCTCGTACAAAACTCCTTTGTGGAAATGTCAATGCGCCACCGGACATTTTGTTATCGCGTTTTAAATCTTTATGATGGAGTTTTAATTGAAATGTTTAGTTGTTAACGTTTATACTAAATGGCTTTTTAATATACAAGAGCTCTTCACATATGGTTAAATAAAATTTGATAGAATTGGCGGCAATCAAATAAAGTTTAAGAATTTGCGACAGTGAATGGGATTTAGATACCTAAATTTTTTTTAGTCAACGCAATCTGGTTTTCAAATAAACAGAAAGAGATTGAAGCAGAGTAATTGAAACCATTTAGAAGCACACGTAATCAAAAATATAACGATCGCTATACAAAGATAATATTCGACATTAAACGTATCGTATAATATCGTATTTTAAACGTTTAAAATAAGTAGGTCAACTTTGGATATTATTTATAAACTCACGTATTACAAATAAGCACCATAGATTTATAATCGTGAAAAAGCTAATTTTCTTCTAACATTGGTCGTGGCCGTCAAATTTGCTATATCAATAGTTTGGGTTTTGCCTATTCCAAGATTACAGCCCCTCTGAGTGCGTTTGATGACCGCTCAACTGGCGTGAAATTGAGGCGCGAGGGTCACTCACAGCTGACGGTTCTGGACGTAATTAACTGACGGAGAATTTTTAATAGAACTCACTGATTTAGTTTCACAAGGAAAATTGAAAGTCTTATGTGGAAGAAAACCACGGTAATAATATAGTTACATTAGTTATCTTAGGTCAAGTACAACGGTGCTTTCCGCCTTCATAATATGTAAATAAACTTCTAACTAGATAAGATATATATGTAATTTTTTAGTATAACTTTTATATTTAAACATACTTGATTTTGTTAATACATATGTATGTATGACTGTAGTAATTTTATGATAATTTGGTCCGTCGGGTAGAGTTAGGACCTATATATATAAGTATGCAATGAATTGTGCTATTATCTATATATTTAAAAAGTATATAAAACTCTTGCGTTACAGAATGACTGACAAACAATTCACAGCTGAAATTTTGCATGTAGGCTCTTTTAGATGTGTAAGTTTTCCCTAGATTCCTATGAATATGGTAAAAATGGAAATGTTTTACATTCCACGCACAAGAAGTTTTGGAAATCGATAGGAATCCGCATATAATTAACATTTTTTTTTCTTCTATTTTGACATATAATAGTATTTCTCTATGTCATTTAAATATTTAATGTTAGATTTTGTTAATTAACTATAGTATTAAGCAACTAAAAAGTCGAAAACGAATACGTATAAAAAAAATCACATCTACCAACAAAATATAGAAATTATTAATATTTAAAGATTGCTTACACTTAAAAAAGTGTAGAAGTTTTATGAAATCATACATAATGCATATATAATATACATTTGTATAGTTATATGCAGTTAGCTACGGTCTAACATCGTAGCAAGATCATGGTGATCGCCTGAACTAATATTTACACTCATCTAATGGATTCGCGAGACCCCTGTGCTTTCCACGCGTTTGAAACTTATTTATTTGAAATTTCAAATTGCTAGATAAATTTAGTTTATTTTTTTAATTAATATGTTGTTTATTTCTTGGTGTTATTCATACTTTAAGTTTGATTTTAGCATAATAAAAAAATCCATTTCTACAGCCCATTTTGCTTGGAAATTTGAATCTTTTTTTTTTATTTATTTAGTTTATTTTTTTAATTCATATATTGTTTATTTCTTGCTGTTATTAATACTTAGTTTGATTTTAGCATAGTAAAAAAAAATCATTTCTACAGCCCACTTTGGGCTTGGAAATTTCTACACGAATTCGAATCTGACGATATTATATTAATCATATAATGCACCTAATGTCTTTATCTCTGCCACCAGGACAATGATATAATAATTTTAAACGATTTGCTTTTATTTTAATTCAAAATCTAAAAAATCTCTCAGAATCCAAGAAATCTGTTGAAATAAGGAAGATCTTTATACAATTTATTTTATCTAAAAGCAATATTATTATAGTAAAATAGAAATATTTCTTAGAAACCAGTGCAGTTTTGAAGATATGGATATAAAAAAAATTCAATTTTTCAATTGTGTTTGAACACGAATTTCATAAAAATATTTTTTTTTGTTCACGTTTTTATCCCCCATAGCAGGATAGACAGGAAGTACATAATGTCATAGGCGTACTTTGCTTTCCGCCGAATTCGAGACATTGCGTATTGAGTGGCGGTACTCAACGCTGCTCTTTGTCTTACCAAAGTGAAGTAATGAAAATATTTAAAATATATTCATTCCCCCAAGTGGTAATCGAATCTACAATCGATCGTGTTTCCAGTCGGACGTTGTCCCACTACGGCACGACCGGCTTCAAACTAAATTCATAGCACAATTTACTTAATATCACAAAAATAACAATTGCAATAAAAAAAATCATATCACTCAATAATATTTAGATAGCGAATGCGCTCCGATCAAACGGTATCATCCCGCGCAGTGACGGCGCGACGGGCGACGGGGGAGACTGTAACACAATACTGCTATTATTTCCCATGTTTATTCACGCACAATTTGCCAGCCGGGTTTGTTTAACGCTACATTCTATGGGCCCATACATTTTATACATTCTATTTTAATACGATTAAAAGTTTCATGTTAAAATTATTATAGGACCAAATAAATATTTGCTTTTTCACATATACCTAAGTATTAATTGAAATTATTTTATTGGTGGTCATTTTGTGATGGAATATTCCAATATTTTAATAAAAATTATATAAAAAGCATCTTATATATAATTAACATTTGTTTCCGATGAGTAAAGTAAATAATGACAATTTAGAAAATGTCATAAATGAAAAGGTAACCTAACAAAATTGCAGTCTACGCTTTAAATCCAAAGTCGAAATATAGTGCATCGAGTGGCAGAACTCAACGCCGCACCAAACCTTCCCTAAGTGGGAGTCAAACTGACAATTTCGTGTTTACAGTCTAACATTGTCCCATGCTGCACATGATGGCGTCTCATAACTGATAGTTATAAATATATTCGCATATTTTATTATTGCTTTCCTATTCTATTTAAATAATTAATATAATAAAGTAACATTACTTTAGAAGCTGATAAGAGTCCATGAATTAATTCCGGCGAAATATAAAATTGTAGCAAATGGAACGGCAAACAGCACCGGACATTTCCCCCAATGGTACAGAAAGGGAGACAAACTATCTGCTGCCCCCGACGTCCACAGTCCACTAACATTAGACGCGCTACACCAACAACCTAACAAAGTGTGTCACAACTCACAAGTCACCCCCTCGCCAATTTTAATTCAAACTGACCGTGCCTTTGACGTTACCAACGCAGGTATCGTTCACATGATTAATGATTTTTTTTCTCAAAAAAAAAAAACACGAAACGATAACGTCGCCCATTAAAATGTGAGCGCTGAAATGTTTTAGGTAAAAATATATTTCAAGCTTTTTTTCGATTCGACGTGCGCCAGTACGTTTATTAATCTGTTTGTTTGGTTGGAATTTTGTTGCTAAATCTATGTACGTGTTATTTCTATTTCTGTGTTTTTTTTTTATAATTATTTTATAGTATTTGTTAGTACCTTCTTTTTGGGGAGAGTCCGACGGCATTAGTTATGGTAATTCAACGAAGTATTATATAGGTGTTAAAGTTCCTTGAACTCCGTTAGGTATTTTATAAAACGAAGCATCAATATGCACTACTCAAAGCAAAACGAACAAAATCTACCTGTATTCTCTATAAATAATATATTTATTTTAATAAAAAAAGAACGTAAAACACTGGCAACATTATCGACACACATAACGCAATCTACATAAATTTATAACGAGGTGTCAATTTGAAATTCGATACAGAGCAACTCAAGTATTTATCCATCCATACATATTTCACCTTGCATTCGTATACTGAATTTTACTTTGCCGTCACTGCATGCTATTTGCGGACGTGAGACCTCTTGTTTACACAGCGAAGACTCTAGTGGTGAGCAAACAGAGGACCGATCGTCCGGAATTGCTTATTTTGTCTGCCTACAACTAACTCCCTTTTACTGTACAGGTACGGGTACCGCAGGGCACTAAGCTGTGGCCGATGTTTTTTCTAGTGTAATAATTTGATGTCCGGTATTCGAGAGCATGTTTTTGTGTTCAACTAAAGTTTACCGTTTTAATCTTATTACATTTGTGTTTTAATAATTATAATTAAGCGTGTGTTAATATGGTTGCTTAATTTTCAAAGAATGAATCCGTTCTCCGTTTTCCGCTAATTTGGATACATTGCAACCTACTATAATGTGGAGCACGACGCTGCAATCTGTATAACTTAATTTTGTATATTTCTGTCATAGATATAAAATATACGCAAAGCCAGACGAAATATTTTTGATATAAATGTCACTTCTACTGTACCGTACTATTGCATATATAATACAAACTTTGCGAGAAAATAGAAGAAAGATCGCAAGTAAGGTATTTTTTATCCGAACGCAAACTGAACAGCGCTGTGCACTGCGCACTGACGGACAGACCGAGTTCAAGAGACAACGGCTCATTAATGAGCGATCTGCAAACAATAACATCTTTAAGTTCAAGCACCACAGCCTACTGATCGTACAATGTACACAGCGTATTAAAAAAACTATTTTTAAGCCATTGCGACGCGGTGGGACAGCGTCTGATTGTAAAAGTGGTTGTGGGTTAGATTCCCATTCGGGAGAATAATAGCATTTCAAAAATATTAACATTAACCTCTCTGGTAAGACAAAAGATTGTGTTGAATTCCGCTACTCAAAACGCGATGCCTAGAAATTGGAGAATGGAGTGTCTTATCACTACATTTTCTTTTAGTTCAGTTTAGTTCCGATTGCCTCATTCACTTTTCACTTTGAGTGATAATTGCGAAAACCCTAAATATATTATATGAATCGATTAAGATTATTGTTATATGAAGCCAATCGTGGCGCAGTGGGACAGCGTCTGACTGCAACGCGATCGGTTGTGGGTTCGATTCGCACTCAGGGGAGTGATTATATTGAAATTATTTTCACTTCCTCGCTCTGGTAAAGACAAAGTGCGGCGTTGAATTCCACCACTCAACACGCAATGTCTCGAATTAAGTGGATAGCGATGTACGGAGTGTCTTGACACTAGGTACTTTCTGTCTACCCTGCTATGTGGGATAAAAGCGTGAAGATAAAAAAATGTGAAGCCATTTACATAGATAGACAAACTTACATTATTTTTTTGCTATTTTATAAATGATTTTTAATGTGTTATTGAAGGTAATATTTACATTTTCACCTCTTTCAACACCACTGATTTAAAAACATATATATTTATTTAAAAATATGCTCAATTTTACGTAAACTCTACAATTAAAAAATCCTATATTGTTTTA
The DNA here is from genome assembly GCA_032432895.1 of Dryadula phaetusa. Lineage (NCBI taxonomy): Eukaryota > Metazoa > Arthropoda > Insecta > Lepidoptera > Nymphalidae > Dryadula > Dryadula phaetusa. Next base: position 5,347,111 of record JAOYRS010000059.1, on the reverse strand, counting down.
ACAACATTTCAAAATATATTTCATTGTAATTCATCACTTTAAAAAAAAGAAATAATATTTAGCTTTTTCTATTATATTTTCACTTTTCAAATTAAGGTTTTTCTCGAAATCAACTGCGTAAAATATATTTTTTTTTTAATTATTGGCAAAATATTAGCATTCGTAACAAAGAACTATTAATAATCTGTGCTCTATCATTTTAACTTTCTCTATGACTCCGGTTTTGGAATTCAGATTAAGTTTCTTGATTTGTATTGTCTATTGAGTGGATGGCGGGTCAGCGCCATCTTGAATGGAGTGCACTTTCAGAATTAGTTGGCAAGGAATAATGAATTTGCTTCACGATACGGCAATCAAATGTCGATAGAAGGTTTTTACAAATGTTATTGTTGTTTTTTTAAGTGAAGATGGCTATTTTGTGTTTAAAACGACAAAATTTCTTTGTCTTCATACTATAGAGACTATTTTTATTTTTGTGTATGGTAACCCATCTCTATTTCTCTGTTACTAACTTCCTAATAAAAAAAATAGTTTAATGTAATTAATTTGTTTATGTTGTGACTAATATATATTTTTTAATATAAAATATAATGCACTACAAACGGCCTGTGCCTTTTTTTCCTTATTGTTACTTATATCTCATTTACATACAATTATAATTAGCTACGTATATTTAAATTTAAGGGAATATTTGACAAAAAAAAATAAGACTTGTTAAAACATATTGGGATTTCCAAATATGATAACACACCTTTAAATATTTAGTGTTATTAGCAGTGAATAATTTCATTAATAAGAAATAAAAAAATAACCTAACTTGTGTCTTAATTAACAATGAATTATCAACTTTTTGACGTTTTGCATCTTCCATACGATAGCCATAACTTTATTAAAATTGGATATATATGTGAATATGAAATATTTATCATTACGTCAAATATCTTATAATATTTTTTTTATCATTAAACAAAATTAAGAAATCAATAAATTAAGGCTTTAATCAAGGCCGGTCATGGTACAGTGGGACAGCATCTGACTGTAAACGCGATTATGAGTTCGATCCGAGTGATTTTATTTTAAATTATTTTCACTCTGGTAAGACAAAGTTCAGCTTTGAATTCTACCACTCAACACGCAATGTCTCGAATTCGGCGAAATTCGAAGCACGGAGTGTCTTGACACTAAGTACTTTCTGTTTATCCTGCAATGCGGTATAAAAGCGAAAAGCTAAAAGAAAAATCAATAAAACGAATGGGCATACCCACGACCAAAACTAGTATAATAAAATAACAAATAAGATCTGGTTCTAAACGGTAGCCTCCCACTACCCGGGGCAATGTAAACACGGCATGATCGGCTCCTTAAACGCACCTGTGCAACTAATGTAGCTCCCGTCTCATATTACATCGCTTAGTGCGATGAAATCAATACTTAGGTATGCATAATAAAAGTCAAGTGCTGATAAGTCAAAAGGTTTATTTTTAATGTGTTCGGAATAATTGATCTACTTGTAAATGTGAGTTCTGTTCTGTTTTCGCTATTCGATACTTTAAATAGTTTTTGTGCTTAATTTGTTTATTGAAATTTATTTATTGTGCCCGAAATTCGCACTTTATAGATGTAATTGTTTTTGTGTACAATAAAACGTAGAATCCTTAATTCCCCGTTCCCGTATGTATATATACCGTCATATTTTGTACTGCTTAAGGAATCTATAAGTCAAATTTCAACTTTTTTCACTCAATGTTTTCGGCAATGCACTATGTTTCAATCACTTGCTAACTATAGAGTTTTATATAAATATATATAAGTAGATAAACCAATTTTTAATCAAATAATATTTTAATTAAAGATATACAGTAACCTCTCTAAAACCAATTCAACTAAATAAAATAAATAAGTCCTCGAAATTATATAAATAACAGCATTTATCGCAAAAGATACGTTAATGTAAGTAAAATATTCACTTTATATTTTAAAAGACAAATCACACACTCAAACGTGCCGGATTATGCCTAGTGTAAAGTTACTAAGCGTTGCCGACGGCGGGAAGACACGCCGCGCCGCGCCGCACGCATGCACTGACTTTTTACTTTTTTTATATATTTAAATGTTTAAAACTAATGACGTTGACTCATCAAGCCTAATCTTGCAATTTGAGATACTTATTTGAATATAGGCTGCTACTTATATTTTTTTGTAATACATTTTTTTAGATTTTCCTACTTTTTTTAAAGTAACAAAAGTTGTTTTAAAAGTATTTTATTTAAATATAATTGTTTTTATAATGTTAGACATGTTTATGAGCTCTAACAAGGTTATTATTACAGTTTTACGACTTGACTTAGATTTTTTAAGCGGTCGATCTAAGTTATAGGGTTTCTTTGATTTTATATAAAATGTATGAATTTGAAACGTAAAACGTATTCCCTTCAGATAGATTAGTGGTGCAAATTTTCGGTGAACGCAAAAAGTTACAAATTTTAGTCTATCTAAATATATTTCGTATAACGCGAGCGAAACCTAAATGTGCTTACTTATTTCATAAAAATAGGGTTGGTAAATCCTAAGTGGGTAACCCTATTTTTATAAAATACATACTTTGAATACAAAAAGAAAATGAATGATTAAATCCATGTCGTTTACTTACAATAATTAATAAGCATTATTTCTTGAATTAAAATATAATTAAATAAATTTCCATAATAAATATATAAGCATCTAATTTTAAATTTAATCCCAAAATATTAAACGTTTTAAATGAATGAAGTATCTAATAAGTAAGATTAAAGAGAAACATGTACATGAAACCTCATTCCAGGAATTAACTAATAACATGGCTACAGTTTCACGACTCTTTAATTGTAATAGGCGAGCTTGATGCGCGCGCATTTATTGACGCGGACCGCCATTTTGAGTGGGAGTGGAGAAATTACTCGCTATTTTATATGTTTACAATTTTCTTTGTTATAATTTTATAGTCTGTGGCTATATGTAAATACTATAAATACGATGAATTAAAATAGCAAAATTAAATGAATCATATTAAGATTACAATAATATACACAAATTTTTTTTTCATAATAATTCATAATACCTTATATAATACTTATATAGAATAAAAATTAAATACCTATTGTGTTACCTATTTATTATTGTATGGTTTTAATGAAACTTTTGTGCTTGTGACCTATATGCAATTAGGCATATTGTAAAATTTGTACCTAACGATGCGCTTACAACCAATTTCACATTGGGTTATAAAAAAAATAAACTATTGACAAAGATTAAACATAAAATCTTGGCATTGCAATGGACATTAGGTGCCTATTAATATTGGATTCATTAAGTAATTATTCTAATAGATATAATAAAACCGCCGACTCACTGGCAAACCTGGGGTCGTTCGAGGCTGGATACCAGCTGGCTCCTCGCATGTCACCATAGTGGGGCAGGTCCGCCGGGGCGCAGCCGTATCCTTGGACCGGCGCGCCGCCATACAGCGGTACCGCGTAGGGGTTGGCCGCCATGCCGCAAGAGGCAGCAGGCCCGAGAGGTGAGTTTATACTGCTCCCCGAGGAATTCGACCTGGAAAGAACACGAATGTGAGAAACTGTCATAGACATGTCACATAAATTTGTGCTTTTAAAGAAAGTATTTATACAATTCTAGATTTTTATAGATTTAGTCTTTGTATTTTATAAGTAAGGTAATGCAATTATTTTTAAGTGTTTCTATATATATATATATATATATATATATATATATATATATATATATATATATATATATATATATATATATATATATATGAATTGAAAATGTTTATATTGGTAAAACGATGACACAGCGAAATGAAATCTTCAACTAGTCAATAAATACATCCGTTTCGAAATAAGTAACAGTCACTAACAAAATAAAATCTCCCATTCATGATGTTAAAAAAAATAATTACTGTTTGCCAGTATTAACTTTGAGATAACTTGTGAATAACTCTGACCTAAATCTGCCACACGCATTACCGTTACTGTCATGGCGCCAGCTCGTCACTTCCGAACAAAGCCCAGCTTATCTGCCTAATCCCTATTTACACAATTTAATCTTCTACCCTATCTCGATTCCAGTCAAATGTTTTGCTAAATAATTCTCACACGATTTTAGGCTCTACGTATCGCTACATAGAATTTTCCGGGACGGTAAAACACCCCACACCATTTTGTTTGGTTTGACAAATTGAGTTTTGACAGGGCGGGAAATTGTGACGTTTAGTTTAGACCGTATTAATTGGTGATAATTTCGTTATGAATTACATTGTTTTCTTTTAATTGTGCGTGGCTTTAACGATATTACAATTTAATTACTTGGATATAGTACCTAGTATGAAAAAGGAAAATTATAAAAGTTTTAATATAGATAAAAAAAATAGAGACCTAAAATCATCTTAAAGCAGATTAGGTACTCAAGTATTCTGGAGAGCTTTCTAGTAATGTTGTTTAAATGAAACAAGTAAATATTAGGTAAATATACCTACTTATTTTTTAATTACTGTATTTTTGTATGGTATGGCATTCATGGTCAAGGTCTTTACTGCATTACTATTAAGATTTTTAACTAAATAAATTTCTTGAATTAAAAAAAGTTAGCATAAAAGTATTATTATATACATATGAAATGTTCTTATTATTATAAATGTACCTTATTGTGGGCTACAAGTTACTCTATTACTAGTTGTGAGCTATTTAAACGATATTTTAACTTTTAAATGTTTTCAACTACTTAATATTTTCTTGATATATTTTTATGTTGCTTTAAACTTCCCTTTAAGCAGAGTACCCAAAGACAACATAGTATCAAGACATTCCGTTGACTGGTTTCCACCCAACATTGCGTGTTGAAGTGAACTCAACGCCGCGCTTTGTAAATGAATAAATAATTTGAAAATCATTATAATCATATCCCCAATTGAGAATCGAACCTACAACCAATCACGTTAACAATTAGACATTGTCCCACTGCGCATTACAGTTTATAACAATTAATTATTTATGTAAAATACGACATTTAAAAAAAATCTCTATAATAAAGAAAACATAGATTCATCATAATAGATAAAACTATGTAAACAAACATAATTTAAAATTATTATTTAGCATTTATTTAATATAGAGCCGCAATATTTTCAAAACCTCAAATTTTATGTTTGCCCAAATGTAAATTGACAAAGTAAACAGACAGGCGCGAGTCCGTCACCACTTGTAGTGTCAACACTCGAGCACATGTTGTTACGCAAAACGTCTTAAACATTAAAATAGCATATTTCACTTTCGCTATATTATGGCTTTTAAATAATGACGCTAGTTTTGTATGGCGATGGTAAATATTTTTTTTTATCTTTTGTTTGTTTATTATCTGTATTGTGGTTTTGTATAATCTGTCAAATTAAACATAAGTAGTTAGGTATTGTAATTTAAATTATGTTTATAAAGAAGTAAACAATAACCTTTAAACTTGATAATGAAGATCCATTTTTAATCTTTACCTAGAGGTAAGTACTTTTTGGACTGTTTTATAGACAGCGAGATTCGAATCATAGGAGGAGATACCTGCAAAATGGGAATAACTATATAGAATCCAAAACCTAATTATGTCTAAGAGAATAATGTTGGCTAATTTTCTATACAAATATTATAATAAAAGATATAGCAAATATGGAAGCCAACATAGAAATGTATTAAAAAGCTATTGTAAAGACAAAAGAAGTATATATTCGTATGGGAGTTATTACGATTTATGCTTAGAATAAATAATTGTATATACTAGTTATTTAAAATATCTGCCTAGTATATCAATATATATATGTAGGTAAGGGCGGTTGTGGCGCACTGGGGCAACGTCTGACTGTTATCGCAATCGGTTGTGAGTTCGATTCCTGATCAGGTGAATGATTTTTTATTTCCTCCTTCTGGAACGGAAATCGTAGTATGAAGTGTCTTGACACTAGATACTTCCTGACTACCCTGCTATGCGGGATAAAAATCATTAAGCTAATTTACGTTACCTAACATTTAAGGACTTATAGTAAAACAAAAGTACCAGTAACTTAAAGTTCATATCAATATCATATTGGTCACTTCAACAATAATGATATCATACTAAAGGAAAAACATTTGATTTTTTAATAAGTGTTAAGATACTCCGTTCTTCATACTATTCATTTGTTAGACTACAGAGTGTCGAGTGGCAGGACTCAACCCTGCGTATTGTCCTAGCTGAGAGAAGAATTGATATAACCTAAATATGATCAGATAGACGGTTATAATATCAATCAATATAAATACATGTAAATATAAAAACGCTCCACTCAATCAGTGAAGGATAGACAACGCACAGTCGACAACAATACATCATGGCAGCACTAACACTTTTATAAGTAGGTATTATAACTAAAAAAAAAAACATTTTTATTTAAAAAAAATCTATAACACTACTAAACGTTTCCCGCATAGCAGAGTAGACCGAGGGGACCAAATGATCAAATTTTACGCTCTCCACTATCTACCGCAAACCAAAACATTGTGTGGCGAAACTCAACTCCGCGCTTTGTCATACCAGGACGGTGAAATAGGAATAATTAGAAAAGATCATTTCACCTTTCACCGTGTAGGAATCGAACTCATGATTAGAAGCATATACTGACAGATGCTGTCACACTGTGCCATGGAGGCTATTGCCTCCTAAATAGGCAATTAATTTTAAGTAGGTTCTTTCTTATATATAGATGGGTACTTTTTAATTGTTTTTTATTTCTCATATATAAACCGAATATACAAACTAGATTCGCTCTATGAATAGCAATTTACAAATGACATCACATCTCTAATAAACTTTGAACAGGATACGCTGTGTATTACACACGTCTGTCAACATTATTACCATTTTATAAGCCGAGGCCACCTTGGCGTGGTGGAACAGCGCCTGACCGCAAATCTAATGTTTGTGGATTCAATTCCTACTGGGTACTAATTAAAAATTATACCTATCTCTACGCCCTGGTAAAACAAAGTGCGGCGTTGTGCTCAGTCATTCAGAATGCTATGTTTCAACTTCTTGTCGAAAACGGAAAACGGTGGGTGTTAACGTTTCTTTCTATTTCCTTTACCGTTTATTTTTTTTACCAACTTCATGCCACATACTCTAGTCACCACTAGCATCGTAAAACAAAAGAACCGAGTGACTTAATTCTTAAGTTTCCGCCTTACCCCGTTTCTATGTGGGATTCATATAAAATAAGGCCGATATTATCGAGATGTATGCAGACAACGTCTGATTGTATACATGATTGGTTGTGAGTTCGATACCCTCTCGGGGGAACAATTAGGTTGAAATATTAAAAAAAAATTTTTCCGCTCTGGCAAGACAAAGCGCGGCGTTGAGTTTGCTACTTGAAACGCACTGTCTCACGCAATATGTAATCAGGCAGAAAGTAGTCAACGGAGTGTCTAGACCCTCCGTTGACTACTTTCTACTCCATCAGCAAATAAGAATGAAGCTGCCGTTATTTTTAGACATTACTAAAACTATAGTGCTTTTGTATTGTATTAATAAATGCTGAAGCCATACAAAGGAATTTATTAATTTATAATTTAGGCCAACTCCACTAACCAGCTAATCTTACTTTAAGCTGGCTAATACCTACAGCTCACACATTTTTCACGATTTATCCCACATAGCAGAATAATCAGAGACAACCTAGTGGCAAAACACTCCGTTAACTGCTTATATATTAAATAAGTGAATCAAATAAATAAAAGCGTCGTACCAAGCTCGCATGAAACTAGAGGAGCTATCTCTCTATAGTCTCTATATAATACATATATAAGCAGCTTTACACGCGATCCCGCATAGCAGGGTAATCAGAGAGAACCTAGTGTCAAGACACTGTTGACACGCACACAGACTAGCAACACCGACGGTAACTTCCGCTTTGTATATGTACGAGAGAATATTTAAGAAATTTATCACTTACATTATATATATTAACTTATTAGTAATATCACATTTATTAAAAATAATATAGTATAAAAAAATATTAAAACATCTAGAGCTTGTTATAATAAAAAATTCCGTTAAAAGGCTTAGACATGATGAAATTGTATCTTTTCTGATCCTGATTCTAGACATTCCGTACAGAGCTGAATATTCTATATTATATAATTTTATTTATTCAAAAAAATATTTTAATAAATTTAATATAATTTAAATATTTTAATTATAAAAGATTACCTATAAAAGCTTTTTTTTTAGTTTCACGCCTTTATTCCGCATAGCAGAGTGACTTAGTGTCAAGACACTCCGTAATTTGCTATAAGTTTTATATGTATATAAATTTATTATAAACGATAGCCTCTATAAGTTTTATATGTATAGAATTATTGAAAATACGCTGTTTTTTAATATTTTTAGTATGTCAGTACTAACCTTTGTAGCTTTCAAAGTGATTGTGAATACACTCATAGTTATAAACAAAATGCAAAAATACTAAATAAGTATAAGAATTATTGACCTTTGTAGCGCAATTGATAACTCTTAAAAGTCCGTGACGGTTTCGGATTCAATCCCAATTGAGATGATCTTTGACTGTACATAAATTATTTTCATCTTTCCGACCATAACAAATACTAAGTATATTCCAAGATATAAATATGCCTTAATAACTTCTGTATACCTAAATCTTACAATACGAAGTCTTAAAAAAAAATGTATATTGACTTTGTGTTATTTATAGCTTACGCTAACTTTAAAAAATAAAAAAAAATAGATTAAATACATCATGTTCATAAAGTGCTAAAAGCACCTGTAAGTGAGTATTTTATATAAGTATAAAAATTATTAATTTTAAATTATTTACTTTTATAGGCAATTTTGAACAGACGTATAAAAATAGAATGGAACTACAATATACAGTATTTGAAACTTTATATCTTGTGACAAAATTGAACCTAACACAAACAACGCAGCAGGCAAAACTATGTTATTAAATATAATGACATATCTATAAAAAAACGAACTACATACTCTAGATATATAAGAGAGCTAAAAAATGTATGTTTGTACATCAATGCCACAGTAAAGTAGTTGAAAAACGCCGAATTATAACTTTATGTTACATAGAGAGAAAAAAAGATGCTCATCGCATCGCAAAGAGAAGATCCTGTGACCCGAGTGTATGATCAGCCTTAATAATTCAACTTAACACTAGCCCCACTGACCGAGCTTCTATCTCTAACTAGCCAAATTAAAAAAAAAACATCCCACTACCGCCTTCGAAATACAAGACAGAAACGAAAATAATAGTACCTAATTATTTGCTGCTTTTAAAAATTGTCACAATATATAAATTTATTCAAAATTATTGTGTATCAATTTAAATTAGAAAAGATAGCAGTAAATTATGTTCAATTCATTTTCCGAAGATGATCCGTCCACACACACGTTCCCTAAATTAAATAGCAAATTCAAATAAATAACATAAGAAAAATTTACTGGCACATTTATCTATTAAACTCTATAGTACAGTATCGTTTAAGTAAGATTTACAATTTATATCAAAAAGTTTCTTTTTGTAAAAAAAAATTGTAATTCACTATAAAAAATTGACTGTACTACAGATAATGTAGTGAATGTAATTAATTGAATGACTGAACTGATATAGATATAATTTAGTACACAGATAACCTATGGTGTAGATTAACTTTTGATTCATTTATTAAATTTAATTTTCATAAAAAAAGCGCTTGAAATTTTATAGTTATCTTAGAGAAATGGCGCGTAGACCAAATAAAACTAAACTAATAGTATTATTTTATCATAGTTATTTTAGACTTAATAATAATAGTCTAAGAAGATTAAATTTTCTTTTTTATTTTTTTTCTGTGTTTATACTAGAGATTTTTAATTTAATTGCTTAACTTGTGATTTCCAAAGTGTCTATACGTATTCGTAGAAAATATATAATAAGTCTACGAAAACGTAATAAAATATTTAAAAATCAAGGTAAATATATTTATGAGTAACCAAACATTGGTTTAAAATCTGATTTAAGTAAGTAATTTGTGAAAATGATTTGTATTAGCCGTCGCTTCCCTTCATAGAATAACAACGATACGTTTGAATATTTATAATAACATAACACAACCTAACCTAATGCGTTTACTATATTTATTACTATAAAAGCAATTGCTTATATTTTACAGTATAAGTAGAAAACTAAGACTAAGTCAGTCAGTCAATTCTAATTTTTAATTTTCTAAGTATACTTAGAGACAATGTCAATTGGGCAACGTACCGTAACAACCGCGGTATGTCTGGATTTTAGGCTAGCCGTATGTTAAAAATATAGACATTCCCCGAATCAAATTTGAACACTACTACGTTATATTACATTTGATCTATGAATAACGCACTAATGACTTTATAAATAAAAGTATTAATTTAAAAATGTTATACTTTTAAATACCGGTACTTAGGTGTTCGTAAAATTGATTAAAATAATTAAAAGTAGTGATTTTTTTATATATATTCGTATATAAAAATATCTTCACTATTGCGGCTTACTATTTTTTTACTATTTATTTAATTTTGTTCACGAATGTTAATAAATAGAGAATACAGAAGAAAATTTTGAATTAATAAGTATCATTCATTTTTAAATTGAATATATTTTGTAAATTTTTTTAATTTATTTTATTTTACTATACTTAATTTGAATAAATTTATTGAAAAAACTCTACCATTTATATAACATTTCGTTTCTTGAATTATCTTCTTTGTTTTAAGTCAAACTTCTGATATCTCAGTATTTAAGTAATGAAAGTTTTGTTTCCAGTTAGATTTTTCAAATTTTTAAATTTAAAAAATATAATTATTTAAGTAAATATTAAATATTTATTTATTTATTAAAAACTTTTTGGAAATTTGTTAGAATCAGAATAAATATCGTTAATAATTGTTTGACTGACGCTTTATTCAAATAGCCGACTATTTGAAAATCACTTAAACACTTCACCACCTTTTATTTAAATATAACGCAAATTTATTTAAAAATATTAATTAATCGCGTAATTTAAACACTAAATTAGCTCGCCGCGTCTAATGCGTACGGTACATACGTACATATGCATGTAGGCTTCGAGGGGCATGACGTCGAAGGCGCTCAAGGCTCCCCGGGCCGGTCGCCACTCATCGCGTATAATATTACAAGTGTAAACGGATCGATGGCACGCAACGCGAAAATAAAAGCGTCCAAGTCCACGCGAAGACCGAGCACATCGTTGACCTCACTCATTGACCGATGACAACATACCTGCACGAAACGTCAAAGTATATCCTCGCGAGCACTAACACCGCGCCGAGCGCCGAGCGGCGAGCTGTAGGGTGGCGCCCCCCTATCGATCCACGCACCTGTACGGGGACGGCGGGTTGTTCAGCTCGAGCTTCCGGTACTCCTCGATGGGGGACAGGATGTCGGTGACCGAAAAGGGCGTGGAGTGCTGGAGCTGCAGCTGCGACAGGTTCTGCTGCAGCAGCGCGGACTTGGGCGATAGGCTCATCGCCAGCTCCGCCGCGCTCAGCTCCGGCAGCGCCTCCGCCGGACACGGCGAGTAGCCGCCGCCCTCCGCGGACATCCGACCGGTGCACTCGACGCCACTCGACGGCACTACCTCTAGTGGCTCTAGAGCGAGAGTGACGGGAGCCCCCGGTCGCGCGGCGGCCGCGCCACGCCCCGCGCCGCGTCCCGCCCCACCCCGCCCCCGGACGCACCGCCCGCCCCCGACACCCCTCGGCGACGCCGTGATTGGTCGCCGCGGCAGCCCCGCCCGCCCCTCCGCTCCCCGCCTCGCCCGCGCCACCGTTCGCGGCAGTGTGCCGCGCCGCGTGGTGGGGGGCGGTCGTGTTCCCTAATTGCCAGCTGCTAATGTTCTACGTGGACGCTCATTGAACAGTTGACAGCTTTGAAAGCTTATTGGTATAATATAATAATATGTATTGTTATTATTGTGTGCTTTGTTCGTAATTGCAAGGTGGAAAGTTCTAACAGGACCTAATTAAGCTAGTCCACGTTCTAACTTAGTGGCCCTTGTTGCACGTATGTTTAAGGACTATGTCGTGTTCTAGGTACCTACCATAAGTTTACTTGTACTGTGTTGATATAACCTTATATGTATTTATATGGTAAATATAAGACACTAACTAAACTTTGTTTGTACGTTACTTAATAAATGCAAAAGGGAGCTCTATTACAATGAATGAATGTACCGACATTTGTTAACCATTTTACTTAAATTAGTTTTATCCAATAGAATAAGGCAAGTTTAATGAAGGCTGTAGTTAGTTATAACAAAGTACTTTATCGTATACCTAACCTTAAAACATATAAAGTACACAAAACAGAAAATAAATCCAATCATTAAAATTCCTGTAGAGTTGTCGGTACCTAACCATTGATATTTACTTACTTTTAAATAAAAAAAATAATTTTATAATTATAATTAGATAAGCACTTAGTAACGTGTTAGTATCCCTTTAGGTTATATTTTGCGAGCAATACATATTCTAATTGATAAGCCAATCAATATCTACCTAACTTTAAACTATCTTAGAGTTTAATAATTACCTGTTGGGTCTTAACCATTTTATAAAGCCGTAGAAGTATCTATTGATATACATGTTAATATGAAAACACAATGATATAGATATAAATATGAAAACAATTTCAGCGGCTGTTTTTTGTCCAATTACCTTATTTACTGTACATTCATATTTAAAAAATATATCAAGTCAAAAGTAGAGTGACGTGAATATAAGAATATTCCTAAATGGAAAAGGGCTCTTTTATATAGAAACTTGTATCTTTTCAAAAATATAGTATATTTATCTTAATATTTTTTGTCTTAGTAAGGAACAACTTTAAGCATAGGTACTATAAGTTGTAAATCTTTTTAGTTTCACGCTGTTTTTCCGCATAGAAGGGTAAACAGAAAGTACCTAGTGTCAAGACACTCCATACTTCGCTTTCCGCTGAATTCGAGACATTGCTTGTTGAGTGGCGGATCTCAACTCCGCATTTAATCTTAACAGAGCGAGGAAATGGAAATAATTTAATATAATCACTCCTCTCAGCGGAAATCGAACGCACATCTGATCGCGTTTACAGTCAAATGCTGTCACACTGCGCAACAATCTCTCGGTTGGTTAATAATTTCATTTTAAGTAAGAATTTAATATTTAAATACCCTTAAACTGACAAATAGCTATTTAGCACTTTACACTGATGTTTAGTTTCGTTATTTGTTTCGTAAATTGTTTTTTTTTTTTAAGAAAACATATAATTTTACGTAACGTGACTCGAACTCGGGCTTATCAAAAATTGCTCTGAGTTCTAACTACTGAGCTGTATGTGAATGATTTGTTTTCTATTTATTATGTTTTCTAAAAATGTTTATATAACCTAAGTACTTAAGTGAAAATTACTTTAAAAATGTTAAAACTAATTGTTGACAGGTAATTTACTTCTAATGATTTGTACAATATTACTAATCTATATCCCTATAAAGTAAAGTAAAGTAAAGTAATTAAAGTAACTTATAAACTTGATATTCAGTTTATTTTCACTTCAAACTAATTTTGTTTCATGTTTAAATTCATGTTTATGATTTAATCATCTCTTTCAATTATTTTTAAATCAATATATGAATTAACGCAGGTAGGTATATTGTACCAATATGTAGGAATTAATATAATATATACTTATAAGTATAACAATAGGTAGATAAATAAGAAAGCCTTCATAAATATTAGATAATACACAGATCTACCTATATGAAATAATTATAGTAAGGAATACATGGAGTCAAAGCTCTCTCAAGTCTTATGAACCTAGCCTTAAGGAATGAAAATGTAGGTAATAATTAAAAATTATAATCAAAGAGAATTTTTATTTCAAAATTATTTAAAAGTAAACAAAAGGACATACCATAAGTCCCTAATGTTAAGAATAATAACAATAAGAATAATAAACATCATACCATAGTGTCTATGGAAAACAATTTCATATGATAGAAACAAAGTAGAACGGGTTCGATTCCGTTTGCTTTCGTAATAGCTATGTTGATAGAATTTTCAACTTTATGAAATAAAAGCTTTCGTATAGAGATGTCGTTACTATTTCAAATTAGCTTAAAATATTTATATATTTTGTATGTATCATCATAATTATTTCATAATTATTTCAGTTAAATAACTGTTTTCTATTCAAAAACCAATGCGCCTTTTTTTACTTTATATTATTAAAAAATATACAATGTTTTTTTTTTGTAAAAATTAACCACTAATTATATCTTGAGGCCGGTTATAGCGCAGTGTGACAGCACTGACACTGTAAACGCGATCGGTTGTCGGTTCGATCCCCACTCGGGGGAGTGAATTATATTTAAATTATTTTTACTTCCTCGCTCTCGTAAAGACAAAGAGCGGCGTTGAGTTCCACCACCCGAGACGCAATGTCTCGATGTCGGTGAAAAGCGAAGTACGGAGTGTGTTGACACTAGGTACTTTCTGTCTACCCTGCTATGCGGGATAAAAGTGTAAAGCCAAAAATAAAGAAAAAAAAGATTATATCTACTTACCCATAGCCAAAATATAAAATGTAAGATTATAGTTTAACACATCTTTTTTATCGAAAGCAGCTTCTTCATTTACACCTACTAATGCAATTTGTTTTAGTTTCTACAGCGAGGTGGCTAGAAGTAACATAGCGTCAAAACACTCCGTTGTCCGCTTTCCGCTTGTATTTGAGACATTGCCTGTTAAGTGACGCAACACAACACCACGCTTTGTCTTACCAGAAAGGCAAAATAAAATTTATGCAAAAAAGATACTCTACAGTTATATGTAGAATTGTTATTGTCAAATTAAATATATACATAAAATTAATAAATAAGGCAATGTTTGTAAGTCAAAATTGAGTGGAAAACAGTCAACGGAGTATCTTGACACTAGGTTGTCTCTGACTACTCTGCTGTGCAGGATGTTTGCTTACTTTTTTGATTATACAAGTAGATTTATATAGATTTATCGTTACACCCTTTCCATTAAATAGGGGAGATTTACGGCGAAGGCTTTATAACTGACTTCTGGGCCGAGCCCGTTAAAGCCGCCCCCATTCGCAGCTTTGGTTCACCTTTCAAATTACTGCCATAGTATAGATATATTTATATAACTTCCAACCCCGATGTTTTATATTACCTATTTACCTAATATGTGATAGAATTTCTTTAAATGAAATATCGATTGAGAATGCTTATTGAATGTATTTTCTTTTATTAGTTCTGGTAAGACAAAGCGCAGCAAAACTCGCAATTATCTGTATTCTAGGTAATTCTCTCTGGCACCCTGCTGTAAAGGAAAAGTGTGAACCTACTTATTTATATTTATTTATTGTGATTATCGATATGTAAAGCTCTATATTTAAAAATAAATGTATACGAATGAATCAATGTAGATACATAAGAAATTAGATTTTATTAAAATAATTAAACATATCTGAATGTAACGGCCTAGTTTTTTTTAAATTTTGAAATACTTATTTTTCTGCACATACCTACTTATGGAGTTAATATCTAGTGATGTAACTTAATGATATACCTGTCCATTATATAACTACCTAGCTATTTACCTCTTTTCTTTTTTCACTAAGACAATCTCTGTTTACACTTCACTAATTTTTAATAATTACAAAAAAAGTATAAAATCTTCGAGGTTCCTTAAAAATTCTTATATTTGAACATAATAGGAATCAATATAATTGGCATGTTTTTAAAATTTAAAATATTCTCCTATTGGGACAAAGTTATAATGTAATACTATCTTTTTAATATTTGTTAAATGCTAAATGATGTCTCTGATTGCAGACGAAGCGCTCTTTTGCTTAAATGGCATGTACGAAACGCCATTGGCAAGTACAAACTGAACCTTATTCGAATAGAAAGTAAGGATTTACTTAAATTTTAATTAATAATATACTTATATTAAACAATGCGGCGTTGAGTTCCACCACTCAACACGCAAAACCTTGGCTTTGGTGGAAAGCGAAGTACGGAGTGTCTAGACACTAGGTACTTTCTGTCTACCCTGCTATGCGGGATAAAAAGCGTGAAGCTAAAAAAAATATATTAAACAATGTTTAGATGAAAACATATATATATATTGTTGTACAATTTAATTAATAATGTTTTTACGGCTTACAATTTTTCACGCATAACCCGTCGTAGCGCAGTATGACAGCGTCTGACTATAAACGCTATCGGTTGTGGGTTCGATTCCTACTCCGGGGAGTGAGTATATTAAAATTATACTATTAAGTTCCACCACTCAAAACACAATGTCTCGAATTAGGAATGTCGAGACACTAGGTACTTTCTGTTTTTCCTTAGGGTTAAAAGAATGAACTAAAAAATATGCGCTCTGTTAGCGAATTATATAATAAAGAAAATAAAATAAAAATAATCGTTTTACCGAGTGGGAATCGAATACACAACCATGAGGTTTATAGTCAACTGTTCCGCTGCTCATCTAGATAACTTAGATCTTAACTAACTTCAATAACTTAATAAAGCAAAAATATAATGAATTTTTGTAATCAATAATGTGTGTCCTAAAAAAGGGTTGTTTTTTTTACCACCGTTGGTGTTTTTCTCGCATAATAATTTGCAGAAACTAAATAATATTTAATATCTTAGAATACTGTATGTTTTCCTTTAAAAATAAAAATATTTTTTTTATTTTTTTTATTAAATTAAAAAATAATTATAATAATTTAATTATTATATGTTGAATAACTGAATTAACTGATAACTGAAATTAGCTAAATCTAAATATACCTTTGAAACGTTTCATTTAAAAAATTAATGTAAAAAAATAATAGTTTATTTAAAAATGAAAGTAAGAGGAACAACATTAAAAATTATTTCTCATGTCGTTACAAGGGTGGTCAGGGTATCGTGGATATATAATATAGTCAATTAGTCGAAAAAGATTTAAATCTAAAACTAAATTAAGTTTAATTTACAGTTTTATTTTCTATAAGGCAAAATTAAAATATTGATTACTTTTGTTTTTTTTTTTTTGTACAAAATTTATTATATAAAGCCTAAAAAAATATTTTAACAAAAGTATATTTTTATAAACATATATATATATTTTTTTATTGAAAATATATATCGCTCCTATGTTACTTATATTTTTACTTATTGTATTGCTGGCTTGTAGATTTATTTTACAATATATTTAATTTATAATTAAATATTAAACCTTATTGTTCCAGATAAAAAATAGGCAAAATAGTTTTTGTGTAAAACTTTTTATTAAAATATCTGTTTATTAATAAATGTCATTTATATTTAAGTATTGTTTACATGTTAAAGTGATATTTACCAAATAAAATTGTATAACTTACTACGTAATGTTGTTTTATTTATATTTAATAACGAACCTATAAAACTATTTTTGACAATAATAATAACAATTATTTATTAGAAGTTTTGGTACATAAACATTATGTTTATCTTTATCTTATTATAATAACAAAAATCATATTAGTTTGAAACCGAGTGGTCTGCTTCACAGTCTTTCCATAAATGTAAGTGTGAAATAAAAACCAATTATCCAAAAAAAAATACACTTTGATATGTTTGTCTATGGGACAAAATAAATACATAAAGCAGAAAACCCCTTTTTACAAAAATTTTACAACCTGAGGAGTATGAAATGTGGCACAGTTATAGTTTATATAGAGAAGCAGTGCAGAATGCTTTAATTTTTTTTTGTAAAATAATATTAAAGTAATAAAATAAATGTAACACGCGTATTTATTTTTTCTTCGTTCGATTCTCCTATGATAAGAAATATGAATACCATATCTATTTAATACGACTATAAAGAACTGGAGTTTGCTTTATTCGGGCAGGGAAAAGAAATTGATTTGAATATAAGCATCCCCCAGTGACTTGTGGGAATTGAACCTGTAAATATATCATAATCCCGACCGTGACCGACGTGGTACAGTGTACAGACAGCGTCTGACAGTGAGGTATAAATATTTTTGAAATTTATCTTCATTTTGTCACTCTGATAAGACAAAGTAGGTATTTATTAATCTTATTCTATGGTAATGTCTAATTAGAATATTATTATATCCTATAAGAAAACTTTTACCGTTTAAATATATAGGTAATGTATAATGAATAGGATAATCATTCAGAACCTTGTGAAACACTGGGTTATCCACTTTTGGCCGCATTCAAGATATTGCGTTCTAAGTAACGAAACAGAACACCGCGAACGCAGACAATTATAATTGAACTAAGTACTATTTATATGCTAGATCATCAAGTCCTCAGAAAGACACAATTGTGATCAGCGATGTTAGTCATTTAAGTACCTACTTATACGACTGGTAACATATAATGTATGTAGACAATTTAAAAACTTCACGCTTTTTACCCCACATAGCAGGGTAGACAGAAAGTACCTAGCGTAAAGACACTCCGTACTTCGTTTTCTCTCGAATTCGAGACATTGCGTGTTGAGTGGTGCAACTCAACGTCGCACTTTGTCTTATGAAAATATAATAATAAATAATCATAATTGATATTTAATTGAAAGACAAAGTTTGAAAAAATCTTGGAATACTGTAGACTGTATGTAATAAAGAATTGCAATGTAATTATATGATTTAATATTTTATTGAAAAAAAATCTCTTATTTTCGATGGAATTTTATTCTTTTTTCAAAAAAACCAAAACATCGATCAACAATCGATGATTCGAATCTTCCGGCTATTCGATTATTAACGTAACGTCGATGCTTAACGTCTACAATTAGTTAACACTGCATTTAAAGCAGCGACATCTATTGAAATACATAATTAAATTAAAAAAAATACTTCCAAATTCAAAATATCTAATTTTTGAATGAGCGACATCTGTGCTGCGTTTTTAGAAACATTTTAATAATATGTACACTATCCCTAACATCTGACAGACATTTAAACTACACGAGAACACACAAAAATACTACAAATATTCATCTATATCATACTTTAAGCTGTGAAACAATTTAATTTTGCAGTTTTTTAGAAATTGATGATAAAGTTAAGTATATTTTGACATTAGCTTAAAATTTATTCATTGGGCAAACCTGCAGGGAGCTGGCCACATTCTCGCTGTCTCCGATTCAGCAAGTATGTAAATGTCATTTTTATATATGATTTACAAGATTTTTTCATTAACGGTCGTAAATGTTTATAATTAAAAACCGAATAAGTGGATTAAATTAAACATATTTCATTTATGTTCATTCGAGATGTATTTATTGGGCGGTCATAACCTCGTCGTGCGCATCACGTAACGTCTCGAGGCTCCGATGGTTAGGAAGACGATGGTGCTGAGCACGGAGTGGGCGCAAGTAGAAGTGGTTGAACTTACTAATGACGGGAACGGACTAGGATTTAATTTAGTCGGTGGCAGAAGTACGGGCGTGGTGATAAAGTATGTTCTGCCGGGGGGAATTGCCGACAAGGATGGCCGATTACAGAGCGGAGATCATGTGCTGCAAGTAGGCTCGGTCAACCTACGAGGATTCACTTCAGAGCAAGTAGCTGCTGTTCTGAGGCAAACGGGACCTACTGTTCGTTTGTTAGTAGCGAGACCAGCTGACCCGGCTGCCGCCCTCCGCGCTCCTATCCCTGGCACGGCACTAGTACCTACCAAGCTGCTCGCTGATCCTGAACTTCTCGACCGTCATCTCATTGAGACTGGCTATGGTGCAGTGTATGACTTATCACAGTGTTATGGTGAATATATTAATGGACAAAATGGAGATGTTGAAAACTTAGTGGCAGCTGTTAGTGTTATTGGTGAAAATCCCCAACAAATTCCTGATCATCCAATCATAGCCGACTCTGTATCTCCCACTATAACAATCACTGTACCTGTCGAGATACCTGCATTACCTGAAGTAGAAATAGTGCATGTAGATTTAAATAAAAATGTGTATGGTTTAGGTATTACAGTAGCGGGCTATGTGTGTGAAAAAGAAGAATTATCAGGTATATTTGTGAAAAGTATAATAGAAGGCAGTAGTGCTGAGCAGAGTGGGAAAATTAAAATAAATGACAGAATAATTGAAGTAGATGGTGTCTCCCTGGCCGACAAAAGCAATCCTCAGGCTGTGGAAATACTAAGAAATACTGGTATATCAGTACATTTAGTTTTAGAGAGATATTTAAGAGGACCTAAATTTGAGCACTTGCAACTAGCTATATTTAATGAAGATAGACCCACATCACCCTCTCCCTCAGCGACTACCTTGACATGGTTCCCAGTGCCTTCCCAAGCTGATAACAGTACTGTAGAAATAGAACCTGAGCCTGAATCTAATACAACTATAGATTCAAGTGTCTTAGAAGTAGGAGAAAATGAACTGAATGAACCTACTCAAGAAGAACTAGATAAGAAATTTGATGCAATATTAGCTGTAAGTGAAGAAGAAATTAAAAAGAAGTGGGAATCTGAAATAGGATCAGACAAAGAAATTATAGTAGCTGAAGTTCAAAAGCTCTCAGGTTTAGGAATAAGTTTAGAAGGGACAGTGGATGTAGAAGGAGGGCAGGAAGTGAGGCCTCATCACTACATTAGATCTGTTCTGCCAGAGGGTCCAGTTGGCCAGCAAGGTACCTTGACTGCTGGAGACGAGTTACTGGAAGTGAATGAATATAGATTACATGGGTTGACCCATACAGAAGTAGTTAATATTTTGAAACAGCTGCCGAATCGTGTACGCTTAGTGTGTGCTAGAAGCAGTATAGAGGGAGGTCCCAGACCTGTTATAAATTTAGCCCAAGATAGAGAAGGTTTTGAAGCTCGCAAAATTATATCAGGCAGTCTAAACAATCTCACTACTTTAGTTAAAGCTCAGTCAGATACATCAATAAACACATCAAGTACGGCAACACTGACTAATCAGTCTGGCCACTCAAAAAAATCAAAATCTTTAGAGTGTGTTTCTGGTTTAGCAATGTGGCAAAGCAAGGAGGATATTGTGGAGCTACTTAAAGGAGATCAGGGTCTTGGTTTCTCAATCCTTGATTATCAAGACCCTGTAGATCCTAATGGCACAGTCATAGTTGTAAGGAGTTTGGTACCGGGAGGTGTAGCTGAAAAGAATGGAGAAATATCACCAGGTGATAAAATTGTGTCAGTGAATGGAGCTGTCATTAAAAATGCAACTTTAGACCAAGCAGTCCAAGCACTGAAGGGAGCCCCTAGAGGAATAGTCAAAATAGGCATAGCTCGGCCATTAGCATCAAATGATAATTCCAAATCGAAAAGCACAACAACACTTAATACTAAAGAAAGCTAATCTTTAATGTAATATTCACTGTGTTATGACTAGTCAAGTTAGAACCATATCCATATTAGTTTAGCAAATAGACATTAGTGTTTAGATGCAAAATATAAATAATAATTCACTTTAAATGCAATTCAAGGAACTGGGGTTCCATACTTGTAATATAATCCAGGATTAAATAGTTTATAAAAAGGAACGGAAGCTCAATAATATAAAACAATAAACTAACGCTTTATTAGTCATATATGTATTTAGGGCACAGTCTGTTTATGTCACAGAGTTATACACACACGTAAAATCACAGCTATTTTCTTTTTTTACATACAATTTTTTTCTTATATTATCTTAGTAAATTATATAAATATAACATATCATTTCAATCTCCTATTGGAGACCAGTAATTGTTTAAAATTCATCAATGTTTTTAATGAAACAAAAAAATATATGATAATTTTTAGTTTATTAATCAATCAAATATGTAATTTAGTGTTTAACTTTAATAAAATTTGTATTATATATCTTCAACAGTAGGCACATGGGGCCCTGTGAGGCCTTACTATTATGTATATGAAAACAGATTATATCAAGTTATATTGATTTAATTAAACTTATCACTAATTGTCATCTGTGAGTATGATTGTTCAATAATATATCAAAATGTAAAGCAACTATTAACACAGAATAATCATAATAACAAATTTTATTAATCACTTTAGTCTTAGATCTTTAGAATTTAACACAAATCTCATAGATTTTAACTTAAGGGAGCAATTAAAACTATCATAAATGTATGTAAATAATCAAAATTATATCTGATATATGTAATATTTACATGACAAACAATTGTTAGAATATTATTTTAGACATAGCAAGGGTGTTCTTAGTGTTTTAGGGAACATCCCGTACCTGAATATGCTTTTTTAAATGAAAAATAGGTAATTTTTTTATTGCAGACTATTACATACTTGAAGAATAAAATAATTTAATAATAAATCTAATGATTTTCAAGATGTAATGCTAATTACTTATTACATCCATATTAATTAAATTATACTTATATGTGGTCTATTTTTTTTAACTGGGCAGTATTATCTTGTATCTGTTTTTTTTATAGACTAAAGTTTTTTTTTTTTATAATCCGGTTGTGATATAATACAATGATGTCAGTTCATTTTAGCTTTTCTTGCCTATTTAGTATTTAATATAAAATCTGTATTTGTATAAAATAGATATTAAAATTTATAATGGCTTCTAGTCTAAATCCAATTCGTGAAAAGTAACATAACTATATATTACGATTTTTTTTTAAATAATTAAAATTTAATATATTATTTCTTGCACTCTTGGAATGTAAGTGGCACAACTCCAAAAAAAGTTTTAATAACAAACGCCATAAAATATTAAAACAAGCTATATATAGAGATTTTACAAAATATTTATCTATACAATATTTAAGTGTGTTGAAATTATTTGTTTATTGTAATGTAATGGCAACATTAAGAATACTCAGGACTAATTATAATAGTCATTCTTTTTATAAATATATATTATGTTTACAAAATCTAGTAATTTATCTCATCTTTTATATATTTTTTTTAATTTTAAGAAACAATCGCCATTTTATAAAAACAATTTCGTAATTTAATGTAATGTGTTTGAAGAAAATATTTCTTGATAATTATAAAATTTTTCATTCACTTATTTAGTGCCTTTATAATATGGCTTAATCTCTTTATATTGTAAGAATTTATCTATTTGATTATTTGTTTAGAAGTAATTGACAAAAATAAGAAATTCTTTATCAAAATGTTTAACTTGCAAAATAATGATAAAAGTAACTATATTTATTATTTATAGTTTGTCTTGTTGCGCGTTTCTTTTTACTTAGAGCTGTCATAAATGAGTACTAACTAATTAAATATAGTATTGTAACATTCGATACAAAAATCAGCCTTTTTTTCTTTGGCACAATTTGATACAATTTTTTTTTATTTATTGCTAAGAAAAGAATAAATTATGTTGAGTTTTTAAGTTTAACAAATGCATTATTATAAAAGTAAATAATAAATTAAATAATATATCAGTTTGTTACTCGTAATATTATTGTGTTATCAATAAAAATATATTTTTTTTATATAAAAACCTTATATGTTTTTGTCATGACATGGGCTTTCCATAGATAGTATAAATGCTTTTAAATCTTCCCTCACCCGACTGAAAATTAGCATACAGCCAGAAATATGTGAGTATACGTTCAGTGCTGTTGTGTTGCCTGCCAGTTCGTATGAGATGTGGTTGTGGGTTCTTCTCCTCCCACTTTTTTTTGTAAATTCGACAATTTTACTATGAATCTTAAGTGCACATGTAATTTATTGTAAAATACACATTTAAATTCTAACAATGTATTCTCACATATTTCAAGTTTTTAAATTACTAATAGTTTCCCGTATTTAGTTAGCACTGTAAACAATGAGATTAGCCATACACTTTAAAATAAAGTTATTAAAAACTATTAAATGATTTGTTTTTTTTTCTTTTTCATCTTCACTGTCTAAGGCCTCCGACCAGTTCAGGGTTAATCCGCAGTTGTATAGTTCAAAGCTATATGTTTCAATATGGAACAGATGTTTATTTAGGTAATTGACATTAATCAAGAAATAGGTTGTTTTTGGTAAATCTTTTTGTCCCGAGTTTGATATATTGCACGTTGAATGGTGGAACTGGACCCAGCGATTTGTTCTACTGGAGGCGGGCAATAAAAATAATTTAAATTCTCCGAAATCATACGATGGATTGTCATCAGTATCAATTTCTGATATGATATGATTTTATTTTTATGTGATATCTCTAATTTTTGGTGGCAATAATAAAATATATATATATTTCAGTCCCTTCCGTACAAAGAATATTTGGTAGGGAAGGGATTGAAGGTAAGAAATTGCTTTAAGCAATAACATCATCTTGCAATACATTTTCTTTTGAATATAAACAAAATTATACGAATATGCGGATTATTCTCATTTTTACGCTTTGACAAAACGCGGCGTTCAGTTCGTCACTCAACACCGCAATCTCTCGATTTCGTGTGGAAAGCAATCGACAGAGTGTCTTGATACTAGATTGTCTCTGACTGACTATGCGGGATAAACCGCGAAGCTATAAAAAATATGCTCTTTTGTTTCTGGTATTATTTCAATTAAATTTGCAATAAGTAATAAAGTATAGATAGTTTTTTATATTACTTTGATATTTTGTTTGTTCAGCAATGTGGGTGCCCAATCTACCCGTCACTCTGCTGACGGGCGTGGCGGCCGGAGCCGGCATATTATGCATCGTTAAGTAAGTACCTAATAAAATCTGTAATTTTCACAATTTTTACACATTTTAAATGAAATTATTTTAAACGGATTAATTGAGTATATTTTGGTAGTCGAGAAATATGCAATTTTGGACACCTGATGTTTAGAACACTATACAGTAGTTCGTGGTCACAAGTATAAGACTAACCACGTAATCTTCGTTTAAAATAGTTTCATATAAAATAAGTAAGTACCTATTAAGTAAAACAATCGTAAAATTGACCTGTACCTACCTAATAAATATAAAATTCTATCCCTCCTTTAAACCTCTTTCTTTCGCTTAGATATAATGAAAAATCAAACGTTTGTTTTGTGTTAAGGAGAAATTCCTTACAATAAATTGAAAAACAAAATAGTTTTTTTTTTTTTAATTTAATAATACCTACAAAATTTTCAAGGGACCTCAATGGAGGAGTGGCTTTCGATAAAAAGGCTTCGGCTGAAGGCAAAACTGTCATAGTAACTGGTGCTACAAGTGGCATCGGAAAAGAAGCTGTATGGGAGTTCGCGAAGAGAGGCGCTAAGGTAAGTAAATGCATGGCAGGTAGTCAGGAAGGACCTAGTCTTATAACCCTTTTCTCCACTTTCCGCCCGGAAATTAAGACATTGCAAGTCTTGAGTGATAGAGTTCAACCTCGCGCTCTGTCTTACCAAAGCAGAGAAATTCTCTATCTATACTAAATGTGTATAATCTCCGAGTAGGATTTGAATCCACTGATCGTGTCAGTAAATCGATTTTTTTAAATACTTTTTGAGTACAGATTAAACCCATTTGGTTAATTATTTTTTTAACGAATTGGGTATACTCCGAAGATGGTCCCACAAAGCCTTAAGAATGGACAACTAGGGGACAATTGCGTATCCACTTACTGATTTCTCAAAGTTATACATTGTTGGTCTTATTTTAGTAAATTTTAACACATGACAGAGCAGTCAGCGCTTGGACGGTTTCCAAGAGGCGCGGGTTCGAATTCCGCTGTTTTTATACGTTTAAATTTTTATACGTTTTTTCAATAACATTGTGTAATTCTAAATATGGAATAACACTTTTAAAAATAGTTAAAAGTTATATTATTAATTTTATCATTAACTTTTTATCCAGGTCTTTATGGCATGCCGTGACATGAAAAAATGCGAGGAAGTACGCCGTGACATTGTCCTGGAGACTCACAATAAATATGTGTACTGTAGACCCTGCGACCTGGCTAATGCTGCTTCCATACGAGCTTTTGTCGCGAGGTTAGTGGAAACGCATATATAATATAAATGCCAGCTTCACGCCTTATCCCCCATAGCTGGGTAGTCGGAGGCAACCTAGTGTCAAGGAGATGCATGTTGAGTGGCGTAACACAACACCGTGGTTTGCCTCAACACAGCTTTCAAACCAATTTCTCCTATAATAACAATAATACCGTTTTCTCCCACTTTTAAAAGTAGTTTTGTGAGGTCTAGAATTCAAACGTGTCTAGACACGTTTGAACTCTGACCTCTGAGTATGAGTCGAAATTCTTATACTTGTTATAACTTATTTTTACTTTTAGCGTTAACTAAAAGGCGAGGGTTCAAATCCCGTTGTATTAAGACTTTATATTTAGGTTTATTTAAAAATGCTTATATGACAATAATACATTTTCATAGTATGAACAATATATATAGCAAAAAAAATCATTGTTATAATTAGAATGAATGATAAGAATTTAGACTGGATTGTGGGTTTGGGGGAATGATTATATTAAAAAAAAGTTTGTCATTTCTTCGCTCTGGTAAAACAAAATGTGGGGTTGCCACTCAATTTCGGGCGCAAAGCAGTCAACGGAGTGTCTTGACACTAGGTTGTCTTTGACTACCCTTAAGAAATATATTAAATTATTAAAATAAATTAAAACACACTATATCATGTTTTTAAAATACGTTTTTTAAATAAAGTAACACATTGCTAAGGTTCACGGTTTAAATCGAAAAATGTTCCCAGGATGAAAGCAGAAGAGCCTCACGTGAACATCTTAGTGAACAACGCCGGGGTCATGGAGACCCCTCAGGGGGTCACCAAGGAAGGGTTCGAAACGCAACTCGGTATCAACCACTTTGGACACTTTCTCCTGACTGAGCTGCTTAGAGATACTATTAAGGTAGGTTTTTGTATATATATTTTATTATTATTTAGTCACCCGTGTATCCAATATATTTTTAATTTATTACTATTTACATTGAACGTAGCAAGACTCAAACCCGGGACGTCTTAAAATCTGTCCCACTGGTCTAACCACTAGGATTTTAAAACTATATAGAATTGAAAAGAATAATATATATTTTGAAAAAAATGTATAAAAATTTTTTTTTTGGACGCAGCGGGATTCAGACCCGCGACTCTTGGATACCGTCCAAGCGCTCTAACCGCGCGGGTTCGAATCCCGCTGCGTTCAAATTTTTATACGTTTTTCCAAAAAATTTTTCTAATCCTAAATGTGGAATAACATTTTAAAAATAGTAAATGTTAAGAATAATATATATTAAAAAAATATCTACGCCTTTGTTTGTAATTGTAAGAAGGTTAGGCGAACGGAACCTAGCGTCAAGACATTCCACCCACTCTCCGAGAAACTTGCATGCTGAACGCCGAGTGGCGGAACTGAACGCCGCGCTTTGTCTTACCAAAGAAAATAAAATAATAATATATAAAAATGTCTACTTTCAAGAAATCTACACCGAGCAGAATAGTAGTGGTCACGTGTAGCGCACATCAAAGGGGTAATATAAATAAGGAGGATTTAAATCTAACTAAGAATTACGACCCGGTGGTGGCGTACAACCAGAGCAAGTTGGCGAACGTGCTCTTCGCCAGGGAGCTGGGCAGGCAGATGTTGGGTAAGGCACTTATTTTTATTATTACAACACTACGTATTTTTTTAAAAAAAAACTTATTTTTCATTTTTATTCTACTTTTGCCATCTTTTTTTTCTATCTTCACGCTTTTATCCCGCGTAACAGAGTAGACTGGAAGTACTTAGTGTCTAGACACTACGTATTCCGCTTACCGCCGAAATTCGAGGCATTGCGTGTTGAGTGACAGAACTCAACTCCTCTTTATCTTACCATAGCGAGGATTTGCAAATAATAAAAAAATATTATCACTCCCCCGAGTGGGAATCGAACCCACATCTCACATTTACAGTCAGACACTGTCCCAATGCGCCACGACCAAGCCGGTCGTTTCGTCGTCTTTTACTGATCTGTTGGTTTAAAATTTGCACCTATGTCCGGATCTTTTGATAGCAGTATTTTTGTTACTTAAAACATAATGGCGACATTATCTTAAGCCTTAGTTATTTTATTTTATATTTTTCAATTAATTTGTTATTTAAAAAAAAAACAGTTTTACGCTTTCACCTGCGTGGCAAAGTAGTCAGAGCTGAAGTGTCACTATACTCTTTATTATGGCTATGGCTTCCGCTTTATTAAATAATTTAAACCATATCATTCCTCTTAAAATAAATATTATAATAGTGTAGTTCTTTAGGTAATAATGATTTTTAATTATAAATTCCTTATATTTAGGCTCCGGAGTAGCTGTGACTGCGGTGGACCCAGGGTTCACAGACACCAACCTGACTAGGAACCTGGCTATGACGAAGAGCATTACGCGGTTCATCGTGTACCCAATTTTCTGGCCAGTTATGAAGAAGCCCAGGACTGGAGCTCAGGTTTTTAAAATTTACTTACCCGTATCAGAATCCGTTCTTCACTTTCCTTCGGAAATCGAGATATTGCGTGTAGAGTGGCGGAACTTAACGCCGCGACTTTGCCTTATCAAAATATAATATTATTTTTATTGAAAGTGTTCGAATACACAAGTGAATTATATTGAAGCAATAATAATAATTAGTCAAGATTAGGAGTAAATATAGGTAACACCGAATCCGACATACCATTCTAAAGTCCTCGAGTAAAAGAGCCTTAATTGCAGACTTATATAGACATCGATCAAAAACCGTGAGGCCGGTTGTCGGCCGTGGCGCAGTGGGACAGAGTCTGACTGTAAACACAATCGGTTATGGGTTCGATCTCCACTCGGAGGAATTATTATATTTAAATTATTTTCACTTCCTCGCTCTGGTAACGCAAAGTGCTGCGTTGAGTTCCACTACTCAACATGCAATGTCTCGAATTCGGTGGAAAGCGAAGTACGGACTGTCTCGACACTAGGTACTTTGTGTCTACCCTGTTATGCGGGATAAAAAAAATACAAAAAAAGGCAAATCATAGTTAAAAATAGGGTAGACATTTTGTAATAATACTACATAATACTACATAATAATAATACAGTGTTTCAGAATAGGGATGATAGGATTTTATAGCTCACAGCCGCCATCTTGGTTGTTTAACATTTGACATTTGTGTTGTTTTGTGTTCAGTAATGTTTGCCATTTAATCATGAACAAGTTCACGTTACCTTAACGTTCGGAAATTGTCTCAAATTCTATCAAAATTCGAGAAGTATTGTCTCTACTCAAAGAGCATTTCGTGCTAAATATGGTCGTCATGGTGCACCGTCTGAGCTCGCTATACGTCGCATAATCCAAAAACTGGAAAGTGAATATTCTTTGCACGATAGTAGACCACCAACACGACAGCGGACAGGCCGTAGTGAAGAAAATATTGCCGCCGTATCAGCCAGTGTCGAAGAAAATCAAAATGTTTCCGTTCCACGACGTGCACAAGAATTGGGCTTATCCAGAATGACAACCTGGCGAATATTACGTATGGATCTTGACCTACATCCATACAAGATTGTGTTGGCACAAGAACTCAAGCCAGCAGACCATCGATTACGTCGTGAATTTGCTGATTGGGCGCTTGAAATTATGGAAACGGACACCGAATTTCATAGGAAAATTATCTTTTCAGATGAGGCTCACTTTTGGCTCAATGGTTATGTGAACAAACAGAATTGTCATTACTGGAGTGAGTCAAATCCAAGAGTGGTTCATGAAACACCAATACATGAAAAATTTACTGTTTGGTGCGGATTATGGTACTTTTTCAAGAACGACAAAGGCCGTACTGTTACTGTCAATGGCGACCGTTATCGTGACATGTTAAACGATTTTTTTTTCCTGAAGTGTATGAAATCGATGCGGACGACATTTATTTTCAACAAGATGGTGCAACATGCCACACTGCGACCGTCACAATGGATTTATTGCGTGATAAGTTTGGTGAGTCGGTTATTTCTCGCAACGGTCCTCACAATTGGCCACCAAGGTCTGGCGATTTAGCACCCTTGGACTATTTTTTGTGGGGGTTTGTTAAATATCAAGTGTATGCCAATAAACCAGCTACGATTCAAGACCTTAAACGCATTCGAGCGACTATAGCGGCCATACCAGCCGAAATGCTGCACCGAGTCATCGAAAATTGGACCGATCGTATTCACCAGTGCAAAAAAAATCGTAGCGGTCATTTGAACGATATTTTGTTTAAATCATAAATAGCATCCTTATTTCCTATCAAATAAAGCCATTGAGCACGAAATTCGAACATATATTACATGTTTTTTTTCAATTTCAAAACATATCGTTATTATTGGGAAACCCCATATTATTTAAATGACTTCCTTTAAGATATAACTGTTAAGATCCAATGACGTCAACCAAATTATTTATATTTAGGAATAAAATATCTATTTATATATAATTACGCTAAGAAAAACGTACAGACTACTTTTCATGTATGTCATGGTTTTCTCATTATTGTAGTAAATATGATTTTCAGGTGGTTCTGCACGCTGCTCTCGACCCGGAATTAGAGCAAAGCGCCGGTGATTACTACGTGTGAGTATATATATATATATATATATATATAAAGATTTATTGAAATAACTATGAAACACATTTTAAATGAAAATATTATAAAAGGATTAATCGCGTATATTTTGGTATTCAAAGATTCATTTTTGAAAACGTGATGTTTCGAACACTTTCCAGAAGTCCGCGTGGTGACAGATCTACTTGGTGACACAAAAATGTATTTTCGAATACCAAAATATACGCGATTAATCCGTTTAACATAGTTTCATTTAAAATGTGTAAAAATCTCGAACTTATATTTCTTACGTTTTTGTTGTTAGCGATTCTTTGAATTGTAATTCCATTTATACGTAGTTTCTTTTTAATTTTAAATACTCTTTATTTCACAGAACATTAAAGAAATAGATCACTAGAATTCATATTTTGCAGGATATGATTGTTTTATATATCTATTGAGGCCGGTCGTGGTGCAGTAGGACAGCAACTGACCGTAAACGCGATCGGTTGCGGGTTCGATCCCCACTCGGGCGAGTGATTATATTTAAAGTATTTTCACTTTCTCGCTCTGGTAAGATAAAGTGCGGCGTTGAGTTCCACCACTCAACACGCAAACGCAGCCTCAAACTCAGTGGAAAGTGGAGTACGGAGTCTATTGACACTAGGTACTCTCTGTCTACCCTGCTATGCGGGATGAAGCCAATAAAAAGTCTATATAAATTAATAAAACTGGAGTGTGCGTTAGTAATATTAAAATAATCGCTTTTTACTAAATATATATGTATGTTTACGCGATTCATGTACAAAAATAACAATTTCTTACAATTTTTGTATGTCTGTCTATTTGTTTTGGCTAATCTCTGAAATGGCTAAATTGATTTTGACGGGACTTTCACTCACAGTTAGCTGTTGTAATTGGAAGTACTTAGGCTACTTTTATGTTAGAATTATACAATAAAGATCCAAAATATTAAATCCCACGCGATTTTCTATTTCCCAGTGACATGAAGAAAGCGCAGCCATCTGAGACGGCACAAGACTATGAGTTAGCGGAATGGCTGTGGAGGGTCAGCGAGAAGTGGACCAAAGTGAACGAGCATAAAGTTGAACTTGCTAAAACTAGCGCTGCTTGATATTATTATTATTGCTTAAATGACCTGTGAAAATACAAACATTTTCATTTAAATAGCTATTATATTATTTTCAATATTATTGCACAATATTGGTGAAGTGTGCCTGAACATCGGGATGCCCCTTGTAAATCTGGAATCTGAATGTAAAAAGTAATCTGTAATATTCCACCTTTCGCAAATCTTGCACAATATGTGAGATTGTGCAATAATATTGTATGTTTGCTTCTGATATTTGAAATATTTCTGTATTTACGGACCACTATAATCAAGGAATCTTCAAATATAGAGTAAATAGATACCTTTTAGGTTAGCTAGCGTTTTTCATTTTAGAGTACATCGACACCAGGCTATTGAAATATGGTCAAACGTAAGTCTGCCAATGTACATAAAAAAAATTTATAATATATTAATCCGCAATAATAAAAAAAATATATCAATTATTCGACTTTTTTAAAAAAATTGATGTGAAAATTCAATTTCAAATCGCTTTCATTTTTTTTTATATAAAACTCTTTTTTTATTCATTTTAATTTAGTTGAAATGCTTAACTCATTTTGATGTACTTTATAAATATAAAACATAAATGTGAACAATTATCTTTTGCAAATTCATTTACAAACTAATTTACACTGAATTTTCAATACCCAAAAAGACTAAAACTAAGAATTTGAAGATAGAAATATATATATATTTGAATGTTTTTGCCTTTATCTTGATAAGGATATAATAGTTAGTGTGTAGTAGATGGAGCATCTTTCTTTTGCATTTGATGTGTGATTTAGTTTAGTGTTATTGTTAATAAAAATATTTAAAAAATAACCGTTTTTTATTTATATACCCTCGTGAATTACT
This sequence comes from Dryadula phaetusa, assembly GCA_032432895.1. Lineage (NCBI taxonomy): Eukaryota > Metazoa > Arthropoda > Insecta > Lepidoptera > Nymphalidae > Dryadula > Dryadula phaetusa. Next base: position 5,314,498 of record JAOYRS010000059.1, on the reverse strand, counting down.
TTAAAAAATAGAACCTATACGTTATACATTTTTAAAAGTCTTCTTGGTACCGCAATCTGACTGGTAAACGCCATAGTTGTGGGTTTGATTACCACTCATGGGAAAGATTATATTTTAATTCTAACACTCGTTTATATACGATATAGTAAATATTATCGCGGAAGTGTAAATCAAAAATCTTAGGATTATCCAGTGAAATTTAAGATTTATCTAATTTGTTTGGTGGCAAAAGTGATTTCCAACTTAAACCGTTATATAAGATATCTTACCTTTGAGAGAAAATATAAATGATAAAAAATAAACGTTCAGGTAAGAACTGTTAGGTGTACCATTAAATTTGGCAGATCATTTTTTTTGCCGCATCCCTATCGGGGCATAGTCGGAAACAACGGAGCGCTAAACGCTACGGACCCTGCGTACCTCTTTCGCTTTGTCCACAGTCTCTTCATACACACTCTTCCGGGGTACTAATGTTTTCTACGTGACCTCACCCCAGTACTGATACTGTATACCGAGGGTCGACAGAGGTGTCTCCCAACCTCTTGTATCACTCAACTTTACTTCATAAGCCTTTCTTATCTTTCTTTCATCATGCATCCTTTTGACGTGTCCAAACCACCTGAGCACGTTCTTCTTCATTCTTACTGTGACATCCACGCTTACACCTGCCATACTGCGTATCTCCTCGCTGCATATACGGTCAGCTAAACTGACTGTGCATAATTTTGCGCTTTATTTGCTAACAACTACATCTTAATATTTTGTTATTTTTGAAGAATTATTCCACACATTAGAGCATATTTTTAAAAATCGTATAAAAATTTGAACGCAACGGGATTCGAACCCCGCGCCTTTTGGAAACCGTCCTAGCGCTCTGACTGTTAAGCCATGCGCTCTACTACTAGCTGCATCGAAATTCTTATGTTTTTGTTACGAATTATTTACGTTACGTAAACAAGAGGAGCGGGCTCGAATCTCGCTGCGTTCAAATTATTATACGTTCTTTTTTTAATATTATCTAATTACAGGTTAAATAAACGCTAAATTACTAATATCATAAAAAAAAGATAAAAAAATCTTTCCTAACGAAAAGTTATATTTCATAAACAAGTAGAGGTGGGCGATAATTTCATAAATAAAAAATCAAAAATTTAAAAAAAAAACAATTTATTATAAATTACTCCCATATAGACGTATGGTACTCAGGGTTATCAAACAGCAGCTTGGGTTTGGAGGCGTGTGGGTGTTTGGGGTCGTGGGGGTGTTGAAGATGGTGGTGGTGGAGCAGCTGCAGGACACCGGTTCCGATACCAGCGGGGACTCCCAGGATGATGCATTCGGAGACACCCTCGATACGGTCCCTTTGTCCATAGTAGGCGGCGTCGAATAAATGGTCGGCTGTTTTTTCGAACTATAACAATGTTTAAAATTGTTAAATTATTAAAAATATTTCTTGATAATATACATTGAATTTAATACTTAATTACTCACGAGCCATATTTCACTAGCATCAGAGGATATATTATCTATAACATTGCAAATGTACCATAAACTAATAATACTAATAGATATTTTTAAAAAGTTTTTTTTAATCTAGAGACAATTTGGTATCGAGTGATTCACTTCTCTAATTTTGGCCTAGTTTAGTAACGGTTCGTGTTAAATAGACTTCCAAGAACATGTGTTAAATTTCGTAAGTATACGTTTATGTGTATGTTTATCCAAGAAAATCATACAATCTAAAAGTCGTACCGAGATGATCCTTTTTGTACGGAACAGAGTAAGTTGCACTAAAATCGGTCCAGTAGTTACAGAGACAGGTAAATTACTAGTAACAAAATATAACTAGATAGTTGTGCCGTTATTGTAAAGGCAATTTTATGTATTTTTAAATTATTTTACAAATCTTGGGGCTTACTATAATACTAATAAGTATATATTCGTAAGTGTACTAACGCTGGCCAGGTTGAGCACGCTCTCCTTCATCCTGGCGAGTCCGTAGCGCGTGATGCCGAGCACCTCGCCGCGCGCGCACATCTGCGCCGCGAGCAGCGCCACGTGGCGGCGGTCCACCGCCATGCCGTGCCCCGCCATCACCGCCTCGATTTCGCTCATTATGGTCGACGATGCTGCTTCTATGCCCAGCGTTTGAAATACCTAAAGGACAAAAAACATCACGCTTTAGACACTACCGTTTTCTACTCAAATTCGAGAAATTGCGAACTTCATTGGATACTTGAAATCTATACATTGGTCAAACAAAGAGGAGGACCGGGGTTAGGGTGAAGGAACACATATCCGATTTCCGATTGAGCGGGTATCATTGAGCAGTCAGCTGTGTGCGAATATACAATGAATAAGTTCAACCACTACATCAGGTTTGATAAGCCACATATCCTCGCTAGGCAAAGTAGATATATACCTAGAAAGATCCGCTAGGCTATTGAAATTCAAAAAGATCCTAATTGCAATAGAGAAGATGGTTGAAAACTCTCTTCCACCTGGGACCCACTTATAAAAAATTTACAGTCCCAAATCCACCACGGATTAATTAATAAAACCAGCGACAAAGATACAGTCAGCTCATTCTGCAAGAATCCAGGGCAGTACGTGAGGCAATTAATAAACAGATGGCGGTATTTTGATATAATTAATTTTTGTACGGAATACTATAAAATGTTCAAAACTCAGGTCCAAAAATATATTTTCGAATATCGAAGTATACGCGATTAATCCGTTTAAAATAGTTTCATTTAAAATGTGTAAAAATCGCGAAAATCTAAGATCTTATTACTTAAAATCTCATGTGGACGTGATGTCACATTTAGATGGTTGAAATCACACGTGGACGTGATATCATATGTGGATGCTTGAAATCACATGTGGACGTGATGTCATATGTGGATGCTTGAAATCACATGTGGACGTGATGTCGTATGTGGATGCTTGAAATCACATGTGGACGTGATGTCGTATGTGGATGCTTGAAATCACATGTGGACGTGATGTCGTATGTGGATGCTTGAAATCACATGTGGACGTGATGTCGTATGTGGATGCTTGAAATCACATGTGGACGTGATGTCGTATGTGAGTGCTTGAAATCACATGTGGACGTGATGTCGTATGTGGATGCTTGAAATCACATGTGGACGTGATGTCGTATGTGGATGCTTGAAATCGCATGTGTGTGTATAGATGTGGAAAGTCACATTGCTGACGTAACATTAACTCTAGCAGCATTGATGAGAGTACGCAGTACTGATACCGACGCTCTTCTACAGTGGCGAAACGTAGGTGTGTCAATACAATAATGGAAGAAAGACAAATGCAGTAGAGATGCTATCTCTTCGTCGGATGAGCGGGATCAGATTAGCTGATTGAATATACAACGAAGAGATGTAGACGAAGAGAGAATGACAGGCATAAGTGAAAATGTCATATTAAGGATCATCAAGAACGTGCTCAGGTGACTTGAGCACGTCGGGAGGATGAGTGAAGAAAGAATGTTAAGAAAGGTTTATGAAGCAAAACGAGAGTACGTGAGCTCGGGGAGGCCTCAGTTGACCTTCGAAAATATATTTTCTATGATACTGGAAGAAGGTCACGTAAAGAACATCAGAATCCTTCTAAAGACATGTATAAAGAAGAGGTTAATGTCTGTAGACGATGTGAAAGAAGTATGCAGGGACCGCAACGTCTAAAATCAAGTCATGACGCGTTAGGTGACGGAAATCAACGCTGCGCTTTATCTCAATGGAAGGGTTCCCCCTTCCATTGAGATAATAAATATAATAAACATTTTTCCACTGAATATCGAACCCACAAACAATAAGTTTACAGTTAAACACTGAATCACTGCGCTTTGACGGATATACAAAAATCTAATATTACAAAAATATTACAAAAATATTTAATAAAAAATGTAAATACCTCTAATATATTATTAGAAGATGTCTTTGTACCATCAACGCCGTACGTCGCCATCACGTCTCTGAGGCCGTCACCTTCTACACACAATTTGTATCTGAAAATATATTATTATTATATCAAAAACTTGTTCCGATGATATTTCAGCAAACTCGAAATCATTTTACGTTACATAAAACTAACCAAGATACAGTCTGTCTTACACATATATACACTAATACTTAAACAATATTTAGGAATTTTATAAAACAAAATTATTTATAAAAAAATGAAACATAAATTAATATTTTCCTTAATTAACTAATTAATGAACTCACTCTGACCGCTAAGCCATGCGTTCTACTACCAGCTCTCTAACATCAAAATTCTTATACGTTTTGTTACAACTTATTTATAGCATCTCTGTAGAGTGATTTTTACAAATTTCTACTACATAAAGATTATTAAGAAATAATCGTTTAACAAGAGAGATTGCTATTTTATCAAATTTTGTATACGTTTTTAAAAAAAAGTTTTCTAATCCTAAGTGTGGAATACCACTTTAAAAATAGTAAAAATTATTAAGAAGCAACCATAAATCTCTAAAGCACCAAACTATGGGGGAGTTGCCTCCCCCTTCCTCAATTTCCCCATAAATCAAATAGACATTACTTAGCGTTTAACCACGAGAAAGACTACAACATTCAGTTAATCAAACAAAACAACGACAAACAAACGATTCCACGTAATTTGACCAAGAATTAGAATTATAGGAAGAACTTTTTCGGCCCTCCTTATTTATTAATATATCTTTTACGCAGATACGACTGCGTATAATAAATATTATTGAACATACATCATATTTATTGAACGAACAAAATAACAAAATCTAAAACAGAAAAAAAAGTTCTGCTTTTTTTCTATTTTAGGTTTTAGCACCTCAGACGACTAGTCTATAATGTATTTCATTACACAGAAAACCAGCTCAAATCCTGGGGCCCCCCCCCCCCCCCCTCCCCCACAGACCTGGTAACGGCAACGGTGTCATCACACGCGATGACCGCCCGGGACACGCGGGGCAGCCCCTTCACCACCACCAGCGGCAGCTGGCGCGACAGCTGCTGCAGCGCCATGTTGAGCCACGCGCCGCTGGGCGAGCGCGCGTCCGCGTACACCTTCAGCGCCCACTCCGACACCGCGATCACGTTGGACGACTTCAGTTTCAGTTTGGACGTGCAGATCCTGGGAGGAAACGGGTAAGTCTTAAATGACAGGCACACCTGTGACCGCGGACTGTTGTAAAGTGTTCGAAGCTTCAGGTGTCCAAAATGTATTTTCGAATACCAAAATATACGCGATTTAGAATAGTGTTATTTAAAATGTATAAAAATCGCAAAGATCAAAGATCTTATAATCGGTTAAGTTCATTAAAATTTTGCAACTTTCATACAAAAGTTGGAACCATTTTAAATGGATAGATTGATGTATATTTTAGTATCTAAATATATGTATAGGAAATCCTAAACTTTCAAACACTTTACTTTAATCCATCCGTGCATCCGTTTACAATAGTTTCATTTAGATAAAGTAGATTAAATTATGGAAAAAAGAACAGAACGTTCTGATGTGTATGTCACGAATCAGCTACAATAAACTTCATATGCATATACAAGCCAAAGACTAAATACAACTAGAAAGCCAAGTCCCCTACCGAAATAAAATTTGATATTGGTAAACACGAGTACTTATGGGTTCGATTCGCATTCGGGGGATTGATTATATTTAAAACTTACTGTCGCTCTGTCAAACTTACTGGCAAAGTCTGCATTTCTAATACTTTTTAATATATTTTGATATTGATTTCTGAAAATAGTTAAAACTCTTAAAAAATCAACTCACGAGTAAACAATGGAATGTACGTTGACTTCTAAACAGAGCAGTCGTATGCGCTCCGCATCTAAACGCAGCAGGAGGAAACACTCGTGAGGGAGGTACACCTCATCTATGTATGTTGTTATCTGTGGAAGAGGTGTGTATGAAATACGCGCTTAGAAAATTATCATGACAACCAAGATATATTAGTTAATTTTGCTTTTTCTTATGTATAATAATAATAATACATTAAATAAGTATATAATTGAAATTTATATAAATGTACGGAAGCCACCTAAAATATTTGTTCTATACGATTTTTTTAGTTTTTTATTATAACGGCAACAGATCTATATCATCTGTGACACATCTGTTAACAAACACACAGACGGATGGACAATAAGGTTTTAGTAATAGATAGGATTTCGTTATAGCCTTTGGGTACGGAATATCCATTTTAATAACCCTAAAAATAAAAAATAAACTCACTTCACCCAACGTGGTCTTCTCCACTCTCCCCTTAACTCTCCTCGCGAACTCCTGGTCGTACGGATCCGTGAGTTCAGCAGTTATAATTGGTGTTGAAATATTACGAGACGCATTTATTATCTCTTTGACCCTGGGTACACCCTGGGTGATGTTCATTGACGCCACTCCAGCGAAATGGAAGGTTTTGAGGGTCATCTGGGTACCGGGTTCACCTATACTCTGCAATAAACAAATATAGCTTCAGGTATAATAGAGTCATAGAGAACCTACTGTCAAAAGAGTTCGCTGATATCTTTTTTCTTGAATTTGAGATATTGCGTGTTGAGAGGTGGAATTCAACTCCGCGTTTTGTCTCACAAAATGGAGAAATGAAAATAAGTAAACAAAACGTATATTTTTTGCCTTTTTGAATTTTCAGCCTTTAGTGAAACTATCTACTAAAAACAAACCTCTACATAATAAATTAACTCTTTTAAACAATCTATTTGTTTTCTGTGAAACGAATCTAACATGACTATTTTACCAAAATCGTATTAATCGATTACGAGAATCGTATTAAGCGGTATTTTATATGGTTCTTACCTGAGCAGCAAGCGCCCCCACTGCGGTACCGGGTTCGATGATGCTCCTCTGATACTTGTCATGGCACACGCGTATGAACTGCACGAGTTGGGTAAGCGTCAGTCGCTCCAGCTGCAGGGCGATGGCTCCGCATGTTGCGTATTTGGCGCGAAGGAGGCGAACTTTATCCGCTATTGTTTTTAGGAACTTTCTGGAATTTTGTTAGGTTATTGATCATTAGAAAATCTTGCGTAGAGCGTAGAAATAAAAGTACATTATAATTATTTTTAAATCATACCCCCGAGAGGGAGTCGATGTGAAAACCAATCGCGTTTACAGTTAGACGATGTTCCACGGCGCCATGATGACCTCTCCCCAATACACAAGTTATTAAATTGACATTAATTGCTATAATTTAGTAGTTAGTTCAATTCAAGTTCAATGCTTTGCTTGAAGTAAAAAAGACAATAATAATTTTGTTAAAAATCATAAAAGTTATATTATTTCGGTGTCACTTCGCTTCTACTTGAATCAATTAATCAAATCCGGACACGCGTTCAAATTTTCAAACATATCACTAGTGTTGATTGTTTTGAATCAAAATTAAATTTATAGATATAATTAAAAAAAGAGTGAAAAGAAATACTAACAATAATTCAGCCTTAAACTCATCAGGACACGTTTTGAAGTCATCCAGCGCTAGTGTCTCTTCAGCGGCCACGACAATACCATCGCCGTCCAACGGCTCCTCTTCTCTGAAATATTAAATTTAATTCTAAATAATAAAATTAAATTAAGTAATTAAAGTCCTGTTTAGGCACGTCGAGAAAATGAATGAGGAAAAAATATGATAGGAAGATGAGTGGTATGAGAAGAGGGGGGATCTTTCCCAATTTCTCGTACCCGACTACTCGATTTACCTTCGAAAATCGACCCTTGTCGATGATACAGGAGAGATCAAGTAAAAAAGGTGAAAGAAATAGACTGGGACAAGGGAACAGGGGATTTGGTCCGGTCTTTCTGATTACCCTGCCAGGGATGAAACGTGAAATTAGAATAGAAGTGTTTCTTAAGATCAGTTATCATTTTGCATCTGAAATATTGTATGTTCAATAACAGAATAGAGCAGATATAAAGTTTAAATTTTTGATTATTTGAGCTCTGACTTCTAAGCCATGCATTCTACTACCAGTTGCGTAGTACCAGTAAATTTTTACAAATTTCTACTACTTAAAGATAATTAAGAAATAATCGTTTAACAAGAGAGATTGCTACTTTATTTTAATATTTACTATTTCAAAGTGTTATTCCACACTTAGGGTTATAAAACATTTTTTTAAAACGTATAAAAATTTGAACGCAGCGGGACACGAACCCGCGCCTCTTGGATACCATTCAAGCGCTCTGAACGTTAAGCCATGCGTTCTACTACTAACTGCGTAGAAATAGACAAAATAAATAAACTTATTATTGGTGAAATATACTATATAAACTTCTTATTATTATTATTAAAAAAAAGCGAAAAATGAGTCAAAAGCACTTAGTGGCCAGAGCGCTTAGACGGTATCCAAGAGGCGCGGATACGAATCCCACTGCGTTCAAAATTTATACATTATTTCAAAATTGTTTTCTAATCCGAAGTGGGGAATAACACTTTAAAAATAGTAAATATGATAACAGATTATCAATAAAGCCGTCAAAATATATAATTCAATAAAACGCCGAGCGATAAAGTATGAAAATGTTGTCGATATATAGGCGCACCTGGCGGTGCACATGGCGCGCACGTGGCGCAGCACGCGGCGCAGGTCGACGGGGCGGTCGCGGCCCTCCATGTAGGACGGGTCGAGGCCGTCGCTGCCGTAGCGGAACTGCACCACCTCGCCGGGCGCGTTGCGCACCGTCATGTCGTAGTGCAGCACCAGGTCCTCCAGCGACTGCCCACACCACAACCGACAATGCTTAGTCACTCTATGTACGTATCCTCTTTTTCCTCAGTTATTAACGGAAAGGGCAGACGATGAAACGTAATTTTACCCCGCATACACCTTGGGAACTACTAAACATTGTACACCGTAGCTTAACGCTACGCCTACGCTACGTTTTTCTTGTAAGTAAAGAACTTATTTCCATATTAAATTAATGTTAATATGAATTGTTAAATATATAATGTTAAATATATTATTCGTTTATTTTTTACTTAATTAAAAGTAGTTTGTTACACTGTATTTTTAATAACATTAAAAAATCATTTAAAATATTTCAAAATCTATTTTTAGCCAAAATAATAAAAAAACACACCTTAACCAATCGACGCTGTAAATAACCAGTTTCGGCGGTTTTAACAGCAGTGTCGACCAAGCCCTCTCGACCTCCCATTGTGTGGAAGAAGAACTCGGTGGGTGTGAGGCCTGAGTAGAAGCTATTCTCTACGAAACCACGAGCTGCTGGGATTTTAGCTGGAAAAATGGGAAACATCTTAATTAAGTCATGCTTTTTTTTTAAATTATCATCAGTTCAGAATATATTTGTGTCACAACTCATAGTGACATGGATTCACCATATGTTAGTGATACATGATGAATCCATGGCACTCCATGAATTTTCTTAGCAATCCAAGAAATTAAACATTTTTTTTAGTTTCACACTTTTATCAAGACACTCCGCTTCGCTTTCAAGATACTACGCTTGCGTGTTGAATGGCACTTCCTCTTACGAAAGCGGTAAAATGAAAATAAATTAAATACAATCATTTCCCCGAGTGGGAATCGAACCCACAACCAATCGCGTTTATAATCAGAATCTTGTAATTTCTAAAAAAATATAAAAAGTATACTTACAGTGTCTTTCGAAGTGTGGCAAAGACCGGTCTTCGAAGCCGTTGGGCACTCGCTTGCCGTTTAGCGCCTGCTGCCCCACACATGCGATCATTTGCGATATGTTGATGTTAGACCCTATTTGTATAAAAATAAGGTTGAGTTTCGAATGTAATTAGTTAAATAAAATTAATATAAAAAAACTATTAAATAACTTAAATCCGTACCCAGTAGCAATTGATATCGATAACACATATATATTAGTAAAGATATATTTAGGTTTTATCTGATAACTCTTTGTTAATATTTATAAATATATACCTTTTGAACCACTTTGGGCCATAATAAGCGGAGCGTTGGTGGGATGAAGTTCCCGGAAGCAAGCTTTAGCTGCCAACTCCCTATAAAAGAGAAATCAAAAAAATAGAATATTACTATAGAAAATAAATATTTCTTTCATTTGCAAGTTGCGAAATATTTGACTGAACACGCAGTAGTTGCAGGTTCAATCCCTTTAAGATTCTTATTCATATTTATGTTAAAAATTTCAACTAAATACAAATATACTATATTACAACCTAATGTGAAAAAAATGTATATTTTTAACTTAATAAATACACAAACCTCAGTTGCATTGCCAACCCCAAAAGAACAAAGGGCATAATTATATATAAATAACAAAAAGTAGACATTTTAAATAATTTAAAAACAGTTAGATTACCTAATGCTACTCAATTCACTCAACATGACCGCTTCTAGCGTCTCCTCCATGGTGCAACCCGGCTGACACTGCAACGTGCCTTTCTCCATTTCCAGGATATAACCGTCACATTTAGAATATCTGAAAAAAAAAACAATTCCTATTTATATATTTACTATTTTTAAAGTGTTTTTCCACACTTAGGATAAGAAAAAATTTTTAAAAAAATCTATAAAAATTTGAACGCAGCGGGATTCAAACCCGTGATTCTTGGTTACCGTCCTAGAATGGTCTTGGACGATAACCGAAGCGCGAGTTCGAATCCCGCTGCGTTCAAATTATAACCTTATTTTAAAAATGTATACTTATTTATATATTTTGAAAAAAAAAACGCTCACGCGGCGTTTAGTTTCGCCACTTGGCGCGCAATGTCTTGAGTTCATTGAACCCGTTGTCGCCGTCTGACATACTTGGAAAGATTTTACTTTAAAATTTAACTTTACGCATGGCAAGGATAGACACAAAGTATTGTGTCAAGACACCCGTCTGCGAACTTGATTGGATGTGGGTTCGATTTCCACTCGGGGAAATGAGTATGTTAAAATTATTTTTATTTACTCACTCTAGTAAAATAAAACACGAAAACACACAATAAGTTGCAACACAACGTATAAGAATTTCGACGCAGCTGGTAGTAGAACACATGGTTTAGCGGTTAGAGCGCTTGAACGGTAAACAAGAGGTGAATTCGAATCCCGCAGCTTTCAAATTTTTATACCTTTTTTAAAAATATATAATAGTTTCTTCTATAATTTGGTATTTTACTTTTTTATATAAATATTTTTAAAGTAATTTCTTACCCAGATTCTAATAATTTGTTCTTGGCCTCAATAAGCTTCTTTCCAGGTGTCACGTCTATGATTCCAAAGCTGAACCCCCTATTCATCATGTAGTAAGACGCCATACGCGCTAACCTGTAAATGAATTGTTTTTCATATAATTTTGTATAATAATTATCGTCGCAGTAATGCAGCCGTTGTAACTCAGTAGTCACTGTACTGATTCTACTCAATGGTCGGGGGTTCAATTTGTTCTATGGGGTAGGTTAACATTTAAAATATTTTATTGAGCCGGTTTTGTTAAACAAGTTGTAGTTTGTCGTTATGTTTAATGTATATTTATTAAGCAATAAAAAGGAGACGTAGCAATGTACATTTATGAATCTCTCCCCATATTACAAAATATGTGGACAATGAGCTAAAAAAACCAGGCCAAGTGCAAGAGTTTCATATCATTATTTATACAATCGACAAAACAATCACGGAACGAATCTTAAGATATTTTATTTTTAAAGCAAATATATAACTAAATATTTGAAATATATAATCTGTGAAAATTTCAATTAACTAAATATAACATTCGGTGGAAAGCGAAATACGGAGTGTTTTGACATTAGGTACTCTCTGTCTATTCTGCTATGCGGGATAAAAAGGGTGTAGAAGAAAAAAAAAGAAAATAAATTTGTAACATTTTAAATGAAAAAAACCTAGTGATTGACAAACATATAATAGATTTGTATCAGCACTCACCTCCACATGCCTCTAACCGCGTACTCCTCCCCCCAATCTCTTAGCAATATGTAGAAGATACTGGTCTTAGTGCCTGAACCGAGCGTGCTCTTGTCCATGGAACCGCAGATCAATTCCGAATTTCTTATAATGACATCTAAAAATAAAACAATTAAAAAAAGATTTTAAATTATTCGCGCATTCGAGTCTTTTTTCATTTGTATTCATATTCAGTGGATTGTAGGAAAAAATAATAATCCACCATTTTGTTGTGGCGACGATTTTAGATTAACCACTATATATTGGTTGACATTTAAAAAAACGTATAAAAAATTTTGAACTCAGCGTGATTCGAACCCGTGCCTCTTGGAAACCGTGCAAGCGCTCTGACCACGTGCGCCATGTGTTCCATTACCAGCTGTATCGAAATTCTAATACGTTTGTTACAACTTATCTATGTTGTTAGCATCTCTATAGAGGAGAGATTTTTACAAATTTATGTTACTCAAAGATTATTAAGAAATAAGCATTTGCAAGAGAGAACGATATTTGTTTTAATATTTTACTAGTATAAAGTTTTATTCCACATGTTTTAGAAAATATATTTGATATAAACACAATATTAGTTGTATATAATTTTATTGTCATCAGAACTGAAGTCGTAATTCAAATTTCCGCTCAATCGGACACTGGGAAGTGGATCAAATTAAGGTTGCAAGATTTCTTCACATGCAATAACTAACTAATTAACATGGCAAGTTAAATGAAAGCTAGCAATAAAGGCAGATATTTAAAAGAACGTAATTTATCTAACTCAATAGGAATTAAAAAACCTAAGAAATATGTAATTATACTTTAAATGTGTCTTTATATGTGTGTGTGTGTTGTTATAGATTACATCTTCTATCTAGAAAACTATTTTATTTATAAATATATATTTTACTTTATGTACCGTGTGTATATATATATATATATACAAAATTTTATTTTAATATTATAAACATACTCTAGCTATGTTCATTTGTATAGATAAAATCATACCCCCAAGTAGGGATCGAACACAAAACTATCACTTTTACGCTCAGACGCTATCCCACAGTGCCACGACTAGCTGATATATATAAAACATAACACCTTTGTAGCGCAGTTGTTATGTCATTTAATAGATGCAGATTCGATTTCCACGTAGAGTAAAAATATATAATAATAATAAAATGATGGACGCTATCTTAAATCTCGCCTTAAAAAGTGTGGAGGAATAGAAAATATTACTATTTGTACTCACACGAGTCCTGCACGCACATGTCCTCGTTGCCGGTGTAGTTTTTTCCTTTCGTTTCTAAATTGGCTTTTACATCGCAACGCTTGTTAGGTTTCATTATCAAGCTGGTAACATAATAAAAAAAATACGATAAGTTCTACAATTTTTAATATATATAACGTTATTTTTTTTTAGCTTCACGCTTTTATCCCGCACAGCAGGGTAAACAGAAAGTACCTAGTGTCAAGACACTCCATATTCGGCTTTAACTCAACTCAACGCCACACTTTGTCTTACCAGAGCGAGGAAGTGAAAATAATTTTAAATATAACCACTCCCCCGAGTGGGGAACGAACCCACAACCGATCACGTTTACAGTCAGACGCTGTCCCACTGCGCCACGACCGACCTCAAGTTCCTCAAGTCCTCAAATGTTAAATTATAATTATATTTACATTATCTTTCTTAAAACATATACAAGAAAACTAAAAGTTAAGTTTAAAAAAACGGGCATAGCTCTAAAAAAAGATATCTTTCAATGACATTTTTGAAAAAACCTATAAAAAATTTTGAACGCACCGGGATTCGAACCCGCGCCTCTTGGATGCCGTCCAAGCGCTCTGACCGTAAGCCATGCGTTCTACTACCAGCTGCGTCCATCCAAGAGGCGTGGGTTCGAATCCCACTGCGTTCAAAATTTTTATACGTTTTTTCAAAAATGTTTTCTAATCCTAAGTGTGGAATAACACTTTAAAATAGTAAATATCTTTAAATCAGTTTGTGCAAGTGAATGAATTAATTAATACATTTTAAAAGTATGAAAAGAGACACAGAACACAAATGATAATGCATAATAACAGAAATGACACGCGTCACACATGTCAACAGAGATGAAAAACGTATAGAAATATAAAGAAGTATTTTGTTTTACCAGACCGTAGAAACGAAAATAATATTCAAATATATTTCTCTAGTAAAAGATTGAAAAAAGGAGGCGTCGAGTTCTAATAATCAACACCTAATATATTAAAAAATACCTAAAAATCTGTTTCCCAGTCCACAACATCCTCGGCTTCATAATAGCCGGCGGTGGCATGTCTATCCGCATATTGCTATCCGGTCCTGCTAGGAGACAGCTGGCCAACTGCTGGGCTTCCGATTTAGTGAAGAAAGTGTCCCTCTGGGTGATGAGGTAGCCACCGGTGATGAAGTCCTGAGTCGCAGCGATGAGGAGTTCACCGTTGCGTGGTGTTACTAGGTTCGATTTGTTCTGAATGATGATAAGGGTGTTATTTTAAAATAAGATATGTGTGTTTGTTGTAACTAATAGCAGAATTTAAAAGTGTGGGGAACTATTATTTATAATTATTATTTATTTAGTATATTACTTATTTCTATAAACATAATACACGATCTTATCCCGCATAGCAGGGTAGACAGAAAGCACCTAGTGTCAATACACTTCGTACTTCACTTTCCACCGAATTCGAGACATTGCGTGTTTAGTGACGAAACTCAACACTACACTTTGTCTTACCAGAGCGATGAAATGAAAATATAGTCATTACCCCGAGTAGGAATCGAACCCATCACTGATCGCGTTCACAGTCAGACGCTGTAACACTGCACCACGACCAGCCCTTTAAGGAATAAACAACTAAATATTTTTCAATTCAGATACCTCTATTTTTTAATTTGGAAAATAATTTAAACTAACCATTTTAGTATAACTAATTATTTTTCTACTAAACATAATTTGTTTTTTTCATTTCTAATTTGGACCATATAAAACTTCATATTATTGTGCAAAATTATTGAACAATACGTATTTTAACTTTTAATACCAGAAACTTGTTCCCTTTTATAAAAAAATATTGTGCAATATTATTGGGCAATATATCGACTCACCCCCATAAGTATAAGCGCTTCAGCTCTCGCCTCCTCAGTCTGAGGTAAGTGCATGTTCATCTCATCGCCATCGAAATCCGCGTTGTATGGAGTACATACGCATTCGTTAAATCTGTAACACGCAAGTATTAAGCAAGTATTCTATCTTATACTTGTAACTTGAATTAAATATATTTTAATGTGAATAAATATGCATATATAAAGACCTGAGGCCGGTTGTGGCGTAGTGGTACAGCGTCTGACTGTAAACGCGATCGGTTGTGGATTCAATCCACACTCGGGGAAGTGATTATACTTAAATTATTTTCACTTCCTCGCTCTGGTGAAAGATAAAGTGCGGCGTTGAGTTCCATCCCTCATCACGCAATATTTTGAATTCAGTGGAAAGCGGAGAGAGTACGGAGAGTCTTGACTAGGTATTTTCGGTCTACCCTGCTATGCGGGATGAAAGCGTGAAGTTAAAAATATATATACTGAATCATAAGGTTTTTACCTTATGATTCAGTTGGGAACTGACTTTACACGCGTTAGTTGTGAGTATGACCCCATTCAGAAAAACGTTTATATGATAAATATTTTCAAACGCCTGTTTTGACAATGCATAGTGTTAAGTTACGCCTATGAAGCAATATCTTTAAAACGGGACAACACGGGACGTACAAAAATCAATAAAATCTACCAAGAAAAATTGCATAGAGAGAGAAAACCAGAGTGTCATGGAACTAGATTCCTTATATAAATACTAAAAAAAAACATAAAAACACAACAGGTTTTTTGAGAAATACTTTTCCTATCCCAATTGTGTAAATAACAGTTTAAAAATAAAAATAATTAGACATATAAAATGTAAAACCTGAAAGTGCGTTGCGGCTGAACTCTCGCCCGGTGACACATAATTGACAGCTTATGTAAAGATGGCTGCCGATTGAACAAGACCACATCGCCGTCCACCAAGTGCCTCTCTACGATATCACCACACTGAGAAAGCATTCTCAAATTATTATGATTAAATTACACAAAATCATTTGTTGTTCTTTTGTATATACCTGTAAAGTTTCATCTAAATTCGTTCAGTAGTTATTGCGTTAAAGATCAACATACATATACAAACATGTATCTTTACAAACTTTCGCACTTACAATATTCGTAGGATAATATTGTATACTTTTTTAGTTTCACGTTTTTATCCCGTATAGCAGGGTAGACAGAAAGTACGTAGTGTCAAGACACTCCGTACTTTGCTTATTATATTAAATTTGTATTAGCTTCCTTAATAGGTTATTAGGCAGCAAAAGCCAACATATATTCCTGAAAGGCAAAATTTTAACACCATATTTGACACTTCTGACGTATAAGGGATATTATAGTAAACAATAAATAACGTTTTTCGGGAGGTACTTCGATGAAATTTAGTTTTCTAAATAACAAATTGGCTATTAAAGAATTCAATTTTTGTATGCAATGAGTAAAGAAAAGCACGTTTTTTGTACACATCTCTGTACTAAATTAAGTTAAGTAAATGATACTCTTACATTAATATAATATAAGTTAAGTTCACAAGATCCAGTTCTTCAACTTACTTATATTAATATAAGTAAGTTGAAGAACTGGAAGACTCTATTTGTCTTTACTAGAGGTGTATCCTGTCAACTTACAGCTACTGCATCCACCTACCTTCAATTCCTGGGCTATCTTCTCCCTATTTCCATACTTCAAATACTTCTTATGGTTAACTCCCCTTTGCTGCACATAATTGGCTCCAGGATGTACATCAGGTCCATTGCAAACCAGCTTCCTCAACCAGTGCAAGTTAGCTGGGAACACTCGCTCTGGGTACGTGAGAATCTTAGCAACGTGGACTGGAACACCGACCTTATGGGAAAATATGATTGTATAAAAAAGCAAATTCGCGATTTCGCGCATAGCAGGGTGGTCAGAGACAACCTAGTGTCAAGATTTCGAGACATTACATATTGATTGGCGGAGTTAAACGTCGCGAGTACTACGTTTTTTTTTTTCATTTTTTATTTTCATTTAATAGTTACGTAAATCGACCGATAGTCTTCCACCTCTACAGCCTAAGCTTTTCTAGAAAAAGATTTTTTTTCCACCATTTCCACATTAGTTAACTAACAGTGTTATATGGACTTCAACCATTACTACTAATTTCAAAAATATTTTTGTTTTCTTATTGTGTTCATAATGCTTTATGAAAAATAATAAAATAAGATTATATAAAAACGTTCGAGTAATTATACGAAGGTCGTGAGGCAATTTCTTTTGTGGAATCCATATTTTACAGTCAAACTGGTATTTAGATAGAAAGCGTTTTACCTAGGTAAACTAATTTTACCAAATATCTCTAACTAATTTTTACTACATAGACAAAACTTACTTTACCACTGATATATTTGATTTTTAAATAATTACCATCAGAGGAATCACATTAAAAGATGAAATACTTTAACGAGTAAGAAGGCCTATGGAAAAACGCGTTATATTAGCGCGTTAATAAGAACTAATTTTTATCTGGTCTAAAAATTTCAATATCAGCTAAGTCTAATTTTAACTCTAAAAATTAATTCTAAATAGTGAAAACGCTAAAAAAAATTAATTCTAAAAATTAATTGTATAATTTTAAAAAGTGATTAACAAAGTCTTTATAAATCCAAACTGATTACCTCTTGTATCTGCAGATTGGGGTCCGGCGAGATGACAGTCCGGCTGGAGAAGTCCACGCGTTTGCCCGACAAGTTACCACGGAACCTACCCTGCTTGCCCTTGAGACGCTGAACTAAACCACGCCCTGGCTTTTTTGGCTGTGGAATGGAAAAAAAATAGTTATATAATTTCACGCTTTATGCCGCAGCGCTGGATTACCAGAGACCATTGTTGCCCGAAATCGAAGACATTATGTATTGGCTGCTAGAATTTAAAATCCCTCGAGTGGCAGTCGGACCCACAGTCACTGCCTTTAAAGTCAGACCTACTACCCTGCTCTACGGGAAGAATGAAATTCAATAAACATATATATTTTTAAATAATTAAACAAAACAAACTAACCTGCATAGACAGTGGTATACCAGACATTTCACTGTTTATATACAAAGCTGCGTGTAACTGCAGGTAGTCCCAGTCCTCTTGCACCAGCTCACTCTTGCCGCCGCTTGCCATGTGACGGGATATCACATCATTGATGAGCAATATTTCTGATTGTTTCATTGTTAGATCGTCTTCGTTACTGAAATATTCAATATAAATTATATTCAAGTATGGCGATAGCAGCGCAGCAGGAAGACATCTGACTGTAAACGCGATTGGTTGCGGGTTTGATTTCCACGAGAGAAAATAACACGAGAGAAGTTAGCGTGAGAGTGACAGTAAGCGGTTTCTGACTACCCTGTTAACCAGGGAAAAGCCTTCAGCTGAAAAAAACATAAAAAATATGTCGGTTTTGTCTATTATAGAGGGAACTACCATATGTACCACGGTAAACCAAACAACCAGCAAAAAGCTTTACAGAAAAACTTTTGAATTTATTAATGTGAAACAATTATAAGCGAGGGTAAACCTGATTGTTGAAGAGTCGCGACACAGACTGTCACGCTATATAAGAGAATATTACCGAAGTCCCTGATGAGAATAATTAGGTTATAATCTCATAGAAACTATACTTTGTTCTCTAAAGTGCAATACTCACGTGCCAGCTTTAATATCAGAAGCGACACTAGGCCTAATACAGAGCGGCGGCACCGGCAGTCTAGTGAGGATGAGATCCTCCGGCCTCGACGTCTTCGCATCCATACCCAGTAAGGGTATATCCTCATCGGGAATACGTCGGAAAAGGTTTAACACCTATAATTGATTACATTATATTTAAACTATCACTTCTTTGTGTATACCTTGTATAAATGTGAAATATGAGAGATAATAAAAAAATAAAGCATTTTTAAACGTACACACCTACAATAATGGAAAAACAGAAGGTATATGGCTAAAAGCAGGTGTAAGATGTGACAGCGCTGGTCTGTAAACACGACCGGTTGTGGGTTTGATTCTCACTCAGGGGAATGATAACATTTTTTACAAATTAATTTCATTTCATTGCCAGCGATGCCGAAGACGCGTGGCAAGAAAGCGTGGCGTTAAATTCGACCACTCAACACGCAATGTCTCGGAGAAAAGCGGAGTACTTCCTGTCTAGGTTAGACTTTGCGGGATGAATAAAGAGGGTATGTAATGTATACAAAAAATGTATTAAAGATAACACTCATTTTTTCAGTTTGAACAGGAAATAGACAGGTAGGTATTCTGAACATAGTAAAATATTTTCTCTGTTCGCAAATTTAGTAATCCCATAAAAATTAATACAAATAAAACAAATTAATAAATATTGTAAATATATATAAATATGGCACAGTGGAACAATCTGACTGTAAGCCTGATGGTTACCGATTCGTTTGTCACTTGGAGAAACAATAATATTCAAAATATTTTTCTTTTTCTCGCTATCATAAGACAAATTACAGCAATGGGTTTGCCCAAAACTCAATGAATCAAATTCAGTCAGAGAGTAGAGAACAAGTGACTTAAAATTAGATACTCCTTATCTACCCTATTATATAGGAAAAAAGTTAAACACTTGTTTTGAATTGTGGAACTGTTAACTTACCTCAAGAGGGCTAAGTTCAATTATAAGCCCACTGTTTATCATGTTTATCAACTCCTTATTGGACTCTTTTGCTTCATTGAATTCACTTAACACTCTCAGCACAAGAGGATCCGATGACTTCTTATTTCTATACTTATCGTGGATGATTTTCAAAATACCAGCTGGACTTTTCTTTACAATGCCATTAAGCGATTCACAATGTTGACATTTGGTTGAGGTTTTAGCTTTTTTAAGAACTGCAGCCCTAAGATTCTTTTTGTGCAGATAAGACAGTTCTGGGTGCATGAATTTACGTCGAAAAGATTTCTTTACGGCCTCCGGTAGCATTACTTTTGCACAATTCTAGTAAAAAAATGTAAATAAATATATTTTTAAAACTGTATTCTTAAAAATTAAACATGGAATAATAAATATAAATACCTTGCATATTGTTTGAAGTATAGTGATTATTGATCTGAAATATCCTACATGGAAAACTGGCAGAGCCAATTCTATATAGCCATAATGTCCAACACATTCAGACAGACCTAGTCCACAAGTGTCACATTTAGCATCTTTTTGATTAGTGCCCTGTAATACATTAAATATGTAGTAAAAGGTTAATAATTTATTTAGAGTGACCTTTTGGAGATATTTACAATTTATGCAAAAAATATTATGCAAGGATCTTACTAAATATATTTATAATAAATTTCAGTTAAATAGCACAGTAATTAAAATATGAAATTAATGTATTTATTAGTAAATAGATATGCCCGCAACTTTGTCTACTCCTTAACTACTGTCAAGTTCCACAATTCTGTGTTTTTATTATATAATACTAAAAAGAATTGAATTAACTATTTCTTATTAAGTCAGCTATTTCCCTATCCAGTAAAAGTCCTGTCAAAATTGGTCCAGCTTTTCCTGAGATTAGCCTAATGAAGCAAAGAGACAAAAATTGTAAATATATAGTATATTTTGTTACTATATATACATACAAATGCATTTAATAAAAAACAGTTATTTTAATATTACAAATCAAACATTTTTTTTATCGATTTACTAACCATTCGTCTATCAAGTACACCGTAACTGGCCGGTACTCTTTGACCATCTTGAGCGTATAGATTCTTTGTAATAACTTGAATATGCGCTGCTTGCTGAATATCAGATGCGCTATCTACATTGAATGTTACGTGTGAGCTAAAAACATATTTTATTTATTATAATGCAATAAAATTTCATAATACACAATGTATATAAATAATAGTGAGTTAAATGATTATTGGAATTAATATAATACAAAATTTCCATGGAATAATAAAATATAAACATAACCTTACATTTTCCTACCAACGTAGGTTTCACGGTATTGTTCTTTAGGCATTTTTAAAGAAATATTAAAACACTTAATGAATACATCTATTGAAGAGTCCTATAACGTAAAAAAAACTATAATTTTCTTATACTAAGGTAGGGTTTTAACCCATTCACTTTATAATAAATAGAACATACGGCATTTGCTTATGTTATGATAAATGACATTTGGCACTTGACAGCTGTTTCGATACTCGGAAAAAGGAAAAATTGCCATTTTTTGGTAAATTCCCAAATAATATTAGTGATCCCAACAAATATTAGAGGTCTCCTAGTGAGAATATTTCCTCGTTGGGATTTTAATGCATAACTTATGCATTAAAATATTTTCTCAGAATATTTGAACAGAAAAATGAGATAATCAGGATAGTGAAAAACGGGTGTTAATACTATGGGAATTAAACACATACAAGTTAATGCGAAGATTTTAATAAAATGGAGTTGATTGATAGCGAAGCGTATAGTTTTTTTATGTACTATATTCATTTATAAAAAAATCATTGAACTTAATGCCAGCCACAGTGATTTTAAAAAGTTATTACTTATATAAGAAATATTATATCTACATACAAGTAGTTCCATCATCTTCTAAAAACTCTTTGTCTTCTTTAGCTTAGTACGAATAGAATATAATCCTGTATAGTTACGAAAAGCACAATATAAATATTTCAGACTTAAGATATGTAATTAAAAAGGTACATAAAAAAGTAACAGAAATAGTAATTAAATAATAAATTAGATCATCAATACAATGATCAATACAAAAGAGTTACATTAAATTGAAATACAAAAATGAAAGTTAGAAATAACATTCTAATTTAAAGATTACTTTTTGATTAAATTCAGATATATCTACATCATTTTTTTTCAATCCTGCGAATTGGAACATTTTTAGTGGTAGCCACACAGTTCATATGTTTCTGGCGTAAAAAGAAGCGCCTAGCGCGCCGTTTTTTGGCTTGTCAACCGAAACCACGCAACAATTTTCACTTTGCTAATCTTGATAATTGTTAATATTACACTAATGTTTTACAACAAATATTACCGCTTCCATTGCGCCGGTACAAGTTGAGTGACATCAATTAACAGTGTTATTGTAAAACTTAAATAGATACTTTTTCCCACCGTCCTGACCCGCAAACTCTTAACATGCCTCTGTTAAAAAGAAAAGCCTTTGAGAAATCAACGGCATCGGAGTACTTGCGGGACGACGATGAGGTGTTCCACTGCGAGATCACCGACGAGATATTTAAAGATTATGAGTGAGTAATAACAGAAACATAATTTTCGCGCATTTTGTTATCATCTAAAACAAAATGTATGTAAAAAGGACGGTTGACATTGATTCCGCGCGGTAGGCTGTGCACTTACGCGAGCGTGACACAACGTTTCACAATTTTATCGGCGCGCGTTATATCTTAGTGATGTTTATTCAATTTTTCGCTATATTTTTCTCAGGGAATACTGCGAAAGAATCATACTGGTTAATTCAATGGTATGGACATGTGAGATGACTGGAAAGAATAACCTGACTTATGCTGAAGCCTTAGAAAGTGAAAAAGCTGCACGCAGATCACTAAAAGATTTTCCTATGGAGCTTCGAATACCAATACTATACTTGGCCACAAAGACCAAACGGTGTTCTTTTGCTGAGATGTCTGAAGATGTGTTCAATTTTGTTAGAAATAGATTCTTTGTGGGGGAAACAGTAGAAGCCTGTCTTGAGGGTGATGCATGGCGTGAAGCTCACATATTATCCGTTACTGCACAGAAGCAACATCCAGACAGGTACATTTATTGTAATTTCGTTCATTTATTGCTTAAAGTAACAAACAAAGAGTACACATATTATATTTTAATTAAAGTATTTGTTTTTGAAAAAAAACATATTTTAATAAATAAATATATGTTCAATAAATAACTACTTACACAAAAGATATTAAGAAAATAATATTTTTTATAATATCTCTTAAATTCTTATAGGAAACATATGTGCTTTTCTAATAAGAATTAAACAATTGTCAAATTTATATTATTCAATAATATATCATTGCTTAATTTTTTTTTATAGTTTTAATTAATTCAATATGAGCTTCTTCCAGTACTATTACAAAAACAAATCTTAGCTATAATAAAGTCATTTTTAATACAAAATCATTATACTTAATTATAAATATTTTTAAATTACCTCAATTTTCCAAACAATATAAAAAAATATATTGAATTCTGCCACATTATGTCCAATGTATCTTTGAACAGGTAGAGTGAAGAGTAGAGTGTTTTAAAACTAGATTCTCTGCTAACTACCATAGACACTGAAGAACTGTGAAATTATACTATTAATAATCATATTCATAGAGTGAAACTTTAAATGTGATTTGTCGTAGGTTTGATTCCCATTTCCCCAAATGGGCAATAAATAAATGGTAAATAATTTAAATATAACAATTTGGGGAAATTGACAATTTCCCCAAATTGTTATATTTAAATTATTTTAAATTCACTACCACTTAATATGTAATATCTTGATATTAAGCAGTAAGCAGTCAAAGAAACATCTTGACACTAGGTTGTCTCTGAATACACTGCTACATACTGCGGGATAAAGAATTCATTGGATCTGCCAATAAACATGTAATATCTCTAATTTAGGATGGATACAGTTAATGGAGTTCTGACACTCCATTCTTTCTGAATACCCTTCTATACAAGAAAAGGCTACATAATTAATCTATGTTTTTCCAGTAAAGTAATGCTTCCACCATCTGCTTACTGCTATGAAGTGGAACAGTTTGCTGACGACCCAGCGGCAGCGGGTCAGATCGGCACAGCGCCCTGCGACCGAGTGCGACGACGTAAGGGAGTCTACAGTAGGGATAAGATTAGATTGTTTCTAAAACAGT
Organism: Dryadula phaetusa; assembly: GCA_032432895.1. Taxonomy (NCBI): domain Eukaryota; kingdom Metazoa; phylum Arthropoda; class Insecta; order Lepidoptera; family Nymphalidae; genus Dryadula; species Dryadula phaetusa. The sequence continues at coordinate 5,290,480 of JAOYRS010000059.1, read as the reverse complement.
TTGTGGCACCTGGCAATGTTATTGGCATAAAGGTAATTTTATATTATCTATTAAAACTTATTTTTTTCTTGAATAAAAGGTAAATGGAGAACAGCTTCAACATCTATAAAAATTATGTTTGTTAGGTTCACTTAGTTTAATATAGAAGCTTTAAAAGAAAACATTTAAAAAGATATCATTTTGAAGTAATTTTCAAGTATCAGATTTATTAAAATTCTATTTGGATATGTTAAAGAATATAAATTTTACTCCTGTCATATGTTTACTTTACAGCAAACAGCAATAGACAAGTACAACATAGCAAAAGTGAATTTCGATCAGATATTCACAGGCAGTCCCCCAGAGTTCCCATCATCAAAGAAGCTCATGAAGACCAGTATGTCACCACCGACATCCTCAAAAATGCCTAAACCTGGATCAGCATCAAAATCACTATCGCTAAAGAGACCTAGTCCAGATAAAAAAGGTAGGCAGGAGTCTATGGATAAATTTGTCAAGAAAACAGATAAATCAGAAGGTAAGTACTTGTATATTTATGATAATTAAAGATTTAAATCCAAAAATTATCAACTTTTTTCCCTTTAACAGCCAGAACTAAAACACCAATGGATCCTGAAGCTCGGAAGTCAGCTCAGGAGCTGGCGGAGAAGATGAGGAGAGCAGAGGATCAGATGAGACAGCGCAAAGAAGAAGAGAAAGCTAGGAAAAAGGAGAAGAATGCGCGTTTAATGGCATACATGAAAGAATGGCAAAAGGTTAAAGATGACCAGGAATTGGAAGATCACAAGGTATTGAAATTAGTTTTTTAGTATACAGCTTCAGGCTTTATCCTGCATAGCAGAGCAGTCGGAGAAAACCTAGTGTCAAAACACTTCACCAAATTCTGACCAAATCCATGTTATTGCCTGTCAACAGGCAGAACTTAACACTGCTTTCTCACATATAAAATATTCATAGTCATTCCTTTTCTTGAACAGATTCTACCAAAAGGAACACCAGTTGAAGTGGAAGGCATACCTCATAAGAATTTCGGTGATTTTCTGTCTGTTTTGGAGTTCGTCAACAACTTCTCTGATCTTCTGAAAGTCAAGGATGTATTCCACAATGACCTTGATCTGGAGACGTTTAGGAAGTCCCTTACTGTCAAAGAGAATGCTTGGATGTTCAGTGAATTAGTACAAATGTTGTTATCTACGATATTCTCACTGCAAGAAGATGAAGGAGAAGAGTACAATGAGAGTAAAGGGATACAAGAATCTGTTGGTATGTATGTTTATTTTTTTTATTGTTTTGTGATAAATAATTATTCCTAGTAGCATTCTACTTATATTTACGAATACTTAGTATTTTTTTTCTAAAGATATTAAAAAATATTAAAAATCCAAATGAATTCTAAAGCTGAGAAGAAGGCCCAGGAATTCAGTAAAATAATAAAAATAAAAATATATTGATTAATATGAGTTTTGAACCTGCCATTGTATTATAAATATGAATATTATATACATATAAAAGAGTTAAAACAACAGCCTTTGGTCAATCAGACTAGGGGAATTAAAAAAAAATGAATTAAATATAGTAGTGTAGTTAAATATGAACCTGGTACCTTTTTATATAATTTCTAAATCATTTTTTCTTACCTTTGAACATTGAACTCCATATCTATAGGGTTTGCATTTTTTCTTATTTTTGAAATATGGTTCTATACATTAATAAAAATATATAAACTCTTTTTTTCTAGAACACGAGCCAACAGGCAGCACTGTAGACACTCAAAGGTCTATAGAGCTAGCGACTAAGGCGGGCAAGTGGGCCCATACATACCTTGGCACTCCGCTCGGTAAACTGCCGCTGGATCCTACTACTGTTAGTGAGGTGTTGAGGTGAGGCTTTTTAGAGTATTAAACTTATTAATAATTATCCATTGGCAAGTTCATATTTATTCTGCATAAAGAGTCATGGAAAGAAATATAATGACGAAATTACTTTTCATATTATTAATAAATATATTTGAAAACAGTTAACATCAGAGAAAAATTATTACGTCCACATCTTCATTTTAACATTAAATGCCATTATTATTATAAAGAGCTTAGAAGTGTAGTTTTAAACATAGAGTTTCTTTGGTACATTTAGCAACAATTCTCTAAGACCCGCATCTTTGCGATAGGTTAGTCGCTTGCGTGATGCGAAATGTAGATCATGGATGCAATAATAATAATAATAATAAATATTGTATTTTGAAAAAAATAGTTACGGTTTGGGAACTCATCCTACCTCTTGTTCGCAATATCACACATCGTCCATCCCACACGTCCTCCTAAATTTGTGACGTAATTCGCGGTGGCCCCTTACGTAAATTTTACACACCATGTATATGTACAGTACATGTGTTAAGTGACGCCGGTAAGGCAATTAGTCTGTTTAAAATAGTTATATTTAAAACGAAACGTGTGTGCGTGTGGGCGCAGGCTGCACCTGCTGTCGTCGGGCGGCGCGGCGGGCCCGCGCTGCGCGGCGTGGCGCCTGCACCAGCGCGGCGGGTATGCTAGCGCCGACGACCCTGCGCTGGCGCTGCGCGCGCGCCGCACGCCGCTGCTGCAGCGGCTGCGCACTAGACACCTCGCCGATATGCCCATTGGTATGTCACACGCGCACACCTAAACACATACATAGGTTTATTTAATTATTAATTATTCCCTTATGTGGGAATCGAACCCACAACCAATCGCGTTTATAATCAGATACTATCCCACTAATCCGCAAGGGCTTAAACACACACAAGCTTGACTGTGTCATAGTTGGCACCAAACCCTACAAATTCTCAACTTAACTCGAATCCAATAAAATACTCTCAACTCAAACTTTAATCAGACACCAACTACTAAATCTATTAGTCTAAACTATTGACATATAACTTTCTGAAATAAATTTTGTTTTCTAAAATAAATATCCATATCCGAGGCTCTCGTGGTGCAGTGGGACGGAGTTTGACTGTAAAGGCGTTTGATTGAGGGTTCCATTCTCACTCGGAGAATGATAATATTTAATAATAATGTAACAAAAAGTGAAATTCGACACACAATGTCTTGATTTCGGACGTGAAGCAGGGAGTGTCTAGACACTAGCTGTTTCTAACTACCCTATACGGGATAAAGCGTGAAGCTAAAAAAAAAACAACTATTTATATTCTTTATAAAAATAAGTTTTTATTATAATTTCAGATGATAAATTCCAAATCCTGCAGTGCCTTATGAATCAAATAATGACGTACGCGACGGTGCGCGAACTGATCGAGGAGAAGCTGGAGGACTACAAGAATTTGAAACACGCTCTACGGACGTTGCAAGTAAGCAAATCGGATATTGTAGCGTCACGCTTTTTATCCCGCATAACGGGGTAACGGGGTAGACAGAAACTACCTAGTGTCAGGACACTCCGTACATCGCTTTCCACCGTATTCGAGACATTACGTGTTGAGTGGTGGCGCCACACATTGTCGTACAAGAACGAGGAAGTAAAAATAATTTTAAATATAATCACAGTGAAAATCGAATCCAGAACCGAATCGCGTTTAAAGGCAGTATATATAAATATGTATATATACGGATATATATGTATATATATGTATATATATGTATATATATGTATATATATATATATATGTATATATATATATATATATATATATATATATATATATATATATATATATATTAGTTATATTCCTAAAATTCAATTATAAATATACTATATTTTACAGTGATTTTATCCGAGATGCAATAAAAAATTGAAGATACCTTTTCAATTTTTTAATAGCTTTTGGTGATTCCAAGATTTTTAAGTATCTTTACATAATATTTCATCATAATTGGTTTAGTTGATTGGCTGTAATGATCAAACAGACAGAGTTACGTTTGGTATTTATATACAAAGGAACACTTTGAAACAATGTTTCATTATCCTGGTCTTTATGGCAAGGAGGTATACTTTATTTATGCCATTGAAATATGACATCTAGTGTTACGACACCCCCGTTCTCCGACTGTATGATGGATTTTAATGTATACTTTCTTTTAGATAAATGAACGTAAACGTGAACCACAATTATCTGCCGCACGAGTTGAACTCCGCAAAGAAACAGCACAAAAGAAGGAAGAGCTCAAGCTAACTGGTGAGAAAGCGAGAGCAGCTGATGAGGAGTTGAAGAACGCGATAGAGAAGTTGAAGAAGGAGAGCGAGGTGAAGAAGGGGGAGCACGAGAAGAAGATGAAGGAGCTGCAGGCTCAGCTCTTTGATTACACGAGTTATGTTGGTGAGTGATTTAGTTTTTTAATGTATTTTTTATTCTTCAATAAGTGTGTAAGTACAAATATTGTATAGTAAAATATATTATTATATGTGAAAATGACTTAAACTATTTAACATTCAATGCTTTATAAGCGATTCTTAGAAAATAGTGTCTTGTTTACTTTTGCTTGTATTAAAATAAAAAAATTTAGAATTGTAGAATGTTTTTTTTTTTAATTTGAAGTCTATTATTTTTGTTAACATATTGTTTATTACAGGCACAGACCGCGCATACCGCCGGTACTGGCTGACGCGTCGCGTGGCGGGCCTGTTCGTGGAGGCGGGGGCGGAGCCTCGTGGGCCCTGCCGGCACAAGCCGCTGCCCGCGCCCCCCGCCACGCCCGCGCAGGCGGACATGCTGGCCTACGTCACCGAGCTGTACCACCAGGAGAGGGAGAGCGACCGGCGTAGGGAGACCGGTGAGGATGATACTTTGTATGTAACGGGACCTGAACCTGCAATTCATATTTTCCATCCAAGTGCTCTGATCGCTAAGCCACGCGATCTACACCCGGCTGAGTTACATTTTTATATGCATGTTATGATTTATTATGTTCTAAATATGAATGTCACTTTAAAATTATTAAAATACAACTGCACGACTTTAGATTTTTTTAATGCCTTATAATATATAAAGTGGGTGTCTTATTAGAAAGAAAAATAAAGGATGACAATTTTTAGTTATTTAAATATAATTTTTATTTAATTTTTTACAAGTATACGCTTTATTCTGTGTAGAAAAAAGAATCAGATAAATCAGAATAAAATAACAATAAATAACTGTGTATCAAAAACAATGTAGTGCCAAAACACTCTGTTGACTGCATTCCACCTTAAATCAAGACATTGAGGTTTGAGTGGTGAACACAACACTGCCGTTTGTCTTACCAGAGCAAACGAATGAAAATTAATTAAATGTATTTTAAATTAAAAATTTTGACATTCATCAACTATAAAACATTTAATCATTCCAGAAACTTCACACCAAGCTTTCTTTGACTGCCTTATACTATATTAAAATGTTAATAAAATTCCTAACATATCAATTATAATTCCAGCTGGCAGTGATAAAGAAAACGAATCAGCCTCCAATTCTCGTGGTGGATCACCAAAGAAGCCTCTGACCAATCTCAACGGCCTCAACACCAAACTGAACGGTGTGGATGCCTCCATACAACACTGCAGGGACCTGCTTGTTTGCACTGCGCATATTGAAACGTGTTATGTGCATGGAAAGGTAAGCGTTAGGAGTGTTTTGTGTGAATATTGTAATGTTTGTTTTTAATTTCTTCTACTTTTTTTAGCTTCACGCTTCACAAAGCAATCTGTACTTTGTTTTCCATAGAATTCGAGATGTTGCGTGTTGAGTGGTGGACGTTGTACTTTGTCTTAATAATTTTAAATATTCTCACTCCCCTGAGTGGGTATCGAACCCACAATCGATCGGGTTTACAGTCAGACGCCGTTCCACTGCGCCACTACCGGCCTCTTCTTTTCCTATTTGAAGAAAAGCAATTAAATAGAAAATATTATAATAATAAGACCTAGCAGCGGCAGACATTGGCAGCTGTTTATTATTGTATTTTTTTAAATATTGTTTTGAAGTAGTAATTAACAATTTAGTATAGTAATAATGAAACCGGTTGTGGCGTAGTGGGAGAACGTCTAACTGCAAACACGATCAGTTGTGGGTTCGATTCCCACACAAGGGAATAAGCCAAATTCTTTCAGTTCCTCGCTCTGGTAAGTCAAAGCGCGGCGTTGTGTCCCCCCACTGAATACACAAAATCTTGAATTCGATGGAAAGCGAAGTACACTGTGTTTTGATACTAGTTAGGCGTGAAGATATAAAAAAATGTGTAAGATGTAATAATGTAATAAGCAATTTTAAAATTTTTATATAATTTAAATGAAACTTATTGTAATTTTTTTAAACATTGTTAAATTTCTCATTCCAGGGTGACTACCGACCGCAATGGTGGGTATACAACACTGAAGAACAAATCGAAAGTCTCATAGAAGCCCTAAACAAGCGAGGCCTAAGGGAGAACGAGTTGAAACAGGCTCTGGAAATGGATAAAGCTAATATTGTAGAATATGTGAAGAAATGCCCTATACATTTGCTAACACCCAGCGCTGTAATAGTAAGTATCAATGTTATATTTTCAATTTATTATAAGTCTTTTTTTTATTTGTATAGAGTATAAAATAAAGGGGAAAAAATTGTGTGTAGTATATCGTATAGTTAATATTTGACCATCTCCAATGATTGTTAGTTCGATTCCTACTTGTAGTAGTTATCTAAATGTTAGATATGAACTTCTTTGTGCAAAGGAACAAACAGTTAATAAAGAAAATAAAATAAAGTCATATTAAATTAAAATATATATTAATATTATAATATTCTATAAATTACGTCACACATCAAAGAGGAGGGGAGGGGTTGACTAAGTGTGACATTGCTTGACCACGGGGGTCTCACAAAGGGACCAGCTGCGACAAGGACGGGGGAGGGGTCGAAAATCATGAAATTCAATATAAAAAAAATAAAAAAAATAAATTACACAGATAACATTAATCACAATTAATTATTTGTCATTAAATACAGATACAAAATGCATAAAAATATCTGTAATATTAAAGTTTTCTCTTTCCCCCAGCCACAGCCCCACTCCCATTTGACTCGACAAAAGCGTATCCAGCCGTCGCTCAACGTGCTCCCCGATAGTACGGTCTCTGAGGCACTGGAACTGTCTGTCCGTGACCACATCCTGGAGCTGGAGGAGAAGATCTTCCTTGGCTGTTTGGGTGCTTTGAAAATAAAGGTTGGTTTGTTTGTACTTTTGTTTCTTATATAGTTATATATTATAGTATATATAGTTATTATTACTCAACGCTGAAGGAGGGTCTTGTAAAAAATCTAAAAAGTGTTATTTCCTTGCTCTAGTAGGACAAAGCGCAGCGTTGAATTCTGCCACTCAACACTGTCAGCAATGTCTCTAATTCAGCAGAAAGCGGAGCACGGAATGTTTTGCCACCAAGTACTTCCTGTCTACCCTGTTATACAGTATAAAAATTAATTGAAACCAATTAAAGTATATATTTGAACTTGCTACCATGTGTCAGGACCGCGAGGCGTGGCGCGGCACCATCATGCTGCGTGGGTACGACAAGCAGGCGGACTACCTGAGCTGGGGGCCCGGCAAGCACTTCCGAGATGATTATCATCAGCCCGATGGACATTTGAAGCTGCCCAATGGTCATTATACATTTGAATTTTTATTTATTTATTCATTCAGTTTTTAGGGTATAAAGTAGCTGCTTTCGCAGTAGGAGAGCATTTCATTCTAACGCAATGTCTGTCTCTCTGATACCTGCTTTGGGAATGAAAAAAAAATCAATTAAAAAAATATTTCTCCACTCTGATACGCGCGACGTTAAATTCCGTTACCAAATTCTGTCAAATAAAAAAACTAAAACTAGAAATACGCGTAATTTCAAATAATGAATTTTTTTTTTCATAACTTTGTTTTAAAATTAATTATATTAAAATAAAATTTTATTTTGTGTTAAAAAAATAAATATTATAAAATTTACAGATATAGACGAGTCAGAAATAGAAACAATAGCCGAGAACAAATACCGTGACCCCGGACACTGGTTGGAGACGCCCAAAGTGAATGGGATTAAAATGGAGCCCGAAGATGACCCAGGGGCGAAGCCCGAAGTGGTGCGGGGCCTGGCCTGCGCACTGTTACAAGTTGCACAGTCGATACATCAGAAATATTTGAAGAGGCCTCTAGGTTTGTGGTTTTTTTTAAGTATGGAATAATTGCTAAATTTACTAATACCTAGTAATACCTTCTTATCGATCGAAATTTTATCTCCTGATTTTTTTTAATAAATTGTTGTTGCTCTATAAAATATAAAATTTTAAGTTTTAAAATTGGAATACGTTTTATTACGTTAGATTAAAATTTCAATACTCTTATAATATACCTTTTAACTAGATTGTAGTAATTAAAAATTATGTTATGTGTAAAAAACAAGTGTAATATATTCTTATTACGTCTATGTAATGTACAATGTACAAATTACCTTACTCATTCAGATATAGCTATTAACAAACAAATAACACTACATCGCTCTGACAGGTCTCGACGACAAAGAACGTAAAGATCGTGAAGCCAAAAACAAGCCAATCGAGCTGGACGCACTGGAACGTTGGGAGGTGTCCCTCATGGAGTGCCGCAGCTTCTCCTCGCTGGCTTTACACGTGCTGGCCCTTGACAGCAGCGTGGCGTGGACGGCCAGCGTCCTCAACGCCTCCTGCAAGTTGTGTCGCCGGAGAGCTGACCCTGACAACATGCTGTTGTGCGATGGATGCAATAAGGGACACCATTTGTACTGTCTCAAGCCTAAGTTGGTGGTACGTTTTGATACTTTTAATGTTTATTTATTTATTTATTTCTGGTTAAATATAAACAGGCTTCACCACGACTTCAATATGAAAGGCATTAAGGAGAGGAGAGGAGATAAAAGATATTGAAAACCTACGATACTCCATACATCGCTTTCCACCGAATTGAAGACATTGCTTCTTAGGTAGTAGAACTCAACACCGCACTTTGTCTTACCAGAGAATGAGGAGGTGAAAATAATTTAAATATAATCACTTTCCACGAATGGGAATCGAACCCACAACCGATCGAGTTTACAGTCAGACGCTGTCCCACCGTGTCACGACCGGCCTCGCTCTGGTAAGACAAAGCCAAAACACGCAATATCTCGAAGTACGAGGTGTCTTGACACTAGACACTTTCTGTCAACCCTGCTATGCGACATAGAAGCGTGAAGCTAAAAAAAAAAAAACCTAAGAGTCGAAAATATTCATCATAATAATAAATTTACCAAACACCTCTTGACTAAACCGATAGTGCCAAGAAGGCTTAAAGGAAAAAATTGCAAGACCTACTTGCACTAGACTGTGATTGAAAAAAAACACTGCCTTTTTACTGGATAAGTGTTGTAAACCACCTTACCACCAAAACAATATAGACAAGACTTAATAAATGTAGTTTAAAAAAAATTCCAGTATAATATTTATTACACATTCAATTATGAGAATTTTTTAGTTTTGACTCGTATCACGTTAATAATATTTTAAATTTTAATACAATTTTTTCAGTATTTTTTTACATATATTTTTATTGTTTCACGCAACAGTTGAGTATTAAGAAAAAGGTATTGTATTTTAATTGTTATATTTGAATAATATCGAAATTGAGTTATTTTTTTTATGTTGTAGTTATTTTATATAATTGATATTTTTTAATTCAATAATAAAATTGTAAATTGTTACCAAAATAAAATAGTAATAATGAACAATGAAATAAATGATTTGATACTAATTTTTCCCTGTACTTCTATAAAGGATAAGGCTTGAAGCAGATTTTTTTAATATATAATATTGATTTATTTTCCGTTTCTCGTTAACAGAAAGTACCTGAAGGTGATTGGTTCTGTGATCAATGTAAGCCAAAGGAGAAAACTCCTAGAAAGAGGAGAAAATTATATACTGAAGAAGATGCCGAGGATGAATTTAATGAGAGGTAATTAAATGTATATAAACAAATATATTAACAATGTATAGGTATTATAGGCTTAGCTCCCTTACAGTTTTAGCTCAGTTAAACATCCGGCAACAGCTCAGGCAGGTAGCAACCTACATAGAGCTCGCTACTACTATTTTTACCACCTCATTTCCATAGAAATATTCTTAAAAGTCAATCGATATTAACAGCTCTAGATTATATATCCGTTTTTAATTGTGAACGGACAAACGGTCGAAATAAACGATCACTAGGATAAGTATTAATAAATCAATAATAAATATTTTACAAGTAATTTTATTGTATCTCTGAAACTACTCTGAAAGAATACTATTTTACTTGCGAAATTAAGGAAACGTGCTTCGAAAGTTAAATATGTTATGTTTGTAACATTGTTAAAATTTAAATATTGTCCAATTCTAACAATGTTACTTATATACATATCAAAGTGGTAATATCCTACTTTCTAAAATCGATAAAATAAAAAAAAATAAAATAAATGAAATGTGAACGAAAAAAAAATCCCTTATATGTAATATTTTTGGAGATTTATTTCTATACTTAGTGTAAAAAAGATGCTTTAGAAAAAGTATTGAAAAACGAATCCTCTTTAACATCAGCTCGGGCTCGGAGGCGGCGCTGGGCGCGGGGCCGGGCGCGGCGCTGAGCGCGGTGTGCGCGGCGTGCGGGTCGGGCGGCGTGCTGGCGGCGGCGTGCCGGCGCTGCGCCGCGCGCTTCCACGAGGAGTGCGCCGCGCCGCGCCTGCGCCTGTCGCGCCGCTTCGTGTGCGACGCCTGCACCAACAACAAAGGTGACTGTTGAGAAACACTTACCTAGATTAAAAATATATTTTACAATTTTCTTTTTTAATTTATACATCGAACGGATTTTAACAATTTTAGCTTAAATAATCATTTGTTTTTTTTTATTAGTTTTTTTTTTGTTCCTGGATATAGTGAGTTAGGTTAGTAATTTAGGGTTGAGTTAAACCTGTTTATTATAAAGTAAACGAAACTATAATTTATTTTAATACGAAATATAAATATTTCCTCAATACGAAGTTATGTTTGTATGTGGAGCTTGCAGTTCCTAGGAATTGACTAGAATATCAATAATTGGTGTTTTTGGACGAATTCAAAACATAGCTGATATAAAGTAATAAAAGTGTCAAGTAATAAAAGTCAATACGGAACGTAATTATATATGAAGTTATTTATAAAGAGGGTGGTCGTCGTCGCTGCGCGGAGGCCGCCATGTCGCACATAGCGGAGTACGCGCGCTCCCATCGACAGCGACACCGACACCGACACAGACAGCACTCGTCTGGTATATATATATACGTATAATGTGCTTGTATGGGGAAAGATTTTATAATTGTATATAAAATATTTAAAAATATATAAAATCATTTGAAAGCCACTTCTCTTGATACTAGGTTCTACTACTATTAGGTTCTGTAATTATTTTAAACAAAACAGAAACAAGATATGTTTTTTTTATTGTAAAAAAATCTTTATATTTACAATTATTCTTCTATAACACTTTGTAAGGAACTAATTAAATGAATTCATTAAAATTTTGCAATAGTTATGTAGAACTTCATTTACATCTTTAGTTGAAGATGAAAAGGCTAAATAAGGTGGCTGCTTAAATGTTTAAAATTGACATGTTAATATAGTTTTATATATATATATATATATATATATATATATATATATATATATATATATATATATATATATATATATATATATATATCTGCTATAGAATGTATGTCATTAAACAGATTATAAAATTTTTCTCATAACCAGCACGTGCGTGAATGTCTTGCATTCGTCTCATCTATTGCTGGGCTCCATTCTTCATTCATTCATTCGTTCATTCATTCATTCTTCTTCTTCCCTAACAGCATGATGATTCTTCCCTTTAACAGTTGATTGGTGTCAAATTGTACTGTATAATTCATTTTTTTTAATTCTGGTTATTGGTGACAGTCTTTTTCAGCTTTAATGTAAGGAGAGTGAAGGGACATAAAGACTTCTTGTTTTAGTATTGCTGATGCCATTTTTTAAATTGTTTATTTTCTTTCAATAAATGACATGTTCATTTTAATATACTGTTTTTTTTAAATGTCGTGTGATATATATTTTTTTGTGTAAATAAATGTTTTAAATATATTAGTAAAAAAAAAATTATTAACTTTAAATTAATTGAAATAGAAAGAATTTAACAATTTTCAGCTTGGTCTACACATGGTGTTTCCAATTTATTTTTAAACCACGCCTTTTTAATCTCCTATAAAACCATGGCTTTATAATAACACTTTGAAAACTTATTTTTTTTATTTATAGATAATTAATTTTATTATTCACAATAACAGATTCAGAGGACAGTGAATATAATACGGCCCTAGTAAAGCTGAAGTCGCGCAAGTCTCGAAGCAGTGAGGAGCCAGTGCACAATGGCGTCTCCAAAAGAGGGAGGAAGTAAGTGTTTCGTATGATATAACGTCTTGGTTTTATATGTATTTACTTTGTGGAAACTTTTGCGAATTCGCGGCCGGTCGTGGCGCAGTGGGACAGCGTGTGACTGTAAACGCGATCGGTTGTGGATTCGATTCCCGCTGATGATTGTATATAAAATTTATTTTCACTTCTTCGCGTGATACGTGGTACTAGGTATTTCGTGTTTCGTCTTGCTATGCGGAATAGAAGTGTGAAGTTAAAAAAATATATTTGCTATTTAATATGTTTTTGGTTGGTATGAGACTGTAAATTTTTGAACATAATGCAGTAGTAATGGTAATGCTTAATGCAATAATGCAGGAGTAATCTTTGAGTAAGCACTCCATTAACTAAAAATGCAGTGCTAATGTCAATTAAATTGAGTTCATTTAACTTTACTTGGAATTCGTGAAATTGTATTTCATTTATTATTATCTTTTTTGTTTTTCCTTTTAAACTACATTTTATAACTTTTTACTCATATATAATCTGTATTAAAAAAATCATTTAAAATTAATAATTTTAAATGAAAAATTAATAATTTTTTATACAGAAGTCTGTGGTCACAGGTAGGTCTAGGTTTACCTGTACTACTACTACTGTAAAGTTTTTGAAACGTCGGTCTCCAAAAATATATTTTCGAGTACCAAAATATACGCGATTAATCCGTTTAAAAAATTAGTTTAAAAATCGCGAAAATCAAAGATCACATTAAAATTACTAATTATTAATTGCAGATCCAAAGATATGGTGAATGGCAGTACGAGACGATCCAAGACACTAGCAAATGGCCACGGTAAGTGGACAAGTATTAATTCCATTAACATTCTAAATCGTTTTGAGAAATAAAAAAAAAAATATTAATTTAATTTGATTTAAGGTGGTGTGCCGTATATGCACATAGGTATTAAAGTAAACAATTGATAAATCTCACATATTCTATGACTAAAATGTTTCATATCTGTGCATCTCTTACTCTTTGATATCATGTATAAAAGTCGAAACATTGCATGTGTAAACCAGCGCGTCACAGTCTGTATAATTGTACCGTCTTGTTAATAAATCGTGAACCAGTTAGTGACTTTCATTATCCTCAAGATAAGCCCAGCAATAGTGGAATAGAACCCGCAACTATCGCGCTCATTATGTGTATATTTCACTAAGGAATATATATGCGGATGGGAGAATTTTTAAATTTGATATAATTTTTATAGGAATGAGAATTAATACAACAAATATGATTACTGTTTGGATATCGGATGAATGATTATAATTAAAATTATTTTACACAATACGTAGTGTTTCGATTTCGGGCAAAAATCAGTCAAGTGTGTGTGTGTTAAGTGTCTTGACACTAGGTTCTCTCCGACTACCCTGCTATGCGGGATGGCGCTTGAAGCTTATATATGTAGTATATAGAGACTATAGAGATGGAGCTTCTCTAGTTTCATGCGAGCCTAATACAACTCTCTTATTTATTTGATACACTTATTTAATATTTAATAAGCAGTCGACGGAGTGTCTTGACACTAGGTTTTCTTTGATTACCCTGCTATTCGGAAAAACAAAATCTTTACTTGTATATTTTAATGTTTAATTTGTATCGCAGAGGAGCGTGTTTCAAAAAAACGTAGCAGGGAAGCTCGGGATAAGCCGCGGTATCAGCCTGACGCCCTGCACGCGCTGCTGCGGGACGCTATGAAGCACAAGGACTGCTGGCCCTTCTACTCTCCGGTGTCCGTTGAAGACGTACGTCCTTGTTTACTTTCATATTTACTAACACTAGCCTGTGCCTGCGACTTTGTCCGCGTGGGATTTAACAGCCTTTCCTAATACTTCAGCTGTTTACCAGTGAAAGTTTTGTCGAAATCGGTTTCAGAGATTAGCCAGAACAAACAGACAGTAAATATTATTTCTATATATGTACCACATATACATACATATGCATTTAGCAAATTAACAGCTATTTTGATATTACAAACGGACACTCCAATTTTATTTATTTGTATAGATTTGGATATGATTTGTATGTTGTACTGTCATGGATGGATGCATTTAATTTTATAACTATACTAGTTGTGCCCGCGACTTTTCCTACGTGTATTTTAACTTTTAATTTTAATTTTACAATAAAAGTAGCCTGAGCTACTCATTATTACATCAGCTCTCTGTTAAGTGAAAATTCCCTTAAAATAGGTCCAGCCTTTCCAGAGATTAGCAGGAACAAACAGATAGGCAGATAATAATTGTAAAACATATATTTGTATATAAGTATAGGGTACTTACATGAATATTGTATTAATAAAAACCGGCAATTGTGATATTACAAACAAGCAATTCAATTTTATTTATTTGTATGGATTGAAAATTAATTAATTTTTTAAATTAATTTTGTTTTTTTTTAATTTTTTTTTTTTATATTTATTTTTTAATGTTTAACTTTATATGTTATTATTTTCGATATTTGAAATTACAACAACAATCTATTATATTAACAGGTTCCAGATTATCTAGAAGTAATTAAACAGCCAATGGATTTCAGCACCATTAAAACAAAATTAGAGAATGAGGAATATGAGATGGATGAAGAGCTTCTGGCTGATGTGGCTTTGGTGTTCACCAACTGTTATACCTATAACAAGGATACACATCCTGTTGCTAAGTAAGTTTTTTTTTAGCTTTACGCTCTTTATCCCGCATAGCAGGGTAGACAGAAAGTACATATATTGTCAAGACACTCCGTAAAAAATAAAAAAAAATTGCATGGTGAGTGACGGAACTCAACACCGCACTTTATCCTTGCCAGAGGGAGGTAATGAAAATAATTTATATATAATCATTTCCCCAAGTGAGAATCGAACATATAACCGATAGCGCTTAAAGTACAGATTTGTATGTCTGTAGAATTTATGTAGAATTTTCGGATAAGTTGTAAGATTAAGTGTGGAATAACACTTTAAAAATAGTAAATATTTTTATAGAATTTACATTTTTTTTTTGTAGTATAAGGTAAACGAGATAATTGTGTTTGTGAATAATCAATCGCTTAACCAATGGGAAATGAATAATGAAATTATGATCTTCATATGGTCTTTCCCATATACTTAATAAAATGCAAATAAAAAAAAATATTTTAAATAGTGACATTCTAATTGTAATTTAATTACAGGAAGGGTATGCGTTTAGAAAAATATATAGTGAAACGATGCTCGGAGCTCGGTCTGCCATCACTACCTGACACAGAAGTACAAAGCGAAGAGTTGGAAGACGAGGACGCTCCCAAAGCAAAGAGGCCCAAACTGAACTGATGTTCGGCCCCACAGCGGTACAGCGACTACTTGCTATACTGAAAGTGGGACACACCAGTTTAAATAGAAAATTAATTATTAATTCAAAATTATTGTGTTACCAGTTGGATATTCAAATTGTGCGTCTCAACAGAGGCTGAGGACCTGCTTAGTGCTTATACCATAGACAACTAGATATAGTGTTATTGTGATCTGTGAAACTAAACCATAGAGGAATTAAATGATGTAAAAATAATGAGTAAGTATGTAACGTTTAGGTTGTTGATTTTGTATATTCGAACAAAATTAGTAGTTTGTAATCAATTAATTACGTTAGATATTAGTTAGGTTATGTAATGTTGTATGTGGTATATGGGTGTAGATGTACAGAGGTTTCGCTGTGTTTGTGTAATATTGAGAACAGAGTGTTTTGACACTAGCTCGTGTCTCTGCCAAATTTTGTATATTTATACAATAGTAACTAATTTGTTGGGTTTGTTTTTTAAATTTAATATATTATACGATATGTAACTTTAAATTTGATAATTAAATAATATTTTTTAAAATGTTTCAAACGCCATTTAGACTACTAAATGTTTAAAATATTGAGTGAATTTACTATATATTTATATTATACTATCAGTTTCTTTCATATGAAAAAGGAAAGGGGGAGTGCTACAGTATGTTTGTAGAAAAATTCATATAATTACAGGTTATTGAAAAGCACACAAATGGTGTTACTGTTTAAACACACATAAATAATTAAAATATTATAATTTCTAATTTGTATATATATTTTGAGCGGAAAAAGGAAAATGCAGTGTCTTGACACTAGGTTGCCGGTAGAGCATGAAGCTGAAACATCTGTATGAGCTATGCTCAAGACCCATTAAACACCTCACAATTAGAAAACCGATAAGACGGCTTTTGTGCCTTTTAATGAAAAATAGCACATTTATTAGAACATTCAATATACAGTAGTTTCATATAAACATAATATAAGTCTAAAAATAGTTAAAATGTTCTGCGTATTTGAAGAAATTGTTATGTGTGAAATTACATTTAATACAAGTTTTTTTGCATTTATTTTGTTCGTTTTTGTTGATTGATGTCAGGTGATTATGTAACAGGAGGTTATACAATTACATTCTTAGCTCCGATACTCTAGCTCAAATCTTTCGCTGGTCGAAAGATATATTTACTTGTTTTATTTATACATATATATATATATATATATATATATATATATATATATATATATATATATATATATATATATATATAATTTTGAAAAATTTAAATGGTGAATTGTGTTTGTAATAAAATTATTAGTAAGCAGTTGATTAGGTTTCTTCAATATTTTCAAGTGTTTTCCAGTTCTGCTACATACTTGTATTAGTATATAGTCTATCTATATATTGTAATTGTGAATTGTATATAAAATGTGTTGTCTTATTATACTTATATATACTGGTTTTTTCTTGAAATTACTGGTTTAATCAAGCTTGTTGATAATTTTAGCAAGTTATATACATTAATTGTTCACAAAAATTCTCATAAAATATGCTTATAGTTTTTTTTTATACTGTTTCTGTCTATCTTACAAAATATTAGTGTTGTATTTTTGTTTTGCAGAGAAATTCTGCTTGGGAATTCAAGTTCAATTATTTCAAACATGAAAGAAGTGAATATTCCTTTATATACTAATGATGGTTAGTTAACAAAAAGCAGTTTATAACATCACAATTTATTATTTTAATAATTTAAAATTTAATTTTTTTTAAACAAATAGTTGGTTAATTAAATAATATTGTAAACCACATATAAGAAAATAAATAGACATGCTTGCCTTATAGCGACATACAGTGCCTGAAATTTGAAGTAGTAATAATATAAAATAATAATGAACATGTTAGGACCAGTGTGTACTTAGATATTAAATTACATGAATATAATAAATTATGGATATCGAAAACGTACGTTATGTTTCACGCTTTTATTTTTAATTTTTTTTTTATAGGCAAAAAGGAACTAGTAAAAGATTCCTACGGTCCTCGCTTTTTATGTATTTTAGAGAGTGATGAGAAAACATTTAATTTTATACTAAGTTCTGTTTTTTTTTCTGTAAACATTTGAAGTTGTATAATAAGCATAATATGTATAATAAAATTTTAATTGATCAGTCTGCACTGACCTTTACAATATAGCATTTTGAATTTTGCACGTTTTATATTATTATAGGTAACTCAGTCAATAGAGTGTCTTTGATACTAGGTTGTCTCCGACTACCCTGCTTTGCGGGATAAAGCATAACTGATATATAGATATATAGGTATATAAGATTTTTTTCTTTACAAATTATTAAATGTATAAGTTTGCCACATTTGATGTTTTTCTGCGACTCCTGATCGATGAACAACCAACCAAATAAATAAAATGTTTGTATTAAGTAGGTTTAGGTTTAGATTATAGCATAATTAATTCCAATATTACAAGTGATTCTTTACTCCGTTATTTTTTTTTCATTTGGTTATATATTCCGCACGTGGGATAAGTTTTGTTTGTTTAATTTTAAATTGTGCCTCCCGCTGTGAGGTTGATGTTTTTTATTAATTTTGTTGATTCCGGCCCATTTTGTTATGAAAGCATTCCTTTAGGAACACGTCGGTGTTGTGGCGTTGGCTTGTCAATCATATTTTTTTTGTCTGCAATTATTTATTTATGTAATTTATAAGTTTTATAATAATTTATATTGTAGTGAATAAAGCACTTTAAAATGTGTAATTTGTTTTATTTTTGCTTTAAATTAAATAAAATTGTATTTTTTGGCACAAATTACTAAAATTTTTATCTTATATGAAATTTTTTTTTGATACATGCTTCTTACATTAAGTGTGAGTTCAATCCCAATTAGTGGTAAGCATATTTTGTTATTAAAAATTCTATGTCTAAAAAGACCAAAGACATTTCTAAATTGTATAAAATCAAACTCTGGCATATTTTAATATATAAAAAGTAATTATGAGATATTTTCAAAAAGAGATAATATATAATTTCCAAAGATATTCAACAATCTTAATGTTTTAGTTAAAAATAAAGCCTAACAAGCAAATACGAAGTATTTTTGGAAATTATTTAATTATGTTGGAAAAGAAAACAATACATAACTAAGACATGATTTAATTGTTGTTATTCTTAACATTTATTGAAGAGTAAAAATCTAGAATGTTAGTGGTGTGACTGAGCTTCCTTCTTCCTCATCTCGGCCCATTTGCTCACATTCTCAGGAGAGTTAGCTGTAAATAAATACATTTAATATTATTACAAAATCATTGTTAATAATTACATAATATTGAAAATTCAAAGAAGCAAAAGGGATTGTGAATTCCACCATTTTAAACTTGTAAATACAAATTATACGTTAATATAGCAGTATATAAGTATGCATAATATACCAGATAACTTTAAATATAATGATAACAGATTACTTTAAATCTTTTAAAAACTTCATCTGAGATGTGGACAACTGGGTTTATATCTTAGAAATGAAAAAATATTAATTACTTTATGCAACTGAGTAGATTGAATTTAGCATTGAGTTTAGTCAGAAGTGGTGGTGATAGCAAATATAGCATAAATATTTCTCGTAGACAATAAGACTATATACATTGTTTGAATTTGGCCTATTGCAGTTTAGCTATAAAGTTGTGGACATCTCACTCGCATTCTTCTCTGAAGGTGTTATTTTAAAGTAGATAATTTCAATTTACCCAATTTGTGGATCTTGTAGAACACTGGTGTGGCAACTGCAATTCCGATCATCCAGTAACGCCAGATCCATTGGTTCTGAACGTAGTATTTGAAGGGGAACTGTGCGATCTTGGCGGAGAAGGTGTAAGGATATTTCATAGGTCTAGCGGGAGTCTCCGACATCCTGGATTATAGGCTATTTGACAGAAACATCATTATGTAATAATTGATATTGCCTCCATTGATGCAATTTAGTATTTTTAGTAATTTTAAATAATGAACAAAGTTGTGTTTTCGTATAACGTAATTACTTACGTGTCTTCTCTACCTCAATTATTTAAAATATTATAAGTAAAGATATAAAATAATAATTCTAACCTTTACTCTGTTGAAGAAGTATAGATCTCCACAGACTGCACAGACACTATTATACAATGATAGTACTTCAAACATGTCAATACCTTGACAAATGAACATTAAAAATAAAGATTATATCTTATACTATTCTTTTAATGATTAAATATCTTTCAAGTATAAAATTATTAATAGGTATTAGTATAAAATTAATCAATCAAGTAATCAAAATTTTATTTTAATATTATTTATTCACATTTTCATCATAAATAAAGAAGATAAAGCTCGCATTGTATCTATAACTTTAGTTACTATTTGATTGAGAAGTGCTTTTTCCCATTTTATTTGAATGCTAAAATAAAATTTGCATGATATTTATACAATCAGAATCAATATTGCCATTTGTTCATTAAGGATAAATAGATGACGTATTCAATTATTTCAATTATGGCAACACTCGCTTCCATTGTTATGAATTGTTGCTGCACGTCCCGTCGACTGTCAGTGAATCAAATAAAATGTCAATTTGCTTTGTAGTGTCGCATTCGCGTTCGATGTAATTTTCTTGAATATAAAAGTTATTGACAATATAATGTGTGACAATGGCCTCTGTAAAAGTGGCTGTAAGGGTGCGCCCATTCAATCAAAGGTAAGGATGTGCATTAGTCATCAAAACCTAACAAACGTTAGTTTGCAAAAATGTATTGGAATTCATATTCTGCCGTCTCACTAATTATCATTAGCATAAGCACCAAAAATGTTGTATGGGGACATAATTATGCATTTGGTTGGCACACGCTTTGTTATTGGGTTGTGATGAAATATAAGGATTCGAAACTCATTTAAGTTTTTGAAAGTACAAAAAAACAATGATGTCATGAAACGGCAATGACTTTCACGGTTCGCCTGCATTTAGAACACAAACTGTACCTTAACAAAGTATTTAAATGAAAGTTGACGAAAAATGTAAAAAAGTTCTGACCCAAATATTGCTCTCTCTAATTATTTAAATTTTCGAAAGCATCCTCAACATATGAGAATGCAGTGTTTACAAACAAACTAACTGAATGTTAACACATTATTTGTGACAAAATAAATATAAACATAGTGACAATACTATTCTATTTATCTTGATAACTATTGTATAGGTTGTTAAGCAATTATAAATTTATAAATAAATGACTTATACTTAAATTACTTTACTATATATGAATTTAGAACTCTAGAAAATTCTGTTTGCCTGACTATTTAAAAAAAAACAAGTAACAAAGACCAATGTAAATTATCTTGTACCTTCTGAGTATATTAAATTGTATTATATTATAAATTGTAAATTATTTAACTGCATTGTTATCTAATAAAGTAAGATTGAAATCATTTGGTGATATTAAATTTAATTTACACAGTACAGGCACAGTGGGACAGTGCCTTAGTGTAAATACAATTGTATGTGGGTTTGATTCCCACTTGGAGTATGATTATATATAAAAATTTATTTTCATTTCTCATCTTTTGTTAAAATGATGAGTTTCCCAGGTAGCATGCAATGTTTTGATGTGCAGATTTCCGAGATGCACGATAAAGTGAGAATCAAAAAAAAATATTCGCTAAGAATATATGCTGACCATACTTATTAACAGTTTATTTAAATCTGTTAATCACATTTTTTATTTGTTATATTTTGTTGCAGAGAGAGGGATATGAACGCCAAGTTGATTGTCCAAATGGAAGGGAAGAAAACAAGACTGCTTACTGTAAAAGTAAGATATATTTTCATTTTAAATGTGCTAAATTACATTATGTTGATACTCATATGAAATACTTGAATTATATTGGTAGTTAATTCTTATTTGTAGGTTACCTTCTAGAATTATATGTTAAAAATGTAATAGAAATCAATGCTCTCTTGAATATTTCTAAAGAAAGTGTAATGTTAACGAAAGCATAGCACCTGTATGATAGTGTCTGAATATAAACATAATGGTTGTAGGTTTAATTCTGCACACAAAATTGATTATAATTAAATTATGTTCATTTCCCTACATTAATAATGAAGCTCGGTGTTAAATTCCAGCACTTAATAAGCTATATGGAATAGAATTTTAGGACATTGGGTTCTCTTTACCTAACCTTTAACGGGGCAAAAATGTGGAGAAAAATTATATTATGCAGTTCTGTGTCTCTATTTTAGAACACACAACACTCTGTAATAAAAAAGTTCCAATAATTAATTTAATGCCACTTTAACTTTTAACATTCACCTATTATTATCATATTACAATTATATAAACCGTGCCAATATCAAGGTAATGTTGAAACAGATGTTCAACATTGTCTGTGTTTACTACATTTTGCGTAATCACATCTATGTTTAATCTTTAACAGCTTTAGGCTATTTTCACATAGTACTTAATGACTATATTTGTATACAAAAATTTGAAACAGACTGTAACGAACTGCCCGGAACTAGGTAACTGCCCGTAACTAACAGGTAGGTGGCTAAAATTAACACCACGCTTATGATCTCATCAGCCCTACAATGCCGATTGGTCGACGATATCTCGTTTAGTATACCCTATTTAGTCAAATGAAAACAATTTTAATTTAAAGATTTCTTTAATTTGTATACAGTAGAAGTAGATGTAAAGTACAGGGTACAGTAAAAAAACCTCTCTATAGTCTTCTAAAAGATCCCAGTCTGTCTTAGTATTTATTATAGTATTTATGTCGAATTCGGCATTAGAAGTATAATTTAGAATTTGTTTAGGTCTGAGAGAGGAGGATTAACGCTTATTTTAAAGGGCCCCTTGTGCTACATTTGGCTCTCAATAATAACTATTTAAAACTACATCTATAATATTAAATCTATATACGATTCTTTTTAATCTAAAAACTTTTTCGTTTTAAAGTGGTCAAAAGGACCATTTAATCCAAAATGCTTGGCAATTTGAAGTTTGTACTGACCTAGTGACCTTCCGCTGACTCTGCAAGTCTATGACATCGTCCATTGATTTCATTCGAAACGGCTTGTTAGTCACAAATGTCATTGTGATCAACATCCTGCTTTCACATGTTTCTGTTATAACAAAGATCTACTATTATACTAGAACATAAGTGTAATAGATTGGTAAATTCAAGAACAGGTTTGCTAAAGTTGTTCTGGGTTTTGCCTGATCCGTCTTTTTCGAAAATAAATAAAAATTGGTGAATTATACGAAGAATATGAAGAATTTGCTCACTAGTGAGATAATGTACTAAAAAAACATTAATGATATATACTCCAACAAATAGAGTATTTATGTATACACAAACATACATAAAAACGGCTGTACTCTTTATTCCGCATAACGGAGAGAACACCGAAAGTTGATACACTGCGTTTTGGTTGGCGAAACTAAACACCGCGCTTTGTCTTACCAGAAACGGAAATGAATATAATTATTTTCGTCAAATACCCCGAACTGGCATCGAACCCACAACATCTTGAGTTCACAATTATTGCACCATGATGGCCTCACTTGTTATGCTCAAAGACGACATTACATACACAAACAGACAGAGTATATAAACAAAAAAGGAATAGCTGGCTAGTTTAGAGTGGCGGTTTAAATATTTACATACCTTTGCAGCATTATATATATATATTGGAATTTCCATTTCCCAAGGAAAGTGCGGAGTGTCTTGACGCTAGGCACTTTCTGTCTACTCTGCTATACAGGATAAAAGTGTGAAGCTAAAAAAAATCCAATTAAAATTACAATTTTTAAATAGATTTTACAAATTTTTTTTATAAAAATCAGGGTAATATTTTTGTACATCGTATTTGTACAGTTAATATGAAAAAATTTTTAAGTATTCAAATTACGTCTTTTATATATAGTTGTAGATTATTTTCATTCGCTATTTTTAACGGATTAATCGCGTATATTTCGGCTTACGGGAATACATTATGAGAACTTGACGTTTCGAACACTTTACATTAGTTTGTTTGTTTCCTCATTCACACAGGTATATACTACACAATTTGGCGAAAACTTACAATTTTATTTTAAAAATAAGGGAAATATTTTCGTTTTTTGCATTTTAATATAAAAGCGTTATAACTTTAGAATGACTATCGGTGATTTGACAGCCAAGGTAGACTTTTGTAGGAACTCGGGCCTTGTCTCGCGTCGGGTTGGTCCGTGTATTCTGTCAAAGATTTATTAAACACGTAATATAAAAATTTACGCCTATTATTCATACTTGTATAGTTATTAGTTAAGTTTGTTTACATTGGTAAATGCAATCAAGTAGATGAAATATAAGATTCGTGACTTTCTTCATATTGCTATTCTTTTTTATATCGACACCTACCATCTGGTGGCCCTTACGCTCATTTGTCTTGAGTGTCGTATAGAAAAACTGGACAAGTGCGAGTTGGACTCGCGCACGAATGGTTCCGTAGAGTTATTCATAAAAACGGCAAAAATTCACGTCTGTCGTATCGGAGCCTCATTTGAATATTTGTTTTGTTTTATTTGAATTAATTATTTTTTATGTAAATGTATAATTAAATATTCTGTGATTATTTCAAGCTTCTACCTGTTGCCGTTATTAATATCGACCAAAAACGACCAAAAGATACGTTTATTGCATGGGAGCCCTCTTAAATATTTATTTTATTCGAATTTTTGGTAGTATTTGTTGTTATAGCGGCAACAGAAATGCATTATCTGTGAAAATTTTAACTATCTAACTATCGTGGTTCACGAGATACAGCTTGGTGACATACGGACTAACAGACGGATAATAGCAAAGTAATAGTGTCCCGTTTTACCATTTAGGTATGAAACTCTAATGACATACATCTCCCGTATCACATCGGCAGAAAGAAGCTAGTGTTAAAACACTCCGTTTTTCATCAGAGTGTCTCGAGACGGGATATCGCTGAATACTATGCTAAAACTGATTAGGGATTTTTTAATACGAATCTATATCTATATACATTATACGCGTTTATAATTATGGTCCAATTGTACAATTACGTCGTTAAAACGCCATAAAATGATTTAGAGACAAAGAGCTGGTCTTATAACGACGGCCTTTAGGTATAAACTGCTAATTATGTTGGCAACTCGGGAACAACTACGCGTTACAACGCGTGTCGTCTATCATGATACGTTTTTTTTACGTATTTTTATTTTTACGTCTTTGGTATATAGATAATAAATTGGTATTCCCGATTTTTAAACATTTTAAATGAAATTGTTGTAAACGGATTAATTGCATATCGATTCGAGTCGATGAACGAACTCGACGTTTTTAACACTTTACAGTAGTTTGTTTGTTTTCTCTTGGTCACAGGTAGACTTCAGGGTATCGCGAGTAGGGTTAAAATGTTTTTTTTTTAGCTTCACGCTTCTATCCCGCATAGCAGGGTAAACAGAAAGTACCTAGTGTCAAGACACTACTTCGCTTTCCACCGACTGCGAGATATTGCGTGTTGAGTGGTGTAAGTCAACGCCGAACTTTGTCTTTTCTACAAGAGCGAGGAAGTGAAAATAATTTAAATATAATCACTCCCCCGAGTGGAGATTGAACCCACAACCGATCGCGTTTACGTTTATTTTATTAAGAGCGTCTAGACATTAAGTTCTCTTTGACAAAAATACCTATATAATAAACTACTTAACTCTACACTTGAGGTCTAATTAAATATAACTTATTCAACACTGTCTTATAAGAAAAAACTTAACTCAAAACTCTGATTCACTAGAACAGGAAAACGCCTATACTGCTGTTTCATTTCTTGAGTGGCATTTGAACTCACAAGTATTGTATGCAGGCAGACAAGTTGTAACTGTACTGTGATGGGAATGATTAACGATTAGCTACCTATTCTACTCGGTACTTGTTTGCGGGTAGTCGTTCATGATTGCCTACACAATTATATAAGATTAGTTTTCATTAAATTTTTAATCTACATTTTATCTATACGTGAACCTAGAGAATAAGGCCGTCGGCTTTCTTCTTTACACCTATTGGGTACAGGGTACAGTATAATTATGATAATTATCGTTCTTAGTATAAGAAAACCATAGAAAGGCCATTAAAATTTCACCAAGTGTGATTCGCACTCATAACCAAGTCTATAATGTAATTAGCGTCACGCTTTTATCCCGCTCGTCAGGATAGACAGGAAGTACATAGTGTCAAGACACTCTGTACTCCGCTAATCGCTATAATTATCGCTTTTAGTATAAGAAAATCAATAAAAAAAGCCTTTAAAATTTTACTAAGTCTGATTCGAACACATAACCATGTGTTTATATAATTGTTGTTATTTATGTCTATTTCACTTTAATTGTGTAAACGGTTGGAGTTACGTATCCTTGTGGACCCACGCATTGGGCTATCATTAATTGAGGTCAATATTAGAACCTGGGATAACGTATATGATTGTTCACAGAATAGCAAAGAGCAAAACGATGGGTCTCGCGAGAAATACAAGGACTTCACCTTTGACCACTCCTACTGGTCTTTCGATGGCGGCGATAAGCATTACGCGTCCCAGGATCAGGTGAGGAAACGCAAAGAATTTATAAATTGACAGTTTTTATTACCTTTACGCTCTTACCCCGTATAACAGTGTAGACAGGAAGTGTCAAGACATTCCGTACTCCGCTTTCTGCGGAATGCGGTGTTGTGTTGCGGAACTTAACGCCGTCCCCGTAATCATTCCTCCGAGTTGCAATAGAACCCACAAACGAACGTGTTTACAGTCAGTCGCTGTTCCTCTGCTCCACAACTCACGCTCTGGTAAGACAAAGCGCGGCGTAGAGTTCCGCCAGTTAACACGCAATGTCGCAAGGTCGGCGAAAAGCGGAGTACGGAGTGTCTTGACACTGGGCACTTCCTATCTACCCTGCTATGCGGGATAAAAGCGTGAAGCTAACTTTCAAAATGCTTCTTGGATAAGTAGCAGGGTCCAAGGTTGTGTATATTTTAGCTTGATTTCAAGAAACGACAATGTTTTGGTACGATGAAAAATCTGCAATATTTTAATATTTATATGGAGATGAAATTTAATATTGTCCCCGTACAAATTCTTTGGTTTATATTTATCACCATAGTTCTTTTAAGATTTCCTACATTTTTTTGATTCTCAAGTAAATTACAATGTCTGTAACTAGAATTTTAGAGTTACTTATCTTCAGTTTGCTAAACTGTTTTGTAATGTAATGGAGAATGTTGAGAGACTTGACACTATATTCTCTGTACACACCACGTGTAAATAAACAATATATTTTTCTTGTATCGCATACGATTTTAATATTTTTTTCGTATATTTTCTGATTTTCAAAAAGCAATTTAGCTGTGAGAGAGATTAAGAAGTTAGCCTTGAAGCCGGTAAGATAAGATCCCGTCAATTAGGACGGTGTGAGTGGAATCTGCTTACATATTAAATATACTAGCGTACGCCCACAACTTCGTTTGCGTGGAATTGAAACTATTTTAAAAGAATTAATATATTTTAAAATACTAAAATATACGAAATTAATCCGTTTAAAATAGTTTCATTTAAAATGTGTAAAAATTTTGAAAATCTAATGTTTTAATATACATCTGTGTTAGATCCGTCAGTTCTACGACTACTATAATTAGAGAAGATATTAATCTTTTACCAACTGTTACGTAATTTTATCCTAATTTACTTAATAAAATCTTTGATTTTTGCGTTTTTTTTACACATTTTAAATGACACTGTTTTAAACGGATTATTTCTGTATATTTTGGTATTCGAAAATACTCGTACATTCAGGATAACCCTACGCCTCGAACACTTTAGTCCATAGTCACTGGTAGACTGACCCAATTTTTTATTTTTCTTTGAAAGCTTATCTATTTTTTTACTTACCTATTTTTTTGGTTTAATCCTTTTTTACATGATTTTCTTTAACTTACAAAGATTATTTTTCATATTTCTAAGCTTAATTTGAACCCCTTCCCGTAGTCCTAGAGAGCTGAAATTTTGCAGAGGGTCTAGGATCGGATGAAAAGGCACTAATACAGTATATAAATATCAGTCATTTTAAAGAACGTTTCTTTTTATAAATAATATTTATTATTGAATTCAATTCTTTATCGCACATTGTTTTATATGTGGTAATCTTGTAGTTTGTGTTCTCTAGCGTACATTAGGTGTCATACGAATCGTGTTTAAGGTTGCGTAACCGTTACGCCCAGTGTACTATTTAAAATATAAAACCTTGTGTGTAAACGACTATAAATGATTTGAATATATATATATATATATATATATATATATATATATATATATATATATATATATATATATATATATATATATATATATATATAATTTTTTCGGTCTCATTTTAAAAGCTATGGAGTATTAGAACAAATAAGTACAGAACTTTCTGTCTTGTAATAACTAAAAATTAATACGTAAGGAGCAAAAAATGAAGAATATGTATATTTTATTATAATGATAAATTACAAATATTATACTTAATATTACATGTGTCGTTTACAAGCTGGTATAAAGTGAGAGACATGTTGCTAAGGCAACGCGTATTTAACACATTAAAGGATAATATATATCTCTAACGAATTATCGTTAAACGTTGACGAACAGGAAAAAATCGATCGACTTGCCTATTTCACTGTGCATTATAAAAAACTGAAACTAAATTTAGATTTAAGTTTTTACTATGTGCTAGGCCTCGATAGGAAACTTAAAATACAGGTACAAGAAACTAAAGTCGTTTAAATTTACCAAATGTAAATTATGATTTAAAACGTTTAATTCTAATCAGACACTCAGTTATACGATACGACACGATATGCAGGCACTGTGCGTTGACTGGTGGAACTTAACACCGCACTTTGTCTTGCCAGACTAGATAAATATATAGAAATTCGATATAATCATTTTTCGAGTAGGAGTCGAACTCACAATCATCGCATATATGTTAAGAGGTTTAGGTATAGAGTGTTTCATAAAAGCTGAAATTTAATCAAAATATGTGTATTGATACCGGAACGGCTTCCGTACTATAT
The DNA here is from genome assembly GCA_032432895.1 of Dryadula phaetusa. Taxonomy (NCBI): domain Eukaryota; kingdom Metazoa; phylum Arthropoda; class Insecta; order Lepidoptera; family Nymphalidae; genus Dryadula; species Dryadula phaetusa. The sequence continues at coordinate 5,261,560 of JAOYRS010000059.1, read as the reverse complement.
CACAAGGCACTGTGTTACGTATATGATACACAATGGTAATTTTGTTCATGACCTTCCGCCAAGGCCAGTTGTAAAGGAGGTAGGTGACTTCAGTGAAATACGTTCTCACGGCGTCAGATATTCTAGTTAATATATATATTTTAAAGTGCTCGTTGAAATAAATATTAAAAACTATAAAATATTAAAATTCCATATAAAAATATTATATGGAATATTAATATTATTATTCAAATAGATTTCTCCTTGTACTTTTGGTTCATCGAATAAACTTATAACTAATATCAGCTCCGAAGGCAGAGAGCCTTCTGAGCAAATCTGGGAAGAAGAAAATGGAAAAAATGTGTATAAAATGAATCCCAAAATGGTTATAAAATTATAATTATTTTATGTGTCCGTTTCCATTTTATTGTTCGTGTTGGTAAAAAGTCGCATTTAGGTTATGAAAATATTGTATTATCATCGGATTCACTGAGAACAAAATTTTAAGGATGCTTTAAGCAAATAATGGTCTAGAATAGCGTTGCAAAGTTTACTTACGTATTAATACGTGATTTTTACTAAAAATTACGTGAACTGAGAAGTATGTAATTTGGCACAGTTATAGTTTACATAGCTCCTTCTCTATGCAGAATGCTGATATAATTTTAGAAAAATGCATAAAAATATATTAAATTAATAATATAAAATTAGCACACACTACCATGTGTTTGACATATACGTTTATATAAAGTGACATATCCGTTGCTAAGGCAACGCGTTGTTAACACGTCAACGGGACATCTATACATACATACAAAAGCATGACAAAAATGACGTTTTTTTTTGCTTCACGCTTTCATCCCGCATAGCAGGGTAGACAGAAAGTACCCAGTGTCAACACACTCCGTACTTTGTTTTCTACCGATTTCGAGACATTGCGTGTTGAGTGGTGGAACTCAACGCCGCTCCTTGTCTTTACCAGAGCGAGGAAGTGAAAATAATTTAAATATAAACACTCACCCGAGTGGGGATCGAACCCACAACCGATCGCTTATATAGTCAGATGATGCCACACTGCGCTACGACCGGCCTCTGATTTGCTTATATAATAAATTGGTTTTACTCAACAGTATTTTCCTTATTTTCCAAAACAGTTCAGAGGTGAAAGCTTAACTTTCGTTTTTGTTAGAAAACAAGTCGATTCATACTAAGCCGTATCATTGTCAACGACCGAACAGAACAAATTTAAAGTATTTATTTTATTAAATACCTACTTATTTATATATTATAGGTAAACTATTAAGATATTCAAATATAACTGTAAATAAAAAATTAAATAATATTTGAATCTATTTTTCACTTCACGCGAACGCCACGCTTAGTCTTACCAGAGGGAGAAAAATGAAAATAATTTTAAAATACTCAATAACCCGAATGGAAATCGAACCCACAACTGATGGGGTTTACAGTCAGGAATTTGAATATTCTGTAGCTATGAAACCCAATCTCACACAACAAAGATGTACTAACTCTATCCCACGTAGCAAGGTAGGCAGATAGAACCTAGTGTCAAGTCAAGAACCTAATATGGTGGAGCTCAACGCCGTGTTCTGTCTAACCCGAATGGGAAAATGAAAATAATTACAATATATAAATTTTCTTAAACGCTATACCACCGCACTACGATGGCTTCAACATGCCAGTACAAAAAAATAAAAAAAAAACTAAATCAACAGTCGATCGTGACATTCTTTTCACTTGTCACTTGTGACCAATTGGGGAGCTTTCAAATTTCTTTTAATGTATACAATTGTGTGGTAAAAAGTAAACATTTTAATTTGGATCGATCACGTAACGCCCGCCGTCACCGTTATAAGAGTACTGTGCTAACGGTGATCTGCAGTTTGATGTTAAAATGCCGGATCAACACGTGTCATTAACACCAAGCGCCAAGATTAACATAATTATATTAATCCGTTATAACTTCATTTACTCAAGATTTTTACCTTTTAAGCGATATCGCGCTCAAAAATGTTATTCTTTATATCCTAGAGGGATAATTAGGAAGAACGGTATAAGAAACGCACATAGTTGTTAAACATTTTCCATGAAGAGAATTTCCACTTAACTAACTTAACTCACACAAATGACAGAGTATTGAAAATATCGTTACTCGGCCTAAGTATTAACCTATTCTCCTATTATTTTACCTTAACGCTTTTATTTCTCATAGCAGGGTAGATAGGAAGTACCCAGAGTCAAGTCTTCTCCAAGTCCGTACTTGGCTTTGAAAAAAAATGAATTATATATATATATGTGTATATATATATATTCTCTGCACTGATAGTGGTATAGAGGATATCTTTAGGGTTCTTTTATTGTTAGAAAGGTCTAGGTATAAATAGTTATTTTCTGCGTCAGTATAGGATACATTACATATAAAATAATCAATATATAACTATATAATTTTATATTACAATTGCTGCACATTCATAACAACTCTCTCGTCTTATCATATCAACATCTTCAATAAGTGGGGCAATTTACTAAGTTTAGTTCAAATTGACACTCCCAAAACAAGGCGTTATCATTTATTTATCTAATCGTTAAGATAATAACGAGAGAAAGTTAGTGTCTAAATATGTATTATTAAAATATTAATATTAAATTTTTATTAGACCGGAGAGGCCGGTCGTGGCGCAGTGGAACAGCGTCTGACTGTAAACGCGACCGGTTGTGGGTTCGATCCCAACTCGTGGACGTGATTATATTTAAAATTAATTTTACTTCCTCGGTCTGGTAAGATAATAATAATCTGGTAAGTGTGGCTGAGTTCTACCACTCAACACGCAATGTCTCGAATTCGGTGGAAAGCAAAGAGCGGAGTGTCTTGACACTAGGTACTTTCTATCTACCCTGTGATGCGGTATAAAAAGCGTGAAGCTATTAGACCTAGATTTGAGGTCGACCGCGGTCAAGCGTTCATGCCGTAATTGTGGCATTAAAAAAATATTAAGTCGTATTTATATTTCATTGGAATGTATGAACATATATAACGTGTAGGGATGTTTGATTTTTGAAGAAATTATGATAGCAAGCAGGTTTACTCTTTATGTAAAGCAAACAAGTGTCTTTACGTTTAACTCTGCACATCATTGTAGTTAGAGGCGATCTAGTTTCAAGACACACTGTTGACTGTTTTCCATCTCTCCGTCCTACTGTTTAAATTTGAGACATTGTGTGTTCAGTGACTGGTTAAGTGAAACCTAACCCAAAACCAATCGCGTTTACAGTCAGACGTTGTTCTACGACATCCTCAAAGGCAAAAGCCGACTTAATGAAGTAAATAAGAAATAAACACTATTGATCTGTGATCTTGTTGTTTGTAATTGACATCATATTATTGTTAGTTTCCGGTATTATTTACTTTATGTCAATCGGAAGCGGTGTATTCTATATGATTATGATAAATTATTCGAAGAGTATTGAGATTTATAGGATTTATTATATTTATCTAAACAATTTTTAATAAAACTGATTCGTAACTTGTGTATCAATAAAAGAAAACGTACGAAGTTTTTCGACTCGCCTCTTGCCGTCCGTTCGATTTGCTAAATAATATAAACACTTGTCTCAATTCGGTGACTACACTAATTTCAAACTATAAACCTAGTGTTTTTTTGTTAACAAATTATTTTTTTTGTTTATCTTTGTATATTATTTGAATAAGCGAGGTTTAGATGCAATCGTGGCGCGGTCGTACAGCATATGAGAGAAAAAATATAGTGTTTTGAATCCTTCGAGTCATTCAACACGCAAGGACTCCATTTCGAGCGGAAACCGGAGAATAAAATTTTTAGACACTTGATTCTCTTAAACTACTCTGCCATGCGAGAAAAACTAAAGCATCATGAACATAGATTATATATAATAAACCGGTACATATATGTGTTTAATATAAAGTAATTTTATAAGAAGCAATATTATAATCAAGTTTTATATTTGTTTTTGTTCGTAGCTCTTCATAGCTTCAATTTTAATATGATGTCACCAAGTTCAACACTTACGAATGTCTTCAACTGATATAAACGTGCTCCATGTTCTAATAAACGAACGGTTAAAGTGATTTTATTACGTACTCGTTGCATAATGCAGTGTATTGTCACTACTGACAATATAGTTGTATATGTGATAGAATTTATTATTATTATTTTGAAAGAAATAAAAAAGTGGTTATATATAGATATTATATTTAATTTGAGGTCAAAGTTTGTTATTCAATAAAATTTAAAATTTGAACGCAGCGGGATTCGAACTCGCGCCAAATGAAAACCGTCCAAACACTCTGACCGCTAAGTCATGCGTTCTATTACCAGCTCGAAATTCATATACGTTTTGTTACAACTTACTTACGTTGTTAGCACCTCTAGAGAGATTTTTACAAATTTCTGCTATCCAAATATTATTACGAAATAGTCGTTTGGCAAAAGAGAATGCTATTTATTTTAATATTTTTCTATTTTTCAAGTATTATTTACACTTAAAATTAAAAAAACATATTTAAGTTGCAACAAAAAGAATAAGAATTTCGACTCAGCTGGCAGTAGAACGCGGTGAGAGCGCTACGTCGGATTCCAAAAAGCGCGGGTGCGGATCCTGCTGCGTTCAAATTTTTATACGTTTTTTAAAATATTTTCTAATCTTAAGAGTGGAATAATAGTTAAAAAATAATAAAATAGATATTCAGTTTTTTTTTACTAGAGAAACGAGCTCGGACAGTTCAGGCGAGTCCCAAATCACTGCCCCCAAACATGATAATCCATATCACGAATCCATGGAATGTTAATAAGTTCCTTCACTTATATATTAATATAATACGATATGTACTAAGGTCAAATATGTTAATAGGTTGATAGAACCGCAATTGGCATTGACTTCCAGTACTTTCACTTGAGACCCACTTAAAATATCAAATTAGAAGCCTGTTGGAAGAAACGCCTTAACATGCGTCTATTCCTCGCGGCGTTGCTCTCTTGACTATCTCCTTAGATAAATGGCATTAAGCTAAGTGACCGTGATGTAAGTTAAATTATACCGGCAATAATCATACTAAATTGCTATTGCTATTGTATATCCCAAACTGGCCTCAAATTTTGCTTCTAGTGAAGCAAATACACTACTGCGTGTCTAGATAGACAATATTTATATTAATTTGTAAAAGGAAACCTATCGATTTCTTGATACAACTTTTAGAGATGGAGGAGTGTGAAATTTGTTATAGTTAAATTTTATATGATGAAGAAGCGCAAAAAGACTATTTGTTTAGCTTTAAGCTTTTTATCCCGCATAGCAAGGTAGACAAGAAGTAACATAGAGTCGAGACACTCCATATATATTCCGCTTTCTGCCGTATTTGAGACACTGCGTACTGAGTGGCGGCACACAACGCTGCGCTTTTTCTTACCAGAACAAGGGAACGACATTAATTTTAAATATAATCATTCCCCCCCTATTGGGAATCGAACCCATAACCTATTGCGTCAGACATTGTTTCACTGCGCCATGATCGGCCACTTTAATATAATATATCTATATAATTTATCTATTCGTAATAATTAAAACTATCGTGGCGCAGTGGGACAGCGTCTGACTGTGAACGCGATCAGTTGTGGATTTGATTCCCAATCGCTGAATGATTATATTTAAATTTTATTTCCAATCTCTTTCCAAATAGTAAGAAATAGCGATGTGTTGAGTTTGACACTTAGTATGTAATGCTCGAGGCATTGCGGGCGGAATGCAGTCAACGGAGTGTCTTGACACTAGCTTATTTCAGACTACGACTAGAAGTATGTTAAATTAAAAAAGATGGTACCTAATATATTTATCTATCTAACTAAGTTATGTGTTTTGTGATCTAACTATGTGTTTTGTACAAATTTGCAATAACGATAGTAAGCACATATATTAAATACAGATTAGACTTACAATACTTTTATATGATACTTTACATTTATATATTAACTGACTTTTCAAAATGGTTTATTGGAATAAATAAGTTTTTTATTTTTATTTAGAACAGTAGATATATGAAAAAACCATTAATAAACTTAACACGCAATGTCTAGTATTGGTTCGGAGTGCGGTGGACGTTCTTACGCTAGGTTCGTAAATTTTTTTACACATTTATTTATAATTTAATTATACATTTTTTTAATTAAATAATTTAAAAAATGTATAAATAATTGTCAGGGCGCTATTGGACAGTGGTGGTGTTTGTCTACCCCATGCGTGGGTTCGAATCCCGCTGCGCTCAAAAATTCTGTTAGTATTTTTTTTAAATATTAAGCAATCCTAAGTGTAGAGTAACACATTAAAAATCATAAAGTAATTACGTAATAGACAGCATTCTCTCTTGCCAAACGATCATTTCTTAGAAATAATCTTTGAAATACATTTTTATAATTTACTTGTGTGAGTGGATCAAGGGCACAATAAATGTTTACATTTGGAAAATATATTACATTTTATTAAGTCTTCACAGAGACGTATTCTTATTGGAAAGAAAACATATTTTTAATAGCCATATGTTTTAATAGCATTTATTTTTTTGTTCTATTTACTTAAACTGACTGTAAACGGGACGTCTACGTGTTCGATTCTCACTTTTGCCCTGGGAATAGTATGAAAGCCAAACCTGAAGTTAATAAAATAATTCAACACTCCGCTACACTTTTCGCCCGAAATTGAAACACTACTTGTCAGGTGGCGGACCTTAACGCCGCTTTATGACATTTTTTTATCTTAATCGACAAAATACCGTACAAAGACGAAGCCATATTTTTCCTAATGTTCGTTTAAGTTAACCTGATGACTTGTGCCGTTGCTGTCGCGGTTTGGTTTTTGCGGTTTATTTCATTGCTGTTTAACTATTATTTAATATCCGTGGTCACAGTAAATTAATGTGTCTATGACAAGTGAAATTTTGTGGCAGTGAGTCGGCCAAAGCAAATGTTTTCGGTTCGAATCCAAATATTGGGGTAATGTATTTTCTACTTTCTGCAGTATAAAGTAGGATGTTGGGTCATTTTGTGGTTGAACTGAATTCGTTTTATTTAAATAACCAATAAATTCTAAAACGTTTTCGAAAAATATTTTAACTATTTTTCTATATATGTTTTCATTTTTTTTTAAATTAATCTGCAGTAAAGATTTTTTATATTTCAACACGAAATTAAAATGTTTTTTTAGCTTTATCCCGCATAGCAGGGTAGCCAGAAAGTACCTAATGTCAAGACACAGATGTACTTCGCTTTCCACCGAATTTCGAGACATTGCGTCTCGAGTGGTGGAACTCAACGCCGCACTTTGTCATTACCAGAGCGAGGAAATGAAAATAATTTAAATATATTCACTTCCCCGAGTGGGGATCGAACCCATAGCCGATCGCGTTTACAGTCATTCCCACTGCGCCATGACCGGCCTCCAAAAAAAAAAATATTTCCGGTAAATCTTAAATTATAGTATTATCAAAGCAGTTTTACATTTTGTACTACAAAACAGTGTAGCCAGAGTGAACCTAGTGTCAAGACACCGTTCTATGCTTTCAGCCCGAACCCAGATTTGTCTTACCAGAGCGGAGAAATGAAAATAATCTTAATATTCCCCCAATTGGGAATCGAACTCACAACAAATTGCAATTTACAGTAAGACGCTGTCCCACTAAGCCCGGATAATAATCGGATTACTTTTATCGAAGTCGTTAGTAATAATTTTTTACTTAACTGATTTTCTTAAAGATTATAAATTATTTGCTTCCTTTGTACAGTCATGTACAAAGTAATGTTGGAACTAATTGTTGGGGTTTTCCGAAAGCCTTACACATGCTAATTATAGCTCCTTTGAGTATTTTACAAGAAACCATGAATGACATTGTTTAGCTAAGCGTACTTTTGTTGGGTTTGTAATGTTAAGTTAATAATTATTTTAAATGAAACTATTTAACGTATTAATGGCGTATATTTTGGTATTCGAAAATACATTTTTAAAAAAGTTACCTTTCGAACGCTTACTATAGTAAGTCTAATGGTTTTCAAAAGTATATTTTCGAATAATAAAATATACACGATTAATCCGTTTAAAATAGTTTCAATTAAAATGTGTAAAAATCACGAAGAACAAAGATCTTATTAATAATTATTAACAAAAAAAAATTAACAAAAAAAAATGGAAATGGAAAAAATAACAAACATACTATTACGACTTCCTAAAGTTCTCCTCGATTTCCTTAAGATGACCATCATCAGAGCCTGGTTTCCTTATCTTGGTAGTATTGCCTTTCCAACATAAAACAATCATTAAAATCGACTTCTAATCGATGACTTTATCCGCGAATATACAAGAAAGATTATTTAAAATTGTATTGAGACACTTTCTCCTTTTTTGTAGTCGGTTAAAAAGAGAAAAAATATAGTATAGTAAATACAAGCTCAACTCTGGATTTTTTTATTATCATTATGACGTATAAAATTGTATTATTACGAATTCTTTCCCTCCTTATCGTACATTTCAACGGTTTATAGTTAAAATTATAATAAATAACAAAGATTAATATCAGAACAATAGTACATAATTAAAACGTAATGGGTATGACTTGGTTTATATTCATCGAATTCTCTAACATAAAAAAGCTGTATTGAGGTTTTTGTTAAAGAACTAGTGAATGCCCGCAACTTTGTTTGTCCCCTTGCTATAATTTTTTTGTTATTTTTAGCGCTTTATCTCTTACGGGGTAGTCAGAAAGGACGGAGCGCCAAACGCTACGGACCCTGCATACCTCTTTCGCCTTGTCCACAGTCATTAGCCTCTTCATATATGCCCTTCGAAGAGTCATGCTTTTTACGTGACCCTTCGAAGTATCTCCTTTAATTCTCCTAAGTTTCCTTCAGTATCTTCGATACTGTGTTTTCGAAGGTCAACCAAGGTCTCCCCTGACTTCTCGTACCACTCATCTTTGCTTCGTAAATCTTTCTTACCATTCTTTCATCCCTCATTCTCTCATCGTGCCCAAACCACCTGAGCACATTCTTCTTCATTCTTACTATGATATTCGCGCTTACACCTGCCATTCTACGTATCTCCTCGCTGCATATACGGTCAGCTAAACTAACCCTGCAAATCCGACAAGGAGATCTCATCTCTACTGCATTCATCTTTCTTTCATTCTTCTTTTGACACACCCCCGTTTCGCTGCCGTATAACAACGTCGGTATTTATCAGTACTACATTGTGAACGGCAACACGTGCAGGTACGCTGACGTGTTGCCGTCGCATCAATGCAGCAAGAGCACCGTTAACCCTGTTAAAGGCAGCAATACGCCTTTCCACATGCATTTCATATCTTCCATATCTACTAAACATATTTCCCACATTCACCACCACATTCACGTGTTCTAATATCTATAAATTTGTCGAACAACATATATTGATATAACTTCTTTATTTATGAACTGATTGAAGTGCAACAAACATTTAATGTTATGGATGGGTTACCAAATACAATAGTAGAAACTGCATTTAAATCAGTTAAGCCGTTTTGGAGATTAGCGTGAACAATGCTCAGACACACTGAAATAAAATTAAAAATGATTATTTTAAGTTCTACTGGATTGATATACCCCCAAATATAATTTTTCTTATATATATTCCATGTACAGACATTCATCGGTTACATTCTTATTATTATATGTTTGTATAGATATTCGAACGCGTTTGTATTATAAATATTGAAATTTCGTAGAATTTTTCTTCAAGCCCTTTGTTATAAATTTAGTAATGAAATATTTCTAGGGATGTTAATGTAACGTTGAGTAAGTTTCTTGTCAGCTTTTCTCAGCAGAACTGTTTTCCGAGCCGGTGATAGGGCTGTGTCCATTCGATTCAAAAGTTTCAACAAAGGATATTTTAAACAAATAATAATAAAAGAATATCTTATGGCCATCATAGCGCTGTTCGCAAGTGACTAACTGTATAGGCAATTGGTTGTAGGTTCGATTCCCACTTGGGGTAATGATTTTGAACATTTAAAAATTATTTCCATTTTTCCTCTCTGGTAAGACAAAGTACGGCGTTGCGTTCGTCACTCAACTGTCCCTGACTACCCCTCTATGCGGAATATAGAGTGAACAAAAATATATTAAAGTACAAGGTACAAATCCATTCACGTTTTAATTTTATTTAGTATTTCAACATATTTATCTAAAAAAAACCAGCTTTATTTCAATTAAGTCTTTAAATCTTAAGCAAATAAGATGAATATTTTACTATATTATAAGTAAGATATCCAAAGCGATAGATACTAACTGGTCTGTCGGCGACAGTTAGGCTTAATGGTCATTGGTTATTGCCTGTTGCGTTACGTCAGATGCTATCGCAAGATTTGTCCCGTCGCAAAACCAATCAATACAAGCGTGAGGCTAGCTTTAATTTATTATGACAACATAATTCATAACGTCATTTGATTCATTTTTAAGCATTGTAAACATTGTAAAAAAATAACATTGTTTTTTATATTTTTATCAGAATAAAAAACGAAAAGAATGTATGCGTATTTATTCGGTGCGAATTTAAGTAAGGTTTGTTTTTTTTATTTTCCATTCATCAGCGTATGAGTAGCTCTATAAAAAATGACTCTACATTTTTGTACATTTTAAAGTTATTCCAATAAGAAAAAAATAACACCTATACGCTTTGTTAAGACAATGCGTATGAGTGCGAGACATTACAAGAATAATGGGAAATAATAATTTAGATATATCCATTCCCCAGTGGGGATCGAACCTATAACCAATCGCGTTTATTGTCAGAAGCTGTCTTACTGCGCCACAATGAACTCTACCAATTTCTTACAAGTAATATTTATGTACTTACTCGTTGCAGGTATTCTCCGACTTAGGTCTAGATGTGATAGACAGCGCGTTCGAAGGCTACAATGCATGTGTGTTCGCGTACGGACAGACCGGCAGTGGGAAGACATTCACGATGATGGGATCTGCTGTAAGTATGAAAACTTTTTTTCTTATATTTATGGGGTGTTATTCCTCCATTATTCGTCCATACTAAGACTATACTTGTTGTGTGGTGGAATCGAATGTTTGTTTTATGTTTATTATATTATAATTTGGTTTATCATATTGAGGGAATAAAATAATAATAAAACTATTTTAATTGGATTAAACGCGTATATTTTGGTATTCGAAAATACATTTTTGGAAAGAGGTCCGTGGTCACAGGTAGACTCTACCTATGACGACGGACTACTGTAAAGTGTTCGGAACGTCAGGTTTCCAAAAATGTATTTTCAGATACCAAAATATACGCGATTAATCCGGTTAAAATAGTTTCATTTAAAATATGTAAAAAGCTTAATAAAATAATAAATTTTAAAATAATGGCGTTAAACTTTTCTAACAAGCAATATAGCAAGCTTTCAATCGATTACTACGTCTCAAATGACTGCGGTCACCTGAGGGACAAGGGCAAAGGTTCCTATTGTTTATCCTGACTTAAGGGCAAGGATTTGCGGTTACACTGGTTATATTGATTATACAGTACATACTTCTTGTAATATTTCGGTATGATCTTTGCACTTGGACATTTCCGGAAACGCATTAATTTAGTGCCTAGTTATAAAGTGAAACAACTCATAGGAGAAGGATTACGTTGGGAAAGGGCCCCTCATTACCTAGTTAGTTCTATAAAAATGGTTAATTTTTTCTTATCTAAAATCAAGTCCCATGACAAAAAATTTACTAAAGAATTTTTGTACACATAGATATCATCATGGTGCAAGTGTAATTTTAATTTAACGTTAAGGCCTTTACCGAGCCTATCTCTGTGAAAATATTAATATCAACAAACTATGTACATCATTAGTGAATACTCATATAACAGGAGTCATAATATACTTGAAAGGAAATAAACGGTAATGGTTGACTCACGACGCTCTATCACGTTTTGTGACATTTAGAAATTATAGAAAAAAAAAATATATAAAAACATTATTTTTTTATTTTTGTTTTTTGAAATTATTGGATTAGGGACAAATTTTTGATAAAATTTTAAATTTTTTTGGAAGACTTACTGTAGATGTTCGGTTTTAGTTATTGAAGTAACTGCAGATAATTCGAGCTACGTAATATAGAACTGAATGTAATGACTGTGGACGAGGCGAAAGAGGTATGCAGGGACCGTAGCGTTTGGCGCTCCGTGCTCACTGACTATCGCGCAAGGGATAAAGCTAAAAAAAAGTTTAAACAGTGATTTTGTTTCGTTATTTCTAATACTCTAAATACAGTGACTCTACACTTATGAGATTTATATAGTTCATAGTTTTCTATGAATAAATTCCATTTGGACTGTACAAATATTTAAGTAAAATTTAATAGTAAATAAATAATACCTTTATCTTTTAGACACTTAGTTATGTTAACTAAATTGGATTTTAGTTTTCTAATTTCAGTCAATTTAAAAATATTTCGAATCGAGATGTCCGTTTATTTTTTGTCAGATGGAGGCAACACGTGCTGTATTAGCATAAACTTGCTTATGATTTGAACTCACAGCCCTTGTTTTCTTATTCCTTGTGGGTTAGTCAGAAATTCCTACTGCGCCATATTGATATCTATACACTCAAATAAAATCGAAGTGTCTTTTTGTAATATTAAAGTAACCGCTTTTTACTAAATGCAAATTTTTGTGTATGCGTTTCATATACTAAAATAACATTTTGTACAATTTTTTCTTTGTGTTCTGTTTGTTTGTTTGCTTTACTCTGGAATTGCTGGACCGATTTTAACACGACGTTAACTGGCAAATAGCTGATGTAATAAGAAATATCTAAGGGTAATTTTACATAAGAGAGATGTTAAATTCCTTGCGGATGAAGTTTTAGGCACAGCTACTTATAAATAAAAATTCAATTCTACTAGTATTTCTTGTTTAATACTTAAAATCTATTATAGTTATATGAGTGTGTAAATATTAAGATTTTATTATAGACAGTGGGAAGACCTGAGTCACATATATATTTAGTGTAGTTACTATGATAATCTGCCATTTTGTGTAACACGTTATATTCCTTTTACGTCGTTACCTGACCAAGGTCGGTCAATGTCGTTCTGCTCGTATATACACACGCACACACACACAAATATATATATATATATATATATATATATATATGTGTGTGTGTGTGTGTTTAGATATATAGTGCTGTCTGTAGATTATATCAACAGCTTCTTGTCACTTGTGTAATTATATACTGTTTGTTTGTATTGTTAGTTTAAATGTTATTTATTTACATTTATCTGTATATCAAAATGTATGTTTTCATTTTTATTACTTTACTTTACTAAAAATTAACATTGTTAAAAACAAAATTAGTAGAAACTGTTTTCCGTCCGAAGACGAATCATTGCACATTGAGTGGCGAAGTCAACACGAATAATTGAAAAAAATATATAAATATATTTATTCCTGCAAGTGGGAATCGAACCCACAACCAATTGCGTTTAATGAATGTAACTACTGACTGTTCTACTGACTGTTGTACTGCGACTCGCAGGCCTCTGCCTATCATCAGACTTTAATGAACTCCAAGCAAAGATTGCTTATTTAAATTCTTTCATGTAAAATTTAGAAATCTTTCAACATCTTGATATTAAAATCAGCCTACATAATAACATATGATAAATTAAACAGGTTCCATATCACATGAAAAAAATTGAAAGATAAATTATTCGTGCATAGTAAATGAATATTTCCTAAATCAACTTAAGGATCTCTATTAATTCGAAAATACCATTATTTTATGGATATTTATTGAATATTTATATTTATAAAGATAAAAAAATATTTTACTCTGAAGAAGAAGAAAAGTGGCAAGTAACAGTTGCACTTACAAGAATAATACATACATACATTATTATCTAGATATGCTCATAACATTATGATTTGTCTAAATTGAAAACCAAATTTTTAGCAAACCTATGAAAACAGGTATTTATAGCAATCTGGTGGAGCACAATACTGTAAATTGATATAACTTTGTTATTTATGAAACGATTCAAACAAACTTTAATATATGTAAAGGAAATTATACAATCTATATATGTACGTCTCTTCCACAGATTTCTTGGTTTAAACAAATGATAAGATCAGTTTCAAAAGATAAGAAAAAAATCATATTCGAATCAAGTCAATAATATTTTAATATAATTATAATTTTATGTACACTGTACTCTACATTATCATATTTTGAACATCAAGCAGGTAAACGTTGGACCCTAGGTTCGGTGGTAGCGAGTTCTATTTATCTATACTCGAGAGATTTTCATCTGCCGTACATTCTGTTATGACCATGAAAATAAACATATATTATTATTATACATTTGTCTGTTCTGGTAAAACAAAGCGTTGAGCTTTATTTTACGCACAATGTCTTTTAATTCAAGTGAAAACCAAAGAACATAGTCTTCATACTAGGTTCCCTCCGCCTAGAAGAAAAAAATATATATATTTTAATCACACGCTCTTATTCCTTATTTTTAATCGTCTAATTACAGGAATCTCAAGGCCTAATACCTCGAATATGTCGCCAATTATTTTCACGGGTGGCCGCCGGCAAGGAGTCGGGCGCCTCCTACCGCACTGAAGTGAGCTACCTCGAGATTTACAATGAAAGGGTAAAGGATCTACTTGCCACTGACGCCGGACACTCTCTCAGAGTACGAGAGCATCCGAAATTGGGACCCTACGTGCAAGACTTATCCAAGCATTTAGTATCAGATTATGATGACATTCAGGTACTTCGTTTAATTAAAATTGTTTGAAAATATGTATGATGCCTATCATGGCGCAGTGACACACCATCTGGTTGTAAACGCGATCAGTTGTGACTTCAATTCTAAGTGTAAGGAACAAATATATTTAAATTATTTTCACTTGCTTGCCATGGTAAGACAAAACGCGGTGTTGGGTTCTGTCACATAGCACGCAATGTCTCGCTTCCAGCGAAAAGCGAAATGCTCAATAAAAGCGTGACACTAAAAAATATATCTCTTTTCAATAAGGACAAGATATTGTAGTAAAGGAAAAATAAAACCATTCTAAGTGTGAGATAACTGTATAAAAAATATGAATGAAAAAATATGCATGTGAAGCAAATTAAAAATAATAGGTACATATTAAAAATATATTTGTAAGCATACCTTACGTCAAGAACAGTTTCTTCATCTTTGAACGTATAATAATTTCGACGCAGCTGGTAGTAGAACGCATGGCTTACTGGTCAGAGCGCTTAGACGGTGTCCAAGAGGCGCGGGTTCGAATCCCACTGCGTTCAAATTTTTATACGTTTTTTCAAAGATGTTTTCTAATCGTAAGTGTGGAATAACACTTTATAAATAGTAAATATTAAGAGTTTCTTCGTTAACTGAAGTACCTTCTTACGTAGGATGAATTCGAATCTATCTGGAATTTTTTTTCATAGTATTTGTTGTAATAATCCCATACGTTATCCTGGAAACTAATAGAGTGACTGAAACATTGCATGCTAAATGGCGAAACTCTTACTCTTAGTATTAATAATTATAAATAAGTATCGAGCAAGTATTGCACTGGCCCGATGTAATAGGCCGAGGTGATTGCCACATCGTGATTTCCTTGGACGATTATGTGTTTTTTACTATTTAAAATCTCTTATATTTTTTGTTTATTTTAAAGTGGTATTTATATATTTGTAAATATTGGCGTTCGTTTCAAATAAAACGTTTAGTAAAAAATATAATTACAAAAGAATGAACGTTATTATTACTTTATAGCTTCTAACTTCTATCCTTTATAACTTTAACTTATCTTTAGTTACCTTTTGTAAACTAGTACTAAAATAACTTATAGAGGTAACTACGATATTGAAACGAGCCAAATTGACTGTAAAAACATGAAAAAATATTCATATTATTAGATGTATAGGTATATATATAAGTAAATAAATTTAACATGAAATGATTCGATATTAACCGAGCTCTATATAGGCGGAATTTATATCTATCTTGACTAATTATGAAGTTATTATAAGGCTTTTTTTAACATATCGCATTTATTCCAGGAATGTATGCACCGTGGCAATCTCCATCGCACCACAGCATCCACCCAGATGAACGACGTGTCATCTCGGTCGCATGCTATATTCACGATCACATTCGTCCAAGCTAGCTACTTGCGCCACAACAATATGCCCAGCGAGACTGTGTCTAAAGTACATCTTGTGGATTTGGCTGGAAGGTAAGACATGCATATAAATGCGATCGGTTAAAGGTTCAATTACCATTCGGGGGTTATTATATTTTATTTATTGTCATTTCCCTATTCTGCTAAGACAAAGCGCGACGTTGAATAACGCCACTCTGCATGCAATGGTATGCAGTCAACGGACACTCCGTTGATCCTTGATACTAATTTATTTCTGATTACGACCAGAATATCTTTGCACGAATCGAATTTGAGATGAGACAAAAAAATTTGGCGGAAAGCTATTTGCTTTGTGATTTTTTTTATCTTCACACTTTTATCCCTCATAGCAGGGTAGACAGAAAGTACGTTGAACTCCGTACGGAGAAAGGAGTACGGAGTGTCTTAACACTTCTTATCAACCTTACTCCTTACTACCCTACTGAGCGTGAAGTTAAAAAAATGAACTGAGCCAATAAATATATTTTACTGCGCAATTGTAAATTATTAAATAACTCTTTAATAAAAGACAAAAATGAATATTTAAATGGCTGCTTTGAAAAGTTAGCATTTTTGACTTGTTAACTATTTAACGCCTGGTACG
Organism: Dryadula phaetusa; assembly: GCA_032432895.1. NCBI lineage: Eukaryota > Metazoa > Arthropoda > Insecta > Lepidoptera > Nymphalidae > Dryadula > Dryadula phaetusa. The sequence continues at coordinate 5,244,687 of JAOYRS010000059.1, read as the reverse complement.
GATATTTGCATCTACTCTTATTATATTCTTATGTATGTAATTAAATTACTTGGCTATTTAGACCAGGATGAAAGTTTATCAATTATTTATGTTGGTTCTGAGTTTCAATAATTTTTATCGGATTAGCTTGTGTGTTTCTAATGTGTCCAAAATATATTTTCATATAGAAAAATTATATGAAAGTTTAGTAAAAGAAATTTTTGACACATTTAAAATAAAGCGAAACAAGTACTGTGTGCGAAACCTCGGGTTTGTTATAATGTATTTTTGAATACCAATATGTACGCAATTAATAGTTTTATTTAAAATTATACATATTATTGGAGGCCGGTCGTGGCGCAGTGGGACAGCGTTGGTTGTGGGTGTGGGTTGTGAGTTCAATCCCCATTCGGGGTATATTAAATTTTAATTATGGTCATTTCCCTAATGTGGCGCGACGTTGAGTAACGCCACTCAACACGCAATATCTCGGATGATATGCAGACAGCGGAGTGTCTTGACACTAGGTACTTTCTGTCTACCCTGCTATGCGGGATGACAAAGCGTAAAGCTAAAAAAAAACATTAATATTACTCATATGGTGTATTAACATTAATATTATATTTCATATATCAGTGAGCGTGCCGACGCAACCGGAGCGACTGGTCAAAGGCTGGTGGAAGGTGCTCACATCAACAAGTCGTTAGTTACCCTTGGATCAGTTATTTCGGCGTTGGCGGAAGCAACTAACCAGCCTGTGGATAGTAAGTGGATTGGTGGTATTTTTACACTTTTTTTTTATTTGTTTGCATATACATATGTACATATACGGAATAATTATAATTTTATTTATTTATGATAGCAATAATAATAATAGAATTATTCTTATGCCGCCTTAGGAACTCCGCAAGGTAAATATATTTAGTATATTATAATATAATATATAACAAAAAGTCATTCAATATATTCTTGTAAACAATCTTAATCACGTTATACTTTTCCGTTATTCGTTGAGTGACTAACAGATATAATACAGCAAGTAAAAAGTAATAAAACAATGTATCTATTCCTTTGAGTGTAAAGGGCGGAGTGGAAGATGATTTCTCAAAATTCCTGCGGGAACGGAAATAATATGCAATTCTATGTTTAACTAGAAGATATTATAATGATAATAGTTAGACGTTCTCTCGCTGCGCCTACAAACACGTGATCGGTCGTGAGTTCATACCTCACTCAGGGGAATGATTATTTTTAAATTATTTTCATTTCCTCGTTCTGGTTAGATGCGCTATTAAGCGGAATACGGAGTGACACTAGGTAATTTTGATCTACCGTGCTATACCGGGATACAATCGTGAAGTTTAAGTTTTAAAGTCCAAGTTAACGAGGTCGCGGACAACTCAAATCTACCTACCTGTATAAAGTAGTATGAAAACCAGACCAGGATGCTTATCCTAGATGTATATTATAGAAATTCTGAAAATATAACTTAGGTTAAAGTTATTGGAATGCAATCTCCTATAGTTTCGAAATATATGAAATATATATTGTTTGCTCGATTTTTGCTCTAGGAGGTAATAATAATTCACATTTTCGTATCACTGACTCGATGGGTCTCCAGTGATGTTTAATCAAGTATTGCCAATTTTTAAGAATTACTTAAATTGGAGCTCTGAGAGTCAACATTAAGGCTGCTAAATAGTAATAGTAATTGATAATATCAACTTTAAATTTATTAACAGGTCGCACATCAAAAAACAAAAAGGTATTCATTCCTTATCGGGACTCAGTACTGACATGGCTCCTCAAGGACTCTTTAGGAGGGAACTCCAAAACTATTATGATTGCTGCGGTAATATATATATTTTTTAATGTATGTTATATATGGTTTATGTATATTTTACTAATGTACATATATACATATATATATATATGTATATATATAGTCGATTTGTTCATTTTTTTTAAATCATCATAGACCATGCCGATAAATCTATTTTACCGCGCAACCCGAAATAGTTTTACTAAAGGCAAAATTGAAACTTAAAATGGTTACATTAAAAAATACAAACTACTTAGTTTGTTAGTACTTAGTTATTCACGCTTGGTACAGGGTGTATAATGTCATGTAAATTAATGATTTGTTATAGAATTATTCAGATCCAGATTTTTAATCTTGTGATTACTCGCACGTCAATTATTTTCTTAATTTTTTGAATGGCGAATGGCGAAGCCTCTATCTTATTTATTATCTTATACGACTACATTTACTTTTTTTTTTATTTTAGTGATATATCACTATTTATTTTTATTAATTTAATATTTTTTTCTAATGTTTTAGATATCGCCAGCTGACTGTAACTACGGCGAGACGCTGTCCACCCTCCGCTACGCGAACAGAGCTAAGAACATAATCAACAAGCCAACCATCAATGAAGATCCCAACGTCAAACTCATACGCGAGCTCAGGGAGGAGATCGAGAAGCTTCGGAAACAGATATCTTATAATACGGTGATTATTAAAACAAATATCTTAGTTAGTATTTTTGACAGATTCTGACTGTAACGCGATCTGTCGTGGGTTCGATCCCCACTCGGGGGAGTGATTATTTATAAATTATTTATATTTCCTTGCTCTGGTGAAAAAAAAATGCGGCGTTCAGTTCCACCACTCAACACGCAATGTCTCGAATGTAAAGCGAAGTCTTGACACTAGGTACTATTTGTTTACTCTAATGCTATGCGAGATAAAAACGTGAAGCTAATACAGTACAGTACATTAATTAAAATTAAATAAAAATACACAAAGGTGGCCTCATTTTTAAAAATGGTCTCTATTAGGCAAAGAAATTGAGTGGATGTACCGAAAATGTGTGTTATAATATTTTTTAATCGACTTTAACAGAGGGAGGTAGTAAAATTAATATATTTTTTAATGTATTTTAATATTAAAAAAAATATATATGTGTTTAAAAAAAATCCTAAGTGTGGAATAACACCCTAAAAACAATTTAATTAAATATGTTTAAATAAATAGCATGTTCTCTTACCCAACGATTATTTCTTAGAAATATTTTTTGGGTACCAGAAATTTGTAAAAATCTCTCTAAAAAGATGCTAACAACATAAATAAGTTGTAACAATAACGTTTAAATTTTGACGCAGCTATAGAACATATGGTTTAGCGGTCAGAGTGCTTAGACGGTTTTCAAGAGCCGTGGATTCAATTCATGTTGTGTTCAAAATTTGCATACGTTTTTTGAAAATATATTATTGAATATTTTCCTTTATATTTATCTCTATTACTGTGACTCAAATTGAGTCTCAATGATTTTTTATGTAACTAATTGTTCATATTTATTCTTAGGATACAATCGACACAGAACCAGCAGTTCTCGCGACCCTCCAGCGCAAGGAAGCGCAAGAGAAAGTGCTTACAGAGAAATGGACGGAGAAGTGGAGGGAGACCCAGCAGATATTACAAGAGCAGAAAGCTTTGGGACTCAGGAAAAGTGGGCTGGGAGTCGTCCTGGACTCGGACATGCCGCATTTGGTTGGCATTGATGATAATTTATTATCGACTGGTGTTACGTTGTATCACCTTAAGGTTAGTACAATTATTATACATATTTGTGAATTCGATTCCCATTTAGGGCCCAAATTATATTAAAATAGTTTTTTATGTATGTATGTTAAATTGCTTTCATTTTTTGGATCTGATAAGATCTTATCTTAGGTTATTAAGCCTTAGGCTTGAGATATACCCCAGGCATATACAATGTTTTGAATTCGAATGATAAGCGAAGAATGGAGTGTCTTAGACTGTATTTTTTTTTTGAATCCCTGATTTGAGGGGAATGCGTGAAATACTTTTTTTTATTATGTATAAAAATACTAACTTTTTCACACTTACATCATGCCCATCAAAAACGTACTTGTATTGCTAGATTTTTCTTTTTATTGTATAAAGAAACGACGAATCGGGGGAAACAAAGTTTTTTGATGTAATCCTATAATTAACGTAATTATAAAAACAATTCGCGACATTATCTATTCATATAAACTTCAGGCATGTCCAATTTCATTCTTTTTTCTGAAAAAGTAATCTGTAATTTTTTTTCACGTATTAATATAAAAATGTCAATCCAACAGGAAGGAGAAACACTGATAGGCACGGAGGAATACTCCGTGACGCCGGACATAGTGCTGTCGGGCGCCGGGGTGCTCCCTCTGCACTGCAGAGTGACGCTGCAGGAGGGCGTGGCTACCATCGCGCCGGAGCAGGGCGCTCAGTGCTGGCTCAACACTGTGCTGCTGGACAGGCCGGCTAAACTCAGCCAGGGTTGGTTGGAACTTATAATTTAATTGGTTTTTGATTTCATAAACGTTTTTGTTTTATTAAGGTTAAATCAAGTGGTTGGTTTAAAATTATAAAGTATTATCTCACACTTGATACAGGAGAGTGTTCACTGTCACTGTTTTGTCTTTTCCAAATATGCAATACTATTAATTAGTTTTTAATTGAAATAAATAATTGAAAAATTAAATGAAAAAGCATTGTCTCTTGTCAATTATCAATGATTGTTTCGTAAAAGTTTTCTTCGTAATTGTTTCTTGTGTAAAGTTGTGTACAAAGATGTTAACAACAAAAAATAAGTTGTATGACTATCGACGCAGACGTTAAAGATCGTATGGCTTAGCGGCCAGAGAGCTTGGGCAGTAAATTCGAAGCAAGGGTTCATTGTGTCACCTCACTTTGTAAATATAAATTATGTTTATGTCTTGCTAATACTGGAAATATATAAAATTAATAATGTTCACTGAATACACCTCTTTAATAACGTAACTGTTTAGATAATAACTAATATAATGTTGAATAACGTTATCGTGGCACAGTGCGACACCTTTTGACGTCACCTGTAAATAGTTTTGGTTATGGGTTCGATTCCCATTCCAGAGAATTATTATATTTAGAAGTTATAATTCATTTCACCGCTCTAATAAGACAGAGCGCGGCGTTGAGTTCGTCGCTCAGCACGCAATGTCTCGATTTCGGACGGAAAGCGTACAGCGAAGTGGATATCCCATCTCTGACTATCCTGCCATGCAAGCTGTAAACAAATAATACATTCGGTACACAGGCTGCATCCTGCTGCTCGGCCGCACAAACATGTTCCGCTACAACGACCCGGCGGAGGCGGCCAAGCTGCGGCAGGAGGGCGCCTCCGCCATGAACCTCTCCCGCCTGTCCCTGCTGTCCTGGTCCACCACCGACCTCGCCGCCAGCACAGAGAATTTGAATAACACTTTGTCGTACGTATTTTTTGTTTGTTTATTTTGTTGATCATTATTGATTAATGGTAATCAATAAATAATCAATAAATCAATATGAATCAAAACAATGATAGTTTTTAAATCAATGAATCAGTATTAGTCAAGCCATCAATAATACTTTACACTAGTCGGTGATCACAGGTAGGCTTACTGTAAAGTGTAGGAAATGTCGTTTTTTTTTTGTAAATGTATTCTCAAATATAGAAGTATAATTTCAACTAATTTTCCGTCTTAAATCGTTTCATTTGTTTTATCTCGAAACGTTTAAAATCATAATTGTGGTTTCATTACACAAAATGTATAAAAATCGCGAAACCTTATTATATATGAAAAGTCTTATTGCATTCAATGATATTTCAAGTAAATCAATAATTACATATATTTATCAATTAACCGAATAAAATCCAATTTATTGAAATTTTATTATAATATTTTCGTTGCCTCGTACTTTTATATTTTTTTTATTTGTATGATGAACTGCGACGTTGAATTTCGACACTCAAAAACCAATGTCTCATTTTCTGTCGACATCAGGGAAACAGAGCTTTCATAACACTATCTTGCGGTTCTATCTGACCGTACCTTTGTATATTCGATAGCGTCTACCTAAGAACTAATAGGTTATTAAACATGCGGAACTCAACGCTGTGTTTTGTCATACCAGAATAGAGTAATGAAATTTATTTATCAATAGATAATCGGGTTTACTTGAAAAACCCTTTCTATTATATTCAAAACTATTATATTCAAAGTATAACAGCTTTTTTGTTACATTATGTACGTTCAAATATCTATTAGTTATATTTTTATTATATATGTAGATATAGATATTTATAATATCATATGATTTCGTCTAATACAAACGTAATATTACACAGGGATTTAGAGAGTGAGATCAGATGTGAGCGTATCGAGGCGCAGCGCGCGGAGCTGGAGCGCGAGCGGCAGCAGTTCGAGCTGCAGCAGGAGGAGCGGCAGCGGCGCTGGCACCAGGAGAGGGAGCAGCTGCAGCTCGCGCAGAAGCAGCTGGACGAGGTATGGCGGATTTCAACTAAAATTTATGTAAAATGATTTAATTTATGTAATCTATTTGGTATGTTCAATGAATGGGAATTTTTTAATTAAAAACGTTTTTGAAATGTCAATTTATTGTAATTTCGAAGTCTTTTATATTGTGTTTATTTTTCTTATGTTGGTAATACGGAGTCGGAGTTGATATTAGTAGTTAATAAGATGTGCAGTGTTTCCTTAATGCGCCCCCGTCCCCGTGTAGGAGCGCTCCGCGATGGAGAAGGAGTACGCGGCGGCGTGCCGGCGGCTGTCGGGCGACTGGCGCGCGCTGGAGCGCGGCTGGGCGCTGAGGCGCCGCGCGCTGCGCTGCCGCCAGCGCGAGCTGGCCGCGCGCGTGCGCACGCACGCCCGCGCGCGCGACCACGCCGCGCACCAGGTGACCAGCTTAATGCTTATATTTGATAACATGTACAGCTAATGTTTGTATAGTTAGTTTTCATGTTCTTGGTTGTGAAAATCGATTTATGTAAAAGCTTACTTTATCTATCCATTATCTATCTTTTGATATATTCTCGTAATACTCTTCCTTTTCTACGGCCTGCCTACCTTTGTGTTACCTATAGACTCTTTCAATCTTGTGGCTAATATAGTCTAGCGTGTGTTAATGTGGTGTTTTAACAACTTACTGCGATTCTACCGTGGCAAGTTGCTTACTATGTATATTTATTTTACTTACTCATTAGTACCAATAAAATTTCCTTATATATTGAATTTCCACATGTTGAAATACAGTTTAATGTCAATCATATGAATAAAGGAATATATCTATCTTTTGAAACATTTTATGATGTTCATTGATGAAGATTAAGGTAAGGTTTCATAGGTTTGGACCATCGGTGGCGCTAAAAATATTATATCATAGGTCTGTATAAAAATTTGAACGCAACAGGATTCGAACCAACACGTTGAAATTGTCCTTCCACACCTTGCCTTGCTTGTCCTAACCGTTAAACCATGTGCACTACACAACATACCTGACGTAGTTAAACGTATACTTTTTTATACATATATTTTATAAACATGTTTTCAAACCCAAAGTATGAAATGCTTAATGACTAAAACCCATAATTAACATTTACTGTCCTTTTTTATTACATTCCTCGTCTCTACTGTTTTATTAAATAAAGAAAAAAAGTTTGAACACATATTTTGATTTGTATAAACGTTTCCTTGAGTGTGATTCAATCCAATTACTAATCAATATTACAATAAGACACCGTTCCAACGTCGTCACGATGGTGCTAATATAGTCTAAATAGTTCTCGATAAAAATATATTTAATCCTCCAATTGGCACGATCTTCGACATCCTCAGTGGTAATTCGCCTGGCTTTTGTATTCTGTTTCATAACATCCAGCCATGCCTTCCTTGGGTGTCCGAGGGATATACTCCAAGGACAGATATATCAAGGTATATTTGTCCAAAATACTTCCAAGGCGCGCAATGTCAATGGCCACACCACGTGGCGACGATTTGTTTTGACGGTCAGTCAGTCACCTTAGCACCTTTATTGGTATGAGGTGAAGCTCCTGTGACGAGATAGTGCCGGCCAAAATTCGCTGTCATCTAAAAGAACCGGTCTGATGCTCTTGAATATCAGCCCCTTGAGTGATGAGAGAGGACGGTATTCTGCGGTCGCACACCACACCTGTGTCGTCACGTCGTTTGGCCTGGACATAGCGAGTTTCGTCAGGTGTTATTGGGGAAACAAGTTCGAAATTCTGGGGTGGTTCGAATGGAAGTTGGAAGTCGCATCTCAATCTCTCCTTCACAGAGGTATGGGTACACAGTAGCGTCCCATGGTAGTCTTTAACGCAAAGACAGTTTGGAATGTGCTGAGGATTCTTAGATTACTTTTGTATATTTGTACTGCCATAAATGACGTTAACACGTTCATACGTTTCCACAGCCTTACTTTAGTTAGTTTTTATATTCCACCAACTATGATTGCTTCGGAAGCCGGTATAACATTTAGAACCTTCTTCTTCCTCAAACTGAATGACCTAGAATGACTCCTTATCGGCTCGTACAGCTTCGGTCTCTATTGGAGATAAAAAAGGAAAAGAAATGTCTCGACCCATATATTTCACACACCATCGCTAAAATATTGCGAAAGTATCTACAACATTGTATACATTTTTTGTATTCATTAACCCATCACGCGCCTCCTTGATATAGGAAGTATACAGGAGTATAACGTGAAAGTAAATTATAATATCGAGTTATACTCATTAAATAATCGATTTCAGAAAAAAAGAGAGGATCGATTAATCGATGTACTTTAGTAATCATATTGTATAACGATACCTGTTAGTTTGTGTCGTGTTAGTCAAATGTTGCTCTCTTAAAAAAAACTATCTGGGTTCGTAATTATGAAATTAGAAATGAGAATGAAAAAAAAAGATTCGATACCCACTCGTTACAATCCGCCCGCTCTGATGAGTCTAAGCGCGATTATAACGTAAATCCTAACATTACATATCGGTTGGTCGTGAGAATCTCAACTGTTTTGAATATGTGTTAATATTACTACATTATATGAACACTAATGTATATACCATGAGAAGACCACCTTAGTAAAGGTTAGGCGGCATTTATAAATTATGTCACACGTTACGGAGGAGGAGATCAACAAAGTATGATATTGTTTGACTGCAGTGGTCTCACAAAAGGGTCCAGCTTTATGACAAGGACGGGAAAGGGGTTAAAAAATAAAGAAATTCATATAACGTAATTTATGAATGACCCCTAAGGAGTTGTACTGAATTTGTACATTTACTGAATACATACATTGTACTGAAACTTGTATATGATTGGAAACTTGAATTTGTTAAAATTTTTGAAAACATTTTTGAAAAAACGTATAAAAATTTGAACACAGCGGGATTCGAACCCGCGCCTTTTGGATACCGTCCAAGCGCTCTGACCTTTAAGCCATGCGTTCTACTACCAGCTGCGTCGAAATTCTTATACGTTTTGTTACAACTTATTTATGTTGTTAGCATCTCTGTAGAGAGATTTTTAAAAATGTCTACACTTAAAGATTATTAAGAAATAATAGTTTAACAAGAGAGATTGACATTTTTTTATAATAAGTGTGGAATAACCCTTTAAAAATAGTAAATATAGTGTCATTTGTTTTTGAACAGAGATCTTCGTAGCACAATATTACAGTCTAATTGGTTACGTGGCTTGTGGGTGCGATCGCTACTTGGGGAATCATTGTATTTAAAACTTTTTTTTGTTTCACATCACTGTACTGATAAAGCCCGGTGTTAAGTTCCGCCACTCAATAAAAAACTAGCATAATATGAATTGCGAAAATATTTCTCTGGCGCTTCATTTTGTTTCTTACTTCATACCATCATTATTTAACAATGCGTAGTTAAGTTCTAGATTTATAACACTCAAAATTTCGCACTCCAATATCATTTAGTAGTTTGCTTACGTCATAAATCTGTTATGTAAAAATATATTATGCAATTTAACAAAAGAAAAGGCTTTAATATTTTTTACTATATTTATAGTTGTGTATGATAAAGTAAGAACGTTAGAAAAATACTCAATATAACTATATTAAAACGAAAAGTCCATTTGTTGTATCGATTTCAACGATTTTTTATCGATTTCATTAAATGTGGCGTAGTATAGACATTCTATATGGAAAAGGTGGCAACAATTTTATTATTAGTGCATAAAAAAAACATGTTAAATACACTAACCGTGTACTTGACCACCACTTTTATATTCCGTTGCCATAGCAACCAGTATGTCATATGACAATGGGTCTACTATATTTTTTTTTAATATTTAAACCTTACGGGGCATATCTACGTTTATGGGGTTGTATACAATATTTACCCTGACACTGATAAACAGTTAAATTTAGACATATTGCGTGTTTGATGCCGGAACGTAACACCGCTATTTTAACCGAAATCAAAAGAAATCTTTATGTTTTCAAATATTTTTTTTATCAAATAATATTTTGATTATTTACAATGATATTTTGATATTTAACAATTTAAAAAATAATATAAAATATACAATCGTGATATAATCTGTATTAAAAAAATTCACAAGCAATGATTTTAATTTAAAATACATATAAGAAAAGTAGGCTGCATTAATCTAATAGAAAGCGGAAAATCAAGTTAACGTGCGAGTCATTATATAATTATGAATTATTAATCTGTTTATCGAAACCCTAGGAGTGCGTTCATTTTTTTTTAATTTAATTTCTTTTTTAATCAATTTCTTCATATAGTTCGCACATATTGCTCGTACGCCATTTTGTGCTTTTATTATTATATTATAATAGCAATTAAGTTAGATAAGCTTGTGCTGTCTAAACAAACATTACGTCATGTCGCCTTTAATCATTCGTGTCGATGTCCCACACCTATGATACTAGTGTTACTCGATTGTTTTACTCGATTATTTTATTTATCGATTGAAATTACTTTTTTGTACTTTATTAAATTCATAAAAGTGAAGAAAAAAAGATTTTCAATACGGTAATAGTTTTGTATTAAAATGTTTTGATTTATTTTATTAATAAAGCTATAACAAATTAAATTACTTGTTTAGTAGTGAGAGACATTGAGACATAGAAGTTGTACATTTCCCCATCTGACTAATGAACCTACGACCATCGTGTTCACTGAAAAGTCCAACAACACCCGCAAAGATATTCTTACGTTTAATTCGTAATATATATTTCAATTACGATCGAGTAACACTGGTAGCGCGTCTGTTGCACATTCACTTTTATACAAACAATACTCGTTTTTATTTTCTCATAATCGAACGTGCCGTCCTAGTTACTGAACGAACACTTGCCGTCTCCTTATATGCTGGATTATATATATATATATATATATATATATATTTTTATTTTGTTCCATGGAGGTTTTCATTTCGAGTTTTAATATATTACAAATTATAATCTGTGCCGGTTCAATAGTTCCTTTACGTATGGATTACAACCCAAGGTTTTGATTGATGGAGCGTTGGGTAATGTGTTGTGTAAATAATTGTGTTTATTACATTTGCATTGTTATGAGATAATTGTGAAAAATAAAAACGAAATTATTTAGATGTCTTTACAAATCGTTATTATACTTTAATATAGTATAAAATTAGTCTACTTGGTAAACCATAGTAGATGATACAACTTGAAGTGGGAAAACTCCATTTTTTACCATTTATTTTGCTACTGCCCTGCCATGTAGATTGAGAAGGAGGAAGCTAACATAGCGGATGTTGAGCGCCGTTTGGACGGCAAGAAGTGCGAGTTGAGAGAGTTCGTGAGGTACCAGATACAGGAGTTGGTAGCGAGCGGCTGTGAACTCGATGAGGTGAGTGGTTTTTTCACGTATTGCCATGCTATTGCCACTTTTTTTTATCATATTCTGTAGTTATATAAAATTGTTTATTATTCATATTATGTGAAATTAGTTAACCTTTTCGTATAGTGTCTTGAGAAGTTCGTAGAAATAGGGTTTTACGATTATTTTTACGCAAATTTTCAGTGTACTCTACGCCTCTTTAAATTTCAGACAAAAACATCAATTTATATGTAGCGTACGTAGATACTCAATTTATTAAAATTTTCAGTATATACTATAACAAATATATAAATATTTAATGGCTGAATCTTAAACTAATCTGTCTATATATTTTTAAAACAACATAACCACGAATAGGCATCGAACCCACAACCACTATGTACAGTTCGATTCCCAACTGTGTCCCATATTGAGCGATTTACATTAATTATAGACTCTAATGTAAAATCGATTAGAAACTTATTCTTTTGAAGCAAGGTGTTGAGACTCCCTTCACATCTCAATGCCGTACAAACACGCTTTTTGTATACAATAGTAATGTTATATTTCAAAAAAGATTTGTTTCAAGATAACCGACACATTAAGTGATGAGAGAAGTGCATAAAAGATAAAAGTAACGGAAGGAAGATAGATTAGCGTATTAATAAAGAAATAAAACATTAAGGTCATATCTAGTTCTGAAACATTTTGAGGCCATCGTGACGCAGTGGTAGAGCGTCTGACTGTAAACGCAACTGGTTGTGAATTCGATTATTACTCAGGGGAATGTTGATACTTCTAATTATGAGATAAGTTTCTGATAAGTCAAAGCATGGCGTCGAGTTCCGCCCGGAACACGCAATGTTTTGAATTCGAGAGGGAAGCAGCGAACGCTGCGTCTCTACGTTATGCTCATTTTAACTATTCGCTATAGGGGAATATATATAATCATGTAATATAATCATGAAGCTTAAAAAAATACTGTGAAAAGATTTTCGTAATAACATCAACCTTTAAGAAAAAAAATAGAAAATAGCTCTTTCAGAAATATATCTACTAAAATCCTTTTCTCTATATTAACAATAAAACAAAATCAGATGTGCAAAGGAGTATGAATATATTTGACACAAGTAAAGTTTGTATGGGAAATAAATGTAAAAAAATAATAATTTAATAATACAAATCCTGTAAATTAACAAAATACATATATAATATACAAGGTGACCGTATGTTTGTCATTCATACGAATTTATTAATAATTGTATAAAGCTACTACCTACTAAGACAACGCGATATTTTTAGGCTTTACTTAGAGTTATATGATAATATTACGTTCAATTAATGTTACTTTAGGAATTTCTCATTATTTGTAGAGTGTACAGAAAGAATACACTAGGGTCTTCAACTATGACCTTCTTGAGAAAGATCTATATAGAAGAGTTACTTTTTCCTACCACTTGTGAACATGGTGATTTACACGCAGATACCATTAAGGTATTTTAAATAATAATTATGCCTATAATAATTTGTTCGCAGAGCTTACCACCGAGTCCCGACAGCCCGCCCTCGGAAACTTCTACCGAAAGTCTGATGCATCTCCTGCAGAAATGCGAACCCAACACTGCTAAGAGCATCAAGGAGACTGTGGAAAGACATGTGAGATTTTACTTTTATTACTAATAATAATTAATATTAACAATATTTTAATATTAATAAAATATTGAGTTTTTAGTTAATATTTTCAAACAAAAAAATGGATATTTGAATTTCATTTTATTTTCATTTTGTTTCTTGATTTGAGATAAGACAAGTATACATAACTAAAAGTCAAAGTTGCAACTTATAATTTCGCTCAACACGTTGTTTATACCGGGTGGGCCATTAAGTTATGCGAATTTTAGAAATCATAGAAAAAAGCTACTAACAAGGCTTAGGAAAGATAATCTTTATTTATAATGTATTTATAAAGTAAACACATGAGAATTTTATTTTTTAAAAATAACATCACTGAGATGTATACCATTTAAACGTACACACTCCTCGAAGGTGGACCTCAAATTCGTAACTCGCTGGCACATCACTTGTGGGATAGCGGACATTTCCGAGGAAATGTTATTCTTGAGCTAAGCAATTGTCCTCGGTTTATTGGCATAAACGCAGCTCTAGAGGTACCCTCAGAGAAAAAATCCAGTGGCGTGACATCTAGGCTCCAAGAAGGACCACGGAATGTTCCCTTGACGCAATATCAGTTTTCCAGTAAACATTTCGTTTAGAACTGCTAAGGACTCATTGGATTTATGAGATGTCTTGCTGTCTTTTTGAAACCAGGTCCTGCCGTTGTAGTCATCAAAATTATGCAGTTGTGGGAAGAAAAAGTTACGTAACGTGTCTGTATAGCGATCAGAATTTACTGTTACAGTTTGACCTCGATCATTTTCGAAGAAGTGGGGTCCGATAATTTCTTCAGCCGACATGTCATGGCTGCCCAAACTGTCACTTTAAGCGAATGCAATGGTCTTTGATGTTTTAATTTGAGATATTTTAGGCCCAATACCGAAAATTTTGTTTATTCATTTATTTAGTTAAATGAAAATGACCTTTATACCAGAAGAGAATATTGTTCAAACTTAGAAAACACTAAGATTCTTTCGGCAAAACCACGGCGAAGATGGTGTTCATTTGGCTTCAATTCCTGGACTACTTGAAGTTTATACGGGTGAAATTTAAGATCTCTTGCCAAAATACACCCTAATGATGTTCTTGATATAGTGAACTCAGTTGGTGTCTTTTGGGTTGATAACTGGGGATCGCGCCGTAAGGACGTCGTGACCTCGCTTACAGTTTCTTCCGTTCTAACTAACTTGAATGCCACGCATCCCTCTCATGATCAATCCGATTTTGAAATACGCACGTCTTTCTATAATCATCTTGTATATTTATAATGTATACATTTTTTCTGCCTGGTTAAATAAAGTGCCCTGTTAGATATTATGTAGGCAGTAACTGGATTCATCTTCTAGATCGTAACAAAATGTGAAATGTATCATGATTAAATAAACTAATACGTCAAATAAGACGTTTTTTATCTTATTTTATCTCGAGAGCATGTTCATATATTGCCTAATATGTCTCTAATTATTGGCTTACTTTTTCATACAAACTTTTAAGTATGAGAAATTTTATACATACATTTCCTTCTTTGTGGTTTCCGTGAAAAGGATATAAAGCTGAATGCTTTTTCTTCAAATACATGTTTTCGTTATAGAAAAAAGAGTTGGAAAGCTTGGAGCAGGAGTTACAAGGCCGTGTTGCGAGTGTGGCCGCGCACCGCGTCAAGATAGAGAAGCTGCAGCAGGAGCTTGCTCTACTTGCGGCGAGAGAGAGAGGACTCACCAGGGCACTAGCTGACGGAGGTGAGATAGAGGATCTTTGGTTGTAGCGATTTTCACATATTTTAAATGAATCTATTTTAACCGGATTACACGCGTATATTAAAAACACTACAGTAGGCCATGATCACAGGTAGCCTTATGATCTATTAAAATTAAGACTTTGTTTACTGTAGCCTATTTTCAAGAAGCGCAGATTCGATTCCCGATAAGTTTTTTTGTATATTTTCTTAAAATGTATATTTTAATTCTTTGGATGTACAATAAAAGGTAGAGAACCAAAACTAGGTAACAGACAGACGCTGTTAGTTGATTAGGACAATCCTTATTATTGTTAGTGAATATGAAAAAAATGTTTAAACGAAAAAAGGCGGAAATGTCCCAATATGAAAAAAATGTTTAAATAAATCGTGTTGATAAAATTACTTACAAAATTATAGCCTATGTTTGATTCTTGTGTGTAACCTAAATTATTGAAAATTCCATTCAAATCTGTTCAGCGACTTTTTTTTAAAAAAGTATCAAACATACATACATACGTCCTCAGAAATTTTCTTATTTTTAATATTATAATAATATAAATGGATTATAACATTACGCTTGCCAACAGACGCTGACAGCGACATGTCTCCACTGGAAGGCGTTAAACGGAGCAAGTCAGAGCTAGTGCTGCGCGCGCGACGCGACGTGCCCGAACCCTTATCGGCTGATGAGAGAGAACACTTTAGAAATAAACGACTTAGGTATTGTTTATGTTACGTATTTATTACTTTTTATTTTCAGCTTCACTTGTTTAACCTATTGTCAAGACACTCTGTTCACTGCTTTCCGAAACCGAGACATTGCGTGTTAAGTGACCAACTCAGCGCCGCGCTTTGTCTTACCAGAACGGAGATGATAATTAATTTGAATTATAATCATTCTTCCAATTGGGAATCGAACCCACAACCAATCGTGTTACAGTCAGATGCTGTGCCATTATGACAGTATTTTAAAAGAAACTTAGTACAGTCTTTTATTTTCGACTTACTTACAAAGCATTTTTCAAATTAAAATACACTTTAATAATATATAAAAAAGGCACTTGAGCCGCATTTAGGTTTACGTTATCAATTAAACAGAATTTAATATACGGGAAAGGCTTAGTATAACACTTGGACAGTACTAAAATGGTGTGAATCTTTTTTTTTACTAAATTATTATTTATCGTGTGTATACAGCCTATAATGTGACCAAGACAGTAAAAAAAGAATAAATTTGAACCTTCATCCAACGTGTACACTAGCCTATTATACATTAGAATCATTTTTTGTAATATCTAAGTTTCATTTTAATAAACTAAAAAACATCCCCACAGTCTAAGCCTCAGCTTGGACCCTCTTCCCTCCCCTTCCACCCTGACCACTCCCGACACGTTTCACACGGCGAACTCATCCCCACGCGCATTACCCACATCCTCGTCTCCACTCACGCCCTCCACACCCCTCTCGCCGTCGACCCTCCACACGCCGTCCACCACGGATGTATCGGCGCCGGCCAGCGACCCGCCGGTACCTAAGTTCAAATTGGGCCCTACCACGTGCGACAGCGATGATATGTCGAGTACTGAGGATTATCATAAGGTGAGTGAGCGTTAATTATTTGAATAGTCACAGTTCCTTAATTCACTTTACCAAAGTGTTATTAAACGTTGAACGCTTTTTCTCATAGTCGGTTTAGGCAGATAGAACCTAGTATCAAGAGTATCTTGATCTACTTCCGTTTTTCAACCAATCACAAGATATTGTATGCTAAAATGTCGTGATTTGTCTCAACCAAAGCGAGTTGTTGATAATTAAAAAAATTATCTATTATAGTACTCTACCAAGAGGTCTTTCTGTTTTGTTGCTTAAATTAGTATTTACAAAATATATGACTGTTTTCATTATTCTTTTTGTACAAACATATGAAGAATATAAAAATATTGTAATTTATAAGGAAAATTACAATCTATTTATAAACAAACAAAATGGATTGTATAGTAAATATTGTAACTACCTACGTATGTTTTTCTAAGAACTCGTAAATTAATATATATGTATGAATTCCATAAAAATATAATTACAGAAACTAATCTATCATAGTGCAGTGGGACCATATGTGTCTATAAAACACGATAATTGTGGATTCGATTCTCACTCAGGGGAATGATGTTTATATTTAAGTAATAAACGTGATGTTTAGCTCCTCCACTCAAGACGCTTTGCTCGAATTTCCCTGCACACCACCTGCGAAAGCCTTTAAAAAATCATTTAAGATAGATCACTGTTATACCTAGGAGTTGCAATAACGATTCTTCCAACTCGTATCCAACTAATATATATTCTTATGCAGTAGAAAATCAAAACTATATATAATTTATTTAAGTCATTCACGCATTATCCTGTATAGCCAGAGTTAACCTAATGTCAAGACACTCCGTTGTCTACTTACAGCCAGAAATCGAGATATTGTTCACACGGAACTCAACACCGCCTTTAGTTTATTCCAAGACAGAAAATAATTTAAATGCAATCATTCTCCCGAATGGAGACGAACCCACAAATAGCGCTTACACACGGACGCTCTCCCACCATGCCACGCTGGTCTTAGTCTTAGTATTAAATATATAATAGAACGTAAGATATTATGTTACCTTATAATAATTATTGTTATGTGTAAAACAATCGCCAGCCGCGAATAGTGGAAGGTCAGTCGTCCAGTTCAGTGGAGAGGTCGCCAGAGGAAAGACACCCGAGGACTAAATACAGACGACGTATTAGTAAGCGTACTTTGTATTTCTATTAAAATATATTATTAGGAAAAGTATATTTTTTCTATCCAAGAATACTACACTGATGATAATGCGTCGAGTTAAGTGCAGTCGATGATCATTCGCGAGGTTAATCACATTTTCGAAAAAACGTATAAAAATTTGACCGCAGCGGGATTTGAACTCGCGCCTCTTGGATAATGCCCAAGCGCTCTGATCGCTAAGTCATGCGGTCCTACTACCAGCTGTGTCGAAATTTTGCTTGTAATAATTTATTTGAATAAAGAATATTTTAATTTGTTTCCATATATATTACTGGTGCTATTTATCTTATTTTAATATAGAATTATTAGTGATTTTATTATATGGAAAGACGACGTCGAAAGTAGAAAACCGTCGTGCGTGATTTTTTACATTCTAGTCGATTTTATGATTTTTTATACTTTTCTTATTTTTAAAATTCTGTGTATAATAATCAAATTCTTTAATCATTATATTTACAAGTTCCTTTCAAACGTTATTATCAGTTAGTATATTGAAAGCTATATACTCGTTACAGTACTATTGATAAAAGAAAATATTATTGATATTCATTTTAGTTAGTTTTATACTATATTATTATTAAAAGTAACTTAAATATAATAAAAAATGAAATAAATCAAAAACAAAGTAAATTTATCGATATTTATATTCCTGTCAAATTGGATATAATTTTAGTATTGTATGTTTTAGTTTTTCAGATTTTTAGTCATTTTAGTATAAAAAGTATAATATATTGACTAACATATTGTAGTAATTATTAATGCATTAATAATATGTATATAAACTTTTTAAATTCGTAGCGGACGGCAAGTCTCGTCGTCAAGTGACTGAAGCGGAAGCGTTGCGGGCGATGCAGAGACTGTGCTCGAGGATAGCGTCGCAGAAGATGCTGGTCATATCCTCTTTGGAGAACGATTGTTCTAAGGAAGAACTTAACAGGCAGATTGCTGTAAGTTCATTGCTTATATATATATATATATATATATATATATATATATATATATATATATATATATATATAAATTAATTGTTGCAGTTTTTTTTTAATTTCACGCTTTTATTCCATAGCCAGATGGACAGATAGTAGTCGATGGCCGAAACTTAATGCTATGCTTTTTCTTACCAGAATGAGGAAATGAAAATAATTTAAATTCACCCGAGTGGAAATTGAACCAACAATCGATCACGTTAACAGTCAGGCGTTGTTCCACTGCACCACAATAGGCCTATTCTATTTTCTGCGAGTTTAATTTTAATTTAACAAACGAGGAGAAATAAAGTATTTGTGGGTAAGCATTTATCAGTAAACACATACATAGTTTTAGGTTCGAATCCACTCGTATCTTTATTCCTCTAAGCAATGTAATGTAATAAATGTGGCTTACGGCCATATCTTGAAGTCGGGTGAAAAATGGAGAAAAGTGGAAATGAATAATTAAGGCGTAAGATGCGTCCAATAGGTCAGTACCAAACTTCAATTTTCTTTCTAAATAAATTAAGAAGAAGATCTTATCAAAAATGGTAATCTGAATTGACGAGTTGCATCACTCAATACGATGTATTCGGGGCAAAAGTAGAGACCCAGAGTGCCTGCTAAGCTCTGTGAATACTCTGCTATGGGGAAAGAAATGTGAAGCTGAACGCCAATGTTTACCGTCTATATATTATTTTTCCGAAATCCAGGTCCTACAGGAACTCCAAAAGAAATATGTTCGTCTAGAAATGGCATTACAATACTCATTCTTCGACAATCAACCAAACAAACGTACGATCATGGTGACGCCCATACAAGAGACGCCCTCGCTGACCCTCAGCGAGAGTGACATGCAAGTGTCTACGGAACAGGCACAGGACACGGAGAGTGGACGCTTTGAAGACCCTTTGCTCAGCAGGTGAGGAAAAAATCTGGTTAGATTCGTTAATGTATGATAATTACAAGAACCGGTTTTAACAATTAGAAGATGCATTAAGTGATAAAGAAAGATTTTGTTGAACGTGCTTGAGCCCCGCCATTGTTTTTTGTAAGTTATCGTATATTATTTTTTTTATTAATTAATTTTATAAAAAATTAATAAGAGCAAAGGGCTTAGAAGAAGTATCCGTAGTGTCAAAGTCTACCTAAATTAATATATTTAAGTTATGTTTATATTACTATTATTAATACTTAAAAACTTTAATGAAAAATCCAAAAAAAAATCCAAACAGATTAAAAGAAACAGAAGTGGAAGCGTCAGATAACGTATCAACCTCCAACGATGAGCTGCCCACAGAGCAATCATGGCGGGACCCCTTGCGAGACCCCTTGCGGGACCCCCACCGAGACCCCTTGACAGCGTTATATCCCGCTCCCCCTTCACGCACCGATCACGACCCCTCGCGTATACACTCTGTGAACTCTTCTGCTTTGGCTATATCGGTAAGGAAATATAATTTTTAAATTACTTTAATTGAAGGTAAACGACTGTAGATGATTAAAAAGGAGTAAGCAGAGAGCAGCGTTTGACTCTTTCTATTTGACTACCCTGTTAGGGATAAATTTTAAGGGAATTAGTAAAATATATTTTTGTATTCGAATATTAACTTTAGACAATCTGACATTTTGAAAACTTTTCTATTAGTGTATACAAATATTGTGAATACTGTAACTCTAGTATTAAATATACATAAATTTAATTAGAAAAAAAAGTCGCTTATAATATTTTATACTGTCTTAGCTATAAAAAAATATAGAATTTCCAAGAAAAATTCAACAGTAATCATTTTTATAAGTCAATTTTTTTGCTATATGTCTAATTATCAAAATATTAAAATATCTTCTCTGTGGTACATGCTATTAAGTAAAAAGACCATTTTTTATTGTACTGAAAAATAATATCGTTTTTATGTCTCTTTTTAGGATTACGGCGTGGAAGGTCTCATGCATCCTATAGACTTTGGTGAGTTAAATAACTAATTTATAGTACATACATATAATAAGTACATAATATTAATGCATATTTTGTATTGTACCAATACTAATTATAGATAAATATAGAAAAAATCATCATCAATCAAAAAATCATTGATAAGTCCCATAAACGATGATAATTCGATGACCTGAAGTGCCTGGACCTCTTTAGAATTTTCAGCTTAACCAGGCCAATATCAATTACATTTGTCATTTCCCATTAAATATGATGCAGATCGATACTGATAGGTAATTCTGTCTCTCTCGCTCAACATAACATACGGATAGCTCTGTCTCCCTCTCTCGTTATACACATATGAGTAATAAATTATCGTTAATAGTTGTAAATAATCGTTAGGGAATGTTGCTACCGTCTCTTTCGGTCTAGATAACATATATATGTTTCTCTTTTTGTTTTTGTATACCCAGCTCAAGTGGTGAGTATTCCGGGCTGGGTGACGCGCGGCGCAGGTGCTCGCACCCACCACGAGTACGAGGTGCGCCTGCGGTTGCCCAACGCATCGTGGGCGCTGCTCCGCAGATACAGACGGTTCAGAGATCTGTATCTGGCTTCTAGAGCGCTTTATGGGGAGAAGGTGGGTTTTTTGTTATAATAATAATAATCTAATTAACTTTTATAATACTTTTATATGGACTTTATAAGCAACTAAGTACTAAAGTTATCAATAAGAAAAAATCTCCTCTGTATATCACCAGACTAGTCCCCTGCTTTCTGTTAAACAGCGACAAAATGCTCAATATAAATATTACCATTATTATCATGGAAGTTCATATAACATTTGCTTGTGAAGCTATATTGGGTGCAGTGGATCTATTTTTGATCTATTGGTTGTGAGTTTGATTTCCACTCCAGAAAATGAAAGAAACTAACAAAAATCAATTAAATTTGACATGAGTTTTATATTTTAATTTACTTATAGATATTGTAGGAAAAGTATGTATTAATTTTTATTTATTAAATATATCACTCACGTATATAAAGTCTTTTAAAGGAAAACAAATAAAAGATCTTAAGATCACTTACTTGCTTTGTGATAGCTTTTGCCGGACATTTTTATATTGTCGATCCTAACGTAGGCAGGGGCAGTGTCTGACTGTAAATACGATCACGATTCCCACTATGGGGAACGAATACATTTAAATTATTTTCAATTCCTAACTCTGGTAAGAAAAAGCGCGGTGTTAGGTCCAGCCACTCAACGCGCAACGTCTCGAATTCGGCGGAAGGAAGAGTACGTCTTATCACTAGATAATTCTTTCTACCTTGCTATGCTGGCTATGCTGGATGAAAGCGCGAAGCTATATTGAAATAATAAAAATGTATTTGTGTACGCTGGCGGCGTGGCCAGGTGGCGGCGATCCCGTTCCCGGCGCGCGCGCTGTGGTCGTCGGAGGCGCTGGCGCGGGCGCGGCGCGCGCAGCTGGAGGCGTTCCTGCGGCGGCTGCTGGGCGCGTGCGCGGCCGACCGGCGCTGCCCGCTGCACGCCGCGCCGCTCACCCGGGACTCGCTGGTGGCCTTCTCGCCTTTTTTCCGAAAGGTTCATCGAAATCCTTATTTATGTAAATATTAATATGAACGTATGGGAACTTTCTTAGCATTCGACTCGCGAAACTAGTGTGGGAGTTGGGGGTCCTTTTGAAATCGTATTGACGCTTATTTTCGCTATGCGAGTTCCTTTCTCTGTTTCTATTTTCCACTTTGCTTTAGTTCAATTTCGCTATCTCGCTTTTGCCACTAATTCATTTCCACGGGTTGACTGGAAGAGATCTCCTCGAGAGATAAATTCACCTTTCTGTATGAAACCTTTTCTTATATGTTCATCTCATATTTTTATAAAAACCAATATGCGATTTTTATTAAATGCAATAAAGAATTTATACTTACTACATTTACATAGTATGGACCTGACTAAAGTTAATCAAGGTAAAGTGAAAATAATTAAAAAAATATATAGCTGTTGTTGGATATCGGAATACATAAAACGTCGCGACATTATTGATTCCCCTGAGAATTACCAGAAACTCTCTTAGCATTCTCCTAAACTCTACACCTGACAAATAACAATTCTCTACGTTCAGTCGGTCAGTCGGTCACGCAAGAATAACGTTAATTAGTAGTAGATAGAGAGATTTACACAATATAAAAAGTGGTCCATTGTCGGCGGCGGGCGCAGGGCGTGTTCGAGAGCGGCAAGTGCGGCACGGGATGATGGCGCGCGGAGCTGGTGGCGGCCGCGCTGCGCCGCGACGCGCGCCGCCTCGCGCGCGCGCTGCGCCGCGTCGCCGCGCTGCTGCTGCGCTGCGCCGCCGCGCTGCTGCTGCTGCTCGTGCTGCTGCTGCTGCGAGCCGCGCGCCGCCGCCGCTGAGCCGCGCGCCCGGCGCGTCCGGTAAACCTGTGCAGCTTCTCACCTTTAAAAACATTTTTTGGTTCCTTTTATTCTGTTATTGGCTTTGTGTTAGAAGTGAACGGTGACATCCGTACGATGTGATTAAGTCGATAAGTCTATGATAGTACGATACGATATTGCTTTTCTCTGTTAAATATACTTTTTTTTTATATCATTCAATACTTTTATTACGATTTACGACTGTAAGTGTTTATGCTACTTGACGTATAAACTTATTCACGTCTGTTACGAATTTTGTTGATAAAATTTAATGTCAACTATACCTTCGTTATATTCAGTTTGAACATTTTGAACTGATCAATACAGATATATTTTACTTGTATAGTAATCCTGCATTTCTTTACCACACTATGTATTTTAAAATAATATTTAGTACAAAACAATTTATTATATAGACACATGTGTATTTTAAATAATATAGTCAAAAAATATATATTTTTCTCCATGAAACTTCCATTATGAATGTATTCAGTTTTTTTTATATACAAAGTTTTCAAGCTTCGAAATATATAAAAAGGTTCTTGTCCTGCTAAAAATGTTTCGGATTTGTATTTAATTTCTTTTGTTATGTTCAATATGTACAAACATAACAACTCAAAGGCATATTGTTGTAATAAAATAATTGTATTAAAATATCGATAAAACACAGATTAAAAAAAAATCGATTTCAATTAATAATTCGTTTCCAGAGATTTTTTCTATTAATCTCAACTTTGT
This sequence comes from Dryadula phaetusa, assembly GCA_032432895.1. Lineage (NCBI taxonomy): Eukaryota > Metazoa > Arthropoda > Insecta > Lepidoptera > Nymphalidae > Dryadula > Dryadula phaetusa. The sequence continues at coordinate 5,220,658 of JAOYRS010000059.1, read as the reverse complement.
CGAAACTCTTACGAGTAGAAGCCTTTAATGATACTTGTGTATAAAAATGAAATATATATTTACAAATAACAGATTATATATTCTAATATATCTTGTATAAATCGATATTAGAACGATTAATAGATATACCCAATTAGTCCCTTGTGCCTTTGAATTCAATTAGATCGCATCCCATAGATATTTTCAATCAATATATATATTTAAAAGTTATGTAGGTTTAACAACGAGCCGAGTTAAAACTACTTTTTGGTAAAAGACTTATCTTCTTGAATTAATTACAGGAAAAACATTATTATTTTTATCTGTCAAATTTTGACAAGTACGTGACCTAGGGATGTCCTTAACTGTTTATTTTTTGACATTTTCATAATGACATCGATTTATTTGTTGTTCGTCTGATAACTCGATTTTATCAATTGTACAGATTCTTTCGATTTCTTATCATAATGAAAAAAGTAAAAAGACATTTACTTTAAGATATTTTTGTATTGTTTATTTCTGTCATTTTAAGTTGTAATTTTTCTGTGCATTTCACCTATAATACAAATGTTCTTATTAATATTTTAATCAATTGAGGGCACATTTTTTGTAGAATTGGAAAAAATACTCGAACAGTAAATCGATTTTGTTGCATAGTAAATTCCTAAAGCAATACATACGCGTCACTAGCTCCAGAAATTTCCTCTGACGGAGGAAAATTTAAATGTATTATAGTAACTAACAAAATATAAGATATGTCCCCTTAACACAAATGTATATCCATTTAAATAATATTTTTGTATTTAATAATTAAAATATCGATATAATATCGATCGTGAGTCGATTAAAAATCGATACATATATACTCGGAAACATATGTAACTATTTACAAATAAAGATAAAATATAGTAAATTTAATGTATATAGTGTTGAAGGCTTACTTAATGGTTAAAGTGCTGTGGTTTTTTGTGCAATTATTTTTAAAACTAAGTTTTTTTTTAAAAAAATTGGTCTATTTTGGTTAAATTCTTTTAATATTTTTATTTATGTTTAAAATTTTTGTAATATGCACAAATATAAGAAAATTCTATTTGTTAGTGAACTCATTAATCTTGGTAGCAGTAAGAGGTGGAACAAAATTAAATTCATTCATTTTTTTAATGAAATTGATTTCTCACTTACTAAATTAGTAACGTTAGTTGATCGACTTTTCTAGACGTTTTTGTGTTATTAGAACACATCAACATTGGATAAATTTTGAAATTCAATTCACTTTTGAACTTCACATTAATTAATTTAATTTTCAATTATATTCTTTTGATTTTCAAAGGATTATTTTTGTAAGTATGGAATTAAAAATCTAATCATGTTTTTTATTCATGGGTCTCGCTCGAATCGAATTGTCGCTAACGATTTTACTGGTAACATTGCTTGAGCGTAAAAGATCGACAGTTCATATAAGCTACTTACACATATATATATATATATATATATATATATATATATATATATATATATATATATATATATATATATATTTAAACTACTTAAAGTAAAATATTAAAAGACAATACATCTGCTGTGTATATTAAGTTATAGAGGCAAGATAGTTAATGAAGTTAGTCGAATTTTATTTCCATATTAATAAATGTATAAATTTATGTTCATAAATATATTCGGTCTAATATTTTTAAATTTAGTTTTAAATAAACACATTATAAGACTAAAATGTACAATTTTGTTATGTGGACACAGATAAATTTAAAAGAAATGAAATTTAATTATTTATTAAGTAGGCATAAAAACTATTTTGGCCTATTTCTTTAAAAAATCACGTTTGAACGAATTTAATAAATGTAAGATGCTGTCTGCATATCTGGCAATATTGCTGGTCAATGTTGCCATTAACTTAATTGTGTGCAATAATTATTGCATTTAAAACTGTCATTTTTACTACATTCTGACAATAGACTCGAGGTATGTATGTATAACGTAGATAATATAATAAATATTTATAAGAATAAACGTGATAGATTATTTTAGTACAAATATCGCACATTCTCAATTTATTTTTAATCTCTACCATTTTGAAATATAAACTCATTCCTTATTTACATCACTACAATTGTAACATAGCATTTTTTTATTGTATAACTTATGTTGTTTGTGGTATTTGGGTATTCAGCCTAATAAAATTATCTTGAATCAATATAAATAATTATTTAATATTAACTGTCAAAAAAGGCATTTCAATTGCTTTTTTTATTTTAATTATTAACTTCACAATTTACATATATTAAAAGAAACGGATAGATAATTAATAATGAATTGAATATTGTTATTTATTTTAGTTTACATATTTTTAATTTAGTGTAACTTATGAGATGTCCAGTAATCGTATGGCCTTTATATTATTAAAATATTTTCTACTTATTGTATGTGTTCTAAATAGTAAAATTAAAATATAAGATATTATAAGCATATATTAGTGAATAAAACTTAATATTTTTTCAATGTTGGTAACTCTAGTGGGTAAAGGCCTTTAATTAAATGTTTGTGTCGAGATATATTAACTTACTCTCCAATAAAACTATTTTTCTTATTCCCTTTTTAAGAAGGAAAAGCTCGAGCTTGGGCTTTACTATTTTAATATCTACACTTAAAATGATATTTAGAACAATGGTGTTTGTAAATATTGTTACTTCAACTGTTAAAATATATTTTTATTATAGACTATTTGTAGCATAACTAGAGATGGGCGTACTGTACGAAATATTTGTATGAATTATTTTTCTTCAATAAACCAAGTATTACATATTATTATATTATTCTTATGTTGGTAGTATTTTTTATTTTTTTATTGATTTAAAATACATAATGTATTATTATAATTGGATCCCAATTGTATCCCATCCCCATTAAAGTCAACTATATATTATATAATGCCTTTTTGAATTACAATATTATTCTCTTTTATTGGAAGTAAGTTTAATTATCATAGAGTTGTTACTGCGGAAAAATTTAAGTTTGAAATTGGTATTTAAAATGTTAACCTGCATAATGAATGACAAAGGAATAATTTTGTTAAGAATAAAATACAAAATGTTTCAGAGAAATGACTTTTATTTCACTTCACCTATATACCTTGTTTTAAATATATATCGAGAATATATTATTTATTTACACTTTATTTGCATTACAATATTCAGAACATAACAATCCCAAATATATGAGACATAAAAGACAGTCTTATTGCTAAATTATGATTTCTTCCAGGCAACATTAAGGTTGGGAGATTTGTAAATTTATAAACAGAGTGTGGGTGGTGTAAATATATATCACAAACTATACTATATCATACATATATATCAATTATTTGTATAAATAAAGAAAACATAACTTATTACATGATAATAAAGAATAATGTCATAACAGAAAAAAATTCTCAATTTTGATAATAATCTTTCATAATGTCTTCAAAAGGAATGCCACATTACTAAACTATTGTAATTATCTTATATCATCTTAGAACCTCATCTAAATTGAAATTAGCATAGCAAGAGAACTCATTGGCTAAATTGTTCCGATGCTGAGGTTGGAATTCACATTGGTTTACGTTTAATAATTTCTCCACATTCTCCTTCATAATGGCTCCCGTACACACTATTACTTTATCTTTAGTCAACAGTTTTATTGTTTGAGATGTTTTTGTGATACATTCATCTGCAAGGAAAGGAGGATCGGCTACTACAATGTCAAAGGAGTGTGCTAGATCTGCTGGTAGTTTCTCAGGTGTGTTGTAATCATAGAAAACAAAGTCGGTCCCATGTACTTCAAATCGTCTGTCATATTCTAGGAGGGTAACTGTAATAATATGTTATTTTTTAATATATTAATAAAAAAACTTTAAATAAATCTATAAGTTTACAATGTATCAAAAACTGTTATTAAGTCTTACATATTTCTCAAACATATAGTATGTTATACTGAAAAATGGTATGGTATGAATATACTGATATTATCTTCAAGACCAAGCACCACCTATGGTACACTACTCAACACACAATTATGAATGAAATTAGAGTATTTTAACCATATTACTTTATAAGATATACTTAAAAAGATAGCATACCATCAGCTCTATTCCCAACTTGTCTCTTCACTGGTACAAAAAGTGTAGGACAAGATATAAGTGCCACTTTTCCTCCATCTGGTAAGCATTTATCAATTACTTTGACAAGAGCTTGCACTGTTGCTTCATTATACCAAAATTGGCTTAGTTGCTGGAAAAAAATATTGAAGTATTATTTATTATCTATTAAAGACTTCATTTTTCTTTTATAATATAATTTTGATCATACCCAATTCTCTTCAAAGAGAATGTTTTCATTCAATTGTTGTTTTGATTCTAAGTTTTCTAAAATTTCCTGCCTTTTTTGTTGTTCTGCATAAAACTCTTGCAAAGCAGCAAAGGTTTCCGCTGATAATGTTGGTACATCGTCGTCGTCTCCCATCGCAACAGACTGTAATAATAATCAAATTACTATTAAATGACGCCTTTGGGAAAATCATTTTAATGTGAAACTTTATTATGAGCTAGGCCTAAAGACAGAAATAACATCTTTAACTCGAAAGTATTAAAAGAGTATATAAAAATGTGACAGCTAAATGAAAAATAGGTTAGTTTTCTTTTAGCATGAAAGTGGATACACCGCTCCGTTTAGTTTAACATAAATGTAATTACCAATTTCCTGACACATGATTATCGTACCTGAGCTTCGTCAACACAAAACAGGTAAGAATATAAAATAATTTATATTAATATTTTTATAATGCAATATGAAATTGTAAAAATAAATAGAATTACAAGGCTACGTTAGCTAACATAAAATGACATTTAAGTAATCAAATTGACAATGACATTTCAACTTTTTTCATTGTAGCCCTAGAATCAACTTATTTAGCCACAAATTAAAAAATATATATAATTAAGTGTTTTAAAGCGCAGATTTTTTTTGTTACTTATTTATTGTAAACATTAGATCATAAATCTTGTATTTTCAGATTGAAAATGGAACAAAAAAGCTTACAGCTACTAAAATTGCATGAACACCCCCAGTATTTGAGACCTTGCTGCGAAATGATAAATGATGAATGGCGTCGCAGTGAAACCGCCCGAATGATGTCACTTAAAGCTTCTTGCGACAAACTACCAACTAGTTTTATATTAGTAAATGAACAAAAGTTACTTTTGGGTCATGTCAAACTCACTGCCATCCCAAGCATGCCGAATAGCTGCTTTATTGAAACAGTAGTCATATTGAAATCTATGAGAGGAAAGAAACTAGGCACTTATTTAATGAAGGAAGTCGAGAAATATTGTAAGGACGTATTGAAGCTAGAGATGGTGCATTTATCTACAAAAGGGCAGGAGAATTTTTACGCTAAGTTAGGGTACACATTGTGTGCCCCCATCTCTATATACGGCACTAGTGTTGTAAGCCATAATTCATGGATTCCTAAAATCTCTGTATCAAAAAAGAACATTTCTACCAATAGTTCAGCCTCACAAGCACCACCCCCACCACCGATGCCAAAACCTCAACCTATCAATCATCAGACTACTATCAAAACAAGTAAAACATTTATGCTCAAATATTTAAGATAATTAATAGTGTTCTGTAATTTATTTAAAATGAAAATAAATATAGACATATAATGACATTTTTATTTATTTGTTTCTTTCTTAATAATATACTTTGAGAAATACAAGGATAAGTGACGAAACGGGAAGACTGTGATATAGTGAAATAAAAAAATATAGTTTATGGTCATGTTTTAATGTAGTTTAGAGTTTATGATCGTGTTCCATGGTCAAACAACATTTAGTCCTTTAGATATTTGATATGTTAAGTCCTAATATTTTTGCTCAATTATCTTTTGTTTCAGAGTAAAATCTCAAATAGTATTTACAATTATAAAAAATATTAAAATAACATCACAAGATTTTCTCACATTTACTGCTAAATAGATAAAAGGAGCTAACAAAAGCATCGTCTGATTGTGAACGCGATCGGTTGTGGTTTCGATTTCCAGTCGGGGGAATGATATTTAAAGTATTTTCATTTCCTCATTCTGGTATTCCTTACCAGGCGGGGCATTGAGTTCCGCCACTCAACACGCAATGTCTCAAATACGCCGGAAATCGGAGTATGGAGTATCTTGACACTAGGTATTTTCTATCTACCCTGCTATGTAGGATGAAAGTGTGAAGATTAAAAAAGCACGTAAAAAAAACGCCGACATAAATGAAATATTATATTTATAACTTAAAACTGCGCTTTATCTATAAACTCGAGTGCGCGCTGTCGTATCGTCTCCACTTGGCTTTGATCTCCAATCTTCTCTTCTGCTTCTATCCACTTCTTGAATAAAACTTTCATTTTCCTCGCTGGCAACTTCTGTGACGTCATACGTTCCATAACTTGTCTGAAAATAATTAAAAAAATTAAATTTATTTTTTACACTATTTTATAATACCCACTTTATTAATATTTAACATGTATTATAAGAGATACGGCGTTGAGTTCCGCCACTTAAACGGACGACGATTTCGAAGTTGGACGACGTTTAGATACTTCAGGAGTAAAAAGAGGAAGACGGCATAGACGTTAAGGAGATGAGATAAATTGTGTATCAGGTAAAGTATGGAGAAGACAGACACACAACAGTTTAAAATGGCCAGTGTTAGAGAAATGTTTGTCAAATTATCGGAAACAGAGAAACAGTGAAAAAGACTTGTTAATGTAATATAAATGTAACTTTTAAATTTTTCATAAAATATTAACATATATACATTCACGTATATATAAAATTTATATTTGACCATAGACTACTGTAAAGCGTTCAAAACGTATTTTTTCAAATACCCACAATATACGTGATGATTCCGTTTAAAAGAGCTTCATATAAAATGAATTTCTTTTCATTCTTTACCAACCTAACTTTATCCACGTCCCGGCCTTGTACCAACATGTCGGCGTATGCGCAACAGACGTCGACCCTCTGCGGGTAGACGGCTATCACCTGTTCGAATAACGCCTCGGCCCTTTCAAGGTCACCCACCGAACGTTCCAGTTGAGCGAAACGAACTAACAGGTTCACATCTAAAATAGTAATTATATATGTATGTAATTATATGGAAAAATAATAGGACAAACTACCATATATTTCATGATATTTAAAAAAAAACATATTAAAAAATATACCAACTATAACAGTGACTGAGAAAAAGTCTATAAAAAAAACAATCACATTTTTTTTCCTCACGCTTTTATCCCGCATAGCAGGGTAGACAAAAAGTACCTAGTGTCAAGACACTCCGTACTTCGCTTTCCACCGAATTCGAGACATTGCGTGTTGAGTGGTGGAACTCAACGCCGCACTTTGTGTTACCAGAGCGAAGAAGTGAAAATAATTTAAATATAATCACTCCCCCGTGTGGAGATCGAATCCACAACCCATCGCGTTACAGTCAGACGCTGTCCCATTGCGCCACGTCCGGCCTCAACAATCATATGAATTACTAAAAGTCCTTTAAACTATACTAAAAAGAAAAAAATATAAAAAATGTAACAATTTTCACAGTTAAAAAGATATAAATAGGCTTATTAATCAAAACACCTGGACGAGTTTCAACAACGTGTTCAATTCCCCTTTGCGTTCACACATACATATCTATATAACACACAAACACATATTTTATAGTAAGTAAAAATAACATATTAGAGTAGAGTAAAAAAAGCAACTCACGCTCCTTCTTCTCTAACACTCCCATGCCCTTCTGCATTACGTATCTCGCTTTCTCCACCAGCCCCGCCTTGTAGCAGGCTTCACCGCACCTGATAACAATATTTATCATAATAAATACATAATAACTATAAATGTTTGTGTACAACAACAATATTAAAAACTAAACAGCAGGACAAAGTGATTATATTTAAACTATTTCACTTTTACGCTCTGGTAAGACAAAGTGCGGCGTTAAGTTCCACCACTCCACACGTCATGTCTCGGATTCGGTAGAAAACGTAGTACGAAGTTTTTTGACTGTAGGTACGTTCAGTGTACATTGCTTGCTATGCGGGATAAAATCAGCGTGAAGCTATTATATATATATATATATATATATATATATATATATATATATATATATATATATATATATATATATATATATATATATTATTACTAAACTTAAGATTAGAACATGGATGGTTTCTTTATGGCGCAGATTCGAATCCCGTTGCGTTGCGTTAAAATTTGTATACGTTAATTCAAAACTCTACATATACATTGAAAAACTGAGTACTATCTGAAAATGGACGATATTTGAGAAAATCTATTATTGATATTTATTAGTCGTCGGACAGGTTTTAATATCGTTTATGGTTATAGTCTTGTCACTGAGTGTCAATGAGGTATAAGAGGAGTTCGGAGGGTTGAGGTGAGTGCTGATGGTGATGAACTATGACAATCCCCATCAAGTCTCCGAGCTCCTCTACCCGTTAAATGAAGGATCGTGCGCCCGCGCAATGGGTCCATGGAGTGCTAAAAAGTTTGTGTGTGTATTGTGTTACGTCATCATGTATGAGTGTGCGTATGTAACGTGTGACGTCATTATATTCTTGTCCCCTACACCAATACCAGGGAGTCACTCTTGACGCGTACCGATTTACTATTACATTCACGCTGTATATGTGCATCTTTATTTAAATGTTAATGTAATGTACCCAAAATAATTAATTTTCATGTTTGTTCGCGCTGTTTGTATGGCTGAACCGATTTTGAAGCGGTTTTCAGAGAAGCATTTTGTACACTTAGATGAAGGTTTTAGTATATAGACCGACTTCAAAAATAGGAGGTTCTAAGTTTTACCTACACATTTATACTTTTTAGCGTATTTCGGTATTTGGTTGGATTTTGTTGAAAATTTTGGTAATCTACATTCGCTTCATGAATGATTTACATCAATCGGTGTATGAATAAGACAGTGATATATATTTTTTAATTATAAGTATTTTGTTTGAAGAATTGCTATAACATACTTGTTTTCTTGAGTTTGTGAAAATTCTCGTTTCAAATATAGATAACTCATAATTGTTAGGCCGGCCGTGGCACAGTGGGACAGCATCTCACTGTAAGAGCGATCGGATTTGGGTTCGATTCTCACTTGGGGGAATGATTACATTTAAATTATTTTCTTTTAGTCTCTCTGATAAGACATAGCGTGATGTTAAGTTCCGCCAGTCATCACGTAATGTTTCAAATTCGGCGCGAGTACGGAGTGTCTTGACACTAGGTACTTCCTGCTATGCGGGATAAAAGCGGGAAGCTAAAAAAAGACTTATAATTGTACCAAATTTTAAAAGCAACATTTTCACGCCGAGAAAGTCGCGGCCAATACTAGCTACAAATATATTCCTATAACCTGATGTAAGCGTCCAGCTGGCCTCTGTACTTCCTGAGCATCAGCTCGACGAGGGTCACCAGCTCTTGAGGTTTGCTGGTGTCAACCAAGATGTCCAGGAGTTTGGAGTGGATTTGATATGTATCGTTCATTTGAAGAGCATCTTCTAGTGTTTTTTGTTGGGTTTCCTATGAAAAAAAATCTTTTTTAATATTTTAATGTTAAAGTACTTAATAATATGTCAATCCGTTTAATAATTTGAAATAATTACAAGAGTTGACCTTTTTAATGAAATTTTATACAAAAAGGATTCTATTTCTAAGCTGAATTCGTAGTTAAAATCTTTTAGGTATCAATTTATTAAATTTTTGTTGTAAATGCAAATCCTATTTTATATAACTAATAAAGTGCGTAAGCCGCGGAGTTGAGATCCGTTACCCAACGCGTCTTAACATTAGCCAGATAGAGGAGAACGAGAGCACTATCCTTCTATAAAAAACAGTCTACGAAAAATAGATGTATTTCTATTAAAATAAAATTAAATACACTTTTTTAAAACGTGTAAAAAAATTGAACGCAAAGGAATTCGAACCCGTGCCACTTGGAAATCGTTCAAGTCCAACATCCAAGAGGCGCGGGTTCGAATCCCGCTGTTTTATAATTTTTTATACGTTTTTTAAAAATGTTTTCTAATCCTAAGTTTGTAATAACACTTTAAAAATAGTAAAATAAAATTAAATACATACATATAATAAAAAACCAACCTTTGTACCGAATCTGTGTTCCAAGTTAAGTAGGGCGAGCCACACGTTCAACTTCTCAGCTTCTTCCCTAAAATTGATAATGTTGAGAGCCTTACGACCGACCGCCCTCGCTTTTTCTATTTCGGTGGCCTGAAGTGGCGATGAAAAAAATCATATATCATATAAATACACAAAATATGTGAAAAAAAAATATTAAATATAATATATATTTTTTTTAGCTTCACGTTTCTTATTTTCCGCACAGAAAGTACCTAGTGTCAAGACACTCTGTACTTCGTTTTCCACTGAATTTGAGACGATGCGTGTTGAGTGGTGAAACTCAACGCCGCACTATGTGTTACCAGAGGGAGGAACTGAAGATAGTTTAAATATAATCACTCCCCCGAGTGGGGATCGAACCCACAACCGATCGCGTTTACAGTCAGACGTTGTAAAGTACAATATTGAATTAAAAAAAAATAAAAGAAAATGCTAAAAGTATCAATAAACACTTTTAAGAATTAAAACAACAAAGAAAATAAAAAATCTACAAAAAAAAATATTTTTTTTATTATCATTTACCTGTAAATGAAATGCCATGTAGGCAATCCACAGTTGACTACAATTGGGCTCTGAGAGCAACGCCCTCTCAAACTGGTCGCTGGAGCGAGGGGCCCTCTCGCTCTCTATCGCCCTCTTCTCCATTTCCCTTATCCTCTCTTCTTCTTCCCTCGTTTTGGCTGCCTTCTCTGCCACTGTTAACTTTTTCCTTTTCTTTTTCGGTTTTTCTTCTTCCTACAAAGAAATGGATATTAAAATGAAGAAATCAAAAAGTATTTAATAATAATTATTACGAGAAATTACAAGTTTCTCATTAAATAATAGCTTCACGCTTCACGCGTTGCCATTGACTGATTTCTATCCATAATAGTTTCTGACTGTAAACGCAATGGTTGTGGATTCGATTCCATTCGGAAAAAATATTATATTTAAAAATGATTACCATTTCCCCGTTCTGGGCAAACATAGCTCGGCATCACGCAACTTGCCACTAGGTTGTCGCTAACTACCCTGCTATGCGGGATACAGCGTGAAGCTGATAGAGTATATAACGTACCTCTTCCTCGCTGCTGCTGGAACCGTCATCTTTTCCATCATCAACCACACGTTCAGTATTCAGGCTCCAGAAGTCCTTAGCGCTCGGTATTTCAATGAAAGGCTTTGAAACATCCACAATTTTCACTTTCTTTATCACTTCTTCTTGTACTTCTTCTTTATTAATATCTTTTATGTTAACTTCTTTATCTTTCTTTTCAATTTTTTCTTTTTCTTTTTTACTGGGATCTATTTTATTAACAATGTTCTTTGGTAATTTAAAATCTGTTTTGCCATCTTTGTTTAACTCTACGTCCAACTCCTTTAATTTATCTTGAACAATCGTTAGCGACTCCATTAATTTCTTTATTCTCTCTTCGATCACCAGTTTCTCCGCGTTCATTGCTGTGTGATATTTTTTATTTTTCGCATCTAATCCTTTTTGTTCTATGGCTTCTATCTTTTTCTCGACTCTATTTATTCTATTAGCTTTTGCTTTAATAGCTTTAATTAAAGAGACAACTCTCTTTTTATAATTTTTTGGTGTCACACAATCGCTCAAGTCAATAAGGTTCAAATCTTGGGGCGTTAGTATTTGGTTGCTGTCTTCGTAAATGTCAGCTTCAACATCGTCACTTTCTTGTGACACTTCTTTTACTTTCTGATCTTCATCTTCTTTACTTTCATCTTCTAAAGTCTCCTGGTTTAACTTATTTACTTCACCATCACTACTATCACCTACATTAGAATCGTTCTGTTTCTTTTTTTTCTTTTTTGGCTTCTGTTCATCTTTTACGTCTTCAGTGTCTAAACTTTTTGATATTTCCTTTTTGTTTTTCTTTTGTTTCTTAGTCTTGCCAGTTTCGTTTTGTTCTGATTCATCTACATCCATTTCAACTTTAGCCTTTGCATCATTTTTTTTCTTTTTTAATTTTTTATTTCCATCTTCTTCTACAAGTTCCTTCTCTTCCATTTCTTTTACAACATCAGTATCAGCACTTTTGGATACAATCTTTTTGTTCTTCTTTTTCTTGTTTTCTTTGTTTGAATCGGATTCATCTACATCCATTTCAGTTTGATCGTTGGCGGATTTATTATCTTTCTTTTTCTTTTTATCCAGTTTGTCTTGTTTTTGCTTTTTCAGCGGAGGTTCTTGTTCTTTATCCTTAGTTTTTCTTTTAGCAGGTTGTTTCTTTTCATTCTGAAATATTTATGAATTAACTGATTTTAATATATAAAATTAATATTAATAAAAAAATTGAACACCTCTTTCACAGTTTCCAAAAGGTGCGAGTACAATTCCCGCTCCGTTTGAATATTTATACGTTTTCTAAAAAAATCTTTTTCTTTCTAAGTGAGTAAAGAATATTATAAAAAATATTAAAAAAAATTAAATACTATTTTTTAAATAAAAAAAGAAAATATACTTACGTCTGGTGTAAAAGGTTTAGTAGTGAGGCTGCCGGACATCTTTTTCGCATCAACATTCACTGACATTATGGTACATTTCACCTGTTGGGTAAGATTTATATTTAAGAATTATTTACCTATTCACGGGTAACATACGCGTTACCATAGCAACGCGCATGCTACTATGTACCAAAGTGTATGACATACACATGATAGTGCGTGTTATATTTATTTTACTAATTTATTACAACAGATTATATTATACTCATTGTTTTACTTCACGCTTCACGCTTTCATCTTGCATGGCAGGGTAGATACGAAATATCTAGTGTCAAAAATTCTAGACATTGTGTACGTGTGAGTGACGGAACTTAACACCGCGCTTTGTCTTACCAGAGCGAGGATATAAAAATAATATAAATATAAACATCCCTCGAGTGGGAATCGAACCCACAATTGATCGTGTTTACAGGCAGAAGCTGTCCCACTGCCACGACCGGCTTATTCGTTTAACTTTTTTTTATTAATTTTAGATATTTTCAATGCATTTTAATATAAATTACTGACATTTTAGCCATATAAAGATTTATTTTGTTTTAGAATATAGAGACAAACGAGATGATGAGCCACCTGTAAGTGGTCACCTTCGCCCATGGATATCTATAACGTTAGAGTTATAGATGCGTCACCGGCCTCGGGATGGAAGTGAGAGGAGATGAGGAAAAGGATGGGTGGTGACAGGGAAATCCTACGGTTTATAAACTCTAACTATAGTAAATTTCAAATTTAACCGTCTGTATAAGTTTCTTAAAAAAGAGGTCAATGTCCCTCCACGTATTTATATAATTAAATATATAAAAACATACAGATATATCACTTACAATCTGTCCTTGGTGGAAGGCATGTGTGAGTGTCCGCAGTGGCTCAGTGGTAACGAGCCGGCGCGGTACGAACGCTGTCACGTTGTTGAAAAACGACACTATTAAATAATCCCGGATGTGCTAAAAACAATTATAATCTATATAAATAAATCAAATTTGAGTGTCTGTTTGTAATATTAAATTAAACGGTACGAAAATAAAATTTCTATAATATTTGTGTGTTGTTGTTCAGACTAATGTCTAGAACTTTCTTTGGAGATAACTGGTATAATACAGTAAATTAGGATACTTCCATTTTAGTATAAAAAAATCCAGTGTCGACAAATTCTATACGGTCGAGGTCGCGTGCACAGCTGATTATAAATAAATAATTTTGCGGGTTAGAAATTTAGTGATCAATCACTCCTCTAACATCTGAATAAATATTCTGTGATGATATATTTTGGAATCTCTTAGAAATTATTAAATCGAGAATTATATGTTATTTAAGTATAGTTAAATAGCAGGAAACAGGTGAAATTCAATAATACTAACAAAATGCACTGTCTACATGTACGTAGTGACAAAACAAAAAATTAAAAAAAATTAACTTCACCTTCATCTATGCACCTCTACAATAATTAATTGAAAAAGAAGAATCATAAAACATTAGCATTGTAGTAGTTTAATCTAAAAATCCTATTTTTTGATAAACGCCTAAAGAATGACAGAAGAATTAGCTATTTTTAGTCATATGTCAAGAAAGAAGCAGAAATTGTATGTTTGGCTCTTTTATGCCTATAAGAGTTGGTTTAGTTTTTATAAATTCATAGAATACATGTTTCCAAATCATTCGATGTACTAAAGTAATTTTATTAAAATTTCATAATTTGTATAATTTTAATAAAATGTTTTTAAAAAAGAAACATTCCAAAAATTCATCATACCGCGATAACTCCAGTGTAGACTTTGCCAATTTGAGCTTCCTCATAACTCTTCAGTATTTCCACCTTCTCATCCAGGAGTGTTGGCTTTAACGTCAGGGTAAGCTGTTGTTTGGACAAGTCTATTGCTAAAACACGACAAGTTAATTCTTGTCCCACCTAAAAATTATAATATTTTCTTGAATTTTAGGTAAAATTAATAATTTGTAAAAGAAAAAAATGTAATTTAAATTTCTGTCTACATTAATTTTTTTTTATCTTCACGCTTTTTATCAGCCATAGCAGGGTAGACAGAAAGTACCTAGTGTCAAGACACTCGGTACTTCGCTTTCCACTGAATTTGAGACATTGCGTCGCCGCACATTGTTTTACGAGAGCGAGCAGGCGATGTTTTGTTATTAATAAGAAATAAAATAAATTACTAAAACTTTTATTTGTTAAGTTTTAAAAAAGCAACTTTACACTTTATCACGCATAGCAGTCAGACATAATCTAGTGTCACGACACTCCATAGACTATTTTGCCTATAGGAGAAATTAAATTAAAATATGGAATCATTCTTCCAAATGGGAATCTAACTTACAACCAATCCCTCCCTTCTCGTCCGTCTACGCTTTCAATATAATTTATAATATAATAACTTACCTTAAACTTTTTTTTGGGTAATTTAGAGTTGCTTGCTTTCTTGGGATCAATGAATATACCCGTGTCCGTCATATGAGACTGTGGAACATAACCTACAAAATAATAACAGAAAACAAGTAATTTAACTATTACTTTTTATATAAATACATATAACGACCCTCGGTATAACGATTTCCTCGATATAACGAGCTTTTTAGAAATGCCCAATGATTTTAATGTAAAAAAAATGTTTACATTACCCATACATACAAATTTATCTATAAACAAATGAACAAACAGTTTAAACTATATAGGTGTTGGTAATTAATAATAGATCTTTTTATAATGTACAATATGTCATAAAGCTTTTTTCGACAAAATACGTTAAATACTTTAAAAAAACCTTTTTATAAAGTATTTTCAATTATTTCAAAATATAATAAAAAGCATATGTAGCTCTATTTAACGATTTATGTCAACGCAGAACGTTGTAAACATTGAATTTTACAATTTTTTATCTTCACGCATTTATACCGCATAGCAGGGCAGTCAGTATGTACTTAGTGTCAAGACACTCCGTCCTACGCTTTCCGATAAATTAGAGACATTACGTGCTGAGTGGCGTAATTCAACGCCGCATTTTGTCTTACCAGAACGAGGAAATGGAGACAATTTAAATATAATCATTCTCCCAATTATGGATCGAATCGTTTTGCGTTTGCAGTCAGATGCTGTCCCACTGCGTCACGACCGGTTTCTTACATTACAATTTTTACCTCGTTTAAACGAATCGTCCATCAACCTAACCTCTTTATAACAAACCTCACTAACAAATTATTTAATATGACAAATTATTATCTATGTTACTTCAGTTTCGTTACATCAAGGTTTCACTGTTTTTAAAACAATTGTTACATTCATAAAATAATATGAGGAATAATTATAGTAACGAAGGAGTATGAAATTTGGAATAAAGTTTACATGGAGTATGTAGAAATCCAGTATTGTTCATAATAATGTATTAGATATACATTAATTTAATTAAAAAAAAATTGGACATGCATATCTTTTTAAAATATTTTACATATACATACATACACATAATATACATACATATAATGGCAAAAACAATAAATACTTTTTAGAAGACAAAAAATTATTGTGTTTTTCATAAATAGACACTCTGAAAAAAAAACATCCAACAGAGAAAAAAACCTGAATCGAACCCACTACTCACCGCTAACTCTTCCTACATTAACTCTCAAATAGTTATCAGCGACCACACTGACTGTTCCTTCCACTACTTCCCCTATGCTCAGTTGTGATAAGTTAAAGTATTTCTCGTTCAGGGTAGCCGGATCATCGCTCACTGAGTATATGAAATCGCTTAGATTGTAACATAATATTCTCACTTTGTGTGTGCTCCCTAAAACAAAAATTATTAATTTAAAAAAAAGGTTTTATAAAATAGGTTTTTAAATAATTTAAATATTGTAATATTGTATTCAACAAGCTAAGCCCTTTTATTTAACACCAATAATAATTTGGTCTATAAAATATGTAATCCGCCATTTTGTTGCGACGACCATTTTAGATTTATAAAACTGAAGTTAAATACCTATAATTGCATTGTAAACTAAATCAAAAGTCTATAAATAATCGACTATATATATTATCCTTCAAACATTAATATAATTAAAGTCACACTTAAATTTTAAAGGGACGAAGTGTAGTAGAACGCATGGCTTAGCGGTCAGAGCGCTTGGACGGTATCCTAGAGGCGCGGGTTCGAATCCCGCTACGTTCATACTTTTATACCTTTTTTCAAAAAAAAGTTTTCTAATAATAAGTGTAGAATAACCATTTAAAAATAGTAAATATAAAAGCATTTGTGAAAGTATAAGTAAACTTTAGCTTTCATTCAAATAAAGTAACAAAAAAAGACGATAAAAGAAAACAATTTTACTTGTATTATTAAAAGAATATAAAAGTCAAAGATGTATCAAGACATTTAAGATACATGGCTGGCGGAACTTAACGCCGCGAAATGTTTTACCAGCCAATGTAAAATAAAACTAAATATTAATTCGCTATAAAACGTTTTCGTTAACAGTTTAACTCACCAAGAGGGTATGATTTTGCCAGCACTTGTTCGTCGGAGAGCTCCTCGTGTACCGCAACTCTACGAAGACTTAGTATGCCTGTACTGCCTTCGTCTAGTTTTAAATACACCGAACGTCCCGTTATTTTAAGGACCTTTTATTAAAAAAACACATTTTAATTTAATAAAATTACAAAAAAGTACTAAATTAATCTAAATATTATTATAAGAAATATGAATAAAATATCACAATAGTATTATTATATCTATCCATACATATAAATAAAAATGGAGTGTCTGTTAGTATATAGCGTACAAAATAACGTTCATTACAATTTTTGTCTGTCGGTTTGTTCAGGCTAATCTCTGAATCGATTGGACAGATTTTAATGAAACTTTTACTGAAATATAATCATATTTAAATTATTTTCATCTCTTCGCTCTGGCAAAACAAATCGACGAGAAGAGAAATTTAAACTCAAATTATTTTTTTTTTAGCTTCACACTTTTAGCCCGCATAGCAGAGTAAACAGAAAGTACCTAGTGTCAAGACACTCCGTACTTCGCTTTCTACCGAATTCGAGACTTTGCGTGTTGAGTGCTGACTCAACCACACTTTGTTTTACCAGAGCGAGGAAGTGTAAATAATTTAAATATAATCACTTGCCCGAGTGGGAATCGAAACCACAACCAATCGCGATCACAGTTAGCCCCTGCGCCAAGACCGGCCTCTATTATATTATATATATAATAAAAAACATTAAGTTCATATAAATAATTTACCTTGGCGTGTTCTATAATGTCGCCCTCCTTGAATTTTTGTTCCGCACTCAAGTCGGGGTAGGTCGAGTGGAAGACATCTTTCATGGTGAAGTATGGAGTATTGTGTGGCGGTATTGCATACAATAATCGCGCCCTTATCTAAAATTTAAAAAAAATAAATATTATTTTTCTTTTGGGTTCACGTTTTTCTTCCGCATAGCAACGCCTGAACTGAACGCCGCACTTTGTTGCACCAGAGTGGTGAAGTGAAAAAAAAAATAATATAACAACTCTCCCGAGTGGGAATCGAACCCACAACCGATCGCGTTTCGAACCGATCCTCTGCTGCTCCACGACCGGCCTCAAGAAAAAAGACATAGTATAGATTATTTTTTTAAATATTTAATTAATGAAAAAACCGTATCGCAGTGGACAGATTATTAAGAAAATGTTTTTTAATCCTAAGTGTGGACTAACACTTTTAAAATAGTAAATATTAAAATAAAACAGCTCACTCAGCACTTCTTGTTACACGATTATTTCTTAATAATCTTTAAGTAGTAGAAATTTGTAAAAATCTTTCTACAGAGATGCTAACAACATAAATAACGTTGTGTGTGATAAACGTATAAGAATTTCGACGTAGCTGGTAGTAGAACGCATGGCTTAACGGTCAGAACGCTTGGACGGTATCCAACAGGCGCGGGTTCGAATTCTGCTGCGTTAAAATTTTTATACATTTTTTCAAAAATGTTTTCTAATCCTAAGTGTGAAATAACACTTCAATAATAGTAAATATTTATTTTAATATGTTAAAATAAAGATCCAAAAATGTTAAATTCCATTTTTCAAAATTTGTAACATTATAAATTAACAATCTTAATATATTAATGACATTCTCGCTGTTTAAGCTTATTGTCTTCGACTTTCTGAAAAATTTAAAAAACATAAAAACAGTGGGTTCGATTCCCACTCGGAGGAATGATTATATTTAAAGAATTTTCATTTTCTTGCTCTGGTTCTCCCAAAGCGAAGTACGGAGTGTCTTGACACTACTTTCTATGCGGGATAAAAGCTAAAAAGGTGTTTTTTTTATTACTCTCTGTCCAAGTGTCGGTTTCTTCCCTCTGATCGTGTCAGCTTGATGCCTCTGTATGTACGATGTCCAGTGTTCCAATATGTAACCTTCTATACCGTTATCTAATGGCTAAAATAAAAAAAAAATACATGTGACATATAATAATAAACGTTAATAATTTCACAACATTTATATTTTCTATTTTTTAAATGTTTTTTTTTTATCTCGAATGTTTTGTCTGATCCTATGTATGGAATACACTTTAAAAAATAGTAAAATACTAGTTAAATAAAAGTTGCACTCTCTTGTTAAACGATTATTTCTTTGAAATAATCTTTGTGTAGCAGATATTTGTATAAATTTCCCTACAGAGATGCTAACAACATAAACAACGTCATAACAAATGTATAAGATATATATGCAGCCGGATGTACAACGGTTGGCTTAGTGGTCAGATTGCTTGGACGGTTTCCAAAAGGCACAGGGTTTGAATTCCGCTGCATTTAAAATTTCTATACGTTTTTCCGAAAATGCTAGCATTTATATTTCTCCTTATTGCTGTGGTTATGATTCTTAATGTGGACTTTTGGTCTATCTGGTAATAATGTGTTGAGGATTTTGAGAATTTTTTTTTTCAATACCGGTACTAGGTGTGCGGTAACGGTGGGAGGAGAGAAGAGTTACTCTGTCTCTGCGAGAGGGTCGGGCACTAGAGCGTCCCCTCCTCAAACCTCGATATTTGTAAGTTTATATTGATATATTGATTTTAATGGATTAAAATTACTTTGTTTATTATTTTGTCTGTATGAGCTAAATGTTTATGTGTGCTCGGCAATTGCGATATTACTAAGGGTAATTGTTTTATGTTTCTTGCTTACATTCATCAATTTAGATTATGGTTTACATTTATAATATGGTATAATTTTATATATTATTATTATTATAGTACAGATTATGTTATATAAAAGTTATTTTTATTATAAACATTTCATATATATGAAAATTAAAAAATAAACATAATATGATCCCATTCATTAAATAATTACTTTATATACTACTTAAAAATTAGTTTTTAGAATGATCCAAAGAAGGACCAATTTTGTATAAAAAAACAGTTTTTTTTTCTTCAGATGAGATTTGAATCCACAATTCTCGTAACAATTTAAAACTTTACCATTTTATAAAACGTATAATATTTTTTTTAATTTAAACAAGCCGTCTAACCGTCCAAGATGGTTTCTAAGAAGCGCGGGTTCGAATCCCGCTGGTTTCAAATTTTCATACGGTTTTTTAAAAATGTTTTCTAATCCTAAGTGTGGAATAACAGTTTAAAAATTGTAAACTATTAAACATTACCTTATCCACAGTAAAATCAAACGCAGTGCCCGGAAACAATATGTTAGTTTTACGTTTTTGTATGCCATTTCTTAAATCCGCAAGAGTATTACTCAACTTAATCACGCTTGTGTCATGTGACAGAGTTGATTTCAATGTAGTCCATGTTAACATGCCCACGTCTGGAAAGTGTTAAAAGTTTTATAAATTAAAAAAAAGCATTCTGTGTTTAAAAATCGTATAAAAATGTTGTTTTTTTTAAGCAATTTTTATTACAAGTTTAATTTACTGTTAAGTTAAGTAAGGTCATTTATTTTTTATTTATCATAGAAGATATATTATTAAAAAGAGCCTAATTAAAAACGTTAGAATATCCAAATAAATTAAAAGAAAAAATGAATATTTTGCTCCACATCTGATCAAGTATTGATCTTTGTAAAGTATATTAGGGTATACCTAATTCAATTTCAGGATTGGTCGAATCCTTTGGCAAGAAAGCTCTAGTGTTTGGGAAACCAATGTCCATTACATAGCCATGATCTTCAACTGATGATACTGCAGCTTGTACTAGAGCACCTACGGATTGAGAAATATATGATAAAATAATTAACCTCTCAAGAACCTTTCCTAGACATTAGACTGTATAGGTGGAGAGAATAAAATAAAATTATATTATTTTAGATTCGTAAAATTTTATTTTGGACTCTAAATGTACTATGAAATATGTAAATCTGTTTTTTTATAATTGTTTTTTTAGCTTCATTTTTTTATCGCGCATAGCAGATCTACCCTGCAGAAAGTACCTAGTGTCAAACCATACTTTGCTTTTCACTGAATTCGAGACATTGCATGTTGAGTGGTGGAGCTTAATGTCACACTTTATCTTTAGCAGTGTGTGGAAGTGAAAACAATATAAATGTAATCACTCCCCTGAGTGAGGATCGAACTCACGCTTCGGTCAGGTGCTGTCACACTGCGCCACGACTGGCCGACTTGACACTAGGTGCTTTCTGTCTATCCTGCTATGTGTGATAAGAGTGTGAAGCAAAAAAAATATTTAAAGTAAGCACTACACAAGATTTGATACATTTCCTAATCCACTCTTTTTTGTTAACATAAATAATGATAGTTAAAAAAAATTGGGAAATCAATAATAACTATAATATGATACTTGTGGCACAAACCTTTATGTAAATCAGTAAGCGTTCTACTCCCATTTATATGCTGTGGCATCATAGTCAACATAAGGTTGTGGTCTGCCACTTCTAATACTTTAACAACTACGTATTGACCTGGTTTGAACATCTGGCGTAGCTCTCGTACTTTATCTGTCTGTAATAAAAAAAAACAATAGTTAAAACAGTCTAGATTTTATTCATATCATATTTTTTTACAAAAAAATGTAATAAAATCTTTTAATTGATATTGATTAATTGGTAAATTTATCATCATTAATTTAAAATCAATTATTAATAATATATCAGTATAATCCATAGATTATCAATTTTATAAGTGACAGTATAATGAAAACAAGAAAATATTGTGCATAATATAAGTAATATATTTATTACATTACCTGGTCATTCACATATGCTTCCAGAATCTTATTATAAGACTCACTTATGTGGCAAGCCATAACTACACCACTCATTCTACATGGTAGAGCAATGTATATTTTAGTTTCTAGTATTTGACGAACTCTCCCTAATAATAGTAAGCCTTCTTTTACTACCTAAAATATATTTTTATACATAAAATAATCAAATAAAATTCGTAGTTCGATAAAAAGTATTATTGTATTTATTAATTATGCAAACTAACCTTATAATTTAACCAAATTGAACAATTTTTATGTGATTGATCAACTTCTGTTTGCAATTCATCTGATAAATATCCATCGCCATTTTCCGATTTCTTTTTTAATTTTCTCTTCTTATTCTCTCCTTTCTCAGCGGCGATTAAGAACTAGTATAAAATAAAAGTTAGTTTATAATTTATTAGTAATAAACATAATGGTATTTGTATAGTTACTTACATTTCCACTCTGTTTAAAATATGTCGTGTTAAGCTTTTTACCTCCTCGAGGAAAGTATTCTTCCGTATCTGCCATTTTTTCTACAACTTATAAGTAAAAGATAGTAAATTATAATTTTATAAAATAAATTTTAAGAAGACTAAAACATCACAACAAGCATGAAACTTTGAGGTTATACGTTTCTTTTCACATTCGCATGCACAACTGTCAATCTGTCAAAACATACCATGATTTACAATAGATCCTATTTTGTAAATAAAAAATTTTATTTAATTAAATTAAATTAACGGCTTAATTTTTTTTTTTATTATAATATTATTATAATTATTTTGTTTAATTTATCTAGAATGTAGCGAAATTGCTAAACGACCATACCGGTCGTACAACACTTCTGCTAGTACATTGACATTTTAACTTTTGTCTTCTTCTAAATGTACATAAAATATAGAGATATAAGATATGTAACAACATTAATTGCCATATTACGAACATTTTAAATTCCTTACATAATACCATGTGTCAAATAAAACTAAAATCATTTTATTGAGTTAATTTATTCAGCGAGCGTGATTGAGCGGCAAATAAACCTTGAATTGAATTTAATTTCTACATATTACATCGAGCACAACCTAAGTTAATCTAAGGTAGTATATAATTAACGTTTGCGTAGAATGCCGGTGCCGGCGTTCAATAGTCACTGATAATAATAATCTAATCTTTTTAAAGTGTTTTTGATCGTATTTCAAATTTACTTGTGCTGTAAAGTGTGAATTATAACGCCAGTTTAAAATTAACAGACATGAAGAAAGTCGTGATTTTCGGTTCCACCGGTAATACCGGTCTTTGCGCCGTGGAAGCTGCTGTTAAAAAAGGTAATCATTTATTACGTTATGTACCGGCATTAGTTAGTCCTTATTAAATGTTTACCTGCTTCTTTTAAACTTTTTAAATTTTCACTTAAAATAAGATTATTTGCGCTTTATTTAATTATTTTATTACAAATGGGCTAAAAATATATATTTTAAAGATATTAACATGTTTGTAAATATTGCGATACATTATTCTTTATTTATAATCAATTAAAACCAATTAGTAATATTATAACTAACAATTATATAGATAAGAAATCTGCTATAGAAATTAATAGTAACCATTAACATTGTTGTTAAAGCAAAACAAATTATATAAGTTTATCAAGTGTTAATTTTTTTTATTAAATTTATAATTTATAAAATAATAATATATTAAAATAATTTAATGAATCTGTGATAATTATAAATTTCTTAATTTAAATCTTGATTAGGATAAGCTCTAATAACTTTTAAATAATTTTTGAAAATTAAAAAATGAAATTTATAGACCATTTTTATACAATATTAAAGTTATTAAATATGTAAATTAGCACATTAAAGTTGAATTAATTATATATAACTGTTAAAAAAATAGATTTCTTTCACAGTTCTCTAATTATTTATAGTATATCTTTTATTAAAATAATAAAAGCTAATATTTTTAGATATATTAACTTCATAAATTATTCAAAAATCAAAAATGAGGCTAGTTGTGGCACACTGGAATAGGATCTGACTGTAAAAGTGACTGATTGTGGGTTTGATTCCTACTTGGGTGAATGATTTAATATTCTTAAGGAAATTCGAAAATATAAATATTAGATAACAACTTTTTTTATATTTTGTTTAGAAAAATATATAAAAATTGTATACAACTAAAATTTAACCAGCTCCTTAGAATGAGTCGAAGGTAAAAAAATAGTTGTAATATACATACAAATATATTTACAAAATATTATTACACTTAGGTTAAGAACATAGGGCTTAATGATCAGAGAGCCAAGATCTTTTCCAAGAGGAGCGGGTTTGAGTCCTGTTACATTTAAAGTTTGTTTGTTAAGCAAACAATGCTTTGACAAATAATCCTGCTTTTCATAAATAATTACTAACTAGAAATCCAAAAAATCGTAATCACTATACTATTAATTATTTTTATATTTCTTCATGTAGGCAATGCGCGGCGTTCAGTTCGCAACTTAACACGAAATGTCACTGTCTCGGCGTCTTGACATTAGGTTGTCCCTGACTACCCTGCTAAGCGGAAAACTGCTTTTTTTTTCTTTATTTAAATAATGACACGCGAGACTAAAAAAAATAGAATCACGGGTTTTTCACATCCTTATCAATTTAACTAAAGTATTTTTTTAAACAATTTTATTTCTAAAAAAAAACAAACTTATTTAAAACGAGTTTTATAATGTACTACGTAACAACATAATAACTTGTAGTTATATCTTAGAATTAAATGTTAATCGCAACTAAACTAGCTGGAAACTAGTTTAAGATTTCCATTTACGCGTCATGGGCTGTTTGTGCAAAAAATAGTCGCAAATGCAAACTAAAGCTGCTTTTCGCTAAATAAGGTAAGGTAAGGTAAATCGTTAACCTCAAGTTCGAGAACGAGATATTTTCTCATGAGAATGTAAACTAGATAAGAAAAAAAAATGTTCTTATTTGATAGTAGGAGTACATAAAAGTGGTTTTATCTTTTATATTTTTTGGGCTAGATACTGAGAAACTAGGGATTAATTCCCTCAGTTCTTTACCTTTAAGATCGGATTCACGCTTTATACCGTATATAAAGATAAGTCAGCGAGAACGTAGTGTCAAGACATTTTGTACATCTATGTTTCGTTTACAAGAGCTAATTTGTTATAATGAAGATATTTTAAATATGATGTTTGTGTCAAGGGAGGATAGAATCTACAACTATCGTGAACACAATCTAGCGAATAATAACAACTGCGCTATAATGACAACTTTTGATAATTTGGTATATTTAAATATTTTTTTTTAGAAACACGTATAAAATTTAAACCTTCAAAGTAAGTTCGATTCGAACCCGTCGTTTGGACGATTTCCTTGCTTCACTGAAACAGTCCAAGCTATTCATTTTTGAAAAAAATAATAAAAATTTGAACGCAGCGGAATTCGAATCCGCGCCTCTTGGATACCGTCAAAGGCGCAGCTGGTAGTAGAACGCATGGCTTAGAGGTCAGAGCGCTTGGACGGTATCCAAGAGGCGCGGGTTTTTTTAATCCTAAGTGTGGAATAACACTTTAAAAAAAGTAAATAGTTCTTTGCTTGTTATAACTTTAATTTTTTTAATATTTCTTAGGCATAGCCGTCCGCGCCTTCCTCCGTGACCCAGCAAAGTTACCCGAAGAACTGAAATCGAAAGTGGAAGTGGTAAAAGGAGATGTTTTAGAACCTGATTCCGTTTCTAACGCCATTGAGGGGACAGACGGTGTGATCATAGCCTTAGGTACTAGGGAAAGTCTGGAACCTACATCTGATCTGTCCGAAGGCACTAAGAATATTCTAGAGGCAATGAGGGCGAAAAATGTTAAGAATGTTTCCGCTTGCCTCTCTGCCTTTTTGTTCTACGAAGCGGATAAAGTGCCGCCCAGATTCATCCCGCTGACGAAGGACCATAGGCGGATGTTCGATGAATTGAAGTCCAGCTCCCTGAACTGGGTAGCTGTGTTCCCACCGCATATATCTAGTAAGTTTTTTTTTTAATTTTAATTTTTTTTTGAAGTAAAGCAATTGAGGTTTTGGTGGATGTAATTATATAATATGTTAGCCTTTTTGTTTTTTTTTATAATTTACAATATTTTGTTTGTTATTCTTGACAGGTGAGTTGTTTGACTTTAAGTAGACTTTAAGAAGCCATGTTTCATGTTGAGTTTATTTAAGTAACAACAACAAATTTTTGTATTTATCTATTTTTAAGCAACTAATTCAATTTTAAATTTGCATATAAATCTTCATCTAGCTGTATAATGTTGGTAAAAAAATGTTACAACGTATTTGCGTCGGGGTTTTTTTTCTATTTTTTTAGCTTCACGCATTTTACCCGTATAGCAGGGTAGAGAAAGTGGAAATACACTCCGTACTCCGCTTTCTGTCGAAACCAAGACCAAGTTGATTGGTAAAAACGAAACCGCAGTGATAAATCTCAACGTCGCGCTTTATCTTACCAGAGCAAGGAAACGAAAATAATTTAAATATAATTATTCCCCTGAGTGGGAATCGCATCCACAACCGATCACGTTTACAGACAGTCGTCCCACTGCGCCACTACCGGCTTCTATCTATGGGTAGGTTATATCGACTTAATAGTACATCCGTTTCAACATAATTTGACTGTATTATAACGCACCTGTATGTTGGTTGGCGGAATTTTTTATATTATATAGTAATATATATATATGTATATATATATATATATACATATATATATATATATATATATATATATATATATATATATACATATATATAGATACTTTTCTTGACCAAGGCGGGATTGAAAAGTATCATGGTTTTAAGTTTTACACAAAAAACATTAAATTTAACAAAATTTAGCTTCGTACTTAAAAACTTTGAGAGGACTCGGTCTATATTTTGCTTATATAATTTTATAGTTTCTCATACCATAGTCACGGATTTGGACTTTCCGTCCGCAATAGAGATATTGCGTGTTGAGTTGCGGAACTCAACGCTGAACGTTTTGTTTCACGAGACTGAAAAAAAATTTTTTTCTCCGTAAATGTTCCCCGAGTAAGAAATGAACTCACATTGGATTTACATTCAAACGCTTTACCACTGCGTCGCTATAGCCTCAATAAAGTATTGTATTATAGAGTTATGTTATTTAAAACCATTAAATACATTGATATATCGTTTGTTAGCAACATGAGTCAACGTCATACAGGAAACCTAACATTGCTAAATTGTTCTCGAGATCAATTTACCACTTATCGAGTTACGTTAGTACGCTATGTATATAACCCCTCTGTGAACTGTATATTATTTAATGATTAAATGTAATAGATTATTGTATTAAATTATATATAAATTGATAAGCGTTATTTAAATATTTCATGAAGTCAAATCATAAAGTACCATTTAAAGATCGTGGTAGTGGAATTGGTGGTGAGTTCGATCGCAATTGGACAATTTATATTAATTTAGGTAGCGGCGTTTAGTTCCGCGTCTTAACGAGAAATATTTTAAATTCGGGTGGAAACTTCGTGAAATATACAACTAGAATGCCATAATAGACTAAGTAACGTCTATTCTCCGCATTCTATCTGAAATGTCAGCATGTGTGCCAAATGCTTCCTGTACAGTAGAATCACGTTACCCTCAATTTTTAATAAGCACTACTGTACACGCAATCAGTTGTGGGTTCTATTCCCACCCCGGCAAATGACTGTATTTAAATAAATATTTTTTTCGTCTCTCTTGTAAGACAAAGCGCAGCGTTGATTTTCGCCAACGCCGCCACGTTGATTTTCCGTACGGAGTACAGTGTTGACACTGGGTACTTCCTGTCTACCCTGCTATACGGAAAAGCGTGAAACTAAAACAATACTTGTTGCTTTTTCGGATCGTCTAATAACGGACCAATGATCGCCTAAGTTAATGACTCAGACCTAAAAAAAATCAGCTCAAGCAAGTTAACGGGAAATATATTTTTTTTTCAACCCTATACCATGGTATCATATCATATCATGGTACGTCTGATGACGTCAATTTCAAATATTTCCTAGTAAATATACTCAATTATTGGTACAAAAATGGTTATTATGATTATCGTTTTAATATTGTATCGCCAAAAACCACAAAGTATGTTGCGCCGTCATGACGTCAATGTAAATATCGAGTTCTATTTGAAGGTGACTTACCTAATAATCTATACATGTATAGATAGAAATATTTGTTTGTCTGGCAGTTCGTTTTTTTTTCTTTAAAATAGTAATGAGACACGAGGAAATAATTTAATTAAATCATTTTAAAGATGACATGATGGCGTGTTTCTACTTAGGGGGTTTGTTTTAAAAGTTTTATTTGTACAGAAATGAGTAAACTTTGCGTTTTAGAGTCAAAACTATGGAGGGTAGATATAAATACGTCGTGGATCACAAACACAAACAAACCTACGAACACTATTAGTATAGTACCTATATGGAAAAATATATTCTTACTTGATCAATATCAACTTTCACAAATTGTCTAATCAAATGTCCTATAAAATTGGAATATCTGTTGGTAGTAGTAAAATAAACGCTTTTACTAAATGCATATATATATATATATATATATATATATATATATATATATATATATATATATATATATATACATAGTATATACAAAAAAAACATTTATTTACAACTTTTGTCTATCTGTTTGTTACGGTTAATCTCTGAAATGGCTGGATCTATTTTGACGGAACTTTCAATAGTTTATATAATGAAAAGTAAATTACGTTATTTTTATTTTAGAACTACAAAATAAAGATCCAGAATAGTTATATTACTTTGGTGTAAAACGGCCAGCACGTCTAGCTTTATTTTTAAATAAAAATTACCTGTAAATATACATATCTAAGAAAATGAAGATTAAATCAATCATGCTTATCGCTGGCAACAAAAACATGTCAAATCCCAATATATGACACTTAAGGAGACGAGTTCGTTGTTTTGACAATTTTTTTTCTTATTTTACACTTTATTTCATTCATTTATTAATTCGTGTTGGTTTTTTTGAAATTTGAAAATCGATTTTGAATCGAGTGATTTTTTTTAATATGGAATTATTTTTGATATCCGTTTATATTTAAATTGATAAGTTAGTATAACTAAAATATATATATTAAATTGAAATTCAAAGAGATTAAAAGTTAGCCTAATCATAAACAAATAAAAAAAGGCAGCAAACGAAAAATAAAGCGCTTTAAAGTATATTCTCGTCAACTGGGGCTATCCTATCGTGAATACCATCAAATGCTGTGAAAATATTGTAATGTCATCTGATCCGGACATATGGATCCGACATTTTAATTTTCAAACAAATTGGAGTTTAAGAACGTTTCACGGTGAACGTACTGCCTCAGTCTATCATCTGATAGATTCGTTATATTTAGTGAACTATGCTGTACAATATATATAAATAAATGCAAAAACTGTCTATCTGTGACGTCATTGTGATATGATTTCATACAGGTCATTGTCAAGTATCTGAGAATCTCACAATGACCATGGGCTAGTTTTGCACCCAGTTTTTTAGCGCGGACGAAGCCATGTGCGGGTCGTTAGTAAATAATAGATAAATACTAAAAAGCATTCTTGTATTGATTGAAAGATTGACGTATAGTAAGTATATCTTTAAATAGATGAAGCTTTAAAAAATAAGAGAAATTCCAGGAGAACACCATTTTTCCATTACTATTGTGTTTACCTTAATATGGGTGTTTCCGACAGATACGATATACAAAACTTGAGATAACATGAAATGTTTTATCTATATCTAGTACTTATTCGTTTTTAAGGGGCAGCGAAAGCGGGGGTTTTATCAGTTGTTTATTATTAAATAATTATTATTATTATCACTGGCTGCAAACGCGATCGGGTATGTGTATTCGATTCTCACTTGGGTGAATTGTTATATTTACATTTCTTCGCTCTGGTACGACAAAACGCGTTGTTGAATTCCGCCATTTAAGACGACAGCGTTTACGAAGATATCTTGTATGAAGGTGATAAGTATAATACGTACTTATTGTCCTATGCAAATCGGCTATAAATACATATAAATTATAATAAACGTAAAAGGCACAATAGTCAGTATTCTTTGAAATGGTTATAAAAAGATACTTTATAGTGAATAAAAAAAAGTTATATTCTTTTATGTCGTAATAATACATTAAAAATACTTTATTATAGTTTAGATCTATTTATTCCATTCCTTTATAATTACGAACGACGTTTCTACAAGTACTTATTTTCTTGAACTAAATGCCTCTAGAAACTTTATTAAAGGCGTAAACTGCTAGTTTAAATTATTTTTGTTTATGTTAATCTTCATACTTTATCCCTAGAAGGGTAGGCAGAGATAACGACCAGGGAGCGCCAAATGGTACGGTCCCAGCATACTTCTTTCACCTTGCACTTTAACTAAGGTGCTATCCATAAATTACGTCACGCGTTCAGGACTAAGTGTGACATTGCTTGAAAACGGTAGTGTCACAGAGGGAGAGGTCATAAAAGTAAGAAATTCATGTGACGTGATTTATGAATGACCCTCAAATTAACACATGCCCTCCGGTGGCCCTCTCTTAAATTACCCTCGTTCAGTATTAGATACTGTGTTTACGAAGGTCAACCGCGCTTTCCCAATCCTTCATTTTCTTATATCTCTTGTCTTACCAATTTTCGTCACTCATCATCTCGACGTGCCCAAACCACCCGAGTACGGTCTTTTGCATTCTGACTATAACATCTTCTCTTTCGCCTGCCATTCTGTATATTTCCGTTGCGAATTCATATGAAATGAATGAATTCATATGTAAAGTAAACAGTTTTTTTAAATAAAATATATAGTTTATTAATTTACCACAGTCATCAAACGATCGTTAAACATGTGCCTCGACTACTTTTTATACTTTTATTGGTGTAATTAATACTCGACCTTCGTTCATCAGAAATTATAACTTGGAACAATTTTTAATATTTTATATTTGTTATATTGTTTCTTGTTTGTTTGTGTGTTAGTTAGGTTTTTGCGTTCTTGATCGTCATACTTTTTTGTGGAGTGCATATATAATAAAGAAAACGATAATGACGTCTATGATAACAAAGACGAATATAATTTAACGCGAGTAAAGTCGTGAAAGGAAGCAATAAAGAATAAAGAATACTAAAATGAAACTAAGCGATGGATGTTTTTTTAGTTTTACGATTTGATCCCGCATAGCAGGGTATACAGGAAGTACCTGGTATCAAGACACTCCGTACTTCACTTCCCATCGATTTCGAGACATTGCGTGTTGAGTAATGTAACTCAACGCCGCACTTTTGTCTTACCATAGCGAAGAAATGAAAATAATTTAAATGTAATCACTCCCCCGAGTCCTAACCGCTGCACCTAAACCGGCCTCAACAAAATAAAACAACAAACAATTGTTGATACATTTTATAATGTAATATTTTTCCAACAGGTGACCCAAGTCGGGAGATTATCTTAGAGGTGAATCCAGAGAAGTCCCCAGGTCGCGCCATTTCAAAGTACGACCTAGGTAAACTCCTGGTCGATGCTCTGGAAGAAGAGAAATACTATAACGCTATCATTGGTGTGTGCAACGTGCCGCAACAATAGTGAGAGAATCCATATTTAATAGCACAAATAAAACTTGTTCTAAAGGCTCTTTGTGAAGAGGCCTAAGTTGAAAGTAATTTAAATTCTTTTATATACTTTTTTTTTTGTAATTTTTGAAGTTAAGGCACTTGAATTGTTAGAACATGATTTATACATATAGCTCTCTTTAAGTGATTTCATAGGTTGTCTTACTATTCTAAGTATCGAAGAATGTGTTTGCTTATTTTTCATATCACAGATGCATTTTGTGTATTTACAAACAAAGTACTGAAACCTGTATTTAAATCTATTTTATATAAATAGTAATTTTTAAATATATATTTCTAGAGTATATTATATATTGTTTAAATTGTAATTTTCATACGAATTAAAAAACAAACAGATTACTATTAAAAGAGGGTTGTGTAAATATTTTGTTTTTATTGAAAAGTCAGATCCCATTAAATAAATTTCGCAGGTATCAGGTGAGGCAGGACTGTTTTGTATAACGAATGATGCTAGATTCTAGATGCTATTGGAATCATAGCAATATACATGGAATTCTTTTAAATGTATAATATTTAAATCTCAAATTTTAGATTAATTTTTTCTAAAGCATTTCACTGTGTATATCACCTTTCAATGATTGGGTAACTTTTAATATTATAAATAAAGCCTTTTTTTAATTTATAATCTTTTATGTATGTAAAATATATTTTTTTTTAGCGTCACGCTTTTATCCCGCATAGCAGGGTAGACAGAAAGTACCTAGTGTCAAGACACTCCGTACTTCGCTTTCCACCGAATTAGAGACATCGCGTGTTAAGTGGTGGAACTTAACGCCGCACTTTGTCTTTACCAAAGCGAGGAAGTGAAAATAATTTAAATATAATCACTCCTCCGAGTGGGTATCGAACCCACAACCAATCGCGTTTACAGTCAGACGCTGTTCTACTGCGCCACGACCGGCCTCAAATCAATTAAATAATTAAATCGTAAAATTTCCAAGTAAACTAATATATAATTAAAAGTATACAATATACAATCCCTTGGAGTACTACAAGGACCTTTACTCGAACCACTTCCCTTCCTCATTTATGCTAATGTTTTAATATAAAATAACCATGATACACAATCAATACTATGTACCGATGACATTTATTTCATATTCAAAGAGAATATTGAAATAATATCGATTATTGAGTTGCATTATAATAGTATGTTATTTATAGTACAACAAGATAGAAAGAATCTAGTCTCAAGACCCTTTTCTATATTGCATCCCGGTTGCATCTACTTTTTCGTAGTGGCGAGGCTCAACGCTGCGCTTTGTTTTCCAGGGACAAATATAATATATATAAAAAATGTTCTTAAAAACATATGATAACATCGATTTAACAAGACGTGTCCTGATTAAATAACTATTATACTAGAGTTGGTATATCTTAAACATTTAATATGTAGAAATGAATAAAAACTCAAAGCTTTTGTCGTTCTTTAATTTTTTTTTTAATTTTTTTTTATCTTTCTGTATCGTAATTTGGTTTGCGAACTAGTTAACAGTCTTCAGACGTCATAAGTCACAGTTTAGAGGTCACTGAATATTTCAAACATTTACTAATCATTTATTTAATATTTATATTCATAGTTATATAGTAAGTAAATATATTTTAATTGTATACAAATAGCATCAGCTTTTATCCTATAGAGCTGGGTAAATATGAAATATAATAGGAATCGAACCCACAACCAATTACGTTTGCAAGTAGACGCTGTCTCACTGGGTCACGATAACCTTGGTGTTTTAGACAATTCTTAATTAAACATTTCAAATTACAGATAAACAATTCTATTAAAATGAACTGTCAAAAACAAAATGTAAATACGCTGTTAGCATGTTGGTGGAATTTTTTGCCACTTTATTCGTATTTATATATTGCTTGGTATAACTAATTACTGGTTGTCTTTGTACTCAATGCCTATAGTACGAAGTAGATAGTATAATTGATTTTAAGAACTATTATAATGATATAAACGACCGCCATAAATTCATAAGGCATGAATAAGAATTGCTGTCAAAGCGTGACGTCTCTTGAGAAACTAATACAGTACATGACAGTTTTTATATATACTTGCTGTGCTTATGACGTTGTCCGTTGACAATTTTTACATCTGCATCTTTATTTTATAATTCTAAAATAAAATTAGTACTCCTTATGATATCAGCTATTTGCCAGTGAAAGTATCATCAAAGTCAGTTCAGCTGTTCCAGAGATTAGTCAGACCAAACAGACAGACAGACAAAAAGAGTATAAAAAAATATTTTGTTATACGTACTGTGTATACATATATACATAGTATAAAAGTGATTATATTAATAGTACATTAAATACAGTGCTAGGTTAAATCGCTCAGCAGTTAGCATCACACTTGTTTCTTGACCACTTTCTATCAGGTTCTCTATGTTGGTGAAAGGCGTTAAATGTTTGTAGATACACAATAATTAGCTATAAGTAAATATATAGCTATTGTTCCACAAACTATGACAGATAATTAAAAAAGAAATAATTTATGCAAGATCTTATTTTAATGTTCCTAAAAAGAATAAACATTTTACAAAATTATATATTAAATGCTCTCGGTTGGTATAGACTTAGACACGCTCAGTAGGCTGGATATAGACGTATATAGAGTGCTCGGATACAGGTCTGTATAACTATAAGAGCTGCATGGACTCCATGGATAACTAAGTTTTATCAGCAGGGTGTGTGAGTAATCGATGGGACTCGTGAACGTCTCCAAACTCCACGAACTAAACGTACTTGACAATGACTGAAAGTCCAATATAGGAGCTATTGTGAAGCTCGACTCAGAAAAAGAGTTTGAATTTAGTATTGTCCTCACCATTCTGCTGTCAGAGCTTATATCTGATGCGATATCGCCATACGATGACGATCTAGGGTTAAACGATACAGAGGTAAGTATAGTTTGAGTGGTGCAAGGTGTCACGGACGTCCATGATTCTGTGGACCAGGGTGTGGTTATCATGCTCAAAGTGTCGTCGGAGAAAAATGATCCGGAAGTTTCACTTGATGATGTAGAAACTGACGTTATGGAACTTTCGACGTCTTCCAAAGATAGAATGCTGTAAGAGGCGATCGGTGAAACCAAACGATTTTTCCTATTAAAATCGATAACAGTTGGCTGATGATCGTTTATAAGAAGCAAAGGTGCCATAATACTAGGCTGTGTGTAACCGCGACATTGTTATGATAGGGTAGCGCGCCGTCGCCTCCTCGACTATCCATCTGTACTCTTGAAGATTTTCTAGAAGTAACTCAATATATTCCAATAGGTCCATTTTTGTTTGACCAGTTGTTACAGTTGTTTTATTATACTTGCATTATATATTTTTTGTGTTTTTTTTTTCAATTTTGTATAGTATTGTCGGCTCGCGGCGCACTGAATGTCATTTTAATGTCAAATAGACATTGTTAGACGTATTTGGAAAACAGAGAATAGTTAAAGGAGTTTATTAATATTTAGTTATGACCTTTGCAAACGATTCTCATCTACCTAGCTAGATCATATTTACTATTTTTTAAAGTGTTATTTCACACATAAGATAGGAAAATATTTTTGAAATAAAACGTTGTAATAATATTTTTCTACTTATAATAATAGATTTTTTCAGAAGAACCTGATTGCTTATCCTCACGTGTGGAATCACACTGTAAAATTAAAAAAGTAATATTAAAATACAAATAGCAATTATAAGTGAGTTAAAACGATTATTTGTTATAATTCTTTAAGTAGTAAAAACTCTCATACAGAGATGATAAACTTTAATAAAATAAGTTGTAAAAAAAGGTATAAGAATCGACCGCAGCTGGTAGTAAGAACGCATGGATTAAAACGGTCAGAGCGTATTGAGTAGTCATATTTCCACAAATACCAATAGGTATACGAGATGTGTTGAAAAAGTATCGCAAATTTTTGATTTCCAGGTGTTCCGTATGTCTTTCACTTATGTCGACGTATTTTGGCTCGTCTATGATTATTACTTATTTAAAAAAATAGATCAAAGATCGTTTATCGGTAATACAAAATTTACTTAGAAAGGCTTCACTTAATTTTGTTTTTCACATAAAATTTTAAATATATTTACAATTGTATGTAAAACTATAGATATATTATGTACATTTAAAAACTGATCTCATTAACATTGGAACAAAAGAATTACAATATCATAGCATTTATTATGTACTTACCTATTTTAGACATACAAACGTATTCTTTACAAAAACTTTCTGTTAAAGAAATGGTTAACAATATTATTAATCTTAATGTTTTACTATTTTTGAAGTGTTATTTTACATGGAGTATCAGAAAACGTTATAAAAAACGTATACAAGTTTAAACACAGTGGAATTTCAACTCGCGACTTTTGGAAAAAATCCCCCCCAATAGGTTATTCAAAAAATGTTTTCTTATAATAAATATTTACAAATAGCTTTAAACGATAAAAAGTCGTAATAATTATTTTTTTCCTAGTAATTCCTTTAATTCTTGTCACTTTGGGAAGGGTGCTTATTATTATCTATCTGTCCTGAAGTAAGTAAGTAAGTAGCGTTGTATTTTTGTTACATTCATAGATACAAGATAAGAGATAATGAGATCGTGTTATAAATAAAATTTAACGCGTTGATATATAAAACTATCAATTTTACATTAATTAGATAAACGTCATCGTCATATCCTCTATGGTGGCACAGTGGGACAGCTGAAGCGACAGTGGGCCTGATTGTGAACATGTCGATTCCTGTACGGGAAAATGATTAGGTATTTCTCCGGTAAATTTAATTATTTCCCCGGTTGTCAACATGCTTTGTCTATAATACGGGCAGAACCCCGGACTAATGTAGTTTTCGAAACGACAGGTTTAAATTTTTTTTTTAATGTTAAAATATATGCGATTAATCCGATAAAAATTATTTATTATATTTAACTTATTATTTTATTTAACTTCACGCTTTTATTCCGCATAGCAAGGTAAGTCAGAAAGTACCCACTTTTAAGTCACTCCGTACTTCACTTCCCACCGAATTCGAGACACTGTTGTGTCGTACTGAGTGGCGGAACTTAACGCCGCATTTTGTGTTACCAGAGCGAGGAAGTGAAAATAATTTAAATATAATCACTCCCCCCAGTGGGAATCGTACCCCCAACCGATCGCGTATCCGGTCAGATATTTGGACATCTGACTGTATACGCGATCGGCCACGACCGGATTTAAATTTTGCGACCTCTCGAAAAGATCTTGTTATAATAATTAATAGCGAGTCGCATTTGCGTTTTTTCATGTATAATTTCTGTATGTTACATTGAAATAATTATGTTAATTATGTACAATTTCACTTACATTATACTAGAGGGGTCATACATACATCACTAGTCTAATCATTAATAATGTATTAAATAAAATAATTATGTTGGGTATTGTAATTACCTAAAAGAGAGCAGTGAATGGAGTGTCGTGACATTTTTTTCCACTCCCCCACTTTACGGCGGGAAAATTGAGGTAAAAAAAATCATTAATATATTTGTTGAATTCTTTTCAAATTTTCGATGAAATTTTTGAAGTATTTGGTTGGTTGTTTATTTTTGCTTATTTCTATGATGTTTTATGAATCGGAGATGTTTCCTGTCTGTAGAGATTAGGTAAATCTGTGGCACTTGGTGTGAGTAAGCGAATGTATGGAAGGTTATCACACGCACATTTATCGGTGGACTTTGTTTTAAAACCACGTAGATACTCAAGACACTTGACAATTGCCGTCAAATTCGATAGAATGTACCGAGTCGACTCGTAACGTGACAGGGTAACAATGGTATGCGTACTGAATGAACAGCGACGGATTTTGCCGATATACTGCCTCATTGCCTTTTAGACTGATGTGGGATTTGACTTAGACAAAATCGACGATCCCTTTCCTATCTCTTAGCTGAAGCAAACTATTGTGAATGAAGTGGTTGAAAGTATGGGCATTATTTTTGTCAAAAATGGCTTATAAGCCAGAAATAGAGTCTGAGATTATTGTAAAATGTTATTTATTGGGACTTGTTGCCCAGAAAAGAGCTCTGTCGATTGTCAGTGCTCGGCTTGGTGGACCGAGCAACTGGAACGGAGGTTGTATTTCCAGGTGACGATTTCCACCATGCGGAAGGTAGATAAGGACGAAAGCTTTACCTGTTCTGGCTGTCGCTGAGCTTACTGCAGTCGGTGTAGGTGTGAGACGACACATATGCATATTTTCAGCAACCTAACCTGAATTAGTTAGTCAAAATCGCGTTGTATTGTTTTTTAAATTGATTGATACATACAAGATTAGCTAATGAGACGGTGTTAAATATTTAAGGTGTTAAAAGATATAACATAAAGCCAATTTCACATTAATTAGATAAACGTCAACGTGACATCCTCCTCGAAAAAACTTTGTGTCATCGGCAGAGCGAGACGGTACTTCATGGCGAAACGCCGTTTGGCCCTTTATGGGGCAAAGGTTCGGCCTCATATGGAGTACTGTTCTCATTTCTGGGCTGGTGCGCTCAAGTATCAGCTTAAACCATTTGATCGCATACGACGGAGAGACTGGCGCTGCGTAGAGACGTTTCATCGTTGTGCGTTCTCTCGTATATATCACGGGGAGTGTTCTGGAGAACTGTTTGACCTGGTTCCTGCCGCTGATATTTCCAGCCGCACAGTACGTAACAGGTTAAATTATTACCCCTACCATCTGGATACGTGGCGTTCTGCTACTGTGTGGTTTTGTATGAATTTAGTTCCAAGTGCCACACATCCGTAAACGGCCTACCTGCGGCACTGTTTCCAGGTCCTTACGACATAAACACCTTCAAAAAGCGCGCTTATTCCCACCATAAAGGCCGGAACGCCTCTGTATCTCCCCTGGTGTTATACGGGGCCGTGGGCGGCGGTGATCACTTACCACCACGTGACCCGCACCCTAGTTTGCCTTGCCTGTCCTATAAACAAAAAAAATTCTCTATGGTGTCGCAGTGAGCTGAAGTGTGTGACTGGGGAAATGATTTAGTATACTTTAATCACTACCATTTTCACATTAGTCAAAACGCAGTGCTTTAAATCTCCAGCAGCGTACGTAATCATTGTACAACAACATGATCAAAAATAATTTTAACATTTTCCGTGTTTATTTCCCACGTGAGATGGATATATCGGCTAGTGGCCGTATGCATTCTCGAGTGTCGTGATACTAGATTGTCTCTGACTACCTTGTCATTCGGGATAAAGCCTGGAGCTCTAAGCGAAAGCATTTCCCGTGTTTATCTGAAGAGACTGCTTTATTGCAACGTAAATACATAGTTAGGGGTCATCCATAAATTATGACACATGAACTTCTTGATTTTTTGACCCCGTCCTCGACCTCGTTGCAGCTGGACCCATTTATGAGACTACCGCTGTCAAGCAATGTCACACTTTGTCATCCCTCTGCCTTTCCCTCACTACTTACGAGTGACGTAATCTATTGATGGCCCTTAAAGGTGAACTCAATAAACAACAACTCTCTGACAATTTTACTGTTTTTAATGTGTTATTCCATTCCACACTTCGAATTAGAAAATATTTTTTTAAAAACGTTTAAAAATTCGATCCCGCGCCTCTTGGAAACTGTCCAAATGCTCTGAATACTGAGCCATGAGTTCTACTACCAGCTGCGTCGAAATTCTTACAGGTTAAGTTGCAACTTATTAACGTTGTTTTTCAAGAACAACTTTCTGATTATTCTGCTTTGTGTAAAAACGCGAAGTTTAACAAAAAAAAACAAAGTTTAAAGTATAAAAGGGGCTCTTATCTAATTAGTGATAAGGGATTGTTTTAAAATGAAATTGCTTACAAGTTTAATCCTACAATGGGTACCAGAGTTCATTAACACCAGATTTAATGTACAATTGAGTAAACTTATATTATTTTTCTCTTATTGGTAACTGTACATACTGTGATATAAGCATTTTTTCTCTGCTTACGCTTTTATTCCGCAAACAAGGTAGACAGAAAGTATAGTAACATTTTAAAATATATTTTCTTAGCTTTTTCCCTACCGGGATAGTTATAAAGAAAGGAGTGTCAAACGCGACAGCGCATACTTCTTTCACATTGTCCATAGTCATAAATTTCTTCCTAGATGTACTCCAGGCTTTGATGCTTTACGTGACCATCCTCCTGTATCATTGATACTGTATTCTCGAAGGTCAACCAAGGTCTTTCCCATATCATCTCCTTAAAATACATAATTAATCAATCAAATTTACTGAGGCCGGTCATGGCGCAAGGGACAGCGTCAGACTGTTAACGCGATCAGTTGTGAGTTCGATCCCCACTGGGGGGAGTGATTATATTTAAATTATTTTCACTTCCTCGCTCTGGTATGACAAAGTGCAGCGTTGAGTTCCATCACTCAACACGCAATGAATCGAATTCGGTGGAAAACGAAGTACGGAGTGTCTTGTCACTAGATGCTTTCTGTCTACCATGCTATGCGGGATAAAAGTGTGAAGCTAAAAACAATATCAATAAGTAAGGGATATAGGATTTTAGATTATTACTAATTCATACGATAATGACGTCCATTTCTGATAAATTCCAATTCTTATCTACCCATGTTAAGTATTGATTATTTAAATATTACAAATTGCGGCGTATATTTTGACCGATAAGTGAAAAGCACTTGAATGACATGGAAGTAGTCACGACTTAGTTTGCGTGGACTTTAAGATTCCTTTTCTACATTAATATATGATAAGACGTCCTTTACGCTGACGAATATTTCCGTTATTTCAATAAATTATACTCAATATATATTTTTTGGTTTTTTTTTATTATTTTATTCTTTCAAACCTCATGGATATGGGTGGACCGAGTTTTTTATTGTTTTGTTCTTTCGTTTTATTTTTAATTATTTCTATGTTAATTTGTGAGGCCGGTCGTGGCGTAATGGAACAGCGTCTGACTGTAAACGCAACCCGTTGTGGGTTCGATTCTCACTCGAGGAATGTTTATATTTAAATTATCTCAATTTCTTCGTTCTGGTAAGACAAAATGCGGCGTTCACCTCCGCCATTCAACACGCAATGTCTCAATTTCGGCAGAAGCAGAGTACGTTGTTTCTTGACACTAGCTACTTTCTGTCAACTTTGCTATGCAGGATAAATACGTGATTAAAAATTTTTTTTTGTGTGCGGATCTCTGGACGAAGCAGGCTATTCGTGCAATCTAGAGTTGACTTAGGT
Organism: Dryadula phaetusa; assembly: GCA_032432895.1. Lineage (NCBI taxonomy): Eukaryota > Metazoa > Arthropoda > Insecta > Lepidoptera > Nymphalidae > Dryadula > Dryadula phaetusa. The sequence continues at coordinate 5,179,678 of JAOYRS010000059.1, read as the reverse complement.
CATAAATATACTATAATGCAAAAATTTTAGGAAAATAATATATTGAGAGTTGCATCACAATACATCTTTGATATTGTAATGTATGTAAAGAAAAATATGAATGATTTTACCAAAACATACAGAAATAGACAGAAACTTACCGCGTTTGTAACTTGATTGTATCGAATTCGCAATTCTGATGGTACAATCCCAGAAGCAAAACCCAGAAGTCTAAAGTCTCGTCTACGTCAAAGCTATCAATGTCATTAATAATAAAATTAAAAGTCCCTCTGATTCTCTTACTTAGACATTAACTTTAGCAATCCGGCTTTATTTGAAGATCAAAAACTGAAGCATGTAAGTTGTTATTTTAAAAAAAAATTTACTACATGAGATAATAATATAATCATGTAGACAAAGAAAACTAGTGTCAAGACACTCAGTTAATTGACGATCGATGTCTCGAATTTGTCGGACAACGAAGTACGGAGTGTCTTGACACTACGTACTTCCAGTCTACCCTGCTATATGGGATAAAAGCATGGAGCTATCAAAAATATCGACTTAATAAAATTTAATTTCAAATATCTCTGATAAGGTAACGTTTAATTCGTTCATTCGTTCATTTTTAGTTTTAAGGAGAAAGTGAGGTCACATTCAAAACCTTATCATTCAGTATCATCGTAACACTTCAAATAACAATAGAAAACGTTTTTACTTTATAAAAACTAAATCATGTACAAGTATCATAGTTTGTGTAATATTAACCTTGTTAGTATGTGTGAATGTGTATGTGTGAATGTGAATATTCACATATAATTACAATCTTTAATAACTTAGGCGATAACGCGATGACTTTTCGCCATACACACATAGCACATTTATATGTTGTTTTTCGTATTGTATTAGAAGTAGAAAAAAAAAACAATGACTTTGACACTACGTACTTTTATCACTTATATACTGATAAGAAAACGATAATTTACTTACTTATTGTATTTATTCTATAACGGTATATAAAATATTTAAAATATTCTCCAATATATATCTACCTGATATGTTAATGCGTATAATTCTCGTTACTTTGGCAACGTGTATGTCACTTATTTTATATTTTTATATTATCTTTCTTTTTTAAGGATTTTTTTAAGCTTAAATCATGTCAATTTTCATATTGTTTCTAAAAAAGAGTATATTTATTTCATGTTTTAAATTTCTTTTAAATTGTTGCAATTCCGTATTGTTTGTACATTTTTTCCTTCACATTTTAATAATGTATTAGAAAAAAATTAAGAGTTAAGTTAATAAATATATCTAACAAAATCATGTGCGGCGTTAAGTCAACACTACCGCTCTACACACAATGTCTCGAATTCGGTGGAAAGCAAAGTACGGAGTGTCTTGACACTAAGTACTTCCTGTCTACGCCGGATAAAAGCGTTAAGCTAAAAAAATATAATATAAGGCAAGTCACTTTTACTCGACTCGTCTTGTTAGCTAGCGTAGTAAAATTTTTCAAGATAACCTAGATCCACAATTTAGTTGAAATTTAGAATATGCCTTTTACAATGCATTTATATTTAATCTGTGTAATAAAAATAAGGGATTACATAATTCTACAAGCTTTTATTAACTTACTAAATTTAATCCGATTCCAAGTGTGAAATTTGGTCGACGACTTCAGTTCTGATGACATTGAAATTATACATATAATTAATATAGTTATTATTCTAAAATGGTCGCCTAATATGGATATCAAATGATAGAGTTTAATTTTATAATACAATAAATTATGAGAAGTTTCTTATTAAAAAGGTTTTTTTTATAAATAATATTTCACTGAAAAATCTATTCAATATGGATATCAATTGATGAGAAAGTACAATACAGTACAATATTACAAAAGTCAAATCCAAAATGACTTTAAAAATTTATTTTTAAATATATTTTTACAATTCGCTTAATGTTTACATTTCTTAAATATATTATACCATAATCTTCTCTTTCTGTTTATTTCTAACTTTCAACAATTCTATATCCAACAGGGCTTTCCCCAATTCGCCTGTCCTGAACGCTTTTATCATCATTTTGGCAACTTCAGTAATATCGGGGACTTCCCGCATTTTATTGTCGTAGTCCCGGGTTCGTCGTACCCGATTGAATTTTATAGCACCTGATATAAGAACCTGGAATAGAAGAAATCAGTTACATATTTTTTTTAATTAAATATTCATTAAAACGTGTTTCTTAGGCTACTTGGGAGAGATACAGAGCAGTGGAGTACGGAGTGTCTTGACACTAGCCGTTTACCCTGGTATGCGAGAATGCGAGATAAAAGGGAAATATATATATACAGATTTATTTAAGAAAGAATCGAACTTAAAACTGATGAGATGGGAAACCCCAATTTGCCACGACGTCAAATGATACTTAAATAATTAATATTACAAGGAATCTATTCCACTAATTTATTAATTTATTTGTTACTTTCTAAAATGTGTAAAGAGATTTAAAAAAGTCCATAAATCAACACGCAATGTCTCGGTTTCGAGCGAAAAGTCAGCAGTAAGTCAGTCAGCAGTTTCTTAACACTAGGTTGTCTCTGACTATCTTACTATGCGGGATAAGGCTTGAAACTAAAGTATAACTGATATTTACTATTTTAAAGTGTTAGTCCACACTTAAGATTAGTTAAACATATTTGAAAATACGACGTATAAGAATTTCGACGCAGCTGGTAGTAGAACGCATGGCATAGCGGTCAGAACGCTTGGACGGTACCCAAGAGACGCAGGTTTGAATCCCGCTGCGTTCAAACTTTTTATACGTTTCTTTAAATATGTTTTAAAACATAACTGATCAGCTAAATAGGCAATATAATATATATTCTATTATAAGTCCGTAAACCGTAAAAATCTAACATTATCACTATAACCTTCATTGTTTTAACCTTTTTTTAACCTTCATGACAAATGTTCAAAAAGATGTGATGTGGACATCTTACCAACATTACCATATTATAACTCAACGGGGTTTAATTAAAAAAAAACAACACATTTTTATTATTCACAATAAATTTCCAACGCTACACGTAATATAAATTATTTTAAAATATACCGTTTTCTAAACAATTTTTTTTTATTTCAATAATTACATTATATTTTTTTATCTTAATAAAATTCTACAGTAATTATATTTAATATAAAATTATCATATTTTTACATCTTTCAAAAATTTAATTAACAATTAGTTGCCAGCGATGCGTAGTGTCTGCACGCAAAAAAAATATACAGTTTGCTCTGATATTATATTTTTTGCATTGTGTTATTTAAATAAAATTAATATATATTTTATTAACGTAATAATTAACGTGTATTTTTTTAAATTTTATTTAATGCAAAGTGCTTTTTGTGAGTGCTTTTTGTCTATGTCATTTTGAAATCGAGGTATTCTAGGGATTTTAATGCATAGTATGTTTACAGGTAGGCAGCAGGCCGGAGCAACAGGCAAGCGGACTCGACCATGTGATTTTTACAAGAGAGGGGCCCTCCACAATTAAAAAAATGTTTTATATGAAACTATTTTTAACGGATTGATCGAGATACTCTTTTTTTATTCCGCATAGCAGGATAGACAGAAAGCACCTATTGTGAAGACACTCCGTACTTCACATTCCACTGAATTCGATACATTATGTGTTGAGTGGTGGAACTCAACGCCGCACTATGTCTTACCTGAGCGAGGAAGTGAAAATAATTTAAATATAATCACTCTCCCGAATATCGAAGCCACAACCGATCGGTTTACAGTCAGACGCTGTCCCATTGCGCCACCACCGTCTCGACATGATTTTCCATAATGGATAAGCAGAACTGAAACTGCCAGGCCGCAGTGGCACAGTGAGACAACGTCTGACTGTAAGCACGATGATCATAAGTTCGGATCCACTTCGAAGGATTTAATATGTTACATAATAACGTTAAGTTACGCCACTCAAAACATAATAACTTTATATTTTTTTATAAAATAAGTCAACTTCTTCGCCATAACCGAAGGTTTAATTACTTATTTTTAGTTAATACAGTTTTTACATTAGCTAATATGTTTTAGTGTTAACATTTTACAGTAGTCTGTGGTCACAAGTATACTCCTAGGTTTTCAAAACGTCATGTGTCCAAAAATGTATTTTCGAACACCAAAATATACGCTATTAGTCCGTTTAAAATAGTTTGATTTGAAATGTGTAAAAATTGCGAAAATAAAGATCTTATTGTGTTTTAGTTTCTTATACATATATAGATGTATATATGTAAGAATTTTTTTTATATTTAAGTACTTTACATGGTGTTCATTGACTACCATGATATTTGATTAAATATTAAATTTTCGTCAAGTATTTTAAATTATATTGAAATCAGCAAGAAGCGGCTGAAAAGTAACAAAACATTAAATAGTCTCGTCTAATTTACCAGTCAGCTGTAAGGTGTTTTAACAAACAAAGAAAAAAAATACAGTATATATTAAATAAATATGCGTTTGGCGCTCTATTCTGTGTATATCCCGCCAGAGATAAAACGTAAATGTACTCGTAAATAAAAGCATATCGTAGCCTTAAAACGCCCATCACTGGATATAGGCCTTCCCCAAGGATTTCCATGACAATGGAATCTATACTTCCTGCATACAGCAGCTCTTCGCAACCTTGATGAGATCCTCGGTCCACCTGATGGGAGGCTTGCCCACTGAGCGACGTCCAGTACGTGGTCATCATTCGAGAATCGAGCTTTCCAGCCCCTACTACAATCGGCATATAAAATCATAAACTTAATGAAAATTATAAATACCTTGTTAATATCATCACTTGGCTCCATCATTCCCATGTAATCAACATAATTAAAGTTGCCATGTTTGTTCAACCAGTATAATAAATAGTCAGCTATGATCTCCTCACCCACCAGGTGATCCTGGAGCGAGGCACATAACGCAAGCTTCAAACCCATTTCAATGTCAGTTACTGATGGTTCTAGAATGCCTGGAATTAGATTTAATGTTAAGTATTTAAGAATACATTATAATTTCATGTAAAGTGTGTAGAAAAGAGAGAATGTATATAATAATATAATCAATTTCGGGACCTTGTGTGTAGAGTGGCAGATCTTAACGCAGCATTTAGTCTTACTATAGTGGGAAAGATGAATACTTAGGGATATGATGCTTAAGATAAAGAAATAAATTATATGTACATCAATAACATACTGAGATAGTTATATATTTTACGATTATGTATAATTAAATTAATTGTTTTATGGATAACATTTCTTGTTATTCTTACCAGGTGTGTCAAACATGAAAATTTTTGGATCATTATTTATTCTGATTTTAGTCATCAAGCTCCGTGTGATTCCAGCTACAGCACCAACCGGCAAGGCATGCCTAATATTCATGTGATTGCTCCGTAACATGTTAATGAGGGATGATTTACCAACATTTGGTACTCCTATTATCATTATGTTATAATCTAGTTCCTCACTTCTGTTATATCTGTAAAAAATAATAAAAAAATACATAGTTTTTACATTGCCACAGTGAAAAATATATTTTATAGTTAATAAGATCTTTGATTTTCGCGATTTTTATACATTTTAAATGAAACTATTTAACCGGATTAATTGCATAAATTTTGGTATTCAAAAATACATTTTTGGACACCTGACATTTCGAACACTTTACAGTAGTCCGTGGTGTTCGAAACGTCAGGTGTCCAAAAATGTATTTTCGAGTACCAAAATATACGCAATTAATCCGGTTAAATAGTTTCATTTAAAAATATTTTATAGTTTATTTTTGTAGTGCAATTGTTTTGGAAATAATTAAATTTAATAAGTGCAGGTTAGTATTGCGCAAATATTACATTTTAATAAACATGAATATTTTTCAAGCAAGTAGATAATTTTTTTAAGATTTTAAATAAAGGTAACAGTAGAAACTTCATATATTGAACATCAAGGGGATGTAAAAAAATTCGAGTTAGAGAGTTATTATTTAAGGTGGATTACAAATTATTCAATTTTTATTTATTATAGACATAGATTAACTTTATTTCAAAACATAGGCATGTTAATGCAAATTCTTAAAGTCGGTAACTTACTTTGATCTGTATTATAGAGGTAATACATTTCGAATAATGTAATAATAAAGATTGTAAATTAAATGCAAGATTCAGAGGTTCAATTTATTTTTTTGTGTTATATAGGTAAAATATGTACCAAATTAGCTTGTAAGGACTAAGGCTCTCTGATTATTTTGACTAATTGACATTTTAGAGATTTTGAGTAATCAAAGTTTTAGTATGTTAACTCAAGGAACAAATATTTTTCCGAGATATTCAGGTTTTCAACTTACTGAAGTTCAACTTAACAAGGTTCTACGCCAATAAGTTCCTTGTACTTCCTGATTAGAAATATAAGTTTTTATTAGAGTAGAAAAATTAACAAACCTGGTTGAATTTTTTATAAGATCTACCATAAGCGGTCGTAAAGTTTTTAAGCCACGGCAATGTTGGTCTTTTGAATTTGTAAACACAACATTTTGTATATTTTCCTCTTCTGCTAGTTGATCTTTAATTCTCGGTATTAAGGACTGTATAGTTAAATCTTTTTTATTAAAAACTAAGATATGTGGCTTGGCTCCTGTTATAGTACTAGTAAAAATAGGATTTCGACCAGTAAATGGTATTCTTGCATCATGAACCTCAATAACACAGTCTACAGATTTGAGTTTTCTTTGCATTTGCTTCAAGCCCTTGTTCATATGGCCGGGAAACCAGCGGAGAAGATCTTTGCTGACATAAGGACATTTCTTACGAAAGTTGTAAAGAGCTGCATCGAATTTTGTAGCCATTGTTTTGTATGTTTATGTTGTATTTATTTTGAGGTTAATTATTTTGATGAGAATTTTTCAATTTCTGATGGCTTCTTCTAGGCCATTATACTATATATTGTTTTAAGGTACTAGTTGCAATGGAAAATATTAGCAATTACTTAATATTATGTAGTAATTATTTACGTAATAATGTTTATACAATTTTTTAATTTTTGGCACAAATCAAAACACAATTGACATTACAATTTTTGACATTTGATTTGAAAAGACAGTATAAGAAACGTTTAAAAATCATATATATGCATGCAAGCATATAACTAGCATCATACTTATAATTTAATAAATTTAAAATTACACAGTTCCAATTTTAACACTCACTACGCAGAGATTTTTTTATATTTTTTATAATATTTAGTTGTATACAAATCATATATGTTAATGTTCTGGCTTATTGCTTTGCTTATTGTATTGTAGCAACGTGTCTAAAACTAGCAGAAAACGGAGTAAACAACAAGCCACTAGATCCTCTCTACCTATTCAAGAGCACATACATACATTGTATAAGAAACAAATATAATAGTTTAATGAATAATCTCAAATTAAATAAAAAAATAAAAAAATGTCATTATTGACAATTAATTGGTTGGCAAAACCGAGTTAGTTAAAATATTATCACTTAAAGATAGTTATAAAAACCAGCAAAGATGTCTCAAACATTTATGTTAGAGCCCGATATAATCGCGGCTGCAGAAAATATTATGCCAGAACTTAATACTGATTTGGTTCTAGCGAAAAATTTCTTGAAACAACAAAGTGCAGCTACTGGCGACACATTGTAAGATTAACTTATTTCCATAATGTACTTTAACAATCTTCTTTACGGATTCTATTTTAAAATTTATTTAAGTATATTAAACGTAAACAATACGGGGATATTTTAAAGTCCCTTAAAATGCCCTTATTTTTATTTGGGTCACACTCACAAATCTCAGGTTCAATCCGAGCTCTTCTTTTTGCAATATGATAGACTCGGCACCTTCGCAGTGAAGCTTGAAATACTATGAAGTTTTTCGTTTCTTAAGTTTTAAAGAATTATGTACATTTTAGAGGACTTTAAGTTATAAATAAATTATAACTTGCTTTGCGCAGTTGTTCGCTATCACTATATTTTCTACAAAAGTCGGTAAAACAAAACTTTTTATTTAAAGATTTGAATATGAACTAGAAATCTTCATTGGAGAACATTTTTGTTTTCTATAAAATTCGTAATTTTTAATTTTTGTAATTACGTGATTAACATTTTGTAACAATATTACAATAATAGTTTTTAATATGTATTCTTATAGGTACGATCACCTCGTCGACGTAGTACATAAAATACTATCACAAAGACCGCCGGATGTGGTCGATAATTTTGAACAATATTCGTGGCAAGTGAAGCAAGAGAAGTTCCGGCCAAATTTCGATCTTCTTAATGACATCTACATATCACCTCCGCAGCTCAGGCTGGTTAGGAGGATGGATGAAATGTTTCGGGTTCTAATCTTTTCTTTTAATTACAATTAAATACTTAGCGCCACACTCAGAATCGCATTAGCGTTTCACTGTTAGTAAAGCACTAGTTAGAATTAAGACGTTAGTCCACTCTTCATTTTTCACTCCTCAGTTTTATTATTCATATTTAGATAACATCTATACTACAAATATATATATACCAATCGTTCTGTTATGGCTGGTAATGTAACAATAGGGTTACATGGCAAGTGAAGTACCTTCAGGGTACAGGTAAAGGGACCGCTGGCTACGGTGATGAGATACAGGAAATTATAATTATAATTAATCATGAAAGTTGTTCATTGGAAGTTGTAGTTGAAAAAAAATTTAGTTTAGAACAGACAAATTAAATCATATTTACAATTGTTTAATTAACTTTTTGTTGGAAAAACATAAAATAATATGTATTTATGTATGTATATCATTATGTATTTTAGTTGGTTGCGAGCAAATCACAAAAATTTGAAGATATCGGTGAAGAGGAACAAGAACTGGACCTTGAAGAAGAGCTAGTGAAACCTAGGATCGTGGACCTCATCGATCACAATCACTATTTTCGAGAGGTGAACGTTATAAATGAATTAAATTAATTAAAATAAGATTTCATAGTCTATTATTATATTCGTATATTCTTTTAATGCATTATTATGAAAGATATCAGCTTTTTCGTTCGGTACTTTTTCTTTAAATAAACTTTGAGTATCCCATTACAGAAGTAAAAAAAAAAATCGTTCTCTACTCGAATTGTAGTAATTTCCTTCCCATAGTAGTATTTTATTTTATAAAATATAGTATAATAAGATCTGATTGATTTTCGCAATTTTTACACATTTTAAATGAATCTATTTTAAAAGTATTAATCGAGTATATTCTAGTATTCGAATATACATTATCGGATATCCGACGATTCGATCACTTTACAGTAGTCCGTGGTCACGGGTAGACTGCCCTAATACCGACTACCAGAATATATGCGATTAATCCGTTTAAAATAATTTATCTAAAAATATAATATACTTAATAATTGTTATATGTATTTTTTCTGGTTTCTTTAATAGGCTGGTTACGGCTTACCAGAGAGTGAATGCTATGCGCTCTACATAGCGCTCAATATGTTGGGCATCAAGGAGCCTGTAGCCAGTGTTAGGTAAATATATTTTGTCTTTAGATACTGTACGAAGCAATACTTGGATTTTTATAGCTTCACCTTAAGTGCCTAGTGTCAAGACACTCCGTACTCCGCTTTCCGACAAATTCCAGACATTGCGTGTTGAGTGGCGGAACTCATCGCCGCACTTTGTCTAACTAGAGTTAAAGAATGAAAATAATTTTAAATCAATCATTCCCCCGAGTGGGAATCGAACCCACAACCAATCGCGTTTACAGTCAGACACTGTTACACTGCGTCACGGCCGGCAATACTTGGGATTGAATTAAAATATGATAGCGGAGGAATGGCACTGGTTCCAAGTAAGACCTTATCTGGTCCTAGTATCTATGTTAGACATTCTGCTTGCTGGCTTTCCGTCTGATTTTAAGATATTGTGTTTGGTTAGGCAAATGAAAATAAAATTAATGGCGCCATGACGGTGCCATAAAAGTAGTTATTGTCATATTGAACAAGTTATATTCTTCTTATTTTTGGTTGTTTGTGAATAGATTTTTCGGTAAAATATACGGCACGAAAGCAAATTACTATGTCGCCGAAACAGATCTCACTATGGAGGAACTTGACCGTCGGATTAGAGTAAGTTCTGTTAACTTTAGTCATTTTAACACAGGCACTGAATTTTTTATATAAATGCTTTATTGTGAAGCTGTGCTTCTCATTATTTTAAAGCATATTGAATTTATTTTATATTGAAAAATAATTTATTTTTATGAATAATTATTAATCAATCTAAGAATCAATGTTAAAAATATGTCGCATCGCTATTTTGGTTCCTCATTTCCCTTTCGTCCCTTTTGCTAGAATTTTTGCATCCGTGTCCGAAATCAATTAAAAGTCTACGAAGAAAGCGTGGGCGCGGCGAGCGAAAAGCAGTCACCGGGAGTGTCTTGACACTAGGTTGTCTCTGACTATCCTGCTATGCGGGATAAAGCGTGAAGCGTCTCCCAAATCGATTAAAATTTTAAACGTGGGGAAAAAGTCAATTTTTAGTATCGTTTTATTTGTGTCTTGAATATAGGAATTCGAATTAAAAGACATGCCTGGTGAGGGAGAGGATCTGGAAGAAGGTCGCGGTCAAGAGTTGGAAGAAAATAAAGAAATATGTACGTATAACTGTGGATTTAGCATTTATAATAAATGTTTGACAATATCACCCCCTGGCCGGCTAGACTAAAACCAACTATACAAAATAAGGTACGTCCTTAAAGGTTTAAAACCCTTACAAATAATAAGAATGAAAGTTTACTTCTGTTACAAAGAAATCTTGTTACTATTTCAAATAACCAACCCTTTACTATGGACATTTTGAGATTTGTTTCGGAATAAATTTGTAATTTCTTAGAATTTTGTAAGGATTAAGTTACATTATAAAGGCCGGTCATGGCGCAGTGTGACAGCGTTTGACTTTAAATGCGATCGTTTGTGGGTTCATTTCCCAGCCGGAGGAGTGATTGTATTTATATTATTATCACTTTCTTGCTCTGGTAAGAAAATGTGCGTTGAATTTCGCCCCTTAACACGCAATGTTTCAAATTCGGAGGGAAGCGAAGTACGACGTGTTGACTTTTGATACTTTCTGTCTAACCTGAGATGCAGGATAAAAGCGTCAAGCTCATAATAAAAATAAGCCTAATCATAATGGTGAATTCGTCACACTAATCGTATAAAATATGGAATAAATAATATAAAAATAATTTTTCTAAAGTGGGCGAAGGTGAGGTGGTAGAGGAGAAGTCGAAGGAGCCTGTTCCACCAAAGCTCCCTCCTGTTCCTCAGTCCACGTGGCAGGAGCCTCCTGTAATACCTGTAGAGAGACCTGGCCAAGGTGTTAACAAAAAGGTTAAATATATAAGAATTTAATAATGTTTTTATTTTTAAATAATTGAAAATACTCCTCTATATTCGGTTTTTATATTTCATGTTTTTCGCTTTACCCTATTTTCCACATTCCTTGGAAATCATAGAGAGCCCAGTGTCAAGATACGCTATAGCGGAACTTAACGCCGTGCTTTGCCTTACCAGAGTGGATATATAAAATAATTTAAGCTGAATCTGGAAACAAATTAACGACGAATTAGTACGTACGATCACTCTAACATTTAAATTGTGATCATTTCCCCATATTGGTAAGATGAGATGCAGAGTTCAGCTCCGCCACTCAACACGCAAAATCTTGATTTCTTGTGGAAAGCAACAAAATACCGTGCCATGTGACATAAGACGTAAAGCTGTTAATCATAAACTTTTAACCCCTAGGTGTATTATGTATGCAATGAACTCGGTGACCCCTGGATCTGCCTGCCCGACGTCACCCCCAATCAGATCAAAGTGGCGAGACTCTACGTCAGGTGTATGACTGGAGATTTGGATGCTGAGGTTATATGTTATGTGCAATAAATATATATATATATATATATATATATATATATATATATATATATATATATATATTTGTTAATGATTTATTTGATAAGGTTTGCTGTAATATGTTTTTTTTACATGTTCTCAGGTGGTCAAGTTTCGCTGATTATAATAAGATTTTCACAAGTTGTACACATTTTAAATTAAACTACTTTAACCGGATTAATCTCGTATATTTTGGTATTGGAAAATAAATTTTTGAAAACCCGACATTTCGAACACTTTACAGTAGTCCGTGGTCACAGATAGACTGAGGTGGCATTCGTATGTTGATTGATATTAAAATTAATTTATATAAATTATGATACCACAGACTACTATACATTGTTCAAAACGTTGTGTTTTCAAAAACGTTTTTTTGAATACCAAAATATACGCGATTTCTATATAATCGTTTAAAATAGTTTCATTTAAAATGCGATGTTTTACAAAATTGAGAAAATCAAAACTCTTATTAAAAAGACTTTACATTTGTTAACACAAAACGTTTTAACTTATTATTATTTCTCCATTCTGGCAAAACAAAGCGCGGCGTTGAATTTCGCCATTCAACACGCAATGTCTCTTATTCGGCGGAAAACGGGGTATAGTGTGTCTTGAAAGATACTTTCTGCCTACCCTGCTATGCAGGTTGGAAGTATTGAGATTAATACAACAGAAACGTTTTGTTCTTATTTGTCTATACAAATATGTTAATACAAAACGACGTTTATGCCGACGTGTGTGCCGCAAAGCCTGTGGCATATTCCTGCTATATATAGGAAATCCCGGCATTGAAATAAAGTTTTTTGTATCAAAAGACAAGAATTTTTTGAAGGTATTTTGAATATTTTAAAAATAGTAATTTTTTTTAGCTTCACGCTTTATCCCACATAGCAGGGTAGACAGAAAGTACCTAATGTCAAGACACTCCGTACTTCGCTTTCCACCGAAGTCGAAACATTGCGTGTTGAGTGATGGAACTCAACGCCGCACTTTGTCTTTATCAGAGCGAAGAAGTGAAAATATTTTTAAATATAATCACTCCTCTGAGTGGGAATCGAACCCACAACCGGTTGCGTTTACAGTCAGACGCTGTCCCACTGAGCCACGACCGGCCTCAAAAAAAATAGTCAAATCATCGTTCATTATTAATGGTTTTAGGTAATAACGTTTCCCCCATTCGAAGGCACTGAGAGGAATTTCCTCCGTGCTCAAATTGCAAGAATCCAAGCCGCGACGTCTGTTTCTCCCCAAGGATTCTACACATTCGGCTCTGGCGAGGAAGAAGAGGATATTGACATGGAAGAGGGTGGAGGTCATTATAATATGCTTATTCTTCACCAAAAATATTAAAGAGATAAAAAATAACTTAATTGAAGAAAGGAGAATCTGTGAATATTGTGAGTAGCGGAACTCAACGCCGCGCTTTCCCTTACCATGACAGATAAATAAAAATATTTTTTTAAATATAATCATTCCTCTGAATGAGAATTGGACCCACAACTAATCACGGTTGGCCAGATGTCTTCTCACATTGCCACGATGCCTTTGCTTTGTATTATGATATTTTCAAAAAATATATATACAGTTTATGAGCATACATTAAAAAAACTTCAAACAATAACTCATAATTTTGATACTTTTACTTCTAGGAGACATGGTTTTCAACCCCAACCCTTTCTATCAGGGTCACACCCTCAAAGATCTACTGGATCCCAATTTAACATACTGGGTTCATCACGGAAGGCATATCCTCAATCAGGGCAGGACTATCTGGTGGAATCCTTTCGCTGGGATGGTATCATTATTCAAATTTACTTAATATAATAAAAATGTATCTGATATCTGTCTGTTCATCGAAGATCATCGATCTGAACTTAAGTAAAATATATGACAATGATTTTTTTTTAATTTTTATCTTTTCGCCTGTGTGTGTGTGTGCACGCTTTTCTCGGAAACGGCTTAATTGATTCAAATGCAATTTCGATATTGTATTTTGGTAGATATATAATAAGAAATTTTTATTTTCAATGTAGATAAATGATAATATCATTTATTTAAAAACAAACGTTCATACACCGACGATGTCGCGCGTACAGCTAATAGCACACAAGGGATGTTCCGTTCAAGGGGTTAAACGTGAAGACGATAATTTGCATCTTTTTAGCCATATGTCCAAATTCTGTTCTGCCATTTTTTATATTTGAAACCTCATCAACTCACTCAAATGTCGTACACATAAGAAAACAAATATATTACATTTTCTGTACTCCTTCTAATTTATGCATAGCAGAGTAGTCAGGCACGACCTATATACATATACGTATAACCAAATTTTTTTTTTGCTTCACGCTTCATCCCTAGCGGGGTAGTCAGAGAGTACGGAGCGCCAAACGCTACAGTCCCTGCATACCTCTTCCGCCTCGTCCACAGTCATTATCCTCTTCATGCATGCCCTTCGGGGGGTCCTCATACTTTTTACGTGACCTTCCTCCAGTATCTTCGATACTGTGTTTTCGAAGGTCAACCGAGGTCTCCCCCGACCTCTCGCACCCCTCACCTTAGCTTCATAAATCTTTTTTACCATTCTTCCATCTCTCATTCTCTCAACGTGCCCAAACCACCTGAACACGTTCTTCTTCATTCTTACTGTGACATTCACCCTTACACCTGCCATACTGCGTATCTCCTCGCTGCATATACGGTCAGCTAAGCTGACTCCGCATATCCGACGAAGAGATCTCATCTCTACTGCATTCATCTTTCTTTCATTCTTCTTTTGACACACCCCCGTTTCGCTGCCGTATAACAACGTCGGTATCAGTACTGCATTGTGAACGGCAACACGTGCAGGTACGCTGACGTGTTGCCGTCGCATCAATGCAGCAAGAGCACCGTTAACCTTGTTACCGGCAGCAATACGACTTTCTACATGCATTTCGTATCTTCCATCTCTCTACTAAACATACTTCCCACATATATCACTTGTTCTAATATCTTTCTATCTACCATAATCTTGCATTCCGTTCTTTCTTCGTCTCTTGCAAATACAAGAATCTTAGTTTTACTCGCATTCAGGTTTAGACCATTACTTTCACACCCTTCTTTGAAAGTGGTGACCAATGCCTGTAACTCGCATTCTGATGATGCAATTAGCACTGCATCATCTGCGTACAACAGAACCTGAATTTCATAATAAATAATTCATATTAATATTATAAATGCGGACATAGCTCTGTTTGTCTGTTTGTGACTTCATCCCGGAACAGTCGCTGAACTGATTATGATAAAATTCAATATAGATATACTCAAGGCTATTGTAATTAACGTTACATATTACTTTTTTCTCTCATTTTTTTGTGTTTTCTTCAGAAATTTCTTTGTTTTACGTTACTCACTAGGACAAAGTAACGTGAGATTGGCCAGTTTTAGAATAAAGATGTCTAGATATTACTCCACACGCATTAATATATATATAACTTAAGTTCAACACAAACAGTTCTCTACGACATTATCATTTTTTTTTTCATAGAAACATGTTGTGTTTGTGTGTTTAATGTATATATAACTTGAGTAGGATAGAGAACGGTGTAATTTACCACTATATTCTCTTTTCCTATCCCAATATTCATGGACTATGAGTTTTTTACTCATACATGAAACCTCCAATTAGGATGAAGCCCTGGAAGAAGAAGAGGATGAAGCCATACCACGTCCCGAACCGGAGACAGGTCCGAACCTCTTCAGCTCGTTATCCGAGGACGATAGGATGGAGGGACAGAACGCCTGGACGGCTAGGATAAGCTCTATCCTGACGTCGGACAGGGCTGTGGTGTTGCTACGAAGTAACGTGTGGATCGGAGCCGTCGCGTACGCTAATAGTGGGAAGTAAGCGTAAGATAGATATCTAATATCTTTAAAGGAGCAATTCTTGTATATACGTATATGTATTTATATAATATATACAGGATCTGGGGAACGATGGGGTAGTAAGTAGATCTAGTTAGGTTTAATTTTTAGATTGTTTTTTTATTTGTGTTTTCAGATAATGAAAATTAGAACGCGATGACGTCTTCAAACCGATTATTTTTTCTCTCTTTTTTTTCTAAGTCTTTTCTATTAAGAGGAAATCTATTGTTTTGAATAATAATTTACTAACGCATCTAATTTACATCTAAATATATTATAAGAAAAGCAGTTTAACTTTCAACTAATCAAAAACCACTAAAACTTTAATCGAATTAATTATAGAAATTCCTGAACTATAATAACACCTTATTACTGAAAAATACCGTGCATAGGTAAATTATGCAGGTACTTGTGATAAGTATGAGTGAGTATGAGTGAGTGAGTGAGTGAGTATGAGTGAGTGAGTGAGTGAGTATGAGTGAGTGAGTGGGCATGAGTGAGTATGAGTGAATGGGTATGAGTGAGTGGGTATGAGTGAGTGGGTATGAGTGAGTGGGTATGAGTGAGTGGGTATGAGTGAGTGGGTATGAGTGAGTGGGTATGAGTGAGTGGGTATGAGTGAGTGGGTATGAGTGAGTGGGTATGAGTGAGTGAGTATGAGTGAGTGAGTGAGTATGAGTGAGTGAGTGAGTATGAGTGAGTGAGTGAGTATGAGTGAGTGAGTGAGTATGAGTGAGTGCGTAGGACTGAATGAGTTAGTATGAGTGAGACTGTTTTTAGGTTTAAAATTATTTTTGGGGAACATTTCGCGGTTCAAAACATAACATACACGGCGTAATACGTATTTTGAGGGCATTCTGTTCAATTTACCTTCGAAGAGTTGTGATTAGTTTAAAATAAACCATTTGTAGCGATACTTTACAAACAACATAGGAAGATAGATAGTTCGATTATTAGTTTTCGAAATTAATTTATCTTTAGAAGTTTACTTTGTATCCATCTCTTTGTTACTAGAAAATCCGAATGTATGTACATTGGATGGGGCTTAAAGAACCAGCCCCCTAACTTCTCCCCCTTGCAACTGGGTAAGCCCCAGTCAGAATACGTGATAGGTCCCGAGGTTATGGAGATGGCTGACCCCACCTTCGCGGATGAGGAGGTCAGTGGGTTCAATTTTTTTTGAGCTTCACTCTTTTATCCCATATAGCAAAATAAACAGAAAGTACTAGTGTCAAGACACTCTGTACTCCACTTTTCGCCGAATTCAAGACATTGCGTTGAGTAATTGAGTGGCGGAACTCAACGCCGCGTTTTGTCCCACCAGAGCGAGGAAATGAAAATATTTTTTTAAATATAATCATTTTCTCAAGTTGTGATCGAAATCCACAAATCAAATGTTTTGTAACCTAATGCCAATTCTATTATTAAAAAAGTGTAAAAAAATGACAATCTAACATAATGATAGTATAATTTGTTGTTCAAATATGTTTCTAAATATTTTAATAGCTGCTTATATATAAATTGTAAGTAAATGTGTTCTTTTGTAATCCCAGGCGTATCGTATAGCGCACCTCCCCCCTCCACCGCCACCGGAACTCCCCGGGGAGGGCGAGGGTTTCCCCGAGGAAGAGGAGGAAGAAGATGACGAATGATAATTTTGTTATGACATAATAAATATGTATAGTATATTAAATATTTTTTAATTTTTTTTTGTATTTTGTTGTTAAATAGATTTTTTAATTGTTTAGCGAGTTTTGGGTGTTTATTTCGATCCACTTTTTACAGTGCTCACGTAAAGCCACAAAAATGATTATATATATATATATATATATATATATATATATATATATATATATATATATATATATATATATATATCGTTTTTCTTCCTTTTAGAGACTTATATATATATATATATATAAAAGAAAAAAGCATTCTATTAACAATCATTTATTGAGAATAAAATAAAATTGCACAAATCAAATACACAGCACTGTAAAGATCATTATTTTAACATCATTTAAAATTGAGAAACACTCAACTTAAGAAAATTCTTATTAACAATCTATGTAAATAAACTAAATTGGAGTGTCTTTTTTTTAGCTTCACGCTTTTCATCTCGCATAGCAGAGTAGACAGAAAGTACCTAGTGTCGAGACATTCCATACTTCGCTTTCCGGCGAATTCGAGACATAGTGTGTGAGTGGTGGAACTCAACGCCGCACTTTGTTGTTGAGGAAGTGAAAATGATTAAATATAATACGAGTGAGGATCGAGCCCACAACCCTATCACGATTACAGTCGGACGTTGTCCCCTGCGCCACGACCTCTGTCTGTGTGTTTGTAATATTAAAATAACAACTTTTTACTAAATACATATGTATGTATACACCATACATACATCAAAACAAGCAATAATTAAAAAAAAAAACTCGCCTCCTTATGACGAATCTAAAAACGTATTATTTGCCAAAATCGGTCACAAGCAGTTACAAGGGAACAAACAAACGGACATACGTACATACATCCGTACGCAATAGAAACATAGCCCTTCCTTTGGCAGTCGGGTAATAACATTTTTTTTACAATTTTTGTCTATTTATTTGTTTGTTCTGGCTAATCCTTTGAATAGATGGATCGATTTTGAAAAGACGATAATAATTTTATTTTAGAATTATAAAATAAAGATCCATTGATTTATGTGCATATATAAAATATTAGATTTAATAACTTCAAAGAGAACTTAGTGTAAAGACACTCCATTTTTCATACGAGTACAGTATACATATATATATATATATATAAAAAAATAACTAAAAAAAATATCATTTACGTCGTTTATGTAACTGTGGGGCGGAGAGTTTCACTTTCCCTGGGAAGTTACGCGCGATGTTCTCCTCTTTGACAGCTTTCAGCAAATCCTTCTCTCTGTTGGAACAGCTCTTGTCTTTGAGAAACACTTGGACGGCTGTCTTGGCAGCTTTGCCCCTTTTGTTACTGCCTGGTGTTAATTTTACTTTGAATCTGGAATTATAAATAGAAATCAGTTGCGTTTCTTAATATATATACATACCTACATACATATGTATGTAACGTTCAAAATATATTAAAATATGTTTTTTTAGGACAATTGTATTAAAATTTGAATGTATCATAGAATGTACTAGATATGTATACCAGCCATGTTGGAAAACTTATAAAATTATGTTAACTAATGATTATTTCTGAGAACAATCGTTTAGCAAGAAAAAACAGTGGTATCAAATATACGATTTGGTGGTCAAAGCGCTTGACAACTTCTAAGAGGTACTACTTTCAATTTAAAAAAAAAACAGCTTCACTCTTTATCCAGCATTTGTAGGGTAGTTAGATAAAAGACAGAGAGAAATTGCGTGTTGAATGGGGCAAAGTTTATTGCTTTGATCAGAAAAATTTTAAACATAAATATTTTGAATTTAATCGAACACACAACCAATCGCGTTTACAATCAGACTGTGGCTCACCACCACGGTGCACCACGGTGTCCTTAAAATTTTTATACCTTTACTGCACATACTAAGTATGTAAATAAATGTTTTAAAATATTGAAAAAAAAAACACAAAAACACAACTCTAATGAATAAGAAAAAATCAATAAAATACATACTTATAATTCAAAACAGCGGAATAAGGCGCGACAACTGGTACTGCGAACAAAAGTTCATCCTCCGGGAACGGAACACCCGACAGCTGGCAGAGCATCTCGGTATCCGCGTCCTGAGCGGACGGGTCCACCTGGGGAGAGATGATTTATTCAAAAATATATAAAATTTCAGGTTTATAGGGAAAGCTCTTCCATAAAATTACATAGCAATTAGTCAATTAACATAAAATGTCAGTATTGTCAGTAATACAGGAAGCAACCACGAGATCGGAGTCAGTTCTGCTGAAAGAAGAGTCAATGAGAAGCTTGTTGCTCTCTTCAAATATAGTTTCACAATGATTTCCTGCCTATACCTAGCTTCCTGAATGCTTACTCAGTCATCAACAATATAGAATTCCACACATTAAAACCAGTATATTATTCTTGGATTAAATAAATTTACCGCCGTGTGATGCCGGCTTAGAATAGCATCACCCCATATCCTCCCGCGGGTGTCGTTAGAAGCGACTAAGGGAAAAATCAGGGCATGGGCAGCAGCGTGGCCCTGTCTAACATAAACACCTACTGCGGTCACCAACCCGCCTGCCAAGCGTGGTGACAATGGCAAGATCCCCCATGGAGACAGCGCCAAAAATACGGCCCTCAGTGCCCGGCAGCCCCGCTATTCCCGGCCAAGGCAGCGGTCGTGGTCACGGCGGGGCAGAGGGTGCTAAGAATCCCCGGAGTAAAGGCTGCCGAAAACAACATATGTATTTGGCAACGTACAACGGACGTACGATTCGGCTGGACCATCACCTCACAGAACTGGAAGTAGAGTTAAGTCATATAAAGTGGAGTATTCTGGGGTTATCGGAAGTCCGAAGAGAGGGAGAGGATACAATAACCCTTGACTCTGGTCACTTGCTCTACTTCCGGGAAGGTGATAGGGCCTCCCAAGGTGGTGTCGGTTTTCTGGTCCACAGAGCTCTTGTTGGCAACGTTGTGGAAGTTAGTAGTGTGTCGACCCGGGTAGCGTACCTCGTAATCAAGCTTGCCGACAGGTACTCTCTGAAGGTAGTGCAGGTATATGCGCCGACCTCGACACACTCCGATGAAGAGGTTGAAGCCATGTATGAGGACATTACTAAAGCCATACATGGTACGACCTCATGCTTCTACAACGTGGTCATGGGAGACTTCAACGCTAAAGTGGGAGTACAGGAATGCGACGAATCGAAGATTGGACCACATGGGTTGGGGTGCAGAAATCACAGAGGGCAAAAAACATATTTTCGTGAGTTTACACGCGCACACGCGCAAACTCATAACAACACATGTGCACGTTAGACGTCATATGTGTTTTTCAGAACATAGTATTTAAACTATTATTACGCAGACCAAGTCGCGTGCGATAGCTAGATAGATATACAATGATTGCTGTTAAACAAACATTCTCTCACCTCTTGTCCAGGTTCTACTTCTTCATCGGACTCCGCCTCCAATATCATGGGGGCCGGTTGAGGGATCTTGGCCGCCTTTGGACCGGATTTGGTCTTCGCTTTGACTGCTTGCTTTTGTGCCTTCTTGGATTCCTTTGCACTTTTGTTTGGCTGCAAGTATGTAAAAATTTCTAGCAACGTAAAACGTATAAGAATTTCGACGCAGCTGGTAGTAGAACGCACGGCTTAGCGGACAGTGCGCTTGGACGTTTTTCAAAAGGCGCGGGTTCAAATCCCGCTACGTCCAAATTTTTTGATTTTAAAATGCAAACAGATAGTAGTTCAAAGTAATGACTTATCACTAGTTTATCTCAGTTATAAGAAAAAAATACATAAAAAAAACATACCTGTAATAATTCCATAATCAGAGCCCTGTCCTCTTCGTCCTGGTCCTTGTACTTCTCTTTTATCTTCTTCAATTTGCTTTTCTGTCCTCTTTTCATTCCTTGTTTCTCCTTCTCTTCTTTTTTGTTCTGCTGTTCTTTTTTATTTTGTTCTTTTTGTGGCTTTTTGTTACCTTTTTTGGGTAATGTCGGAAATGAAGGGGGTTTATCGTCACCTATAATAATATTTATATTTTTTAGATCGTTTTTTAATTAATATATAAGTGGGAATCGAATCCACAACCAATAGCGTTTACAGTCAGACGCTGTCCCACTGTGCCAGAATGGCTTCTAAATATTTTAATTAATATTTTTTTAATATTATTAACATTATTATAAATTTACGTATTGCATGCTATTTATTTCACTTACTTTTGTCTGACATTTCTGACATAGTCCTTGCTTTTGATTCAATAACAACTTTACCAGTTTCGTGATCCACCTGAGAAACATCACAAAAAGGTATATAATTTGTATAAGAAAATTAAAAAAAAAACATTTTTTTTAGTTTTTATCCCGCATAGTAGGGTAGACAGGAAGTAGGTAGTGGTAAGACACTCCGTTGTTTGCCATCCACCCGAAATCGCGATATGACGACACGCGCGTGTTAAGTGTTGAATTCAACGCCGCGTTTTGTCTTACCAGAGCGGAGAAATGAAAATAAATTTTAATTATAATTATTACCTCGACTGGGAATCGAATCCATAATCAATTAGGTATCTATGTATATATTAACATAAAAACTTTTCCCGATTAAGAATCGAATCCACATCCAATGTTCACACTAATTCAGTATTATAAAATTATGACGTATCATTAATACCTTTATATGAGTATTAAGTACTCCATCATCAGAACTGTCACTGTCAGAATTGTCATCATCTTTTCTATCTTCTTTCTCATCTTCTTTATTTTCTATTTCTTCTTTAATCTCTATATGTTGCACGTCCTTTTGTATGTTTTCAATATTTTGATTAGATATTTTACTATGATCACTTTTAACACTTTCTTCAGTTATAGGCTCTAGTGGAGATTTTTCTTTTAATTCTTCTTTATCGGATGTTTCATCTGAAATAAATATATATATATATATATATATATATATATATATCCGACTGCAAAATAGCCCATTTTGATAATACAAAACGCTGCGTTGCACTCCGTCACTGAACACGCAATGTTTTTTATCAATAGGTTCTCTCTTACTACCTTGCTATGCCAGAAATTATATAAAACATAATAACACTTCAATTTGCATTTAAAATTGAATTGAAAGTCGAAAAAAGTGCAGCGTTAACCTCCGTCACATTAGAGAGACAAGAATATCTTCAAACTGAAGTAGGTTTTTAGTAGTAGGTTTTAAAAAAATGTTTACCATTTTTAAAAAATATATATAAATATTTTTTTTGCAGCGCAGCGGGATTCAATAATGCGCTACTTGGAAGCCGTCCATGAATTCGAATACCGCTACATTCGCTTTTTTGTAAGAAAATATTTTGTAATCCTTAGTGTGGATAACGCTTTAAAAACAGTAAAACATTTACCATCGTCAGAAACAATTATCTCCTGATCCTCATCTACATCTTGGGTGGATGTGACCTCAGAGTTGGTGTCATCAGCTATCACCGCTTTCCTTTCATCACGATGCCTTTCTATACAGCTGTCTTCAAGCTGGACAAATATATACACATATATAGTTAAAAAAATATCTTCTTACCCAGATGTATACAGGCACAAACGTCCAAATAGACCAGAAATGGATATACAGAATTTATTATAACACCAAACTCACCCTGAACATAAAACTGAAACCGAACTGCAAATGCTCCGGCAACAAGTAGTTCTTCTTCCCCCTTATCATGAAGGACCCAGTACTGAGATACTCTCCCGTGGGAGCCGATTTTGACACCTGGTTTCCGTACACCCACCACGCTCGAGTCAGGACTTTGGCTTCCCACGCAATGCTATAAGAATTATTTTTATTTAAATATTACAAGCACTTTTGAATCGTCAGTTGAAGTAAAATGTCAGCACTGTCAGTCCCATCGAAAACCACCAGCTCGGAAGGTAGTTCTTCTGAAAAGATCCTTAAAAAAGTACAGAAAGTATCTAGTGTTCACTTCGTTCTCCGCTTTCCGCTAAATTGGAAATATTGTGTCTTGGGTGGCGGAACTCGACGCCGCACTTTGTCTTTAAATAGAAAATAATTTAAACATAATCACTCCCCCCAGTGGAAATCGAACCCATAACCGATTGCGTTTAGTGTCAGATGCCGTCCCACTGCGCCACGACCGGCCACCAAATTCAATATTTGTTGTTTTCAAATATGATTTGGTGTATTGGAAAGTATATAATATTTTTGGGTTATTTTCTTTGACAGATAGTCTATACTTTTTTTAAAAAAGATTGTTATGTTAGTTTTATGTCTCGCCTCTTTGGTTAAAGCTCTACCAATTACATTTAATGTGTAAAAAAATTAATTAAAAAAAAGTTTTATTTAAATATCGAACCCATCATCACGGTCCAACACTAAAACTAGACTCTAAAACCTAAAAAAAAATAAAGTCACTATGTATAGTCACAGCGGTCTGTCATTATCTTTGGAGGTGGAGAAATGGGATACTTTTTGGTTCCTATCCTACGCATCCTCATTTTTTTTAACTGCACGCTTCTCATACTTATATAAAAAAGAACAAAATAAAATAACTATTAAAATTATTTAGATATATATTTTTTAATAACTGGCGTAAAAAGTTGATTTTATTTTTATAGTGCATTTTATTCCAGTCAGTCAGTCAACCCGATTACTAAGACACTAAAATTAAAAAAAAAAATTCACTACCTATAAGCAACAGCAGCCTGTCCTGCCTCACTTAGTGTCCTGGGGGGCGGAGTGCTGGGACACTTAATTATAACCGAGGAGGCTCCAGTCACCTCAGCATGTACGTATATGTCGGTAGAGCGCATATATCGTTTGACCAGTAACTCGTTTTGTTGTTGATCTCTCCCTCCTATTACCTGGGAAAGAGAGAGATGGCAATATTGTTTTTAGGTGCTTTTAAGGGTAGGGTGAATTAGTATGTAAAAATTAGGCACGTTAAAAAAATATTTGAAATTATTTTGTGTTATTTTTTTTTATAAATTATTTTTTTAATATTCAAAAATGATACCATGACCTTATTCAACCCAAATCATTTAATCAATACAACTCACTCAAAATTAAAATAATGATAAATCATAATATTTATAATTTAACTGTTCTTATAGTTACATAAAAAACGTAAATTAAAATAAAAATGTTTTATTTGAGTCCATTGTGGTTCAGCGGGACAGTGTCCGACTATTGACGCGTTTTTGGGTTCGATCCTACTCGAGGAATGATTATATTTAAACTTTATTTTCGTTTCTCCGTTTCGTTGAGTTCCCCTATTAATCATATCATACAATGTCTCGATTTCGAGCGGAAAGCTGTCAACAAAGTGTTTCGACACTAGGTCGTCTCTGACACGGCTGCTATGCGGGATAAAATGTGTAAAAAATTTAAAAGAAAAAGTAGATAAGAAGCCAGTAAATAAACAGGTTAAAGAAAAAAACAAAATATTTTAAATTAACAACAGTTTTAAATCAAGTAAAATATGAATGTAGCGGGAATCAAACCTGCAACCCTTGAATTCATTCCTTTTACAATAACTTTTTGTAGCCGTACTGACAATAAAAAAATATCTGTATAGAAAAACAGGTCCAAATTCTAACCCCAAAACGTCTATTCTAAAATTTCGTCCTTTTTTTCTTTAGTATGTAAATAAATATTTAAAACTGTCAGTAATGTCAGTGCAAACTTAAAAGCAATTGCTTACAAACTTACCAAGAAATTATCAGAAGATATAAACCAATAGAACTTCTCGAACCAGTACGTCTTCCTCGCTTTAGTAATACTGCTTAAAGTGTGAGCTTCTTTAAGCGTCTGCTTAGTTTTCCGCTCGGCGCTTTTGAGCGCTTTATCAGCTGATTCGAGCGTTTTCTGTTGCTTTTTAGCGGCATTTCGCTTTTGGTCGTAGTATCTGGAAATATTACATAATTTAAAAATATATAACAAGAGGACTCGTAGAGGCGCAGTGATACAGTGTCTGATTGTAAACTTGAATGATTATGGGTTCGATTTCCACTCGTAGATACGATTATATTAAACTTATTTTAATTCCATCTGGTAAGATAAAGCGCGGCGTTGAATTAAACCACTCAAACGAAATGTCTTTAATTCGGCTTAATACTAATTATTTATTATTATTTAATTAATTGCCAACTTAAGAACGCCACTGTGACACAATTGTACCCGACAGTATCCAATAGTTGCACATTCGATCCTGCTTTAGGGAAACGTTTATGATTAAAACTACTTTTATATCTGGAAAAGACATGGGAATTGATTTTTATTGAAGGCAATTAGATTATTTATAATTATTTTTTTCCCCACTCAGTAAGAGTCCACCATTCAAAGCGAAATATCATCAAAAAGTAGAGTCGGAGTATTTTGACACTAGGCTCTCTCTGCCTGCCATACACAAATAGTATACTAAAAAAAACTAACCTTCTAGCATTAGCAAAAGCAGTCAACGAAAGATCAATATCCACCAACATTGGCTTCAATATATCATTAACACCATCCTTGTCACTATCATTATTTTTGTCACTATCACCATCATAATCGTACGGGTCTTTGAGCAACAGTGTGATATGGTTGGTGTTTAATTTTAGACGTTTGATCGAGGACGCAATGGGATCATTGTTGTCTTGTGCTGTTTTGACCAGTAGATCAATATCGTCCCATGACATCTGGAATATATATATATATATATATATAAGTAATAATAAGTACATATATATTTTTTGATTTTCTTGTTGTTTATATTGTCATCGTATCGATAACGACTATGAGAACGCTTACAAAAAAGCTTAGTGGTCAGAGCGTTCGCACGGTATCCCGGCGCAGGTTCAAACTTTTACACATATTTTTAAAATTATCTTTATTATCCCTTATGTAATGAAGAAGACATTAAATATATAAAAATATCATCTTCAACTAAACATACATTAGAAGTTATTTAAAATTAGTGAATGTAATTTATTTCAATTGATTAATCCGTTTCCGAGATTAGCGTGCACAAACATACAAAGAAAAAAAAAGATAAATATAAATGATAGTTTTTCTCATACATGTTCAACATTCACAGATACAATTATATATATATATATATATATATATATATATATACATACATACATATACATATAGGCTATATATTTACAATACCTGATTAGCTAAAGCAGCTTGAATAGCCATCCTGGCCTGTTCCACCAGGGGCTCGTTCCTGGATATCAGTTCCGCTGCCTTCCTGTCTTCGAGCTGGACTTTTCCCAGTTCAGTGATACGTTTATCATGATCCTTCCTTACATTGTGCAGCTTCTTCATAGCTTCCCTTTCTACTTGGATTGCCTGTTAGATTTCTTTTTGGTTTTGATAGAGCTTGGAATATTTATTTTGATGTTATTTTTATTTATTTGTGTTATAAGCCGGATATATAATAAAAGAGTAGAAAAGTCAAATCTGTACACGAAAAATTCATCAAAAATTTAGGTCGAGGCGCATATGACAGCGTGTGACTGTAAACGCGATCGGTTGTGGGTTCGACCCCCACTCGGGGCGGTGATTATACTTAAACTATTTTAATTTCCTTGCTCTAGTAAACACAAAGTGTGGCGTTGAGTTCCACCACTAAACGCAATTTCTCATATTCTCACTGGGTACTGTCTGTCTACCCTGCTATGCGGGATAAAAGCGTGAAGCTAAAAAAACTGCATTAGTTAGATACTGAGGCACAGTTATTAACGCCCGCATCACATACGTCTTAATGTAAGTATTTTATACATTAAGCATGAAACAATTATCAAACCAAAACTTAGAAAAGAAACTATGAAATACATAATAATAATAAAATACTAGAGACAGATAGAAAATACTGCTACATACTCTGATTAATACTATGACACTCAAAACTTGTGTACTAAAAATTCGTGTGTTTATGTGTATTGTTTAGCTATTGGACCCATTCATATCACATTACGACATCATTTCATAGTGAAATTTACGTAACGGATTTTAACACCATTTTTACATTTATGAGGAAAACTAAATTTAGAAGATAAAAATGTATATACTGAAAGTCTTTGATCTAAGGGAGAACAAGGGACGAGAAAAAAGTGGCGGGTAAAAAACAAAATAGATATACACGGCAGTAAAACCGGGAACAGGCCGCTACTTTATAATAAAAGAGAAGAAACTACTTTATAATAAAAGAGTAGAAAAGTCAATTCTGTACATGATATATTTGTAATAATGTAAATTAGACATAAAAAGTTAACAAATGTTTGTGATTTAAGTAAGAACGCCAAAAGAAGAAATGGCCATATTATAATCTTATTCGCGATTGTAATAGAACACACAACCAATTGCGTTTGCGAGCCGGCGCTGTGTTTAGTTCAACTGCACCACGTTGGCGTGTGGGCAGGTCAACTCATATGTTAACTCTTGAAACTTGAAAACTTGAAACTCATATGCGCATCACCGAAATCACATGTGGGCCAAGATGTCATATATGGATGAGTAAAATCTCATGTGGACCATGGTGTCATATGTGGGTGGATGAAATCACATGTGGACCATGGTATCATATGTGGACAAGTAAAATCACATGTGGGCCAAGTTGTCATATGTGGATGAGTAAAATCACATGTGGACCATGGTATCATATGTGGATGGATTAAATCTCATGTGGACCATGGTATCATATGTGGACCAGTAAAAACACATGTGGGCCAAGATGTCATATATGGATGAGTAAAATCTCATGTGGACCATGGTGTCATATGTGGGTGGGTGAAATCACATGTGGACCATGGTATCATATGTGGACAAGTAAAATCACATGTGGGCCAAGATGTCATATGTGGATGAGTAAAATCACATGTGGACCATGGTATCATATGTGGATGGATTAAATCTCATGTGGACCATGGTATCATATGTGGACAAGTAAAAACACATGTGGGCCATGATGTCATATATGGATGAGTAAAATCTCATGTGGACTATGGTGTCATATGTGGGTGGGTGAAATCACATGTGGACCATGGTATCATATGTGGACAAGTAAAATCACATGTGGGCCAAGATGTCATATGTGGATGAGTAAAATCACATGTGGACCATGGTGTCATATATGGATGGATGAAATCTCATGTGGACCATGATATCATATGTGGACTAGTAAAATCACATGTGGGCCGAGATGTCATATGTGGATGGATGAAATCACATGTGGAACATGGTATCATATGTGAACAAGTGAAATCACATGTGGGCCAAGATGTCATATGTGGATGAATAAAATCACATGTGGACCATGGTGTCATATGTGGATGGATGAAATCTCATGTGGATCATGGTATCATATGTGGACAAGTAAAATCACATGTGGGCCAAGATGTCATATGTGGATGAGTAAAATCTCATGTGGACCATGGTGTCATATGTGGGTGGGTAAAATCACATGTGGGCCAAGATGTCATATGTGGATGAGTAAAATATTATGTGGGCCTAGATATCATATGTGGATGAGTAATAACACATGTGGTCGCTGGTGGCATGTGTGGAAGGGTCAAAACACATGGACGTGTAAAATCACATGTGGACCATGATGGCATGTGTGAAAGGGTGAAATCACATGTGGACCATGATGTCATATGTGGATGGGTAAAATCATATGTGGGCCATGGTATTATATGTAGACGAGTAAAATATTATCTGGGCCTAGATGTCATGTGTGGATGAGTAATATCACATGTGGACCCTGGTGGCATGAGTGGGTGAGGAAATCATCTGTGGATCATAATGTCATAAGAGGATGCATGGAATCAGATATCCATATACCCTGTCCAAGATAACATTAAATTTGAAGGTAGAAGAAGATAACTTCTTATAAATGTTGTTTATATCAAGAAAAAAAATTTTGGCAGTCTATAAGAAATTGACATAATATAGTGAGTTCACGCGGGCCAAGCTGCGAGCGGGCCGCTAGTATCAAATACTAAAAAGGCCGGTCGTGGCGAAAAGGGACAACTGTAAACGCGACCGGTTGTGGGTTCGATCCCCACTCGGGGCAATAAGTTCCGCCACTCAACATGCAATATCTCGAATTTGGCGGAAGGCGAAGTGTGTAGTGTCTTGATACTAGTCTTCTTTCTGTCTACCCTGCTATGCAACTCGGTCTACATTATGTGAGCTGCAGGAAAACGTTTTTAAAAACGACTTTTGGACTTTTATTTGCTACGCATATTGGGTATTGGGTGTATTTTGGTTTACCAAAAATAATGATTATATTGTATATATACTAGCGCTATCTGAGAATTAGATATATATTTAAAATTCCAGCTTAATCAGAAACTTAAGTCGAATTTATTTTTTAAAATTTAGCCTAGATTAACCTCCTAGTTGAAAAATTTACAAAAAGCATGCAAAGGTTATAGGTTCAATTCTTATTTAAATTATTTCTATATATAAAAAAAATATTGGTTCGAGAAGACAAAAGCAAAACAACATATTGTGTTCTGCTCTGAAACAATATTTTTTAAAATGTGAATGTAACAGTACATATAGAAAAGGCTGACGTTAAAAAAGACCTAATTTGAAGGCTTAAACAAAATTTCAGTGTGAATTTAAAATAAATGGCTTGACATATTAAAAATATACCTTCAAATCAATCTTCTGTCCTTCCAAAGCCGAGTAAAATTCATCGACAGCTCTGTCAAAGGTATCATATTCAGCAAATGGTAAATTCTTGCATTGAGAATACAACATTGGGTGAAAATCTTGGTTAGTTAAGAAGAAAGTGGGTCCATCACCGTCTGGGTTCGGGCGATCTTCTTTCTTCTGTATTATATAGCCCTGGAGAAAGAAGAAAGAGCAAATGATGTAATCGGAGATAGCCTAGTGTCAATATATACTCCGTTATCCATTTTCTGCACAGTATTGAGACATTGTGTGTTGAGTGGTAGAACTCAACGCTGCCCTTTGTTTTACTAGAGATAAAATCGTTTATAAATGTTATTGTGTCCGAGAGGGTATCAAACCCACAACCTTCATGTTTACTGTCAGGTACATACACCATGACGAACCCAATCAACTATCAGGAATCTTTTTTTAAATGTAAAGTAAGCAGAGATAATCTAGTGATAAGACACTCCTATAAACATTTTGTCGAAATTTGTTGATTTTGTTAGACTTAGACGAGTAAATTACCAGCTTCAAAATCCACTTCTTCATATTTTACTATTATTCCACACTCAGGATAAGATAACACTTTTAAAAAACATATAAAAATTGGAACGCAGATTCGCGGGATTCGAAACCGCGCCTTTTGAAAACAGTCCAAGACTGACGGCTATGCGTTCTATATCCGGCTGCGTAAAAATTCCTATAAGCTTACTACAATTCATTTATTTTGTTAGCATCTCTATAAAAAGATTTTTAACAAAATTCTGCTACCCAAAGATTATTTAAGAAATAACTGTTTAATTTTGTTTTTATAGATGTATCACCTTCTTTCAACTTCTATATTACTTTTATATTACTTCTAGCTGAGCTTAAGCTTACCTTTGCCACTTGACTCTTCCCTCGTTCAATCAACATTTCTGCCTGCTTCAATGCCGTTGCAAGCTTATCCAAGTCCCTCTCTACAAAGAAACCCTTGGCAGGGTCTTGTGAAATTTTCAAGTTGCCCGTTAAACCATTTTCTAATAGAACATGATCTATCACTGCCGCTCCATATTCTGAAATAGTAATTAGTAGAACAGGTAGTGATTCTTCTGTGTTTAGTATCGGAACTAAACGCTGTGTTTTATCTTACCACGGGTAAAAATAAAATCATTTATATTGACAAAAACCGTGCTTTAAAGATACGATGGTCTCATGTTTCTAGCAAGACAATAATATATTTTACAAAAAAAAATTATTCTCAAGTGGAATTCGAACCTAGAACTACACTACTTTGACTATACTTAATTGATCCTACAAAGATCATAGTAGTTTCCATTTTCAAAATAGATTAAGAATATAAAATATATAAAATCAATGCAAGTTTGTAATTTTTTGTTTTAGCTTAACACTTTAATTCCGCATAGCAGAGTAGGCAGGAAGTGCCTAGTGTCAAGACACTCCGTACTACGTGTTCCGCCAAATTCGAGACATTGCGTATTGAGTGGCGGAAATCACCGCCACATTTTGTATTATTACAGCGAGGAAATGAAAATAATTAAAATATAGCCCCCAAATGATAATCAAACCCACAATTGAATATGTTTACAGTTAGATGCTGTCCTACTGCACCATGACCTACCCTTTTTTTTAATATGGTAACACTAAAACACAAAACTCACCTAAATTTGGATTGAGGATCTTTTTAAGATTATCACCAGGTTTACTTTTAACAATAATATCTTTTAATACATCAGCATTCGGTGCTTCGTAACTTGTTTTAACTCTATCTAGAGGATATTTTTCTTTTACTGCAAATCTAAGCAAATTTATGAAAAAAAAATTATTATTATTTTATTCAAATATTTAATATTAAATGATTACGAAACAGTAAGTATAACTTGTTTGAAACATACAAACATTACATAAAAATAAATTTACTCAAACCTTTTTTTTTTAATAAACTATTATTTAAACCTACCTAATTTTATCACCTTCAACATGAGGCCTTAATACATTTAAAATGGTCCATTCGTAATCTGTCAAAACAATATTACCCCTGTCATATAATTCCAATATAACATGGTACGCAGCTTCACCACTACCAAATTGTAGATCCACTACTCTGTCTATACCAAGCTGGGCCAGACTCTCGAGACGCTTGTTTTTAAGATGTTTCCGAAGCTAAAATGAAAATTGGGATTACTATGGATATTGATTAAAAAAAATACTGTATACTGAGATTATGAAAATAAA
Organism: Dryadula phaetusa; assembly: GCA_032432895.1. Classification (NCBI taxonomy): domain Eukaryota; kingdom Metazoa; phylum Arthropoda; class Insecta; order Lepidoptera; family Nymphalidae; genus Dryadula; species Dryadula phaetusa. The sequence goes on along the minus strand of JAOYRS010000059.1, from coordinate 5,147,211 downwards.
ATTGTTATAATTATTTTAATGAAAACATTTTAAACAGATTAATTGTGTGTATTTAGGTATTCAAAAATATATTTTTTTAAACCTGACAGTTCGAACACAATTCTATACCAAGTGGCAAGGACTACCTTAAAGTGTTTGAAACATTAGGTTTCCAAAAATGTAGTTTCGAATACTAAAATATATGGGATTACTGTCTTTAAAATAGTTTCATTTAAAATGTGTAAAAATCGCAAAAAACAAAGACCTTATTATAGTTATAACTATATACTTTTTAATGTCTCATAATAAAAGTGTAATATATATAGATAAGACAATATTTTGTGTTTTGGTGGTTACAGACATTAGTGGCTCATATATTTTTTTGTTCTGTTTTTTTTTCATAATTATATGTACAAAAACATTAAGTTAATTCAAAATAATACAATACTAGATTTTAGAATCTAAAAGAAAATCTAACTAGGATTTCTCTAACACTTAACAAATAATAATAGTTATTAATTATTGCATAAATATAATTAAAATAGCATACTTTCATAGTAAATCCTGATGGAGCCACATTTTTTGGCCACTCGAAGAGAGTTGTGTGAAATCTGTTACCAGATTCTAATAATAAAACTGACTTTTCCTCAGATCTCTGCAGGCGAATCACATAAGTTTTGTTGTCTATATCATATACCTGGTTCACTCTCATGCCCACCAATCTAAAAAAAATAGTAGAAGTACTTTTTACTATGATGCAATCTTGTTCTTCTCAATATTGTTTTTGTTTATAAGATTACCCGATAGTAAATTTGATAGTTATTTTTTTATTGGATTTAATATTCATTATTTGATTAATAAAGGAAGTAACAAACAAATAATAGTTTTAACTTTAGAAATAGTTTTAGCTTAAGAAAATTTGTAGAATATAAGTCTTACTAAAAACTAATATATATACTATAATTTGTACTACAATAGGTTAACTAATTTTACTTAGTATCACTGTCAATTCTTCTCAGGTTTTAAGAAAAAAAGGATAAACGATAAGCATACCTTTGCAATTCGGCAACCATGCACACAATATCATAAGTATTAAATCGAGTCTTCATTTTGAAGCTTTTTAATATTATCACTTATAACTAATAATATCTAAATTAAGTAGTTATTATATTTCAAGACCAATTACTAATTAAGCGTATAAGAGCGCATAGGACGTATTAAAATGTATTTTTTGTCAATGTCATTGTCAACGAGACAACCGTTTGATATTGCCGAGTACAAAATTTACTTTCGATGCATTGCTGATTGCACTAATTTATTTGTAGTGCTTAGAGTTTGTAGTATTTCAAATTCAAATACAATTAATTTAAAATCTAATATAAGTGTATAAAATGTTAAATATATATAACAGTTCATTATTGCTTAATAATTTATTACAATAATTTAGTGGTTTGAAGATTAGACAACGAGCGTTAATTTTATAATGGCAATACTTATTATGTTTTGAATGTGAAATTTTGAGGTTATTTAAAGTTAGTCTTGTACTTTAAAATTTAAATCACAAATATTTATTTTTTAAAGAAATTCAAAATGGGGGTTGAAGAAGTTCAAGACTTTAAAATAAGACCGATGAAATGCGAACTTAATTTTCTTAGTAAATCTGATGGATCGGCTATATTATCGCAAGGTACTAAAGTTTAATAGATATAGCGCTAATAAATATTTATAATTATTTTATTTTTTAGAGAATTACGCATTATTGTTCTTCACACATATCCCAAGACTGATTTATTAATTATTAATTCAATAATATCCATTAATATTTATTTCATTCATAAAAACAAACTTATTCGTATTGTATGTACCTAATAATTTTATGTACAGGAGAGACAGTAGTACTAGCGAGTGTTAATGGACCTTTGGATATTAAAACCACGAGTCAAAACATAGAGAAAGCTACACTGGAAGTACTGTTTTGTACTAAAGGAGGCAAACCATCAGTAGCTGATAGGTAAGAGACTATGAAAGGGACTATTATAATTATAAGAAAAGTATTAATAGACTAGTTAGTTTATTTATAGTTTAACTTACAACTTTGACTATATTATAAATATTTTTTCTTAATATATTCTAACTCCCATATTTAGCTTTTATTTTTAGTATTTATTATTAAATAAATATATATATCTTTCAGATTTAAAGAGAATATAATCAGACAAACATGTGAGACAGCTATTTTGGGTTGTTTGTATCCTAGAACTGGGATATCTCTAACAATTCAAGAATTGGAGGATTATGGAGGGGTAAATAATAAAGTTTTGTTAACAACCTGGTATAATTTGTTATATATATATATACATATACATATACGTATACATATATGTATATGTATATGTATATGTATATGTATATATATATATATATATATATATATATATATATATATATATATATATATATATATAAATATACACTTATAAATGAAATTGGAGCATCTATTTGTAATATTAAAATAACATTTTTTACAACTTTCGTCTGTCTGTTTGTTCCTGCCAGTTTGAGAGAATTTCCACTAGCAGATAGCTAATGTAATAAGAAGTAACTTGGGTTATTTTTGTTTTAGAATAAACAGATAAAAAAATACTTATTTCTCATTAATCATTATTTTCAGTTATTAACTTGCGCAGTGAACAGTGCATGCCTGGCGTTACTCAATTCAGGTGTAGCGATGAGGCATGTAGTAGCGGCTTTGGGTTGCGGTGTGGATGAAGATGGCAACTTAGTATTGGAACCATCTTATATGCAGACACAGAATGCTAAAGCCTTGATGTATTTTGTATTTGACAGTCGAGATAAGAATTTGGTTACGGGTAAATCTTATTTTGAATATTGTATTTTTATATTTTTATTAGTTTTTAATACTAGGATATAACAAACAGGTAATAACCAAACATTATATTAAACTAAATAAGCTTTGGGGCCATTTATAAATGACGTCACACGTTAAAGGGAGGGGAAGGGGGTTGATAAAATGTGACATTGTCAACGCGGCGTCACAAGTGTGACCAGCTGTGACAAAGACGGAGGAGGGGTCGAAAAATGAATAAATAGAAATTCATGTGTGGTTGCTCCTTTTAAATTATCTAGCAGCTTCACGCTTTATCCTCGTCCACAGTCATTGCCTGCTTCATATACGGGGAGTCCTCGTGTACAATACCGAGACTTATACTGTGTTTTCAAAGGTCAACTGAGATCTCCACTGACTACTCGTACCACCTGAGCAACTTAATCTTCTTCATTCTTAAATTATACAAATTATAAAAAAACTATTTTTTACATATAATTTTGTATAATATATTTGAAATAATATATTTTCTTTCTAGGATTTACACAGGGCAGTTTCAGTGAAGACACCTATGAAGAAGCCCTGGCCAGGTGTCGGCTCGCCAGCGACCTCATATTCCAATTCTACAGGGATATAGTTAAACAATACTCTTGCGTTATTTGACGGTAGTTTTAAATTTAGTTGTTTTATTATTAATTTAATTGCATTTTAACATTGTTTTTTTATATTATTATGAATCTGAGTTGAGATTGGTTATGTTCAAATATATTGGTAATATTGCTATGTAAAAATATATATACATATGTATGATATATTTTTTTTGTCAAGTATAAATATATATTATGCTTTTTCCTTTAAAGATCTAGTTTTAAGTGACGTCATTCTCCGCTTTTGGTCTATCTTAGTTATATACCCCATTATTATTTCACGGCGTATCTTAGTGACTATTAAAATTAATGTATGAAAGGGACCTGTCTTGTCTCGTAAACAACACGTTGCCTTAGCAACGTGTATGTCAAACACATGGTGTCTATAAACATTTATTTTATTAATTCAATGTATTCTTTTATTGTCTCTCCTTTATATAAAGTATAACTTATCGTTACTACGTTAATAATATATCTTTTCTGTCTTAAAATTATTATATAACTTAATATAAGCTAATTGTATATTTATATACAAAATAATTGTGTGTATATCTGAGGAGTTTGGTTTAAATGACTTCTGTATAGCATGATAGTCAGGGACAACCTAGTGTCAAGACACTCTGTTGACTCCTTTCCGCCTTAAATCGCGACATTATGTGTTGAGTGGCGAACTCAACGCCGTGCTTTGTCTTACTAAAGCGTAGAAATGAAAATATATTTTTAAATATAATCATTGTCTCTGGCCTCCCTGAAATACATTCTTATGTAGATGTTAATAAATACATTATTGTAACTATTGATGTTTGGTACAATACAATAGAAAATGTTTAATAAATAAATATTTTTGAGTTGACATTTTGAATTTTCATTTTTTTTATTTCACTTTTAGTTCTCCGAAAATCCCAATACTGTTGCTTGTACTGCAAATAAGATATTGGGAGTTCTATTTCAATTCGAAGGTTTATTGGATATTTGAATTATTAGCCCCTTGTGGTAGTTTAAAGCAGCGATAAGGAGAGAATGGAGTGTGTGGAAACTAGGTTCTCTTTGCTTACCTTGCTTGTGCGGAGCTGTGAAGCTGTAAAGAAAATAATAAGTGTATGTAATCATTTTTATTTTTGGAAAAATATTAAAATTTGAATACATCGAGATTTGAACCTGCGCCTATTATTTCTCGTCCAAGCGCTCTGACTGCTAAACCGTGCGTTTTACATACAGCTGTCAAAATTGTTATACGTTTTTCGCAACGTTATTTATGTTGTTAGCATCTCTGTAGAAAGAGTTTTACAAATTTCTGCTTTCAAAGATTATTCCTAAGATATAATGTTCTTAGATTAAGCTTCTTCTTAAGTGGGTTCGAATCCTGCTGCGTTAAAATTTTTATATGTTTTTCGTTTCATTACTAAGTGTGGAATAAACTATAAATAGTAAAATATTAAAATCATTTTTATTTTTGGATTTATTAAATATTTATGTATTAAAGCTTGGTACCTGACATTCTCTTCATTCAAATCTTTGTAATAGATTTATGCCATATATGAGGCCGGTCGTGGCGCAGTGGGACAGCGTCTGACTGTAAACGCGACCGGTTGTGGGTTTGATCTCCACTTGGGGGGTGATTATTTTCATTTCCTCGCTTTAGTAAGAAAGTGCGGTATTGAGTTCCACCACTCAACACGTCTCTAATACGATGGAAATTAAAGTACGGAGTGTTTTAACATTAGGTACTTTCTGTCTACCCTGCTATGCACGATATATATCTGTATGGGCCTAGTTTTAAATAAAAATATAGTATGTACCTAATTCACTGAATAATCGACCTTTGTGATGCCGCTTCCGAATATAAATACGCGGCAGAACGTATTATAAATTGTTTTCCTATTAAGTTTGTGGTACACTTGACATTGGAGATTGAAGTAAGCGTTTTATGGAATAAATCTCTTTTCATACGTATATGACAATATATTTTTGAAAATCCGACTTTATCCATGATAACCCTTGCAGATAGACTGAGTTGGCATACAAATTAATTTTCAATCTAACAGCATCTGTTCCTTGTTGCCCCGCATACTGGATTTTTGTTGAATAAGCTTTAAATTTTTTGAAGTGGGTTCCAGATAGTAGACAGTTTCCACCCATCTTCTCTATTAAAATTGGGATGTTTTTGTATTTTAATAGCCTCGCGGATCATTCTAGGAATATATCAATTTACTCTAGCGAGGATATGATCTATTTCAATTTTAATTGTTTATATTTACGTATCTAATTCTGAATAAAGCAAACAGAGAGACGGAGAGAATCTAAAGTCGAGCACCATAGCCGTATATTACAAAAAAAAAACAACTTAGTTATTTTAATAATTCAAAGTACGCCATAACAGTTTTAAATAAATATATTTATTTATTCGCACTAGTGTACTCCAGACCTTATTACTCAACGCATTGGTGAAAAAAAAAACAACAAACAAGATGGCGGATCGACGCGATCTCGGATGCAAATGGCGGACGTAAAAGAGCCGCCGCATTTAAACGTCGCCGCTGATGGCCATTCCGCAACGTCATTTTTGCTCTATTTACCAACAGCGGGGTAAGAATCAACTCTGTAATGGCGTATTTGTATGTATACGTAAATGTTGTTTTTAATGAATGCATTTTTTTCTTTCTTTGTCACTAACTCACTGAATGTAGGTAACTCTACTGATGGCTTGTAAGCTATATAATAACTATAGATATATTGTGTTTTGCCATTTTTAAATAATTTTATTACCCGCTAGGTGGTACCAAGCAAGTTAGGTTTTTAGCAAAGCGAAAATTTCTTATAGGATCTATAAACAGAAACTGCTCCATTACGCTAAGGTAGTATACGATTCTATAACATTAATTATATTTATTAATCAATATTATTCCACAATATATTAAATTCAAAATGTCAACACGCAATGCCTCAATTTTCGAGTGGAAAGCAGTCACCGAAGTGTCTAGACACTACACTATCTCTAGCTACCCTGATATGCGGGATAAAGCGTGAAGCTGAAGAGTTAAAGTAAAATAAAATAATATAACACATTCAAACAGAAACAGCAGCATTTACCTATATTCGAATGTATGTAAATGAGATCTGTTATAGATAACAGTAATTGAATACGGTTTAAGTGACCATTTTGCCGCCAATTAAAACGTCCACGGGAACTGTGCCTTTACGCCTTTCGAATGCTCACCTTGTACCTGTATGGACCTTAGATGGTGTGATAACTTATTTACTACGAATAATTTCTGAATAAATAAACATTTAGTACAATGGAAATTGTAAACGAGATGGTTGTGAGTTCAATTACAAGGGTATGATGATTTATCTATGTTTAAATTATTCAAACTTTCTCGTGTTAGCTTGTAGGTTCGAATCCCACTTGGGGAAGTGATTATATTTAAAATTTATTCTCATTTCAACGCTCTAGTAAGACAAAGCGCAGCGTTGATTTCAACACTCAATATGCAATGTCTTTCTATTTCTCTTTTAGATCTACTCTCCCTCACCACCCCAAAATCAGTATTTTGATTGCTGTACGGGACAACGCGTGAAGCTGTAATAAAACCGTTCTTGGTTTTCAATGGTTGAGAATTAGGTATTGTTGAAGTAAAAAGTTTTATCTGACTAGTGAGCCAGCTAGCATAGAAAATGTTTCTTTGAAATCGTTTGCATGGCCTTCGTAAAAAGCTGCCAATACTTATACTTTTCATATTAACAATTTAGTTCTACTATTTTCAAATTCATTCATTCATTCATTCATTCATTATATTTTAGTGCACCTATTTTTAAATTCACTCCTTAAATATAGGTTAAATAAAGTTTACAATACATTTCATTCAATATGCAGTTACATGAAAACACGAGAATTTTTTAATAATATATAAATTTAATCCAAACTGCCTAAAGCTCTTAATGTATTGTATGTATTTTATTCTTTAATTTGGTAAAATGGTGTAAGGCATAATGTAGTGACGTCAATTGGTGCTCAATGTGGGCTCGATTCCACTTGAAGGAATGATTATATTTAAATTATTTTCATTTCCTCGCTCTAATGAGACAAAGCGTGGTTTTGAGTTCCGCCACTCGACATGCAGTATTTCGAGTTTTGCGGAAAGTGGTTTACGAAGTGTCTTGACACTATGTACTTCCTGTTTACCCTGCTTTCTAGATAAAAGCGTAAAGACTAGAGCGAGGTAATGAAAATAACTTAAATGTAAACATTCTTTTCAGTTGGATCGAGCCCACAACCACGTTTATCGTCAGACGCTGTACCACTGCGCCACCAGACGACCTCATTATAACTTGACGATAACACCAAAGTCGGGAAAAAATAGAATCATAATTTTTATGCATACTTATTATTGACATTTTAATAAAAAAATGGCGGTCGAAAATACAGATTAAAAATTTTGAAAGCTGATACGAATTATAAAATAAAGTATGTCGCTTTATGAACTAATACTGATTACTTATAGCCTAGGTTATCTTAATTGTACACTTTTGGATTATTATTTAATTATTTACTCTAAATAATAAACCATAATATATTATTAAGCGAATACATTTAGAGACAGTAATTATTTATTAGAAGGTAGATAAGTACTCAGTACTTGTTCGCAAAATACTTTAGATGTCTGAGATAAGAATAAAATATATATTATTTCAGCATTTAAACCGATGTTTTTGCAAATAAATACCACATACTTTTGGGCGAAAAACGATAAACAGATAAGATAAAACAAAAATATCAATATACGTTATTTTCTTTACGTCCCATAAAAATTGATCTTCATTGCCACTTAGCGAATTATAAAACAACAAAATTTGCACTAAATCCGATAACTCGGCTTACCTGGCTAATTAATAAGAATAAATAAACGTTTGAGATACTATCAATATTGATAAATATTAATGAACTAAATGGCATCAACTATTTGGGTGCGTCGTATAGGATTGAGATTACTTTTTAGCTTCACGCTTTTTATCCCGCATCAGGGTAGACGGAAAATACCTAGTGTTAAGACACTCCATACTTTGCTTCCCACCGAATTCGAGATATTGCGTGTTGAGTGGTGGAACTCAACGCCGCACTTTGTCTTACCAGAGCGAGTAAGTGACAATAATTTAAATATAGTCACTGCTCCAAGTGAGGATCGAACCTACGACCGATCGCGTTTACAGTCTGCTGCTGTCCCACTGCGCCACGATCGGCCTCATTGACAAAATTTATTTTTTATTAAAACTTTTATTTTTTACCTATTCCAATTATTATTTATGAGTTCCTTGTCTAATTGTATATAAGCCTAAAATTAAGGCTATATATGCCTTATTTTAAAATACAATTTGTACATTATTAATGTAAAATAAAATGTAATGTAAATTACGGTGAAAATTATAATTATAATTTCCACGGTAGGGTTGCCTGGAAAAGATCACCTGTGATGATAAAGCCGCCCTTAAAATAATATTTTACTATGTTTTTTAAATTATTTTCTGCTTCTTTCTTTCTGAATATAAATTCAGTAAAGGTACTGTTAAAAAATTATAATATTGACCAATACTATAAGTATTATCATGAAATCAAAGGTTTACTTAAGGAACTTTAGGAACCATAACTACGCTTTTTTTACGTGAGTATATCGCGTTACGGATATCTGCCCAATTGGAGACTCGGAACAGGTTATGTGAGAATCCGGATTGGTATATACAGGCTGCCCCATTTACCCACTAAAACCTCAAGGTGCTCCTCCTCGACCGCCTTTAGCCGGGACCTCGGGTACACCCCGATCCTTCCGTAAGCCCCTGCGGACCATAACTACCCGAAATTGAACTCAATCATTGGCCCTAACTCCTTGGCTAGAACAGATCAATTGATCAAGTCTCTAGTCTTTTAAATTAGCAGAACGTCGAGAACTCTCTCCTTAGCCCTCGAGGCGGGATATGGGTTACTTAAAAATAAAATACAGCCTCACGCTTTATCCCGTAGGGTAGTCAGAGAAAACCTATTGTCAAAATACTCCGATGACTGGATTCCGCCCGAAATCGAGACGTTGCGTGTTGAGTGACGGAACTCAACGCCGCTCTGTTACACTAACACAATTACATATTAAAAAAATATTTGGATAATGAGCTATATATGTATATATGTATATCAATGTTACAATATACTTTCCTATTATCGTTATTGATTGCAGTTACTACCATTTACGAGTACACTACTTACCATATACCAGAGTGCAGAAATGAAAATAAATTAATTTTTCAAATATAATGTTTCGTCGTTGTTGTACTGCGTCAGGACGACTTCAAATAAAAAAACCAAAATAAATAATATTGTATATTTTGGAATTCGTTACTTATTGCCGTCTACATTTCGATAAATAATAGAAAATGATTTATCCATATTTTATTAATCATATTATTTATCAATTTATAATTAAATAAAATTGTGAATATTCCGCCTATAAATCACAAACTACAAATATTAGATGTATACTTCTAATAATAGTGATATGCATTGTAAATACATTATTGCTAAAGAGTGACTAACGGTATCTATTGGTGAGATAAACTTAACACTCAACAGTAAATCGAAATGCCATTAAAACGAACAAAACCTTTTCGTTCTCGAGAAGCGTCAATTCTTTATTATCAAAATGACGCCATGTTCACTTAAAGATGTCAGCAAAAGGTTAGATAGATTAATGCAAGCATCAGTGGTAACAGGAGTTATCTATGTAGGCCAGAGCCAGTCACCTGCGCGGCCAATAAAGTTTCCATTTTAAACCTAGCGTGGGAATGTTACGTGTCCTGCACAGGAGTCTTTAACCCAAAGTAATTGGAAAGTGTATCCATTATTTTTTGTTGTTATAATCTTTTTATTTTTACCTTCACGCTTTTATCCTGTATAACCGGGTAAACTGGCAGTAGTCAAATAGTGTCAAGACAGTCTGTACTGCGAATCCGTCGAATTTTTTTTGTCGGTGCTTTGTTTTACCAGATCAAAATAATTTAAATAAATTCATTCTCAAGTGAGACTCGAACCCACAACCGATCGCGTTCACAATCAGTCTAATTAGCTACATGATAAGTAAAAAAAAAGTTACGTGTGCCAATATATTTTTAAATTTATTCATAAGTCTTTTCTTAAGGAATTATACGTTGCACATTGTTTTTTTTTTTTTTTAATTACTTAAATTTCATTACAATTTTATTGTATTTTAATAATATATATTGTAGACATATGTACAAGATTTCATACAAAATGTCTGCCATTTCTCGCAAAATGTTGAGTACAACTGATTCAAGTTATGCGGATTGCACTGAGGCTCGGATGAATGTCCGATCAGTTTTAGGGCCTGTTCTCACGTACGGTGACGCAAGGCTGCGTAAGGTCAGTGCGGTTAGAAATAGATAGATTCGTAGTGTCACTATGATTGATAATTATTAAATAAGGTAAAGGTCGATCTTGGTGAAGTGGGTTAGCGTCTGACTGTAAATGTGATCGGTTGTGGGTTCGATTCCCACTCGGAGGAATGGTTACATTTGAAATATTCTCATTTCCTTGCTCTAGTAAGATAAGGCGCGGCGTTTACTTTCGCCACTCAACACGCAGTGTATCGAATTCGGCGGAAAGCGGAGTACGGAGTGTCTTAACAATAGGTACTTCCTGCCTACCTTGTATTATGTTATATTATGATAGAATTATGTTAAAAAATGTTTTATGAGCGAGCAAATTTAATATTCATTTTTTATTTACAAGGATATTAACTGTCTCAAGTAAAAACAAATTGGGTGTTTTATAATCTGTCAAATAATTACTTACAATTTGGGAAAACATAACATAACGTATTTACTGAATTTATAAGTTTGTAACACTAACCTGTGACCACGGACTACTGTAAAGTGTTCGAAACGTCAGGTTTCCATAAATATATTTTGATATACCAAAATATACGAGATTAATCCGTTAAAAATTTAAAACACTAATTAAACATTTCAAATTGTATTATAAAAAAATATGGACGCTTCAAACCGAAAACATAACATGTCCACTCCATCGATAGCTTTTTTACGTCCAAATTAAAACAGGCCACGCGCAATTAATATCGTTTCCTCCAGTACCGACCAAATATTGCGGGTTGAAGAAAAATATTGGTATAATAGCGGGGCGTGGCCATCTCCTACTGGTTGCCCATAAATCGGCCGACTCATTTCGCTTTTAAATTATGAACCTTAAAAATGTATAAACGATGGTAGCTTTAGTTACCAGTATATATAAAATGCAAATATGTAATCTTTTGACTGTTGATTCGTGTCTGATAGCGATCTAATTACGATGTTCGGTCCCACTGTACTAAAGAAGGCGATGTGTAACTAACTAGCTATGTTTATAAAAAGTTGATTGGTTTTGTAACGTTTTAAAATAATTGCTTAAATTTGCCTCAGTTTTATTTTGGTTCAAATATATATTTATTTTTTATAGAAGTACGCTTTTACGCTATATATAGCAGAGTAGACAGGAAGCACGTAGTGTCATAACACCCCGTACTCCGTTTAACGCTGAATTTGTTGAGTGGCGGAACTCAACGTAACGTTATTATCCCAAATAGGTGTCGAACCCACAACAGGTACCGTTTACAACCAACCATACACTGTCCCACTGCGCACGACCGGCCTCTAATATATATTTTTACCACATATATACGTTAACAAAAAGGATTTTAATTATGGATATTGTTAATGAGATAAGATTGTTTTTCAACACCATGTTAGTCCTTTAGCTAGATTTAAATTCTTTGGAAGTTCCCAGTCATTGTAGCCGTAATACAGAGCGAGCGTTTAGCTGTAAGCACGATGGTAGTGGATTCGATTCTCGCTCGGAAAGTGATATTTTTTATCTTTTTTCAGTCTTGATCATTACTGTTTGCAAAAAATATACATAAATTACTACAAAAACGTGAAACAAGTATTATAACGAGAAAGCTTAACATTTATAAGAACTCCAGTGAAGTACTTTATTTATTTAATTTTTATTGACACTCTACGGATACAATGTCCATAATTTTGTTACATTTAATTTCTTCTTTTATTGTTATTTCTTAAACAATTCAATTCGTTAAGGCTTATAACTCATAGATACCCTAGTGTCTCTGTGTATTCCGTAAGAGTCCAGGATCGATAATTAGTTGTCTTACTTAGTTCGTAGTCTTAGTTAGCAGTGGAGTGTTCAGACACTCTGCCAGTTTACTCCCAATTTTGTTGCTTGCTTAGTGCAAGCCGACGCCTTCGTTTTACTAGTCCAATGAAAATATTATAATTTAAATTTAATTGTACCTTGAACAGGACTCGAAGCTACTACCTGTTGTGTTTATAATCAGTTCCACTGAGCCACGATGGCCACAATGTAGTGACACATATTTTTATAAAAAATATGAAACCTCTTACTAATTATTTAATAGGCTTTTTGTAGTATTGTGTTCTAATTACTTTGTTAAGAAAAATACCCACAGATTATAATAAAAAACAGAACTGAATTATTTTCCCTCCAATAATAGTAAAAGCTCATTTAATTTTGATACTAGCTAAAGTTATGTCATCTATGTACTAAGTAAAGTAATCTCAATTCTCATTAACTTTGAAAGAGTTTATTTATTCTTGTTTTATAATTAATTTTTTTTAGCTTCACGCTTTTATCCCGCATAGCAGGGTAGACTGAAAGTATCGAGTGTGAACACACTCCGTACTTCGCTTTCGCTTGAGTGGTGGAACTCAACGCCGCACTTTGTCTTACTAGAGCGGGGAAGTGCAAATAATGTTAAATAAAATCACTCCCTCAAGTGGGAATCGAACCCACAACGGATCGCGTTAACAGTCAGACGCTATCACACTGCGCCACGACAGGCCACTATAATTAATGTTATTTTGCAAATTAGATATTAAAGGAGAATATAACAAAACAAATCCCAGACTATAGCTATAAAGTAAATATTTTACAACTTGCATTAAAGCAAAGCACGGAACCCCATGGCGCTGACCACCATGTTACACCGCACGAGTTATCAATATGTTACGGTATTTAGTTTATTTGTTCAATAAAAAATATGTTTTATCGGAACATATTGTATTATGAAGCTTTTTATAAATTAATTTTAACAAAATTATTATTGTCTATATATAAATTATATACTAGTTGTACTCACGACATTATTTTTTTAATTCTAAAATAAAAATAGCCCAAGTTATTCCTTATGACATTAGTTAGCTGTCAGTGAGAGTTCTATCAAAATCAGTCGAGCGGTTCCATAGGTTAGCCGGAACAAACACACATACAGACAGACAAAAATTAAAAATAATGTTTTTTTGGCGTTGTAACTTGTATATATATATATATATATATATATATATATATATATTGTATTTAGTATGAAACGTTATTTTAATATTACGTACACACACATGTATATTTATAATACAAGACAAAAATTTTATTTCAACTTCACGCTTTATCCAGTATAGCTGGGTAGTCAAAGAGAGTCCGGTGTCAAGACATTCCGTTTTCCGCGCGAATATGAATTCGAAAATATTGCCTTATAAATGCCGGAAATCAACGCCGCTCTATTATACTAACGCAAAATTTATTTAGACGATGAACTATCTTTGTGATAATATATTATAAACATGATTGTTGAACCGACTGCAGTTAAAAAAAGATACGCGTAAAAGCTTTTAAAAAATGTACTGTTTTTACAGCCTGTCACAGTCTACCGCTGAATATACTTCATAGAGTGCCAATCATCCCAATCTTGGGACATCGCGCATCTGACCCATGCCTGACACCTTCTGTACATCCTGCAGCAGGATGGAAGAGAAGTATGTATAAATGCCCTACACTACCTTTTTTCTAAGTAAGATTTTACGCTTAGTTGGTAATAATTTTGGTTATTTGTTGAATTTTTTTTTCTAAATTTATTGCTTAAATGATTAATCTAGTTTAATGTAATAAAATAAAAGAAAATCCCACATGGAAGTATGAATACAAATTTCATTTCGTTGAATATATATAATTACTCCCCCGAATGGGGATCGAACCCATAATCGATCGCGATACAGTCAGGTGCTGACCCATTGCGCCACGACCGGCCTCACACTTCATACTATATTGAAAAAAAATTCTTATCAAGAACAATCTCAAATCAAACAGGGTTTAACCATTCGATCATTTAAAAAAGCACCTGGTCCTGCTTTAAAGTATCAAAACCAAATGCCACCAATTAATTTCCACCCACAATTATAAAATTAAATCGTTGTATCGCTATCTCCGTTCCCTTGCACTGTTATTTCTTAATAATTATAAAAATTTGACCGCCAGCCTAATGATAGCATGCGTGTTTTTAATTGCAACCCCGCCGACTTGAAGGTTCTTCTTGCTATAGTTTTAAATTATAAACAATTGTACAACTTGTGGTAAATTTTCGGTTTGCTTTTTTTTGGATTTCGATTAAGGACGGTTTATGAAGGCCGGTGGCACAGTGGGACGCCCGGCTGTAAACGCGATCGGTTGTGGGTTCGATTGTCAATCGGGAGAATGATTATATTTGAATTATTCTTATTTCTTTGCTCTGGTAATGTAAAGTGCGACATTAAATTTCACAATTTAACATGCAATATTTCGAATTCAATGGAAAGCGTACTTACGGAGTTTCTTGACACTAGGTACTTTCTGTCTACCTAAAATTGAATGAATGAACTAAGTTGGAGATGTAATTGCAAGTTATTATTTTATTAACTTAATAATTGTAATTAGTGTATAAATTAAGGCCATCGTAGCGCAAACAACGTAAAACAGGGTCTGATTTTAAGCACGATTGGTTATGGGTTCTAATACTGGTATGCAAAACAGTGTGTCAAGTTCACCACACAATGTCTTAATATTGGATGGAAAGCAGTCAACAGAGTGTCTTGACACTAGGTTGTCTCTGCCGAAATCTCTGCGAGATGGCACGTGAAGCTGCTTTTATAAATGATACGCGTATAGAGTAGAAATGAAATCTTAGTGTGATACGGGAGATATGTTATTATCAGAAAAAAACACCTGTTTATTTTAGATAGGTTATAATGTAGTTGTAAAAGAATTATATTATTGATGATGTTTTTAAAAGCTACATGGCATGGGATAAGAAGTGACCATAAATGCAATAGTCGTAAGTTCGATTATCACTCGTACCAATTACGTTCATATTTCACAAGAAATCAATCAGTTTCAGTTTCGCTATTGAATATAGTAGAGAGCAGAGTATATAATAACAATATTAGGTTTCTATATACATTTTTTGAAATAACGGTTGGACGGTAACCGAGAGGCGTGGGTTCGAATCCCGCAGCGTTCATATTTTTATACGTTTTTTCAAAAAAATGTTTTCTAATCCTTAATTAAGTGCGGAATAACACAATAAAAATAGTAAATATTCCAACTACTTTGCTGTGCGGAAAATTGGCTAAAAGATAGCTTTAACATGTATTAGAATGCTAGTATTAATCTAATAATTAAAAAAGGAGTTATATCACTTTGCTTTCTTGGTTAGTATATACTAAGTAATGTATATTCCAGTATAATAATAATAGTAATAATTCCAATAAACATTGGCGACTAAAATGTCAAAGTCGTTAAGTAAGACATCTAGAAACGTAACGTTTTAGTGCACACTGCAATAACGTTTCTGTGTCCTGCGCAATGTAAACGTTAGCAATTGAAATGTTATTGAGTACGTTCTAATTTTATAACGAATAATTGAAGAAATATTTGCTTAGATTACTTAATTATATTTTATATATGATTAGAATTATCTTGAATTTATTTCTGAAATATATTTTAAAGGCGGTCTTAGTAGAAACTTTATAAAATCTTGGATATATGGGGAGGTTAGGGTCACGCGATTGACCTCATTAGTATTGTCAGATTTAGCTTCGTCAAGGTAAGATTTGAGTCTTTTATATTTGTATATTTATATTTGAGGACCTCGGCTTAGAGCACCGTGAGGTTTTAGTGGGTGAAAGGGCCGGCGTATACCTACCAACCCGGAGACCCACATAACCTGTCCCGAGTCCCCAATCGGGAAAGTTTCCGATAATGCGATATCCTCACGTTAAAAAAAAATGTAAATTGTTATCAGTTTTAAATGAAAGCCGAGGTAGTATATAAACTTTTCTTCATTTTTAATAAATATTTTGAACTCCTGCCTGATCATTTTGGCAAACCATTGCATATTCCAACCACAGATGACAGTTGAGTTAATATACGTATATATTATAAAATTATACAATTACCCTTGACCTTTAAAACATAAAATATTGTACAGCAATTCCTATAAAAGACAATTCAAATCATTGAGCGTGAACAATTAGGCTTGAATTGCTTGTTGACAATTATGATTACTTAGAACTCATCGTATTATGAAATGTCAACGGAAATAATGACGAGGGATGCGCGTGCGCAATACCCAGTAAAAAGGTTGTTTCAATAATATTAAAATATCAAAATGTACAGCTTATTTAATAACTTTTTTAGAAGTATTACTATGAAAATACTACAAACATATGATAAGATTTGTTTAATTAATTATACAATTTCATTACTTTAGACTAGGCCTATAGACTCACGACCGAGGTCGGTGTGTACTCGAGGTCATGGCTAGTGGCGGTCGAGAAGGAGCACCGTGAGGGTTTAATGGGCAAACGGGGGACCTATATCGGCCAATCCGAATACATAACCCTTCCGAAGTGCCCAATTGGTCAGGTATGTATAACGCGATTTCCTCACATTACAAAAAAAAGAAAAAAAAAAGCTTATAAGACTCATAGAGCGCCCAATATGTTAATATTCCCTAAGAAAATTCAGGATTTGTTATTAATTGCCATTAGTTACATTTTTATTATTCCTACTTTCGCCTCGTACACATTTAATACATGCCTTTAGAATCTTCAAGTTTTTTACGTGACCTTCTTCCAATATCATCGATACTGTGTTTTCTAAAGTCAACCGAGGTCTTCGCCTACTTCTCGTACCGCTCACTTTTGCTTCAGATATCTTTCTTACATTTCTTTCATCATTCATCTTCTCGGCCAGGCCAAACCATCTGAACACGTTCTTCTTTATTCTTACTAACAGATTCTTACAATTGTCATTCTGTGGATGTGCATGTAGAAGATGGAACTACTAATATATTTGTTAGTTTAATGCTAATTACAAAATATACCTGTAAAAAATATTACATATTTTTTTAAAATATATCAATACAATAGGGACAAATGGAATAGAACTTGTAACTTCCGAGCAGTGTTGCATCCATCCATTACGGTGTTATGGAAATTTCGTAATAAATATAAATTCATGTTAAGCAGAAAGTTTATATACTTCTATAAAATGTAGAAATATATTTAAAGAGGTGGTTATATTTTACGCGAACAATGTTTTCTATCACACGCGCGGTAGGGGGCGGCGAGCTAACGAGTTGACGTTAAATATAGGCACTTGTACTTTGTATTGAGCCTCACGTTTGGTCAGGATCCTGGCAGTTTCTAAAAATATAACATAATATAATAGAATATATGTATGTATATATTAATAATTACAACTGCAGGAGGCCGTTGTAGCGCAGTGAGATAGTGACAGAATGTAAAAGCGATTGATTGTGGGTTTGAATCCCATTATAGTTATGTTTATTTTTTCCGACACCGGTAAGACAAAGAGCGGCGTTGAATTTACCCTCTCAACACGCAGTGTCTTGAATTCAGTTAGAAAGTACAGCGCGGAGTGTCTTGGCACTAGGCACTCTCTGCGGAAGACTAATCTGCTAGGGGGACAAAGTGTGAAGCTGAAATAATAATAAAGTGGTTTGCAGAGATAACCTAATGCCAACAGAGTGGCTCAACGCCGTGATTTGTTTTATTAGACCAGAGGCATGGAAATAATTAACCTATTCTTATTTTGACATTATTTACCCACAGACATTGCTGTTACGGTCACAGCTGTTATTCTATACTTATATATATATATATATATATATATATATATATATATATATATTTCTTTTGATGAATACAGTTAATGGTTAATATGAATAATAAATATAATAGAAGTTATAAATAAAAATAATAGAAGTTAAACGTAGAATTTTCAAAACAATTTTAGTAAAATTTAAAAAATATTTGAATCATACTTTTATAATATAATGCTACAAAAAAGGTTTTATCTCAACTGAATTCTCTCCGACCTTTTTAAAGGAAAAAAAATTAGTTTTCTGTTTACACTATATGATATCTAATAATTTATAATCTTTCATTGATGACAGACGAGAAAACAGAATTTTAAATTTACACATATGTGTCATTAAACACCATGCTTTGTAATCGACTAAAATTATTAAATACTACGAAATTGAATATAATTTTAAATCCAAGGTAAATTTGACTTTTATATAATATATTGTATTTTATATACACTTGGAACAAAACTTGGCTAACAAAATCAATTTCAGGTAGTTGACTATTTAGAGACGTTTGTACGTATATTTATATCAATTTTTGCGTTTAAATTTTAACATAGCATTATCGTGACAGTATTTGAAATATCTACTTTTTAAAATAAAGTACATAGTTCCCAGGTAAGTTTTAAGTAAAAAAAAAGCCTTAGATAGTAAGCATAGCCTACAACTAGAACTGTAGAACTAATTTTTACAGCCTAGTCTAGACTGAAATAGTTCTATTTATTTCGTTCTACTTATATTTATTACTTACTTTGGGTTATATTTGTGCGTATCTTTTTAAACTTTTAGAAAAGGTCAAAGGTCAAGCAATGTGTCGAATCCAGTGAAAAGCGCAGTACAGAGTGTCTTGACACTAGGTTCTCTTTGTCTATCCTGCTATGCACGATAATATGCGTGAAGCTAAAACTAAGTTTACATCAGCAATGCTAAAGGCTATCAATAATTGTCACACGATGGTTGTGGGGTATGATTTCGATTTGGGGAATGTTTTCTACTTAATTAAATTTTATTAAATTATTATTAAATTTTATATCGCTCATTTTGTTGTGTTGTTTGCTATTTGGCGGAACTTAACGCCGCACTTGATCCAATTCGACCAAGAACTTAAAATTATTTTTAAATAATAACAATAGGAATTGTTAAATACTATACGCTGTATATATAAATGTAGAAGTAGGTTTGTTTAATTTTCTTCTTGTATCTCGCATCACACGAAGGTATCGCTGGAATTCCAATATAGCGAAGAGTAACGAGCTCGACTGGCGCGACGTTCTAACGGAAGCCGAGCAAATAGTAGGCTATCCTACATCCTTTCTTAACCTGCGATGGCTATTTAATGACGAGATAGCAAACACCGCTATACATCTCAGAAAATTGGTTAGTTCTACATTTATGGTTAGTTCTATGACACTACCGATATATATACTTTTTTATTATTATTAACGCTACGGACACAGGTCTATACCTTTTGTTAAATATATATAATTTAAAGTGCTTAAACTTACAAGACGCATATATATATATATATATATATATATATATATATATATATATATATATATATATATTTTATAAGTATTGGAAACTTTTATTGTATTCAAGAGGCCAATGTGGCGCAGTGCGACGTTTCACTATAAACGCTATTGGTTGTGGATTCGATTCCCACTTGGCTCGGAATGTTGAATGATGTATCTTGATACAAGGTCTCTCGTCTTCATTCCTGCTACGCGAAAAAATGTTGAACTGAATTCCTGTTAAATGGCGAAATTTAACGCCGCATTCTGTCTACTATTCTTACGTAAACGAAAAAATAAATGTACACAACTAATCGCTTAACAGACACTGTTCCAATGAACCACGATGGCCTCAATTACTTATGAATTATTTTATTATTTTTAAGCATCTTCAGCCATATTCCCTTCTAGAATGTTTTCAACTTCATCTTTTCTTCAACTTGAAGAACATTTTTTGTATCAACTGACAGATGAATGCCACCTCAGTCTACCTGTGACCACGGACTACTGTAAAGTGCTCGAAATGTCAGGTGTCCCAAAATGTATTGTCGAATATCAAAATATACGCGATTGATTAATCGTTTAAAATAGTTTCATTTAAAATATTTTCTAAGTAATAATATATTATATTGTAGGTGGGCACAAATCATCCACTTTTGAAGTCAGCCAAAAACCTCCTTATTGGTTCTAAAAGCAATCTCCAATCAGTTGGTCTGATTATCCTCTTAGTCTCCAAAGCAGCAGGTTTCGATCACCAAGACTATACGAGGGACCAGCATTCCTCCGGCGTTCTTTACAGTCAGAGAGCACTGGCTGAGATTGTGGAGATGAACAAAACCGGCCATTTTATACATAAGAGCATGGTCAATTTAGTGGATAAAGAAAAGTATGGCGATAAGTATAAGGATTTGCTGGATGGAAATAAAATTGTTTTGCTAACAGGTATTTCTATTAATTAAATATTGGGGTAACGATAGTTTTTAGACCCTCATCTACCTGATCTCATTACTTACATGCTGTACAAGATAAACACCTTGAAAAGAAATTTCTTTCAAGAAATACCATCTTCTGGTACATTCTTATTTTATATTAATATACATATGTATATAATTGATGGTAAATAAATGTATGACAAGAATCATTAAAGCTACACAAACGAGGTTGTGGGCATCAACCCATTATAAGTACTAGTGTCAGCGTTGACGCGTTAACAACGCGTTTCCGCGTTGGCAACGTGTAATGACAAACACGTTGTGTATTATTAGTATTATACTTATTATTTTATAAAACACCAGCTTCACGCTTTATCCCGCGTAGCAGACTAGTCAGAGAAAATCTAATATCAAGACACTCCATTGACTGCTATCCGCCCGAAGTGAAGATATTGTGTAGTAAGTGGCGGAACTCAACGTCGCACTTTGCAGAGACATAACCCAGAGTGGAAATAAGAAAATAAAGTTTAATTTTTAACATAACGCCGCGTGAGAATGGAATCCACAACCAATCGTGTTTACACACAGATCGTGTTCCACTGATTGACAATGGCCTCTTATTGTTGTATAATAAGTGGTCAGCATACATCTAGTAGGTGTTAGTACGTCTTCCTGTATATAACCATAAATGTGCCAAATTTGCTGTCTCCATATGGGTAAATACGAGTAAAAAAGGGCTAAAAAATTTTGGATTCACAGTGTATGCTTATAGATTTTCCAAAGTCACATAAAGACAGACATGGTCCCATAATTTTGTTTATATTTTAGGTGATTATCTTCTTGCCAGCTGCTTAAAAAATTTAGGAGGTTTATACAATAACGAAGTGACTGAGCTGATTTCGACCGGTCTTCGGGATTTGGTCGAAGGAGATTTTATTGGGGAATATGATGATGATAATAATCCTTTGCCAAGCAAACCAACAGGTAAAAATAAACGGTCCAAAATACCTTTATTTTTTTTGCTATTTCATTATGGATATTATTAAAAATTAGACATTTAATTAATATTAAGAAAATATGTACATAGCCACTAATCATAATTGAGACCGGTCATGGCGCAGTGGGACAGCGTCTGACTGCAAGCGCGATGAATTGTGTGTGTCGCGTGGGAACAAGTCTCACTCGGGGATTGATCATAATAAAATTAGTTTCATTTCATCGATTTGGTAAGACAAGGCGTTGTGTTGAGTTTGATCATTCAACTATTCATTCAAAGTGTTTCGAATTCAGCGGAAAGCGGAGTGTCTTGGCACTAGGTGCTTCTTGTCTACCCTACTGTGTGTGATAAAAGCGTGAAAATACGAAAAATTTCAGTTATAAATTTCATTGTAACTAAATGAATTAAATTAACATCAAATTTAATGTATATTTACATTGCAGGGTGTAATGATGCTAAAATTTATATGTGGGAAAAAGAAAATAATCTTGGCGTACTTGGCTCAAATGATTATCTTGGCCAGGGAAAGAGTGAATGGCTCTTGCGGACAATGCTGTCCTCCGGCAGTTTACTTGGCAAGGGTTGCCAAGGTGCCATGAAATTGGCAAATAGGGGGCAAGACATTGAAAGAGATGCTTACATCCTTGGCGGCCACTTGGCAATTATTTGGCAACTTTATTTAGATATAAAAGACTTTTTTGTTCATCCTTACTCTTATTCTTTGGTTGGTGCGCCTGTTATATTAGCCGTATGGGAATACCCAACTGTATACAGCTTTATAATAGAAGCGAAATTAGAAAAAAGACCAGTAGAATATAAACAGTTGTATTACGCTGTTAGAGCAACTCGGTCTTTAGATTATTTAACAATGCTTCTTGAAGAGGAAATGGCGGCCATTATGGATTATAGTAATAAGTTTCCGGTCGAGGACGCAAGAATTGCTATTCAGAAGATGGCGTCTACAGTACACAGTGAAACTTTACAATATATAGAATAAATAAACGGGTTAATATATTCACGCATTCAGTCCCAAAAAGGCAAAATATAGATACTTTTTTATGAAATAACTATGAACAAGCTATGTAATAATATTTATAAATAGGTACTTACATAGATAAATTATAATCCAAACTCAACCAACTAAACTAACAGAATAGTCAATAAATAATATCAAAAGGGTATTTTATTAGTTTTTATTTCATTATAAATAAAAAAGACACCTGTGATAGTAATTAAAAATACGCCTTCACCAGTTACAATCGTAATTTACTGTAATGTTTTTTATATATTCCCTTACCTACACGAAGGCAAGCACTTATCGCTATATTTGAAATTTCAAACATAAAATTCACATGTTATTGACGTTTTATATAAAATTGTTTAAAATATTCTTAAAATAAATCCAGTGTCGGAATACTAATTAAAGGAAAATGGCAGGAGACTGGTTTGAAATGTTGATGCGTTGTTCAATTACATTTTGCGTCTGACTACTTAGTAGTGACCCGCGATGTCGAATATGGCGGCGCGGAAATGCGCGGGAAATGAACGCCGACGCCATGTCAATTATGTATTCTGAAGTGTCATTTTGTTAATTATTTAATCATGTATCGCCCATTTTTAATAATAAAATCGTACAAAATTTTGTACAGTGGAGTTTATAATAATATTTATGTTTTACTTCACGTGAAAAATAGGTACATATAAATATTATTGCTGTAAGTGTGACGATTATCTTTGATTTTTTAGATTATTTAATAGTTTGTACGTTTATTAACATACGAAGAATAACTTTCAACCAACGGTATTTGGCACAATTTTAGCAAATTTTTACAGTAATAAACTGCGAGTTCTTCGCCGCACCGTGTCTTGAATTATCAGAGCGGGTAAATGAAAGTAAATAAATATAGATATCTATTTTTAACTTCGCGCTTTTATCCCGCGAAACACCTAGTGTCAATACATTGCGTGTTGAGTGGCGGAACTCATCACCGCGCTTCGTCTTACCAGAACAAGTAAGTGACAATAATTTAAATATAATCACTCTGCCGAGTGGGAATCGAACCCATAACCGACCACTTTTACTGTCAAACGCTGTCTCACTGCGCCAATTTATATTATTATTATAGTTTTTGTATTTTAAAAAAAAGTATTGGGGTAGGCATTGCTTGTGGGTTTGAATCCTGTCCTTAGGTTATTTAAAACAATAGTTAAAGTGATAAAAAATAAAATATAAAACTAAACTGATATTCTTCTTTATTCTTATTGTCACTGCATCTCAACTACTTCCAATTTTTTTAACTAAATAAATAATTATCAATATATTTTTCTCAAATGGGGATCTAACCCATAACCATCCAGTCCAACCACAACAATCTATGTATATGTATGTAGTCCGGTTGTGGCATTAATGTAATTAAAAAAAATTGAATTATTCTTTTTTTTAGCTTCGGGATTTATCCTCTATAGCAACCGTGAAGTCTGTTCGTTGACTACTTTACGTTCGAAATCAAGATATAGTGCGTTGATTGGCGGAACTCAACGCCGCGGTTTGTTACCAGAGCAATGAAACGTAAATTTTAACTGTAGTTATTCCTATAATAAACATTCCTAGAATAACTACATTTAGTAGGTAGGTTTAGTCAGTTCTTATCGAACTTCCCGCGTTTACATTCGTAAACGATGTTGGTTGTGGACTTCCAATTAGGATTCAATTTAATGAAACACAAATAAAAGAACTAACAATCCATCGTATTTATTTATAACAAACACAACAATCTCTTAAAAATATGTATCACAAAAATGGCGTTTACAATCGAAATGGTGATATTCTAGTTTCTATATTAAAATCAAACGTTTATGAACACATTTTACAATAGCAATATGAAATAAGTAATTTTGACATTTGTTTTTTTTTTCATTTTACGTATAAGGACGTACGTAGCACGTTTTTCGTATACCCATATTGAAAACAAACATTTTTGAAATGTTGAATGCTTTTGTGTAAGTAAACGTCTGCAAAGTGAACGTAGTTTTGTTTTTCATACTAACATCCCAATACAAGTAACAGAAATGTAATTTAAAACGTATTTTGTTATTAAATTTAAAATATTGCCTACATTTTTGTAAAAGATGTCGTAACTAATGTTCTTTTATTACATAAAAACTTAAGTTACATAACTTCTAATGTAAAACTTAAATATTTTAAATTTATATTTATATCGTATTTAAACTTTGGACTTATGTTCATTTGTTTTAGTCAATAGTTTAAAAAATACTTTTCATACAGACAACTCTGACATTATGCATGTTTTGTAATTTCTTCCGGCATAGTTTGGTAAGTTTTCTGGCTTAATGTTTATTATATCTCTTTTAAAAATATATTTACTTTTTCAAATGACAATAGTAGTTTAAAGTCTATTCAAATTACGTTTCTCTTGTTTATTTCGTTGAGGTTTCAAAATGTCACAGTTTAGTAACTCGTCCACTTGTCATGTCAAGACATTTTTACGCAATACTTAAAACAACAAATTCGGCTACAAATATATATATATATATATATATATATATATTATGATGTTTTTCACGCCACGCTATTATCTCCTATGGCAGGGTAGACAGAAAGCATCTAGTGTCAAGACACTCCGTACTTTGCTTTCCACTGAATTCGAGACATTACGTGTTGAGTGGTGTAACTCAACACCGCACTTTGTCTTACCATAGCTAGGAAGTGAAAATAATTTAAATATAATCACTCCCCCGTGTGCGAATCGAACTTACAACCGACCGCGTTTACAGTCACACGCTGTCACGGCCGGCCACAAATATATAATGTATAGATATAATTTTGGTCTGTTCATAAAAGTATTAAGAATAACATTAAAATTCAAAAAAACCGAATTATGAACCTATTACTCACATATATTTAAAACAAACACTTGAATTGCACTATTTTTGTACTGATAAAATAACTAATCTATTTAAATCTATAATGTACAATATGCCCAACCCAACATTGGATTAAGATTGGCTTATCAGTTATATGCTGTTATCATCCTCAATTTTCAATAATTTTCTAATAGTTCTTGAGAATAACTTAAGGTAAAATTGCACTATTTGAACTTGGTGATGTTTTTAAATAAAATAATATCAACTGCTGTAGGAACTATGATATGATTTGGCAGAACAATATTTAATATTTTATAGAAAATAAATAAAAAAAAGAACATATGTAATTATTAATTATAAAAAACCACATAAGGTAAAAAAATACCAAAATTTTTAGGTTTTACCAATTTCATATTGTATTTATTAATTGTTTTATAGTGTATATTGATTCATTGTCTCCGAACATCTCAGCATAGCTCCTGGCTTTATCTGCATTTTCTATATACAACTGTTTAGTTTTTTCTATTGCTCCAGTATTAAGTATTTTCGATTTCAAATCAGTAAAGTCTATACTAGAAATGTTTTTAATGTTGTTTAAATTGTTATATAGTTCTGGTGATTCATTGAGAGCAAACAAAACTGGTGCGCTCACTAAAGAGAATGTATCTTTAGAGTTGGTTGAAAACTTTTGGAGTTCACTCGCAGCTTGCCACGCTAAACATAAATGACATCCAAATAAGTAAGCTTTCTTTTGTTCCGCTGCACTTTTACCAGCTATCAACACAGCACCCTCACATCCTCTGCCAAATAAAGTTCCACCATTATACATGGTCCGCAGAGTCCACTCACGTTTTGGTGAACCCAGTACATCTGTCACATTTAAAGGCACTGATTCACTATTAATTTTAAAACTATCAAACTCCTTTTTAATTGGTTTTCCTGGTAACGGCATATTTTGGCTATCTCTCGGCCCAAAGAATTCTCCTTCGCTCAGATCTCTCAAAGCGGTTGATATTAAGTAAGACAAGTCTTGGTTCTTCAATCTAGCTAACATACCATTTGCTGTTACAAGTAAATAGTCGCCTATTAAAATGGCAATTTTGTTTGCGAAAATTGAAGTTTCTTTTGTTTTGTCTCTTTCTTCCACAGGTATATTTAGTAAGCCTCTATGTATATAATGGCCAGTACGTATCATTTCTGTTAATTCAGCGAGCATTCTTTGATGTTCTGTCAGTGTATTTGACAATATTGAATGTATCGGAGGACTTATGGCTTTCGATAATAACAAAATAATAAGACCCCACGGTTGTAGGTTATTTTGTTCATTGTATAATACTGTTTTAGCTGTTTTCATGATAGGATGGTTACTTCCTACCTAAAAATGAATATCAAATTATTTTATGAATAGTATAAAACAAATTACAAGTTTCTCCAATTACCAATACTATAAACAATCTCACATTCTATTTATTAGAATAGCCATAGAAAACATAGCTAAAGATTTCTTATTTTAAACTCCCTTCATTTCAAAGAACGGACACCATTTTTGTAAATCAGATAGAAAAAAAGACCTACTACTAATATGTTCAGTCAAATTAGTAACTATACTAGAATACATTATGACATATGACAATATCATAATATATCTAGATGAATTAATTCATTATTTATAAATATTTTAGTTAAAATTCAATTTTTTGTATTTAATAGAAAAAATAAGGTTAAATTAGTTTTATATCAGAATTGCTAAAAAAAATAAACCTAGAAATATATAAGTAGTAACCTTGAAAAATCATGCTTCTTATTATGTAATAATAGTAACACTAATAAGTTTGAATAATAGAACTTAGTTAAATGTATTTTTTTAATTTTAAATTTAAGAAAAATAAAATAATTAATTGTAGTTTACTTTCTTATTTGGTTTACTCTTGAATATAAATTAATATCAGAAAATAAAAAGTTTGGAGGTTTCTTGTGTCATGCATTTCCAAAGTAAATATTTTTGTTTTATATATAAGATATAAATACAATTTTAGTTCTTTTAATTAAAGTATTATATCTATTATGTTTTATTTAAATATTCTATAGGAGACATGAGATTTTAGCTACTTACAATTTTTCGCAAATGCATCGCTAAATTAGCGAATTCATCACTTAACAGCCATCTCAAGTTCATAAAAGAGGTTGGATAACCCACAATTTTCTCCGCTTCCTTAATAACTTTACCCCATTGGGCAAGTGGGGGACGAAATACGAAATCCTCTTGAGTTAGATTGGTCATTGTACTCTCAACCCTGATTTGTTGAGATAATATAGCTGTTTGTCGTAAATGTCGTATCATGGCGTACGACATATTAAAATATTAATATTATTTATTTATTTTTCAAACAATTCACAACTACTTTCAGTTAAATTTTCGCGTTTTATGTTAAAAATGTAATTTACTGCGCGCCTCGAACACTCGTGATTATGTCATTCGTTATTTTGACGTTTCCCCTATTACGTTACGTTCTGAAACGCAATAGCTGTGACATTTAAAGGAGTTTGCATGCTTTTCATAATATGTAAATAGTTTGTTATGTTGACGTTATAATGAAGATTTTATTTTAGTAGTTCATGGATTTTGTTCTTTGTAAGTTAAAGGGATTATTTGCTAGTTTTAATTAAACATTTTTGTTTATAATATAAAACAGGTAGTTTAAAAATGATTTCCAATTTGAATTAAATGTCACGAATGACATTAATAAATAAGTGTAAATATCAAAATAGAGAACTTAAAATCAAAACACTATACTCTCTTTTTTCTGCTTTTATTTTTCAGTTTCTAGTGTATATCATTCTATTATTATTAAATGTAGTATATTATGTGTTTTCTCTTATTATAAATATCATTTTTCAATTGTTTCATGTTTTAACTATACTAAAGTTTTAATTTAAATCCTTTTTTGTTATATTCTTGAAAACGTGACTTCCGTCTACTTAATAGGTATATTAGTTAAATTTTCTGTTTCATAGGAGTTTCATATTAATACTTAAAAACCAAAATAACTAAACAGAATTGGATGAAACCTTATAGTAATATAGCTTCAGATATAGATTAGAATAACACAAAGATTAAAATTTACAATGTAAATAGTATAACACTTATCCAAGTTTTAACATACTGACAATGCATTATATATCAACACTTAATATAGTTACAGGAGGCAGGTGTTAATATAATTCATTTAAGTAGTTGCTGCTAATTTAATGTTCAAGGCTGTATTGTGAACAGCTGGCATAAACTTTGAATAAGCCTTATATTTTATATATAAATAGACACCTATATACAATTTTTCTATTTTTTTTCTTTTCACCAGTTTATAGACACGAGAAACTGATTAGCGAAAACAGATTTATTTTATAATAACTAAATAATATTTATTATACTATTTTTAAAGTGTTATTCCACACTTAGGAATAGAATATATTTTTGAACGTATAAAAATTTGAACATAATGGCATTTGAAATCGTGCTTGTAGCAACCGTTTTTTTTGTAAAAAAAAGCCTTTATTTTTATAGTCCCTCTTTGTAGGTATAAACGTATCACACCTGATCGATCATATAATAGTAGTAAAGAAAGTAAACAGGAAACATATAAAAATAAATCAAATATTTAAATGTATATTCGTTAGATTATTCTTAATAGTATAAAAATAATATGTTATAAATGTTAATTTATTTTTAAACGACTTTGCTGCACGCATGGAACTCATGGGCAAAAATTACAATTTCTTCAAAACAGAAAAAAAAAACAATATTAGTCTAGTTTATAAGTATAACCTACTTGTTTACGTACCGAGTTATTGTGTATTTATATGATATTTATTTCCGGTACACGTTAATCAAGGATTAGTATGTATTTTCAAGTAGAATATATTTTTAAATAATTAACTCGTGAATTCTCATTGTAAAAGTAAAAAACACAAGCTATCGGCTTATGTTTGTTTTATCAGTGTCAAGTCTCCGTTGACTACTTTTCCTTCAAAATCGAGACATTGCGTGCTGAGTGACGAATTCAACATAGTGTTTCGTCTTACTAGAGCGGAGAAATTAAAATAATTTTGTTTTATATATGAATCTTTGAGGAGATCCAAGTGAGAATCAAACCCATAACCAATCATGCTTACAGACAGCATCTCATTGCGCCATGATGGCCTCAAAATAGCAGCTTTATTTAAAAAAAAACAAAAATTTGAACACAGCGGGAATCGAACCTGCGTTCCTGGACGAACGTATAAGATTTTCACATCTTAATTTAAGAATTGTAAAAATAAACGGTCTTATTGTTTCTAAAACATTTTCATATACAATCTATTGGGGTTCGAATCAGAAAATCAAGCTACAGTACTTAGCGAGACAGCTTAGCAATTAGCTTTTATTATAGATATTATCATTTAAACGTATGCGAGGTACTGAAGTGTACCGGCCAATCACATGTCTGCGCGATATAATTCAAAATAAAATTGCCAACATGCCCCTGGCAGTCAGCGGCTGGTTGTACTTGTATTTAGGTATAGTTACTAATATAATAGCACTTGACAAGCGATTGCTATATATTTGAAATTCTTATCTTATTAACAAAGTACGGACGGACGGTTTTATTATTATATATTATATAATTCAATTGTTTAAGATTAATCTGATAATACTTTAGTGTCTCTATGTTTTGCCTAAAAGTAGGCTTAAATATGAACTAGAGGCCAACGTGGCTCTGACCGTAAGCGCTTTGTTTTGGGTTCAATTCTCATTCGAGTGAATGATTTTAAACTTTTTATTTTATCACTAGGTTCCTAGTAGATATATTTATATGAAAATCAAAACATAGCTGCTATAAATATGGGTAGTCATAGACAACCTAACCAACTCCGTTGACTAGCTACTGTGCGAATTTGTGACAGCACGTATTAAGTGGAAAACTGAGATATTAAAATAAATTTTAATTATAGTAGGTCTTATTTAAAATTAAACTTTGCGTAACTACAATAGTTTCACAGAATCCATCTTCACTTATATTCCTAAAGAGAAATTTATTTTATTAAAAGTATATATTAGAAAACAGTTACAGAGTTTAACTCTGTTCGTTTAAATGGGTAGTGTAGCAATTACAGTTATCATTGCAATAATACGTGAAGGAAAATCTTTGAAGCCCCTTTTAAGAAAACGATGTTACTTTTCTCCTTTACGATACGTTTCTTTTACGATAATTATGTGGAAGGACATGTTCATAGTTTAAGTGGTAAAGAAATTGACAGAAAATTAATATTTTTTTATAATGATGTGTTAGAAATATTTACATTAAATTAATTAATAAAATATTACATTGTATTGAGTGAAGGTATTTCCACGTTGCTAAGGTAACGTGTATTTCACGTGTCTATTACAGATTTACATTTTATATTGGTATTGTTGGTATTATGTCTTCTTATTTCGATCTAATGTAGGCAAATTCGCTTGTATTTTTTTCTCTTTTTAAATCTTCATGTTCTATGTAAAAGTGGAAGTTTAATTGGCTAATGTTGTTTTTATATGATATATTGTAAATGCTGTTTGATCTCAATTTTATTAAAATGAACATATAAATATATTCTACAACTTTCTTTCATTTATATATTTTCAACATTTTATTATTTATATATATTAAACTTTGTATTTTCTTTTTATGAAAATTACGCGAACGAAAAAATCATGAAATTTGGCATGATTATAGTTTAAATAAAGTAGGAGGGCAGAATGTTCATATTATTTTCAAGTTATGCATAAAAAATAAATTGATAAATTAAACATATATAAAATGACACGTTATTAGTAACGTGTGTCATTTTCCAGTCCGTTAGCGGAACCCGTTGTTACCGCGTCAGCGGGACGTCTCCTACTAATAAATACACAATACTAAAAAGTTGTCTTTAGAATAATAGGCTAAAAACTCTAGGCCCTATTCTAGATTTTTCATCCTCGATAAGTTTCATATATATATGAGATTATTAAAATATACGCAGATAATGGATATACTTAAATACCTCTCACCAATATATGACTTAGATAATTATTATTTTAATTCAATTCTTAATTTGTTAAATAAATTTAGAATTGAATTAAATTGAATTTATATTAAAAATTTAATTTAATTTTATTTTATTTTTAAGACAAGGCAAAGCAAGCTATCTGGTCTCGTTCATGAATATTTACTGCACCAGAGGTACCATGAATACTTGCTGGCTTTTTAAAAAAATGTTGACCCGCTTTGAAGAAGTGTTATGATCATAATTAAGAGGGAGCACGTCTGGTGGAAGTTGGTTTCATAATTT
This sequence comes from Dryadula phaetusa, assembly GCA_032432895.1. NCBI lineage: Eukaryota > Metazoa > Arthropoda > Insecta > Lepidoptera > Nymphalidae > Dryadula > Dryadula phaetusa. Next base: position 5,114,993 of record JAOYRS010000059.1, on the reverse strand, counting down.
TCAGGTCCGCGGAAAAAATGATCTGACAAAACGCAACGTTTAACGAGCCAGATTTTCCTAAAATAATATAATTTGCAAATGGTGGTATCATTTGCAACTACATCACTAAGATTTGCTCTACAGAGAGAGGTAAGGCAAATTTCTCCTTGTACCGTCATTTCATTGAAAATCATAAAACCTTACCTAATTAAATATAATTAAAAAGCTAGCATAATTAAAACAAAATCATTAAACCAACAGTCAAAGTCGCGTATAAAGCTAGTATAGATTATAACCAAGGCACTCGGTGGCGGTTAGTCCGTTGCAATTAAAAATAAAACGTGTAATTTGTTGCAGCTTACCGAGTCCGCAAAACGAACAAAAATGCACTCACATTTGCATTTTGATCGGCGTATTTCTGATTGAGTGAGCCCCGCGTTACTTGCGGACGGTATTAAATGCTTTATATAATTTTTTTTTTGAGAATTTCCATATATATATATATTTTGTTTTATTATTGTTTCTGATTATGCCTGGCATCGTTAAGGTTAACTAGTTCGATGTTGTCGAAGATAATAAGTGAAATAAATAAAACTTAGTATATTTTACTTTTAAATGCCATTTTTGATTTGATTTTTTTCATAGTTTATTGTATTTTACTCTTCCAGCCGTTACTATTGATACTCATATTGGATGGGCTGTTCAAAAAAAAATATGTAATCCGCCATTTTGTGGCGGCGGCCATTTTGCTTTATTAGAATATAAATTATGGCCTTTTTATTGCGTTAAATTTTTTAAGTTCAGTTGTTCTGGTAACTGAAGTTAAATTTAGCTTTTGCTTGATTTGATCGGTTCTTCCAGGACTAGTTAAATTATCTCGTTAGAGTTATTAAATGCTTATAGTTATTGTAATTTTTTAAATTGTCAGTTAAGTCAGTCTTATTTATGTAACGTTGTGTTTGTACGCATGTACTTACTTTATTTAATTTTTTCCATTCTTTCATTTTTACTTTAGAGTTACCAATGAAACGTACTGACTTTTTTTTTTAAATCTCCTGGTTCATATTTGAACCCGCTCTCATCGACACGACGTTTCCATTATTGTTCCATATCATTGGCAACCGTTTAAAGTTATCCGCAACAAATTTCGATATAATCTACCCGCTCTTAATTAGTGTGCTTAAATCTTTTTCTTAATATCTTATATCTAATACCAATACTTGTTTCCTTCTTGTTCTTTTTTTATATAGGTATGATAAGGTTTAACATATTTTAGTTTTAGAAACATAAATTTATTTTTAAAAATAAATTATTTACAAACGACCACTAACCGGCTGTAATACAGTTGAGTTGAGATGACTGTCTGTCTGTATGTGGAGCTTAAAATCCTAATAAGATATGTATGTATATTTTTTTATATATATTTTTGATATTGAAGCCGGTTGTGCAGCTTCCCGCTCGTGTGTGTCGTGATAATATTTAAAATTATTTTCACTGCTTCGCTCTGCTCGGCAAGTTCATACCGGTCCATCCGAAATACGTAACTGTGTTACGCTGTGCGACGTTTTGCGAAAGGTTCCGTTTTTAGTTAGTAAGTACTTGGCGACCAAGTAGTTTGGGAATTAATCGCCATCTGCTGACAATACAGTATTGAAATAGCTTGACCTTGTCTTGTCCAAGATGACCAGAGTAACGAAAGCAAACTAAACGTCACATCCCTTTTTTATCCTCATGTACTTAGGTTTATCAACATAATATACATAGGTTTTCAATTCCAAACTCAATGTTGTTAATTGAAATTCATATTGAAATTTCCATGTTGTATGATTTTTTTAGTTTTTTGAATTTATCACTGTGGAAGGAATCAAATAAAAGTAACTGACGCCGGTCATGGTGCAGTGGGTCAGTGTTTGACTGTAAACACGATACGTTGTGGGTTCGATTTCGATTCGGAGTAATGATTATATTTAAATTATTTTTATTTCTTCGCTCTGGTTAGACAAAGCGCGGCGTTGAGTTTCTCCAATGAACACGCAAAGTTTCAAATGCGGCGGAAAACGGAATACGGAGTGTTTTTATTCTCTAGGTATCTTCTGTCTACCTTTCTATGTGGGATAAAAGTGTGAAGTTAAAAAAAAGAAATTGGAACTCAAAGTATATATGTATATGAATTTTTTTTTAAAAGAAACTAATAAAAAGGCACGAGGAGGCAAATTACTAAGGCCTTTATCCACCATCGCCAATCCTATCCATTTAAACGCAATTATGTTTTATTATAGCTAGAGAGGGACGGCGATTGATTGATATTATGTTAGACAAGGACGAAAGATCACAGTTACGGACGGACAAGTTATTAGCTATAGATGTACAGTGTAATTTATGTGATATGTAAAGGTTATATATTATTATTATGGCTTCTCACTTTTTCCCGTATATTAATTAGAGAGAACCTAGTGTTAAGACACTCTGTTTTTAACTTTCCACCTAGAATTTAGATATAGATTAGAGATATTGTGTTTGTGTTGAATGGCGGACAACAACGCTTCGCTTTGACCTCAAATAGCATTTACAATAGATATTAAAAAAAACAATTTTTAAAAAACGTATAAAAATTTGAAACCATCCAAACGATCAGACCGCTAAGCCATGAGTTCAAATTTTTATACGTCTTCTAAAAATGTTTTATTATCCTAAGTGTGGAATAACACTTTCAAAATAGTAAAAGATATATTATACGCTAGATCATATTTCGGTTACTCATACAATATAAATATAAAACCTTAATAACTAGTTTAACTCCATTCCATCTAAGCTACATTTCTGTCAAAACGTTTTTTTTTCCATCAATACAGGCACGGGCGCGCTGTCTTGATGCCCGATTGTGAATGGACGTCTAATGGACGCTTGGGAATATAAAATTAAATGTTATAATGACTTACCCACAGATCACGATCAGGGTCAGCCATCGACGGGTCAGCCTTTTGTTCTTAGGTGAATGAACCATGTACAGTAATTAAAACAAAATTTACCTAATGAATGTTATAGTTAATGTGAGCCTTCAAAAAATGATTTCGAAAAAAATCATCAGTCACACGGCAACGGCAAACTTGATACGTGGGCGTCAACGCGCTTGATTATTTAAAATGCGAATTTTTTTTAGTTATTCCATACGTGAACTCCGCTCGTCTAATGATTTATTATTATTTTCTATTGGCAGTTTTCGACATTAATATTTTTATTTTTTAAAAAATATTAATACCTATTTAGAGGTACGATTTTTAAAAAATACTGGGTTAATATTATAGTGGATTATTTTTTAAATTATTTTATACAGATTATGAATGGAATGAATACAGATTATGAATTGAACGTCATAAATAATGGAATGTCAATAGGGAGGACAGAAGCTTACTATTAATGTAAGCATTAATAATAAAAAAATAAATATTTTTTTAAAATTTTTCCTACATATCTTTAATGCGAAAGATATTAAATAAATCCAAACTTAAACCTTATTTATCATTATAATTTACTAAATTTTATTTAAATTAATATTTCTCAAAAACAATAATTATCTTAAAAACCAATAACAAACAAACAAATAAATGAGAAAAACTCATCCTTTACGCAAAATGGCGGTTGTAATTAAGCCCGCGATCTCCGCGGGCGGCGTATAATAAGGCATTTATTTAGTTTTAAATTTAGCCAAAGGCGATAATAATCGTTTTACATTCATAACAAATTAGTATTTTAAATTACTTTTGCTTGATGTTTCCTTTGCGTCTATATTATCTGTAGCTCTTTAGTTATAGATATACCTTACCTATAGGTAATTTAGTTAGAAGGAATGATTTTAATTGTTTTTTGTAATTTTACATCTGATGGTTCGGGTTTTGAGAACAATTGTGAGAGTTAACATTTGAAATGTGTATTCCTTTGCCTTAGCGGTCCAGGTTCGAATTCCATTCGAGGTATGCCACTAAATGTGATATTGAGCTCCTTCATTCAACACAGATCTCGAATTTGGGAGAGACTTGAAGAATAGAGGTATTTTATCGAATGGGGAAAGAGTTTTTTGTCATGTCATATTTATGTCATGATTTTCGTTAAAAAAGTAGAAATTTATTAAACATTACTTATTGACCTATTTTGTGTTCACATATTTGACACAGATAACAACGCTGATAGAAAATAGTTTATAATATAATTTTATGTATAACGGCTTGGAATCAATTTTTATCTCGGTTATAAAATTTTAACATTGACATCTTACGTCATTTTAGGTAATATAAACTACACTTATATATATACTAAAAGACGGAAAAAACGGAAAAACGGATGAAGGCGTAAATTAAAAAACCTAAGAAACTTTTCTGTTCATTCTCTTAGATAAAAAAAATAAACTTACTTTTGTTTTTTAGTATCTATATATATAAATAAGCTTTTTGGTGTTCGAACTCATAACCATCGCCTACCCTCGTATACTTTGCTTAAAGGTGTTCCCATACCTACATGTGTCATATACCTATACATAAGTACTTAAACACGTCACTATATAAAGCACATACAATGGTGTCCGTCTGAATGGCGCATTAGCGTACAATGTACCTACAATGCGCTTTGATCCGCCGCTATCTCAGTATTTAGTGCGACTGGGTGACTTGAGATTTTTTGAAATTTTGTTTATGTTTTTTTCATCACTTTTATATCTATTTTTTTTTAAATAATCCTGGTGCTGGAAAGTACCAAATTATATTGATAAGCAGTGAGGCAGGTCGTGGCGCAATGGGACAATGCCTGACTGTAAACGCGTTGTATCGTCATATCGGTTATGGGTTCGATTTCCATTTGGGGGAATGTAATATTTCAATTATTTTCATTTCCTCGCTCTGGTAAGACAAAGCGCGGCGTTGAATACCACCACTTAGATAAAACTTAAAATTAAGAACGTACTGATCCGTCACTCGGTCTATCATTTCTCCTCCATTTTGAGACTTGATTTCATAATAATAATATTTTATTTATTGTCAGTTTCAACCAAAACAAAAAGTAATTTTAACTTTTAAACGCTGTGGAATTTGAACCCATCCTTCTTGGAAACCGTCCAACCGCTTTGACCGCTAAGCCGTATGTTCTACTACCAGCTACGTCGAAATTCTTATACGTTTGTTAGTACTTATTTACGTTGTTAGCATCTCTGTACAGAGATTTTTACAAATTTCTGCTATCAAATGATTTCTATGAAATAATTGTTTGGCAAGAGAGAATGATATTTTATTAAATATTATTATTTGTTTTTTAAATTATATTTTATCCACACTTATTTTTATATGATTAAAAACACATTTTCCAATCCTTAGTTTGGAATAACATTTTATAAATTGTTAAATTAAACTCATCAATATAATGAAATTGAATTTAATTGAATAATAAAAATATTGTGGCTTACTTTTGCCTGAGATTGGTACGAAACCTGTGTACAGGCCACCAGATCTATATTACATTAATAAAATAACACAAGTCGCGTATTTTTTTATCTTTACCCTTTACGTAGGAGGGTAGACAGAAAGTGCCTAGTGTCAAGACACTCCGTACTCCGCTTTCCATCGTATTCCAGACATTGTGTGTTGAGTGGTGGAACTCAACGCCGCTCTCTGTCTTACCAGAGCGAGGAAGTGAAAATATTTTTAAATATAATTACTCCCCCGAGTGGCGATCGAACACACAACCGATCGCGTTTACAGTCAGACTGTGTTTTACAGCGCCACGACTAATTTTACAATAAGAATAAAGGTTTGTATCATGATGATCAGCAGACGGAAGATGTCCACTTCTGGACATAGGACATAGGTGTCCGTAGCTCGCCAATTTTAACGGGTGCTTACTCCTTGCACCAAGCATGCACTCAGCAACTGTCCGCTATTCAGACGAGGTCAGCAGTTCACCTGTGTTCGTCAATCGAGAATCTTTGGCTGCCATCATCTATTGGTTCCGTGACTGATGTGGCTTGCCCTGATGACTTACAGATAGGATTAGATTTATATACACAATTTAAATTAAATTAATAAAATTTGTATAGTAAATATAATTCGCTAAATAAGTGGATAATGTACACAAAAATATACAGATAAATATAAAATGAACATTTTCGACTGTATTTTTGTTATATCATATTATAAGCAAAGTAATTCTCTTAGTTAGACGCCATTAAAAACCTTAATACACTAAAAGTATGAGCATATCGTAAAAACTTAAACGACTTTTAAACAGATCTAATAAGCTTTTTGTTACGTTTCCTAAAAGAACCGTCATCCTTAATGATGTCTTAGTTCAGCTACCGCGCGATAGATGGCGTTACTTGTACCGTTTTTAAAGTAATATGCAATTAAAAACATGTATGGAAGATTTGTATTAGTTTACAAAATAAAGTAAAATCTGCTAATATTCTATAGTCATATATATATATATATATATATATATATATATATATATATATACATACATATATATATATATATATATATATATATATATATATATATATATATATATTTATATATATATATATATATATATATATATATATACACACATGTATATTTAAAACTTTTCTACCGGGAACCAAACATTAGACAGTCGAAACATGAGTTACTGACCTATAGATTATGTTGGTAATATTTATAATAAAATGTTTGATTTTACTCATTTTCACACATTTTAAATGAAACTATTTAAAACGTATTAAACGCGTATATTTTTGTTATCATAAAATAGATTTCTTAACACCCGACGTTTCGAAAACTTTACAGTATTTGGATTAATCCGTGGGAAATAGTTTCATTTCATTGAAAGTAATGCTTATAATATTTAATACAAAAGCAAACACATAAAATTATTAATGTGGACTGGAAGGTAACTCAAATTATTTCAATAAAGAGATAAAGCGTGATGCTAAAAACAAAAAAAAAAATGTGGTAAATTTTTAGTTACATTATTCACACGTAAATAAAATAGGAATTATATATTTTTTTAATTTGAATTTATAATTTTAATAGAATTAATTTTAACACAGTTATTCTAAAAACATTAGAGCGTCACTATAAAAAAAACACTATAAAATGGCATTAACTCTTAACACTCACTTATAAATCGAACCCGCTACCTGTCCCCTCACTACCCCTTGATAAGGGTTAGGAAGCCGTAAATAAAACTTCGAGTTCTCATCCCCATTTATTATTTAGCTCAAAAGTGTACATGAGAAATTCTTCAGAGACGTTGTCGAGTTAATAATGTAAACGCTTTAAAATTGTTAACTTGTCCAACAATTCCCCTTTATTTTATTCATATACAGCCTTAATGTTACAAAGGCTTCTTTTAAATTTGTTATTGCTTCACACCGAAATAGAATCTGTTACCCTTATTTATATAAACTTCATATCTTCTTGCAAACGGATTCAAAGAGGCACGGGTTTAGAATTGCGCTGCGTTCAATTTTTTTTATACGTTTTTTAAAATGTTTTACATATAGTATCGTGGTGCAGTGGAACAGCGTTTGGCTGTAACTTTCTATTGTGGGTTCGATTTCCATGAATATAGTGAAGTAAATAATTGAAACGTAATAAACGCTCTGATTCCGAATCAAACTCACGGCTGTTTCTTATAGTTATCCCACTGCGTACAAGGGCCCCTGATAAAAAGATATTTAAGGCTGTAAGAGGTGACTAAGGTTATATATATAATTATTCTCAAATTAATCTTCAACACTTATTTTTATTTAAATTAAATGTATCTACTTTAATTTCTGATGAGGCCGGTCGTGGCGCAGTGTGACAGCGTCTGACTGTAAACGCGATCGGTTGTGGGTTCGATCCACACTCGGGGGAGGGATTATATTTCAATTATTTTCACTTTCTCGCACTGGTAAAAAGAGTGCGGCGAGGAAGTCTACCAAACAACACGCAATGTCTCGAATTCGTCGGAAAGCGAAGTACGGAGTGTATTGACACTAGGTACTTTCTGTCTACTGCTATACGGGATAAAATTATTTTTATTATCTTCTTATTTAGTTATTAATAATTGATTTATTTATGTATTTACTATATATTTTAGATCATCGTGGTGTAGCGGTCAGAGTGGTGGGTTGAATTTGAATTAAGTTTGAAAGCGACAAGTGAAATGTCTTGACACTAGGTTTTCTCCGACTATCTTGCTATTCGGAATAACGTGTAGCTGAAAAAAATAATGCCCATATTTTATTAAATATTAACTAATAGACGACATTCAGACCCTAAAGCTTAGTTGTGAAAGAACTGCCATAGTTGTTAGAAGAAATGGACGTAGGTTCTTTTTCTCTATTGCAATAGTTTTAAAAAAATTGTAAATATTTTTTTTATTCTTTGTTAAGCCAAAACATAGCGTTGAGTTTTTTACAGTAGACGAAGTGTCTTGACACTACGTTGTCTCTGACTATCCTGCTATGCGAGATACAGCGTGAAGTTACTTTTATTATAATTATCATTATTATAATGAAACTCATTAGATATAAATTTACAGCAAAAAAAACGGTACAATAACTTAGACGTTAGTTAGTTAGTCTTGGAAATAGGTTTCGATCCCCACTCGGGGGAGTGATTATATTTAAATTATTTTCACTTCCTCGCTCTAGTAAAAGTGCAGCAGATAAAGTGCAGCGTTGAGTTCCACCACACAACACGCAATGTCTCATCTCAATGTTTCAATTTTCAGATTATTAAAATTGTTTTTTTTTTAATGTTAAGTCTCATTTCCTTTTAGTATATTTTAAAATTATATATTAATATATATAAAATCAAAATTGTGTCTATTCTTTCGTATCAATATGACGTGAACAAAATAAAATTTTCGAATTATATACATACAACTGTAGACGTATAAGTGTACATATATATATAACTCACAAACAACGTTCAGAAACTAAAGTTAAATTTGCAAGTGATAGATATGCGAGGCGCTCCTGGAATGTAATTTTCACACGCTGAGCGACGTCACTGCGCCCCCGGAGCCCGTTTTACCCCCTTTTTACCCCCCTTTGTATAGTCTAGGAGCTGGTTGAAGTTTTATTATAACTTTATTCAATAATTATTTTTTTCTGACTGTGCCCGCGTTTTTGCTGTGTGGAATTTAACAAGCCTGGGTCTTTGTATTTATAAAACAAAATAATTATTGTAAAATAAAAATAACTTTTTATTTAATTTGCTATATGTCAGTGGAAGTCCCATCAAAATTGACATACAGACAGACAAAAATAATGAAAATGTTATTTTGCTATGTATAACGTGTGTTACGGTTATTGATATTTGTAACAGACACTCAAATTTAATTTATTTGTATGTATAAATCAAATTATTAATTTATTAGATCGCAAATTGAATTTAATAACATCTTTCCTGTTTAAAATTCTAAGTAGATGAAATATAGTAAGAATAAGAATTCAGTTTAGTTTTATACTTTATTTTTTATCACTTTAACTATTCTTTTATATAAACCTAAAAATTAAACTATATTAGGAAAGTTATCAAACCCACAAGCAATGCCTAGTCCAATACAATTTTCTTTTAAAAAGCTACATTGCTTTTTATAAAAATGCCAATTATTAAACATGCAAAAATAATAATAAATAAAATTGTTGAAAGTGGGACAGAGTCTGACTGTAAACGGAAACGAAGTACGGAGTGTCTTGACACTAGGTACTTCCTGTTTACCCTGATATGCGGAATAAAAAGCGTGAGGCTAAAAAAATGATTAACTAACTAACACAGACTGTTAAATAAAAATTTGTCAAAATACATAGTAGGTTCATATAGTTTAAAATAACAAACATGTTTAAATTTAAACAAAAAGAATCAGAGTCAATTTACAGCCAGATCTTTTTTCGATGCTGAGTGCTTGATGCCTTCAGAAGTAGAAAAAGACATACAAATCTGTGATACCAATTAATAATGGAAATAACACTAAGTTCATAGAAAAATAAATAAATGCTTAAAAGAAATATAAAGACTTTATGAAGATTATAAATACGTATATAGTTTGATAGTAACGTATAGTTTAATTAGTTAGAATATTGGAACAGACTCTTAAGTATCCGCTGCGTTCAAATATATATTCTCAGATACTTTTCATAAACTAATCTAATCTATTTTATCTAGACTCTATATTGCTTACCTTGACATGCGAAAAAATGCGTTAAACTGTAAAAAATTATATAAATATGTAATAGCTTTAAAAACACAGCCGGCCCCTAGTCGTTTACCCCCGCGGCCTCTCACGACGGATGCCCGGAAAATTGCTACAATGATTGTGAGCGAGAATTTCGAAATGAAGGAAATGTACTAAGCCGCCCGTCCCACTAGTGACTTACGCCTGTCTCGTCGTCTTCTATCGTAATTACTTTCAAATAAGGTCCATTATTCTATGATTCGTACTTGTATATGCATATATGTTTGTTAAACATCCTCGTGGCGCAGTGATTCTCGCTGTAAACGCGATTGGTTGTGGGTTCTATTCCTACCCGTGGAATGATAATACCTAATTTATGTTCATCCATTCTTAAAATTCCTGCGTATAATTATATACATCATCATTATGAGGCTGGTCGTGGCGTAGTGAGACAGTGTTTGACTGTAAACGCGATCGGTTATAGGGTCGATTCCCGTTATGGTAAGACAAAGTACGGCGTTAAGTTCCACCACTCAACACTGTCTTTATTTTCTGTCTCTCTGCTATGCGGCATAAGAACGTGAAGAAAATATAAAAAAAATATTCATTTCAACGTTCAGGAGATGAAATTTTGTAACTCAACTCACAGCAATGTCTGAAATGCAGGTAGAGTGAACATGTCATGACATATATCCCTCTGGCTACCCTGCTATGCGGGATAAGGTTTTCATATTAGGCGATAAATTGATGTATCAAAAATATATTTTTCATAATACAGGGAGAATGTAACTAACGACTCATTCTCCGCTCTCCGCTCTCCGCTTCTAAGCACATGTTGTATGCGTAATCTTGCAATTTTTGCACATTTTAAAAATCTAGTCACTTGTTAATTAGCATTATAACTAGATATAAATTATATAATATAATTATGTTTTTTACTTGTTTATTAACGTATATTAAAATTAACATGAATTTAATTCTAAATATGGTTTTTAACTTAGTTTGTTTTTAAAATACTAATAAAGCTCAATTATGTTTTATCATATTGTTTATTTCAATACTTATGATTATAAAATTTAAATTATTTATATTAAAATAATGATAAATAACATTTTTTTAAGAATAAATACTTATTTGATAATTTAATTAAATATTTTATTTTATTTCCAATTTAATACATATAATGGAAATCAGCTAGGAATTTGAGCGCGTGTACAGCCACAGGCAACCAGTAGGAAGGTAGGTAACTTAGCTATTAATCACTCATTTATTATATGTACAAACTACATTTCAAAGGAATTCCAATAAATTTTACCAACGTATTTTCACATTGAAATTGTTAAAACAATCTAAACTCACCAACCACGTGGCCATTGTCGTATAAATCAAAAATAAAAAAAACTCAATATTTCGGGTGTTTCGCAAAGAAAAAAATCTAATTAAGTAGGGATGTGTTTTTATCTGGGAATTTATGTCGGCCAGTGGCAGCGCGTCATAAATCAACTGACGTCGATCTTTCAATAACGCAATCAATGCTCCTCCCTATACGAACTAATGTTATTGTCAAATCGGCTATTATACTCTGGCGATCGTCTAAATGTCCAGTCACGTACGCGGGAGAGGGATGCACTTATGTAATTTGTTTAAGCGTGAAAGGGACGATACGCGTCGGTGTAAACAACCTGCTGTCCTGGCAAGTGTTGGTCGCTGGTGTTATGGAGTTTCGATCTATATACAATAATGAAAACACAAATTTTCAGAATCATGACAGCTTTTGAAAGCTTCAGTGTTTCATTGTAGGCTCAAAGTCGCTGGTCTCAAGTGGTCGGTGGTGAAGTAGGAACTTAGAAAATTAACTCTACTAAAATTAAATAAACAAAAAATAATATAAATATACAAAAAATAATTTATTAAATAAAATTAAATAAAAAAAAATCTAAATTAATAATGTAGTGTATTGTACTCTAAAAATCAAGTTCTTTCATTTGATTATCCATATTGTGTGGATTTTTCAAAAAAAATATAATCCGCCATTTTGTTGCAGCGGCCATATTATATATAACCAATAAAATTGATTATATATAATATCGATGTCACCTGAACTGAAGTAGTATTACGAATTTCAGCTCAATTAAATACTGGAAAGTGGGTCATATTGAGTTTCCTAGATTACATACATACACTAACTAACTAACTAGCACGGCAAGTTAAATAAAATCTTGTAAAAAAACGTAATGCTATAATAATTTTTAGTATCATAATATAATTATTTTTGAATAAATTTTGTACATACGTGATTTTTACTGGGTTTAAGCCACAAAATGTGGATGAAACAGTCAATTCGTATTAGAATTCCTTATGTAAAAATACCGACATTTGTCTTGTCATACACGGACGTCACAGTCGGAATCGAAATGAGGTAATAAAGAAATTGCGATTTATTGCGTACATCCGAGGCTTTTGAGACGATGAAATGTATATCGGCTAATTAAATAATATTTTAGTCTGTTTTTGTCATTGACTGTATCCGGTTCGAAGGACAAATTTATAGGAAGGGGTTTTTATAAATTTTCTTGCGTATTTAATGTCTTAATATTTTGTATTTACGTAAATTATATTATGTAAAAGAGGAGAAACTAATAGTGTTTAAAAAAGAGAGGAACTCGGTGTAGTATTTTTGACTGGCGACCTAAGTGTAGATTAAAATTCCCTTTTAAAATGCACTTTATTGCTCGCTTCCATTGTCCAATTTTAAAAGATCTAACTAATGTTCAGTTAGGTCATTTTTTTTTATTTTTATAATCACAATGGACACAGGTCCCATACGTTTTGTTAGTTTGATGGTTTTCTAATGATAGAAAATCATCAAACAAAGATAATGATATCTTCTTATACGATTTAAAGGGTATAAGCTTATAAATCTCATAAAGACTCTAGTCTCTCTACGTAAGCGACTTCAAGATTTTGTTCCAGAACTTTCTAAGGGAACACACTAGACCCACTTATTTTGGTTCGTTTAGTTAGTTCGAGAACTACCAGTATAAAACAAGAAGCAAATCAATAAAATGTTAATTAAAAAGAAAAATATCTACGAAATTACTAACACTAGAATGAACGAGTAAAAAAAATAAATTTATTACAAATTTTTTTATTAGCTTCACGCTTTTATCTCGCATGGCAGGGTAGACAGAAAGTAAGACACTCCGTAATTCACTTTGTGCCGAATTCGAGACATTGTGTTGAGTGGCGGAACACAACGACGCACTTTGTCTTACCAGAGCGAGGAAGTGAAAAAAATTAAATATAATCACTCCCCCGACTTGGAATCGAATACAAAACTGATGGCGTTTACAGTCAGACACTGTCCCACTGTGCCACAACCAGCCTATTTATTGAATATACGAATATAATCTATTGCTGATATTTATTTTTAGACGAACGTTTAAACTGATCACGGTTATTTATCTCTTCATTGGCCACGTCTTCGTATTAAATCTTATTTAAAATACATTCTAGGAAGTAAGTTGGAGACCTGCGGCATTACATATAGGCTGGAGGCCAGTTAAGTTTCATAATTTTACACTGCTGTGCCCCTTAGGATGTATTTGATTATGGCCACGGTGGTAAGTAAAAATATCTATTACATTTTTCACGCTATCTCCTACATAATCACGTAGTTAGAAATAAATTGCTGTCGAGGCATTATGTTCTCTATTGTCTGATAGCCAAAAATGAAAATTTCTATATTCAATAATTTGCCTGAGTGAGAATCAAACCCACACCCAATCGTTTTTGAATAAGTAAAGAATATGTTAATATTATAAGATATTTTATTTTCGTGATTTTTACACATTTTAAATGAAATTATTTTAACCGGATTAATCGCGTATATTTTGGTATTCGAAAATACATTTTTCTACTGTATTTATTGTTTATATTTTCGACTGCTGTAAAGCGTTCGAAACGTCAGGTGTCCAAAACATATTTTCGAATACCAAAATATACACGATTAATCCGGTTAAAATAGTTTCATTTAAAAAGTCTTTTCAATCATTATATTGATACTTATTTAAGTAGCGTACTGTTTAAACCAGTGTCAATAAGTTGCTTACTGTTTATGGTATGTACAGTATACAGTATAAGAGAGTACGCTACAGTACTGAGCTCGGTTCGGTCGGCGTGAGTGACGTGGCGGTCGCGAGTCGAATTTTTCAGACGTCCGCGAGGAAACGATCGCGTTTGTCGTTGTACCGATAGCAGTTTCAAGTACTGGAGTTTAATTTAAATTAAAATTTATTTTAGTTATATTGTGTAGAGGTTGTTCTTGGTTGTGGATTCGAATCCCAATCAGAAGAATAAAATAATATATATATATATACCTCACGCTGTTATCCTGCGTAGCAGAGTAGGCAGAAAGTATTTAGTGTCAAGACACTCCGTACTTCGCTTTCCACCGAATTCGAGACATTGCGTGTTAAGTGGTGGAACTCAACGCCGTGAAAATAATTTAAATATAATCACTTCTCCGAGTGGTGATTGAACCCACAACCGATCGCGTAACAGTCAGACGCTGTCCCACTGCGCCACGACGGACCTCATATATATATTTATTAAATTTCAACTCTTTACACGACGTTGAAGGAATCAGAGGTGATTTAGTGTCTTGACACTGGGGCGTTTCTGACTACTGCAGAGAGAAATGTTATCAGTTAAGCAGAGAGAGAGAATTACCTATCTAGTGATAAGGCACTATGCTCTTTTAGTAAAAAAATAATTTCATAAAAAATGTATTGCATATGTCGAAACGTCACACTTGTCACACTAGATTAGAAAAAAGGTAAATGGCTGGTGTTTTTTTAAACTGATAATAATTTTAATTAATGTACTTTTAATTTTTTAAATATTTTTTCCCAAAAGTATTTAATTAATTTTATTCAGCATTTACTTTTAATTAATAAAATTTTTAATTACTAAAAAAACATTATTTAATTATCAAAAAACTGAGTTAGAAACTTGTTGGGTGGTCCTCAAGCTCAAGGACGTCCTGAAATTTGAACCCAGTACCGGTCAAGTGGCAAGTATGCGGATGTTCGTAAGCCATTAGTGGTGTATAAATAACTACGTATCACGTTACAAAATAAGTGATTTTGTTGAAGATAAACATGTAATCGTTTTCATTAATTTAATATTACTTTTATATTTACATATATAATGTTGCGTGTCTTTCTGTACTGTAAAACTTTTCTTTTTTATATAGTTTCACGCTTTATCTCGCGGGGAAGTCAGAGACATTTTAGTGTCAAGACACTCTGCTGGCCTCTTTCTTCCCGAAATCGAGACATTGCGTTTTGAGTGGCAAATTTAACACCGGGATTCTCTTATTAAAGCGGAGAAATGATTTCATCAGAGTGAGAAACGAACCTACAGCCAACTTCATAAACAGTCATACGTTGTCTTACTGCGCCAAAATCGCTTCTTTGTAACTATATGACTTTTGTATCAATATATGGCGGAATTAAACGCTGTAAAGAATTTAGGAGATGTAACATCATATGTAGATACTTTACTGCTTAGGAGTATCACAAATTACTGATTATTGGATGAATTATATTAAAGTTATATTTACTCACGCCTTCGTATTACAGTAAGCTACTATTACGATAATATTCCGAATATAAGTTTTTGTAAAACATCTTTATAGTAATTATATTTTGGAAGATGGCGAAGACAATCATATCATTTTGTTAGTCATAATCAAAATCTAAATATTAGTTATTGAAATAGGAATTAATGTAATTAATAATTAATTAAGTAATTGCGATAAATCTATTCACGTAAAATGTCAGTATTGTCAGTCCTATAGAAAGATACTACTATCTCGGTAGGCAGATATGATGTTCTGAGTGAGTGAGAGGAGCCGACGAGAAGCTCAACAGCTGGTCTTTTCGAATATCGTTTCACAATAAGTTCCATTCCATACATTAAAATTAGTATAGCATTCTTTCATGAAATAATATACTTGTTTCAAAAATATATTTAATGTTTGATTTTAAATTTCTCTAACGGAAGATCTGAGATTATTTGTTTAATTATTAGTATATATGTTCATCTACTAGCAAAATAATAAATTAACAAATCCTTTATTATTTCTAAAAAGTGCTTGAGTAGAGGTCGATGGTCAGTGGTCAGGGGAATGATTTCTTCGCTGTGATAAGACAAAACACGGCGTTAACTTCCGCCATTTAATACACAATGTTTCGAATTCAGCAGAAAATGGAGTACGGAGTGTCTTGACACTAGGTACTTTCTGTCTACCCAGCTGGATGCAGGATAAAAGCGTGAAGCTAAAAAAACCAAAACCAAAGGCATATAAAAATAGATTTTTTTTTAAATAAACAAAAAATAATTCAGAATTTAATTTTAATTATAATTAACCAAAAATCCAATTGTTTTGCATACGGTACCTCGCTTCGCGACAATCGACACGGCCGTTAGTCGGCACTGGAGCGACGTTTTTCACGGTCGCGCGTGATGGATCTGGCGCGTCCCAGTCGCGTGATTTACACCTGCGGTCGCGCGATGTTGCGACCGAGCGACTAAGCGACTCAACGACTAGCTACTAGGTTATATTCATTATAATTTTAGATAATTTAATATATGATGAAATTTTTAATATCGGAAATGGTTTTACACGCTCTATAACCAGATATATAGGTTAGAGACAACCTCATTTCAAGACACTCCGTTGACTGCTTTTTGCTTGAAATCGAGACATTACATGAAAATAAAATTTACATGTACTTATTCCCTATAAGGAAATTGAACTTCGAAGCAATCGCGTTTACAGTCAGACAATTCCCCACTGCGCCGCGATGGCCATTTTTGTTCACGCTATATATCCCTGCTAGCGGGGTAGACAGAAAGCACCTAGTGTCAAGACACTCTGTACTTCACTTTCCGCCGAATTCAAGACATTGCGAGTTGAGCGGCGGAACTCAACGCCGCATTTTATCTTATCAGAGCAGAAAATCTGTAGGAGAATATTATTAATAATATTACCCTACGGAAATAACCGCCACGATAACCATTCTTATTTATACTATGGAATAACACAACAATTACTCGACATCTAAGCCCAAGTAAAGTAAAGTCATACAATAAGTCAGTGAGATCAAAAATACAAGGCCACAAAGCAAACACGGTGGCCGCTCCATTAACTAAAGCCGGCAAGAAACATGCGGAACCCGATACGATACTACGTAAGCCGCAAAACAATAACAGTAATTTCTGAGCAAACGGAAATTTTCTAGAGAAAAATCCACCGGACTGGGACCAGTCAAGCTGCATACACCATTAAACGTGATATACTTTGAGAGTATGTATGTAGGTACACTTTATAAATAGGTTGTAAAATTAAACTTGTAATTTTTTTAATGCTTTACGCCTCATGTCCTGTCTATATGGTAGGATAGGCTAGAGATGTTATTTATCCACTTTCTACTTGCTTTAGATCGTTCTGGAATTTAACACCGCACTTTGCCTTACGTGAGTACATGAAAAAATAAACAGCCGGTATATTATATTAATTATT
Organism: Dryadula phaetusa; assembly: GCA_032432895.1. Classification (NCBI taxonomy): domain Eukaryota; kingdom Metazoa; phylum Arthropoda; class Insecta; order Lepidoptera; family Nymphalidae; genus Dryadula; species Dryadula phaetusa. Next base: position 5,097,229 of record JAOYRS010000059.1, on the reverse strand, counting down.
ATATTAACAAGGCCGTAAATGTATTCTTTTATTTCTTTATTCTAATAATCACTTTTAAAAACAAAAATATAATAATCATATTTTACGTTGATATTTTTAGACTTAGGTCAGGACAGGTCAGGACAGGCGAAATATAATCGTTAACCTGAGCGAGAATTGAACCCACTGTCATATGTACTGTCTAATATTTTTGAATTGGGATACAATGGATATTATATATCTGTATAAATACAACATCTACATATTTCTTATACTTAATAACGCTATATGTCTTACCAGAGCGGAGAAATACAAATAATTCAAATACAATCGTTTCCTCAAATGGGAATCGAACCCACAACCGATCTCGTTTACAGTTCCATCCGTCACACTGTGCCATTATGACCTTTGTACATATATACAGTTTAAAATAAAATTTATTATATGACTAAATGCGAATGGTAGGCGCATGTCGCAAGTTCAAACCCCACGGGGAGCCTCCTTTGACCACTCCGACATTATATAGGGTGTATTTATTTCACCAGTATCTATAATTGATAGCAAATTACAGTAGTTTGTTTGTTTCCTGTTAATTTAATTGCAAATATACTCAGCCTGTGATAGGATGTTGCTATATACAATAAATTACTGGATGTAGAAACAGACACTCCAATTTTAATTATTTGTATAGATATATAGGTTTAATTTACAATTTTAATTTTGCAATGGTAATAATCTTTTAAATGGAACTTTATAATCAATTTAATATGTGGCGTTTCCTTATTAATATACATACTCCTATATTTTTTTTAATATAAAGTTAATATTTTAAAAACTAATTACGTTTGGTTTAATATTTTTGAATAAACGTACAAGAATTTGAACGCAGCGGGATTCGAAACCGCGCTTCTTGGATACCGTCCAAGCGCTCCGACCGCTAAGCCATGCGTTCTACTATCAGCTGCGTCGACATTCTTATACGTTGGTCACAACTTATTTTTGTTGCTAGCATCTCTGCGGAGAGATGTTTACAAATTTTTACTACTTAAAGAATATTAAAAAGTAATCGCTTAACAAGAGAAATTGCTAATTTATTTTAATATTTACTAATTTTAAAATGTTATTCCACACTTAAGATTGGAATTTTTTTTTATTTTGTTAATAACGTATAAAAATTTGAATGCAGCGGAATTCGAACCCGTCTTGGATACCCTCCAAGCGCTTTGACCGCGTGCGCTTTGCGTTCTACTACCAGCTGCGTCGAAATTCTTATACGTTTGTTACAACTTAGATACACGTTTGGTTTTTTGTTATTCATTTATTTAAGATAGAGTATATTGTGTTATCTATATGTTGATTGGGAAAAATAATAAAATAAATATTAGTGTCAAAAACTATTTTATTTGAAAATAAAAATTGTTTTTATTAATCACAATTAAGTAATAGAAATATTACCCTAAGAGTTTTAATTATTAAAATTAAACATGATAATAAACTTTTTAACAATTAAGACACGGTCTGTTTTCTCACGTAGGGCCTTCTTCACCCACTTCCTTAATTCCTATATACTTTCCTATTTTGTCCCAATCTTTTAGTTTCCCTGGTTTTCTTTTGGCACATGGATCTCAAACAAAACAGTAATAACATCAGTAAAAAGAAAAATATAAAAAAAATACTTGAATTTCGTTTTAATTCCTATTACTAATACAAATTAATTAAAATGAAGCATTCTGTATACAATTATAATTAATTAATAGTTACATTTACATTTTGCTTGCATGAAAGTTTAACTACGAGATGACGTGCGTGGGAGTGACGGCGAGAGCTCTTGACGCAAGAAACTGGTCGAAAACGCTTTGTAAATATGTATGTTTTAATACTAAATAGATATTGTAGTGTATATAGTGTGTGTCTGTGTATATTAAATATTATTTTCACTTCCTCGTTATGGTAAGACAAAGTGCGGCGTTGTGTTCCACCACTGAACACGCAAGGTTCAAATTCGGTGGAAACCGAAGTACGGAGTATTGTATGTATTAAAGTTATTGAATATTTTAATATTACTTATATTTTCTTTTAAATATCAGATAATAACTATCGTGGCGCAGTGGCAGAGCGTTTAATCATGCTCGCAATTAGTTATGTGTTCGATTATCGTTCTGGGTAATAATTATAATTAAAACAATATTTTCATTTCTCCGCTCTGGTAAGATAAAAATAGGAGTTGAGTTTACCATTTAACACACGCAATATCGTAATTTTGAGCTGATAGCTAGAAGTGTTTTGACACTAGGTTATCTTTGTTTATCTAGCTATGCGAGATAAAGCGTGGATCTGTTTTTTCCAATATTGTTTTTTTAGCTCCACGCTTTATCCCTGGCGGGGTAGTCAGAGGAAACGTAGCGCCAAACGCCACGGTTCCTGCATATTTTTTAGCCTCGTTCGCAGTAATTACTATATTCATACATGCACTTCATCGAGGTTCATCAATATTGTCTTTCTGGAAGTCAACAGAGGTCTCCCCCGACCTCGTACCACTTGTACCATGATGTCTTGCGGCAAGTAAATATATAATATAAAAAAGAAACATAAAACTGAAGCTAATTTTGTACATATGTTTTTTATTATTATTATTTTTTTTTCTGTTATAAAATAATAGTTTTACAAAGGTCAGCTGATATTCGTCCCTCAAACTGATAAATTACTATTTTATTCTATTACTCGGTCCAATGAGCCGGATGTTTCTAATTAGCATAGAAAAAAATAAAAAAAGGCAATTCTATACTGTAGAAATATATATAATTAAAAATTTTAAATTAAAAATAAAAAATTTTTTTATATTGTATTGCTCACAATGGGAATCGAACCCACAACCCGTGGTTACTTGGTATAAAATTTTTATCTCCACGCTATAAAGCGTAAGTAGGGTAGTCATACCCGTAGAGTAGTCACCTAGTATCAAAACGCTCTCACCACTTTCCATATGTAAGACTGAGACATAGCGTAGGGTGGCGGATCTCAACGCCGCGTTTTGTCTTACCAGAGAGGAGAAACAAAATTATTTTAAATCGAGAGGGTTCTCGATGGCCTCTACGATATAGGTAATTAAAATTAAATAATAAAAAAAAAACATAATTTCGTTGTTATTTTTCAGCAATACCTTCATTTCTAATTATTTGTTTCCGAGTAAAAGTTTAATTAAGCTATAAATATGTCGCCGTTGGCCCTCTTAAATTAGCCGCCGCTGAAATTGGGAACCCTTCGTACTTTACTTACTTCTACTCGGTACCTGCTTGGATCATCTTGTGGATTAATTGATTTGTGTAAATAAACTTTTAGCTTCACGATTTTATCCTGCTTTGCAGCAGAGTAGACAGGAAGTACCTAGTATCAAGACACTCCGTACTTCGCTCTCCGCCGAATATATAGATATCGCGTGTTGAGTGGCAGAATTCAACGCTGCACTTTGTCTTACCAGAACAAGGAATTGAAGCTTTTAGTATTGGCCTATTTTTTTTATTGTATTATTAATTTTTTTGGTCTATTGTAGTGATTAGGGAGTCTTTTTTCTAGTCTCTTTGCCTATCGTTAATACAGGCTTAGTCTTTACTACTTAATTTGCCTAGAACATGAATTTCTGGAAATGTTTTGTAATTGTAATATATATTTGTATGAACGTGGTTAAAATTCCATTTTGTTTGTTAGTAGTTAAGTAAGAAAAAAAATTGTCCATTTCTTACTCTCCGCTTTACTGAAATTGAGACATTGCCTGTTGAGTGGCGGAACTCAACGCCGCGATTTGCCCGAGGAAATGGAACACTTGATTTATATTTATATAATCATTCAGCCGATAGGAAATCGAACCCACAGCCGATAGCTTTTACAGTCGTCTGACTCTCTATAACCAAGACTAATTATTATATATATCAATATTAATGAATAAAACATAAATCATGTTATTTTTCTCTAGTTCAGTAATTTTGTACTTATAAAAATAATTTAATTCAAGAAAATGATTATGAACGTATATACAATGAAGATGGAAAGAAGGCATCAGCTGGTATATCTAAGCACATAAATTGGTACAGAATTAGTTTAATTTAGCTCGCGTTTCTTTTGTCGCAGTGGTAAGGTGAATAGGGGTTAGCGAAAATAGCTTTAATTTAATTAAAATATATAATTGATAATAACAGAGAAATAAGCTAAAAAATATGTATTTAATTAATACTACACAATCTAGGATTTCAGGATTCTGAAAGGTTTTAATAAAAATGGAAATAACCCATCCTATAAATTTATATTGTATCCCATGAAGTCGACTAGAACTAAAGAAATGATATGATAATGATTCTAAAAGTAAGTGTTTAAAATAATATCTGAGGTGACACTGACTGCAAGCGTACCTTTCTGACTACCCTGCAAGGGATAATAAGTATATTTAAAAATTATTTGCATTTCTTCACTCTAGTTGAAAACGCGGCGTTGAGTTCAGCACTCAATAGGCAATGTCACGATTTCGGGGAGGAAGCAGCTAACTGAGCGTCTTGACATTAGATTGTTTCTGACAACCCTGCTAAGCCAACAAGGTAAAACTGCTATGTAAAATTTATTTAATTTTAAGTTATTATAAATAAAATGTCTTTAATAATTTAAACTAATTAATTATAAGTAAATCTAATTTTGTGCCTTTATTTTCCTCAGTTTTTCAGAGTTTCTCGGTCACCTGTTCTGATAATTACTAATACAAAACAATGGGACTCAGGCATCAGCTGGTTGTTCTGAGAACATAAATTGGTACAGATTTAGTTTCATCTGAGCTCGCGTTTCTTTTGTCGTGGGGGGTAACGCAGAGGTTGACAAATGGGGGTGCCGCATCCGCGAGCGATACAATCGGTGCGTTGCTTACTGTGCTTGTTGGGAAAAATGTAGGGTTGACGAGACGGCGCGCCTGTTTGATGGATTTTTCTTTGATTTTGTTTCAGATTACTAATATATAATGTTTAGTTTTATTAAATATATGTTTGATTTAATTTTGAAACTGTTATATAGGTGAGAAAAATGTGGTACAAGGCAGGTGCAAGCTAGTAGGTTCTAAGATTTTTGCTTACGTATACTCTTTTGATATGTTTCATTATTTCCTCATTGTTTTTTATCTATCTTAGCTTCCAGTAAACCTTAAAATCTATTTTTTTTAAATTTCTAGGAATTTCCATAGGTTTTTTCTTACAGCATTTTTCCCTAAACTGCTCAAAAATGCCATATTTTTGTACGGAAAATAATTTCAAGTCAATTACGGTAAGTCACTTTTTTATATAGAATGAGCAAGAAATATATATAAGTATTAATATTTAGTATGTAGAAATAAATTAAACTTTGAATTAATTATTTTCTTATTGTCAAGAAATATATTTATATTATATAGATAATGTTATTTTGGGATATCTTCAATATATCTATATATAATTTACAATTAAACATCCAAACATTAGGCAGCCCTGGCACGCGTCACTGGACCCGTCCCGGCTTGCCATTAGTCACTGTCGTCCGCCATTCCGAGGCGCCACGCCCGCTACGACGCTACGCTGTGCTACGCCGTAGCACTTTGATGCTCTTATATTATTATTATTATTTGGGAGTTTGTTTGTTTATATATGCATACATAATATTATTCTGGAGAGAACTTAGAGAGAGTTTACTCTTTACTAAGAGAGATGTCAACTTGAGTGACGGATAATAAATTTGCATTTTTTTTTCAGATTATTTTAAATAAATTACAATATTTATTTTAAAATGTCATAATATATCATAATTTATTTTTAGTAGAAGTTGAAATAAGTAAATTTATAAATATTTTTGAAAAAAAATACGTATAAAAATTTGAACGCAGCGGGATTCTAACCCGCGCGTTCCCGCGAATCCCGCTGCGTTTAAATTTTTATACGTTTTTTCAAAAATGTTTTCTAATCCTAAGTGCGGAATAACACTTTAAAAATAGTAAATATTAATTTTATATTATAGCTTTTATTAAATTTATAATATAGCTTTATTGAAATATTTTAAAGTATTTTATATTTGATTAGTTAGCTGTTGGTTCACAGTCCATGTGTAATGAATGTCTATGAATTTGCCACTTTCAAAATTATTTAATATTAATTATTTAGTTTAATTATTTTTCTGTACGTAATATATACTAATATTTAATATATAGGTGATATAATATAATTTAATTCAGTTGAAAAATATTTATTAAATTTAATATCGAGGTTTATTTCATTGCTTGAGTTTTGGTCGTCACATGTATATTCATTAGTTAAATTTACGACATTTTCATACCCAAAAAAAAAAATATTATTACCTAAAATTTGCTTAGTTGTTATGCGTTTTATTATTGAATTCTCAAAAAAAAATGATTAGAACTCCATCATTTACCATCAAAATGAAACATAACAAAAAGGAAACTTTGTCTAATAAATAAAAAATGAAACAAAAGTCCATTTTTTTTATAGTTTTTTTAATATTTTTTACACAATTCGTAGCATTCATAATGCCGACACATGTCCTCCCGCGTCCCGTCAGCGTTCCGATGTTGATCAAAAACTTCGTGAAAATCCACTTTCATACAATAACTCGTCAATTATACAATACAAATATATAATAATCTCAGAAGTCGTTTACAAGTTGTTTCGCTGACGAAAACTACTGCTATATTTACATTTTGACTCCCAAACTCAAATTCAATGTACATACATATAATAAAATGAAAAATCAAAATAGAATTCTTCAATTAATACATTAATAGCTAAACACTACAAAGACTGTCATCTTAATAAAAAATATATTACAAGGATTGCATTAACAATAGTATCGTAACAAATTCCGGTGATTTACGTGTTTCCAAACAAAAATTCTAATACTGAAGTATTGAAAACTAAACGGTTTATACATAAGAGTTTGTCCACGTTTATTTACAAAAGTTAACAAATATATTTCTAAAAAAAAAATATAGTATTACCATGCGATGTGTTTGTTCTCGGTTGTTAAATGTTGCCATATTCGTATTTTTACTCGTTATTTTAATGTCGTGTCATATTTTTTTTTTCAGTATTTACAGCATAAAAAACAAACACAGCGCATTTACAATAATCGGTTACACTAGAATAAAGCTTGTCCCGGATAACTATCGATTATGAAGTTAACCGCAGCTAATACCAAATTCAAATTTTTCGTCATTTTTTTTTAAAAGCTCCAATCGTATACTTGGCTTAAGGCTGGTAATTAAAATTACCCTTGATTTCGATTAAACATTTTGGTTCCGTAGTTCTTGTTATATAAATAGATAAAATATATTAACGAAAACAACGCGTCTTAAGTCCACGGAACTAGGCCGCGACGCCATTCTATCTGTCAAACTCAATTGACACACGAATTTGACGTCGAAATTTAAAATTGTATACATGTGTTGCCGTATTTTAAATTGTTTTAACATTAATGTTAGAAGGCAATGTTAGGTATCAAGACAAAATAGAGCTAAAAATCTTCTCGTTTTTTTTTAACAGTGTAAAATATCATTTATTCAATCGTATACATCGGTTACAAATTGTGCTACATTACTGAACACCAAGGCAAGGTGAATATGATATCCGATACCCATAATATATATGTATATATAATCTATATAATCCAAAGATATGTACGTCACCTGTAAAGCAAAATTGCAATCATATAGTTTGAAACGTGAAATTGACATTTCGACTCGAATCGACTTAGATTTAAGTTGAGCGTTCAAATCCAAAAAATAAATAATGGTGACAGTGTTAAATAAAAGTTTCCAAAGTAACCATCAATGGTTGTTCCCGAATACGTTAGGGTTGTCGCGCGTGTTGCGGGAGTTTAGGCATAGTTTCTTATTGCCTTTGCTTGTCCTAGTTATATAGAGTTAGTTAGTGTTGCCAGATATAAGTAGGAAATAAAGGAATAGGATAGGATAATAATTGTTCAAATGTTGATAATTTTAGTGATTATTTATAAATATAATGATTTTAGTATTTAAATAGAATTTTCGATTTTATAAGAAATTAATAAGAATGAAGAACTAGTAATTGATTATATATATTATAGATAAGAATTACTGTATCTGGCAACACTATACAAACTAAACAGCCCAAAAAACACAAAACGAAACCCTCAAGAAAGTCACAATTAAAAAAATAAAGAAAATCCCTATAATTCAGACGCTTTATCCGTATTCATGTCATTTCACAATCCAGCGCCCTCGGTGATAGTTTCAACTTACAACTAATCAATTATTTATTTATATTTAGATAATAACAATACACAATTAGCTATAAATATTTATACGATAACTATCAAACCGTTTTATTGTTATATTCATCATTTGCTCAGTGGTACCGCTGCGTTGCACCGTTGAGGCCGAGTCCTTCCAGCGTCCAGTCACTTCGTAATTTACATTAATTTAAACATTAAAGTTGACTTTAAATCTTAATTTAGGAGATCGTATACTTTTTCAAATATTACAAAATGTTTCGCTCTATGTACAAGTAGCATCTCCTGTTTGTGTATCACGTGTGCGCTTGCGCTCGCGGGGCGTCTGTGTCGGCCTCGCGCGCTCGACGGCCGGGCGATGTTTATACGTATCTGCGAATGGGATTGTTCTATTAGAACTAGATACTAAATATATATATATATGGAAAAATGACATTTATTGAAGATAGGCATCAAATAAAAAAATTAATATAATTTTGTAATTGATTAGTTAGAATAATATTTAGGAATATTTTACTATTTTAAAGTGTTATTCCACACTTTGGATTAGAAAACATTTTTTTTATTTTGTTAAAAAACGTATAAAAAATTTGATGAAGCGAGATTCTAACCCGCAGCTCTTGAAAACCGTCCGTCCAAATTTTATACATTTTAAAAAAAAAATTCAGGAGTATAGACACAGGATAAAAATGGTAAAGATGAAATTTAAATGTAGCAAAAATGCTATAATACTAAAAAATGCATAATAAAAAAAGAAGATTTTCTTATAAAATCTTGGGTTCATTCGTTCATTCTTATAATAACATTATGTACGGGTTCGAATATTTTATATATATTTCAAACACAATTTCAGCAACCACTAAAAATGCAAGAAAATTTTATATTTAAAATCAGGACGTACGAAGAATAGTCTCTAAATAAAATCATTATCAAAACAATCTATACTCACATGTACAAATGCGCATTAAAGATGATGACCATAATATTCAGCAGGGTAGTGCGCGTATCCTTGGTGGAAGGCGGGGTCTGTGGGTGGCCTGTGCATCATCTGCTGGCCGTCCATCATGTAGCCCATGGTCGCCTCGGGGCTGTAAGCGCCGCTGGGGCCCGCGTGGGGGAACACTGCGGGGTAAAACACTGCATTGTTAATTAGAACTGCTCTAGGTGATGCTGTTGCTTGGTGGTGACATATTTTGGATTTATTATTGAAATCATTGGGTTTATAGTAGTGTTCTTAACTTTCTTTATCTATATTCTGGAGAAATGTTTATTTTTTTAAATAACTAAATAATAAATAATATTAATAAAATAGAAATAAATATGGTTTCAAGAGTTCCCTATGTCTAGCCACCGTTCATTACGGACTCGCTTTACATAAATATCACCTTTATATAAACCGAGTTATTTTCCCTACTTAAATAATACGTAATAAATCGTTCCCAACCTACGAATAATATAATACAATATAGCCAAATCAAAAGTTTTTCATAGCCAATAACGCTGACAACAAAATTAGTTTTGCGAGGACGTAAAAAAATCTAAAATTGCTCTCAATTGTCAAGTCGGGCATCGAATCCGCTCAATTTTACCGCAAAACTGTTATGCCTTCCGTTAGCAATAAATCCATGGGGATTATCAATCGTAAACTAATGGTGTTCGTCTATTATTGACGTCGATTTCCGTCTTCCTCGTGGGGCCTTTATGGTGGCACGCGCCATTGCACCGATCGGCACAAACACGACTAATGTCGGGATCGGAATTACTTTTCAGAATAAGCTTTTTTTAAGAAAAGAAACCTGAAAGCCATGTCGCTCCATTTAGCTAATTGTATTTTATACGAATTTTTCATCTATTATTCTATGGATATTTTAGATATAAAGAGATTTGCAAAGCATTGTGCTTGATAAATATAGTTAGTTCCTTCTTCATATTATTACAATAAGGATTTTTTTAATATAAAATTTGATTGATTAGGTTAATATAGCCAGGATATCGTTACTCTGCGACCAATTTGCTATTTCCATATAAATTAAATATTTTTTTTTAGCTTCACGTTTTTGTCCCGCATAGCAGGGTAGACAGAAAGTACCTAAGTGTCAAGACACTTCCGTTCTTCGCTTTCCACCCAATTCGAGGCATTGCATGTTGAGTAGTGGAACTCAACGCCGCACCTCGTCTTTACCAGAGCGAGGAAGTGAAAATAGTTTAAATATAATCACTCCCCCGAGGGGATAGAACTCATAGCCGATCGCGTTTACAGTCAGACGCTGTCACACTGCGCCACGACCGACCTCATTTACCGGCCGGCATTTATTAAATTTCAATTAGTTCCTAAGTATAAAACATTTTTACCAACAAGTAATGTAAAAAAGCAATAAGAAACAAACATCTAAACTCCTACACGGCGAGCAACGCAACCCAGAACAACAGATAGCTCGCCATCTCTAAAAAAAGAATAACCACTCACTTCAATAAACACTGCATTACGTTTTTTGCCGATAAAATACAATACTTCATCCGAGGCGAAGCAATTCGAAAAACTGGCAGCTTTTTTCCTTTTCCAAAAGAGCTAGAGTTTTCCACTGTAGAATATTAATGTGTTCTGTGTAACAATCGTAGAGCGTACTGTGCGGAATCTTATTTTTTTAGGGTTCCCTGGCGCAAAAGGTAAAAATAGACGCTCAGTCGCACTAGCGATTACTGTTACGTTCTTATTGTCTCAACTGCGAACTGCGCTCGATGTTACCGGAAGCGTTCTTCTAATATGTATGCAATTCTTTGAATTATTTTTTAGATATCACGTATATATAAATGTCTGTGTGATCGGTTGTGGACTCGATTCCCACTCGGTTGAGTGGTTATATTTAAATCATTTTCACTCTCACTGGTAATACATAGTGCGGTGTTGACAGAGTTGACGAATTCGACGGAAAGGAAGTAAGGAGTGTCTTTACACTAAGTACTTTCTCTCTACCCTGCTATGAGGGATAAAGGCGTGAAGATAAAATAAAATAACCATATGGTTCATACCCCAGAGAGTTCAATGACATTAGAATAATAATCAAATGTAAACGATTACCAAAGAAGTTAATTTGACAGCTATATGTATAATAAATACTGAAGCATTCGATATCTACGAATCTAGCCTACGACGCGTTCATTAAGTCCATTTTCATTAAATTTATCAAAATTATATTTGCATGTACCACTAATATGATAAATGTGGTACTCTTTCATACAAAAACGGCTATATATATATATATATATATATATATATATATATATATATATATATATATATATTATAAATATATTTCTTCTACTAATGAAAAGTTAGAGTTACTTTTAATGTACAAAATTTAATAAATTTTTCGCATTTCTAGCCACTTACAATAAATATATTTAATACGATTTCACGCTTGGCTTACAAAATACAACGGTCTCATAATTCTCAGGTGTTCAGAATAGATGTTTAAAGGCACGCGATCTTTACGCGCTGATTAATTAAAAAAAATAATTCTTGTGTTTGCATTTCATATTGTTTTTAAAAATATATAGATATAGTAGTAATATGTATTTTTTTATTGTACTGGCAACATTGCTGATATTTACAAAAGTGACCACTTAGTGGCGTAACGTAGTGAAGTTGCACGCGATGGTAGTCGATTTAAATACGTCAAGTTTTTTTAAAAAAAACGTCAGGACGGCTTTATCTATACCTTATATAAAAGGTTAATAAAGTCAGAGTGTACATATTTTATTATTTTTTTAAAGTGTTTTCTCACAGAAACAGAAACAGTTTTAAAAACATTTATAAAATTGAACGTAGCGGAATTAAAACCAGCGCGTCAACAGAACGCATGGCTTAGCAGTTAGAACACTTGGTCGATTTCCACAAAGGGCAGGTTCGAATTTCGTTGTAGGTCTTATTTATATTTTATCATTATTATTATATGTCATTAAAGGATATAAAAAAGGTTTCTGGACACCTATGATTAGGTTAACCTATTCTTGTTCTTACATTATATTGTTCTTACATTGCCTTGCAACATTATTTGCTCCATTTTCGCCATCTGATTTATACATACTTGTCCGAATTCAACGATATTTTCGTATAGAGAAATAATTTAGAGCGTGTTCTTTTTTGTTTCAATTTTAAATTAATTTATTTTTAGCCATAATAATATGATTTTCATGTACAATTTTTGATATTAATGTGTAAAACACTTAGACCATTATGGAACACCCCTAAATCTCAGTTTCCTGATAGTGCAATAGTAGGGATGTTATTGTTTCCTGCTCTTCGAGCACGGGAGATGCGCCCCACTAGCTGCTCCTTTATAGCCTCGTATAATTCAGTATTTGGATACAAATTTTGACTATAAAGTATATTTTCTTAGTATATTAAATGAATTTTAAATATTAATGGCTAGTTTTATGGTGTTTTTTTTTGAAATTATATGAAACCCGTAAAAATTTAAATTTCAAAAATTCTGTCGAGTTAAATTTGAACTCATGAGTGGTGTAAAAGATTTATATATACACTATCTATCAGCGCTATAATGATGATTTTAGAAAATATTATTCTTTATTCAAATAGATTTTTGCAAGTACTTTTGAAACTTCAAAAACATCGAGTTATTATTAGCTTGGAAGGCAGTTCTGCTGAGTAAAGCTAACGTGAAGCCCAATGGTTATTTTTAATCGTTAATAGATATAAGAAATTTTTTAGTTCTCAAAAAAAACATTTTTTTTGGTTATTGTAGAATTGTCACTATTACCTATTCACAATTTAATCAGAATAAGAGCAAAAATAAACTAAAACATTTGCGTGCTGGTCTCATTGTCTTAAGTACGAGGGCGGCAGACGGCTGGCGCTGCACCGTGGAGGCGCATAAAGCAAGTAAATTCTAAATTCCCGTCGGATACGCCAAGTTTCCCGGAAAATGGAAAAGGGGGATGAAAATTGTTTTGGCAATCGCCTGAAGACCACACATCCTGCGGTCAAGCCAAGTTTTCCAATCGAATGTTTATGTATTCCTGTCACGTGGTACTTTCTGCTGCTGGTTTTTTTTCGGTTAATGCATGATTTGTCAATGTTTCTTTATTGCTTTGTTTCGTTAGCATTGTATGTGGAACGGAAGTCGATGTATGTACATAGTGCACGTTCTCATATGCCAATATGTCACTTGCTTTTTGGCCCATTGGTTTCTTAAGGCGTCCAATCTCAATGATTCTTTAATGCGAAAGGAAGCCTTTAATTACATTTGAAATAGTACAGTACTAAATAACACTAATAAATTTTAATATAACATGGAAAAATTAATAAATAAATTTTGAATTGGAGAGTCTACGCCTCAAATTCGAGACATTTGTAAAAATATAAATTATAATAATATAAAAATATTCAAATATGAACAACTCAGTTTATTATAGTTAAATATTTTTTGGGGCAGATTATAATAGAGTGTGAATAATCCTAATAATTTACTTGTTTATCACTTATAAAGTGTAATTACAACTTAATTATCATCGTGCGTACAAACGCACACACCGTTAAAAGCGACAATGAGCTCTAAAACCTCACCGAACAACACGACCGAGAGCGCCATAAATATTAACGAACATTTAATAGGTCCGGCATTTACAAGTGCATTTTGTATTCGCATTTCCTTTGATGCACTCTCCGCCAGTCATCATTACGGGGGGGTAACGAGTCAATAACGTGTTTTACGTTTTTAATAAACAGCTAGCCGTCAGTTTAATCCGCGGAAAGCTGGATAAGCGATTGGCCCAAAATGGAGAACCGTAATTTTCAGTCGCACAGGATAATAGCGCACCATCAGAGAGCAATTTATGCTCTTATAATAAATTCATTAGCTCTGAACGTTTCGGGCGTCGACAGGTGACTCGATAGTTGGCTGTCACAAAAGTAATGCTTATTTGGAAGATTAATTACGATTCACTCGTTCACGATCGAGGATACTTTACATCATTAATGTCAGGGGAATTAGCCTGATGTTTAAAGTTGATGGATGCGAGCATGATGGAGACGGTTATTGGCTGAGGCGATTTTTACTATGATTGCTTGAATTTTATATATGGAGGTGTCGAAACATGATTAGATGTGGGCTGCTTTGTGTTCATGTGGTTGCAAGCCTTCTGTTAGAAAGCTGAATAGGAATCAGTTCTTAATGTGGAAAGAAAGTATGTAAGGCTATTAATTCATACAGGATGTAATATCCAATATCTATGTCAATTGAAAAAGACCTAAAATAATTCGAAATACGTCTCTTGAAAGGTTATTATAAAATATTGAATAATCTCTCATTGTAACTTCATCTTTATATTTAAAAATAACATACCCATATACTATTAACAAGTTTCTTATTCTTACTAGTGTTTAGTACTAGTCACTGATCCTGACTAACCTTAAATTAGTTAACTTTAAATATTGTTTCTCATGTAATTGACTGTTTTGTGCCATCTTATCAATTTATAATGGAACAATATCAATATCACTTCTGTGAATTGCGCAAAACTCCTTTTATATATTAATATGTGTAGCAATTTCGTATATCTGAGAGACAAAGGCGATCTAATCCCGTGTAGTAGCACACATCGAGATAGGGTAGCCGATTGTCGGGGGCGCGTGATGGATGGCCCAGGACGGGTCAACGAATTCCGACATTATTCTTTTTTACCCTTCTTTCGTTCGTAAGCCCTTTTTGCGACGTCCTTTTTTCCCTTGGAATTTTTACGTTTTATGGACTGTTACAATTACAAAGTAAGGTTGGAATTGCGCCGTAATTCTTGAATTGTTGATGTGTTCGTTTTTGTCGAGTTGCTTCTGAATTTTATTTTATTAAAGTAACAGTAGATAGTTTTTGTTTGTCTGGGTCACCTCGCTGTTGTCTACTTTTAAGCCGATTGAGAAAGTTATGTATATATATATATATATATATATATATATATATATATATATATATGTATATATATATATATATATATATATATATATATGTGTATATATATATATATATATATATATATATATATATATATATATATATATATATATATATATATATATATATATGTTTAATCTGTTATATTATATTAGAAATTGAACGTGAAACTTGGAATCTACGGAAAAGGACTATATTTTCTTAGCTATGTATATAATATAGCTATGTATATAAGGTAACAAAAAGAATAACTTCTTATTTTAGTTCTAATTTTAACTCCAAAACTATATCCCAGTTATATTTTTTATGCCTAAAAAGGAGCGTCTCTGTGGACTGGCAAATTCGTTTAAGTAGTGGTCAGTGCGGCCGGTCCCGGGGGCTTGGCGGTGCATACTGTATGAAGACGCAACTCGATTGTCGACTTCAAAGCTGACCTCCTGAATTACAATGAAACACGTACGAATCGGTCGGCGTGGGCCTTTCAATCGAAATGGCTAAAGGTATTTTGGGCCTTATTGGTGATTCTGTTTGAGAGTTGCATTTTATAGTTCTTCTCATGATGTATGTAAAAGTAAATTATATGTAGAATGTATGGTTTATTGTCGGTTCCATCTTAATTCGGAAGGAAGATAATATATAAGACAAAACACGATGTTAAGTTCCGCCAGTCAATTCCTACTTTCTCGAATTCCAGCTGAAAGCGTAGAACAGAGTGTCTTGACACTAGGCTGCCTTTGTCTACTCGGTTTTGTGGGTGGAAAAAGCGTTCTTATCCGTTTTACTTTGCTGGAATATTTATATCAAAATATGCATAGCTTATGTTTAAATTATATATATTTATAAGAAAAATGTTACCTGCTCTATTAGACTGGTCTATCATAGGTTGCACTATCCTACGTCTCGCGTTGATAAACCTGAAAAAAAAATAAAAAAAAATGATTATATATTCATAAAACATTACAAAACACATAAAACACCTTGCAAGTTAAAAATTGAAGTTCACAACAGTAGAAAAAGCTTCGAATCCAAATATAAAAATAGTTAATATAAAACTACAAAAAACGCCAATGGCATTGCATTTGATATCAAGTATTTACAAAATATTTTCAACAATTACTCGTTTCACATAGGTTATGACTTGAATAAGTAACAGAGCGGGCATTTCAAAATTAAACGTCGCCATCAATTGCGATACCCGCCGCCCGCCCGCGATTGCTGGCCTGTTTCGTGATTTGATTAGTTTTTCATGTAATACCTACAATCGTAATTATATTGTACATATTTACGTTTGTACTGTAGTTTAAATTTCAATTAAAACTACCTCATTATAGACAATTCTTATTTAACTTTGCCAGTGTTAAATTAATTTGTAAGGCAGTTTTATATCTTACGAACAGAGAGATCCAGAAGAAATATTATATTTAAACCATTTTCAATTTCCTGTTTCGGTAATACTAAATGCCGCGTTGAGCTCTGTCATTCAACACGCAACCTCTGCCCTGATATATATATATATATATATATATATATATATATATATATATATATATATATATATATATATATATATATATATAGTGAAACAAAGGACCCAAAATAGAATAGAAGTCATCAACAAAACTAATGTACATTAGAAAATTATCTCTAATTTAAACTTGGTAACCCTTCTAGGGGCATAATTGCCGACATGGCTAGCGTCCGATGCGGCTAATGTATTGTTAATATCAAGATGACTTAATTAACTCTTCATCTGCTTGTTCCCCCAACGGAAATCGCCACGTGTAAACGTATAATAAATTTCATTCTGAAAGAACTGATGCCTTTCTGACTCAGTGGTTTAAAGGAAACGGTAGTTGTATGTTCAAATTATCGTTGAAAGGTGATTTGGCGTGTTTTTTTAGGAAAGATTAAATGGCAAATTGAGTAAAACGATATATCTTGAGATATAATAGGACGTGGTTTGTATGTGAAAAATTATTACATAAATTGTCAGACGTAAGATATTTTTAATAATAAAATAGGCTAGGTTGCCATAGGTGTAAATCTCAAAAGGGTTAAGTTATAACTGACATGTCCTGAGTTCAAATTTTAAACTCAATAAAGATAAAAAAATTCCATACATTTTTAGTAACTTTTAAAAGCTCGCGCAAAAAATTTAATAAAAAACTTTTTTAAAACAAAAAAAAATCGCACATCATCCATTCAAACTAGAACAAAAACAAATACACATACATAGTTTATATCGAAATTAGTTAATTAGTTCTTTCATCTGTCCGTTCGCACCGACTCCCTAAGGGATGAAAAACGACAAGTTTTACGTGCGACGTGGGGGCAATTCCTTGTATTAATTTTGACAGCTAAAATTGTTATTACAGTGTTTCTCTTGCAATATGTTACAGAGCGGGTGATTTATTGCGGAACACTAATTTCACGATTACATACTCTGTTCGTTTTAAAGTTGTTTTGATTGGTTGTCTTCGGTCTATTGTAATTAATTTTGTTTTTTTTTCTAGCTTCACGCTTTTATCCCGCATAGCAGGGTAGAGAGAAAGTACCTAGTGTTAAGCCACTCCGTACTTTGCTTTCCACTGAATTCGAGATATTGCGTGTTGAGTGGTGGAACATAACGCTGTACTTTGTCTTACCGGAGCGAGAAAGTGAAAATAATTTCAATAATTTTACTCCTCCGGGTGGAGATCGAACCCACAACCGATCGCGTTACTTGTCAGATGCTGTCCCACTTCACCACGACCGGCCCCAATAATAATTTGTGGACATAAATAGATACAGTTATAAGGCAGTTGCAGCAAGTTTAACTGAAAACTACATATATGTTACTGGTTTCTTTAACGTACCAAATCTAAAAGTGCGAAAATCAAACAAAAAATAATTATTAATTAGAAATGCATTAGTATTATCTATATGTAGTATATAGATATATTTTTGTTTGACAAATAATAATTAACTTAATAAAATCTTTGATTTAAGCAATTGTTACATATTTTAAATGTAACTATTTTAAACATTAAAACACGTTTTTAAATGAAATATAATAATTTTATTTAAAATGGTTATCTTTATCGGGTATAAATATTTTAAAAGAACAAAAGACTGACGTTGCACAGTGAAAAGTGCATACAATAGCCTAACACGATTTCAGATTTGTTTATCTGCAACCGGACCCCAGATGGGGGTTCCAAATCATTTTCACTCAACGAGGGGTTGAAGACGAGAATGTGTGTAATTCCTTGTATCCATCTAAAAATTACTTATGATTTATACGTTTCTAATGCAAATGAGATTAATTGTTCGAGCCAACATACCCCTTTCGAATGCTGTTTATGAAATATGGACGCCAGATTTCTTGGTGTGTTATCTGTTTTGAATAGATTAGTGATGAAATTACGCTTTTATTATATGGGGGTATAAATTAATGTTATATATATATTTTGTTGTAGTTTTATTGTATAAGAACTATAATAACGAATAAATAATAATAGGATACTGTCATGTGGTTCTTTTGGCGGTTCGTAATGACTTTGAGTTCGAATCCTCGCGTGAATTTGTATTATGTTTTTTAGCTTCACGCTTTTATCCCGCACAGCAAGGTATACCGGAAGTACCTAGTGTCAAGACACTCCGTACTTGGCTTTCCACCGAATTTATAACATTGCGTGGTAAGTGCCGAAACTCAACAGTGCGCTTTGTCTTACCTGAGCGATAAAATGAAAATTGTGGAAAGGGACTGGGAATCGAACCCACCAAATGTGGTCCCACTGTGCCACCACCGGTCCTATATTTAAATGTCAAAAAATCTAAAATCTATATTAATTGCGTACTTCAGATTCAATTGATCAAAAAAACGTTTTGAAAATAAAAAAAAATATATTATCATAAATAGTAATAAATTTAGGTTGTAGGTACGTGAAATAATCTAGATTGTTATAGTCAGTCATGTCTGACAATGAAACTGACTGACTTTGTCCTGCTAGTGATGTGCATAATCGGTATTAAAAAAATAACATATAAAGAATATAAATAACAACACTAAATGTTACACACCATTTTATCAAGGTATCTCTAATATCTATTCATTTCCCATACAAGCTATAAGGATTTGTATAATAAGCTAGCAATTTTCATTATTTTTATTACCACGAGTGTTGTATAAATAGGTTATTTTAATAGGTCCTCTAGCTCATGATCTTTGGGTTTCTGTTATTATAGCGAATGCTCTCCCTAAATAGGAAAAGTTAAAGTAGCCATTTAGTTCGTGGGACACGTCCGATACGATCCTAATACTAGCCGGGGGAGTAAAATTGAGTCTTGTTGAAATATTTCACACTAGACACTTGTATTGTGCGTTACTTGACATCCATATATATATATATATATATATATATATATATATATATATATATGTATATGTATATTGGTCATTAATTTTTTTAAGAGGCCGTAGCGCTGAGTGTACCCTACAACTGTAAATGCATATTGGTTATGGGTTATTCAACACGCAAACCCACTTTAGGATGGAAACCTGAACTTATGCACGGCGTTGAGTTCCGCCATTTATACATTGTCTCGAATTCGGCGGAAAGCGGAGTACAGAGTGTCTTGAAGTGAATGAGTGCCTAGTGTACTTAATGTCTACCTTGCTTTACGAGATAAAGAAGTAAATTTTTGTAACTAATATCATAATGCAATTTAAAGTCAATTAACGTCTAAACTACAGTAAATTGGCAATATTTATTATTTATACTATATTAAGTGCTAATTAATGACTGTGAGTGTAAAATATAAATTATATCTGTTTAGTGTACAATATAAATAACTTAGGATATATCTCAGCTAGATTGTTTTTTTAAAACTTGAAGTAAGCGTTTAAAGTAAATAGTTTCTAAGACAAAGAACGTTCATTAAGGCCGGAGTCTCGTAGCATCAAGCAAGGGGTGGATTGTGGATCGGGAATAAAATTAAATTTCATCGCAAAGTTTTTGGATTTTAATTACCTGAGAGCAAATTAAATAAAGGGGGGGTTTGTACAAAATTCCACGGATCCCGAGACAGCGGGGCGAAGCTCTGTTAATTTATTACGGTTGAAACTAAAGTATTTTACGATTAATTGATTATATATAAAGTTTTAGCTGATTGTATTGTTATTTTTGTTATATAGGGCGATTATTTTAATAAAATTTTTAATAATTTTTTTTGACACTAAGTTCTTTTTGCTTGGTAAGTAGGAAACAGCGTGATGCTGCTTTCTTCAATCGCTCTACCAACGGGAGAAGATAACAAGAAGAGAAAAAATAGAAAAGAAGAAACTGGTATACTAAAGTAAACTTCTGGCAGGAGTTAACATCGCGCGTCACATATGGTAATCAGATGAAATATAATGGAATGGAACGCCGGTAGTGGCGCAGTGGGACAGCGTCTGACTGTAAACGTGATTGTTTGTGGATTCGTTCTCCACTCGGAGGTGGTCAAATTATTTTTATTATATCGCTCTGGTTAGGCAGAGCGCGGCGTTGAGTTCCGCTAATCAAAACGCAATATCTCGAGTTCGTCAGAAAGCGGAGTAAGCAGTGTCTTGACTCTAGATACTTCCTTACAATCCGGACTAAAAGCGTGAAGCTAAAAAAACTGAAAAGAACTAATATGAAAAATTAAGAAATTTTCCAATAGAGAAAGTTACAATTTATTACATTTTCGTATGAGAAATGTTCTTCACTTACATGTAGTTCTTTACACACTTGTTGTCAAAAACGTTGATTTAATATCAATTAAAATGTTCACTTCAGTCATGTTCAGTTCGCACTCTG
Source organism: Dryadula phaetusa (assembly GCA_032432895.1). Taxonomy (NCBI): domain Eukaryota; kingdom Metazoa; phylum Arthropoda; class Insecta; order Lepidoptera; family Nymphalidae; genus Dryadula; species Dryadula phaetusa. The sequence continues at coordinate 5,076,177 of JAOYRS010000059.1, read as the reverse complement.
TTGCTTTCATTAATGGATTAAGTAATTGGACTTCAGTTCTATATACATGGATTGATTTATTAAATAATTAGGATGTAATAATTATCCGTTTTATGATTAATAATTAATAGTTAACTTGAGTGTGCTGGCGCTAAAATGACTTGGTTGGCCATTTGCACTGCCATTCAAATAAAATATATTAGATAGAGTGTTTTGACACTAAGTATTCCTTGTTTACCCTGCTACATAGGATAAGGAATGAAGATATAAAAAAATAAAGGTATTCCATTTTATGCATTTTTTGAGACGTTAATTATTATTTCATTTTAGAGAAATGTAGAGTATAGAGTAAATTTTCTCTATCCTCCATCCGAGTATTTCTTAAAATGAGGGTAGCTTGTGACGATACCTGCCTAACTACCTTTAAAGCTGCTATAACACAAAGTTAGAGAACATTGCTAGTGTTAACGAAGGCATAACATATCATTGATCTTTTGAGCTCCCTTGAAAATCCCGAAATACACCGGTAACGTCGAAACACATATATTTGTAGATAGCCAAGGCCGACCTGCTTCAGCAGGGTTCCGCATCTTAAGCACAACAAACAGGGGTAGGTGGGTAGCAATAAATTCTATTTTTCCCTAATTAAGGTGCGCGGACCCGTCACGTTTCAGTCTCTAGGTGGTATTGTTTAGCGAATAGTTTGGTAATTTTGCTTAAACTAATAGATGTTGTTTCAACATTTGTTTAGTTTGTTCATTGAAATTTGAATTTAGTTCACTTAAATTATAAAATAAGTTTTAGTAATTAATAAATTTAAAATTTATATTAATTTCTAAAATTTTAAGACATAGCGCGGTATTTAGTACGTCACTCAATACACAATATCTTGATTTCGGACATTAGAAGCGGAAAAACTGGCAACGGAGTGTCTTGACGTTAAGTTGTCTGTAATTATCCTGATATAAGGGATACAGCGTGAAGCTGCTGTTTTTTTAATAATATACATTTATTAGATTTGGGTCCAACATTAACAAAAACAGTGAATAGACCGCCAGCAAAATACAGAAAAAAGTATGAAAAAAAAAGAATATATTTATAAAATTTAATAGCAAAATCTAAGTTAAGAACTAAAAAATTAGGCGTTTCGTTATCTCAGAAACAATACAAATTACAAGCATTTGGAAAGAAAGTTTTATCGCGACGGGTCCGGCTCGACCGGTAATCCCTGGGCGGCGTAGCTTATCGGACTCGCCAAATGAAGGCATTAGTTTTCATAAAGCTTATGTACTCGAGCTATAGGGTTGTTGCTTGTATTTCAATATTATTGTTAATATTTTGCACAGGTTTCTATGTAGTCTTTTGTCTGCATTTTAAAGAAATTAAGTGTTTCGTAACTTCTATATAGTAGATACAATATATTTTATTATATACAAAAACTGTATATTAAGATATTATTTATAAGTATATAATTTAAAAACTTAATTATCCAAGAGTATGAGTATGAGAGGGAAATACATAAAATAAACTATAAATTAAAGTAAAAAAATATTGGTGATTACTGATTAGGTGGTCCAATATGCACAATATATCTAAAAAGACCAAATTCTTTTCTCCAATGGTTATTTGGTAGAGATTGTTAACAGCATTAAAACTTCTTTTGCACGCTCTACCTAAATTTTATAAATCATTCGTTTTTCCATCTATCTATCTATAGATTGCACTGTATATAAAAAAATTACTATATAGGAAACATATGAACACGCCAATAAATAACATCAGCTAAAAGCCATGTTTATGAGCGTCACGAGCACGCCTGACGATTATTGAAATAGTGGAAATGAGGAAAAACAAACGTAACATAAAAACTTACGACGTATTAGAGCGAAGTAGCGCCGCGCCACCGCATTGGGTCGGACCGGCAAAACATCGGCCCTATAATTCATTATTAGCAAGTTGTTTTTCTCTTGTCCGTTTGTGGGTTAAATTGTGGACTATTTGAAGGAGAGTTACTGCTTCGAATTTTGGTTGTATTTTTGCGCTGACGTTTTATTTTTTTAAGAACGTTTGTTGGTTTTTTTTTTGGGGTTTGGTTTAGTGCTTTGTGAATTTGTGTGACGTGTATATTTTGGGAAGCTTTTTTCTAAAATTCCTAGAATATATGCAAAATAAAATGTGTACAGTCTCTATTTTTGTTCTATTTTCTTCTATTATTAAATAAATAATATATTATTAAGTGGCATTTGATTGAATCCTTTAATTAAAATAAATCAAATAATTCTCTCTAAATATAATATATGATAAAACATCTTATATTGCAGAGATGATTTTCATAGAGTTAGACTTGAATTAAAGCGTTTAGCTTTGAATAATTTAATAATTTGAATTAATAAATTCTTGACAAAAAGTAATTTTTCAGTGCACATATAAGAAATCCAGTCCAAAGAGGCCAACGCGACTAGTTGTGGATTCGATTTCCATTCCGTGGAATATATAAAAAAACTGTTTTCGTTTGTCTGCATTGGTAAAGCCAAGCACGGCGTTAAGATCAGTAATTTGGTACACAATGCCTCCATTTTGGGTGGCTCTGACTACTCTCCTTTTTCACTAGGTTGCTATGACGGTTGTTAAAGCATGAAGCTGCTTTTTTTATAACAAATCCAGTCAGACAAGTGCTATCTAATTAGTAAGCGTGAAAATTATGTTTTTTTGGAAAGTTATTTTAGTCATTGCAAAATTTAGATAAATAATGTTGATATTAATTATAAATAATATTTCATGGCTTGGATCACGTCCACGCGATGTTGGTCAGTGTCACGCTAATTTATTACTAGCTATATATCAAATTAAAACATATTTCTTTATAAATAAATAAATCGTAGCGCCGTCTGTTTAAAACGTCCGCTTTGCCAAAATTGCTATACATTGGTTTTTGTGTTCTGTAAACATGTTGTGTATAGGATATTATTTTATTAATAATTTGCTTAAAGTAATATATTATAATATTGTAGAGTCTCTGCTTCGATACTGATATACATATATATTTCAAGTATACAACAGGATAATATATATGGAGAGGTATAAACAGCTCTATATTCAAGATTTCAAATATTTTTTTACACTGAAAATTAATATCAACAATCTTAAGCTAAAATGTCAATAAAGGTATATTATAAGTAAGATAGAAAGACTATTGGCCCCTGAACTACATTTTACGTCTTTTGCCATAAAACCAAAAAAAAACATGACAGGCAGGTAGACAGGAAGTATCTAGTGTAAAGACACTTCGTATTTCACTTGCTATCAAATTTGAGTCATTGCGTGCTGAGTGGTGGAAGTCAACTCTGCGCTTGTTCTTGCCAGAGCGAGGGAATGCGTTTACAACTAGATGTCCACTGTGTCACGACCATCCTCTAATCAAAAAAAATATTTTCTTGTAAATGACTTAGTTTTACCAACACTAACGATTTTTGAGGAAAATTGTAATTTAGGACAATATTATGTCTACCTGCGGACCAAGGACTACTGTACTGTACTGTGTTCGAAACGTCAGGTTTCCAGAAATATTTTTTCAAATACAAAATATAGGCGATTGATCCGTTTAAAATAGTTTCATTTAAAATAATATTATCGCTTACCACCTAGCAATGTGACTAAATCTCGAATATTTGTTATCAAACTGCATTGGGGTTACAAATAAAGGGTGAATAATTCAGTGAAATGCCGTTGAAATCCCATAAATCCAGTACAAGACGGACGGATCGCGTTTTGATGGCGGAGTATCTTATGTCCGCTCGGCCAATTGATGATACTGCTCACATTTGTTCCTCGCTAACTCTAACAGATGTTTCTTGGCTAAATATTTATTATTGTATTGTTTTATTGTATTTTTATGGGGTTTTGACCTAAATGCATTTAATGTTATGTTTAAAAAGCAATTTTGTATAACTCTTGAGCTGGTAACGTATATTTATATCGTTAGGTTTGTGTGTGTCCTTTACTTCTTTATTACATTATGTATTCATTAGTTTTAGTTCAGTGTAGTTAAAATGAGGTTGGTTATAGCCACTGATTTAGTGACAGCAGCGTTGAGTTCCGCAACTTCACTTACAATGTTTTAAGTTTAACTTAAAAACAGAACACGGGGAGTCTTAACACTATGTTCTCTTTATCTATCTTGACGCGTGAAAATAATCTGAATTTGTGTGGTTGATATATTTATTGTAGATTTAAATTAAGAAAAGTTTATTATAAACTTAATATGATTTCTGCAAATAATAAGATATTAAATTATCGCAATTTTTAAACATTTTAAATGAAAGTTCTTTAACTGACTACAGTTAAGTGTTCGAAACGTCCGACCTTCAAAATTGTATTTTCAAATACCAAAATATACACAATTAATCCGTTTAAAATAGTCTCATTTAAAAGGATTTCTGCAGTTTTTTCTATCATTCAACACTAGGTGTAATGAATCATTTGCAATTCGAATAACCTCTCAAGATTTAATACATCTAAATGACAGTAAAATATAAAGAAAACTCATATAGGTACCACAAAATTGAAAATCGCACAAAACACATCAAAATGATAATCGAACCAGTATTATTTCTTCATTACTTAGCTGTTGATTTGACAATGATTTATTTCGATACAAAAACATAGATATCACGTACAAATTCTTCTAATCCGCAGCGGCCTCGTGGGTAATAAATTTTTTCCATGAAATCCGACGGCCGCGTCGTCGCATAGAAAGTGCGCTAAAGCAGGCCATTATAGGTGCGACGAGTAAATTATTATAACCGAGGGATCAGGAGTGGAGGCCGGACAAATGGCCGAATATTGCCTATCGGAATTTTTATATTTGTGAAGAGTTGCTTTGTTTTTTTCGTCTCCGCTGATTGTGTTTTGGACAAAGAATGAAGAAAACAAGTTTTAGATTTAGCAAAATGTAAATATATATTAAATAGGCTATATATTTTTAATAAATTAACATTTCTCCACGCCTTATCCCGCATGGCAGAAGACATAACTGACACTTCGTTGACTGTTTTCGGCCCGAAATAGAGATGTTTCGTGTTAAGTGAAGAACACAACGCCGCACTTTATCTCATCAGAGTGGAAAAATGAATGAAATTTTTAATATAATCACTCCCCCGAGTGGGAATCGTATCTAAAACCAATGGTGTTTACAGTCACACGCTGTGCCACAACACCTCAATAGAACGGACTACAATAAAGCAACTAATATATTTTTGGATATTTAGCGCAGAGCTCAGTGAAAAAATCGATAATTCCAAATGAAGCACATTACAGAAACAAATTAGCCACTATAAGGAACGCAATCCGGCGCGGCGTCAGAAATTACTGCATGCGACTATACCGTGACCCTTGCCCTTCGACCTTCGCTCCTCATCTGCGACACATGCTAGTGTAATTATGAGGGTAGTTTCCGTTTTTACACTAGTTGTGTTACCCTACTTGTTGTTGAATTAATTATTTTAATATAATTAATTATAATTAATAATATTTTAGTTACTTTAAAGTAACTACTATTGGTGTTAGACTGTTTGTTGTGGGTTCGAAAGCATTTGTGGGGAACGTTTTTTTTTGTAATGTATGTACATTTATGTTTCAATGGGCGAATGTTGTTTGACCTTTTCCTATAAACTAAATGAAAAGAAAAAAAATAATACTGTACATTTTGACGGTGATTTAGACAACCATATATAAACTTCGAGTAGTTATTGTAAGGTCAAATTGTACTTAGATTTCGTAATTCCAATACAAATAAACAGTGAGCGTATTCAGGCCTATCTAGCTCCTCCGCCAAACTGATTTCAAAGTATCAATTATTAAAATGATCTTAGAGATTGTAAATTCAATGTGGATGCTTATAATAACAACGCCGTAATATAATCTTATCTGGGCCAATTAATGGCGTCGCGTAAACGGCAGTAAATATCTCAAGCTGTTGGGGATGGTGTCGTTATATTATTAAGATTTGGAGTCGAATTTTCGAGAAAGCTGTTTGTTAGGAACAAATAGCTTCTTATAAAATTTGACAATATTTGGATGAGATCGTCTTGTAAAAATATTTTTTCATTTCCTCATACTGGTATAATAATGTGCGGCGTTGAGTTGCGTCATTCAACACGCATGTTTCGAATTTCAGTGGAAAATGGAGTACGGTGTATCTTGACACCAGGTATCAAAACATAGAATACTATATATACTAGTAAGACTTGATTAACACATTGCTTGTTATCTTCGTCTATTTTTGGGCTTTCCAGTTGAAGACTGTCTATATATTTTTCTAATTATTAATTAAGCCTTCTTTATAATATAAAACTAGCTATGACCTATAGTTTAAGATGTATGTAATGTCTATTTCCATGACTGGGTCGCGGTGGTAATAGGCCGACCCGGCGCCATATTGAGTTGATTGCTTGACGAGAGTGCCGAATTTATTCCGCATTAAATAAAGGGTTTAGGTGCGAACTGTTATTGTGCGACAGATGTTTCATATAAACAAGATACTGAAATCTTAGGAGGGGTGTTTATATTTGTATTTGTAAACGATTTAATAACTTTAGTACGTTATTAGTAATATTTTACTTGTATATTTATTTAATTTAATAAGTAGAAAGTGAAGAACGATATGATATTCTTTTGACAATGTCATTAATAGGTAATGTCACTTGAATATTATTCGGCTTTTATTTTTGTTAGGGTATGGATCAAAAGTGCTAGGCAAATAAATAAATTCATAGAGCCCAATAAAAAAAAAGTCATAGAGTTTAATTCTCACAATAACAAATGTAATAAGCAAATAACATGATCATGTCAATGACATAGCCCAAAAGATGGTTGGAGCTGGTTATTTTTTTGGAATAAAGGTATTCTGGATTTAAGCAAGCCTAGCGTAAGACGTCAAGCTAGTTACCAAGAAAAGCGTGCTATAAGAGAGGCGTATGTCCAACAGTGGACAAAAAAGGGCTGATACATTCACGACATGACATTTTAAAATTGACATTGACACGCAGAATGACTTATTAAAATGCAAAAAAAAAACATCTTATCGCTTATCTGTATCCCATTTACATTATCTGTTTAAAACTGCTCGGTCATTTATCGTGCACTCCACTCCGTGCCCGTACGTGTTAAATACCAGGGTAGCATAACGTGTACGCAGTAACCGCTAATGAGTGCGACAGCAGCGCCGTGCGGCTGTTGCGGCGGCCGCGCGAACTAATTGCTGCTTGATGGATTGCTTGATACTGTGCAGTGTCTTATTTTACTTGAAATGAATATTTAGTATAATTAAAATATTATTATTTGAGAATTGAAGTGCAGGTTTAGTGGTTAATGTTTATGTTATTGCGGTATCGTATTCAATTCTCAATGGATGAAGCTTAAAACGTTTTGACGTTACTTTGAGCTTTTGTTAATAGAGTTTCTTAGTGGTTGTATTCCATGCGAATAATATTTTTTCTATTTCTGATTATTTTTATTGTAAAAAAGAGGACATTCGTTTATTTAAATAAATTTTATATAATAAGCTTGTAAGATCCATAATTTACAGCGAAAACTACCACAGATAATATAACAAAAGCAAATTCATTAAAGCGGAAACAGAATGATCAGAGAAACTGTGACGTCACATATCAGGTGCCCGAACCCTGATCCCGGGCCATTAATTTGACAAACGGCCACGGAACGTAACGGTCAGTTGGCACCGACACACTCTGTGTTTTGTATGTTTTTCGATACGTCCAAGAATGCCAAGATTTTAAGCTATATTTTGCTATTCTGTTAGAATACAAATGCCAAGAGAATGGTGGGTGATAATCTGATATTTTATTATTTTGCTTAATAGTTTCATAAATTATATATTATTGAATAATACATGAAAAAAATATAGGGCAAGTAAAAAAAAATGTTTAACACACAATATTCGTCTCTTGTTTCCCGAATATATTGCGTGTCGATTGGCATAACTCAACACCGCGTTATAATTTAAGCTCAATCATCGCTTTATAGGCATCGAACCCACAACCATCTCGCCCGAGTCCGATACTGATACTTATTTATATTGACGTATCTCCCTTTATATATAGAGTAGTGTGTAGAATTATATTTATTACATATATAGAAAGTGTTACGTTCAGTTTAAATAAATTAACCTCTTTTTGAAATGGCCACAATAACATAAATGTTATTTTCGCCTAAATATAGAGCTTTTAGGCAGCGAGTTTATAAAATTTGTAACTAGCGAATATATACTCGTAGATCAATACGATAAGGCTGACCATATAAATTATGGCAGTTAAATTTTTAACTGCGAGATTTATCTAACTTAATGACATGGAAATTGTTGAAATTGGGGTTAAAGTTTCTTTTATTATTGTTATGAGCTTTTTTTTAAACTAAATAAAGACCTAATTAAGTTTGTTTTAGACAATATCGTAATTTGACGTATTATAATTTATTATTCCTATAGTATGTAAATTATTTTACGTTTCTTCTTAAGGGTAGAATACCAGAGTGATCAATGGCTCCTTTCTCCTCTTTTTGTCTAATATTAACAAACTCTATAGATAAGATTTATTATTATTATTATTATTATTAATCAGAACACTGAGTTCTCCGTTTTTCGGTTCTCCGTCTCTGAATTCGAGACGTCGCGTGTTGAGTGACGGAACTTAACTCCACATTTCATCTAACCAGAGTAGGGAGATGACAATAATTTAATATATAATCACTCCCCGAGTGGGAATCAAGCTTTTTATTTTTCTTTTTCGCTTATATTTAAAACTGTATGTTTTATTGCACTCGACACTGTTAAATATACGCCTATTGGTATTTTAATTAAATAAACTCAACCTAATCAAAGGAGAATTCCAATACATGATCCTTGAAGCCGGACTACTCCGGAAATAAGGGAAGTGATCAATATTTGATTGTAGGAATATTAATTTCATTTGTTTTAAATTAAAACTAGGTATTATTTTCTACGATATTTAAAATAAGTATTATGAGCCCAGTTGTACAATGTGTAAGTCACTATATATAAAAGTGTATGTCAAGCACGTCGTGTGTAACATTATTTTAAAACATGTGTAATTTCCTAGGTATTGGCACTCCTTTTTAATAGAAGTTTGAAGTATGGCTTTGCTTTCGTCTCTCATTTAAAAATATATTGATTTCTTAGCAGATTATTGACTTTAAATGAACTAATTTTAACCTCTGCTTATATATACACTAAACATGTATACACAACAATAATACAAGCAACAAAAATGTATTTTCCATACAAACATTATATGAAACAGTAGAAAACGAGTCAAACGGCTAGTGAGATTACTACGCGATATCGATACCGAGACAAAGGTCCATAAATAAGGCGAAAAATTTTAAGGAGGCCATTAGGCCCTTAGTGGTGAATCTGATGCGAGATTGCAGATGGTTGGTCAGCGTGAAATGCTCATGCTGGGACACGATACGGCTTAAAAAGAACATTTTCTTTTATTAAAAACGTTATATATATATATATATATATATATATATATATATATATATAATGAAGCCTTTTTCATTCAAAATAACACGAACTGATGAGTATGTAGATAAGGAGTGCTGCTAATATATTTATTTTTTAAAAACACATAAAAATTATTCGGTAAGAAGTCTTCAATACAATCGATATAAGTAATTATTGTCTGTCTCTATATAGATAATTATGTGTGTCATTTAATTGGTTGTAATTTTTATCGTTTTATTATAGAAAATTAAATCAATATTTTGCAAAATAAAGGGCCAAATAAATACAAAACTTAATTATCCGAACGATATTATTAAATAGAACAAAACATTTAAGCTTATTTGACGCCTAAAAGATAGCCAAATCCCGGATCTCGGGGTAGAAATTTTTTTCAACTGTGCAATTACTTTGAATACAAAACAAACAGGGGTACCCTTATCAACTAATGACAACCGAGAGCGCGGACTCTTAACCACCTGAGCCCTTAAATAATTAAAAAAACTGTTTTAAGCCCTTCCCTACGGGAAATTTTTCCTTTTGAACACGAAGATGTACTTAAGCCGAAAGAAATGGACTTGATATTGCGTCGAGTAAATATTGATAGTTAAGGTGTAAAGGTGCCTTCATTGAAACATTACACAGGTAGCAGCTTCAATTTTATGTTATATGAGAAATGTAAATTCTAACTTAGCCTATGAAGTAACGTAAATATTTGAATTCATAATCTGGTTTTAAAACTTGATTTTTTTTTGTCAGAGAAAACCTAGTGTCAAGACACTCCATTACAATAAGACGTTGAGTATTAAGAAGAAATCAACTAATTTAAATAGAATATACCTTATTATTTCCCCAACTGGGAATCAAACTCATAACCAATCGAGTTTACAGTCAGACGCTGTCCTAGCCTTGATGACCTCCAAATAGATTGCCTATATATACATTAAGGAGCCTTTACTAATAAACAGAGGGTAGTGTACTTAACGCCTATAGTTTTTTTATTCATATACGTACAGTGGCTTCTTGTTTAATTAACAAGTGTTGACGAAAGAAAAAAGAGTGTTCCGCCACTTAATTTTCCTGATACCGAAGCGCGCATAAAGATACATTCAATACTGACAAAAAAACAACACTCAGCCTGTATGTATAAACTTTGCTCGAGCTTAAGGGTAAGCGATGCGGATTTTTACAACACATAAATTCAATTTAAAATTTGCATATAACATGTTGAAATACAACATTCCTCGCAATCAAGACGCTAAAAGCTTGAACCTGATATGTGAGCCTACGACTCTATTAAGTCAGCACCAAAATAGACAAAGAATTCAAAATCGGCGTCTTCCCGAACAAAGGGTAGAAAATTTACGCTTAAAAACAACATAGATGCTAAACGGGATAGTATCTATCCTATTTAGATATTAATCTAAACGAAAAAGCAAAAGCGATTCAAAATAGGCAACCAGTGGGGATGGGGCGGGCTCTGTAATTGGCCATTTATCAAACTGCGAAGGGGTTAGCTTCACCCTGTAGGCACGGCTTAAGCGAACAAACATACGTATGTTGTGTTATATTATTGTATAATTTTGTTTGTTACCCAAAAAGCTAATCTGAAATTTTAATAGTGTTTACATTGAGAATTTGTTGGTTTTTTTTTTGGCGTATATACAAACATTTTATATTTAAAGGGCAAGCGAAATGCTAATTTCTTGAATTTCACATATATTATGTTAGTATTATACACTTAATTCTGAACTATTGAAATTACGTTTCAAATCACTCCTCCTTAATATGAAACATCATTTTAAATGGAACTATTTTTAAACGGATTAATCGCGTATATTTTGGTATTCGAAAATATATTTTTTGAAAAATGACATTTCTAACACTTTACAGTAGTACGTGATCACAGGTACACTTGAGTCTACCTGTTACCACGGACCGATATCATATTTGTGAGTGTTTTTTTTAATTTAAATGGATGTAAAGTGTTTATATGTTCATTACTTTATAAATAGGTTATTGTGGGTATTAAGGTGACGTTAACCTATTGGTTGAAGTCGAGATCTATTATTTAAGAAATAAATATAATTATGCAATAGACGTTGGTTTTGAATCCTACAAAGAAGCCATATTTCAGAATGTGAATTGATTTTCTATATTAAATTAAAAATATATAGTATCGTAAAAAATATCTTACAGTAGACCAAACTTGAACAATGTAGAACAAAAATAGATACAAAAATAATTATAATAATGGGCAATTAAAACAGTGAGGATATTAGAAGTTGGTAGTCGGCGCGCATTTGAATAAGCCGCTCTCATAATTCAAAACAAGGCACTGATAAGAAAGTTTCATTACCCCAAAACGCTGAATTTAAAAGCGGCTTAATCAGCTTTATGGGGGTTTATCCGAAATCAACGGGATGACCTGTGTGTTTAGGGAGCGGATTATTTTGTGAAAATTTTCGTTCATATCGCGCTCTCGCTTGGTTTATGGTTTAAATTAGGTATGAATTACAAATATACCTAGTCTGTGCTTGCTTTTGTTTTTTTTAAATTTAATTAATTATAATATTTTTTTACTCATATGTTCTTTTCTTTAGAGACGAGATAGGTTATTGAAGAATAAAGAATCTCTTATGTACTGTATCTATGTATTAAAAAAAACAGCGTCACTTTCATCCTTCATCTCTATATTATAGTTACTGTGAAGACACTCCGTTTACTACTTTGTATTACTACGTAGTTTATCTTGTATGGAGATTGTTATACGGCTAAGTAGAAAAAGAATAAAATCAAACTATATTTTAAAAGCCAACTTCTTTTATATCAAATTGAATTATCCTCTGTTTTTACGCTATTTTCCGTGTATTAGCAAAAAGAGTAAACTACAATAAATAAATAAATTAAAATTATTATCAAGACATCCAATCTAAATTCTCAAATGGCAGCCCCAAAAACAAAATAGCATAACCATAGAGATTACAAGTGAACTTTTCCGATCAAAACACCATAGACAAAGCTTAAATTAAACATGGGTGGATTGGCAGAGACGGATCCACCCTTTAACGGTCTGAGTGAATTGGAGTGACAAATTGCTGTCTGGTATTGTGCTTATATTCATATAATATAATAATACGCTTAGATTTCTGTTTGTTTGTTTTTGATTTTTGAAGTTAATTTCTTTGTGGTGCCATACTGTCGTAGCAAGCGTTACAAACCTATTTTTTTTTTATATTTTACAAATCTGGTGAGACAAATCGTGGCGTTAAGTTTCACCACTAAGCACGAAACGTCTATATTTCGAGTAGAAAGCGGATAAATTAGTGTCTTGACACTAGGTTCCCTTTAACTTAGTATTATAACGTCAAATCCAAAAAAATGCAGAATATTTCAATAAAAAGGTATAACCCGTCTAATTAAAACGTAAGCTACAAAACTTATTAATATAATAATAAAACTTATCCCCCTGTAATTAGGGGGCAGATGAGACCGGCTGGCTGCACTTCTTACAGCATTTAGCAAACTTTGATAAAAAGATTAACTATGACATTTTGAAATATGGCTTTCGAAAAAACAGTGTGAAACTTTATCGGGCGAGGTCGAGTATTGTTGGCTGCTCGGTATTTATTATAGAAAGAAAGGCGCAGGTGCCCAACGCCTCGTGGTATTAATTTGAGCGTCTCGTCTAATGCGAACGTATGCGTTACAGCCACTGTGCGGGAGGTGGGACTCAGCTGTTTTATAAAGCGTAGCGAAGTTCTACGGATGCAGGGGATTCTGGGTAAATCCCGCCGCGAGATTATGATGTCCCTGTGACAATCGTTGTTATTTTACTCTGTATTTAAGGCATTTTTTTTTGTTTTATAATTGGATTTTAGTGGTTGGAATTTGAATACAAGCAAAGCTGCTTACTTCGCATAGTAGGGTAGTCAAGGACGAGTAGAGGATAGTGTCTAGACACTTGTTATCTGATTTCCGTCAAGGTTTAAAAAAAGTGTTCGTCTAACTGAAGCCACTGTTCGCCATTTGAATTTGACACTATCCGTGTTGAGAATTGTAACACAACGCTACGTATTGTAATACTTTAGCGGGAAAAATAAAAATAATTAAAAAAATATAAAATGAACTGTTTTTTTTTATTTTAAATATTTACAAAGCTTAACTAAGAAATAATATAAATGAATATTGTAAAAAAAATTGTAATGAAAAAACAATCATTCCCTCCTTTCAATCAAGTACTGCAAAAGCTACTTAAAAAACCAACACATTACAAAATCCATACAAACACTTCGTACACGATTTCTCGATTAACAGATAAAATAAATGTAAGAATGTTAAAAATCATCATACAAGAGTCGTAATTGTAAATTATAGTCCGACGTAAGCCATTAACATAATTGTTTTAAAAGAAAACCGTCTATAGTAGATCGTAGTAAAGATATTTGAAGCAATTAAGTGGTGTATTTGCATAGTGATGCGACCGCGTGACATTTTGTCTCGCAATTTCACTTATCTTTGGACTCTCTTATCATTTTCTTAGGTACAAAATATGTTTCCATTAGGGGTTGGGTAATGGTTTCTTTTTTAATTTTTAATGTCACGCCGAAGGGCTAACTCATGTCAAGATGGCTGTAGATGTCAGTTAATTGTGTGTTTTATTGGAATCGTATCTCTAATTGACATTTTGTTTGAGAAGTAAACTATTTATTTATATATTTTTCGCATTTGAGAACTATTTATTTATTGTATTTTTTTTGGATAATGACAATCATAATGGTACCTAGGGAAATATTTATATTATAATTATTAAGCATTATCTTAAGTATAATTTGAAGCTACAACCGATATGGTAGCATTTTCTATTATAATTCAATTATAATAATTTATAAATATACGTTAAATTTAATTGACATCAATGAATTACTTGTACAAAAATTGAATACAAAAATAAAAATGATGAAAGAAGAATTAAAGTGAGATACGACTTATTACACATAATCTTAAAATATTTGCGTATAATTAACAGTACATTTTCAAAATCCCACCTTTCGTAGCGTAGCTGTGTAGAGCAATTGTTTAATACGACACAAATAGGTAACGAAAATACAATTTCCAAATATTTAACTTTAAATTGAAATAACGTCGCTTAATTCCAAACGTTTGTTTGCAAGCGTAAGCCTAGAACGTATAATTTATATTTAATTTAAAGACGACATCGGTATTCGCAATGCGAGTGCGTAATTAAAATTCCCGCCATGGCCGTCCCGCGACAGTTTTCGCGCCAATTTCGTGCGGAAATTAATTGTGACAGAAGGACGCGGCCACATCCTACTGCGTTCCGTTATACGAGTGCATTGGTGATTTTTATAATAAATAATTTATTATATCATTTTTGACGTAAGTTAACCTTAATCACGTAGACATTGTTAAAGTTGAAATAATAAAAAATAAAATACAGTTGTAGCAAAAATTTCACAATGATAATATTTATTGTTATATTTTTTTTGAAACATTATTCAAAAAGATAAAGGAAAATAGATATGATCGATAGATCAACAAAAAAACGTGTAGGCATAAAAAGTTGTGTCATTATTTATAAAACCTGTGGGCGACAAAAAGTTTTAATTATTTCACTTGAGCTCGTGTAAGAGCTACAATGTTCAGCCCAATATTTTTTATCTACATTTATGGTTACCACTAATGATAATTAAGCGCCAAAATATTTTAATTTCAAATTCTGATTAATAGGTTTTAATTAAAAAACATATCTAAGCGAACTATTCGTAATCAAATGGCTCGGAATTTTCATTACGAAACTGAACTGTATAGCAATTAATATTTGTCAAGTGTAATGTGAAAAAAAAATTATAACCAAACTAGTGTTGAATGTAATCTAAGTGATTGTAAATTAAATTTTTTCCTTTATTATAAGGTTTTTTTTAAATTACAACTTTAAGTTATTCATTTACATGATTAGATTTCAAATAAAAATTACTTATGTCATAAATTGTGTATTATTTTCGACGAACATTCATTATAGAGAAATATAATAAAACTTATATGTAATTTAATTTGTAATAAATTTTGACAGCTATTTATTTTCAAACAAATGTGATTGACAGCGAAACTACTCTATTATTTCTAAATCAAAAATATGGAATTGTAAAGAATGTTTTGGCTGTTATCTCCTCATCTGTCTCGATCATAGAAACATGATTGATCGATGAATGTTACGTTAATAACATATACGCATATAGCCAGCATTTATATAATAAATTTTAAAAATTCATATTATATTTAATAATGTTTTGTAATTTCCAACTGAAATAATCAAATTTCAAATCGGTGTAGTCTATACCAGTTATATTATCTGTGTTGTCAGAACGACAGATAATAAATGGCTTCAAGCGCTACAAGTCACAAAATTAATGTTTAAATTAGATTCGAGATAAGTCGATAATTCTCAAAACCACGCATTTGCATATTACGCAGCTATTTTACAATATGACAAATTATTGAACATGGATAGGATGGATTTTTTTAAGATACGCATAATATAAGGAAGTTAAACTATTGATATGAGATGTTTAATTTTTTTTATATAATCAATATTACATGCAAATTAATATATAAATAAATGTCATGTAAACTGTGAGAACTAGCATTTTATACTCTACGTTATATTGTTATTTAAATATTAATCAATGTCTAATAAAGAATTTTTCAATAAAAATAAAAGGTAAACGAAAAAAAACGCCTAGATCAAATGTCTTTTTCACATGAAACAGATTGTATTAAAAAAAATTGAAACGTCTAAAAAGGCGCGCTGTCACTTACTTTTTTCAATTGGATATTAACGGGTACAGATAAAGTCAGAGCGCACTCGGCCGAACTTTTATTTTTTTCGTTTATCAGATGGCTTACCGTTTGAATTTAAGGTACGTCAAAAAGTTTTAATAGACTCCAGCAATCTGATCTTCTGTAGCATTAAAATAAAATTGTTGAGTTGAATTCTTTTAAGATTAGGGCTTAAAGTAAATCCTAAATAAGATTCCATTTTAATTTTAATGTAAAAGTTACCTGATATCTTAACTTATTATATAATATATGCAACTTTAAATAGTATAAAAATGGAAATCAACCAAAAATACAGATTAAAAAGACTAAAAATACAGACATATATGACGGAACTGTTCGGCGACATCTAGCGTCAGTTGGAGTATCGCCAGGCGCTTTGTAAGCTCCGGTATCGTGAAAGCTTTGTGCTAATGCTATATATAAATTGCCACAGTATCTAGCGTTTCGTACGCGACTAGCGGAGCATATAACTCTGTTTGCAATAAGTTTTTATTTGTATTAATTTTTTTATGTACTATTTGCTAATGAAATGTAAAAAATATCTACTTGTGTATAATTTTCTAATCTATCAGAAAACTGTGAAAGACAGTATTTTGATAGAGAAATCGATATTGCAACTGCTTATTTCTAGCTTAAAAAAACAAAACCATTATAACTGAAATCCATAATAAAATCGTTACGTTATAGTTAAGTTTTAAATTGAAAATAATAATTCAACATATAATAATACCATTTTATGCCAACAAATATAATAAACATTAATATTATTTAGCAGCGGACTTCCCGGTACTCCTTCCGGTGCATTGCAGTTCAGGTAGATGCCATAGGTGACCGGGACACTGGCTACAATAGTGATGATTTACAGCGCTAGGATAAGGAAAATACTGTTGTGGATACTTCGCAGTGTATTACATACGCATATAAACTTGGTTTTGACTTGGAAATATATTTTAAAATTGTAAATCAACTTATTCTCAAGTTTCTAAAAAAGGAGCTTTTAAGATTAGATTATTAAAAGTCTGAAAAAAAACTGTCAAATTTATTTGCCTATTGAACTATAAACAAAACAGATTCGCGTTTTAGTGTTATGCTCCGTTGACAGCTTTCTACTCAAAAGAGACATAAAACATAATATAATACCGAAAAAAAACCGAAAAATACAAATAGTGCTATTTCATAATTAAAATTTTAAGACACGAATACACCAATAAAAAAAGGAACCGCGTAATATTCAACATTAAGTCGGCACCAATATTAATTTGAATTGGTAAATTAAATTGGTACTTTATTACATATATTTACCAAGAGTATATCATCTACATCAAAGAAGCACCCAGTATAAATATTTACATATAATTTGTTAGACGCAGCATAACTGACGCTAGAGCAAACCATTAAATATGGATCGGTACCATCTCATTTGGAACAATTAAGCATTTGGCATGAGATATTTGAAGATATTCGAAGCGTTAGCCGTTATTAAGTCCTTTGTTATTTCGAAAGGAAAAGATGAAAGGCCCGATAGAGTAACAAAAATGTTAATACTTGCACTTTATGAGATATTTGTTTGGTTTTTCTTGATTTCATAAACAATTTGTATTCGTTATAATTGAAAATTCAGTTTAAACTCGAAGTTCTTTTAATATATATAGCCATTTAAATCAATAAGTTTGAATTTATATATTCTTTGGTAATATATGTATGGTTTTAGTTTGTATGAAAGTAATAATGTTTATTTTATAGAACGATGTTTGTTATGTAGGAAGAATATTTTGAAATATACTAAATATGTCGTAGCGCAGTGTGACAGCAGTCTGACTGTAAACGCGACCGGTTGTGGGTTCGATCCCCACTCGGGGGAGTGATAATATTTAAATTATTTTCACTTCCTCGCTCTGGTAAAAGAAAAAGTGCGGCGTTGAGTTCCACCACTCAACACGCAATGTCTCGAATTCGGTGAAAAACGAAGTATGGAGTGTTTTGACACTAGGTACGTACTGTCTACCCTGCTATGCGGTATAAAAGCGTGAAGCTATAATACTAAATATGTGAAGTTTCATCTAATTTAGTACAGAATAATTAAATTTAAATCAATAAAGAAAATATAATTCTAACATTCCATCTAAATATCCAACAATTGCTTAATAAACTTGAATCTCAGATTTAAAAAAAAAACAAAAACATTTTCTAACAATAAAAAAAAAGAAAATAATTATCAAAAAAAACCCAATAAACACACAAACGTACACAAAAAAAGACCCACTGAAAACACATAAAAATAACGCGTTCAGCGTTTGACAGCGCAATACTCATAGCTACATTATATATACACGGGCACGTACAAAATGAAAATGGGGGAGTATGGAAATTCTGGTCAAATATATCATGCGGTGCCTGACAGGCCAATTCTCTTATCTCAGCCGCGCGGCGCCCGGCCGATCTAAGCCAACTAATATAAAATGGTTTAAATTCAACTTTAATTCAAGCTATCTGCACCCTGAAAAGCTAACAGTACAAAGGGCGTATTACGGAGACGGTGTATTTTATCTAGGATTGGTTTATTTGATCGGCTTTTTTTTAAATATTAAATATTGAAATTTGAGATAGATTCTAGTTTATTGAGATTTATTGTGTTGATTTCTAGAAAATGTCAGAAAATTTAAAAAGGATCTGTAACTTATTGATTTGAAAATCGTCTCCTGAATTTCTTACGCCGTATCTTCTTATTTTTGAAGCATTAACGTTAGAGAAAAGTTGGTGAACTGTATTTTTATTATTAAAAAAAGCATGTATGTTAATTTGGTTAACGTTATTTGACACTGATTTTGATTGTTTATATTAAAAGTAAGTAAGAAATGTAAGTCCAATTAAAAGTTAAACTTACCTAACTTACATACAAATGAAAATATGTACCACCACACAAATATTTGTGACCGCAGCCTTACCGTAGTAACAGCTGCGACTCTTAATAAGAACTCGACTTGGTACAATACTTATCACAATATACATTGCACATTGAAAATATATTTAAAAGTTTATTAACACCTTTATTTACACCGTTGGATGATAAAAAAAGTTTTTACTAAGATATTTGTTTTCTTTTTTTCTTTAAACAAAGCTTGTAAGTAACCTATACTGACATATTCTATACGGATACTTTATATAAAAAAAGTCAAAATAATTAAATTTCATAACTATTAGTTCCTTCCAACAAGATTGACACTAGAAAACCAATATATATATATATATATATATATATATATATATATATATATATATATATATATATATATAAACCTTTTCTTAGAAAAAAAAACCGTTTCTTGGAAAAATTGAACATTACAGATATCGTGTTCAATCAAGCACGTGCCAAACACGATGAGATCAATGACTTAAACCAAAAAATATAAGAAAAAAGTACAACGATAACTCTCATGATAAATAGTGGGCGGTAAGATGCTAAACATTATCGGCATTCAGTTTACAACGCCAGGACATCATAAAGTGCAAACAATGACGCCATTTTCCATTACAATATGTTTACCAAACCGAAGCATTATGTATGTTATCCTGGGACGACGCCTGAATTTATGAGGCATTCTGCAAATATTTGGTCTGAGAGAGATACCCTCGCCTGACAGCGGGAAGATTGTCTGTTTACTGAGTGCCGTTGCCCATGTTGATGTGGAGGCGTTTGGTTTTCTGGTGTTGGTGGCAATGGTTGGAATTCGTTCAGCCTTTTTAATTGTAAAAATATTTTTTTATTATTATATTTAATATTAGTGGACTTCAGCTTTGATTGATTAAATTTTACTATACTATATAATTACTCGTGATTTAGATATATAGACATTATTAAACTATAATCATTTAACTCAACGAAAGAGTTAAAATAACTGCCATTTTATATATTTGTTATAGTTATAATGTTTCATTAAAAAAAAACAGGACAACTCATAGAGGAAATGTCAAATTATTAAAAAGACATCTCCACACACAGCCACACGAGCTGGTGCACTGACGTTTGGTGTCATTAAATCTCGTAATAGGGTATCATAAATTGCAGGAGGTGGACGGCGTCGGGCGGCGGGCGGCTGTCATCGTTTGTCAGGCATTTCACGCATTGTTGGACAATAACGGGCATTGTGTTGCCGTGACGTGATGCGCGTAGACCGTCAGCCCTGGCATAGCTCAAACCTGACACCTGACTCATAATTTAGATTAGAAACAGGATTTTGGACAAGATATACAAAAGCCGTTGCGAATGTGTGTTTTAGTTAATTTCATTTGAATAGTTATCATTTGTGCTTTATTAATAAAAAGTTGAAACATATTTTTATCAATAAAATATCTGCTTGCATTTATTAATGTTTTATATTCGTTATTTCGTTATGAACACAGATTAGAATTATTTTACTTATATTTTAATCGTCTATACTATATTTAATAAATACCATGGAATTGTTTAAAAAGAATAACAATTATCCGAAGCAAACTTTTCCAGAGTATCATTACCTACAGTGTAGTGTAAGTTAACAAAATTGTTGGTATCCGACACATTCGCTGGAAGATCGCAATTTGAAAGCGCGTTAATTCTCACTCGGCTGTCTTGTTCTGTCGCCGAGAAACCTGGCACCCGGCTTGCATACGCCTAAGCACGTTCATATAAACGCACACGATTTCCACCTCTAATCCCCAGATATACGGGATAAAATATAATCATTTGCACACTCCGGTAGTGAATGTTGTAATGTAAAAAACGTACACCACCCATACCCTTGCATGTCCCAACGAATTTATCTTTAAGAAAAAAAAAAACATACACATAATACACCGGCCATCGGAAAAAAATCACTGTGGAATAACATCAAGTATGTTTGGTATGCGTACGAGATCTCATCAGAAATTTGAGCCTTCAAGCGTTTCAAAAAAAAAAACAAAAATAAAATCTGACCCCGCGCTCGGACTTGTAAATTCGAATCAAATGTCATTATTTATATGAAATGACTTTTGATACTGTCTGTCAAATTTGTGCCTTTTGCCTTGTGCCATAATGTAAACGTGTGGTTTTAAAAAGTTACAAAAGGAATATCGTTCGAGTTTTATCTAAAAAGAATTAGTTTCACAAGATTATTAATTTAATATTAATTTTAATTTTATTTTTTATGTATATTACATTGAGAAACATTGCCACAGATAATGAATAGTAGTGCCGTAATTACTGTAATACAAAAAAGAAACGAGAAGGCTGTCATATGAGATATTATCGTTTTTCCTACTCGATTCTTCAGCGAGTGTTGCATCGAATGTATCGGATGACAGGGTTCGTGTCTCGAGATAACCATCGCAAGCTATAAGATATTGTGTCTAGTTGAGACAAAGATTCTATTTATTAATTTTTACTTGAGTATACATGTTGGCCTTACCATTTTGAATAGTATGTGTTAGAAGGTAAAAGAAATAAACGAAAAAGAGTAATATTTTTACCTACTGCAAGCTTTACCTAGACTTACCCATTGTACTAAGATGCCGTCACACATAATTACTTACCTTAATGAAATGTATGTTTAAACTACCATAGAAGCTATGATTCACTTACCTGAAACAAATAACAATAATTATAAGTAAATGTACTTAAGATATAAATAAAATCGATTTGTCTGTCTGTAATTATGGAACAAGTTGTTTCTTTAAGTTGTAAACCTTAGTATTTTGACGGTTAATATATAATTTAACTAAAGTAAGTAATATACTTGAGTATCACTTATTCTTCCACCTATGCCTTAGAACGATTTAAAAAATGACGATAAATAAAAAAAACATAATTTTATACCAAATTACCGTTCGTTTCATTCACATTTTACACGATCATGCTTCGAGCTAATAACACACCGGGCACTATACGACCTAACGACGTTAACAACAAATTAAGTAATTATATGAAATAACCATTTAATAAAGTTTCAAAATGACTGCCTACGAACGACTGCTTACAAAATGATTACACACAATACACACTCCTGTCACATTCCTAAGACCAAATTAAAGGTGAAAAACGCGTAATAACGTATGTCAAAACAATAATTTCATGTAATTTAGCGTTGATACGCCGAAAATTAACGTTTGATTGGAGGTCTATAAATTGCGAATTGAATTGAGCATATGGCGCCTCCCGTGATTAGCATAATTGGTTTATTGTAGCGAGTTTTTGTTCGTTGTCATGAAACGATTGTGGGGTGTGTACTATACTGTAATGCTTAAAAAGTATTTTATATGAAGCTATTTTAGTACAGTACAGTCACAGGTCTACCTGTGACCACGCTACCTCCGACCTCTATTGCTAACAATCAAAAATGTAATCAGATTATTCGTATTTAATGCCGACTTGGGCACGAATAAATTAATCATTGACATCCCCGCTCTGTCAGACGAAGCACGGCGTTGAACTTCGCCACTTCATTTATCAAAACATTAGTTACTTTCCAACTAATCTGCTAAATTTGAAAATAAATAAATAAAAATACAAGAAGTACATTTTAAGTAATGAGATCCTTGATTTTTGCGATTTTTATACATTTTAATTGAAACTGTTTTAACCGGATTAATCGCATATATTTTGATATTCAAAAATAAATATTTGAAAACCGGACGTTTCGAACACTTTACAGTAGTCCGTGGTCACAGATAAACCCATCTAGTGTGAAATAATTTCATTTGAAATGTATAAAAATTGCGAAAATCAAAGTTCTTATTAAGTTAAAGTAGATATTGTATTAAACTCTAATACGGTTCCGGTAGATTAAGACAGAACTATAATTTGCCTGATCGTGACCGCGGAGCGTGACCCACCGTCACTCAGCGTCGTTCATGATACGAAAATTGCTCAGTTCGCTCAAATTGCTCAAATTGCTCGACTTACTCAAATTGCTCAGCTCGAATTAATTAGCCAATTTGTTCCGTGACCGATTCAATTGTTACGATTCTTAATACAACGTTATTACTATTGTGTGTGAAACATAACGATTCATAGATAATTTTGTACAACAATGGTGGTATTGTCAAAATATTATTTTAAAATTGTTTCTAAAGCGTAATAATTATTTTATTATTACTACACGATTTCAAACAATTTGACATTTTATTACTTTTTTCATTATCTATTATTAAATTTGTCTATGACTTGAGACGTTCAGCCGCAAAATTATATGTAAATAAAATTATTTTAAATGCGTAAAACGTGATCGTTATTATGTAAGTACTTATATATTTATTGTATTAATAATATAAAACTAATTATTATATTAAAGTTTTATCTGTCTATAAAATCTGTGATACAATGTAAGGTAATTACGTTTTACAGTCATTATTTAATTACGCATTTAGTTAACGCTTCTGGTTTTATAACTTAATTAAGAAGTTGCCTACGGAACATCACTAGTTATTTTTTTACAAAGAAAGTGTGCAACAGATACAAAATTATACATGTTAAATGTGTAATAAAACGTTCATACTATTTTTACGTTTAAAAATGATAAACCTCCAAAGAAATAAAGCGCACACGAGTGCATTAATAACAAATATCCTTACATTTCAACTAATGAACTACCAAAGCAATTTCCACTTCCATCTTTTTCTCGAGATTTCCCAGTCTTGGCGTTTCCTTGCTAAAAAAAATATACCTGTCCCGCTCACGCGTACTGCACTTTGCAACGCTATTATTGCCTTTTCACTCTTTTGTTTTGTCGACACTAAGCCCCGCCCATTTGTAAAATCGACTTGCCATCCTTGCACCTGTCTCTTTCCCGGCCCTCTGATTTATGTGAGAGTGAGCGGTCTTGATCGATGTTTTGTTTGCCACTTCGAATGTCCGATTCGAAAAAATCCGATTAGGTTATACTTTATAACTGTTCTGATAATGTACAGCGTTTTCTAGAAGCTCGGTAAAACAGGTTTTCATAGATCGTATTATGTTACATAATTAATATTATCGATTGTTATCATTCGAATGGAGACGTTTAGTTTCTATCGTAGTGCATTAATATGGTTGGTTGAAAAAAAAAACGGAATTAAGTTTTCAAGGCGCGGAATGGCGGCAAAAAGCAAAATGACATGTTGAGAAATATGGCGGCGGGCTTTCGGCTAATCAAAATAGTTTACGTGTCGTTCGTATTTCACTTGTATTGTTTCATTTGTTGGGGCTAAACACTCTATCGTGGGAACAGGATTTCGAAGTTATGCGCGCTTTTTTCTTTTATATCGACACCTATTTGTGAATCGAGGTGACGGGACGGAAATTCTGAGAAAACCTAAAGTGTTATTCCTGGAAACTTTCGACGCAAGTTACGTGATATGCCAAGTAAATATTATAAAATGTAATAACTTATATTATTTATAACATATTTGTTTGTACTATATATAACTTCACCTACTTTGATTTAAAAATATCTTTAACAAACACTTTAAACGACACTATTCCACGAAGTAAAAAAACAACAATGCTTAATCACTAACTAGACTAACTGCAAGCAATTAAAAGAATTCCCTCCACGCGTGGCGCCATAAATCAAACGCGACAAATAAAAAGGTGCGATGCAAACGTTATTATCTTTATAATTGTACGTCAAGAAACCTCCCGTCCCCTGGCCCCGTGATATATCACCCATGAATACGAGATAGCGACACCTGCTTATGAATCCAAAGTGATAAAATTACTTTATTTTTGTTTATTTATACGTGAAAATATAGAATTTTCTGATCGTATATCTACTTTTTGGATTAATATGCCAGGTCGTTTTACCGCGGATTACCGGACGTGAGCTTTTTTTTTATATATATATGAATATATCATAAACTTTATGCAAGACAAGCCCAAGAAATATGTTGCCGCAGAGACAGTTATACTTTTTTCTTTTAAAAGCTATAATTTATGTTCTGGTTTTGCTGTATTTTAAGATATCTCGTTGTTTATTTACAAGATTTTCTTCATGTTTATAACAGTAAATAGTGATGTGCATAACACGTTTTTTAATAAGCGGTCACACAGTATCTGACACTAACAGCCAACGACAAGAACACGTGTCCCGAAACGTCAAACACAAAAACAAACGTAAAAACAGACATCATAATATCACTAAATTGATATTTATCAGTAATAAAAACAAAAATCTAACAATGCACATACACGACCAAATCAAATAGGTATAAACCAACAAAATGTGAGATAAGGAACCCCGCCTAGCTGGTAACGATGCCTCACTATCGATGTCTATGTCAAAAACTGTCAAAAGAGTGACAGGCGCCGTGTTGGGCTAACGAACCGCGCGGATGCACAGTCACTATGACGTCGCACTTTCAAAACTATAGATAACGCCATCTACCGGCGAGTAGACGTAAGCCTAAAATGTCGTCGACCTTCCTGTGTAAAAAGCGAAAATAACCTGTATTATTATATAGTATAATATAGAAGATACATACATAAAGATGCAAATACAAGTCGCCCCCAGGCGGCGGGCGGCGGAACGAATTTATCGTGGCGCGCGCACCTCATTATCGCTAACAAGCGTTCGGGCTCTTTCTTTACCCCATAAATATTATATTTTACACCTGCATTAAAACGATCATGCTCTACAACTGAAAGACACGGTGTTAGGCTGGTGTTTTAAATTTATTTTTATTTATTTGCTTATAAATTGTTAAGAAAATAATGGTGTCATGACCAATAAAATGTAGCTTGTTTTTTTTTTTAATTTGGTATACAACCTTTGCACAGATAATATATTTAAATATTGTAGAGAACATTTAAAAAATTACTATCATTTTCTTGTATTCCAATATGAACTTCTTGTGAATACTTTTAGAATTCAATTATATAGAAATACCATTCTGTCAAGACAAACATGTTGCGGCATTGAGTTCACCATTCAACACGCAATGTCTTGATATTGGGCGGAAAGCAGTTAACGGAGTGTCTTAACACTAATTTGTCTCTGAGTACCTAGTAGTAGTCCCGCACTACACTACCCTGGTAGTGTAGGGCGGGATAAAGCTTGAAGTTGCATTTTTATATTATATATTTTAAAAATTACATTAATACAAAATGAATAAAAGGTACATTCATTTGACATATTTAAATACACAAATACTCTCAATTTAATGTGTTGAGTACAATTTTTTTTTTAATTTCAACGCAAACCATAGACAAGTGGCAACAGATGTTTAACAGTTATGATCAATAATTACAGTCTAATATACATGTCACAGCGATGCGTCTTTATTACTAACACACGGAATTTATAGGCCATAAAAATATACGAATATATCTGTGTTTTAACTATTGTTGCTTTTCTTGTTACTTAATTATTTGCATGGAGGACGTTATGGCGGAGTTTTCTGAGTCTGATTGTAAACGCGATTGGTTGTGGGTTCGGTTCCCAATCGGGGAAATGATTATAATTAAAATTTAGTTCCATTTCTCCGATCTGGCAAGACAAACACGTGTCTAGTTTTCGGGCGGAATAAAGCGCGTAACGGAGAGAGAAGTAAAGAAGAAAAACCTTTTTACATTATTTTATTGTTCTTGCAGCTGGGTAAAGTATTCCTATGTCATACATATGAAATGTATATATAATACATATTTACATAAACTCCTCAACGAGGCCACTAGTCCGGTAAAAAGGTTGAGATGCTGAATTATTTTCAAAGAGATATAAACTGTTAAAAACATATGACGTTACATTATACTACATTATAATGATCAACTTTGTCACTAGACAGTCAGAGGGAACATAGAGTCAAGACATTCCGATATCCACTTCCACCCAACCCAAGGTCTAATTTACGCCTCATCACGCTGCGTAACTTAACGCTGAGGTTTGTCTTGTATCTTTTGTATGTATAAAATGTAATTTAAGTAAACGTGACTTAAAACGATCAATATATTTACAATAACCCACAATAATTTATAACATTATAATACCATTGGTATAATATGCGTATATTCGAAATGATCAAAAATTTAAATTTAGTCAATTATATCGATTAAGCTGACATTTAAGCTCGCAGGTGACTCCTAGCCTGCATTCTCAATTACCTTCGTTATACATAAGCGGTTTATTATTGTTTTTCCCTTAGTTCATACTATATCGACAGACAGACGCTTTGCATATTTAATTGATCGTTCAATTTCTGCTTAGATAGTAATAATATTAGTTTAGAATTGTAAATTTAAAAAAAAATTTCTAGCTTCACGCTTTTATCCCGCGTAGCTGGGTAGACAGGAAGTACCTAATGACAAGACACTCCGTACTTATCAACGGAACTTAATGCCGCGTTTTGTCTTACCAGAGCGAGGAAATGACAATAAAATAAATGTAATCATTACCCCGAGTGGAAATCGAACACACTGTCGATCGCGTTTAAAGTCGAACACTGTACCACTGCGCGACGATCTGATAAGTTAATGTAGTTATTTCTTTTAAATATTGCTTATATAATATATAAATATTGAAAAATTTGAGAACGGTCGTGGCGCAGTGTGACAGCGTCGTCTGACTGTAAACGCGACTGGTTGTGGGTTCGATCCCCACTGGGGGGAGTCAATATATTCAAATTATTTTCACTTTCTCGCTCTGATAAAGACAAAGTGCGGCGTTGACTTCCATCACTCAACACCCAATGTCTCGACTTCGGTGGAAAACGAAGTACGGAGTGTTTTGACACTAGATACTCTCTGTCTACCCTGCTATGCGGGATAAAAGCGTGAAGCTAAAAAAAATAATGATGATGTATGAAGTTTTAATAAAAATATTTGAACGTGTTAATTATGAAAAACAGTAAAATGCAAGAAACCAATATCTAAAAATATAAATGTATAATATGTTTTTAACAAATAAAAGAGCAAAAAATATCACCGAAGTATGTAAGCGTAATATTTCCCGGCTCCCCGGGGATCTCATCCGGGTATCAATCGGGTATATCGGCTATCGTAATCTCGCAAATACCGTGTTATTTGATACCAAGAATACAATTTTTTCGTGAAGCAAACTTTATGTAGCTACTGTGTAATTGATAAAAATGTAACTTAACGCCGTGAGCGAACATAATGTTAAGAAACCATTCTACTTCCGGCTACCAAAATATTACACACTGAATGGCGGAACTAAACGCCGCGCTTTATTATACCTGAACGGATAAACAGAAATAACATAGACGTATGCCGTAATATATATTATTATTAAATACATAGATAAATACGAAAAGGCGTGCCCGTAAAGCGAGAGGAATTGAAGTGTGTTATCGCAACGAAATCCAAGGTATCTGGGCCGGTGGCGGTCTCAAAGGAAATCATTGTGAAGGCATCCGGAAAATTTACCGCACATTCCACCGTGGAACACCTGCCTGCATCTTGGTACGTGCTCTATTCTCTACCGTACCAACTCAGAGTTTATGTTTAAGAAATTGTCGCTTAAAGATTTATTAGGGATAAACGCTTGGTTTTCGTGTACGTTTTAATATGTATGGAGTTTTCCAGGGAAATGCTTTACTTATATAGTATTATTGAGTCTAAAAGCAAAAAAGTGCACCTAAAGTAACTAATATGTTTCAGCGATCGTTCAAGCATATTAGTTCAGGCTCCTAGTTTCATAAACCAGATATATAATTGCCGATTTCATTTTAAGTAATACATATTAATTTTAATATTTTTTATTTAAGGCATTTTCGTCGTGATGTAGTGGGACAGCCTCTGACTGTAGGCACCATCGGTTGTGGGTTCGATTGTCATTTGGGGGAGTTAATATATTTAAATTATGTTCATTTCCTCGCTCTGGTAAACACAGCTTGGCGTTGAGTTTCGTTAAATACGCAATGTCTCGAATGCGGCAGAAAACGTTTCTACCGACGGTGATATGCGGGATAAAGCTTCTGTATTAATTTATTTATTTCATACACAAGACACACCTATAATATTAAGTTATTAAAGAATGAAAAAATGAAGAATGAATGAATAATTATTTGAAGTGATTTTAATATCCACAAATTTTTACCATATATTTACATATATTCCTTATGAGATATTAAAATAAAAATTAAAAAAAAACACAGTAGCAACTTCTAACGTATTAAACTATGAACCCGCATCCTCTTTACTCATGCTACAATTTAACATCTCAAGTGGGTTTATTTCTAGACTAGCAAAGATTAAGACCTAAATATCTGAGATGTACCATAGTGGAATATATAGTTCTTTTTATTATATTTATAATTTATTTGAACACATACAAAAATTAATTATATTCAATTGTCTGTAAACACACTATGTTTTCTTCTTTTCAAATACCGAAACTCAACGCCGCGTTTTGTTTTAAAAAGAAATCACGTTAAACGCTGCCTTCTAGACACCTAAAATGCCATATTATGGTCCCTATAATAATTTTTGATCTTAAATAAAAATAAGGAGGACGGAGTGATTTTACACTAAAAAAAAACAAATTACATGCCACCGCAAAGCTATTAGACAATCGATTATGTTGTAATTATTCATATGGGGCCATACCGCACAGCTATTCCGGGGCTATGGGAAGTCTCGTTAATTATTCACAATGTCGACACTGTAATGGGACACGCGCTATAAATATTTAAAAGACGATCGAACCTTTCGTTAGACATTAAATTTTCTAAGCTACCATCTTTTACTATATACTGTTTTATGTAAAAAAAAGAAAAAAAACACCAGCTTCACGCCTTATTCCGTGGCAGTGTGGTCAGTGGTAATCTAGTGTCAAGACACTTTGTTGCTTTCCGCCCGTATTGAGTTATGAATTTAACGCAGCGTTTTCTCTCACTGGATAGGAGAAATTTAAATAAATTGTAATTAAAATCACTCCCCCGAGAATCAAATTTACAACCGATGGTGTTTACAGTCGGACTCTGTCTGATCGGTTGTGGGTTCGGAGGAGAGATTATATAAATTATTTTCACTTCCTCGCTCTGGCAAAACACAAAGCATGACGTTGATTTCCAATACTCAACACTCAATGTCTCTAATTAGGTGGACAGCGAAGTACGGAGTGTTTTGACACTAAGTACTTTCTGTATACCCTACTATACAGGATAAAAGCGTGAAGCTAAAAAAGTATATATATTATAATACACATATTAAATAGAAGGCACGCAATCATCTGACCTTTCGAGGGGCAATGAGTGTAAAAAATTGTGCCCAATTAGGCCACATTGTTGCAAGTCGCGTAAAACCGCGTAGTTCCGCGACCGCGGCAACTTGACATTTGGTATAAATTGAAATGCGGTCAGAGATTGTTAGAAGAGTGTCGTTATTATTGTCCAACTACTGTGTATCCGGATAATTTGGTAATTTTGAGTGTGATTTGTTTTGTTCTATGGTACGTCCATATTGTATACTTTATAAGTAGTGGTATGTTTATTTTGTGGGTCTCACAGTGGCGCAGTGGTGCGGTGTCTGGTTGTGGGTTCGTTGCTCGTTTGGAGGAAATAATTAAATTATTTTCATATTAAACAAATTATCCAAATCAAAATACTCTCTATTTATATCGTCAATTAACATAAATTGTCTGTATTGTTAGTCCTACAGGTAGCTACCAACAGCTAGAAAGGCAGTTCTGATAAGAAGAACCGTTGAAAATCTTATGATATTATATACTTAATAAATATATATATACTTAATAAAAAATACAATGATTTTTCTCAATTTAGTTGATAAATATGAATATTGTCAATAATTTAATATTTAAAACAAACATAAATATTTAAAATAAAAGTATTTTAAACGGATTAATCGCATATATTTTGATATTTGAAAATACAATTGAGTCTACTTATAACCTACTCTACCTAATAAGTCGTAAAATAAGTAAAAATTTCTATTAAAAAAAATCAAAAAAAATATATTTTCGAATACATAAACATACGCGAACTATCCGTTTTAAAATAGTTTCATATAAAAGAAAACAGGTCACCAAAAGCCAGTTTGAAACAGGGTGTAACAATTAGCGGTGGCATTCTAACTCACTAACATGACATTAGGAGGCCAAATTGTTTTCTATTGCGCACGCGTTCCATTGTGACTGCGGTCGGGTAATTGGGCAATTTTTGGCGACGTTGTCGTGTCATATCAAGTCACGCTCATATTATTTAAATAGGCACAATTTGAAGATATTCAGACGTCTCTCGGTGTGATTTGGCTTGGTATTTTTCTTAACTTATTTAGCTTCACGATTTAAACCCGCATAGCAGGGTAGATAGAAAGTACCTAGTGTCAAAACACTCCGTACTTCGCTTTCCACCGAATTTCGAGACATTGCGTGTTGGATGGTGGAACCCAATGCCGCTCTTTGTCTTTACCAAAGCGAGGAAGTGAAAATAATTTAAATATAATCACTGCCCCGAGTGGGGATCGAACCCACAATCGGTCGCGTTTACAGTCAGACGCTGTCACACTGCGCCACGACCGGCCTCATAACTTATAATAATAGTTATTTAAGGTCTATTGGTTCGATCTTAGATGGGGGTTAGTATATTTTGATTTCAGGCGCAAAGCAACCAACGGAGTGTTTGGACACGGGATTACCTCTGACTATCCTGCTATGCGGGTTAAAACTTGAAGTTGCTTTTTTTTAATATCCTTATATTTACTTAGTATATTAAAAATATGTTATTAAAAAGCATATATTAAAATAAAAAGAGCAATGAGGCCGGTTGTGGAGCAGTGGGGCAGCGTCTGATTGCAAACGCGATCGGTCGTGGATTCGATCCCCATTCGGATAAAAAAAAACAGGTTTATCCTGAACAAAGAATACGTCTGTCATATATATATAAGCTAAAAATTAGGTACGAAAGCGATTGTTAGCAATAACCACCTGTAATGGTAATCAAGTCCACGCATCGTAATCACGGTAATCGTTGTAATACGTTGTAATCAGGGTATTACCGGGTAATGGTAATTTCCTCACAGTGGGGCTGGCCAATGGCAGTTTTAATACCCATGTATATATCTATGTGTGAGCTATGAAGTCTAATAAATGCGAGAATTGTCTGTTACGTTATTAGAATTATTGTTAGTTTCGAATTATTTTGTCATTCGATTCTAATGGGTCTTGAATATTTATTATATAAAAGACATCGTGGCGCAGTGGGACAAAGTTTGACTGTATATGTGATTGGTTGTGTATTCAATTCTCGCTTGGGAAAATGATTATATTTAAAATTTATTTCCATTAACAAAAGTAAGACAAAATGCGGCGTTCACTTCCTCACACAACACGCTATATTGCTTTCAGGCGAAAAGAAGTAAACACAGTCTTGCCACTAGGTGTTTACAGACTACCCTGCTATACGGGTAAATGCGTGAAGCTGCTTTTATTCGTATTTTCGTACAAAGTAAAACAATTTATACTACTTGTCGCCGGAAAATCTATACACGTGGACTCTGTGAAGTCAAAAATTAAATTTCCTCTCCCATGCACTCCTACAGTTTCTAAGAAAACTGTACATCATATTACAGTTTCCTAAATTTCATAGTATCTGTGCACTGTCTGTCAATCAGTCAGCGATAATCAGAAGGATCTGAATGATCTCATTATTTTCAACAAAGATCTGAATGATCTCATTATTTTCAACAAATAAAAACAGCTAACTGTAAATAAACATATTATTGCATTATTACATGATACTTGTTAAAATATACGTGTTTATTTTTTCTCTTCAGTAGATAATAGACAGTGTTAAGTTACGCCTGTGGTATATTCACATACGCCAGCGAAACCGTGATAATCATGAAATGTAGTTAATATAAGAGATGCAATTACAGTAACGTAGCCAAGATCTAGCCGAGGCTAACTACCTAACTCGCGATCATTTGGCAAATTATACATAAATTACTTACAGGTGTATAGAAAATTATGCTTAGATTGTATGGGAAATTACGATAATGATTCTTTATTGGAGATAGAGGCATGTGCAGTATGGAGTAAAAAAAGTAGAGAAAAATCTCTCTGTTTATGACGATCTCTCCTATTTTATTTAAAATAAAGAATTCTTTCTTTAATATTTACTTAATAACTTAATAAACGTATATAAACGCATAATATTAATAAATTATATGTTTTCAAGTTTAACGGTTTGTCTCGCAACACGATAGTTAGAGAGAACCTAGTGACAATATGTTTCGTTTCCCACATTTCGAGACATTACGTGTTTAATTACGTAGCTCAACGCTGCACTTTGTCTTAATTGAGAAACAAAATTAAAATAACTTCAATAAGACTCAAGAAGTCAATAAGACTGTTCCTCTGAGTTGGAATCGAACCCACAACCAATCTCATTTACAGAATATCCCAAAATACCATGAATTCAACTTCAAATTTAATGATAAAGTACCAAAACGGCATATTTAATAATATGCAAATATAATAAGCAATATTAAGTAAGGCTCGCCCATTTAAGGGCAGGCCCGCTGCGCTTGCAAATTGCGACAACCTTTTGTTCCCAACCTGTACGAGTACACTAGCAATAGTGAGATACTTGCAGAGATAACAGAAAAGATATCCGGAGATAGCATCTATTAACTATAATATATTCATTGTAATCGACCTTTGTTTGTTTATGATAGCTTTATTATGAGAGTTTTTGTTGATATCGTTCGAATAAAAAGCATTTATGCCGTTCCTTTTATCTCGCGTAGCAATGTTGATATAGAAAACTCTGTTTCCTTTCTGTTCAAATTCAATACGTTGCGTGTTGAATTGTGTAACTTAACGCTGCGTTTTACCTTATTAGGGCGGGGTAAAGACAACATGTTGTCCTGACATGTTACTGTCCTACTGTTTTAAGATGTACTCAACTCAATTTATACATATAACAAAAATGTTGTTGATTTCTGTCTTTATATAATAGATATATGAAAAAATCAATTGTAAGAGAAACAGTAAAACCTAAAAATTATATATTTTGTTATTTATCCTTCTCTGTGCGTTTGTGTACGCTAATCTCGAAAACAACTTAATAGATTTACATTTAGTTTTCTCTATTATATTTTGGGAACTTTCTCTTGTTTTGTTTTAATCGGCAAGGTCCAGGAGCAAACGTAGTTGCGGGCATTCACTAGCTAGTAAGCCAGGCGCTTATAACATAATTAAAACTACAATAAAACTCCTAGTGATTTATTAAGTGATTCTAATGTAATTAAACTGAACAGATATCAAAGGCCTTTACAGTAGTAAATAAATATTTCCCCAGCTGTAACAAAATGTATATAACGTTGTAAATCTCTATTTAATACAGAACACCCTTTGTAATTCGATAGGCTATCAAATTTTTTATATGTAAAACTGTCTTGACTAACGTTTCTACAGCCATCGCAGTAAAGTTATAATTTAAGAATGATTTACGATACTATAACAGTTAATAGATTTTATTTGAGTTGAGACTCTTTTAAGTGAACATAATTTATATGCGTCTGCTGTATTTGCCCATATGAGTCACTCTGCTGTTACTTGTGATTTTAAATCGAGCTAAATAAAAAAAAGATCCATACTTTCAACGTGATTTCATTGACTTGAGAGAAGTAATTTAAAATATAATTGATTTAAATACTAATATTTATAATACACAGGAAAATATTGCTTTTTAAGATATTGGGTTCAAATCCCGGAGAGAAATATTTATGAAAGTGCACAGTGAAATATGTAAAGTACGGAATAAGTGTTCAGTTTTATTCACTGGCTGACGTAGTGTAACTTAATCGCAGAACTAAACGCCGCTCTCAATTTTTTTTATGCGGTAAGCAAAAAACAAACAAATCTAGCCAAAAACACACAAACACACAAGATAATTAAGAAAGTTCTCGTAAATTACTTATACAAGCGGTTCCCATGTGGGGCATTACGCTGAAGACGACGGTCATTAGACGATATTAGCTATTAACCCGCTGTACGCATAACTTACAACTACGGCTTACGACAGGTAGAGGCACCCACTGCCATGTGATAACTCTTAACTATTGCATCTTTTAGCAAAAGCTTTAAACTAAGTGTACGAATTTATGAATTAAACTAAAATATTTATATTAAATTGAAGCCGGTCGTGGCGCAGTGGGACAGCGTCTGACTGTAAACGCGATCGGTTGTCGGTTCAATCCCCACTCGGGGGACTGATTATATTTAAATTATTTTCACTTCCTCGCTCTGGTAAAGACAAAGAGCGGCGTTGAGTTCCACCACTCAACACGCAATGTCTCGAATTCGGTGGAAAGCGAAGTACGGAGTGTGTTGACACTAGGTACTTTCTGTCTACCCTGCTATGCGGGATGAAAGCGTGAAGCTAAAAAAAATTTAAATATAAGTGGAGGCCGTACAAATATGAGCGGTTGTAGGTTCGATCCGGAAGTTTAAGTTTAAATTATTATCACTTCCTCGCTGTGGCAAGACAAAGTGTGGCGTAGAGTTATAGCATTTATAATAACGCCATCGTGGCGCAGTGCGACAATGTGCGATTGTAAACGGGATTGTTTGTGGATTCGACTCCCATTTAGACAAATAATTTTATAAATAAATATTTCCATTTCTCCACTCTGTTAAGGCAGAACGCGCCGTTGAGTACGCCACTCAGCACGCAACGCACCCATTCAACGGAGTGTCTCGTTACTAGGTTGTCTACGACTACCCTGCTATACGGGATAAAACGTGAAGCTGTTTTTTTAAATAACTATGTCATTTTTCGAGATAAACCGCTTACAATGGCAACCCCGCTTCTATTTATATTTTACAAACATTAGCTGTATCAGTGGAAACACTAAAATCGTTCACACAATCAATACAAATTAACCGCTAGATCTCTATTCCCATAAAAATAAGGGCGTTTCAGACTTGTCTACATAATGTGGCCATAAACTCAACAAGTGAGCAGAGGTCGCTTTACGACGCCATAAACGTCTGTCGTCTGACATCTCACTAATATGTCATAAACTAAAATTGTAGGGCGAATCTTGTCACCACGGATCTTATGGTACGGTTATGTTTATTATTATCAATATAACATGACTTGTTTTTACAGGAAATCAGTCTTTCGTTTGTATGGCGGTGATTTCGGTTCGATTTTTAATTTTATTGATGTTTGTTGAACTGCAAGTCAACTGTTTAGAATATTTGAACAGAATCAATACTAATCCTTTAATAATGTTGAAATAAATTTGAGCTATGACTATAAATAGAGAGACAGACCATCATGGTGCATTGGGATGGCATCTGACACAACTGGCATATGGTTGGGGGTTCGATTTCCATTAAGCAAATGGTAACACTTAAATTATTTTGATTTCGCAGTACTACATAGTAAGATAGAGCGCGGCGTTAAAATCCGCCACTTGCACATGCAATATCTCGAACTCACACGAAAAGGGGAAATCAGAATGTCTGAACACTACTTTGCTCTGTTTGTTCCACACTACCAAGTAAGCTCATATTATACTTCCATGAATACATTATATTTTTTGATGTTCTAAAAATAATAAATCGTTATATAGGGAAGCGGCGTGCGCCGTAGCGTGAGGAGGCGTAGGGTCGCGCCGGAAAATGTAACGATGTTTGTCAAATGGCAAATGAGATAGGGAAATGTGCACGACTTGTGATATTTTAGCTGACAATCATTTTTAACTGAGTATAATTGCTAGTTTTTTTATATCTATATATTTATATTATCTACATATAAAACACCAGCAATATAGAGTTAAGAAAGTTAGTGACAAATTATATGGCGTAAAGCAACTAATTCGAAGAACCATCTTTAAATATACAAAGAAATTGCAACTTAACATGTCAACCAGTAAAATGTCAATAAACAAACTGTATATGTATATATATTATACATATATATGTAAAAAACTTATTAAAAACCAAGCGAAGACGAATGACATTAAAAGTATAAATATTATTACGTAATTCTCACTTTAAACAAGTTTAAAACATACAATTACGCAGAATTGCAAATATTAAAATCATCCCCGGTGTCGAGGGCGCCGCCGGAAGATGTAATGATGTTTGTCAAATGGAAAATGATATAGCGAAGCGGGTTGCGAGCCAAGGGTTGTACTTTAACGTAAAATATCGATTAAATTTAAATTATTTTTAATCTGTGTGTTATATTTGGCTGTTTACACTTTTACTTGAATATTATGAAATTAATTATTTTAATATAATTATTAAATAAAAAAAAAAACTATATTACTATATTCATGTTACTTTCTCTTATGAATTTTAGATTGTAAACGAATATCAATCTATATGACATATAGTGTTGATTATGGTTGATAAAACTTTAAAACAGTAATTACACGTACCATAAAAGATTATATTTGAAATTTTTAATATTAATCGAGTAATAAATCATCGAATTGAGCTACGATATCAACGCGTAATGTTTACGAAAAAAAATCAGTTAAAAGATAAGTGAATTAGATACTGTAATACCAATAAACGGTAAATGAATAATTAAACAGACTAATAAATGTTGCCCTTTCCAGCCATGTTGACATTTAATTAAAGCATCGCGTTAAAATACCTACTGATTAAACGATTAAGTATGCCTTTTAATTATAATTCATGTTTATTTTCAGCTACTGTTCATACATATTGTACGTTTAAAAGAAATAATCTTATTATTTATGTAAAATTGACTATAGATTCGATTCTCTTTCCCAGTTTTAGTTAGTGACTTCCGCCTAAATATGAACTTAGCAAATTCAGAATTATTCACCAACACTATTATTTAAATGATTTTTTCATATAAGCTTCACATATAGGTAGATAGAAAGCATCTAGCGTCAAGACACTCTGTATTTCGCTTTCCACCAAATTCGAGACACTGCGTATTAAGTGGTGGAATTCAACGTCGCTCTTTATCTTTACCAGAGCGAGGAAGTGCAAATAATTTAAATATAATCACTCTCCCGAGTGGGCATCGAACCCACTACCGATCGCGTTTATAGTCACACGCTGTCCCACTGCGCCACGACCGGTTTTTATAATTTAATATAAGCTTTTATAATTTAATTAATTTCACTTAAAACGTTAACATCCATAACGTCTGAATAAAATGGACAATAAAACTCCACTCCATTGTATGAAAGTTTAATGCATTAAATAAAAAAATAAATAAAACAAAAAAACCTAAGCAAAAGCCGGAGCACATACTATCTTCTCTCTTAATTGAAAATTTAAATCCGAAATCCTATTTGAAATCGAGCAATAAATCTCCGCCAAGTCTCAACAGCTGATGTTATTCGAAACATCGGCGTGCGCCGCTCAGATAAAATAAATGGTGGAATTCTGAAAAATGACGACCGCGCCACGCCGCCGGAAACTGAAAGGGCTACGTCAAAGGCTTTGTGTTTTTGTACGTTTCGGTACTTTTTTTGTTCGCCCACAAAATTAAGCTTGCGTACGAGTCGCGAGTACGGCTTGAAAAGATTTTTAATGACCTATAAACGTTGATAAGTTTGTTCCTTTTTTTTTTTTTTTTGGAAATTCGGTCGGCCCCTTTGCTTTTGTATAATGTGTTGGAAGACTGTAATGTATTATTCCAATAAAAAAAAATCAATTGCATTTCATTGCATCAACTAATCAAGCTAGGTTGTTTGTTTCAGTAAGCACAAAGTTTTAAACAAAAACTTAGTTTAGAATGTACTTGGAACTTGTTTTTTTCTAACCTAAATATAAAAATGAAGTCCAATATGGTTGGTGAAGCTTAAAAAGCTATATAAATACACAATTGGAATGACTACTTACCAAAATTTTGTAAATGCAAATACAAGAAAATCCACTTACCTGTGAACAAAAGAAGGAAGAATTTAATTAAAATACAATGAAAAAGTGCTCTAGATAATTTATTTACAGAGCCAGCCCCTTTAATTATAATTAATATTTACAAGAGCACAATAAAGAAGAGACCTGCAAGAATATTTGAGGTCTCGAGCCCTTCTAACTTTAAAAATATATACACAAAAAAAACAAAAAACCCTAATGGTTGAGTTAATTGATTGTGTTGAGTAAAAATTAGGAATGTAACAAGTTCATATCATTAGCCAAATGTTTGTAATGCTTATATGTAATTCACAAACTTACGAATATTTTAGTCGTATTTAGTTTTTAATCGATTTCATGAAAAGGAGGTTATTGCTAACCTCCAAATATATATATATATATATATATATATATATATATATATATATTTATATATATATATGTTTAATCGTTAGATTTTGATTAATAAAATTCGAGTATGACGTTCCATTAAGGTAATGCTTCTAAGGTGAGCTTGATTTCGTAAGTATATGTTTGTATGTTTGTCCACGAATTTATCGAAAACTAAAAGTCATATTGAGATATTTTTTTTTAATTTAAGTTGGGTACATTTCATCTTATGAAACAGTGTAAGTTTCATTATAAACAGTCCAGTAGTTTCACATGTATAGTTAAATTACTCTTACAAAAAAAAGGTGGGTAGTTATTTTTTTTAAATTATTATATATTATCTGTAACAAAAGTAGGCATTTTTAACTATGACACATTGAAACAATAAAGGAAAACACGCACGTAACATTTGTTTACACTTAACAAAAAGGCACTAAACGTTGCTCCCGGCGTTTAAACGCGAATAAAGTTTAATACTCAATAAAACTGGTGTAAGTCAAATTTTCGACCATTCCAAAGACATTGTGCCCCGCAAAGGGCCTGTACAGATACAGTAAAAGCTGTATCACCGTGGAACGAGGGCAGAAGGGTCTTTAAGGGAGTCCCCGACTTATCTCCCGTAGTATGATCATAAAATAAAGGTTTACTAGGCCGTAAAGAAAATTAAAATGAATTATTTTGACGAGTGTACTGGGGTTAAAGGAATTGTTACGACCCATCGCCGGTAATTGTTTCTCTTGTTTAATTCGTTGCTTGTTTTCGGTGTAATTATAAAACGATCGCTGTTGTAGGGTAGTTATTATTTTTTTATAAAAATAACTATATTGGATATTGTAATTTTGTGACTATTAAGATTTTAAATGAAACTATTTTAATCGGATTAATCGTGTATATTTTGGTATTCGAAAATACATTTTGGACATCTGACGATTTACAAGAACACTTTATAGTAGTAGGTTAAAACAGTTTCATTTAAAATGACTTTTAAGATTTTAAGAAGCTATATTGATTTTGGGGTCTTTTGAGATTGATGTCAAAATTAGTAGATTTTTGGTAACGAGTTCATGCATGCGTCCAGTTGCATGAAAATTACTGTTCATTACATATTTTTGTTACATAGCAAAGTAAGCAATTTAATTTAATACATTGCATATTAAGTTGCGCAACTCAACGCCGCGTTTTATTTTACTAGAATGGAAGATAATTTGAATATAATCATAATCAACGAGTGGCAATCGAACCCACAACCACCACATCACAATGTAATGAATTTACTTAATTTTTTTTAACATTATACGTGTATATATATATATATATATATATATATATATATATATATATATATATATATATATATATATATACAAACTTTTTTTTACAAAAAAAAGACATATTCCTCTTTTCTTCCTGAAAATAAAACCCAAAACAAACGACATAGTAAGAAAAATCAATGATCCTTTACATACGTACAGTAGAAATAAAGACAATCTCAGAGGAGAGCGTTAGAGGATCGTCAATCGCCCTCCAAACGGCAAATTGACGGCAGAACGCCTCGTTCTTGATACTGATCTGTTAAAATTCACCTATTACGGCCATTCCGTTGTTTTATCATGGTAAGGATATGGGAGTGTACTTAGGGGATAAAAACTGAGCGGAAACTTAAAATGTTTTAAACTATTAATATAAATTAGATGTTCCACAAACAATGCGTTGCTAAAACAACGAGTATGTTAGTTTACTATTTTTAAAGTGTTATTCCACACTTAGGATTAGAAAACATTTTAGAAAAAAACTTATAAAAATTTGAACGCAGCGGGATTCGAACCCGCGCCTCACCAACTGTCCAAGCGCTCTGATAAGACGGACGGACGGACTGTTTCCAAGAGGCACGGGTTCGAATTCCGCTGCGTTCAAATTTTATAAGTTTTTTCTAAAATGTTCTCTAACGTGTAAGTTGCTTTATATTAGCGTGTATATCAAATGCAAGGTAGTTAAAAGTATCCTTTATAAATAATTTAAAAAAAAGTCATTTTCTACTTCTTCTCTATATAAACTATAAATGTGCTAAATTTCATAGTACGCGCGTTTTTCTCAAAAATAAGTACGAAATTTTTGTTTCTTTTATTAATATATAGATAAAAGTCAAAGAAATAGTGATAACATTTTAATCTCATTTTTTTGCTAAGTAAAGGTGTCTATCCGTTGTTTCTAGCTAAATATTTTTTATGTAAACTATACCTAGCACTAATTTAGTTTGTAAGAGCCTACATGATATATGTATATGATTTTATTAAATTAAAAATAACAACATCTCTTTTATTTAAAAAAAATGTTAATGTTTTAAAAAAAAACACGAATATGTCTCCCCATCTTCAACCAGGCGTTTTAAAACGCAACACACATCCGTATGTACCCACAGGGAAGCCGCCCCCGCCGCAAAGGTGCAGTAAACGTGAAGTAAAACGCGAGATAGTGTTTTCTTTTACGGTATGGAGATGTGATTTGATCGTCACGAATGGATTTCAACGGCCTCCCATGAATATGTGGGGCGTATCGCATTGTTATAGCCGTTTAATGGTTTACTTATTGCTTTTACTGTTTATTTCACGTATATGTGTAGAAAATAGGTGTTTTTTGGTTTCACGCTTTTATCCCGCATAGCAGGGTAGATAGGAAATACCCAGTGTTAAGACACTGCGTGTTTCGCCTTCCGCCGCAATCGAGAGATTGTGTGTTGTATGGCTGAACTCAACGCCGCGTTTTCTCTTACCTTCTTCAAAATGTCTTCCAAGATCTTATTGGTTTTTATTAAAAAAAAATGTAATATATTTTTTAAGATTGTAAAGAAAACGTTCAGTTGTACATGAGCTATATATAAAACTTTTTAATAAAATTTTAATTTAATTTCCATTTCCATATAGAAACATATTTTTGTAAGAGTATTCTAAAAATATAACAAAAAAAGAGCAAATTTTTTAAGCATTTACAAGAAAAAATTAATATACAATACTACAACATTAACATCTACGCAAATATATATGAAAAATAAAATAAAAACGATCCAAAACCATCCTATACGGAAACTTATCAAATGTACAAAACTGCGTTTAAAATAACGCCTTTTAAAAGAACATAAAAATAATTCGAGATGAGCAAGAGTAAGAGAATATAAGATGTAAAAGATTTTTATCTCGTTGAAGCCATGGATATTAAGCGCGGTGCTCTCGGTGCGGGCCTCGTAAAATGTATTTGATGGACAATTCTCAGTTTTGAACGCCGT
Organism: Dryadula phaetusa; assembly: GCA_032432895.1. NCBI lineage: Eukaryota > Metazoa > Arthropoda > Insecta > Lepidoptera > Nymphalidae > Dryadula > Dryadula phaetusa. The sequence continues at coordinate 5,033,300 of JAOYRS010000059.1, read as the reverse complement.
TTTGAGGATTCCGTTCGTATTTTGCTTAAATGTTACACAATCTAGTGTCTTTTAGTGTTAATTCTTTGTTATATTATTCGTGTATTTGCAAATTTTTATATTTAGTATAGATAAAAATTAATTTTAACCTTCCCGAGATAACGGAAGATTGGGATTCCCGAACCTCGGCTAGTGGCGGTCGAGATGGAGCACCGTGAAGTTTTAGTGGGTATACGGGGCAGCCTATATCTGCCGATCCGGAGTTCCACATAACCTGTCCCGTGCCCCTGTTCGAGGACCCCCATATCCGTAATGAGATTTCCTTATGTTTAAGAAATAAACAAAAAAGGATTGGAGAGCACCAAGTTACACGTTGAATAGCAGAACCCAATATCGCATTCTGTCTTATCAGAGCCGGGAAACTAAAACAATTCAAATATAAGTGGTAATCGAAACCACGACCAATTGCGTTTACTATTCAATTTCTAACCCTCACGCAGAAACAGATAAGAATTTTTTTAATCAAATAACATACTCATATAGTAAATCACAAATTGGTCATTAATAATAATGAACCTGTTATCCCCACTTACAATCTATCGGCCACTAATCAAGATAACACTGTAAGCCGGATAAGCTATACTGTCGCGAGACCCCCATTAGAGATCTAGGCAATAGCCTATTGTGGTATGAATACACGATTTCAGACGCTTTGTTATGGAAACACTCAATTTAATATGTGTGGGTGTATGACAAACATTTGGTCACACTTTTAAAGATATTTAAACAGAAAAGGAGGTTATCAATTTAATATTTGAGTATAATAATCTATTTTGGCTTCCAAGCATGTGTACCTAAATTGGTTAGTGTATATTTGTGTTTGTCTACGAATTTCTCTCAAACTAAAAGTCATATCGATTTATTTTTTGTTTCAATTTAATTTACGTACTTCAATTTATTGAACTGTACAAGTTTCATTAAAATCTGTCGAGTAGTTTCAGAGATATTGTTAAATCACTTTTAAGAAAATATAATATTTTTTAAATACTGTAGACGTTGTTGAAATATAAGTACATACAACCTTAGCAACGTGTACGTCACTCATTGCAAAACTGTATGTCAAACATATATATTTCCTATTTATAATTCTAATTTAATGTATATTATTTGTAGGGTAGACAAAAAGTACCTAGTGTCAAGACACTCCGTACTTCGATTTCCACTGAATTCGAGACACTACGAATTGAGTGGTCGAACTCAACGCCGCACTTTATCATACAAGAGCGAGGAAGTGAATATAATTTAAATATAATCACTCCCCCAAGTGGGGATCGAACCCGCAACCGATCGCGTTACAGTTAGTCGTGGCAAGATGAAACAGCCATTGCGCCACGATCAGTTTCAATTAATTATAAAAAAAACAAAAAGCGGAGTACGGAGTGTCTTGTCATATCCTACTTCCTATTTACCCTATTATGCAGGATAAACGTATGAACTAACTAGCATAAACGGTTATTAATAGGCGCAGATTCGAATAAAAATATTCTAACATTTCTTTTATATATATATTATAGAATTTATTAAATTAATTATTGAACTTGTTACTTCCATTCACATACAATCACAAACACTGAGCCCAATATATTTACAAATTAAACCAAACTCCAAACAAATTTGCGTGTAAAACTATGTTTTATTATAACAATATATAATAATAAATCAGAAATTAAGCGCTTAATACCACTAATCGTGTCTAATCCAGTTGCTTAGCCTAACGTAGAGTCTAGATTATTGCTGCGATAATAGTCAGATGATGGTGGGCTTTATTCGAAAATATGCTTACAGTTTAATAATAAGATATTGGAAATGTTCTTTTGAAAATATATGTAATATGATTAAAATATTTGATTTTTGAGATCTTTACACATTTTAAATGAAACTATGTATTTTAAACGGATTAATCGCGTAAATTCGGTATTCGAAAATAACACAGCTAATAACAGGTAAAATGACTTTCTATCTGTGACTACGGACTATTGTAAAGTGTTCGAAACGTCAGTTTCCCAAAAATGTATTTTCGAATACCAAAACATACACGATTAATCCGTTTAAAATAAATACATTTAAAATAATATGAAAGAAGGTAAACTTGATATTTGTGATTTTTAGATCAGAAAATAACAATTACTAGGCGAGTAAAGTGGTATAATATAAAAGGGTTATTAATTCCCTTGTACGAAATGGCGGAACACTCACTGTTGGTGCCTCGAGAGAATATTTTGAGTAAATATTTGATTACGCACTTATGCTATAGGCGTATATGACGTTTTCCTATTAACAAATTGTATTATACGAAAATCGTTATTGTTTTAATATAAAATTATTTTGCAAGTGGAAAAAATCGAATCAATACTAGTTTTTTATTATACGTTTTTAGAGATGTTTTTATCTTCCCACTTTTGTCCTGCATAGCAGGGTAGAGAGTATTTAGTGTCAAGACACTCTACACACACATGTGTGTGTTGATTGAACTCAATACTGTACTTAGTCTTAGCAGAAAGGAAGCAAGGAAATAATAAAAAAATAAATATAATTATGCTATTATTAAGTGGGAATCGAATCCACAACCGACTAAGTTTACAAAGCTGTCCCACTGCGCCACGACCGGCCTCAAAAAACTTTATAAGCCAAGTTCGAAAAATTATAGAAAAAAAATGTAAAATATAATAAAAAGCTGCAGGTTGTTAAGTACTTACCCTGATATTTGTTTGAGGTGTAAAACTATTGTAATACTCTTTTGTGAAGTACCTAATTTCAGAGCATATAAAACTAAGGGCTTTCAAAGTATGAGCCAATGGAAGTAAAAACACACACTTATGAATTATTGCTTATTAAAATTATAGGAGTTATTGTATTTATTTTAAAAAAATGCATATCGTAATATATTCTAATATATTCATTCACATATAAACTATTATATACATCCCCTATAAGTCTACTTCCAAGTGTACATGAAAAGCTTTGAAAACTTAATATCAGGGTAGTGAGACAGATCTAGTGTCAAGACACTCCGTTAACTGCTTTCAACTCGAAATGGTGACATTTTTTTGGAGAAAAAATTTGCATTCTTAAAACCGGCTCTTCTCTAACTTCTTACGAAACCATCAAGGAAACAAACAATAATGACAATAAAACAAATAAAATTTCCATACACCACTTTACTTTCGACAATTTTCAACAAAAGGAAACAAAGCGACAGGAAGGAATCCCCCGAGGTATGAATGAAAAATAAAATTTGAAATTCAAATCGGCCTTATCAATTACATGTATACTGCGAACAATACTGCGGCTGTAAGTGTTTGCATCTTCATAAAATGCCAATTAGGGGTCCGCCCGTTAATTCGACAGGGACCGAGCTTTCAATTGCTAGTGAATTTGTTTCTTACATTGTTTACCAATTTACATATTTATGTTAGGCAAATATTGTTAAAATAAAGGAGTTTCATTGCATTACAAGTTCAGTAGCGGAACTCAACGCCGCGTAATGCCTTGCCGTAATGGTTATCTAGTGGGGATGGAATCCAAAACCATTGTGCTCACAAGATATCACTTACTCCTGAGGCTCTAGGTTACTTAAATGTTTACTTTGTTTTTGTTTTGGTCAATTTTAGTATATTAATAGTAAGATAACCGCTGATTATAGTGGTATAAGAAGGTATTTGATACTATGACATGACGTATATAATTGTACACTATATTCTTAGGCTTGAATAATTTCACTCTTTATCCCGCATAGCGGGAACGACAAACAGAACCTAGTGTCATGACACTCCACCGCTTTCCGCCCGAAATATGCTCAAGTATGTTGATTTATTAAAAATATTAGCAATTATTGAATCGCATTTAAAATCTTGTAGACGGTTTGCATCAATATCATATCCCGTTTAAAAAAAACGAAGAAAAAAATCACTATAAACAAAAAAAATAAACGTGAGAAACGAGAAAAAAAGCTAATTGATGTAAAAAAATAATGATGCAAACTATGCCACAGTTACAAAGGCGACCTCTTACGCCTCCACACTCGACACGAGACGGAGGGCCTCGGAAATAGAGAGTGAGTGCGCGCTGAGATATCATTGACCCTTTCTGTAACACAATATGAATAAGCTAACCTAATTTCTACCTAGCTTTGTTTACAAGAAAAAAAAACTACAAGTGACTATTTGAAAAGTGGACAAGTGAAAGTGAAGTGTCAAAGTGTGTGGGATACTTGGGGCAAAAGGAAAAGTGTTTTTGCTAAATTGCTTAAAAAAAGTTAATTCGTATTTTTTTTAATCTGGTTTCATTTGAATGAAATATCAGGCAAGTTGTTATATATTTTAATATTGGTATGTGAAGAAAAAAAAATCGACGATATTTTAGTAAAATTGTGTGCCCAAAGGAAATGTGAAATTTGGCATACTCATATGGAGATTATTGATAAGCTAACATTATGTAAAATAATGCATAAAACAATATGTAAAACTCATAAAAGGGGTTTTAGAATTAAATGAATATTTCTTCGGTAAAGCGTCAGGTTGTAAACACGATTGGTTATGGGTTCTATCCCTATTCGCGGGGACGATTATTTAAAATTTAGTTTCTTTTCTCCACTTTGTTAAAACAAAGCACTGCGTTGAGTTCACCCAACACGTAATATCTAAGTATCTCTTTCTACAAAGAGTGAAGCTATAAAAAATCACCCAACTAAAAACTAAATTATATATTTCTCAAAGAAAACAAAGACAAACGGTCTTTGATAAAAAACGCAACATTAAAAACTTCAACGTCTCAAAATGTATTTAAACGGCTTTTAATCATATAAAACGTCGAATTCCATATATACATACATACATACATACATACACACACACACACACACACACACACACATATATATATATATATATATATATATATATATATATACATTAGGTAAGAGAAGATATAATAAAAGATAGCGCGGCCCACCCATTCACATATTTGAATAATAAATAAATCGCAATTCAATAAGAAAAAGGGTTTAGACCATATCTGGTCGCCGATGGTCAATTTGTCCTGCGTTTTATTAGCGGCAATGATGCGGCTGCGCCTACGATTGCACGTAGGTAATAACAAATTGCATATGCATGTGTCGACTTAAATCACATTTATTACAACCTGTAGGTAGATTTTGGATTTGCATTGAAATTTGTTTTGTTTAAGTAGGAAAATATTTTAATAACAATTATTATTATGCGCGGTGTTCTGTTACGGCTATTAATGGATAATGTCTAGTATTTAGACGGAAAGCGAGAAGCGGTTTGTATTGACACTGGGTTGTCTCCATTTTTTATTTTTTTTTTCTATATTTTTCGGCTAAGTTAACCATCATTCTGCCACTGTACCCTTAGACGTCTTATGCAATTAGCATTATAATAATCTGTATTATATTTTAATTTTTATCAAATTTGTGAATTTAAAAATATATAGATAAAAAGGTATCGCTTCATTATGGCTGTTTTTTTATCTTATATGGTAAAGAATTTTTTCTTATATTTGCAAATCGCGAGTTATCTTTGTCAATATGTTTGGTATTTAAGTGTTTTCGAAAAGAAATATATATAGATAAGTACAAAGAATTTTAAGAAAATAAAAATATAATTATTTAAAACTGGAATTTCGAAAAGACAATTCGTTATAAATGGCGGAACTCAACGCCGCCGTTTAATAACTATATACAATTTTTTTAACCCAAAGTAATATGTTGTAAGTAAGGTGTTATTCTTTAACATTATTGTTGTCCTATTACATAATAGTAAAATAGCTCCATTACTTTGTTCTTATGAGACAAAATGCGACGTTAAGTTCCACCATCCAATACACAATGTTTCAAATTTAGATAGCAAAAACTGAACAGAGTGTCTTAACACCGTTTTTCTCTCACTAATCCATAAAATAAATAAAATAAAAGATCTTTCTAGAAATCACACCTATTTTCCGCACATATCAATACGACACGTCCAAAGAATTACTTAGGCCGGCCATATTTTTGTACAATTCTAGTATTTACATTACATTGCGGTACGCAGAGCATTAATAAGAACATTTACTGCACCTAGCCAGCCGTGGTCATAAAATCATATGTTTTATAGTCTCTGAAATAATCACGTTATTACCATACCAGATGACTCTTAACATTATACGCATTTATTTATTTTGCATCGATAACTTTCCAGCAGTTTTAGTTTGAAATATTCATAATTTAAAATGTTATTTTGCGATTAGTTTGGGAATTATTTAAATTTATATAGAGGCGTACGTTTTTTTTAATAAATTAGATTATTTTATTCAGTATGTATTAAATATTTATATATATTTTTTAATTTAATGCGGGCTTAGTTATTTTAAGAAGTCGTAGTGTGACTTTTTGTAGCCTGTAGTCTTTCTCGTGACTTTGTCTATCACAATTGGTTTTAATTTTTCAAAGCTATCCAGTACTTTCGAAGATTAGCACGTACGTACAGACAAAAAATTTTATAAACATCTATATATATAAATAAAATTGGAATGTCTATTTTTAATATTAAGTAACCGTTTTTTACTTTATTACATTTATGAAATAAATAAAAAATATAAAACAAACGCGTTATTTAAATTATATTATTTAAATTAAAAAAATTTTCTGAGAAACAACGAATACAGTTAGATAAGTAAATACTTTAGATGTTAGCGATCGATTGTAACGGCATTTTATCGTTTTAGGTTAAGTACCTACATCGACATGGAATATTATCGTCATTGTTGCGCAGTTATTCTGTTTGGACGAAATGTGGCGTTAAGTTCCGTCACCAAGCAAGTAATATCTATATATAATATATAATATCTTTATATTTATATATAATATATCTTTAAATGGTTAGGAAAATTCTATTTGCCTTTAAATTAAAAGTATATTTTATTAAATTTGTTTTTGAAGCCATCATGGATTTATTTATTTAATAGTTTCTTTAAGCTCTTTCATTTGAAAGCCATATTCACTGTATTTTAGAAAAATATGTAATCCGCCATTTTGTTACGGCGGCCATTTTAGATCAACAATAATAATAATTATATACTAATACATTGTTAACGAATACAAAAGTTATGTACCAAATTTCTACTCAATCAGACATTGGGAAGTCATAGTCATGGAAGACATTCTCACGCGGCAAGTTAAACAAGCTTGTAAAAATATATAATTATGGTAACTAGTGTACCCATTTGACGCGTTAACAACGCGTTGCCTTAGCAACGTGTATGTCACTTTATATTAACGTGCACGTCAAACTTTTTACAAATATATTTAAATTTATTTTATTAATTAAATATATTTTTATGCAGTATTTAAAAAAAATAGCATTTGCTATCCGCTGTATGAACTTTAATTGTGTCAAATTTCATATTTAGTATAATTCGTAAAAACCATCTACAAATATTTTGCTTTATATATATATATATATATATATATATATATATATATATATATATATATATATATATATATACTTAAAGTAAAGTTCCTAGAATCACTTACCAATTATTTACTTGTAGTATCGTTAACCCTGTATCTTGTGCCAGTTGTTTCTTTTGATCTTCCGAAGGATACGGATGCTGCAACAAAATAATCAACATGAGACAAATTGAATTCGGTACTCGGCTAATCTAATTTCGTCTGCTTTATACGGGGAATTTAAATAAAATTGCCTTTTACATTTCTTTACGAATCTATTATTGGGATTGAATAGGTGCTAGCTTGTATTCTGTCTTTGTTCGTAGTTTAAAGCTATTATATGTAAATGCTTTTTAAGTTGGTGGTTCGCAGTTCATCCTAAACAGGATTAGGTTTAATTTAGTTTAGTTTAATGTAGGTTTGATTCTTACTCGGGGCAATCAAAAATTGCTCGGGGAAATTGCTGTCATTTCTTAGCTCTCATGTAAAACAAAGCGCAGTGTTTAAATCCGCCAATTTAACGAGCACTATCTAAAATTCAAATAGTAAAAGGAGAACGCTTTGGTTTGAATACAGGTATGTAAATAACAAATTTATAATATATATTTTAATATTTGATTAAAATTATTTACAAAAATTTCATATCAATTCAAGATGATTATTACAAAAGCACTTAGAAGAGCATAGAAATAACTAAACAGTACGTTATACAGGTATCTAACGACATTGGTTTCCAAGGGAGGGTCCCGCGGGAGGGCACCGTTCCCTGCCACCGGCTAGTGTAAATTATTTACCTGTTCAATGTGCCGGTCGATAACTGACTGTGAACTAAGTTAATTTATAAGATGTTCAATTTTTTAGCTACCCGCTTTTATCCCGCGTCGCATAGTGTCAAGACACTCCGTACTCCGCACTCCGGCAAATTCAAAACATTGCGTGTTTCAGAGGTCAGAATTCAACGCCGTAATGTTTATATATTGTTTATTTGATTCAACGTGAAAGGATCGTTCTACCTTTTGTCGCTAACGTTACAGTCTCTGTCAGAGAGAACGCAGTGTCAAGACACTCCGTTCTTCACTTGTATTAAAATATTGCATATAGAGAGACGAAACTCAATACCGAATTTTATCTTATTACAAATGAGAATAATTTTAATATACAAGTAGGTATAGAACCCAAAACCATAGCGTTTATAGTCAGGCGCTGTCCCACTGTACCTTAGTGGTCTACCATATTAAATTTCGATAAAACTTTCTTAAATATATTCTAAAGCTTTCTCAACAGTGTGGTCGATGTATTTGTAAATCTTGTTGTGGCAATAAATAAAAAATGTAAAGGCGACACCAGATCCAACCGATAGTGCCGGCTCCCAAAGAAATTGATACGTCACACGCTACGTGTGTACCTGACGTGTACGCATAACGCATTGTGTGGACGCGCCTTTATGATGATTTACTTGGTCGGCATCACGATTAATGGTGGATAACTTGTTGAAGAACAGCTTCTTATCATTGTGAAATATTCTACTGATTAGACAGTGACACTTTGTGCTCAATGGTTGTGTGATTATGGATTTGAAAGAAACAGGTTCCAATTTTTTTTCCAGGATAACAAATATTGTATTTAAAAGTATATTATACAATTACTTTTATTATTTTGATCGAATTATCTTTGATCGTATAGAGAGTGACATTTGAATTGTAAATGTGTGCAAATAGAAAAAATCTAAAATTTAATTAAAGTAGCCAATAAAAATTATATGGATTATTGATCCCTTATAATTTTTATAATATATCTAATGTATTAAGTAATTGTAAAATAATTGTGACATAAGCTAATGTCATATTGAAAATGTGTATTTTTTCATTTTATATAAAAATTACATAATCTGCATGATCAACCTCTCAACCTTAAATTAGGCCTGATTTATATTAAGGTATAGAAAGTACAGAAAGTAATGTTTCTAGTGTTTCTCAAGGGACCTTTCAGAATAATAAGATCTTTCATTAACCTTTCAGAATTTGACAGATAGAAAAAAAACTAATAAATTTAAGTATAAAAAGGTTTTACTTAAAAAAAGTATTAGGAAAACTGCTCCAAACATGAGATCAACAAAAAATTTTTTAACGCTTTTATCCCGCATAGCACACTCCATACTTCGCTTTTCACAGAATTCGAGACATTGCTTGTTGAGTGGAGCTCAACGCCGCAGGAAGTGTCAACAATTTAAATATAATCACTCCCCTGAGTGGAAATGGAGAAAATCAAACATATTGTATAGAAAATAATATTATGATTTACTTGGACACGCTGAGAATAAATGGCGTAAAGGCCACTACAGTCGGAGATAAACCGATATCTAGCTCTATCTCTTGAATGAACAATGCATCAAAAAGCAATATTACCTGGTAAATGATGTCGCTACGTCGTTCATTTTAATAAATATTTATATATAAAATAATGTGATAATTTGAATGCTTTTAGTAAATATAAATGGCGGTTATGGCGGCGTTGAGCCTCGTTTGAGTGAACACCGCGTTTTGTCTTAGTAAGGAATTGAAGAGGAATTATTTTTATTATATATTATAAGTAAAAGAAATGATTTTTGAAGTGTTTTTTACACTTTCGTACACCAGTAAGGGTATTCATGTCGAAAATGACGAGCTCAGAAATCGCGATTTAATGGGGGAGCGAGCTACACCTATTTTATGAGTCGTAAAGCGATGATCTGCTGTTTCTTGCTTCCATAAACTTTATTTCAGAATAAACCGACATGTGTACATACAATATTCAGTATTTATTATACTTATACAAATTATTTAAATATTTTTGATTATTTAAACAATGCAGAAAAGTTAATCTAACTTATTCAAAACACTTAGTTTCCACTTATCTTGAGTCCTAAATAATCCGTTATAAATATTAAATGTCGGAACTTAACGCCGCGCACTGTCATACCAGGCGCGAGAAGTATAAATGATTTAAATACCATCAACCTACCGAATAGAAATCTTGCTTATAAATATAATTTATGTCACAATATTTGCATAGAAGGAAGAAGAAAATTTTGAGAACGAACAAGAGGGGTAAGACCATGAAAGAAGATCATACAGCTTCATTTTCTCATACACATGAGTGAGATAAAGTACGCATTAGTAGAGATTTTAACATTTTAAATGAAACTATTTTAAACGGATTAATCGCATGTATTTTGGTATTCAAAAATTTCAAGCTATAATTAAAAGTAATTTTGGTAGCGAGCAAGTAAAATAAAAATGCAAGATATTGTAAAAACGAACCACCCCGAAAAAATACTAGAAAACGCCAAAATGTAAGTTATAGACGTATCACTGTTTATTGAAGAGCCACTGGCAATATTGCTTAAGAGCGAATAAACTCTCTAGTGGGTATTAAAAGAGTTGTAAAAGGGAAGTAAAGGAATAAAATGGACATTTCCAGTTCAGTGTTGCCACTACCTTACATTCTGTGATGGGACATCTTAAACTTGGGATTTTTTTTATATTTTATATATTGAGATAAGTGTTCCATTATATACAGCTGTTATAACATTTAGATATATTGAAAAATAGCAAATATTAGCGAGTTGAAAGTAAATTTTGGTCAGTTTTAAATAGTATGTATAAAAAATGGATTTCATTATTTAAAATATTGAGAAGAGACCAATAGTGGCACAGTGGGACAGCGTCTGAGTGTTAAACGCAATTCGTCGGTTCAATTTTTACCTGAGGGAACGAATTATATTTAAATTATTTCCATTTTCTGGCTCTGGTAAGATAAATCGCGGCGTTGAGTTCCGTTACTTAGCACACATGTCTCGAATTCGGTTAACATATGTAGGATAGAATCGTCAAGATATATATATTTAAAAAATATACATATATTTCTATTATAAAATACTACAAAAGCGAAATCGAATACAAAAGCTAGTCTCGAAATACAAAATCAGAGACAGTTCTCCTGTCGATCTCAATAACATTTCTAAGAAACACAACTACTTGTAACAATTGTTAAAACCAACTTGTTTTAGTTCACTTAAAGGAATTAGAACACTTACTGTATGACATCACTTCCCTTGGAACGAAAATTGCGTCATTATTCAACTTGTATATGATACCAATAATGTGAAAGACGTTTAGATTTTCAAGGAATTAATTTAAGGCGATAGTTTTGATTTATTTTTTTAATGTTTTTACGAGAAATTATTTTGGAACGATTTTGTTTTACTTTACAGTAGACAGTTACAGTAATTTCTTTCTATTGACGTTGCGCGCTAAATGGCAGAACTCAACGCCGCGCTTTTTCTTACTAGCGCGGAGTAATGACAATTATTTAAATATAGTCATAATAGTGAAATAATGATTTGTTAAGTGGCAATCGAACCCGCAACCAATCTCGCTTACAATCAGGCTATCCAATGCACTACAATGTCCGGAACATGTCTAAATATTTAAATAGTCTAAATATTATCTATATATCTCCAACGCTTTTCAAATCAAAGTTTACAATCTCAAACATGAAATCTAAAGCTAGTTACAAAGAGACCGACCGTGGCTCAGTGTAACAGCGTCTGACTGTAAACGTGATCGGTTTTGGGTTCGATTCCCACTCGGAGAAATAATTATATTTAAAATTATTCCCATTCCCTCGTTCTGGTAAGACAAAGCGCGACATTGACTTCCGTCATACGACGCGCAATGTCTCGAATTCGGCGGAAAGCGGAGTACGGATTGCCTTGACACTAGGTATTTCTTGTCCACCCTGCTATGCGGGATAAAAGCGTGAAACTAACACTCGGGTATGGTATATATTTTGAATAAATATGCATACACGGACAGAAAGCACGGGAGGTCCGTCAGTTTATTATTACAATTGATCGGCACACCGCTAATGCATTATACAGGATGTTTATGCGTATTGAAAGATGGGTGTGATGAAGTAATTATAAACGTATGATTGATTTTGTATGTGATTTGCTGTAAATGTAAACTTGGATGGAGTAATAGATTTGGGTTGTTGTCTTGTATTGCTGGATAATGGTGAAAGCAGGTTCGATACTCGCTTTGACAGTTTCAACGATTGACATTGACGTTAAATGTCAAAATTAGTGTCTTTTTTTATTTTTTATAAATGACAGTATGCGATATAATTAAGATATGGTAGATTGATATTACTTGTTTTTGTATATCAACTAACAAATTGCCACTGCTAACTACCCGCATTCACGGACTACTGTGAGGTGTTCAAAGTGTCGTGTTTTCAAAAATGTATTTTCGAATACCCAAATATACGCAATTGATCCGTTTAAAAAAGTTTCATTTAAATTTTGTAAAAATTACAAACATCAAATATGAGAGAAATATGAAAAATTAACCCAGAAATTTATTATAAGATATAGTCGATTCTTAATACTTTACCAGGGGTAGTGTTAGAATATAAAAATAATATACTTCATAGAGTTTTCTCACAAATTTCAATATATCAAAATTTGTCTATTTTTCCCTCTCACCCTTCACAATTTTAAACTCTACAGCCCCTCGTTCCTCGGAGACGCGTTTCTGTTTCAAAATCACCGGCACAAGGCACAAAGTTATTATGTAGCGGTACACTGTACGCCACATATCGTTAGGGAATACTGGTGTTGATATGAATTTTTCAACAAAGTTGTCCTTTTTGACATTTTCTTTTATATTTTCTTGAAAACGAATGAATTTTAGTTGCTATTTTATTCCCTATGGAAGATTTATTTTTACTCTAGAAACTAACATCAGATGGTATTTATTTAACACTTTTCAACTATTTTTTTTTCATTCTCAAGCAAATGCCTTTAGTATGAACATGACGCTAAAATGTCCTTACTTCATGTCCATATTCTCAAACATAGTTAAACCAAAAGAGCTTTAAAAGATCAAAAATAAAACTAATAACCTAACTAAATCCCAAATAATCCTCACAAATTACCATACACCCATCTATAGATTAAGGCGCCTACAAATGTATTGTTTCTCTTCCCGTTTTCCATATAAAAACAAAATTTATAGTTGGCGTACGAAATTTTTCGAGCCCGTTACAGAGGGCCTTTTTTCACAGTCGATACCGGATTTATTGCTAACTTATGCCCGGTATAATCGTGATTTTAATGCACTTGTGATTTATGCCGGTTCTGCTGGATTGCTTTTCGAAATTTGATATTTCTATATAGTTTTATTACGCCCTTGTGGGAATGATGAAATGTGATTTTCTCAAAAATTATACTTGTACGCGAAATAATGGGTTGTTTTTTTTTGTACGTGTTTATTATATAAAAGTTTTGTGTGGATTTTTTTATATTTTATTGTTTACTTTGATAACTGATACTGGAGGTGATAATATAATTCTAAATGTGTTTAAAGTACTCAAAATATTAAATAAATATTACATTTTAAATCATATGAATGTACAAATATAATTCTTTATTAAATTTTGCTATTTACAATAGTTGAAGGCACCCTTGATAAGCGAAATATGTAAAATCTTAAAGAAGTAAATTATTCCAGTCAATAACATAACTGTTAACGCATCTTCATACGGATTGTAAGTCGGGGCAAGTTTTTACTGAATCTAAAAGGTTGAAAACAACAAAACGTTGCAAATTAAAAATAATTGACGGTCGCCAGCAAAAAGCCCGGCTCCCGTATTTTGACGAACACCGTTACCTGAACGTCGCTAAGTTTATCATTTCCCTCTTTTTACCTCCCGTAATAGGTATCATAAATTTTTGATGTTTTTTTTTCGATTCGAACGTACGGCGAAGCCCGTTGAGTTCGCTCAGCATTGCTTCATTATAAATTGATAAGTAATTAAGTTTGCTTGTTATTATAATATTGATTGGGAAATGCATTTATAAATATGTGAATATGCATGTGTTTGCTCACGCTGTTATCCCGTATAGCAGGGCAGACAGTAAGTATCTAGTGTTAAAACACTCCGTACTCCACTTTTCGTCGAATTCGAGACATTGCGTGTTGAGTGGTGAAATTCAACGCTGTGTTTTGTCTTATCAGAGCGAGAATATGTAAATAATTTGATTATAATCATTTCCCGAGCGGAAATCGAAACCAATACCGATCGTGTTTACAGTCAGACGCTGTTCTGCAGTGCTATGACCGGCCTGTTTAGTTCTTTTTTTATCCAAAATAACGTATTATTATACAAATATTTCTTTTTTACACTTCTTCATCCTATGAAGTGGACTATGCAAAATTGAATACTCAGTCGATACTTACGACTTCATATAATTATATACATATATAATTCTCAAAATATGAATTTGTATCTACCGTTAACTTAGTAAATACTTAAAATAAAAAATATTATATACAAATGTGATATCGCTCCAATTTTCATATTAACTATTTAAATAAAAAAAAGGATTACTTTCCAATGCTCGTTCCAACGTAAAAGTAACAAGTTGATGTATTAAATTTTTCCTTCACCGGACGTGACGTTTGAGATTGAGCTAAAATATGCATGCCCCTACCTCGTTGTACGTGCCCCAACTTTTCATACGCGGCGTAACTAATACACAATATGTAATTTTTGATTAGGTCACAATTTATGGCAATATATTATATATGAAAAATATATATAATTTTGTGGACGGTCGTGGCGTAGTGGTACAGCGCCTACGCGATTATTGTGGGTTCGATCTCCACTATATATTTATATATAAATAAAAGTTAAGCCATTTGTTAATATTATCAGACCTTAATTTTTATTTTTCCTTTTCAACTCCGTATTCTGCCGAATTTGAGACAAAGGCAGACAGAGTGGCAGAATTCAACGCCGAGTTTTGTCTTACCAGAGCGGAGAAATAAAAATAATATAAATCATTCCCCCGAGTGAGAATCGACCCCACAACCGATTGCGTTAACAGTCAGGCGCTGTTCCACTGCGCCTGAACCGACATCTTACCATTTCTATATCTAAATATCAAAATAATCCGTAACCTAACACCGTATAACTAGAACCTTTCTATATCTAAATATCAAAATAATCCGTAACCTAACACCGTATAACTTATCTTGATGAAACAATAAATATAATAAATTATCAATTATCCAGCATCTATGATGTAATTTTGAAATTTAATTTAAATCTTCCCAACTCATTCGCTCTGGGACCGAAGGAGCCGTTAAGGGCAAAGGGCGACCACAAATAGACGTCAAAAAACCGGGGCTCTAGACTATGGGGCTTTTATAGTACACCAGGGACACATAACTGTGGAGGTGTACTAACCCTATCGAAGATGTGACCGGATGGATGACACTATTACCCACCGGCTGTATTTCACCGTTTTCAACCTTGCTTATTTATGCCGTACTACTTTATGTGCGAAATTCCCTGTAGTTCGGCGAATTGTTTTTTGTTGTACTCCTCTAAGAGCTTTTTCATATTTGAAAAAAAAAATAACATAAAAAAGATTTTATAGATATTTATAATGGTTGTAATCCGAAAAATCTGGTAATAATTTAATGCATAAAAGCTTTGTCTCGAGCTTTTTCGTTTCGTTTTAATACAGTCGTGTCGTTGTCACGTTCGATGTGAATGAATTAATCGGGTTTTTTGGGTTGAAAAATCGCAATTTAATGGAAAGACACCTGCCAATATGTGGTACACTTTGCTAGAGAGGTACATAAAGAATTCATCGCCTAACATCGGCCGCAGTACAAAGGCTAAATTATGCAAATCTGTAATGGACAACGTGCGCACTTTAGTAACGGAAATAGTGAGCTTTTTAGAATTTGACACGTTATATATGTCTTCTGCTTTCATGTTTGTTCAGGAATTTACTTTATTGAATGTTCAAATATAAACTTGTGTAAAGGAAAGTTCTTTCTGCTTAATTGAGAATTATGAGGCTAAATAATACATATTTGATTAAGAACAGTAATTTGACTTATCTGTTTCAGAATTGGTTTAGGATTTCAATTGATAACGAATAAGTCAAAATATATGAACAAAACCATACAAGAAATTATTAAAATCCACTATGTTAAACGAAACAATACAAAAAACAAGCTAGTTTTAAGTAATATTAAATTCAAAACCAATATTAAATGCAAATAGCTATTCGGAATTATAGATTCCGAAGCTGAATGCTTCTATAGACCTATAGAGACAATGCTGAAGCGTCAAACGTTGATACTAATCTTCGAGCCGGTGAGCTGTGACGTCTACCGGAAACGTAACTGTGCTGGGAAATGAGATAGTTGGAAGCTAGCTGTCGCTCCCATCGAATTGGAACTGGGTATAACAAGGTTAAAATCCGGTATCATGGAACTGATCATTCTAATGGAGGAGTATTTAGGAATTTATAAATATTTTGTTTGTATAATTACGTCATATGTTTACGTCAAAAAATACTACATTTTTACATAATTTTCGCCAAAGCAATTCTTTTTTATATAACAAACATAAAGGAATTCTATAGGATTCGAATCATGTATAGAAAAGGCGGTACCAAAACAGGCAAGACCATATCAATATTTATTTAACTGCATACATCTGTCCCATTATTGAGAGCAGGTAGAAAAAAATCTATCAAATAAATACTGCGTCTACGTTAACGATATAGCGTTAACAAAATAGAAGGCAATAATACTTCTGCGATACCTCTTCATCAACGTTGTAGCAACAGGACCGTACCAAGCGAATCAGAAATCTTTAAACAAACAAACCGTATCTTTACAAAGAATCATACATAGCAAAAAGTCGATGAATATGTATTCACTTATAAAACTTTGCATATCAATACACATCAAAGGCGCCGCGCACCTGCGCCGGCGCATGTACACAAACGGTTGGCGAAATGAAACAAAATGAAATAAGATAAAGTGAGGTAAAAAAGCGCATAGGGCCCTATTGGATGCTGAATGAAACACAGGGTTGTTACGCAAAGATCTACGTGTCCGTCTGTCTGTCCATCAGGTTTGTGTAAAGTGCACTTATTCTAATTTATTAAAGGTAACAAATAAGTGTTTCTCAATAGATTAAGATTTAAAAAAGTAATGCGAAGATTAATCTAATTAAACCGAATGTATCAATATTGAAAGCTTTTAATTATTTAACAGTGTACTATAAAAATATCATACATTTTTCTAGCCCTTTTCCTTACTAGAACAGGGAATAAAGTTGACGTTACAAGCCTTCAAGCCAAATATCGTTATCACGACCTATTCCCACATATCAATATAATAACATTTATAAGTAAAATTCAGCAAACCAACCCTACACTGCGTCAATTTAGCTCGTTTTGCATGCGGTTCGTGTAATAAATAAGCAGCGAGACTGAAAAACCGACGCAAAACAGGTATTGTGTTCACGTCAACAGCTCTACGTAGCGCTATACGTAAATTGACAATGGGTTATATATTACCATATCTATATAATTTTTCACCATAGAAAAACTACATAAATATGTCGAGTTAAATATTACGCATGTGTACAGTAGTTGTTATCTGTTTGTGTTAAAGTTCAAATCCGGCAATTTTCAGTATAAAATTTCAACTATATCGCCAAATATCCTGTTTTGCTAAAAGAATGTACTATCTGAGTTATTATTTTATGTACAGATTTATGTAGATACAGACAGAAGACATAGTTAAAAAACAAATAATAAAAATATTAAAAAGATATTTGTTTCTTTTTTAGCAAGGTAGCGTTAAGTCCTAGTGTCAAGACACTCCGTATAACACATTCCATTGAATTTGAGACTGGACGTGTTGACTGGCGGAATTCAACATCGTGCTTTATCTTACCAGAGCGAGAAAATTTAAATAGTTATATTATATATAGAAATATTTCCACCAATTGGGTTTTC
The DNA here is from genome assembly GCA_032432895.1 of Dryadula phaetusa. Classification (NCBI taxonomy): domain Eukaryota; kingdom Metazoa; phylum Arthropoda; class Insecta; order Lepidoptera; family Nymphalidae; genus Dryadula; species Dryadula phaetusa. The sequence continues at coordinate 5,014,932 of JAOYRS010000059.1, read as the reverse complement.
ACAACTATTCATGGTACTAGAATACTATACTACTATAGTATAGTTTACAACTAGAATTTATATTGGCGTATACAGATTGATGATTTAGTACGCGCGATATCTGCGAGAAGGATTTGTCATGATACCGACGGTTTATGTGAAATGCACTATTTTTCATAATGCTTACACTTAAAGATTCGTTTATTTATAAAAATAATAGAAATAATAATAAAAAATACTAAAATAATCGCAAATAATTAATACGAAATAATGTTGTGGGTTCGATCCTCACTCGGGGTAGTGATTATATTTAAAATTATTATCACTTCCTCGCTCTGGTATGACAAAGTACGGCGTTGAGTTCCACCATTCAACACGCAACGTCTACAATACGGTGAAAAGCGAAGTACGGAGTGTCTTGACACTAGGTATCTTGCTATGTGGGATAAGAACCGTGAAACTAAAATGTATACTTTAGCACAAGCAAAGGGTACATCCCTTTGCTTGTGCTATTTAATATTAAAAAAAATCATTAAAATTTATTATAAGTTTTCGTAACTGTAAAAAACTATTGGAAACCCCTTATAAGAAAACTGAATAATCAAATTCACTAAAAACCTACTATCCCCATAAAGCTTCAAGTACACAAACATAAAGGCACTGCCACACTGATGATTTACCGCGCGTCGATATCTGAGAGATGCGGAATTTGTCACAGCGACTGTTTATGCGGCGCTGTGCGCCTGATAACGCTGATTATACACGATCACTTGTTGGAATACCATTATAATGATTTAGGTGGTGTTTGAAGATTTATTGCTAAAGATTTTCGGTTTATCGTACAAAGCCCTAATACTGTACTTTTTCTATTACAATAGGTCTTAGTTCAAGCTTTTATTTCAAATATTATATCGCGTAGCAGGGTAGACTGAAAGTTCCTAATGTCAAGACACTCCGTGCTCCGCTTACCGTTGAATTCGAGATATTGCGTCTTGAGTGGCGGAACTCGACGTCGCGTTTTAACAGAGAGAGAAAATGAAAATAATTTAAATACAATCGTTCCGAGTGAGAATCGAACCAACAACTATCCCACTGCACCATGACCCGCCTTCGGATCTTAATGTATATATAAGTAAATTTGTTTTTCTATTTTATTGTAATGGTAGAAACGTTAACGGTTAAATTACATACATAATTATTATCATAATAGTGAATGCCCGCAAGCTGCTTTGTATGGACTTGACTCTTACTATGCTTTTATCAAACAAAATATTTTTAATGAATTTAAATTTCTTAATTATAAACTGTTTGAAATAAAATAAATAAATAAACAAACAAATAGTTAAAAAAAAGAAAACAGTGTTTTAGGATCTAATAAATTGATAAATAATAGTTTTTTTTCCACGTACAGACAGCGTTCAGTTACATTTTTATTGTATGTAAAGACTCTTAAAGCCTACAAAGCACTAAAAGATGAGTAAAATAAAGGTTGCCTTGGCAACTTATTAGTATTAAACACCATGGCTATTTATTCTAACTTTTGTTATTTTTCATAAATAGCAATGTTTAATTAAATATAAATATATTTATATATCGTCTGTTACGTCAATAAATACAAGCTACCCGAAATTATAGCCAGAATTTTAATCCATGTTCTTCTACCCTGGTCTACAACGTCGTGTCACTTCCCTGTCACTTAGACACGACCTCGGTAAGGGCACGCGAGGGCGGAGCGCCCGCCCTCGGCCTCCAGTTACACAAATATGGCGGGGCTTCCGTCGTGTACCTCGACACTTACTACGGTAGATTGTATTTACAGTTAAAATTAATTGAATATATTTTATAGAGAAGCTAGCATATCAGCTTTTCAGCAGGATTAATTTGAATTAATTTATCTATTTGAATATTTTAAAATTTTTATGAATTGTATATCGTAAAATAATTTAATAAAATTATTGAAATAAAATAACAAAAAAATTAAAAAAAAAATAATACAAAATTGATATCGTTTAAACGAAACAGACATAATTATCAATATTAATATATTTCCGAATACCAAAATATACGCGATTAATCCGTTTCAAATAGTTTCATTTAAAATGAATAATTAGCGTAAGGATCTTAGTATTTTTTTTTCGCAAAGACTCTCGAATTATCTCTTCCTTCTTTTTACCCAACATTTATTTTCTGACAACATTTTATTGAAACGTTCACTCTTGCCTATTACAATCATTAAACAAGGCAATAGTCCAGTACAACAAGTATATGGATTACACAAATATATATATTATACATCTCAATACAAGAAAGCGATCAGGGACCTCTGATCTGCGCCGTCCTGTCCGGACGCCGGCACTCAATAAATCAGAGCCGGGCGGTGCCATTGAATGATGGATACTCTACTCACGACCATTGCGGCTTCGAACCCAAATGGATGTCGAGCGCGAACTAACAGAACATCAACACGATATCACTATTATAATATTTCAAACATGGGAAATATCATATCTGATCGTTTAGCTTGAAATATGAAGAAAAACGTCCCAAAACAATCTTAAAAAACAGTCTTAAAAAGGCAAAGTGCGGCGTTGTGTTCCACTTAACGCGCAATGTCTCAAATTCGATGGAAATTGAAGTACGGAATGTCTTGACACTAGGTACTTTCTGTCTACCCTGCTATGCGGGATAGAAGCGTGAGGCTAAAAAATAAAATATGTTTTTATTCTATTAAAAATTGAATAGGCCGAACCGAAAGCAACGAACGGTTAACTTTTTGCGAGCAAATTGTTATAATCAAATCAAAATCATGAACGAAACACCCCAATTACTGAGCACGAGCCGTCGAGATGTGTTTTTTCTAATGTTCCCACGCGTTATGTTCGCACGTAATTATAGGTTCAAATGTGTAATAATACATCGCTTCAATAAAATTGCACATTCCGCCTGCCCCGATGGTTGATTAGTGCCGCCATCTTGGAGGCGTGGAGGGCCGCGGGCGAGATCCTCGCTCCCAATCTCTAAAACACTAATCGCTGAATCGAGCACGCGTTTCCTGACGTGTGTTTTTCGACGGGGACGACCTTTCCTACACTACCGGGCGGGTCTCACTACTACTGTCACATCTGACGTCCCTGATTGACGCTCGTATACAAGAGCTTGTTAAGAAAACGTATTATTAAGATGGAAAGCGTTCGATGTCACTCGTTGTAACAATTTTTGATTTGAGAGTGGACAGTTTTAGATGGTTTTTTTCGCCCGGGAAGCTTCTGGGTATGATATTAATTAACTCGGCCGCGCGCTGCAGATGAGTGCATATTGAAACGTCAAAAATCAGCGTTTCTTTTGCTTCTCATTTTCGGTCCGCTCCAATATCCTTCACGTCAAGAGCGAGACAGACAGCGTCGGTGGGCAGCGCATTTTTTTAAGTGATGAAATAAAAAAAAACGCCTGTTTTTCCAGGAAATGGACTCGAAATTGAAATTTCCAATTTTCGCTTTAGATATTTTTTGTGTTTCACACACACATACACACACATGCACACAAATCGGAGGTTTCTATTTTCGCATGTGATTGATATTTGCATTCAGCAGACGTAACGGAAGCTTTCAGCTCTAGTCAAAGTCGCGACTGTACTGTACGCTTTTAATTAAACCTATTATACTTGAAATTTGAATGACAGTAAACCAAAAGTGGACGTTTTGTTGCTGAGTCACGCTGTTAATACAAGAGCCGAACTAAAGTTAAAATTCCTTCGCCTATAAGACTGCACGCTGTATAATATATATATCTATAAATATTAATCACAACACAACTCTAACAACACAAAATGCTCAACTTTAATCCAAGATATGAACTGAATCATTCATATTCATAGTGACGGAACCGAGAGGCTTTCAGGAAAATGGCTCGGTGTCTAGAAGCCGGATGAGATGCATGAATATTAACACCGAGTACCATAACTATATTAGAGATATAGTGCATGGTAGGGGCACGTTTGAAGTTGCGCCGAGCGTTCTGAAATTTGACATTTTGACAGCTCTCCGACGGCTGCCTTGTCACCCCCTCGCACCCTGGGAGCCCCGTATCGGCGTCCCACTCCCGCCTCCGCCACGTCTGCTCTGAATTGTTAATGCATCGGTAATTGATATTATAATTTTGATAGCCATTTCTGTAATGGCGCCTTTTAGTTTACGCTCTGTGTGTTATTTGATCTTTTGTGGGTTTCGCTGTTATATAGAGAGCGTGTGTCAGTAACTTTTAGTTTATTACCTGTATATAATGAAGGAGGTTACATTGGTCTTGCCAGACAAAAATTGACAAAAATTCTCAGTGTTTCAACAACTGACTATCCCATGAAATTAACAGGCACTAACAAAAGAACTGTGATCTTTTAACAAGAGTTTCACGAAAGACTTGAAATTTGACAACGAGTGAACACGTGCCGACTAATCACCAAGTCTAGACCAGAAAATAAAAGCTGTATCAGACAAAAAACCGGCAACGCGCCTGTCAATCGCCTATGTATGGGGGGGAAAAAATCCAAAAAATCATCGCGAAACGTGTATTTAAGGTTTAAAATAGACTGGAGTAAGTTACCAGAATATGCACAATTCAGTTTTAGGTGGAAAATGTTCAAAAGGAAATAGTACCGTCAAACGGCTTTGTTAAGTGAACGTGACAGTAAAACTCCGAAGACACAAGATATGCTTTAGTGGATTCTCATTGGATCGCTTAAAAATAAACTATATATATAAGCTATATAAAATATATATTTTACTTGCAATTAGTTAATAGATATCGACGGTACAATTCGTGTAGTCCAAGGCAGGCGTAAGTGGTTTTTTTTCTAGTTTCACGAGTTAGAAAACTAAATTTCAGCTAATGTAAATTGTAGATACGGTGTTTTTTTTTCTTATTTTTATAAGAAGTTATTAGTTGGAGTTTTAACAAACCTTTAGTATTCAATAATCATTGTGATCTTTTTAATGTTAAACACAAGTATGATTTGAGCTAGTTATCATTATTTCAATTTTTTATTCATAAAGAACCTAGTATTAAGATTCTCCACTATTGGCATAAATTCAAGAAATTGCCACTTAAGACGCATAACTCAACGCCACAGTTAGTCGTTAGTCACAGTTAGACCAGAGTCGAAAAATAAATAAAATTAAGACAATCAACCCCCATATAGGAGTCAAACTCGTGATCACCACTCACTATTACTGTCAACCTACTGGTTGCGCGCGCGTCCCACCGCGCACTTGTGTTTATTTCATTGGCGGAGACCAAAACACACATAAACTATAATCAGTGGAAACAGGAAAATTGAAAATGCTCTGAGTCCGTTTAAATGCAAATCTAAACTAACTACCGACCTTACCTTAGTAATTATCATAAATAGACAGCAACGTATGTACCTAACTACACACAAATTTATATATAGTGGATTCCTTGCCCATCCCTGTATGAGATTTTCTGTTTTAATCAACCTAATGAGTGTATCTATATTGTAATTGCGATTTATAGACGTTATATATTTAAGCTTGCGATATCAGTCGGATTTGCCTGTGAATTTCTCGTATAAATTTAGTATTATATAATGTTTTTCTTCAGATATACGATACTTGCAAAAATAACACTCAAGTGTTAATTTAGTAAAGGATACTTTTGGTGGATACATAACGGAGTGTCTCAGCACTAGGTTCAATTTCTTGTATGAGAATAACTGTCAAGTGCTTTTTGTTTTATAAATAAAGTGGCTAAGTCACCTTTCAATTTATTACTTTTTAAATCGTATTTTTTAATACTGTATTCTAGGAAACATAACATGTATGAACTTCAAACATTTCAACGTGTTTTATTCAAAATATTTGAACCGCAAACTCATGTTAGATAACACTATAAGCAACATCCACTCCACCGCAAAGCAATCGTGTGGTACTTATCAAGAAATGTAAATTTAAAGAGTAAACGTCTATTAACATTCAAACACCATCCGAGCTCAATAAACAACAAGTTTTACACAACGCCGATACATACAGCTTCAATAAAAGGATTTACTTTTAGGCTTTTATCGTAAAGTTGCATCGAAATTATTACATCCAATTTCAAATTCGGATATTCGTCGGGGGAAAAAAAACGCCTAAAAGTGTACACGAGACCATGAAAGCCTTTCCAAAATGATTTTTGAACGAACAAAACAGTTTACTGGCAAAAGAGTATACATTTTATTTAGCGAGATATCGCTCTCTGCGTAAACATGAAATTTTATTGACGTTGGCGCCGCGTGCGACTTTTTTTAAAAACGGCTCGGAGCTTTTTTTTTTAATTTTTCAACCCATTTTTATTGACGGCAATATAAATTCATACCTTTAACCTAGGCATGCCTCTTTTGGCCTGTATTGGATGGTATGAATCAGTGACTGTATTTTTGTATTTATTTCAACTTGTATCCATATACGTTTAAACACAAATGTAGCTTACTGTGAAATTGCTAGAATAAACCTTTGGCCAAATAATAACAAATCACAAAAATATATTACTATGATCGTTATACCCTATTATATTTATTAAATCTATAGAAAAGGTATAGTATTTAGTTTAAAGATTTTAATGTCCTCACTCCATTAAAGCTATCTATCACCTTTCAAATTATAACAGCAAACGTTTATCTAATCAAATGTACTAAAATCGACAAGTAAAAGTCTTTGTTACGTTTGAATGGTTAAACGCTGTCAGAACACAGCTCTTTGTAACAAAGGCAGCCTCGAGGCAAATAAGAAGCCTAATCAAACGTAGAGTCCCACTTTGTTGGTAGTTTCTTTGAAGTCAGTACCTTCAGGTATGATACTGTAAAGAAATGTGGGAGAGACGGGAATTCCGCTCCAAGCGTTGTACTGATAGACGTTGTATAATCCAACTGTTCACTTTGTTTGTTTGTTAGTAGCTGAACATATGTCTGGTGTTTCAAATTAATATTAAATATAAATTTATATTTATGACTATAGAAATAGGATTTTGTTTCAAATAACATTATTTACAAAGAATATAAATAACATTATTTATAAAAAAATAGCTAAATGCCAATTTGTGGCCATATTTAAAATTATTTTCACTTCCTCGCTCTGGTAAGGCAAAGTGCGGCGTTGAGTTCTGTCTACCCTACAATGCGGGATAAGAGCGTGCAGCTAAAAAAATGACAAATGGAAAAATAATTCCAATTATTAATGAAATAATAAAGTAATTACAGGAGCAATAGGTAAATTATTTTTAGTATACTGATACCAATCAAAAATTCACTGCTAAGTATTTTTATTATATTGTTAAATTTTAATTTGTGTTATTCATTCTATGAGAAATATGAATACTTGCTACGTTCCAAAGGGACAGGCAAGAACAGGTCCTTTTAGTGTAGAGAGCATATTCTGATACAGCCAGGAACACGATAAACCCAATCAAAAGACAATACATAAGACGCAAAGGCCCAATGCGACCTAACAATGTACTATAGTTAGCTGTGGTACAAGTGACAAACTTAAATGACAATAAGTATGGAATATATTGTAATAAATATATAAATTTTGTTTTATTTTTTTTTAGTTTCATGCTTTTATTCCGTATAAAAAGTACCTAGTGTTAAGACATTCGTTTTCAGTCGAATTCGAGACATTACGTGCTGAGTGATGGAACTCAACGCCGTACTTTGTTTTACCAGAGCGAGGAAGTGAAAATGGAATCCACAGTCGATCGCGTTTACAGTAAAACGCTGTGCCACTGCGCCCAAAAAAAAATTATATGTAAATTTAAAATTTTAGACAAACACATGTATAGTTCTTCTCGCATCTTATCATTCAACGGGATTTTGACTTTTCTAAATAATCACAAACAGAATTAATATAACAAAGTTTTTCTAACTTAAACAGATGTGAAAGGAAATAGACAAACGTGTTTGTATCTGTGGCTTTAATGTACAGTATTAAATTAATTATAATTTATTTTCAATGATTACATATTTAAGTTTTCAATAATTTGAACACACACACACAATAAAGTACACGAAACGTTTCGATTTCACGCAAAAGTAGTGAACGTAATGTCTTGACAATTCGTCTCACTATCTCACTATCTCACTATCTCTCGTTACTACTGATTGCTATACGGGATAAAGCATGAAGATACTTTATAACGCCATTTTTTTTAATTCTTGTGACTTTATTATATTTAATTAAGAAATATATCCAAAACCTGATAAATATTAAAAAAAAATAGCATGCGATGTGAACAATATTATGGATTTTTTATCATTTCCAATATCCCAAATCTTCTAACTTAGACCATTCAAGTCTACCGCCGATAACCCTGTCAGCGGCGTGACTGAGTGCCGTGTTATCTACCCATTGTCGGTATTGTTGCACCCTTCGACGTCTTCATGCCATACTCACTATTAAAGGGGATATTTTAATTGAACTAACTTTAAAAACATTTTTAATGTGTTTTCTCATTTTACAAAACTCTCTTTATTTGTTGTTGGGAAAAAAATAGAAAAATTTGTCTTAATTTTGCGTAATTTGTACGAAAATATTGTATTTGTGTTTTTATGAGATTTTTCGTTTGTTTCTCTTAAATGCGGCGTTGAAATCCGCATTGTAGATGATCACAAAAAAAGAAAAAAGAAGCTCGCATTGTTACAAGTTACTATATTTAATAGATCTAAACATTAAATCATTATTTTTATATTAAAAAGTTTTATTTGATAATTAAAACTAGAATTGCCGTAGCAACGTGTATATCACTTCATACAAAAGTGTGTGTTGAAGATATGACAGTGTATGTAATATTTATTTTATTATTTATTTTCACATTTTAATATATTCAATTAACAATAGATCAATTATTTATACCAATAACAAGATACCCTCATCTCGTCTTCGGCTTACGATTGGTGGTCGCCAGTTAAACCCAATTGGCCGTTAGGTATATGTATGTGAAACTATGAATTAGTAATTATATGTAATGGTACGGGGTTCGGTTCTTGCGTGAAGCAATTAAACATCAGAAAATACTTTTGACAGTTACAATTGTAAAACTTTGTAATTAAATAAAACACAATAGGAACGATAAATTACCAATTTTTTTATTTTTAGCTTCACGCTTTTATTCTGCATTGCAGGGTAGACAGAAAGTACCTAGTGTCAACATACTCCGTACTTTACTTTCCACCGAATTGGAGACATTGCGTGCTGAGTGGTGGAACTAAACGCCACACTTTGTCTTACCAGAGTGAGAAAGTGAAAATAAGCTAATTATAACCACTCCACCGATTGGCAATCGAACCCACAACCGATCGCATTTACAGCCAGACGCTGTCCCACTGTGCCACGACCGGCCTCAAAATGTATGTACATAATAATATTTAAATTGCATTAAAGTAATAGTTATAAGTTATGTTAAATTACTTTATATTTCACAGGTGTCGTGACGTGAAATCGGTACACATTTTTAATACTCACGAGGCGTTTTCAACAATCTCGCTCGGATCTGGCGTTTAAGCCTATTATAATTGCACTGTATTTGCATATCAAAGGTACTTTTAAAGTCACACGGTGTTTTTTTTTTGTAAATTTAACGTTAAATTTGTCTTTAGGTCGGTTTGTTGGTACTTGTTTGACTTTAGGTTTGATTCTTGCGGCGTTGAGTTTGCCATTCAACACGCAATATCTCGCTTTTGGGCGGAAAACAGTGAACGGAGTGTCTTGATACTAGGTTGTCTCCGACTATGTGTTAAGCTGTTATTCCACACTAATGGTAAGAAAAACTAAATTTAATTTTTGATTTTGATTTCCAATTTGAAAATTAAATCAGGCACTTCTTTAAGCATGTCATTGGCTCCGTTAATGCGTAAAATGCGTGTTGTCTTGGCAACCAAGTTTATATTAATACATTATAGCACATTTAACTTGTAATAAGGTATCTAGTTAGAATAATTATGATGTTTTTTAACTTCACATTTTATCCCGCATAGTAGCGTAGATAGGAAGTGCCGAGTGTCAAAACACTCAGTACTTCACCTTCCATCGAATTCGAGACATTGCGTGTTGAGTGGTGGAGCTCAATGCCGCGTTGTGTCTCACCAGGGCGAAGAATTGAGAATAATTTAATTATAATGATTCCCCCGAATGGGGATCAAACCCACAACCGATTGCGTTTACAATCTAACGCTGTACCACTGCGTCACAACCGGCCTTTTATTTTGATAATATTTATTGTATTAGCATACAAGTTCTTTCGAAGACACTAACCAACGAACAGTCTTCGTAACTTAGTTATTTTTACAACTAGAAATGCAATAAAAATATTAATTATAACACACGTAGTGCAAATACGCTACATTTTTTAACTTAAAGTTAATAGATCTTAATACCGTGATGTCTTAATGCATTTAGTTCTCAAGAGCAGTACGTCATGGAGCAAGGTGCAGTACCAGTTTAAGTTGAAAATGGTACGCTAGAATATTACTATGAATTTATTTTATGTAGTATTTAAACTTGTGAGTTGAGAAAATTTCAGTTTTGTTTGGCATAGCAGGGTAGTATGAACCTAGTCACATTCTAGTATCTAGACAAGATTCTAGATAATTCAAGAAAATCCGTGTTCAGAGTAGGAACTTAACGCCGCGTTTTGTCTTAGCAGAGCGAAGAAATGCGAATAATTCAAATAATCTGTACTCCGAATAGGTATCGAACCCACAACTATTCGTATATACAGTCAGACGCTGTCCAGCTTGGCTACTTCTTGGCTCCACTCAAATTCAAGACTATTATAGTATTCATTATGGAATTCTACATTAGCTCCAGCTCTAACCAAGAGGATATCGTAACTCACAACCAATCACGTTCAGAGCAAGTTTGTCAAATTGCACCACTATGGATTTTTTTAGCTTCATGCTTTTATCCCGCATAGCAGGTTAGACAGAAAGTACCTAGTGTCAAGACACTCCGTACTTCACTTTCCACGTTCAATTAAACAATTCGAGACATTACGTGCTAGGTGGCGGAACTCAACGCCGTACTTTATCTTACCAGAGCGAGAAAGTGAAAATCATTTAATCACTCCGGAATCGAATCCATAACCGATCGCTGTCACACTGCTGCCACAGCCGGCCTCAACTACTACTTTAATCTTTAAATTTGTTTAACAAATCGAATCCAAAACCACCGCTATATATAGACACACAAGTATTATAGAATTTATTACAATTTTCTAAACGGATCGGTCACAAAGTGCACCTGCGCTGCGTACAAAGTCCCTTGCAATTCTTAGTACATATTATGAAAATGGCTCGCAGACACGCCCCGGCTAAGTAATTGTTGGTTCATACATAAGTTGCTTCTTTATAATTGCTTTTTCTACCTAATAATATTTCTTTATACACATATAAATATATCTACTTAAATACATTTCTGTCTTTCTGTTTATTTATTATATTGGGCGTGTACCGCGTGGAGTTCAGGTTCGATTTTATAAGCATTAGAATTATTGTGGGTATTAGAATTATTTTTGTTTGGTAAAGTGTTAGTTACAGGTTCATATCCCGAGGAAGGTAACTTCATAATAAATTTCCTTATAAAGCTGCAAAAAATCAAGAAATTTAATAAAATGGTCATTGAAAAAATAATGTTTTAACAGAGCGATATTTCGCCAACTTTTCCCACTAGGACTGAGAATACTAACATTTTTAAGGTAACTGCTTGTAGTATTCAAAATTATAATTATAATCTGAAATAAAACAATATTTTAAGTAACATAAATATAAAATATCTATTGAAATATCAGAAGCGCTTTAAACTCGCAAAAACTTGCTAAATCATTTTTAAAGGCTTTTAAAAATAATATGCCGGCCGTCTAGTCAGCTCTCACGGCGCGGAGTAAATCCGGGATGACGTCACTTCCGTCCAATCCCGCTAATGGCGGCTTAAAGTTTACTTACTTTGAGTTATGCAACGATATTCAAAATGGAAACTCTGGGTCACTTTATAGTGAAAATTGATTTTATTTTTTGTTCTAAGTTGAGTTTAGATGATTGGTTTGCAGGTTATTTATGAAAATATATTTAGATATAACACCTAGTGTCAAGACACTTTGTTGACTTTCACTCGAACATGAAACATTGCAAGGCTATCTTGTCACAGTGGTATAGTGTAGGACTCTAAACGTAATCGTGAGTTCGATTCCCACTCGGGAGATTGATAGCAATTAAAGTTTATTTTTATTTCTCCACTCTGGTAAGTAATTATATTTTAATACTGTTAATGTTTTTTGTATAATTTTCAAATATTTTTATAACAAAAATAAATAATATTTTTGAATTAAAAAATTAAAAATTAAATAAATATAAAAGCTATTATAATTTTTAAATTCTTCTCCAATTTCTAAAGTGACTACCATGAAACGCGACTATCCTGTCCTCTTAAGCAGGATTAAGTTAATGGTAAATTTCATGGGGATTCACCAAAGGTTGCGTACCGTATGTAATCATATTATGCAAAACTAACTTATTACAAGCCTAAATCCCTTTGTCACTTCTCTTTTTAACCTTTTTTTATATTATATTAATTTAAATTATATAATAATTCAATCAAATTAAAACAACAGTTTTTTAACTTCACTTTTTACCCCAATTTGAGATATAACGTGTGGCGGAACTCAACGTCACGTTTTGTCTGACTTGAATGGATATCGAACCCACTACAATCGTGTCTATAGTCCAACCATATTATTTGTTACTTGTTTTATTCTACCAAAAACTATAAACAACTCGCATATTAATATATAAGACACTTTTAAGTATATTATAAAGTAATTCCGTAAGTAACATTCTTCTTATAAATTTTGAGTGGACAAAGAAAACCAAAAACGCCATCGTGGCTCAGTGAGACAGATTGATTGTACAAGCGATGGTTTTGGGTTCGATTCCTATTTAAAAGAGTGATTAGATTTAAATTATTTATATTTCTCCGCTCTGGTGAGACGTAACCCGGCAGGATTTATTCAGATAAGCGTGAAGCTAAGTTATTTCCTTGAAATTCTATTTATAATTCTGTTTTCCATAGTGTTTTTCTATAATAAGACAAATTCCGTTCCATCCCGTTCCGTTCCCTTAAGAATTTCGAGACTTTCTCTCTATATACTCCTTTCGCATTTTCAAATGTAGCTGTACGTCTGTCTGTCACTGAGCTACGGAAGTGTTATATATACATATATATATATATATATATATATATATATATATATATATATATATATATATATATATATATATATATAAATTAATTATTAATTAATTAAAGGTTTTTTGTATGCTTTAAAAATAATAAGCTAACCAATTTATGTACATAACTACACAATTATACGAATCGAAATTAATTATATGCGTGACAGATGAGTGTTGTTTGAGTTTATAAATATTACAATATAAATAGATGTTTTGAATAATTATTGTGTACAATTTACATAATGTCAGTGTCGCCGGCTCATCGACACGCTAGATTTGAACTAAAAAATCAGTCACTGATAACAACTTGAAGGAATCTTAACAGAATCCTTTAATTTTTAATATTAGTTTCTTTTTTTCACACAAAGTACCTAGTGTCAAGACACTCCGTACTTCGCTTTTCGAGACATTGCGTGTTGAGTGGTGTAACTCAACGCCGCACTTTGTCTTAACCAGAGCGACGAAGTGAAAATAATTTAAATATAATCACTCCTCCGAGTAGGGATCGACACCACAACCGATCGCGTTTAAAATCAGACGCTGTCCTACTGCGCCACGACTGGCCACCTTATATTTTATATTTAAAAAAGTAAAAAATAGTTATCGTAGCACAGTAGACGTCTATGTGTAAACGCGATTGGTTGTGGGTTCGAATTATCCAGTAAACACGCAATATCTCTGTTTCGAGCAGGAAGCTGTCAACAGACTGTTTTGACGAGATTGTATTTAACGCATCCGTATTTCACTATACGTCCATTTGTATGGTTATGAAAGTCACCTTAAATTCAAGTCTAACTCAACCAAATAAATATTATAAAAAGTTTTAATATAGAAAATTAAAAAAATTAAAATATCTAAAAAGTTGGTTATGCCCTACAACTATTACTAACGCATTTTGCATGAATCCTCCAACTCCTAATTTTGTTATTTAAATTATAACTTTAAGTGCAAATAGCCGCGATATCTAATATCCGATTAGGTGGGGTCAATTTAGGAAAACTCACTATCAATGTTTAGCCGTGGGATTAGAGTAGGGAAATCGAGGTGACCAGACGGGCCGAGGTAGAAGTGGTCAGCAAGGGTAATCGCGCGGATGTTATCGCAGAGGGTAATACCCCGGCGGTCGCTGATTACCTAAGCCCGTACCCCTGGGCAGGGAATTATGCAGGCACGACTTGCTCCAGGCAAATTAGATAGGGATAAAAACGGTCCTTCAAGCCGGACTTCACCGATCGATTGCTAATTACGAATCAATTTTATATCCATTTGAGGTCTTAGCTTTTAGCTATTTTGCTATGGAAATGCAAGAAAACTATGTTTTTGCATATATTCAGAAATAATGTTTTGATCATTTCCAACTATTTGCTGTTCATTGCGTTTTAAGAAGCGAAAACAAACGCAGCGTTTTAAGCAAACGTCTAATAGAATATATAAAAATATATTAAATTAAACTATTTTATTCGCGTATATTTTGGTATTAGAAAATATATTTTTGACAACCCGGAAAGGTGAAATCACCACCGAATACTATAATGTTTGAGGCATCAAGTATTTAAATAGTTTCATATAAAATATGTAAAAACAGAAGAAATCCAAGATTTTAATAGACAAAATATATTTACCCAATCTAAATACTAAACCCATGACCACCATCCAGTGTCCCATCTTAATTACAGCTTTCCAAAAACAAATAACATGCTCACGGCCTTGCCAATAAACTTATCTAAATATATATATATATACAGTATGTTTGTATTTCTATCTATAAATATTAAAACAACGCATTATAGCGTTTGTCACACAGCCACCTGGCGATAACTCATCGGATGCAAATATTCATTATCAGTGGTCCGCACGCCGCCTATGCAAATGATTATTAAAATTAAATAATTCGACCCTGTCCTGTATGTGGTATACAGTGGTAGGGCTGACTGAGCTAGTATATTAATGATTAGACTTTGTTTTAAGTATTTTTAATATATGTTAACATGATTTATTCTAGTATTATTACTGAAAAAATTATACACCTACCCACAATAATAGCATTGTATGATAGATTATGTATTGAGTATATAAGTGTAGTGGTATATAAGTGTAGTGGTATATAAGTTCAAATATAATACTTTGATTTTTGCGATTGTGAAATTATTTTTTGACCAATTTTGCGATTTTGCCCAACGATTACTGTAATATTTTCAAAACATGAGATATTAAAATATTTATTTACGAATACCAAAATATACGCCATAAATCCGTTTTAAAATCTTATACAATATTGAGTTTCATTTAAATTGTCAAAAAAAACTTATTAATATACAGCCCTAACTAACATATACGTACATAGCATATATGATAACGATATTTTCTGATTACTTCAGAATGAAGACGCCATACTCGCTGGCCATGTACCGATAGTAGCTTGAGATATAGCTGTTACATTCCACATGCCCATTATGAGAGAAACTAAGCGGCGATACTTTATAGATAGCTGTTAGTTAATCTTCAAACTTCATCACTATTAAAATATCGTATTTTATATAGAAATGAATTGTATACAAAGGGCCAAAAATTTGTTAGCAATTTCAGTTTAAAATTTAAATTATTAGAATTAATTAGATTTGTATAAAAAATTAGAGATTCATTAAATCAATCAATCAAATTCGAAAAAAAAACTAAGTTATATAATTATTTATTTTGTTCACACTAATAAATGTGGGCGTTGAGTTCCGTCAATTAACACGCAATGCCCCGGATTCGGCGTAATGCAGAGTACGGAGTGTCTTGACACTAGGAATTTCCTCTCTACTCTGCTATGCGGGATTAAAGAGTGAAGCTAAAGAAAAACAAAAAACAATAATAAATGTCAGAACCTACTGTCAAAGAAAAGGGAACCAACTGTCATATCGCTTGGTGCTTTACTTCAGACTCTGTTCTATTCTTTTTTTTATACATTAAGTGATTGCCTCACCAGATCGAAAAAACCTTGAGGATTCGAACCAGTGACCTAACAACATAAACATAGGCAAGTATTTTGAGAAAACTCACAATATTCATTATTTTGCGATAAAACGTGAAAGCAGCGTGTAATAGAGTAAAATTCCACGGTCCACTGTTAACTGTATATTTATTCTTGATGTAACGGTATGCTTTTGGTATACAGACGTTTATATGTTAAAGGATTTACATAATGTATAAATAAATTACCGTTTGTCAGAGAAAAATTATTTCTCAAAAGACATATTAGATGTAATAAATAAAGATAAGTACATATTTAATGTGAAGATTTTGTGATTTGTTACAATTTTTTTTTAATTATCTAACTCCTATCTTTTGGATACTGGGTGTAATATTTTAAGTGAAGCGTGTATTCTCTATAGAGTTCATCTCATTACTGGTACAGAGCGTCTAGAAAAACGCTTAAAAGCACCCGAGAAACACTCCCAGAGTTGGCCAGGCGCACAATCCAGATATATTGCCAAGTTAAGATGTGCATCTAAATAGCCTGCCGTCCTAGCTAACTTTAGATTACTTGCACCAACTTTACCGACTCTTGTAAAAGCAAGTTTTGTAGGAAAAATTTTCCAAGGTATCCCCCCATTCAGTTCGGCACAAATTTACTGCGCAACTTCGACCCCGGAAATTACATTGTAAACGGAATTAAAAAGCAAATAACTTTAATTTTTCGTTGAAAAGTAACTTTTTATATTCTTTGCCGAATACAATAATTTCAATACTGAATTCGTGTCCTGTTTCCTTCGAATTGGTCTCCTGATGGGAAACAAATTTCATCCCCTATTATCCAATAAACATTTAAACTATCCTCGTTTAAAAAAGCCTCGGACACCAGGTTGGTAAGAGGAAGGGTTCATTTGCTTATTAAACATTCATCGGTGGAAGCACTAAAACCTATTACGGAGGGTCCCTGTGGGTGTGGAAGGTGCATTTTTAAAAACACTTTAGATTTTAGTTATCATAACGCGATAAAGAAGATAACTGATATAACATAAAATATGCTAAAATATTATTCAAATTCATTTAAATTATTTGAATGAAATGCTAAAGATAAACTGGTAACACTACTAAATATATGCATTTTTAAGGTTGTCAGTAAATAACCTTATATATCTTTCGAAACGCACATCGAAAATGAACATTATTGTTGAAATTGATATGTCAATAAAATGGTGATTTTCTAACAAAATCTTGCATCCAACCAAGGATTTCACGTCTAAAAATATGGCTCATAACGTTTTTACTGTATATTGACTATTGAAATATAAAGGCAGCTCGCGCACACGTTTAAACACAGGTGTCACACAAACGTTTCCTTTTAATACACTTAGATTTGTAATAACGTGAGATGTAACACCCTTTCAAATAAATTCTGGCAATATAGCGACACACGGGAACACATTAATCAAAGGCGCAGAGCTTCTTTCCAGGATTGTGGATATTACTTGCCCGTATGTATACATAACTTATTGTAACTCTCATATAAGATGGCTCAGATTATGTTTTCTTTTCCCTGTCATCCTTTGTTTTATTTATGAACTAATTTTGTACGGGCTTGTGGTTAAATTAAATTCTTTGGAATTTACATTGCTTTTCAACTCATTTTGAAGTCTATTTTATTTATTAATGTTATTTTTATAATTATGTTTGAATTCATCTTTAATATGTATATGTTGTCTCAACACGCAATGTCTCGATTTCGATGGAGAGCGAAGTACGGAGTGTCTTGACACTGGGTACTTTCTGTTACATGTTTCTGTTACATGTTTTCTACCTGCTTCTTTAAAAATTTAAGTAGAAGATTTATAAAATCTTAAATCAGATTGATATAAAAAAAATATTTACAGTATTTTATCGTTAAATTTAGATCTAAATATGATCAACAGTTATTACAAACTGATTTAATTTATAATAGCATTACACATTGACCCGCATAGTAGGGTAGTGAGAGATAACCTAGTGTCAAGACACTCCGTTTACTGCTTTCCATCATAAATCGATATTGTGTATTGAGTGGCGTACTCAACTCTAGACAATGTTTTATCAGAGCGGATAAATGGCAATAATTTACTATTAAATTTTAAATTTCATCACCTCTCCGAGTGGGAATCGAACACAAAACCAATCATGTTTACAGTCAGACGTTCCACTGTGTTACAATAGCCTTAAGTTAGGTATTAAAATCCAATCACAACAATATGAACGAATTCGATACTAGCAATATTTACTAACATCACCCATATAAGGCTAAGGCAGTCGACCGTCTAAACATAAGTCGAATAATATAAAGATCAAATAAGCTGTATTACACACAATTACTTATAAACAACTCTCGTTCCACGTATATAGTTAGTTGAGTTGACCAAAATTGCCCATTCCATATCTGGGTACGATCTGGGGTGACTCCAGCCCCCGCGGGTGGGTCGTTAAGATAAGATATCAGCGAGTGGACGGTCTCAGGTTACAGGATGTGAGGGTCCAGAGTTTCGGACCATCCAAGGGTTATTTGATGTATGTTGGTTATCGATTTTGTTTGTGGAAATATTTTGAAGAATTCAATGGGAAAATGTGGTGGTTTTTTTTATATGAAAAACGGAAAACGATTTAAGATATGTCTAATAAGACATATATATTATGAAAATTATTAATATTATAATTATGTTTCTTATAAATTATTAGTTATTACACTAGAAGCTATAGTTTGGTCTATACTCTTTTCGTGGCAGTTATTAACTGTGACCTCAGATAAAATATTGACATACTCGATAGCAAAGCGCGGCGTTAAGTTCCGCTACGAATTTATCAGTCTTAAAGTAGAAGAACATGGAGAACAAGATAAATTAGTATTTAGTTCTCTTTGTCAATAAAATATAGTAAAATTCAAGAACGCAAATAATTTGAGGGTTCATTATAGGGGACACGGTGAGCTTTGAACGAAGAAATGAAGTGTAAAGATAAAAGCTTGGGTTTTTCTCCATTAATTAATACTTGTCATTTGATCATGTTTACCCCAACCGTTATCTAGGTTTGCATAGCCGCTGTGTCGGCGGCGCTATTAAAGGGTTACGTTGAAATAATATTGACAATACAATCTATTTGGCAGGAGTCAGAAGAACGCCGTTAATGTTCCCGTTTGTTTGTCAGTCAAAGATTTGTTTTTAGCATTACTATGTTTAGTTTATTTTTCATGGTACTAAAGTTTAAAGGGCAGTATTAGAGAGGTCTCGATGATAAAGACACCAAAAGTGGCAGAACGGGAAGAAAGAAATAAATTAACACTCAGCTCCCCTGTGTAATGATCTATACATCTACACAAATAAATGAAATTGTAGTGTCTGTTTCTAATATTACAATATATATATATATATATATATATATATATATATATATATATATATATATATATATATATATATATATATATATATATATATATATATATATATATATTGTAGTTGTTTTTTTTATATCGGTCTGTCTTTCTATTTCGGCTAATCTCTATAACGGCTAGACCGACCTAGACGATATTTTCACTGGTATATAGCTGATGTAGTAATAATTAAGTTTTAATGTTGATTAAGAAACAAAAAAATCCAGAGATGTCAAAATGATCAGGCAAAGTCGTGTAATACGTCCCTCTATTTGCTTTTCCCATCTAAAACGTACTTCCCCAAGTTTTCTCAGTATTGAAATTTTTAATTGATTTCGGTAACATAAACCGTTATACACTATCTGAAACACATTAAGTATTCAAGACGCATTCGTATTATATAGCTATCCCGTTCTATCTTATAGTGCAATGCTATTTCACGTAGCTACTCTATTTCCGGTGGATCCGAATTTCCTGTCCGTCCCGGTAAGGCATTAAACGACTTAAAAAGCGCAATCTCGCAGGATTCCCGGAAATAACTTCTGTCGCCCTCCAGTGTGTGCAGATGTGATTCTTTGAATAAATATAGGCAACGTCATAATAATACAAGGTCATATTCAAGATTTACGTCAAAAACACCCAAAGAATTTGCAAATATTCATATTTGAATACAACTGTTTTCTAATATATGATATATTTCGTTGATACTCGAGTTTAGCATGACAAAGGAACGTTTTTATCATACATATCTTGTGTTAGATGTCATTCCTCATCAAAATCATATTAAATATAAGAGACTATATTTGAAATAGATATAATCAAAGAAAATACTTTGAAACACAATATAACGTTGTACGTGGCAAATTACGAAGCAAACACAATATACCTAGCAGACCTTATTTCGTAACCGAACGAAAAAAAAGCCTTAATTCTTAGGAGATACCCTCATAGCGTCGCGTTCAATATTAATAAATTCTCATCTTCAGGATTCGTATGCAATTTGCCCCGACTTCTCCAAGTAAAACTTACGACTCGCCCTTACCAAATAAACCAAGGGAAATAACCGAGTTTATTCAACGTTTTTCAGCGAAAAACAAAATTGTGGCGTATTCGTAATTTTAAAACATTCGCGTTATTGGATTAATGAGGATGGAGCGTTTGGATAATTTTTAAGCGTTCCACCGTATATTGTGAGATTTTAAAAAGGAATTTGGTAATTCACTCTGGCATTGTGAATGATATATACGGTTTTTGTGATGAAATGAGGTGTGGGTTCAAACCTCGGTCGTTGAAGGTATATTATGATTTATTTAAACTTATTAGAACAAGAGTTTTAGGGAACAACCCGATATTGCGTTTTGTATTAAGTTTCAACATAGACTAAGTGAATTACTAAAAATTTTAAAGCCATAATTTTATAAACAAATTTATTTATATATATATATATATATATATATATATATATATATATATATATATATATATATATATATATATATATATATATATATATATATATAAGTTTCTCGTTTTCCCGTATATCGAAAGAGAGAAAACTTAGTGTCAAAACACTCCATACCTTTCCCATTTGAAAGTGACATTACGTGTGCAATAGCAAAACTAAACGCCGCGCTTTGTCATATACACGACTAGATTCTAAAAGCTAGTATATCTGTGATCAAGCTTTATCCTCAAAGCAAAGTAGTTATATAAAGTTCTCACGACTGTCAACAGACAAGGAATATTAACAATGTTACAATATTAAAGGACGTAGATTGGTATTGAAATATGCATTGGTTTACTACTAACGTGTCGTAAATGTAGAAAAATATTTTACTATACTCACTAACGTTAAAGAGATATATTTCTCGTTAAATGTTTTTAGAAGAATCTTCATCATAAACTATTTAATATAAGTTGTTATTTATAGATTTTACTATTTATATAATTTATTCATTTATTCTTTTATCTTTATTTCTTTTAGATGTTATATACTCAAATTTTCATTCAATATCATTTCTAAGTTAAATAATATAGTAGCTTTAATTGTTTTTTTATATTATTTAAATTCCAAAATTCAAGCATTAAGTTTTGCATTAACCCATCAAAAATCTCTAAAAGGAAATTTCTCACGTTCTATATAAAATATTCTTATATCCCATACATATTTAACGTGCTCGCTATCGACTGTAGATACAGTTGAGCTCGTATTGAGCACAATCAACTATTAACCAAGGATTTCCGACATGCTCCCATAATAATCGTAAAGTAACATAACAAAAGGCTGTAGCATAAATAAAGTATAAATTCTTTCCCGATGCTTCCATTCCGGCGCGGTGGATATCAAAGAGAACCCGACACCGTCGTAACTCAACACCGCGCTAGAAATTCCGCTTTTCGCCGTATCAAGTCTATGATGTTGGATCTTCATGTAACGGCCGCCTGTCGTGCGAAATTACGCCTGTATGCTTGAAGGGTAGGGATTTTAGTGTATTTACATAATATATGATACACCTTATGTATTTTTTTACTTTGTAATTATTTTACGTTTTCTAATATTAGTTAAGTGCTTATGGAAAGGTGAACGCAGTGTTTGAACACTAGATTCTCTCTGCCTAATATAGTATGCGGGTTTTTTTTATTTCGCTTAGCAGGGTAGGCAATTACAGGTTAAGTAATTAATTAATAAGTAGAAAATTAGCTCTCCGTACTTCACTGTTTTAATTAGTATTTTATATATATATATATATATATATATATATATATATATATATATTTTTTTTAATTTTTGAAAACCAGCACAGGCAACATTATTCGCCTTACAAGTGAAATTAAGATCCGTTTGCAGACCACAGTGGTATTATAGTGCTTTTTGCGTTTCGATTTGAGTTTTCTCATCTGATATCTCTGATACTTCCTAAGTATTTTATAAAGCATTGTTGCTTATAAAGGCATTATAAAGTGTAGACATTCCTTCTTGTTGTTGTATGTAATAAATAAGTAAATAACTTAAAGAAATGAAATAATAAGTGAATTAATAGAGAAATAGTACATACATCTCCATATAGTTGCTTAAGTGTTTATAATATTAAAAATGGCGTGTATACAGAATATAAATATTTAGAATTATCTCTTTAACTAAATATATTTTAATATATTAAAAAAAAATTAAAAAATCAGAAACCATATTTAATATTTGCTCACAATATATAAGAACGATTCCGTTAACTGTTCTAACTTATGACAAGATAATCATCAATGAGTCTTCCAACAGATGTTCACTGAAACAAAAGACAGAACGAAGCTGCGGGATGTTGTCGCGGGATTACGGAGGCCTTATAATTATTTTTAGCCCCCAAAAAGGGCTTAAAGTCCCAAGGTGGGATTTGTGAGGCGTCGTTATTCAATATTATATCTTGTGAAATATCCCGGGGTTCGCGACACGTAGCGCGAGCAGGTACATCCCTATGGCAAGCCCGGGATAGATTGATGATTAACGGGATTACGTGTGACAATATACTTTATTGCACTGTACTATACAAGAAAAACGTTTTAATGAAACCGTAACTCGATACTGGCGGATGTTTCATGATTTATTGTTCAGGTTAATTTTCTCAATGAAAATATTAATATTTTTTTGAGAAATTATTTGGGAAATTATTTTTTTTACTTGACTTTTCTTTGGTTTATGGTAGACGGTGCACAACACTGTACTTTGTTTAACAAAACCAAGCAGATGTCTATATTTTAAGCATGATTGTATGACTCTTAACACGCGGCCTCAAAATATTCTATATGTACATTATTAACGTTAAAACTGTCAGTCTGTATATGTATGTATGTAACATTTGTTACCAAAAGGTCAAGAACGTACACTCAGAGCTTAATTTGTCTATCTAACACTTGCGCATATAAATAAATCATTTAATAAGCAATTAATGCGTTATCTGCACAACATTAGCCGACCGAGTTCATTTAGCAAAAGGTTATATTCATTCATAACACGCTCGCAACCGGTTTGGGAATGTAAAATTGTTGATACCACCCGGATCAATGAAATACAAATTCGAGAGGACGCAGTTTTAAAATTCATACCGTTTACAGTCACGGACACTCGGATTGTTACCAATATTGCATGCGCCGTACGGAATTTAAATAGAACCACGCTCGACGGCCACCAACAAGCGATCGCAGATCGCTCCTTTTTTGGTTTTACAAGCGAAGCGGAATTAGCGTACCGTTTGATTCAATCAACTTGGCAAGTGTTATAATATTATCCTAAGGAGGGTAATCGGGAAAGGTCAATGAAGCAATACGCTCGCAGTATGAAATTCATATGTGCGATTGATATTCGCGAATGCGGCTTCGGCAGGTGTCAGCGCGCGGCCGCGGACCATTTCCCGCAGCGTAATCGAATGAGTATTACAAACATCGCGCCTGCAGCCGCGCCGCCACGCCACGCCACGCCACGTCGTGGACCGACGCGCTTTTTGACGCCCATTTGAAGTATTGTCTGCATTCAACCGCATATACCACCAATCATATCGTAACCGAGCAATTGTAGCTATAATATTTGAACGTGGAATATAATACAGATTCCACTCGCAACATCGACAAGTAGGTATCCAGCGGGACAGTTTCGCGGCCGTAATGAAAGCACTTAACACTAAGCGAAGCAATTATAAGTAATTTGGAGCGCGGTAATGGACGCGGACAGGGACACGCAAAAACCCGCGAAACGGAACGCTAAAAGCTCCCTAATTCGATTGCCGGTGGTGCCTACTCTTTTTAAAACTGCCAA
Source organism: Dryadula phaetusa (assembly GCA_032432895.1). NCBI lineage: Eukaryota > Metazoa > Arthropoda > Insecta > Lepidoptera > Nymphalidae > Dryadula > Dryadula phaetusa. The sequence goes on along the minus strand of JAOYRS010000059.1, from coordinate 4,990,500 downwards.
AGTTCGCGGACGGATATAAAACGAATGCTGGATTTTAGTTTACGAGAATAAATCCTCAACGCTCAGTTCTTTGGCGTCGGTGAAAGCTTTTCCGCGGCGACAATTAAAACTCAAATTCGTTGCTATAAAGTGAGTAAGATCCGCGGGTGGAGTGAAACAGAAACACCGGCTCAGAGGACTTTGCGAGCGTCACCTGAACTGAACAGAGCGCCTTCTTCGGTGCCGGTGATTTATGGGCGCGGATCCGGACCGGTAATGAAATTGCATCCCCTCGCCCCCTCCCCCCACTCTCCCCCCATCCCCGCCTCGCACCCTCCGGTCGCAGAAGCCATTCTAGAAATTACTACGCAACGCTGTGCACTCGGCGAGCAGCTCAGGTAACGTCTTATGCTAATGTTTATTTTTTCCCATCAATCACTATGATAAAACGTGGTGCCGTTATTGAGGTGTTCCACACCAACACGGGACGAGTTTAATTGCATTCGTAGGAACCGCCTGCCCTTTGAGTCGCTCTCGTTCTTTGTCTACGCAATGAAAAATTTATTGCTTTCACTGGAAAATTTTAATTGAAAACTCCGCAGCTCCGCTCGCGGCCCAATTGTGTCGGTGACGTTCGTTGCGTGATTTCAACTTTGTACGGTGGAGTTAAAACAGCTATTGGGCTTATTCGATAATAATTTTAGTACCCAAACTTTTGTTGGGTTCAACCTATTGTCCATTTATGTTTTGGGTAAGCCTGTCATATATTAACAAAGGAATAAATCATCATTGTTTAGACTTATATTATATTCATGTACGTCTGCGATTTCTATTTAGTATTCCGTTTTCGATGATGAATTTGTTAAAATTACAACGTGGAGTTTTATGGTTTAAAATAGACAAAAAAGAAATAAAGTATCAATTAGTTAATAAATAGTTAAGTCCTCAGGCTATTTAAATAATATTAAATTGTCAATGACGAAGTTTTGTCAAGAAGGAGGAGGGAGTGTCTGGACACTAAGTTTTCAAATGAACCGTGCAACTTACCGTTAGATGCTGGAAGAGCCACGCCCGCAGGATGTTGGTAGCCACTTTGGGGAATATGCCCCGTTTCTTCTGATTCTTCTTGCCATTCGTATCATCGTCTTCTTCCCCTGTGCCCTCGCCTGAGCCGATACTCGCGTTGCTGGCATCCCCTGGAAATATAATAAAAGTTAGTATAAACTAAAATATTTTAAAAACAAATAATAATTATAAGAAAATTTAATTGCAGGTAAAATAAAATATTTATTTGTATATGCATTTTTTAATCTGTAACCTGTAACATATAATAAATTGATTTTTTTCTAGCTTCACGCTTTTATCCCGCATAGCAGGGTAGACAGAAAGCACCTAGTATCAAGACCCTCCGTAATTCGCTTTGAGACCAGTCGTAGCGCAGTGTGACAGCGTCCGACTGTAAACACGACTGATTGTGGATTCGATTCCAACTCGGGGGAGCGATAATATTTAAAATTATTTTTACTTCCTCACACTGGTAAGGCAAAGTGCGGCGTTGAGTTCCATCACTAAACACGCAATGTCTCAAATACGGTAATAGATTTCCATATACATAATTTGGCAAAAGATCCAAATATCCACAATCTATGTCAAACATACAGACAGAGTCTATAAAAATTAGAAAACCTAACTTTTACCTGACATGCGCACAAAACTGGATACATTAAATATATTATGAGATAATTATACTTATAAATAAAATAAAATTAGCATAGAAGTTTTGTTATCAAATATAATAAAGCAACATAAGTGGACAAGTTGATACGTTATCAAAACTGGTTTAAATTGACATACGATTATATAGAAATGTATTTATCATTTGTCCGTATGTCCAAGTATAGTTTAGAATAGACAGTCAAAATATAGATTTCTTGGCATCTAATGCCATATTTTTTCTAAGACGACTGATGAAACAAACAAAACTACCAATTTTTCTTAGTATATTCAAAAAAAATACAAACACTTAGTTTAAGAAAATAAATTAAAAAAAAATACCTAAAAGAAATCTAAGAGACTAATAAAATCGAACCCAATACCATTCTGCACAATCATATTAAAACTGATCCACTATGGTATAATATCTGATACGGTGTGAGTGAGACAATACACAAAATTATCTATCACATTACAAAGTGTTAATCGCTACACAAGCACCGGCGTAAGCGAGTAACGCCGCGAGATGTCCCGACTTCGCTTATCAGCCGTGCGTCTGGCATATTAATTAGAAACACCAACTAACATTTATTTAATCACCTGCCACGATGATTTCTATCTTGAGTATATATGCTTAATTAATTCTAGGTACGTCCCGTCAGGACGTGTCGCAAGACTGGTTGACTCGAATGTTATTGCAATGCCTTTATTTTCTTGTCTGCTATAATTTTGATTCGGTTCATTGGTTAGGATGTAATGGAATTATATATGTCTAGATGAGGATTCAGGTTCGATTTCTGCTTTAGTATTTATTAGATAAAACAGGTACTTAGTAAGTGTGTTAAAAATAAATCAATTGTTAGTAGAAAATGATTATGTAAAGTATTTAACTGCGAGTGTTTTCAATATAAGCGAATGTTTTAATAATGAAAAATCAAAAATAGACGCTACAAATATTATAATCGTTCTTACTGATTAGATTTTACGTACTGATTTACATAATATTGAGATATTTCAACTAAAGCAGGTAAAAAATTCAGTGAAACACATAAGTTACACTAACTTAAAAGGCCACGGTTTGAGAATAAAATGCCTTGGAGCAGGCAACTCGACGAACATGGCACACCATGTAGGCGTTTGTAATTCTGAATAATTGAAAAGAAATTCACTTTGGAAACGCTACGTGTAAGGAACAAAAGCTCGAACACGATAAACAAATTAGAGTTCACTGAGCCACATCAAATATTTATCACAACACTGAATTGAATCAACTCGGGGTAGATTTCATCTTATTTCTTCCTTCGTACTTGTCGGCCCAAAAGAATTGCTTTCAAATTTGTTGTTTGGCGTCGGTTTTTTTCGTTTTTTTTTTGTTTTAATGTATATTTTAATTTTTTAATGTGAGTACAGGAAAAACGTTTTGAAGGTGGAGGCGTTTCAGAATTCTGACATTTTGATATTTCCATACGTTTCTAAATATTTTGTTCTTTCTTATATCTCTGTTATTTTAGTCTTAGCTTGAAACAGAAAATTGCTATGGGCGAAGATATTAGGAATGATGTTCTCGTTTTGGTTTTACAAAAATTAGGCAAAAAATAAACGTCACAGATTCTTTAAAAATATCAATGCATTTATAAGTCATCGTAAATGGAATGACAATTTTAAATTCAATATGAACACTAAATAAATGTAATAATATTACTTATATCATATATATATATATATATATATATATATATATATATATATATATATATATACACATCAATGTACATACAAACATACAAATGTACACATACACAAAAGTTTGAACTTTTAATAATAATAGTGATATGTTTTCGTCTATTTTAAATATTTCAAATTAAAATTCAAACGTAATGAATGACAATGACGAAATGCAGTATCAAGTTGCGTATCGTATGCGACCGGTGGCTTGCATTGTGATGGTAATAGGGGCAAAGTAATAAAATTACTTTTACGCCATTACCCGCCACCCCCACTTGTTACACAGGGTGTTAGAAAATAGTTACTTTTTTTTAAATTATACATATCATTTTTCAGTTTCACGCTTTTCCCCGGATAACAGGCTAATCGGAGACAATCTAGTATTAAGACACTCCGTTAGTAGGTTTTCGCCGGAAATCGAGACGTTGCGTGTTAAGCGGCGGAACTCAACGCAGCGATAGAGCAAAAGAAGAAATGACTAACAGCTCATATTCTATATATTCATATATTACTGTACGTACAGATACGATAAACAACGTTGAAGTTATTAAAATAATTTACATATTTACACACGTTTTACTATTAACGATCAATGAGATATGCTACTTCCTTATAATTCATCAATTTCTGATTAATCTATCATGTTGAGGAAATCAAGTGTGTGTATTTTAGTTGATTAAGCAAGTTATAAAGCTCAAGGTGTTAGGTTGAATAATTGTGACACCAATATCAGTTCTTTCCTTATTTTTTTATAAACTAGTCTATTGACTTTAGAAAAAACTAACTAGTACTAAAATGTATTTTTAAAATATTTAAATATACTATTATCTCTTCTAAATACTGTACATTTTCGACCAATATCAATGGCATCTTTTTATTTTAAAAAAATTAATTAAACTAACACCCTGTATAGTATCAGCGTGCAAAATCAGAGTGCATTCGCATGATGCAGGGCTAGTAATCCCCTAATTCATCTTATGTGCACGCACACAGACAGACACCCCTAATATTCACTAATACACCCCCAAATGAGTGTACAAACACGACGCGCTGTGGGGACGCGTGTGAAAAGTCAAGAGAATGAAAATTAACTTAATGTTATAGAAATGGCAGTGTCATCTTTCTATTGTCTTTGCGAAATCAATACCTTTTGTATCGTTCCCATGGATTATTCTTTGTTTTTATAAAGTATGGAGTGACTTGACACTAGGCACTTGTCTACCCCGCTATGCGGGATAAAAATCGTGTTTTATATAATACAAAAGGAAACCAGAAATTGTTTAATTATAACTTACTATGTTCTCCGTTTACCAAAGCTTTAATTTTAAGGTATTTACACTTATATCATAAACAAATATATATATATCTATCAATGTACATACAAACATACAAATGTATATATATATATATATATATATATATATATATATATATATATATATATATATATACATATATATATATATATATATATAGTTTGAACTAATATATTTAAATACCATCTGGGCTAGGAAACACAAAACAACATACAAGAGCACAGCAGAGCCAAATATAAACAGTTTTTTCTCTGAAAAAAAGCGGTACAAGCTTAGGCGAGAGAGTTTCTACGCAATACATACAGTACGAGACACGCTAATAAATTCCACAAGCATTCATATACTGAACTGCTCATTAGAGCGGATCCTTCTATGGTATGGTGTTTGCTCCCATGGCATTTGTAAGCCGATTGCTGCAACCCGACACCGAACTCGCGACCCTTGCACGGTGTACCACCAAACATGGGGCTAGATAACACTTGGGGTCGATCCGATGGGGTTATTTGCGATAATAACAAACGTATACGATGTTTTGCAAAGTTTTCATATATTTCTTTTAAATTTAGTTTTTTTAGTGAAATTATAATATTTTTGCATCAATCGTGTTGTTATATAGTCGAAATGTTACTGTCTGTGAGATGATTGTAGGTTCGTTTCCTATTCGAGGCTATAAAAATTTGCCTTTCTAGTATAAACATGTGACTTTATAGTTTTGAAAAACAGAATATAACATTGGGTTCCGTCCTCAACAGTTAATACACACGACAAGACACGCCGTTCTTCCGCTTTTTGCTGGATATCGAGACATTGCGTGCAGAATGGTGAAACCTAACGCGGTTTATTCTACTAGAGCAGGGAAATAGAGTAATAGAATAAACGTTCCTTTGGGCTGGATTCGAACCCATAATCACATTTATGATCAGACCTGTGCTGTACACGATGGCGTCTTATAAAAAAACACTTTAAAAGAAATATTATCCATATAAGATACAGTAGTCACGTACGAATGTCTTCTAACTAGATGAAGTTACTAAAATAATTCTAAAAATATATTTGAATACACACAACAATAAATATTAAGCACCAAAGGCATCTGACAGATAGACTGACACGTCTTGGAAGATGGTAATCTCAGAACTGTTAATCACGTATAAAGAGATGGGTGCATTGACCCCGGAAATAATTCTTTGTCTAATACAAATAAAAAATTTATTATAAAATTTTATATGTAATAAATAAATAACACTTCACTAACAAAGAAATTTAATAGTTAATTAATTTATTTTTTTTACTTTTAATTTTAATATATTTTAGAAAAAAGTTGTGTTTAATAAAAAAAATTAAACAGATTTTTTTTTGATTGTGTAATAGTGAGCAGAATTTAGTGTTCAGACACTCCGTGTTGTGTCATGGAACTTAATGCCGAGCTTTGTCTAACAAAACTAACAAATAATCAAAATCTAACAAAATAATCAAACACATAAAATTTATAAAGTATATTTAAATTATAATAATACAGAACAGTATACTTAAGTTAATGTGTTTTGTTTGAGAAAACAGCGATACCCCTAATATTGGAGTAAGGCAAATGGCAGAACTATCGAGTTACGCCAATCAACCGGGTGCACGTGCCGCTAGGGATGTGCCATCGTGGGAAACAACTGTACTTGTGCAAAATAATTGTGGAAAACATTGCAATTCTAGTATTGTTACATTCTATGATTTGGAGGCTTAATTTCATATGATTTAGAATTTCTAATATTCTTTTTGTTTATAAAATAATAAACGTGTTACCTTCATTGCACATGTACATTGCACATATTATTGGTATCAAAAGAATTAAGGAAAGTGATAAGCCTTTCCTTTGTATACTATCATTTATATAAAATGATATGCCAGAAATAAAATATATTAAAATAGTTAAATTTTTCTCTATTTTAAAGAATTTATGATTTTTTACGTATGTAAATATAGCTTAAATTTAAATAAATACAGAGCCTGTAATGATAATGTATAACATGTTCTAAAAAACAAAATAGCAGCTATATTTAAAGCTTTATTCCTAAAAAACTATTTTTTTTATTTAAAAAAAATCCTTACGTAAGACTTGTACTTCACATCAAACTGCCAATTTTATCGAACCCACACATTTCGTATTTTTTTGTTTCTTATTTTGACGAAAAGCTGACAATAAGACGATCCATCGATGTCACATTTCTAATCCGCAATCCCTATAAAGTGACAAGCGCGGTGTCGTAATGATTTTGATGGATTGGCTTCTTCCAAGCCCTATTTGCAAACACCCTCCGCTGGACGGAGGCCCGATAGATGGTGGAGCTAATTAAAATTGGCACCCAAACTGGGACAAATAAACGTTTTCTGCCCACATAACACATATTACAATGACAGTAAAGTTCTTATTCGCGTCCATAAAGTCTTATATATACTTTGGGGTAGCGTTGCATTGCCTTTATTAGCTTATTGGGTAACGTAATGACGTGCTGCCGATAGGAATGTGTTCGGTATGCTCCTCTTATTGGGAATCTGGCGGAATTCCATTAAGTCATTAATTCTCCTGTCCCTCCGAGCGATTCTTATAATAATTACGAATTGGCTACGAGTTTTGAGTGGATATTTTTGGGACATTTCATTTGAGGCGAAATTTGAAGCTTAATGACAGGGAATATTGTTATATATGTATCTATTCTTGTATGAATATATAGGCAATATATTCGTGTTTATTTGTTATAAAATGCCTAACTTAATAACTTAAAAAAATATAGTAAATAATTTAATTTTCACTTCCTCGCTCTAGTAAGACAAAGTGCGGCGTTGAGTTCGACCACTCAACTTCAAGTCTTGACATTTTCTGTCTACCCTGCTATGCGGGATAAAGATTAAATATTACTACTGTTTATTTGAACTTCGCTATCTAACTAATTATAAAATAAATATATATTTAATTATTCAATCAAATAACATGAAAAGGAGAATTTCACGTTATAATTATGATAGATATCTAATAAAATCCAATAAATTCTCATATACCAATAATAATACAAATATTGGTATATAGTAGTAAAGTTTGCAACCTGGGCTATTATATCTAACGAGCCAAGTTGCCAGTCACAGGCATTAGCAGAGTAACATCGAAGTGAAAACGCTTCGCACGCTTAATCACCGTTGGTCCTGAGTCGTCAGTTTTGTGAACGCGCTCGAGTTCTGGCTATATTATATCTATGCATGTACGAAAACGTCATTTGATGTTGAGACTATATGTATATACATATATTTTTTAAAACATTTTCAATTTTTTTGACAAGTTTTTTTTTATTTTTTAGGTAATAATTATGGGTTTTCTTTTAGCTTCACGCTTTTATCTTGTATAGCAGGGTAGAGAGAAAGTATCTAGTGTCAAGACACTACTTCAATTTCCACCGAATTCGAGACATTAAAATAAGGCAGTACAATGTCTAACCAAACTAGCAAAATGTTCATTTTTTGAGTAGAAATTGAAAGCACAATCATAAATATGGTTGTGTTAAAAAAAATGAAAAATGTTCTTAAAACTAGAGATAATCTTCTTTATCTATCGGCTTTACGCTTTATCGCCCTAGTATCGGAGAGAACCTAGTATCAAGACACTCTGTTCAATATTTTCTTGCTCAAAATCAAGATATTAGGTGGTGTGTGGCGGAACTCAACGCCGTCAACTCTCTTTTCAAGCAATTGTTTTCAATATATTAGGGCTAACCTAACTAATTAATGATAACAACATTTAATACATATTTTATATCAAGTACCCAACAGCAAAAGCATTAGTTTACTTACTTTTTTTAATAAGAACCAAGAATAAACATAAGTTTGGTGGTTGTTTAAATAAGTAATGGTCCAAATAGAAATAGGCTTATTTACTGATTATATACTTTCTTTCACTAACATAAATATAAGAGCAATGACGTCATAACAACCACTTCTCTATAGAAAATGCTCTTATATCTATCCAAATCCATATAATAGTTAGACACACATTCGCAAAAATTACAAGCAATTAAAAAAATATACAACGAAATTTGATGACAGTGGATTAACCCTTACAATGGCACGTCTCCACGATTACATAGCATTGAAAATTAGTTTAATAACTCGAATTGACGATTCCGCCCGGAACGGCCAATTAAAAGGGAATAACACTCGGAATGATCCTCCTGATAGGCAAGTTATGGGGTGCCTTTATAGACCATTAAGTACTGAGACGATTCAAGAATATTTTGTAGGAAGCCGGTCTTTTGGACCGTTTAGTGCAGATTAGTATTGTTTTTTTAAGTAATTTTCTGATTGATATTGGGTTTTTTTTACTGTTTTATTGTTTATTTATTTGTTTATTAAGGTTTTATAATGTAAATACGGGATAATAGGTTTAAATTTTAACTTAAAATAAACGTATGTACACATACGTCCACTTTTTGAGAGTAAAATTATTTAACTACTAAATACGATCTATAGTAAAGTGTGCACATAATCAAAATAGGTCCAGCCCCTCCCAGTCCTCATGTCGCTAAACACATATTAAGGGATTAGAGAAGCTAACGTTCACTCGCGCATTGATTTCAATTTGAATTTTAATTGACGAATATTGTAGGAAAGTTCATTACTTAATATTCACCCTTGGTGGTTGATTTTTGCATACTGAAATCAACTTGATATATATCATATTTTTAAACGTACGAGGGCATCGTGGCTCAGTGGGGCAGTTTGTAAATGCAATGGTTTTTGGTTCTATTTCTATTTATAGATTTTTTTTCTACCTTCACGCTTTTTATCCCGCACAGCAGGGCAAGAAAGCATTTAGTGTCAAGACACTCCGTACTTCGCTTTCCACCGAATTCGAGACATTGCGTGTTGAGTAGTGGAACTCAATGTCGCATTTTTTCTTAACAGAGCGAGGATGTGAAAATAATTTAAATATAATCACTCCCCCGAGTGGGCATCAAACCCACAACCAATCGCGTTTATAGTCAGACGGTGTAACACTGCGTCACGACCGGCCTCAAATTATACTTACTTATATATATTCTTTTTATTTTGGTAAGATAAAACGCGACTTTGAATTTGAATTAGACCGAAAGTTTTAAGGGTTAGGTAATTTTTAAAGACTTTAAAAAGACTTTGAGGCTGGTCGTGTCTCAGACAGTGTCTGACTGTAAACGGTTCAAATTGGTAGTTGGCTTACTATGGTTAATCATTATATTTAAATTATTTACATTTCTTCATCGTAGTAAGATAAAGCGCGGTGTTGAGCGCCGCCACTAAAAACACAATGTCTTGAATACGAAAGCAGAGTACTTCCTGTCTATTCTACTATGCAGGATAAAAACGATTTAAAAAAGAATTAATATTTTCGTTATTATGAACGGCCATGAGAAGGTTTATGCTACAAAATCATTGTATTTATTATCATTGTAACCAATAGAACTATAGTTAACTTCATTGATTTTGAGGTAAAAAAATAATAAAACTAATTATTATATCGAAAAGAAGAGAAAAGAAGAGAGAGTGCGATATGGGAAGGACCTAATAATTCATTTTTTCTATACAAATTATTATTTTTTCTTAATAACCTTTAAAAAAAGGGGGAAAGTCATATCAAGTTGGATGAATTCGCCCATATTTGACACGTGGTTTAAATGCAAATTATTCAAATGAGGCATTACTTTGTAACACATTCTGTTCGTATGAAATATAATATTATTATTGAGTTGACAATCTGTTTAACCCGTTGATAGTGGGAAAAAAGGGATTGTTTCTCTGTGCGTGGTAAATATTGATACGTTTAAAAAAGACAAATTTAAATTTTAAAAAATTAAAAAAAAACATAAAAAAAGAAGTCCTTACTTAAAAAAATATTAAAATTAAATACTCATAAGATTAATATTTACTTGGTTTCTTGAAAATTAAACACGAAATTATTCGCGGATTATTTATTATATTATAACTGCTTCTTCTTTATTACGTTTTTCACGCTTAGCAGGGTAATTCATAAGACTAAGAGCACGGAACTCAACGCCGCGTTTTGTTTCACCAAAGCAATAAATAGAAAATAGTTTAAATGAGATTATTCTAAGATATCCGAATAGTATCCACAACCAATTGCATTCACAGTCAAGCTAATCTAATGTACCATATCGAATTGAGGTATTTGGAAAGCTTTTTCAATATATTAAAATCACTTTTAGAATCACGCTTGACGTGACAAGACACTCCATACTTCCGTTTCCACTGAAATCGATACATTGCGCGTTGAGAGGTGGAGCACAACGCCGTAAAACTTTGAAACTCAACTTTAAACAAAATCTCAGTGTAATACCAAGAAAAAATATAAGTAAACACCAAGTGCAATCGCCCACGCTAGCCGACACAGTACAACCCATTAATCCCGACTTCATATCGCGTATTTATGAACACTGCTGTAGGTTATATTGTAACATTATATCTTTTGTGATTCATTTTGATGTGACCATCTTTCTCTTAACGTATTAGGTTTCTCATCTGACAATAATTTAAAATTATAAGCGAAATATATATATAAGTATTTGTATGGGTTAGATTGTTGTTTTTGTTTTTTTTTCACGCTTGAGATAATACAGGGGTAGGCAGAAAGAGCTAAGTGTCATGACACACCGTTAACCACTATCCACCCGAAATCGAGACCTTGAGTATGGACCTTGATCTTGGTTAAATTCATTTAAGTATTATCATTCTTCCGAGTGGACATCGAACCCACAAGCAATGTTTTTACAGTACAATCTGTTCCACTGCACCATGAGTAGGTATTCTATAAAAAATATCACAGATTTACTATTTTCTAAAATGTTATTCTCAACTTAGGTTAGGAAACACCTGTCAAAGACAGCTTGGAAGGTTTCAAAGAGATTCGTGTTCGAATCCTGATGCTTTCAAATTTTTATACTTTATTTTATCTGTATTTTTATTAATCTATTGATATACGCTGTAGACATTGCAAATTGTGAATTAATATGGATAATTTCGCGCAGTGGGACTAGACTTTAACTAGGAGAAATTATCATTTTTTTTTATTATAATATTTTTTTTCGTTTTTACACTTTGGCAAGACAAAGTGCAGAGTCGAGACTCATTATTTGGAATTCGATAGAGAGCTTAGAACAATGCATCTTGATATTGGGTTCTCCCTGCCTATCTTGATATATATTGAATAACATGAAACTGAATAGAAAAATAATATAAAATATTTTGATTTAAAATAACACTACATTCTCTGAACTACTTGTTTAAAATTAAACGTTTATAAATATTTATTATTGCAAAATCACAATATAAAGATATATTTATAAAATATTCGTTGTGGTACAATGAAATTTTTTAACTAAATACGATATATAAGCTTAACCATACCATACCATTCATATAAAAAATCGTATTTTAATAAACAGAGAACGGAGTGTCGCATTTCTCTGCCCTGCCGAGGAAGAAATATTAACTTACAAAATAAACTTTATCTTATAAACGCCTACGAAGCGAAGTAAAAGCTAGTTTAACAATAACACGCTCAGGCTTTTGGTAAGCTTTAAAAACTTTACGACGACATTAATAATTTTATTATACCACTAAATGCTCTGAGTTATTGAGTGTCTCTCATTTAATTATTATCTTCATTGCAGAAATTATTACTGTATCATGAGACTGGTGTAATTTCGAGACAGCGGGGGTCGTTATATGAAAAAAAAACGCCTAAAAAAGCTTAAAGCTACATCACGAGCGCAGTATCGTCTTAGTATCGTGAGGCGAAAATTAATACTAAGAAAAAAAATATGTTATCGAAATCGAACCGATGTCATCGTCCGTGGACGCTGGTGATAACGTCTCGGGAAACACGCTCTTATTACTTGAAACATAGAGTTTTCGTTTGTGCTTGTTTTTTTTATTATTAATTAAGGCAACCCCACTAATCAGTCAAGATACAAGGCTTTCGGTCAGTATATGTTGCCAGGGTAAAATTGTTCTGTTTTTTTTCTTTTCTGATTAAATTTAAGGTTTTATGATCGAATTTTAACCATAAATGTTAATATAAAAAAATTATTATAATCAATAAATATGGGTAAATAAATATGGGTTCTCTTTAAATATTTCTAAGTAGTTTAAAAAACAGTTAATTATTATATATCAAATGTGTATTCTCAAAATAAAATAATGTACGGAAACCTGTTTTGTTTTGCAAAGAACAAAGCAATCAATCACTACTTTCTTTTAGATCTGCCGTAAAAAATAATTAATTAATTATTTATATAGAGAGCTGAGGAGCTCAGAAAGTGGAAGCAAGCGTTAACTGTGTTCCAAAACTGGGATTTACAAAAATGTGCTTTATTACAAAATAAAAAAAATATATATATATTTATAATTTTTACATTAGCAAGCAATTATGCCCCATCATAATAATATTATTTGAGAAACTGTCAATGGGCACCATTAAGGTGAACCCATGGAATGATAAGAAATTTCTTCACACACATATCACCATTATAATGCATGCAATGGACACAAACACGGTTAGCTTCTACTTTGCATTCCTACCTAGACTAAACACTTCGCTCATTCAGAGTAAAATGCAAATACGGCGCAGCAGTTCCGGCTATAGTACAAAATTACTTCTGAATGCCGGTCTCGGCGATACTGGCCTGCAACTAATTGTTATTTGAATAAAAACGTGACGAAACTGCTATACTATGACCGCCACCGATTGTTACGCGAAACGAATACTAACATTTTAAGTTATTAATTCAGTTTAATGGTGTTGTTAATCTTTATAGATGTTATATTTTTGAAACTATTTTATCGCTAATGTTTTGAATATTCAAAAATACATTTTTGAAAACTCGACGTTTTGAACTCTTTTTATAGTAAATCCATGATCACCAACAATCTGACAGATAGAACTGGTTAATATACTTTCTATGTGAAATTGGCAAATTTAATTATGCTATACATGCACGCCTAAAAACCACACATTAAAAAACAAACAATTAAAAAATACTTAATTATGAAAACTATTATATAATTAGTGGTAAGTTATTATGACAGTTATAATAAGGTTGGATATAATAAAAGTTTGTATATCTGTTGAAAAAAAAACTAAAAACCACATATGTTTACCAATTGTTAGATTGCAATACTTACAATTTTAATCATATTTTCACATGGCAACATAAAATTTAAGTTCAAATTGCACAAATGTCAAACAGACGTTACCTGTCAGCCGGGCACAGATATTAAATCTAATCTATCTAATTGAGTCATTATCTGTGCTCGTAAACCGTACGCTTTACGATACCATAACTAAATAAATCAGGTGAAAAACAAACATTATTTTCAGTGAATATCATAAAGGGAGGTATTTATTATTTATACTCGATAAAATAAATGATTTTAAACCATATTTCGAGGCGGACTTAAAGTTGGATTGATGTGTCGCAACGCGTCTTACGTGCATGAAATTGCCAAGTTTATTCTACATGAGCCGACGCCAAATAGAAATTGCTATATTCTTGTTTACGGTTGCTTAATTAACAGCGGTTATTTATGTCGTATGGACCTTTCCCCGACTCCAGCAGAAATAGGCAGAAAGCTTGTTAGAAAAGACAATTATTTCTTATACCGAGAAAGTGTATTAGTTTTTTTGGGTACAAAATTTAGTGTGTTGAACTAACTTAATAGCTAAGTGGCAAATATATACTAGTTTTAGCGGATTCTGAATAATCTTGTTTGTATTTTTATGGTGGCAATACCGGTTTATATTGCTTTACGCTGTATGAGTGTTAACAGTTCAATAAAATAAGTTCATTCACTTGTGATTAAGGGTAAGGTAATTTATAATGTGGGAAGAAATATGAATGTAAGCATTTATGTAAAGGTATTTATATGGCAATTAACATGTTCGTTAAAATATCGATTTTATGAAATAATTGTTACATATATATCTGATTATTCGATCAAATTTTGACCTCAACAAAACAGCAAATTGTGAACTGTGTGCCAAACGTTGGATTTCCATAAACATATTTTCAAATACTACAAAATAAACAAAATACTATAAACAATTATACTTTTTACACAAGCAAGTGATTATTCACCATCACCAGAAACTGTCTCTATACTAAAATCTGACATCATTCGTTTGGTTCTAATTATAATTTTATCCAAATCGGCATGACAGTTCGGTTACAACGGACGCCCACCTTGTTACAAGTGATACATCGCGTCTAATATAGACCGTCTGAATACCTAATTTAATATGAAAGTCTTAAGAGAGTGATTATGCCAGAGCTACTTGGCAATAAAGCGAAAATATATTAAAATATTATTAGATTAAATATTCAGTAAACAATAAAATTAATTATCTGTTTTATATATAGTCTGTATCGGTGTCGCTTCTATAATCGATAATACAAATCGATTGTAACAATAATAACTGTTAAAAAGAAAATAAAAAATGACATTATAATGCATATTGCGCAAAAGTATGAAACAAAAAGATATCCACTAGATTTATTACCTTAATATTCTGTATACATACGTACGTAGCATATTTTCGTACACATCATCCCACACAAAAGGCAATTCGTTCAGTAACGTAAACAATGGCGCGCCCGTTTGTTTTTAATTACAGCTCGCGTTCGGAAGCGTCGGCCGCGGGAAATTCGGCGAAACCACCGCCCTGTAGCTAGCCATCGACGGCTAGCGTAGTGTAACTATTAATAGACTAGGCTATTCGTTATTATTTATTTTTGGTTATTTAAACAATTAAAAGATATTACAGATGTTGGGAAGATAAAATCCAAAATATACTAGAAAGTTTTTGGACAAGGAATGCAAATAATAGATTAGAAAGGAAAAATTTGGGCCTTTGCTAAAATGTATTAGAATCATAATATGTGATTTCTCTGAAATAAAGAATTTTATTATTATTGTTATTATATTTGAAAATATATATATTGTATTAGTAAGAGAAGAAAAAAAGGCTCTGCACCAGGACATGATGTATGATCAATGCCTCTCAAAGTATGATTTTCCTAATTAGTACAGTAGATAGCTTTACTACTTTCAAGTGAATAACGAAAATACAGTGTGTTAGACATTACAGAATTAAGTTTAATTATTCAGTAATAAAAAAAAATATCCTGAGCAAAAACTGTAGAATTCAAAATAATATTTTTAGAAAAAAAAATATGCCAATTATAATATTAAAAATATCTATACTACATTTTCTTATAACAA
This sequence comes from Dryadula phaetusa, assembly GCA_032432895.1. Classification (NCBI taxonomy): domain Eukaryota; kingdom Metazoa; phylum Arthropoda; class Insecta; order Lepidoptera; family Nymphalidae; genus Dryadula; species Dryadula phaetusa. The sequence goes on along the minus strand of JAOYRS010000059.1, from coordinate 4,974,457 downwards.
TCGGATTTGACCTTCCATTAAAATTATATATTTTTTTAATTTTCAATTTAAAAGTGGCTGTAAATTTAGTAAAATATTCAAGCACATGTTAGACGTACGTCATTTCGTCTGCATCTTGATGGGAGCGAGTTCTTTTGTTCTAATTTTATGGATTGCTAAACGTTCCCGGACGGGTGTCGCGACGTTGCCCGTTAAAATGTTAATTTATGCCAAATCATAGAGATTTATGGGATGACTGTAATGATGTATTAACACTTTACTGAGACAATGTTAGAAACTGAACTAATTTCTAAATGTATCGAAATTAATTTGTTAGTTTGAGGTAATTCTAAAGGTCTTGGGTTCGATTCTCATATGGTTAGTTTAATATGAACAGTTAAAAATAAAATTATTTTGTTGACAATGCAACTTTAAATTGTTGGGTTGTAAAAATATATATTTCAATTTTAAAATAGCGCCATCTATCTTTGAATAGCGACACTAGATTACAAAAATCGATTCTTATTGATCAACTCGAGATAAAAGTTATCTTGGTTGGTTGATTATAATCTGAAGCGATAATTAAAAATTAAATATTCTCTCGAGTGTGTTTTGAGCCTACTATATTCACATTTTAGTCAAATCTCTTCCGGACTATGTTTAAGTAAATCAAAATTTCTTTTAAATAGATATTTTTTTATAAAATTACTAAATCTATGTTATGTATTATTTTAATTTAGGCTTTTCACATTTACGACACAAAATATAAAACATTGTCAATGATAATAGATTTCTTTGACAAAACGCGATGCGGTTTGACGCTTAGTTGACTTAAACCGCAGCCCTAACAGCCTTTGCTCTCCTTACTCTTGTTAACTCTTGTATTTATTTTATTATCTGTATTCAAGTTTTTTGACGTCACTACATGTTTTGTGGTTAGTGAGAAATAAAAAAATATAAATATAGAAAATAATTATAACATTTCATTTGATCATGCCATGAGACGACAGAGAACAGATCTATCTAAGAAAATCTTTTCTGTCTGGTAAGATAAAGCGCAGCGTTGAGTTCCGCCAATTAACATAAAATATGAATAAAATGACACTTGATACCTTCTCTACTATTCTGCAGTCTTATTACTACATTTTTTATTTTCTAAGCTATATTTCATATTTAAGGTGTTTTCCTCCAGGTGGACTTTAAACTTATAACTATAGCGTGCTTCATAAACATAACAACTGGGCTATAACGGCCTCATTTATATGTTAAATAAATTCGCCTTATACGGAATGTCAATCCAAAACAACTTTAGTGAAATGCAAATTAATTACATTACCAACGGGCTTACTCATGAATTCATATGGACTTATAGTATTTTTAAAATATTAACATTTTTTAAAAACATATTTTATTATAACAATTTCGATGCAGTCATATGTAGAATGCATGGCTTAGCGGTCAGAGCGCTTGGACGATTTCCAAGACGCGCGGGTTCGGATCCTGTTGAGTTTAAATTTTTGTATGTTTTTTATATTCTAGTCTTAAGTGTTTTTAAATTTCTTAATAATCTTTGAGTAACAGAAATTTGTTAAAATCTCTCTACAGAGATACTAACATAAAAAAAGTTGTAACAAAACGTATTCAACGTAACAATTATAGCGCAGCCGATTGCAGAACACAAGGCTTAGCGGTCAGAGCGCTTGGAAGCACGGATTCGATTCCAGCTGCGTTCAAAAAAAATTATAAGTCTTAAAAATGTTTTTTAATTGTAAGTATGGCATAATACTTTAAAAATAGTAAAATATTTTTAGTTTTCTATCTATTATGCATTATACCATCACGAAGCCCATCGAATGTGATTAAATAGCAATGTCTGGGTATTCAGTGTGATTATTTCAAATCACCAACACGTAACATTAGCGGTAATCGCTGGTAATGGCCGTGATCGACTGCAGTTACCTACCTACGGGATGTGGGAAACAATCCACTATAGAATTATAGTTATCTATGCAACTTATTGTGGGGTTCTTTTTTTCGTTTTTGCTTACACAATTGTACATTTCATTGGAATGTACAAGAACTGAGGTCTTGAGAAATTCTTTAGTTGACAAATTTAAGTTTGTTAAGTATTTTAAGTAATCCAGTTGAAATAGAAGCAAAATTAATTTTAAATGAATTTATCAGGATTTATAGATAGCAATTAAGTTGTGTATTATACTATAGGTCTGGCATATTCTACAGAGATTATAGACTATTGTGGATTCGAATCCCAATTGGAGGAGTGATTTTATGTAAAAAATATTTTACCTACCTTCCAATATCAATTACGAATATATTCGAATATCTAATAAATGAATAAAAACACAATAAAAATATACACATTTTGAAATAACTTTTCTTTAAAACTTACATAATTCCGTAACCGCATTTCAAAACGTATATTGACAGCTCGATGGGAAACTAAAGAGGTCAATGTACTTTATTATTATTATGTTTTTTTTTTAATTTAAAGTGTCCCATACACGATGAGTTTATGCCAAAAGCGATATTTTATACGTACAAGCCATCAAATCACTCACGTAATGTAATGAGAAATCCTTTCTTAAGCCTTTAAAGAAATTTTATTGCCAGTAGGTGGCTTTAATCTTTTGACGTTTCACAAATTGTTTGTATTATAATAAAAAAATAATAAAATGCACGTATACGGGTGGAGGATGACGTTTTGATAAATAAATTTGTCTCGGACAAATCTATTTTTATGGCTTTTTGTAATATTGACGTCATTGTGTTTGAGCGAAGGTGGAATGCCATGTCTTGTGATAGATTTCGGTTCAAACCTAGAACCGTATATTTACTTGATAAAAGGAATCGTTTGTTATGTTTGATAATAAACGCGATTAGTTACGGATTCGATTATCACTCGAAGGAAGATAAGAGAAAGCGCGTCGTTGACTTCCACCACTCAACGCGCAATGTCATGAATCCAGCGGAAAGTGGAGTACAAAGTGTCTGGACACTTTATAGTCCAAGTTTTGGATACTTCTAATACATAATATTTCTAAATAGTCAAAACAAGTAAAGTGACTTGCCACTAAGTTCTCTATACCCGGTGTAAAGTGAAACGGTTGAAGACAAAGAAAAAAAGCTGAAAATCATTTCAACTTGAAATATTCAAGTCACCGTGATACAACCAAATTATTGTTCGAATATACTTTGATATAAAAAAAAGAAAATTACATAAATATCTGTACAATTATAAAAAATAAACATACCTAAATAAGTGTATTTATCATTAATTTGAATATATCTCTCATATATACCTAACCCAACTACGTTTATTTATTCGTCTTTCATTCAGGATTACACCGTCTCGCGGTTAAACGCAAAAAAAAATAATATAAAACGGTGCCCGTAGCGAAAAAGCAATAAGACGCACGTCAAAAATAACTTGAATTACAATTTTAATCTTGTCAAATCCCCGTTTTTATTGTGATACAGAGCACTGAGTACGGAGGACTGAGGACAGAGGACTGAGGGCATAATTCTCGTTTTTAAACTTTATTTAATGAGGAGTCAATTCATATTGAATATGTAGTACGGATGTTAATAAATTTGAGATTATTTTTTTATATTAATATAAGTTTATTATTGTTTTTAATTTAAATCGCGTGTAAAAAATACGGTTATTTTATACAAGAGGGTTTTTACGTAAAACCCTCGTTGCCTTGGCAACGTGTATGTCACTTTGTAAGAAAGTGTATGTCAAACGCATAATGGTGTGTGTAGTTTTTATTTTATTACTTTAATTTATTTCCAATACGTTATTATACAAAACTATTGACTTTCTACACGTTTTATCTATATAAATTATAAGTGTGCCAAGTTTAATATACCTTCGTCTTAATACTTGGTTTAAAAAAGAATTTGCTTCACGTTTTAGCATATAGATTATATAACATAGCCAATGTGTGCGTTTTAAGAATATTTATCTATAAAAGGCAGAAAATAAGAAAAAATAATAAAAAGCTTTCAATAAAAACTGTAAATAAAGATATTTATTGCAATGCAAAAATTATATCAACAAAAACGTTTAGAAGTGCCATGTACGTTGAATACGGATGATAATAAAATATATAACGGATTACAAGGCACCCAACGTATCAACCAAGGTACTAACGAAAAGTTGGTAGAAGCAAAAAGCTTAGTGGTACTCGATATTTCCTTTTAAATAATGACATTATAGATTTTATACAATTTAAAGTAGTCAATACACTTTGACTGATTTTTTATGAGTCCCAGTATGAAAAAAACCTATTTTTTAAAACTGTCAAATATAGTTTTTTTTAATATATTTTATCTGGGATTTGAACCCGTGAATATCGTATATAGGCATGTATGCATTACTTACAGTATCTTTATAGATATAATATATAAAATTGTAAATGTAATTTCATGCTATATCCCGCATAGCTTAATAGTCACAGATAATCTAGTGTCAAGACACTCCGTTGTCTTTCGTCTAAAATTGACATATAACGTGTTGAGAGGGCAGAAATTAAAGCTTAATTTTTTTTAACTAAATCATGTCCCCAAGTGGATATCGAACCCACAACCAATCGCTTAAACAATCTGCCCCTAATAACTCACTTCCGAACAATAATCAGCATTCCTAACATATTCTATCTATTATAGGTTATTTTTCATCGGATTTATTCACTTTTTTTTTGTACAAACCATTCTAAGTAGATGGGTGTTTTATAAAATTACTATAATTTTGGACAAACAAAGCTACGAGCTGTCAGGATTGACGTCGGTAAATCATCGAGTTGGCCCGGTTTTTTGTTACTTTAATAATTTCGTTAAGGACTTTTTAAACGCGCCGCATATTTCAAATAGCTGCTTGTACTTTATAGTTTGAATCAGTTTTATTGGAATTTAAATGGGGAACCACTTAAATTGTTTTAGAATTTAATTTCTTTCTCTTTTTTTTTGTATACGGCTTTGGTCGGCTAAGGCCGTATTGTGTGGAGTATTCCCGATTGAATTGAATATATTTATTTTGTTTAATATTATTGGGAATATATTTTTAAGGTATAGTGATTTAGTGATCTAGTGTTATTAGTGAGAAGGCACTCTATTTCATTTTCGTTAAGCTGCGTATTGAATAACGGACTTATATGGCCAGGTCATACATATAAATATGATTACGATGGACCTTCAAAATTAGTACTCAAGGCATATATTTTGACAAAAAAGGCAGGTTCATTCTTTATATCTTAAAGCAGGGTAGTCAGAGACAACCTAGTGTCAAGACACTCCGTCGACTGCTTTTCGCCCGAAATCAACAAGTATATTATAAAATTTTATCATCAATTGATAAAATTGTATAAACAAAACATTCAATAAACCTCAACCTATCAATTCAAACGACCTAAACAGCAAACTTAGCCACAAAGCTCGCCATAAAGTTATCAATCTAGTTGTAATAGAAGCGTAAAAACAAACACCATTACGGATCAAGATAGCCAATGTAAAGCGGAAACTATTAAAGCAAACGCCAAGTTCCGACGTCTAAGCAGCCGATAGCGGGGGAGATTTATCACTTGCCCACATTATTCATATCTCAACAAAGAGGAGCATAAATTACTCGCCCCGAAAATATCTAAATCCTAATCCATTCGCCTCGCCTGTCCCCGAATGAATCCGATTCTAAAATATTTATGAAAAGGCAAACAAAAAATCTCACAAGACAGTATTAAATAAAAAATAAACAGAACAAAAAAAAACGCACGCCTCGAGACCGAACGCCGGAAAAAAGTCGAAATGATCGTAGGGTATCTCGATCCGCCGCGTTGACCTTTTTTATTCGTCATACCTACCTACCTACCTAGCTACCTACCTACCTACCTTTATATATATATATATATATATATATATATATATATATATATATATATATATATATTTATATATATATATATATATATAAGTACCTACTCAGTTTCATTAGATTCGATTGAATTCAGGCAGGATTAGAGAAAGGTCTTGATAAAATGCGATCGCCGTTGATTTATGTCTTGTTTTAGTCGTTGTAATGAATCACCAGATCTATTTCGCTTTTTACAGGTGACTTTGAACTTAAACGGCGCCAAATTGTCCATGTTCTAGAAAAACACTAAATACCTCCTAAGCTGTTGGTGATCGTGAGAAATAAACTCGATTCGGTAAACGCTCTCTTTCTGCCTAAAATGCAACTGACTACATATACGCCGGTGTTTCGTTACAAAGGAATACGTATGTAGGTAATCGACCGTATCTCTCAATATCGAGGCCACGGATAAAGTTAGCGGTGATATCTTACCGTTTTTTTTTAATAAATATACACAATACGCTGTACAATAGTATTAATAGTTAGTTTATTTTAATAAGGCATTTTATTTGTGTACCCAACACGCCTGTGCGGCCGTGAGTGGGAGCATCTGTGTAAGTGTGAAGCGGGCGCGGACTGAGCTCTCACGTGCTCGGCCGCTGCGAGTGACAGCTCGAAATTAGTCACGTGGCCGTTAATAGCCCAGGGTGAGTGCTCCAAGGTTTTTTCCCCGATTCCGCGGTGTTTACAACAGTTGGTGGCTATCGATCGAGACGTAAATAACTCATGTTTGTTCGAGGGGCGTTCTCTGTTTTCCATCGATTTTCCGCCGGACCGCGGTAGGCATCTCGAAAGGCTATGCGCTTTTACGTGTCGAGGCATCTCAGGAGTGTGAGTGACGCGCGTGTGTGCGTCCGGCTCGGGGCGCACTGCACGATTAGCGCGGCACCGCCACGCCGCCTGATTGGGCCATCCATCACCGCCGCCCCCCTCCGCCCCGGCGGCCCCTCCGCCGCCGCCACCCTCCGACCCTCTCCCTCGCTCGCAATACCGACCGTAAGCCGCTCTCCGTGGGTCCACTTTCAGGCGACAGCGGAGGGCTCGCTTCCACCGGCGAGCTAATGCCGCGTCGCGCGCAACGGAGATACGAGGCGTATTTTTAAGACGGGTACTTAGTGCGTTACATTATTATAGTTTTGTTGTTTTTTTGGCCGCAGTCGTGTAACTCACACGGTGTTTTCGTATGGCGGCCGGGTCGACGCACCGCTCCGGTTATGATACCGAATGCCTTAAGATTTTTGATTGAGGTTTTATTTTATTTGGCTCCGCGTTCGGCCGATTACATTTCTTGTATTCGTCCGACGCTCGCCCGCTTTTTGTTTCGACGCATTTCATTGTTCGTAACGAGATGGATTTTAACGATAAGCAAGTGCTTTTAATGAAGACGTGGGTGTGTCTTGGTGTGCAACGGGCGTCCGGGTTGCGGCCTCCGTGCCCCGCGTGCCGGCTAGAGCCTGCCATTCCTATGTCCACTCTCGCATATTTTGGGCGCTCAACGTCGCCCACTGTCTGTTCAAGTAACTAACAAAAACAAGTTTGACCAATTACAGTTATCAAAGCTTTATACAAGTTTGTTAATCGTATGCCGCCTACACATTGCCCGGAAAGCTTTTTGATGACGCAAACTCAACTCTTACAAGAAATGATACTTTTGTAAATACTATAAATAACTATATGATTTTTTGTGTTTTAATAATGTTCAATTAATCCTTATTATTTTCCATCGTGGCACAGAGGGTGGCACTGGAAGTGGTGTGCTTGAAGGTTCGATTCCAGAATAGGGGAATGATTATACGCGTCCCTTTTAAATCCGGTCAAACAAAAAAGAATAGTGTCTTGACACTAAGTACTTATTAACCTGTTATATTAATAAATGATCGAAGCTGTATTTTAACTTTAAATTTATAATTTATACAAAATCATGTGTATTAATTCTATGAAGTCTACGGAACTAGTAAAATGTTTTTTTATTCTTTTAAAAATATTTACACTACCTATATAATTAATATAGAAATATATTAAAAAAAATGATTTAATACTTTGTTTCGACAAATAACACCCAATATGAATTAGCACCAAGCGGTATATATTATAATATGTGAACCACTTCAAACCAAAGAGGAATATTCATTGAAAGTACAACCCGTTTACGTAAATGGCAGGTTATTCTTGTATTAGCATATAATCGGTTCTCGGCTCATGCTGGAAGAGGAGGTGAGAGGTCAGGGCGGAGTGCCGGTGTAACCAAACTTACAAATTGTTCACTCATGCATCGGACCACCAAGTGATTGCATTAAAAGTGAAATACCTTTTATATAGCATCTATAATATCGAAGATAGACAGATCGTACTTAGTGTCTATATATACGGTTGTATACTATATAGTGGTAATTGTATATAGAGTTGTATCTGAACTGATTAATTGAGAATATTTTAATTATCTCTTTCTTGAAATCACGTTTCTATCCCGCATGGCAGGATATACAAGAAGTACTAACCTAGTGAAGAATTCTACACATTGGGTAGTGAGTGGCGGAATTTACTACGCTTTATCCTAACAGAGCAAGAAAATGGGATTTTTTTAAATAAAATCATTCACCGAAGTGGGAATCGAACCCACAACCGATCGGACGCTGTTACACTGCACCACGACCGGTCACAAATATATTTTGTTATTATTATTTTATCATACACTTATTACTGCCCATTAAGAGATTCTGGACCTTGATTAAAGTAAGCAAGCAACCTCTACTGTTAAGTTTATTAATATTGTCTATTTTACGACCAAGATTTTTACGATCAGAGGACACGGGGCTTCGCGTTCAACTTTCCGCGATGCAGTGCTTATTGGGTTGCCAAGATAAACGTAAGCGACTAGCTGTAAACGCGATTGGTTGTGGGTTTGATTCCCATGAGGGGAAATGTTTATAATAAAATTTACTTTCATCACTCCATTATTGTAAGATAACGCGCGACTTTAGGTTCGTCATTCAATACGCAATGTCACGATTTTAAATGGAAAGCAGTCAACGGAGTGTCTTGACACTAGGTATTACCTGTCTACACTGGTACGCGGGATAAAAGAGTGAAATGATTATATTGAAATATTATTTTACTCTTCTCTAGAATCATCAACGGAGTGTCTTGACACTAGATTGGCTCTAACTGCCAACATTTGAAGGTATGGGATTCAATTCTTTTAAGGGACTAAATTATTCAATGCAATGAAGGTAGATATGATGCTCTATTGATTTTTCCTTTAATAGTTTATATAAAATAGATCTTTTGTTATTTAAAAATAAAAATAAAACGTTTTCTAACTAAAACTTCCAAATCCCTTAAAAAAATTCGAACCTATATAATAATAACCCTAATAACCCTAACATGTGAAGAGCATTACAACTGAACATAGATGATTATTACCATAGGCTTCAAGTAACAGCTTCATGCTTAATCCCGTGTTAAAACATTTCTCCCTTTTACGCAAGAAATCAAAACGTTGCGTGTTGCGTGGCGGTACTCAACGCTGTTCCTTATCTTACATCCAAATATTAAAACGTAAACGATTAACATAGATATTTATCGAGTGGGAATCGAACACGCGACTTATCTTTTTAAGTTTTATCAATTTTAAAATATCTAAGAATTCCCATATTAATACAAAGATATGGTTAAACCATTGAGAGACACTAAAAACAGGTTTGGCAGTAAAATCCGCCATCTCCCCATCGATAGATAGGCCCTGCTTAATTGCGTTACAGTGCACTCACCGATGAGTGAAGTCGATGTAATTTTCGCGGCCGGTGACCGATCGTCGCGTCGACAACGGACAGTATAAAACCAATTTTTTTTTTATATTCTTTGTACATTCGACGGCGTACGATTTATTATGTAGGTTAAAGAGAATAGTGTAAAGTTTCCAATTTTGTTTTGGTTTTTAGACATTTTGCGCAGTTTATCTAGATTGTCTGAATATAATTTAAAATATAAGTGTTTTAAATGAAATTATTTTAAACGGATTATTTGTTGTATTTGGATTCGACTGTTCAAACACTTTGCAGTAGTCAGTGATCACAAGTAGACTGTGTTCTTATCTACTGTATGTGTAAAACTAAAAAAATTAAAGAAAATATAAAAAAAATCCGCTTTACCCCTTATAACAAGCTAGTTAGAATGAAAATTCAAGACATTGTTAAGTGACGGAACTTAACGCTGCTTTATTAAGTAAACGAGAAATGAACTTGTGACCATCGGCAATGTAAAATATTTTCCAATTGATATAATATGTAGTTAAAGCTACAGAACCAGAGACCTTTCAACCTTTGAATTTGAATTTGAATTGATTGAAAGGTCTCTGGTTCCGTATTTCGATACGGAATGTCTTGACACTAGGTGCTTTCTGTCTACTCTGCTAAGCGGAATAAAAAATCGTATATATATATATATATATATATATATATATATATATATATATTGTTTAAAATATATATAGGTGCATATAACAAACACTAATTTGCGGGCATGGCGGGAGATCGACCTTATTGGATTTTTTGGTAAAGAAACTCGAAGCCACATTATGAGTTGAGCGCAAATTGAGCAATTTAGTTCTGTCTCGCTCTAGCAATGTATAGCCGTCTCGCCTAATTTTATATTTTAAGCGTAAATTGAAACTTTTCAAAATTAGCCCGAGCCTCATATAATTATGTTGCAAGGGATAAGATGGATGGACGTGTCTTTATTTTTGATGAAACTAAAGTAAATATACTGTATTTAATGAGTTATTTATTTACATAAGATACCACAATCGTATTTATATTCAAATTTTAAAATATATATTTTAGGATTTGAACCGGCGACCTGTGGATCCGGTGCATCCGTTTTAATGCTCTCTATTGAGCTATACGTATATAGCAATGGATGGATATTATTATATATAATATTTTTTTTACGTTCTATATACTCTTGTATATTAGTATTTTATTAACTTATATTTTTCATAAATAATATTTTAAAAAAATATGTTAGATAATTTTTTCCTTATAAAAAGATTTTTATTTTTAATATGTATTTTATTAAAATATGATCTTAATTTACTTTTTTTTCTTAAATTAAAATATTGGGAGTTCAAACCCTGATACGAAGAACGGCTATATTTAAAAGATTTTCAATTATCCCCTGTGGTAGGACAAAACCCGGTGTTGAGTTACACCGTTCAAACAATACCTAAACCTTGAACAAAAGGGGAAGAACATAGTGTTATAACACTAAGTCTCCTTTAAAAAAACGGGTGGAGTTGCAAACAGAAAAGCGATATAAAAAAAATATCCACACAAACAGGCCTAAAATAAATCCCAGATGTTAGTAAGAATATGACTAGCCTTATTTGTATCAACAATACATATATTCTAATTTATGAAGAAATCATCGTTGATGCGAGCAACTCCTCAACTTAACCTAAACATTCCAGCGCAGCAGGTCACCATAGCAACCGCACCACAAGCCTATTTTGAACCCAGTACCATCTAAAACCAACCTTCACACACAACCACTGAGCGTAATATCCCTTACAGACCAAAATCAAGTTATAACATTTCAGTACTAAACGCTACAATTGTCATTATACGATAATAACAATAGAAAAACGACCTTAATGCTAAGCGCATAAAGTGCTATTTCAAACGCGCTTACGACTTAAGAATAGCAACATAAGGAATTGTTATATCTCTTTTACACGTCGTAAAGACGGGATCGCGCGTGCTCTTTCTTTCAATCCTTTTTATTTGAGGACGGCATCGATTGAATGCGAGTGTCCTTTTCTATCGCTGTTTTTGTGTACGGTAATCCGTCTTCGGCATTCATTCGAGACGTTAGATAAAAATCGGAATTGTAACGAAGCTTCGAATAATGGTTTCGTTTCTACTGATTTTACCACTTTATTTTGCGTCTATGGTGTTATGGGAAATTTTCGAAGGGATATCGCGTGATATAGAGTTATATAGATATATTTTTACATTATTTTTCATAAAAAATCGAAACATTTTTAAACTTTTAGTATAAAAATTCATTTTACAATAAAAATTGAACCCAAAATCTATACATCTATTCCTATATTAAATGTATAATAAAAAAAAACTTGTTTATTACAAACACAAACAAAACAATCCAAAATGCCTGTTAAATGCGAATAATTGATTTAGTGTAATGGAAACGGGCAATGAAGCTGATGTAGTATGATACGAGGGAGACAACAATATATCAAATCCACGTGCGGAAAAGAGATGAATGGCGTTGACGTGTGCAGTACTTAACGGTGGAAGTGCAAGTTGGTGTTATTGAAATTGTTGCTTTATTACAATTGTTTAGGATTTAATTTGGCTTGGGGTTTGCCTTCCATTTTATTGTTATGAATGGGCTAATAGATGGCGTTGGTGTATCGATATCTTTTGTTGTGTGACAAGTGGCTGGATTAAACAATATTTGATGGCAAATTCTAATAATATTATTAATTTAACGGTTTCTATGTTTGTTTATTCCATAGAAGATATACCGGAAACAATTGAGCATATTTTAATGAACCTTTTATATACAAATAGCTTATTATTTAAATCAATACAGGCTTTTGTGTAAACGTTTACAAAAGCACATAAAGTTTTAAATGTTTTGTTTAATTGCAATTTTATGACGTCATTACGGTCTTAGACAATCCAGTTCTTGTCTTCCGAACAGCAGTAACTTATCATTCAATGAAAAATAAAAAAAAATCCCAAAAACACCACGAAATGGGCTCACAAAAAGAAAAACGTAAAAGCACGAAGTATGAAATTTGTCGTAAGCTTTCACCACGTCATTATGAGATCGATTTGACTGTCAACGGGAGTGTACTGGTGGGTTTTATAAATATTTATTTAAGTCCAAGCGTGGACAGATGCTGAAATCAGAAATGCTACTCGTTAACTACCTTTAGAATTAAATCACTAATTTTACATATAGACGGTAAACGCGATTTTTAATATATATACTTTGAAATTTTTGTTTTTTTTTTGTTTTGTTTGAACAAGTTATTTTAAAGATTGGTGGGTAAAAACTGTGTTAGTAGCATGGTGGGTATATATCTCGTCTCTCAAAATGCTACTCGTTAAGTATCTTTAGAATGAAATAACTAATTTTACATACAGACGGTAAATGCGACTTTTATTATATATACTTTGAAAGTATTAGTGTTTTTTTTGGTTTTATTTGAACAAGTTGTCTTAAAAATTGTTCGTTTTTGCTGATGTAATGATAATATGAGGCTTTTTCCATATAGCATGGTGGGTATACTCTATGCTAGTGGCATGGTGGGTGGGTCAAGACACTCCGTTTTCATCTCGGATTTGCGACGGTGTTTAAAAGTATGTGAAAATTAAATAATGGCGACGCGTATGACGATTTTATATATCTATATAAAAAATATTGTAGCTCCCTCTGTTCAAATATACCGTAGCATTATCATTAATAAAGGAAGGAAATGGGATGAATTTCCTATTTGAAAATACTAAAGCCCTATCTTATTTAATACATCATCAGTACCAGAGCAAGTAAAGATGTGTATTGTCGCCCTATATGTGATTAAGTTTACCCTACTAATAAAACACTATTGCCCTATATCCCTGTACTTGAATATAATAAAATGTCAAAACTATCTCTATATACTTGAGAAGTTAAATTAGTTATAATTTTACAAGAAATATGAATTATTTAATATATATATATATATATATATATATATATATATATATATATATATATATATATATATATATATATATATATATATATATATATGTAATAATTATAACTATCATACCTGGATATTCACCGGGGCTGCCTAAAAACACAGAGGAGTATACCCGCCGCGCCACGTCCGGCGGCGACGACCACTCTCGCCGGGATCCACACCATTTGCCTGTAAAAAAATAATACTTATTTAATTAAATATCTTGAGGCTGGTCGTGGCGCAGTGACAGTACTTGACTGTAAACGCAATCGATTGTGTGTAGATTCGATTCCCACTCGGAGGAGTGATTATATTTAAATTATTTTCACTTCCTCGCTCTGGTAAGACAAAGTGTTGCGTTGAGTTCCACCAATTGGCACGCAATGTCTTGTATTCGGTGGAAAGTGCAGTACGAAGTGTCTTGACACTAGGCACTTTCTACTTGCTAAGCGGGATAAAAGCGTGTGTTGTGTTTTATATATAATTTTGTATCTACTAAACAGCTTCCCTAACTTAACCACTGCGCTAAAAGAATTTACAAATAAACTGCTACGTTTTCAATCTAATGGATATTTCTAAGTCTCGCAGGACCTCGACGTCATTACGTAAAAAACATCTAGAGTAAAAAAAAATGCTCCGAAAAAAGCACCTCCTGGGATCGCGAAGGTGTTGCCACCCCAGTGTTTCCTTGCCCCAAAAATAGGGGAGGCAATATCATACACCATTAGCAATTCTACTTTTTTTTAACAGTGTCACACTGTAAGTATATTACGAGCTGCGATGAAACAAGTATTTTTGTTATTTATTACCAAGCGAAATCAACAATGGAATTTATATGAATTTCTATGACAAAATATGCTTCTAAACGTTGTGTTTTAGTTTTCACGTGTGTTTGAAAACGGTCGTGGGTTCACAATTGGCTTTAGGAAGTATTATAGACATTCTTTTGACTACTGAGTAGGTATAAAAAAAAACTCAAAAAAAAAAAGTATTACGGAACGCCAAAAAATATTTATATATTTGTATTTAAGGTAAACACTTCAATAACAAGTAATTATGAACACAATTAAACACAAAACAACATCCATATCTTACACAAACGAACACAAACAAACACAAATAATTAAAATTATCGCATATAATTGAATTATAGCCATTGGCAATAATAATACAGTATTTTAGTGCGGGGTCGGCTGTGAGCGCGAAAAGATCCCAACCGCCATAACTCTCGTACGCTATACACCTTTTTCGAAATACGCAACACGAACAAAAGCGGCGCAATGGTGCATGTATGATTGATAGTGGAGCGATGACGCTTTACTCCAAATGAACATTCGATTTTGTGAAAATAAAAGTCCTTGACCCGAGCTTTTGTCGAGCTTTGCCTTAAAAAACGCATTGTAATTATTGTATTTTAGTTCTCAAAGTGTAAAATTAAAGCATTCCGTTCTATTGCAAGCTTCAGAACATCTTCCTATCTTTATCTTAATATTCTTAGAAGATATTATCCTTTGTAAGGCTCGCGGAATACAGGCACGTCTTTATATGAGATCTCGTAGATATAATAATATATAATATTAAAAAAAATCTAACGTACATAATTCGATTGTACGAATAAGAGTTCCAGATAACTTTAATACAGAAAATGAAGAGTTATAATTTGAAATATTATTACGTTTAAATTAATAGAAAAGCTATATTAATGGCTATATATCGAACCCACAACCAAGAGCATTATATTTAAATTATTATCCAAACTACAATACAAAGCACGGCGTTGAGTTTTGCCATTCAATACATAAAACTATATACAGTGATACTAGGTAGTATCTACGCTGCTGTACGGAATAAAAGCGTGAAACCAAGAAAAAAGGAACCCGGTACCATTGTGTTTACCCAACCAACTCCTCAACTATAACGACATCAATAAAGTAACTTTATAAGAAAACTCGAACGGCCAATTTGCGCCCGCCTACAATCAGTAAGGGAGACCGCGTAATGTGGAATTACATCGTTGGCAAAAACGACAATGTCTATAGATACTCCCGTCGCCGTCAAAAAGCGTTAACGCCGTAAACAAATAGTAAAAATCTTGTAAACGAAAATAAGGCGGCGTTCTAAATAAGAATTAAAATGAATTTGCTGAGCTGTGACACCCTCGAGGGTACCGGCGGAGGTTAGACGATATTCATAAAGCGAAAAATTGTAATAACCCAGTGTATATCTGAATAGGTGGCGATACCGCTCTGTTTATGTAAGGGCGAGGCCCCGCTCTACGTTATTTGTTACGGAAATTGTTCAAATATGCTTCATTCTGTACTCGGCGAGCGTGACGGTGTGCGAAGAAATAGGTAGGTGTGCATGTGTTTTTTTTATTGTAATATAATTATTGTTAAATACAGTACTTACTTATTATACGAGTATTCGTGGGCGATACTTTTTGTTTATGGTTTTTTGTTTATATTTGATAAGATGTGACACTTTTGACAACATCAAGCCTGGTGTTGGGCGTTGGTGTTGTCTATGATGACAAGTGCTAGCCTAAATGTTAACAATAGACTCTATACATTCTTTGGTGGTTGCAAGTTTAAATTCAAAGCGTAAGTATGAGAACAAATAAGTTAAAAACTTAATTTTAATCTTATTTCCGCAAAGAAGGTTAATTAGAGAGAGGCTAGTGTCAAGACACTCCGTTCTCCATTGAATATGAAACATTGTATGTTTAGAGTTGCGAAACACAATATGAAATTTAAACAAGATCATTCCATCGAGCAGGAATCGATCTCAAAACCAATCGCTTCCAGTCAGATGTTCCACTTCACCAGAATGACCAATGACAGTTAGGTAAAATAATAGTTTAAATAATAATATTGAAAAATAGGTACTTAAGTAGGTATATTGTACAGCTTAGTTTTTATAGCAAATTTTAGTCAACTTAGTTAAAATTTAAGCGTATTTGTATGGATTATAGTTCAAATAATTAACTAGAAACTAAGAATAAACAATTATCGAAGAAAATGAAATGTATTTGAGGCCTGTCGTGACGCAGCGTCTGACTGTAAACCCGATCGGTTGTGGGTTCGATCCCCACTCGGGGGAGTGATTATATTTAAATTATATTCACTTCCTCGCTATGGTAAAAGACAAAGTGCAGCGTTGAGCCGCCAGCACTCAACAAGCAATATCTTAAATTCGGTAGAAAGCGAAGTACGGAGTGTCCTGACACTAGGTACTTCTTGTCTATGCGGAATAAAAGCGTGAAGCTCAAAAAAAATGAAATGCAAAGCCAAAAAGTGTTGTCATTATAGTATTATTTGTTTTATTTTAAATTATTTCTCGTCTTACAATAGCTAACAATAGAATAGTTATAAAAATTTAAAAAAAGAACTTTTGTTGTCTCTAAAACATATTCTGGCACACAACAATTAAAAACAACAAAAACAACACAAATAACAACACAACAACAATTCGCCTAATCAAAACACGGTCCGAATTTATTTACGTTCAACACAACCAATAATTAGATTAAAAAGATAAGAAATATCAAAAATGTACACAATGGCGTTTCTTGATTACACATTAGTAATACCTTCAGAATCAACAATTGTTACAAAAGATTCGAATCTCCTTATAATAACAGTGTATGGAAATGGTCTGAGGCGCAACTCGTTTGAACCGTCAATTAAAATAACGAATAATAACTGTTAATTACAAGTTATTTTTGGGTCTCTGAGTTATTTTTGTTAATATAAATAGCTCTAACTGTCTGGAAACTAGGTTGTCTTTGGCCTGGTATGCGGGGTAAAGCGTGAAAATTGGTTGTATATGTATGTAGTATATAGACTATATAGTACTATATATTCCCGTGAAACTATATATCTAGTTTCACGGGAGCACTCAATTGGTAGAACTCTCTTATTTATTTGATACACTTATATAAGAAGTCAACGGAGTGTCTTGACACTAGGTTTTCTGACTATTCTGCTATGCGGGATGGCGCATGAAGCTGCTTACATATGTAGTATATGGGGACTATAGAGAGAGAGCTCCTCTAGTTTCATGTGAGCCTGGTACAACTCTTTTATTTATTTGTTACACGCATTTAATATATAAGCAGTCAACGGAGTGTCTTGACACTATGTTCTCTCTGACTACCCTGCTATATACTGAAATCTTAGCGAGAAAGACACTACTTTCTACGCATTTCATTCGTATTTGAAACATTGCGTGTTGAAAAACGGAGCTCAACCGCGTTCAGTCTTAACGGATATAATATAACACAATCTTCTAATATGTGACAAACATAAATTAAACTCACTACCCTTTCCTACCAGAACTCAATATCAAATAGAATAAGAAGTTTAGGAACACAATAGTATAAAAAAACAAAGAAATACATACATAAATAAAAATAAAAAAGGGAACACCTGACACACTATACCTGAAAGGGCCAGTGTCTTCTCACGATAAATCACTCCGCTCTCTTGAGACACCCCGTGTTTTATGTCTTTAAGCTTTAGCTGTCGGGTCGAGTCCAATTTTATTTTTGGCTTTTTTTACGCCATTTTTTTTAAAACGGTGATAGTATTATAGAAATGTTATATTTAGTATTTTTTACGGATTTTGCGCAGCGTATAAGAAATGGAATTCTTTAAAAATGATTTCAAATATAATAAATATATATTAGGGCAGCATCTCCAATTGAGACTGAGCGCGGCGTTGAGTTCGGTTAGCTAACGAAGTGTCTTTATTTTGGCAATGTTAAGTGGATAACGAATTATTAAGTTGGTATTCTCGCAGAAAAAAAATGTAAATTCATTAATAAAAATTTGCTAAAAATACTATATAAATGACTAAGATAGCGTAGTGGTAGTAACGAATTCAAATTTATTTATTGGGTAGGTAAAATATTATAAACATGTTTTTTTTAAATAACATTATCAAAGACGTTTATATTAAAGAGAATGATATATAGAAATTATGTATAGCATCAAATAAGCTAACATAATAAAATATGAGCATACGTACAAAAAAAATAGCAAGCTTTCACATACTGAAGCTACCCTACACACGCAGGCAATATCCCGGGTCTATAAAGCAATTTCCTTAATGGTGTGCCCATAGCTCTCCGGTAACCCTGATCCTTATCGATCCAGCCTTAGGAAATTAAAATGGTAAAAATTTACGCTAAAATTGATATTTTAGTTTTATACCTGTTCAAGTATGTCATTATTGTGGTTTTTATATGTTTTAGTTTCACGCTTTTATCCCGTATAGCAGGGTAAACAGAAGTACCTAGTGTCAAGACACTCCATACCCCTTTTTCTGAATTCGAGACATTGCGTGTTGAGTGGCGGAACTCAACGCCACGTTTCCATTCCCCCGAATAGGAATCGAACCCAGAACCGATCACACACCCGACGCGACGTCTCATATGTCCATATTATGTTATCAACCTCTTCAACGGGTGCTTTTATAAGGTTTATTATTTTATCATAATTATTCATGTATTTATATATGCACTACAGAAACATTGAGGTTAAAATACGAATTTGTTTATGTGGTTATATATGGTTCCTTAAGCGGAACAGGTTATTTTAGGAAATACATAGAAATACTAACTTGGACTATTATTATATTGAGTGTCATGGGCAATGTGTATTAGGCAATATAACAAAATATAACAACTTAGAGAATGTCAAGAAAAATCATATAAGTAAAGTTATTTTTTTATTTCACTAAAATCTGATTTTAAAAAAATATATCGATGTTGAAATATTACTACTTTAGTATATTTTATAGTTCTTTCACTACATTCTAAAGAAAAACCATTTGAAAAGACAAAAAGTTTCAAACAATACCTAATTTACACTAAAAGCAGACATTACAAACGAAATATGATGTACCAACGTAATCTAACATCTAACGGCTATAAAAAAACAAGAGATGCGGCATACAGAAGCTTTGTAAAGCAAAAGTTTCTCATAATAAAGTAACAATTATGTGAAATATTAATATAAAGAATAGAAAATAGATTTACAATAACAATAGTTGGGTTCTAGCCGACCGTGAAAATACGTAATAAAAAGATGTATTTTTAAACGCCAAGTAACTTGCCTAATTGCTGCCCAAGATAGGGCGGGCAGACCGCCCATCAGCCCCGCTAAGCAATAAGAGGTATAATCGCGTACACCGGACAAGTCTTTTACTGTCTTATCGAAAACCGACTCCATTTCGCAGACATGGGATCGTCATAAGAAAGAGGGTAGCCGTTGGAGGAAAAGAGGACGTGTTCCTTAAGCTTAAAGTACGTTTTGGAGTATCAAGTTCGAGGGTCGATGCCTTGAAGGGGTATATTCTAGGTACATCATCCGTAGGTACAGAACAGATCGATACTTAGAACATATACCCACAGTTTGCTGTTTATTTTTAGTTACGTCAAAACCGCTTAGCTTACGACGTTGTTCGGTTAGTTTGTAGCCGAAAATATCTTGTTGGAATTTTCTAGAAAGCTGTCTTCTGAGGGCACTCGACAGCCGTTTAATTTATTGGCCTGGCTCATTCTGGAATGGTCGATATGAAAGACCTTCCTTGACCGTTATGTGCTGTTACTTCTTTTCGTTTCATTATTAATTTTCAATTCATTACATTTTCGTGTGTTTAGTCGTTTTAGAGCGAAAAAATTGAAGTAAGTCATATATATATATATATATATATATATATATATATATATATATATATATATATATATATATATATATATATATATATAAATATATAGTTTTTTACAATGTATATAGAAAGCCCCTAAGTTCACAATTCTAAATTGGGTTCTCCTAATGACAATCCTGACGTGACAAATGATGTTTACATGTGTTATCGCGTTCGGGATTCGAACCGGTATAACAGCGCTCATATTATCAATTTAACGAATAAAATATTCTTATACATACATTTTATATCTTTTATGTAAAACAGTATTCATAGCAACGCATTAGGTATTATCTATTTTTTTAAAAAGAGAAAGAATATTATTTAACATTTATGTAGACACAAGCAAAAAACCACTTATAATCTAATAAGCTTAATTTGTTACTATGATAATAATTCCATGTGTCTTAAGACTCTTTATCATAAAACATTTTTCATCTGTACCATTTTTAAAATGGAGTTCGATAACCTGTCAACTTTTAAGTTAAAGATACACTAAAAAATAGATTCATTAATTATCACAGACAAAAAATGTTTAATTAACAATCCGAAGCACTTAGCGTTGTCCGGGAATAAAAATATCAATGGGAGTTTGATAAAAAAAAACGTACAAATATAAAAAAAATATATATATCGACCGCAGTTCGTTGGCCCCGTAACAAACATGGCGTCATGGCACAACGGAAGGCTATCCATTACGGCATGACAGCACCGCGTTTTTCAGCGTAGCCCACTTTGACAACCACTGTCTGGGCGGTTTGACAGCTGTCAAACTCGACCTTGACACTGTCAGTTTGACAGCCCGCCATCGATCATCGATGAAGTGGCCGGTACGTCACTATTTATAATATGCAACATTCATAGGTTACTGGCACAGGTATTTCAGGTGGACATAAAAGCTTCAGAATTTAAGCCTTTTTACGCTACATTTTTACAAGAAGTTTAAGTTCGATTCCGGATTCCGTCAAATAACTCCAAAACTCTGATGGTAGAGCTAAAAAATTTATGAGAGACATTAATGAGAAAAAAATTGACTGACCAATGGCTTCATCCCCTGCAGAAGCGTGAAGCGCTACCAACTGAGGGGGCATTTGCCAAATGAATATAAAACGTTGGAAAGTATCGAGGGTGTGTTTTAGTGACGACGTTTTGATGGCGATCGTACTGTACGTGAGAGCGACAAGTTAATTTGACAGAAGTAAAGTAGATATTTACTAAGAGCATGTTTGCCCGTACTTTGTAAATTGACCAACCTTTGCTCTATCGTGGCACAGATAAAATATGTTAGTCTGTATGCGATGGTTATCTGTTCAATTTGAACTCGGGAAGAATTTATATATACATTATTAAAGATATTGTCCGTCTACTTAGACAAAATTGGACGTTCAATGTCTACACAAAGGGAACGAGTCATTGATAGGTGTATCATTGAATTCCTTCGGTCGGCCTCATAAAAAGACGTTCAAACTTTCAATACTATGATGACTAAGTCCCATACATTTGAAACATACTCCTAAACGTATACACTTACCAAAGGGATTACGGAACGCAATAAAAAAGCAAAAATATATACGTACCTACTTCAAAGCAAAATTGTGCCAGTCACGAGGATCGGCGGTGAGTAGGTACTTCTGTACCGTTAGCACAAAATTCACGGTGACGCCCACCGTTTAAATATACACTTTACGCCCATAAATACAAGGCTTAATTTTGGAAAACTATACCCCAGTATACGTATACAGGCTGTTACAACAACGAAATGAAACGTACCTATAGAAAAATGTGATTATTCATGCCGACTTTGGTAAAAAATTACAGACTACGAGACGGGGTCGCATAC
The DNA here is from genome assembly GCA_032432895.1 of Dryadula phaetusa. Lineage (NCBI taxonomy): Eukaryota > Metazoa > Arthropoda > Insecta > Lepidoptera > Nymphalidae > Dryadula > Dryadula phaetusa. The sequence continues at coordinate 4,952,242 of JAOYRS010000059.1, read as the reverse complement.
GTTTGCAGCTAGCCCATGTTTCTAGGTCATCATCCTTGATTGAGGAGATGTGTTTGAAACACGCGTGACTTTGTCGAATTAAAGGTGGAATTTATTTGTAAACAAGTTGAAACTGAAATTAAGTGTTTTGTGTAAAGTACTGTCTTATTTTGTTAATTGTAAGATTTTTGTAGGGAATTATTATTTTTTGTAACTGATAATTAATAACGTGTAAGCTTACTTTCAAAAGTTTCTGGGACAAACGTAAGATAAAGGAAATTTATTGTAATGATGTATATTTTCATTTGTCAAAATAATGTTTACTTAAAAAATTATATTTACTTAAAACTCCTAAAATACGCACAGAATTAACAGAACTAGCAAAATAATAAATTTAAAAATTTTCAGACGTGTTCAAATCAACTATGATTAAGATTCTATCTACATACATCTATCTCCCTAGTTACTCGTACAGTTTAAAACCTAAATTAAATAATAAAAAAATGTCTATTTATTAATCAATAGATCCAGCACGCGGTTACGCCAGTATGGGGAATTCATAAAAACTGGATTACTACATGATATTTATCGTTATATTATGACCAAATCATACAAAAATATAAATTATGTTATTCTGATATATCATCTATACTACTGTAAAGTTTCATTCAAATCCATTCAGCAGTTTTCGCGTAACAAACATACACACATTTCCATACAAACTTTCACGGCCTTTTGAAGCTTAATTAGCCTTTAAGCTATATCTTTCAAGCTAACAGCTCCATAAGCTATAATACAATAACATTGTGTTGTGATTTTGGCAAAATTGCCATTCTCATAGTATAGGCAGGTTGATAAGTAATTAACGGTAGTGACATCTGCCGGTGGCAGCGTCGCGGGGGGTCGGCGCCATCTTAGCCCGAACACAGATAATACATGAATGCTAAGATAACTATCTAATGTTCTTGAAATGTTTTACAATGTAAACTTTATGATATATAACGATATGTATTTATAAACTAAGAGATATAAATGGCAATAAAATATCTAATATTTAAAATAACATCTTAACGCTTTATCCCGTGTAGCAGAATAGATAGAGAAAACCTATTATCAAGACACTCTGTTGATTATTTGATTTTGATACACGTAATGGTCTTGTATAAATTTGAACTGATATTCACCGTTGTTCGAACAATTTGATTCAAATGTATTGTGAGGTATTAATGATTAGTAAATTTAAAGGGATGCCCTCAACTTTTTTATTACTAAAATGACCCTTCCATATGAACTCTAGATTTTTATTTAATGATCATCTTTTATCAAAACCATTATCAAAAAATTAAATGAATAAAAAAACATGTATCGATTCTCCTATCGTTATTAAAACAAATAGGTAACAATTAGTTAAAAAATTTCCAACATTGCAAGAATTACTTATCCTTATATCAAAATTATGATAACAGGAGCACAGATAAATTATACCTCTCGGACTTAGCTGTCATCCGAAACCTTTAACCTAATGTCAAAACCTGAATATATAATCTGTGGATAAAGCAACATTAAAAAAAATGCTTCGCATTTTACAATTATAAATGAACGATTCGTTAAAACCAGTAAGAAATGGAAACGTAAACAGTCAACGTATTTGGGAGTGCCTGCCACACTGTGCCGGGGGCCGGAGGGAGGGAGGGAGGGAGGGCCCTCTGTAACTAAATTTTGAACTGTCACGTAGATTAATGATGCTAGGCTTGTGCGATACGCGCTAATGCTGCGAGATTACTGTGGACTATCTTCTGTTCTTTTTTATTGTAATTGCAATTTTTGCATAATAATTAAGTTTTTAATGGATGACGTTTTTCATTATTAAGCCTTGTTTAAAATCACATTAATTACAAATGTTATAAAAAATATAAAATTATAAATATATACAACATTACCAAGACCATTGTTAGTTAATTATTTAAAGTGATTTGAACTAACAACTATCGCGTAGCAATAAAAACATACCCACTAAGTTATAATAATATAATTATTTAAATAATCACTAAAAAATGCAAATTGTTCATAATAATAATAATAATTACAAAAACGGTTGACGTCAAACCAAAATACGTTTGCATTATTTAAATATGACTTTAATGATTTAATATTTGTATAATAACAAGTTTTCAAGAAACGTACATAAAGGACTATTTAATATATATTCAAGAAATATACAAGGAATAATATCATGAGTTCCGTTGAATTATTAAATAATGTAATATATATAGAACTACTTTACTATGCGGGATGAAGCGTGAATCTACTTAAATTAAATTAAATTAAATTAAAAAAATATTTAAAGAAAATTTGTTTTTACTCATATTATTGTTGAAAAAAATTACTATATTTTTATCAATTAAAATAATTTATTACAAAAATTAATAATACATATATATTTTAAATAAATTTAAACATAATTTATATTTAAAAAAAAAAATAATTTAAATAACCTAACAAATTTAAATGTGTAACGTCATATCCTTGTTATGGACACGCCGCAGCGTCGCGAGGGTACGTACAGAATGGATTTCGGAAATCGATTGCCTCCAAAAATATTCACGGGGTTCACGTGCGTCACACTACGCTACAGTTTTAAATACATACATGAATATTCCGAAATAAAATTACTTTTATGTTATTTCGGTTCTATTTTAAACTTTTTCCCATCAAAAATTTGGTTAAAATTCTATTATTTATGTGAATTTTCTTTGAATATGTATTAGTATTATGGCTTTTATTGAATTATATGGGAATTTCTTATGTGTTTTATAAATAAAATATTGATGTTTGTGGGTTCGATGCCAACACGGGGGAAGAATTGTATTTGAAATTTATATTAATTTTCCTGCAAAACGCAATGTCTCGATTTCATGTGGAAAAAAATCAACGGAATGTTTGACACTGTGTTGTCTTAGAATACCCTCCCCTGCAGGATTAAGATGCTTTGATGCATTCTAAAGCCCATTTTTTTAAATTACTACATACATTAACGTTGATAAATACTATTTTATATTCACACATTTCATTGGCCAAGTGGCCAAGTGACTGCTCAAACTAGCGAAGTACTGAGTGTCTTAACACTAGGTGCTTTGTCTACCCGGCTATGCGGAATAAAAGCGTGAAGCTAAAAATATATATATTTGAAAAAGTAAAATTTAAATTACATACATATAAAATACACTAACTTTACTTATTTGCAAAGATTTATTATAATTCTAAGCTTTTATTACTGGCTTTTCACAAACGTCACGCGTAAAATATATAAAATGGCGTTCGCTTTTCGTATGGCCGTTGCCAAAGGTTAATTGGGATCAAGTTTGAAGTGAGACGTAAAAACTTCTCGTCTCGCATTCGACGTTAACGAAAATAACGATACCAATTTAAAAATACACATAATTGTATGAAATTTGTACGCCAAGTGACAGGCGATAGGGACATTTTTATTTTTTCTCTTTATTCTTTCAACAAATATTTTTTTATTAATTTTAATTAAATTAAATATATTTAAAGATATCTATTATTTTAAATAAATCATCAATCAACGAAATCTTGACACTTTGTTGTCTAACTACCCTACTGTACAAGACACAAAGTCTACTTTTAATGAAGAAACGTATCACAAACCACGCGTACAGACAGACATCCGAACAACTGGCGTATCTGCATAATGTCTAAACAATTAACATTAGATTTAGACATTATAAATAAACCGCGACCTAGCCAATACAATTGAAAAAAAATATATAATCAAAACGACTAGAATATAAATTATGAAAAACATTACATACACGCGCACTAAACGTCATGGCGATCAGCTGATCAAATATATTGGTACTATAAAAAGTGAAAACACGATCAACTCGCCCCCATAGCCGTCTCTGTCCATCCTGTGATATGTGGGAACGTGCGAGCGGGACAAACAACCTGGATCCGACGTAAAATGATATATTAGCATCAGCTGCATTTAGGACCTTGGGTGTCTACAAAATAATAGATAGTCACAAATAAATTACACGACGAATGCATTTCTGAACTGAAATACGTTCGTCGACCTCGACCGTGGCGTAAATCACGATTGATATACGGTATACGACGAAGGTCGCCATCTTGAATGAAATTTGAATCTGTTACAACGTCCCCGTTGTTGGGCTTTGTTTTATTTGGCTGGTTGGTTTGTAATAGTCATAAAATGTATGTTTTTACTTGATTATACAACCGCAATCAAGTTAAAATATACATTCTGGCTGTAAACTGATAAAGATTATATTTCAATTATTTTCACTTCCTCACTCTGGTAAGACAAGGTGCGACGTTGAGTTCCATCACTCAATACGCAATGTCGAATTTGGTAAAAAGCGAAGTACGGAGTGTCTTGACACTGGGTACTTTCTGTCTACCCTGCTATGCGGGATAAAAACGTGAAGGTTAAAAATATAAAAAAAAAATCCTTTTTGAGTGAACAGATGATATACAGCAGATATGTGTGTGTTTTTTTATTATTCTATTGATAATTCACCGGATACAAGCCTTTTGACTTACTCAGTACTATATTATATATAAGACTAGATTCAATTACTAGAGAAAGATTTTTTTTTAATTTCCCTAACTTCTATGTATGTCTAGGAACATATTGTAACGCTATTTAACTAACGTTCTGACAGATTAGCTTGATAATTTGCGGATGTGTCTTTCCATTGACCTGTTTATATTAAAATGATCAGAATAATTAGTTTCTTTATAAATTCAAATATATAATTTATTACATAACAATACTTAAACCTCCTATTTTTTTAATATTCCCTAAAGTGGGATTGAAAAAGTAAATTCATTATATTTCTATAAATAAATAAAATTGGAGTGTCCGTTTGTAATATTGAAATAATTACTTTTATGTATACACGGTACATATACCTAAATAACATTTTTTTTTACAATTTTCGTCTGTCTGTTTATTCCGGTTTATTTTAACGGAACTTCCACAAGTAGTTAGCTAATGTAATAAGAAGAAAGACTAGTTTTATTTTAAAATCATAAATCATAGAACCAGAAATTTTAAATTTAATGCCGTAAGTGCTAAAAATAATTAATTAAAAAAAAGCAACTCTAATTAATTAAAAAAAAAACAATTCGAATGATCACAATTTACATCTAGTAAAAGCGAGCGTAACGAAAAAATGAACAAAACATCACTCATTGTATGTATGTAATTGTAATTGTTGTAATCTCGATATCATTTGATAAAGCGTCGATTTGACGTACGTTTAATAATTATACAAATTGCTGATGACCGTCTGTTGCATGATGAATGTGGTAGCCACATTATTTTTTGTAGACAAATTATTCAAGGTAGATAAGTAAATATTAGCTTGAATCAAAGTACGGCGTTGTGTTCCGTTACTTAACACACGATGTCTCGAAATGGGGTGAAGACAGTTAAATATTAGCTTGAAACTTGGTATTTGCGTAATATAGAGCACAGCGTTAAACAATTTTTGGAATATGTTAAATAGTACCTTGAATTTTGGAATTGATGAGACAAAGTACGGCGTTGAGTTCCGCTACTTAACAGACAATGTCTCGTAATAGAGTGGATAAGAGAATACAGAGTGTTCTTGTATTTCTTCTTGTTCTTGCTTTAGTCTAGTTACATTAATATATTCTCCGTTTTTTTACATCTTCAATGTATCTTATCTATTGGTTATATAAACATTTATCTTAATACAAATCGAACATACAATTAAGTTCTAATTACTGATTTGTATCTACTGAGCCAATACTGCTTTATCAATCATTTAAATGGAAAATGTTTTAACTTAAATAATATAATGTATCACCACGCATAGCAGAATAGTCAGAAATAACCTAGTGTCAAGACACTCCGTTAATGACTTTCTATCGAAAATCAAGACTCAATGCTGCGCTTTGTTTTCTCAGATAGGAGAAATAAATATAAAATTTAAATGCAATCATTTTGCAAATTTTGACCAACAATACAATACTACTACTGTCAAAGTTTTTGTATTTTGACAGTAAAAAAAGTAATTTGGAACGCTTGAAATTGACAATCGTCTAAAATTTGATTTAAATTTAAGTTTATTAAAGAGGCTCGGGAAAACTTTTTGAAAAAAAATAGAAAGAACGAAAAACAAACGCTATACAGCATTAAAATATAAAAGCAAAACACATTAACGGATGCTGTATAACAGTATGGATACGGCACATGTAGGTCGCTGGTCGCTTATAGAATCATTAATCATAAGCCAGTGATTACAAGACAATGCTGCACCGACGTGTACCACGTAATAAAAGATATTACTATTAACGGTATTCGTATAAGAAAAATCTAACGTTAAATAATGTTGGATTTTTTTTCTGAAAAAAAAAACTTGGCAGAATGCATTTTCGCCTATGTCAAAATGTTTATAACATAATCTATATTATATTTACGCTATACGATAACAGATGGCGTTACGTGTCATATTAAAAATCGATACATATTAAAATGTATTTATAATTTATTATGTAATAAGTTTTTAGAAATTTAAGTATTGTTTTAACTGGTATAGTTAAATAAATTTTCTGCTTAAATATTCTCCTGTCTATTTTTTTTATAAAGAAATTTCACAATGTACAGCACAGGACAAAGTGTTTTTGTTAGTATGACCATAAATTTTGAGTCAAAAAATACTATGAAAAGTTGATTGTTCCAGTTGGCTAGCTATTTAAATTTAAAAAAAAGTTGAAAATATAAAAAGAAAATGTGTATAATACGGTTTTTTCTTTAACTATATATCTATATACATTTTTTCAAAAATGTTTTCTAATCCTAAGTGTGAAATAACACTTCAAAAATAGTAAACTATTAACATAAATCTTGATTTAATCTGACTATAAAGTCTAATAAGTAAAAAGAAAACTAAAATGAACTGACTACCATCAAGTTCTGTAAGACTAACGCCACTTGCGTCACAATGGTAACTAGTTCAACCAAAATTAGAATAAAAAACCAAAAATGGCTGAGTGTGTTCCCATGTTGGTTATTGTACAATTTAATTTACTCCACTCGTTCCCGCCAAATGAATACCCAGTTTCCGAACTGACAAAATTCCAAAATTGAAACGGATACGAACGTTGATTTTTGAAATTGGAATGAATACGTCATTTTGACATGTATGAATATGAATACGGTATTACGGTTTTTACGGGAAATGTTTAATATTTAATATTTAATCTGTTAGAGCTTTGTTTCAGTATTGTTTATTTAAATTTGAGATATTAATAAAACATTTATTCTCTGTTTAAAACTGATATGTATGCGATGTTTTTAATTATATACAGTACACGAGCTTAAAAAACATGTTTTTACTTTACATTGCGTTAAGAAAGCAATATTTCTAAATCAGCACTACCGACAATGAACCGCGCCAGAGTCCAGAGGTGAGGTGATTTTCGATTCGTACTGGCAACAATTTAAAAAGTCGTAAAGGCCGTCACCCGCCACGCCGCATAAAGAACGGTAACGTAAAAGTTTTATGGGCGATTTTTGTGTGTTTATTACAAATGAAAGTTGTTCGAACGCTAATAAATTAACATGCTTTAATGACCTAATCAAAGTTTATGACGCGAGGCGAATCCTCGACTCCTAGTGTTGCCCGATTAACTTATTTCGCGTTGAAAAAACCCACGACCTTAATTATTTTTCGAGTTTTATGAAGATTGGAAATTTTTGTTAACATGATCTTTTTACTGCCTCACCATGATTTATGGAGCTTCCTGTTGTCTCGAACTTACCCATGGCATCTGAAACAAGAACAGAACAATATTTAAGTATCGTTTCTATGTGTGTTTTGGTTTAAAATAGAACCCGCTCTGCAATTATGGAGGAATGCAATTAGTGTACAGCGAGTGAGAAAAATGTGAAGTATTAAGTTATTTGAACGACCTTCAACCTTTAATATTTATGTTTTATGAACAACATTACGATGTCAATGTTTGTTTGTCAAATTATTGAAATAAACTTACTATATCTTAAATGAGACTGGTCGTGAAGCAGTGTGATTGGTTGTGGGTTCGATTCCCATTCGGGAAATGATGATATGAAAATTGTTTTCCCTTCCTCGCTTTAGTAAGACATAGCGCGACGTTGAGTTCCGCCACTCAACACGCAATATCTCCAATTTGGTAGAAAGTGGGACACGGAGTGTCTTGACATTAACTAATTCCTGTCTATCCTACTAAACGTGATAAAAAATCGTGACGCTTTTATATAGTTTCTTTTTATTAAAAATTGGATTCTGTATTAAATTATATATCAAATACTGTTGTTTTATTAATATTTTTTATGAGCTAGTGATGTACTAGCTTATATGTATTACACACATATAAGAAAATAATAAAAAATTACAACATTATTGGGATAAATAATATATTTAATTTAAAACAAGCCATACACAAGAAACATCATTTGTCACAGAGATTACAATATTCCTAACTCAAACGTTCATCAAGGGGCTATATTGGGCTGTTATCACTGTTATCACTGCTAAGAACACCACTATCATATCGACTTGACAGAATGACAGCTTGACAGGTTGACAGGTGATGGGATACAGGGCATAAAAGATGTAGATTTTAGTTATGTGTAATAAAAATTCTATTTAAATGAACATTTTTTATATAATATCCATTTTGTATTTATATTTTTTATTTTTTAAAGTTTAATTCATGTATATATTAATATGTGGAGCGAAATATTTGGCACAGTTATAGTTTGTATAGAGAAGGAGCGCAGAATGCTAATATTTTTTAAGAATAATGTATAAAAATATATTAAATATACAAAATAAATGTAACACATACTACCATGTGTTTAACGTACATGTTCATATAAAGTGACCTACACGTTGCTATGGCAACGCGTCAACACTAAATCTAGCAGATTATAAATATCTAATCCCACTTCTATGATAACAATGCATACATTATAAGTATATGACAATTTTGTTTGTTTATTTTTATTTATTATATATAGTATAATTTTACTCTTTTTGTTATTTTTATATATATCTAGTAATTACTTAATAATTTATCAAATTAAATTAAAAAAAGAATCTACCAAGTAATATTACAGGCTCGAAAAAAATATTATAATGCTGAATATAGAAGTAAACTTTTTTGAAAAAACGTATAAAAATTTGAACGCAGCGGGATTCGAACCCGCGCCGCTTGGATACCGTCCAAGTCCAAGAGGCGCGGGTTCGAATCCCGCTGCGTTCAAATTTTTATACGTTTTTTTCAAAAATGTTTTCTAATCCTAAGTGTGGAATAACATTTTAAAAATAGTAAATATGGAAGTAAACTCCCGTAGCAAGTACCATGTAGAAACATGTAATATTTTTTTATAATAATAATATAATTAAATCATTGAAGTGTAATATAAACGTGACGTCATTGTGAGAGCGGTGTGGTGCGGTGACTGTCACGTCATTATTTTAGGTTCGATACCCATTCGAGGAATTTTTCCTCCGAAATTAGACTAAACATATCTTTACCCCGTCGTGGCTCAGTGGGACAGCATCTGTCTGTAAATTCGAATGATCGTGGGTACGATTTCACCTGGAATAATTTCTATATATGATACGAAATCTGGAGAACGCAGTAACACTAGGCATTTAGTCTAATTATAGAAATATAATATTTATTTAATATACCTAAATATCTTAAATAAATAATAAATACAATAAAATTTTATTTAATATACCTAAATAGGCCGGTCGTGGCGCAGTGGGAAAGCGTATGTCTGTAAACGCCTGACTGTAAACGCCATCGGTTGTAGATTCGATTCCTACTCCGGGAATGACTATAGTTAAAGTATTTTCATTTCCTCTGGTGAGACAAGACGCGGTGTTGAGGTCCGCCCATTCAACACGCAATGTCTCGAATTCGGTGGAAAGCGAAGTACGGAGTGTCTTGACACTACGGTACTTTCTGCCTACCCTGCTATGCGGGATAAGAGCGTGAAGCTAAAAAAATATATATAATGTTGTTTTAACTAACACTGAAACCGTGAGGCATGACTATGCTATGCATAAATGATAAATAATTTAGCTTCGCGTTTTTGCTGAGCGGTTGTTGCCCGTCTATTTACATTCCAAGTGAACGGTACCAACGTGTTCGGTCTGTTTGTTTATTACTCTATGTTCGGTAGATATTCGGAGATGTTAAGAAATTGTTATTAATATTGTCAATGTTAATGTTATTGTTTTTTTTTGTTATAATAATTTATAAGCTTCTAAAATATATTATATTGTTAGAAGTAAAAATTTCTAAATACATGCAATATACCTTCTGTATAAAATATGATTTCTTTAAACCCTAGTTAACAAATTAACTTCAAATACTGTTTTCTATATTTTATTATAACATTAGAAGTTTAAATATGATAATTTAACCAGTTTAAATATAAACCTCAGGTTTGTATTACGGTAGTTAACTGCGCAGTGGCACCGGCCGGTGTGACGCAGCCCTACTTGGAAATGTACGTATGATTCCACTTACTGTTACCCGCTGGTTTACATGACGCGAATGTAATTTTTTTAGTATATATTTTTTATTTTAGTTACATTATTAATTTATTGATCTAATTATTTTATGTTACTTACTATATAATAGGTAATTTTAATATATATTTGTATCAAGTATTTTCAAATTTATCTCACAGTGAGCTTTTGTAAAATATCTAGTTTTTTTTTGGTTTGACAAAAAACAGCGTTGAGTTCCGCTTCATACTAATCGAATTTGCGTAGATCACCGACCCGTATTTACGGTTCATGTATCTATATAAAGATATCACAAATACTTATCCTGTTATCGACATGTAAAACGACGCTTATACGCTTGCATGCCTGCCTGAGTGGGAGTCACTCTTATTAAGAATCTTATATACAATAACAGCAATCTGCGTCGATTGTTTGGAAATTAAACTTTATTTACAAGAAAGTAAGGTTAATTTTAACTTTAAACATTGAAAGTTATTTATACGACCCGTAGTACCGAGTTTGACAAAATCAACGGAACAGTTTTTAGATTCAGGTGGTTTTGAAACGGTATGTTTTGAAAATTATACTCTTAAAAAAACACATTAAATTTGTACGTGGTGTTGAATTACACGTAATATGGCTTAGTGTTTCGATTTAGTGATTTATCACTATTTTTTTAATGTCTTTTTGTTTTCATTTCTCCGCTATAGTAAGAGTTGAGTCCTGACTTCAAGTGAAATACAATTAACTGAGTGTCTTTACACTTGGTTATCTCTGACGACTCTGCTATGCGGGATGAAGCGGAGAGCTGTTTTTTTATTTGTCGCCCTCTTTTTTTGCTTTCCGTGTATTTTTCTGTTCTCTGTTTATATCTATTGATAATGATATTATAAAATCTTGCAAATCTATTTTAGATCACTTGCTGTTCGGTTTCCTTTCAAAATTTTCACACGTGTCCGGAATCCATAAACTAAAGAATCCATGCTAGCTATGCTAGGTCCTAGCATAGCTAGCATAGATCAGGATAAAGAGAATATAATTCTAAACTTCTTCCTTAATCAAATTGCTGTATTAATTAAGTAATGCATATAAAATAGCATTCTTAAGTAGTTTTTTCATTTAACGTACAAAATATTATGAATAGTACTTTACAGAAAAAAAACGATTAATATTACTAATTTTCTTTTATATATAGCGTAGATAACGTAGCACAACGCCGAGATATATTTATATACAAAAAAAACCAACAAACATCCCAGCAAAAATTGAACCTACACCCATTGCCATCTAGATCCAGCACTTTTCAGTACTGACTTGCATAATAAAAAAAATTAATCGTCCCTCTACAGCAAATATATAGTATATAATGCATTAAAGGGTCTTAATGCACTACGATAGTGCGAGTGACGCTAAGTGCAATCGCTTGTACCATAGATAACGCATACATACTGACATACATACATACTGACGTTACTTACATTACTTACAAACCATGTCACTTTTCCTCCTTTTGGGATTTGAATGATCCCTGATCTATTTTTGTCAGTGACAGATGTAGTGTATGTTTGTGAACGCACACGTATATGGTTAGAATAGAAATGTGCAGATGTAAATAATTTTCAACTACTATGGATTTTATAGTAAGCTTGTAGTTTTGGGTTCGATTCTGATGAGTTTATTTAATGACTTTAAGTACAGTTGTTATATTAATATGTATTATATTTAAGCAAGAGGCCGGTCGTTGCGCAATATGACAGCGTCTTACTGTAAATACGACCGGTTCTGGGTTCGAACCTCACTCGGGGAAGTCATTATATTTTAAATTATTTTCACTTCCTCGCTCTGATAAGACATAAGAAATTGCAGAGTTGAGTTCCACCACTCAACACGCAATATTTCGAATTTGGCTGAAAGTGAAGTACGGAGTGTCTTGACACTAGGTACTTTCCGTATACCCTGCTAAGCGACATTTAAAGTGTGAAGCTAAAAAAAATATTTAAGCTATTTTTTTAGACCAGAACTACTTGCCATTTATTGAACAAATAATAATTCGATACTGGCTTTTAAAATGGCTGGTTGAAAAAAAACCCTTCTAAAATAACTATTTAAAAAATAAATATATATTATTGTGAAAACTTAATAAATCTATGAAAATAATATCAAAGTAAAAAAAAACTCAACCAATACTTTAGAACTTTGAACAAATCTTTTCGAAATCGAAAGCTCATGATCATTTGCTATCCTGGGGCATATCTCTTATCATTTCTGCTCTCGATCCGGGATTCGGGATTCCGGAGCAAATCCCGGTATCTGGGGATTCATATGGAATCCCGTAATCCCGGTTAATAGTGCCGCACCCCGGTTACGCTTACTTGGTAATATATTATAGTTATAATTGCATATTCTTTAGTATTAAAGTAAATGGCCACTTATTTTTTTGAGATGGCTGTTAGTTCAGTTTATATTGAAAACATTTACTTTTAATAAGACAAGGTGCGGCGTTTAGTTCCGCCAGTTTAAAGTGGATATTTAAACTAAATATATGGCGAAAAGTAGAGAACGTGGAGTCATGAAAAGTGGATAAAAAAAATAATTTCACGAATTATTTAATTTCTGTACATTTTTTTTAATTTCACTTAATAACATGTTTAAAAATATATATTTTGACTTACTTTATTTTAAAAAATCCATAATTTAACGGTAACTTGTTTCATACTACAAAATAGATATCAATGGCTAATAAAGGTATCGAATCCTAAATCCGGCGCGGGGATGATACTTCAACGAATGTATCCTTTGAGGGTGGGAATTGCATATTACGGAAATTTCTACCCTCTGCCTTACGATTTAGCTGTCAAACAAAACTATTAATAAAAACAATATTTAGCCTTATTTCTTTACTTTTGACCAAGTTAAATTTAGCTGTACGTTTTGTAATAGAATTTTAACCCATGCTTACGGAGTGTCTTGACACTCCGTTCTCTTTGACTGCTTAGATGCTTAGATGCTTTTATTGATTATAACCTTTTATTAATCATAAAAAAATCGTTAATATGCATTACCTTCCGTTTACCAGAAGACCCACTAAAGATTTTTACCTTACCAGACGCTATTAAGTTAGCCAAATCACAACAAACTATATCAAAACTAGGGTTGTTTCAACACCCAAACACGCAACCAGCCAAACAAATTGGGAAACCTTGGATTATAAGAAAACTAATAAAAAATGCGTACGTTAAAAGTAACTTGTCTTACACTCAGTTGTTACGCGTTAACGCATTTTTTATAGTTGAAACGTTTGATCTTTGCCCATCTGTTGAAAATTCGTCGTAAGGGCTGACCACACACGACCGTTTACGATCACTAACAGTTTTACAGCCCGCCAAACAAACATTAGATTCCAGGCAGAGCTGATACTAAACGATCTGGTATCAAAGCGCCACGCCGATTACGAATTCCTAGGATTGTGGACGTGAAAGATCATTTAAAAATACAATAAGTTTTGGTTCACGATGTATGAAGGTACGTCATAACACATCGTGTGTACAGACAGACCGTTTTTATTATATTTATTGTTATTTTTACCACACAGTTATTAGTACTATAACTTTAATTATATAATAATTTGTATAAGCAAATGTGGGGATCTTATATATATAGTCTTCTCTTTCCGACATACATTCAGGTCGAAAAAAGGGCAATTATAAATATAATATATTAGATACCATTATTTATTATAACGAGGCCGGTCGTGGCGCAGTGGGACAGTGTCTGACTGTAAACGCGATCGGTTGTGGGTTCGATCCCCACTCGGGGCAGTGATTATATTTCAATTATTTTCTCTTCCTCGCTCTGGCGGCGTTCCTCGGACAAAGTGCGTCGTTGACTTCCACCACTCAACACGCAATGTCTCGAATTCGGTGGAAAGCGAAGTACACAGTGTCTTAACACTAGGTGCTTTCTGTCTACCCTGCTATGCGGGATAAAAAGCGTGAAGCTAAATATATATATATATATATATATATATATATATATATATATATATATATATATATATTATAACAACGAAATAATTAATAATAAATAAAATGCAAGTTAAACACCGTTCACTAAGAAATTTCACTAACTAAGCCCTATTAACTTATTAACATTAAATTAACTATTTATTAATTTTTAAAAAATTGGCACCACTTGGCTGCCTCTGACGAGGTAGATTCATCGAAGGAAGAAAGAGAAAAAAAAACATGTTCACTGCAGATAAACGTCCAACAAAAGCTTATGATTTAAATTAAAAGTGGCGCAAATGAACACCACGAGTATATCTGAACGGGGCAGAACATGAAATTTTCTATTCGGACGGACAAAAGGCTCAATTAACAGGCTCATTGTTCGTAGCAACCGACGCGATCGTTTCGTTATGTAAGTATATGTGATTCTTTATTATACTTGTCAGTGTAAGAATGCAAGCTTGTGCAAAGTTTTTAAAAGATTTATTTAGTTCGTTGTTGGTTTAGGTTTATGCGCGGCGTTAAATTCGTTACATCGCGCAATGTCTCAATTTCTGGTGGATAGCAGTCAACGGAGTTGACACTAGACTATGTTCAGATAGTCAAAATCAATTTTTACTAAATTTTAAGTATATCATATATCTGACACAATAATTAAGCAAAATTTTAAGTAAAATCAAGATGATAAAGACAGACAGATAGACATTTTTTTACATATTGAGTTAGACATTTAGGTGATTATAATATTTAAATCTGTTTCATATAGTCCCTCAACTCTGTTATTCTGATAATTGCAAACCAATTATTAATAAAGTTTCGAGTTAAAATCACCAACAAACAATACCTAAAAAATAGTAGTGTGAAAAACGTAGTATCTTAACACTGATCACAGATATATAGCGTGTTATTGAGTTACGCATATCGTCAAAAAAAAATATTCAATTAAGACAATGTCTTAGATGAAGAACCAGAGGTACCAGCTAGTGTACTGTAAATAGCAATGTATCCGTTTTAGACAAAGGCAGGCGTTCGTGGAAGGGCCGTCCCGATCCTTTGATATAGCTCTAATAATAAATACACTATGTTCCCTGCATTGTTAGACGAATGCGTTTTTAGATAATGCCATCGAATTATTTTAGGAAATGAAACAAGATGATTGTATTGATTCGGAGAATTATTCTAAATGTTTGCTCCTTTGAAATGATGTATTTTTTGGACTTTAATATATAAGTACATATAATGGTAAAGTGATTTATGTAATTTAATGTTTTTTTATAATAAAGTACATTATATTTTTTTTAAGAAGAAAGAAGAATATTTAAAAAAACTTGAATGTCAATTCAATTTGAACCCTAAAAATCGATAAGGAATTGAATGTCAATTTGAACCCTAAAAATCGATAAAGTGTTTCATTCAAAATTCTTTCTACTGTCCGCCATTTTTGCGTAGATGAGAAATATCTGAACATACTTGTGATAGTCATAAATAATATTTAAATATATTTTCTTGATTTTCAGGAACCGATTCAACCCAAATTAAGTAAATTGGCGGAACCCACGCCACGTTTAGTCTTACCAGAGCATTACAACACATATACCCACAGAACACACACTTAAATTACAGAAAAAAACATTACTCGCTAGATTAAACTATTGTTATGTAGAATGTACGTCTTTGTACCTTATCTTACTTACATCTGCTAATCTCTTGTGTCAACCGTGGGGCAATGTAGCGTTACTGTGCCGCTACTGTAGATAGTTGGATAAATAAACTGAGTGTTTGCAGAAGCTTTGGTGTCATAATATGGGCTTTAAATGTATTACCATTTTAATATGAACGTCGTATAAAATTTTGTTTGATTTACTAAAACACCGTTTGAGCTGAACGTCGCTGGATTTGAATCAACTACTGTTGGTTCGAGTGCGGCCAGTTTCAAATATCGTTATAGGTACAGTGGTTAGCGTGTTAATTTTATTATGCCTGTTTTGGTATTCTGTTCAAGAATATACAAAGGATAAAAGTGTGAAGGGTCACCATTTCAGTACCATGAAGGTTAGTTGCCATTGTCTTAAATTTTAAAATTTAACTTTTATTATTGGGTTTTCCTACCAGCTTTATTTCTTGGATAACCACGATTTTCTCAATTTTCCGCCATTCCCGAAAAACAAGCTCCAGAGTGTTCCTAGTGATGAAATTTATAACCGTTTTGTACGAAATCATGATAAAAATATATATATATATATATATATATATATATATATATATATATATATATATATATATATATACATATATATATCTCAATCTTTTATAGCTTTACGCTTTTATCCTGCATAGCAGGGTAGAAAGAAAGTATCTAGTGTGAAGACACTTCGTACTCCACTTTCCTCCGAATTCGAGACATTGGTGGCACACAACAAGTGGAAGTGAAAATATTTTTTAAATACTATCCTCCCCCCTTCTCCCCTCCTCCGTGTTGGGATCGAACCCACAACCGATCGCATTTATAGTCAGACGCAGTTACACTGCGCCACGACCGGCCTCTCTTGCGGCTCTATTTTTTATTTAATTAATATAATAAATAATTTTATACGAGCAAAGCCATGATAATAAGCCAGTAGTATATAATTAACCTGTTACTTCATGACATATTTTGCTTTTATCAGAAAATCCTATGAACACATCTCTATAGAGTGTACAAAGATATTAGAGATCCAAATAGCTTATCTATTGATAATATACAGTGATAATGATATGTCGGTGCCTTGGAACAATAAATACTGAAAGTGTCGTTTGTTTTTCTTAATGTAATAGTTTTCAGGATTTTAGCCTCATTATGGAATGGCATAACTATTAATTCAAAGTAAAGGATCATGTTTAAAAGAAATGGTTGCATATTCTGACATATTGATATAAAGAGAACATTGCATGAATTCGAAACATTACGTGTTGAGTGGCGAAACTCGTCGCCACGCTCTGTCTTACCAGAGCGATGAAATGAAAATAATTTAAATATAATCATTCCTTCATGTGAGAGTCAAACTCGCAACCGATCGCGTACACAGTCAGATGCTGTCACATGCCGCCACGAACGTTTCGATTTTCTTTTAGCTTCACGCTTTTATCTTGCATGGCAAGGTAGAAAGTACCTAGTGTCAAGACACTCTGTACTTCGCTTTCCACCGAATATGCGTCTGCGTGTTGAATGATAGAACTCAAAGCCGCACATTGTCTTACATATATATAAATAATAGAAACGAAATACTTTTGTATTATTGGACCACTTCAATAAGCGTTGTACGAACACACAGACGGGAGCCAAAAGTCAAAAGAGAAATGGTGTGTCAAAACGATTACACTGTCACAGTATGTTTTATTTGGAGGAATCTATCAAGTCGATAGCATGCCAAGTGCATAATTTAAATTATGCTTTTAATAGGTTGGTTTGACTTCTGTGTTAATTTGATATATAGCTACTATTCACTATAGCTTCTGGCGTGGTGTGGAACGTACTGATTGCATTAGCAAAGTTTTGTGTAATTCGACTATTATATTAATATGAGTATATATATATATATATATATATATATATATATATATATATATATATATATATATATATATATATATATATATATATATATTGCAGGGTAGTCATAGATAACTTAGTGACACTCGATTGCTGACCGCCCAAAAACCGAGACATTGAAAATTCGAGAGGTGAAAATAAATTTGAATTTAATCATTCTATTAATAAAAAAAATATTTTACATAGTACCATACACTGGATATTTTGTATAAAACTACGTATCGCTATGGTAACGCATATTTTACGCGTCGTCTGACTGTAATTAAATACGATTTATTAAATACGTTTATAAACATTTCAACTCCGGCCTTTCTATATAAGATCTTTATAAGCACTAACCAGTTATAATAAGTATAACAAATTATGATTAAAAATACGCATTGAACTAGAGAAATTACTATTTATTAAATTATTTAATAATTTTCCTTACAGAAATATCTAAAACGATTCACAATATATAAAATAGACGAAATAGAAAACACCTAGCGCATTATCGGTACAAGCACAATAAGTCAGAAGCTAATAAAGACGCGGCAATGCATCGCATGTCCGCTAAAACACTGGGCGGAGGGGCCCCGCCCAGACGGCTTTTAGCGCAAACTCGCCTTACGTTTTACGATCCACGTCCCTCAGTAGATTGTTGCGAATCCAAATTAGTTTTGTAGACAATCGCGTGTTACTTACAGGGAAGAGAAACGAAACCATTTGGGTTTGGGGAAGTGGTTTTCGTATACTTTTACAATACAATCATTGAATAATGCTACAAATATTGTTGGTAAAATTTTGAATTTTTCGGTAGGTTGGTAAAATTCTGAAGTTGGTAATATTCGGAATCATTTTTAGAGGTACGCTGTATCTTTGACGAGGCAGTCAGCAAAGGCGGACGGAGTCTATACTCTTAACCCCTTAAGGTCTTCATTCTTTTACGTAACCTTCCTCCAGTATCATATATTGTGCTTTCGGAGGTCAATTGAGGTCTTCTCTGTACTTTCGTATTGATAATCAATCAAGAAAATATCATTTTCAATTTATATGGAAAAATATATTTGTAATTAAAGAAATTTAAAAGATAAATTTCTTTTAGAGTAAACAGAGGAAATCAAAGAAGATTATGTCTAGTTTTTCACAGCCTTCCTAGACTAAGCCAATATCAGAATTACAATTGTATATGCTGAATGAGATCGTTATAAACAATCAACTAACTATACTAAGACGCTATCAAATTATAATTAATATTTAATTCTAAATATAAACAAAAATAATAAAGATATAAAGAAAAATTGACAAATATTACCTGAAAACCTCAAACCGTGGGCGGTACCAGAAAATTAGGGTGCTGTTCTAAGATAAATCGTCACAAGTATCGAGTTAACGGGAGGATAATGAAAAAAATCACCACTATCGACGATTGCGTGACCCCTCTCGCATCCCTCAACGAAAAAACTACCCCTAACGAAATATAATTTGGATAGACATTTTGCGTGCTAGAACCAATTACTAAAGTATAATTGGAGTTTGGCATCGCTGGTGCATACAATGGGCAGCGTTGTTCGCACCTTTCCCGTTATTTTAACATCATTAGATATTTCGATGTGTATTATGGAAACGATAAGCGGATGTCGATAATGATATTATTATGCATCACCAACTGAGTAAACTAGAGAATGGTTTATTTCTCATTAAATTAAAAAAAATAGGAACACCTTTCAAGAGAACCAGAACAGACTTATTTGTTTTAAAAATTTGTACTGATGTTACAGTTGTTTTTTTTATATATACACGTAGTTTTTGCATCATGCAAAGAACGCATCAATGACATACTAACTGAATCATTTTATGTATGTAATTTTCTATTTATGTTGGCAGCATTGGGTCGCGGAACTGAACTCTACACTTAACTCTAACTAGACCGCAAAAACAATAACATTAACAATCAAAATTAATTTGACGTGATAATTTCCCAAATAGTTATCACGGATATATAAAAACATTAAGAAATTCTTCCTCAATTCCTCAACATTGTAATTTGCTTAAGCAGTACCGATCCCAACTTTATCTACCTCGAGGTAAATATTGTTTGAACGCCTCTGATCTCAGAAGCAGCATCCGGCGTTATCTAATCTACGGTCAGTGATTGCGACTAAGATGATATTCACCGAGATACGCGTCACCTTCGTTTGTACTAACAATAAAAAAAAACGTCCATGGAAATTTTCACCTAAAGTAAAATTCTAAAAATATTCAAGTTATTTACATGTGACGGCCATGGGTATCGCGTTTCACCATATTGGCTATAGATAATACAGTGGCGCCACGGATGATGTGGCGTGCCTCGCAATTTTTTGCCGTGTACACTGTACATGTCATTTTTTTAAATAAAAAAAAACACCATCATGACGTGACATAAACACGGGTCTTGAATAAGAACTCTTCCAATATTTACTAAGTTGCTGTAAGATTTATTTTTTCTTTAGGAAAAAATATAATTTATCACCTTTTTTATAATGCATTTCTTATATTAATAGATAATGTTAAATCACTTTATAGTTTCACGTCTTATCCCGCATATCAGGGTAGTCGGAGACAACCAAGTGTCTAGACACTTTGTTGACTGCTTTGAATAACAAACTCAACGCCGGTCACTGTATTAACAATTGTTTTATTTATATTACAATGTGGAATTTAGGGGCTGGTGAGAAAAGGTTAGAAATTAACTACCAAACCTATGAAGGGACAATATCCTTGAGCATACTAACACAAAAAAGAGAGTAATTATAAATCGATTTCCTATTTATTTCTTAAGGATGTATAATTTCAAGAGCACAGCATCCACGATGAACTGAATAGTTACGTGACACCTACATCAATGATTTGAATCCCGAGGGATTGTTTACATTCTCAAGTATTGTCACTACAGATTACTGGCATTACGTGTTTGTGGGCCTATTGACTTTTTGAGTGGTTTTAAACAAACACCATTGAGATGAGAACAGGAGATCTGTTGAGCCCCTCATAGGCAAATAACACTCGGTCGTGTTTGTTTTGAAAAAATACTAATCTCGACGTCGAGTGTTTTATAGTATCCGGCTGGAATTAAATATTTGGAAAGAAAAATGTTAAGTATCCATACAACAAGCAAACATTGTTGGTTCTTCTCATGTACGTACATATTAAAGTACCTACATACAACAAATACTACGCCAGTAGCGAATTCTATGAAAGTTTCCATAAATAAATTTTATGCTAACAAGGCGCTGACACATCATTTATTACAAAACAAAACACTCGCGTCACAGATTCAAGTAAAAAAAAAGTGTTTCAACAGATAATATAAAAATTAACATGTCTCACAAATATTGTCTATGGCCGTACGGAGTGGTTACATTAATAAAACACTGACGTTTCACACGACATTCATTAGGTGTGGTGTCATTAGTCAATTCTATTTCCAATACTTTAAAAGTTTTTTTTTTTACTAGACGGCGTCGATGCCAAAACTTGTCCCACGTTCCGAGTTGACTGTTAATTAATTTCAACTGACGCACGTATAGTGAAAGTTAGAAAATCCTATAAAGGCCCTGTCAAAGTGACACGCCATGAGACGTTGACGTTATACTGTATCACGTCATACGTTGTATTGGTAAAAAGAAACGTTTGTTCAATTCATAATATATATGTATTTATTTCTTGACGTTTCTTTTTTTGTTTATTACATTTTGAAACAGTTGTCTTGGAATTCTAACGGAAGTCAGTGTCACGTTAAAAATAATATTGGAACGATAAATAAATATTTTTAATATATATTTTTTATCTGTATGTCTATTTTCTTCTTGTAACGTGACTATTTATTTATTAATTCTATGTAATTCAAAATAGCCATGTACTTTTTTTATATCAACAAAACTAGTACCTAATATAAATAAAAATAACCTAAGATGCGATTTATTTTACTCGCAGCTAAGTAGCTTATCTACACCAATGGGGAATCGAACCCACAACGATGTATGGGAAATATCCAAAAAAACACCAACCAACTCATTTTACTAGCTTAAATTAAGACATATTCACTATCATTTATGTTACACCTTATAAAGCATAACAGTGAGCGGGCAATGGTCTCACACGGCTTAATGAATTTGTCACCAATTATTTTACCATACAACTTATAACATTAAGTTTAAGTTAACGCCAATATAACACAAACAAAGCACGGCGTTTAATTTCGCTATTGAATACGTAATATCTCGATTTCAGGCTTAAAGTGACGAGAGTGTCATGGCACTAGGTTCTCTTTGATTACCCTTATGCGGGATAAAGCATGAAACTATATAAAGCCAGAAACACACTATATAGAAGTGACACTGCGTTTAAATTGTATTTAGAACAATGCCTAAATTAATTAAAGTTTCGGTTTCGGTTTCTCAGATCTTTAAATTGACTTCTGGCAAGTTTAACTTTAAAATTAGACATTCCAATGACTTATCACTAAACTTTCCTCGACTTACTATAATCCTATGAGTACACGTTTTATCCCGCGTAGAAGTGTATTTAGAATCTAGTGTCAAAAAACTCCGTTGCGCCCAAAACCGAGACATTTCGTGGTTAATAGTGAAATCAACTCCGCACTTTAAGCTACTTTAATATGTAAAATAAATATTTAATACGATCATCTCCTAGAGTGATAGTAAAACCAATTGCCAACCGAATTTACAGTAAAAAATAAATAATAAAGAAAAACACGAAAATAAATGTCAAATTACTTTTTTAAACAAAGTTCACAGTACACTAACCAAAACAGACTCGTTCGCGTTTCGAACCTGTGACTACCAACCATGACTAGCACAAAACCATCCAAAAACCCACATAATACCCAAACAAATAAAATACAACTAGTTACATAAATAAAACATATGATCTAAGTTACAATTTTACTCGCCCGCATATTAATGCGGAACACGTAGATATATTCAAATAGATTTGCGCTATATCATCGGAATAGGAAAACGATACGTTACTACTGTACAAGAATTGATTTAACAAATTGTTACTTACGTTTATTTCATAATTAAATGAGCACTTTGTATGTCTGTTCGTTGTACTCTTTTTCTTATATATAAATCATATAAAAATTGAACTTAATATAAATAATTTAAATTCGGTAGTCATTGGGCGTAATTCTTTTGCAGCTTCACGCTTTTATCCCGCATAGCAGGGTAGACAGCACTTTGCATTCCACCGAATTTCAAACGTTTTTTTTCCCGCCAAATTCTAGACATTGCGTGTTATGTGGCGAGTCTTAACGCAGCGCTTTAACTTACTGGAGTGAGGAGAGAAATCCAAGTGAGAATCGAACCCACAACCGATCGTGGTTACAGTTATACGCTAGCCCATTGCGCCACATTCTACTTAATTTCATTGTTTAATAGTATATTTTAAATTAAATTTAAAATATTAATAATTGAATAAGTGGAATGAAGATTAAGTCACTGTAAATTACGACTACGAAATACAAAATAATTAATTATAATTATTTTTAATTAACCTTTTCGTGGTGTACTTAAGTAAATTTAAGTAATCTTTAATTACACTTTTTCTTAATATTACAAATATAAAAAAATTTAAATTGATTTTTTTAAACATTTTAGTGTTTTATAAAGGAAGTAGTTTCACGCTCTGTCCCGCATAGCAGGTTAGTCAGAGACAACCTAGTGTCTAGACAGTCAACGGAGTGCCGTAGAGTGTCTCTCCCTCTCTCTTGGTCATTATCCCAAACAAATCCACATAACATATTCTGTTCAAAAACGTGACGCAAGTAGTCTATTGCGCATTATGGTAAGGCATGAATAATAATGATGATTTTTTTACGAAACGTTGTTTTATCGTTTACAATCTCGATCTAAACTAATAATGTGGAATTCCGTAGCGCAGGTCACTGGACGTGGACTTAAGAATGACATAAAAATTAAATTATTATACTAACAGCAAGTGTATAAGAATTTTTTAACAAGCGTATAAGAATTTCGATGTCCTTAGGATTGTGTTAATTTAATATATATTAATGCATTGTTTTCAAAATATATCAGCATTCCGCATTTCTTATCTAAATAAACTATAACTGTGCCAAATTTCATACTCCTCAGTTCGCGTAATTATCGTAAAATGGGGTGCAAAGATTTTGCTTTACATATGAATTTAAGATTAGTTAATAAATTATTTTGAAGAAATAAAATATTCATTTGATATGTCATTTTTAAGTCAAAAGTCATAAGTTTGATCCACGAATGATCTACAATAGAAACTTATTTTTTTTAGCTTCACGCTTTGATCCCGCATCACAGGGTAGACAGAAAGTACCTAGTGTCAAGACACTCCGTACTTCGCTTACTCCGTATTACTCCCCACTCGGGGGAGTGATTATTTTTAAATTATTTTCACTTTCCCGCTCTGGTAAAAAGACAAAGTGCGGCGTTGTGTTCCACCACTCAACACGGAATGTCTCGAACTCGGTGGAAACATATTTGAATAATTTAACATTTTCATGTCATATTACAAATTCATGTATTCCACCCGTTATATTTACATTATTAAATTTTTTTGAAGCTCTCTCAAACAGCCGAGATTGTGTTTTTGCATAATGCCCCCAGCCTGCTAACAAAGTAACACTTCTAGTCAAGTGGTCTCAAATTCGATTACCGACTAGTGCCGGGGGCCTCTAAATAACTTAACTCGCTTTCCTCGAGTGTCACTTTATCCGATTTAGCAGCGATTACAATAAGTGTTGTTCAATTTGAGAATGCGGTTTTGGGAAGCTTTTTGTCGATACTTTTAACTTTACGACGATCGTAAAAGTTATTTTATAGTTACGGATATACATACGTGATATAATTTTTTGTTAAAGTGTCTTTGAAATATCTCTAGATATATTTAAAGTAATAAAACGTGAATAAAACGTGTAGATTAATGTCGGATTATTAAACGTTTGTGTGTCATTTTGTTGGGTAAATTTATATGGGTAAGTGAATTATTGTATTTTTTTTTAGCTTTACGCTTTTTATCCCGCATAGCAGAGTAGGCAGAAAGAACATTGTATCAAGACACTTCGCTTTCCACCGAATTTGAGACATTGCGTGTTGAATGGTGGAACTCAACGCCGCTCTTTGTCTTTACCAGAGCGAGGAAGTGAAAATAGTTTAAATAAAATCACTCTCCCGAGTGGGATCGAACCCACAACCGATCGCGTTTACAGTCAGACGCTGTCCCACTGCGCCACGACCGGCCTCAACTCTTTGATGAGTTGAATGGTATATTTTAAATATTAACATTTTCCAAATGGAATTCAAAGCCCCGATGATCCCACAAGCCACGATTGTCAGGCAAAGGCAATCGCTAAGATTATTATCTTCATTGATTTTTTTCAGCCTAACGAATTTTCTTACAGGGTAGATGGATAATCAAAAATAATCAATCTACGGTCGAGACAAAACAGTTAAGTGGCGCAACTCAACGCCGAGATTTGTCTCATCAGAACGGAGAAATTAAGTCATTTAAATATATACAGACCTCCAAGTTCGAATCCAACTCACTAATCATTTACAGACACTGTTCCATTGAGCGATGGTAGGGGTCCATCATGAATAAATACACTAAGATATTACAAAATAACCGTAAAATCAATCAAAATACATAACAATCTGTCACCCAACAACCTTAAAGCATCAAATAAACTCCCACCAACACAACTCCATGCAAATTCCCCCCAAACATAAATGTGTCATAGAACATCAAACTGGGGAAACACATGCAATCTCGAAATAACGTCGAACCCTACGATACGGTCTTAAGGGCCCATGAAGGCATCAGACGTCGAGACGCCGAGTATAAAATTGCTATGAGAGCGTTAAATAAAGCTCGAATGAGCTATAAAACACTCACGTTTCCTTTACTACGTATAACCTTCTTTGTTTAGGCCAAGTACTGAATAGGGTCTTGGTTTATCTAAATAGTATGAAATGAGTTGCTTTTTGTATTAATAGGAAGGGTTTCTTTTGAATAAATATAGGTTTTTTTTAATTAATTATGATTAAAGGCAAGAAACCTTAAAGAATGTGTTGTTTGTTCTTTTTAGAAAACAATGTTTTTTTCATAAATTTGAACTTATTAATTTATTCAAATATTGTGAATTAATTAATTATTATAAAAGCAAGAAACGGATTTAAGGATGTATGGTTGTTTTTTTTTTTAATTTTTCAGCTATCATTATTGACCTTATGTGTTGAAGACAGAATATTTTCTCAGTTAATTGTATAATAATATAATTAGGTATAATAATCCAGAGTTAAAAAATTTGGAATACATAAAAAACATATATACGCCTAGCATCAGATAACTAAACAAACAAAAACATCTGTTGCAAGTCAATTAACTAAGAAAACGATAATTTCCCAAACAATGAAACTTGACTTTATTTAATCATCATACAATTGAATAGCCGCTTGACAAATTCGCACGCCCACTACATCTCCTAAACGTGCACTTAAGCAGTACCCTTCCTTCACCCTTGGATGCCTCTATTCTTTTTATATCGCAACTTTATTAACGTATAAAGGTCTGATGATGGGCCCTTTAAGAATTAGGATAGGTCCCGCGGCCGGCTCACCCGAGCTGAACAAATGGAGTGTCGGGAGAGCGACTTAGCGCGATGGCGGTGTACATCCCTATGCTCAATTAATGAAACCGTTATCGTCGCCTAAATTTGAATTGCGCAAGTTACTGGACCCTGGCCCTTTTACGCGACAATTAAGCATTGTTTTGATGTATTATTAATTGATTATATATATATATATATATATATATATATATATATATATATATATATATATATATATATATATATATATACTGTTTTGGTATATGTTAATTGTATTCTATAAAGGAAAACGTTATATTTAGAAAGAACATAATATTATAAGTGTTTCTTTATTCTTGAGACTTTGAAGGCTGGATAGGGGTAATTATAATTATTCGGTTATGAATTTACAATAGTTATGTCCAGTTGTTACTGTTATAATCAAAATTAGTGGTGAGGCTTCGTTTTAGTGTAAGAACTAAAGTATTAAGTTTGCCCAACAGAGCCTGCCCATTTTTTATTGATTTCTGCATCGCTTTCCGGTTTCCTTTTGGTAAACCTCCTGCGTGACCTACATTTCACTAGGACACTCCTTTGGTTCTTTCTTCTTTGTAAGACCACCGATTTTCTTTGAAATATGACCAATACGCTCCAAATATTATAGTTTTAGTAAAATGACTTAAAAAATTTCCTCAATCCATTGCTTGTACCTTAAAGATGCAAATAAAATAGCTTGTTTAAAGCCAAATAAAAAAAACGTAGAATAATTCTATTAGGAATGTTATACATCGAATAATGTGGGGGAAAACGCTCGTATATGAGTATCGACGAGAAAGCAACCCGATTTACATGTATACAGCGTTGTATTCAAACGAAATCATGAATGGAGAGCAGTATAGGAAACCCAGAACATTATCCTTATGCTGCCATTTTACGACTTTTACCCCATCCAGCAGAAAGGGTCACATCGCTACGACACGCTGTAAAGCGAACCCTCTCACTCCCTCCCGTGTGGCGCTCGTAAAACCGAGAGAGATAATCACGAAGATGAGTCGAAAATTATTTTTTTTATTATCACCATCGGCGGTGCTCTTTTATTTCCTTTTTACGGTCCGAGTAC
Organism: Dryadula phaetusa; assembly: GCA_032432895.1. NCBI lineage: Eukaryota > Metazoa > Arthropoda > Insecta > Lepidoptera > Nymphalidae > Dryadula > Dryadula phaetusa. The sequence continues at coordinate 4,924,338 of JAOYRS010000059.1, read as the reverse complement.
CTCATAAAAAGACAATAAACTTAGTATTTACAGACCATCAGGAAATTGTTAGCCGAAGAGGTCTCTTTACGACACATGTTCGGGGACGGGGGGCAAGTGATGTGGCCTTTACGATTGACGCGGCGTTAAACGTACCAAATTATCCGTCACTCTGCTACTAGCACTGAATTTATCTATTATATTGTTATCCAAGTAGGAATATTATTGTAATTCATATATGAAAACGATTGATGTCATCTTGATTAGGATGTGAGATTTGTCACTCATTGTAGCTTGAAAAATATGAATTTTCTTTTTTTTTTGGAATTTTATATTGATATTTTTTTAATATTTTTCCTCTTACCACACGTCTAAAATTAAACAGGAATGCAACATAATAGTTATATTAAAAATTAATCATTTCGTAACTCTACTTTCTACCCATTTGGTGAAAGATCACTTTGCATATCCTATATACATATTTGAATACTATGTGTCCTATGAGTAAACTCTAAATATTTTTTGCTATCAAATATAGCCAAAAAAAACACAATATTTTTTTCTCGAGTTACAATAAAAATTGTCAAACATGTCATATTATATAATTTTTAGGTGTATTTTAAAATATTTAAATGATAACGACTTAGCTTTTTAACGTTTGTTTGTTTGTTTGTTTCTTTAATTACACAAAACTAACTAAACAGATAGCCTCCAATAACGATCACTTAAAAACAAATATAAAGAGCCCATAAAAAATCCTGTCAAAATGAATGGTTACCAAAATAAAGATAAGACGCTATTAAATTAATACTTTTTGCCGAGTTCGGTTTCTCGGTTGTATTAACATAAGAAAAAAAAGTACAGCCAATCGATTAGACCAACCAGGATATAATAAAGAATTGGGTGGTTGTTTTGAAAACACACTTTTTTTATTGGGAATTTTGTTAGGAACTTAATAATAGTTATTACGGCTAATACACGCGTAAACCGCTTTTTATGATTTAACGCCGATTCTGAAGATATTACTGGCAGTAAATCGTTCCCGGATTACCGAGCAAATTGTTTTACGATATGATTTTATTATTAATAAAGCGATATAGACACTTGGTGTGAAAGAGTTTGAACTACTGTACTGGTGAATGGGTAATGGATGTCTAAATTTAGTATGACAGTATGGTTATTTTTTTAATTAACGGTTTAGATATAAATATAGACTAGTTAGGGGACAATGTGGAAGTAAATATAATAATACTTGAATTGTATTTGACAACATCTTACTTAGTATTGTTGTTATTCGTATTACGTCTTTTTATTCTGATGTAATGTAGGCAATTTAAATGGAAATATTTGGAACAGATTAATCGAGTATATTTTGGTATTCTAAAATACTAATTTTTGGAAGCCTGATGCTTTGCACATTACAGTAGTCTGTTTAAAATAGATTCATTTAAATGTGTAAAAGTCGTGAAAATTAAAGATATATAAAAGTGGAAACTTAATTGGCTAATGTTATGTTTTTATGTAATAATTGTACGTATTGTTAATGCTGTTTATTTTCAATTTTAATAAAAATAAAAAAAAATAAAAATGTTGGCCATCGTTGTATTTTAATATGTTGCATTTATTTATTTCAATCCGCACTCAAGGGAGTCATTATGATAAATTATTTTCACTTCCTTGCTCTGGTCAGACAAAGTGCGGTGTTGAGTTCCACCACTCAAAACGCAATGTCTCGAATTCGGTGGAAAGCGACGTACGGAGTGTCTTGACCATAGGTACTTTTTGTCTACCTATCTATAAAGGATAAAAAGGCGTGAAGCTAAAAAAAATCTAAATTTTCTTTGCTATTAAATATAAGAGATGCTTGACAGATCTAATAGAATATATAGCTTAGGATGAAGTGAGACTCGTCTTATTTTAATAGTATGTACTTTTTGATGATTTCATTATCAACGCTTCAATTTCATGTACGTCAAGTTCGAAAAAAGGAGATGACAGTAGTATTTGACTTAAGATCGTATAATTTATCTGTGGTTTTCTATTCGATTTGAATTTAATTGTTAAAATATTATAATTAATAACAAATTCAACAATCTTGCTAATAATTAAGGCTGTTTAAATTATTTAAAAAAATAACTTGTTTGTAATAGCAAAAAATATATAAATTTTATTTAACTAATTTAGATAAAAAATATATAGATATCAATCGAGTTGGTAACATCGGAACATGGTTGAAACAAAACAAGGAAAATAAATTTAATCTGCGTTGATTGCAAATGCTTGAAAGATTCCAAACACATCGTTACGGCGGGCACAATTTATCCGTGCGTTAGTTTACAGGCGAGCTCCAAGCAATATCTTGGAGCGGCGACGCCAAGGATTTCAATATTGTGAATTCTGAGGATGTTTTCGCATAATGAATTTAGGGACACTACTGTGGTTTTCGGTACCAACCCCTTAGACCCTCGAGAGATATTATTTTCAGTTTATCAGATACGACGGGCTATGTAAAGATAATTTTCGTAGAGAATGCGTAACCAAAAATACTTGGGGCGTTTCCGTGAGCGGAAGACGGTACGCATCGCGGCGTGGCACGGTTACAGCCGAAATATATGATAATAAGGGGTGGTATTATTTAGGTCCGGCAATTCGTATGGTAAAACTGAAGTGATATTTGCCCCAGACGATTTCTATGGAGATTCCGGTCTTGTTTCGAGGTTGAGTTTGAACGGGAATAATATATAACGGGCAGCGAAATTTTCCTTGTGCGGAATATGTTGAACTGAGAAATATGGGTTTGGTGTGCCAGCGATATTGGAGTGACCAACGGATCAAATCGGATTCGACTAATAAGAGCCAATTGGCAAATTTTGATGGGACTGTTTATATTCCGTAGCTGTTCTTTATGGAACAATGGTAATATATGGAGGTCTATCAAATATTATACGGGAATTGATGAATAATTTATTAATATTGTCATATTTTTAATATAAGATTTAATGCAGACTGTGTCTGTGCCTCTTTTTCCTTATTGTTATTTATTTCTCATTTACATATAATTATAATCAGCTACTTGGAACTAAATAACGTGTTCATATTTGAAATCAACCAATTAGAGTTAAAAATTCTTATAAACCACAAGTTAATTTAAATTAAATACTCAGTCTTCATACAAAATAAGTCATCAAAAGCCATTAGTTACAGGAAACGCTGTGGATGCTAGAAATCATTGTAGTGCTCTTGTTAATTTTTTAACGCCAGGTTGTACCCGCTCGAGTTGCGGTCGCCCGAGGCGGACCGTTCTAATTAAAATCGCTTCGTTTCTCTGGTATTCATTTTCATCCTTAAAAAGCCTTTGTTCTGTTCCCGGTTAGCTTTTTGTTCCCCAGTTATTATTGTGGGCAACTAATTTACATGTTAATGAGATGGTTATAGCATAATTCAAAATAATCGATTGGTAGACGTTGATTTATATTACTATCGGATGTAATTTTATATATTCCAAATCCAATTTGTATGATTTTTTTTTGTAAAAACCAATTGTTTGTGTAAACTTAAAAATATCTCATATAAAAATATTTGATACCTTGTATAGGTTTATGTCTTATGTTGTAGCCCATCGAAAACAGTGAAAATAGTGTCCTATTTCTCTTGATATATAAAGATACTTTTGTGTTTTACATATTCGTATTAAAAATCGCTGTTAGTTATATTATTTAATTCTAATAAGAAACAACGTAACTAACAAGATAGTTGACAAATGTATCTCAAAGGAGACAGCTTCAGAACCTGCATTTCTTCTTGGTTAAGACTACCTAACGAATTAATTAAATCAGCCCAGTGTCAAGACACTCCATTGACTGCACGTAATTAATACATTGACTATCAAACTGAAAAAAAAAATTTTGTTTAATTATAATGATTCTTTCGAATGGGAATCGAACCCACAACTTAATTCGACAAGACACGACGTTCCATTGAATTGAATTTATAGTTTTTCTGTACAGTATCAGCTGGACTGTCATCTATATTAGAAACGTGCAACCTATCACGTATGTATCCGTATCTACGCACGTCTAATTGAAACGCTACGTGCTAGCGCGTGAAAAAACTATCGACCGCTAGAAATAATCGCACGCCACTTTCTGATCATCCATTTATAACCACAATGTAATTTAATTATTTATATCTTTCTAGTTTTTATTCGTATGATTTCTTTAAACATACGTAATTTTTTGTAAAGATATTTTAAAATTATAATTTTTTTTTATTATGTGAAAGAATATGGATTTTTTTTATTTGCATAAATTAGTTTTTCATTTTGATTAAAATTATATTTATAATGGTTTAGTTAGACGGAATGCAATTTTTTAACATGAAAAACCTAGTTCCGCTTTCCGCCTAAAATCGAGTCCATGCATGTTAAGTGGTGGAACTCAACACCGCACTTTATCTTTCCCACACTGGGAACTCACAACCGATCATGTTTACAGTTAGAGTTCCCTCTGCTCCATGACGGCCTCAAATATGTACTAAAATGACGTCATAGCAGCAAGTCGAAATAAAATTTATTTAAATAAATTTCTCCGAATGAGAATCGAATCCATCAGAAATCGCTGAGTTAATCGCTGTCCTACTAAACCACAATGGCCTCCTTCACCCAAGCATCGTAATAATATAAGATTTAAACTATAATACAAGTATGTATGTAGCATCGATAGATACTGTGATAATTCAAAAGACGCGAAGCAAAGTAAGGCATAGAATTTAAGCCGATTATTTTAAAAGCTCTCCCCGTTATCGTAAAGTTTGAGAAAGCCATGCCTTATGGATCTAATGTTTGTTGAATCTTATATATTTGTAGCTATAAGTCATATTTATGAACTAATTATATTTCCCTGCGTTGCTTGTTTTAGAAGTACTTACTTGTAAGAAAGGAATTTAATGATTTTTTTTATAGCTTTAAGATGTACCTAGTGTCAAGACACTTCTAACTCCACTTCACTCCGAATTCGAGACATTGCGTGTTAAGTGGCGCAACTTAACATCGCGCTTTGTCTAACTAGAACGGGAAATAGAGAAATAGAAGAATAATTAAATATAATCATTGTCCTAATTGAGAATCGGACTCACAACTTATTGCGTTTATAGTCAGACCCATGTACATATATATAGGCCATTACGCCACGATCCACTTAACCATTTTATACAAGATATAAGGATATGTACCCAATAACTCAATGGTAGTGATAACCTGATTTCAAATAGACTACTATTCAAAATATTAAGTAAAAAAATAATAACTTTTTTCAATATTATCAGAATATCTTCATATATGAAATTGTTTAAATTAAATTTTTAACGAAATTTAGTTATAAAATACGATTTTTGGTATTCAAAATTATTATTTCTATGAAATAATAAGAAAAAATTGAAAATAATCGCGATCGTCACCCGCAAAGGCATTTCAAACGTTGTTCTAAATAAAAAACGTCGCGGGGGACGCACGCCCCTTGCGGTAGACGAAAAATATTTATATATTATGCAGGCATGTTATGTCAAAACGTGATATGGAGTATGGAAATTTTGGCCAAATTCCAATAGCACGGACGTGTTTGTGTTGTCCTAGAGTCGTTGATGATAGCAGGTTCGATTTTTGTATGGTTAATTTTTGTAATTAACTTATATTTTAATTTTTAGCATTTAGTTTTAAATAAATTTTGAAGGCTGGTCGTGGCGCAGTGGGACAGCATTACCTCGCTCTAGTAAGACAAAACGTGGCGTTGAGTTCCCCACTGTTTATTTTACATACAGGTAAAAGATACATGAAAATTAAAAACAAAAAAAAAACACTTTTCAAGCAATATTACATTAATAAATAATATTATTAAATATTTTAATACACAATGCTTATAAAAAAAGTTACAGATAGGAATTTCTTATACAAAAAAAAACAATTTATGGCGTTACTAACCCCAGCCCTAAAATCGTCTTGCATTTTGACACTAACATATTCACACGCGATAAATCATCTTCGGGAAATTAAAAGCGTCTTCAAAACAATGCTCCTGCAACCCCATTCTACCCTTCGGTATCGCGTGAACTGTTTATTATTTTTATTTATTTATTTGTGTTTTTGTTCAAATATATTCTATCATTAAAATATTAAATTTAAAATTATTATTAAAACTTATAACGTCAAATCAGAACTTTAAAAAAATATTAATTAAATAATTTCATGATTTTATGGATTCTATAGCTTTTAAGTGATATCTCAGTTTTTTTTTAGTCCCAAGCTTTTATCCTACGTAGCAGGATATACAGTATCTAGTGTAAAAAATACTCAGTACTCTTCTTTCCGCCGAATTCGAGACATTCCGTGTTGAGTGGCGAAACTCAACGCCGAGCTTTGCGCGCGAATAAATGAGAACATGTTAAATATAATCATACCAGATATGGAAATTGAATCCACAACCGATCGCGTTCACGATCTCACAGTTTTAGTAGCAAATATAATTTATTTTATATCAAATTTAAGAAAACAATTTAAAAACGAAAAAAAATATATATCACCATCAAGTCCCTAACATCCTAAAAAAAAACCATCTCTAATGCATAAATCTGATAAAAAAGAAACAAAAAGACATTACCGAATGAAATCTATCTCTTCGTATACGAAACAAAAAAAATCTTAATTACTTTTTCTGTCTATCACAGAGCGGTAGATAAGGGCGGTCTTTGTTATCAGCATCCCCTGGCACTTTCACCCTTACAATTTTTTTTTCTCTTTCAACCCCCAAGCATACCTATCTGGCGTAATTTTAAGATAACTAATGCTTACAATCATTAAGGGAGCATTGGTGCCGAGATGGGAAATAAGAAAAATTCAAGCAAATGCATTTTTAATAGATGAAACGCCCATTTTAAGATGTTATTGAACAGGTCTCAAACAACAATATGTACTTGTACTGAATATAATATAAAGTAAATTGTTCTCTATTATATTGGATATAGTATGGATTTAATACGTTCTGAAAATTTTGCTTCACGCTTTTGCCCCGCGGAGCAGGTTAGGCAGGACGTACTTAGTGTAAAGACACTCGGCGCAATACTTTCCGCCGAATTCGAGATATTGCTTGTTGAGTGGCCTAACTCAACTCCGCGCTTTGTCTTACCAAAAGAGAAAGTGAAAATAATTTAAATAATTCCTTCGAGTGGGAATCGAACCCACAACCGATCGCTTTTACAGTCAGATGCTAACCCACTACGCTACAACTTCTTTGATGAGTTGAGGCCGAAAGAAATATATTAACAAATATAAAGAAATAGAAAGAAAAAGATTCATCTTTTTAGTTTATTAATAATAATTTCCTAACTTAAAGTATTCTGAGATTTAAGTAACCAAAATATGGTTACATTTAAGATCAATCACGTACGAGGTACCTATATATCAGATAAATGAACAGGCAGACATACCTAACGTAATAATTCTAACATGTATATGTTAAAACAGTTGATTCAGCTCATTAATTATAATGATATAAGTTATTAAAAACATAAAATACATTAATTAAATAACAAAAATATAACCTAGTTTAATGAAGACCCATTAATGAATAAAATATATAAAATCCCACCCTGGCCACACGCCCCGTCGTCATCGCCCAACACATAAAACTGTTCAGAAACATATTTATTACAATTAAAAATTTTACAGCCCAATAAAATTTACGAATGGAAAATCTTGTTACCTTTGTTGGTGCTGTTCTAATTGACCCCGCCACACTGACCCATGGTTTAACGATTCAAAAAACCGATAAAAAATAACATATTAAAAACCCACAACAAGGTGTTTATCCTAGAAATAACTACAAATATATTGTATGGAATACAACAAAAAATCGAAAAAATGTATGCTTGATAACAAACACAGTGAGAAAAAAAACTTTTATGACACACTAACTTGGAAAATCCATCAAAAACGTAATTACCGGTCCTTTTTTTCTCATTTGAGTTTAATATTAGGGTTATAATAAAACTTAGAATCAGTTCAACAATTAATTTTGTGTCAAGTAAAAATGATGGTCAGCCATTCGTTTATGAGTTGGACGAAATTATGATAACAATAAAATTATATGAAAAATGAATAATAAAATTTCATATGAAACCATTTGAAACGGATTAATCGTGTATATTTTGGTATACGAATTTTAAACACTTTACAGTAATCCGTGGTCACGGGTCCTATCTATTTACAAGTATAATTGATATGTGTGTATAAAAAAAAACAAAAAATAAACAAAAAACCAAGTAAAGTGGGTAATGTAGTTTCATTTAAGTGTTCTTTCAACTCCTAATAATCTAACCTTTAGAACGCATTTCCTTGATACGTGGTTATAGTCAGTTATGATCACACGATGTTTACGGCACAAGTAAAACCAACTCGACCATCTCGCTCGAGGGTTGGTCAGATTATTAATTTATTTGCTTTTTTTAAATTTTGTACAAAACATAAACAAAAACGCCATAATTTATCCCCTAAAACTAAAACATCACTAAACTATCACTAAAAAAAAATAAAATAAAAAGCATTTCATTATTTTTTTTTCCACGTTTCAAAAATATTATGGGCATTGCTCAGAATGCTAAAAAGTAAGTCTTGATTAAATAAAATGTCGCGAGGGGTTGGACGTGATGCGAATTACGTAAAACGCCTATTAACTGTGAACAGTGAATAATAGGTCACTAAACTTTGGGGATTTAATGTTGATACCAAATTGAGTTCTAAATAAGGATTTTAAGGTAAAAACGGCCATCCATGATTTTCGGAGTTATGAAACGAAATGGTAAAATTTTAAATTTAAAACATCATCTGTTATCATTAATGTTAGCCATTATTCGTTTGTTTGGATCGAGAATCGAACTTGTAATCACAAAGAAATGATAAAGACACGATGGTACAGCGGAAAACTGTTCTGAAAACCAACAAGGGTCACAATCGATGTATCAGGGACTCTTGTGCCCTAAAAGATGGCCAAGCAAATTGCGCATTTATACCCAACATACCACATAAATATCCAAGTAATAAGTTACATTGTATATGTATCCCAAGGAAAAAATCACAAAGACCTTTGCTATTGTCGTAGAAAGTCCAATTTATTGTGTATTTTTCTACCTCCGTAGGGCTGGAAATATACTCTTATACTTATATTTATTCATGAATTACAGCTAACTTATGTTGTTTTCATATGAAAATAGTGGACCGTTTTTTATTTTTCTTGCATACTTTTTTGATAGACGTAAGATAGAATTACATATAATTTTTCTAGCTCCACAGATATCCCATAATTTTAATAATCTTAGAAGGAGATTCACTCTAGTCTCGATTTACTGACAATTTAACTTCAAATGAAATTCAATAAATTAGTATAAGAACTTGAGATAATCAAGAATTTCTTCAAACCCACAACCTTTACGTTCTACCTGATCCATAATAGCGTTAAAGATCACTAAAATATATATATATATATATATATATATATATATATATATATATATATATATATATATATATATATATATATATATATATATATATATATATATATAAATATAGCAAAATATTTATGGCAAATAATAAAAAAAAATTAGCATGTCATGTCATTTAAATTGATATATTTCCATATAAGAGGTAACATAAAATAAATTTCACTACAAATTACAAACTAAACAAACATTCACACCGCCATAATTACTCGACACGGAAATCGAACCTAAGACCTCAAATGGATAATCATTTTACTACCAATTACTAAAGAATTTGTTTAAAGCAACCGCCTCTGCTGCTTGCGGCAGCATGCGATCGTTTTTACTCTATTAAACATTAATCGAGTAATTAATATGTTATTTTATATCGGAATGTCGTCCTATACATGGTGCTTCATTTTAAGTAGAGATCCTTATATTTTAATTAAGTTTATATTCTTTTACTACCTGTATATAATAAACTTGTTTTAGCTTTAGGTATTATTATTAATATTAACGACAATATGACCTGGCACCTGGCATATACAGAATTGATCGTGACGGTTCTGAATTCAATCCCATGTTTTAGTTCGCTAATTAATAGGTTACGTTATACAGGATGTTTTAAAATGTGTTATTTTTTTGAATTACTTATAAAAACGTGAAATTAAATTTCTATGGTTTCGAAATAGAGAACTTGTTGGCAGCTTTACATCAAAATTTCAGACATTACATGTTGCTTTGCGGAACTCAACGCTGTTTTTTGTTTTACCAGAGAATACTTTTCGAACAATAATCATTCCCCCAAGTGGGAATCGAAATCACAACCTACCGTTTTAAAAGTTACACTATTTCACAGTGCCATGAAGGTCTAGGCTAGCCAAAAAATATACTTTAATGCGAATATTATATATATAAAAAAAATTGAACATAATATTATCAATCGCACCGAAACCCTCAAAACACTGTCACGGTTGACCAGCCCTAATAAACCGGGTGCAAGGGGATGAATAATTGCAAAAAGCGATGCATCTGAACGGACACACAAATATATTAATATTTATATATGTCATACAGAATTAACGTCGCGCGTTCATACACCTTTGCGAGTAATGCAATAATTGTGGGGTGGTACAGGGGTGTCATTATGATATATTTATCATTCCTTACCAAGATATGCCATTAAAGTAATGTAAAGAATTTAACTAATTTTTACACTATATATGGTATTAATTGTTGAATAATTAATTGAATTGAAGAAAAACTAATTTATTCTCTTTTATAGTCCAGTATGTACATAGTGCTAAAGTAATTTTAATTAAAAACTTTGTATAACTACGTTTAACTGAAGAATGCGTCTAAAAATTTGAACCCGCGCCTTTGGAAACCGTCTTAACACTATGACCACTATCCCATGCGTACTACATATGGTTCAATAGAAATACTAATACGATTGTTACTTATTTATGTTTCTATCATCTCTGCAGTGCGATTCAAAATTTTTTCTTTTCAAAACATTCGTTTCGCAAAAAAAAATATTTATAAAATATTTCACCCAAAATGTTTAAATAACAATTAAAAAAAATTATCTAATTTCAAAACAAAGTAAGATGCCTTAATAAACCAAACATATAAACAAAAACTACTGTAAAAGGCAAATAAACAAAAATCTCTATATCATCCTAACAGAATAAAGCGCGTCGCAAACCGCACCGCTCTCGTCCCAGCATCCCGCTTCACACCAGATTGACATCTGTCATTGAAGGGGTCCAAGTGACCCCCATTGCAGTAAATTTTTAATCAAAATATTTCGCCTCCCCTCCAAGAATGTTAATTTCTATTGTCGATTCAACGTAAGTTAACTCGCGCTGGGTGTGGCCCGAGTATGAATAAATAATTCCATTGTATCATTAAAGCAATATGAGGATAAGTGTTTGTATGTGTGTTGAATTAGCTTATCTGCGTTTATCTGCCTTTTAACGCTACCAAATGGTTCATTTTTTTTTTATTTTTTTTTAGCTTCACGGTTTTCTCCCGCATAGCAGGGTAAACGTACCTAGTGTCGAGACACTCCGTACTTCGCTTTCCACCGAATTTGAGACATTGCAAGTTGAGTGGAACTCAACGCTGCATTTTGTCTTTATCAGAGCGAGAAAGTGATAATAATTTGAATATAGTGCCCCCCCCCTCCCTCGAGTGGGGAGCGAACCCAAGACCGATCACGTTTACAGTCATGAAGATGTGCTGAATTAAAGGATAAACATAATGCTGTTATTTTGGTTCCGCCTTTCGCCTATTTACTAACTACCTTCATGACTAAAGTATATAGTAAATATTTCTTTGAACTGGATTCGAACCCATACTCATTGCTTTCAATACATCTTAATAATTAAGTCCAGATGAAAAATATTATGAAGTAAAAAAAATCGTTTTCCATTCTATCCTACATAGCAGGAGAATCGGAGACAGCTTATTAGTATCAAGAATCACCGTTGCTGACTGAAATAGAAAAAATGCATATTGAGTGTTGTACTCAACGCCGCGTTTTGTCTTACCAGAGCAGAGAAATAAAAAAAATATATAATTATTTCTTTAAGTAAGATTAGAACCAGCAACCTGTCGCGTTTACAGTCAGACGCTGTTCCAGTGCGTCACAATGGCTTTTTCTCTTCTCTTTCATACAACGTTTAAATCAGGTTAGCCAGCACGCGTCACAATTGTAAGCTCAAAAAAACAAAGAGATCAATTAATTCAGCTTCATGTTATTACCAAAGAGTTGCTAAAAACGATTCAATGGTGTTAAAAACCGTGAAAATTTACTTGAAACTGGTGCAATCGCGTGCCAATGCACAATTAACCTTACACCAAGCGAATACAGTCCATAATTGGGAAAATCTAGATATTCTTAGAATACAACTTTGTAAGGAAGTGTGGACCTTATATAAAGTATGGAGATGCGTTAAATTTGAAGATGTATAACATTGCATGGAAGTTATTGAGGATATATAGTCAGAAACAAACGGTAATCGGTCGGATTCGACACGGCTATCGGACCACCGGAGAGAAATGAGTGATTTTTAGTGATTTATGAATATGATAATTTACTGACGTCAAAAGTATGTCGCTTTGTATGGAAAAAAAAGTATTTGTTGCACAGTTACAATAGATAAAGAATACTAATGTATTCGTTTAATACTACTATATATATATATATATATATATATATATATATATATATATATATATATATGTTCGTTTATTAATTGTATACAAGTTGAATAAAATGATTTTTGGTATCACGTTTTTATCCTAGGTAAATAGTGTCTAGACACTCCGCATTCCAATTTCCGTCGAATACCAAACATTGAATGTTAAGTGGCAGACCTCAACTCTGCATTTTGTCTTACTAGATTGATGGTGATGATGACAATAATTTAAATATCATCATTCCTTCGAGTGTGAATCGAACCCATATATAACATAAGGGCAATTTCCGATACGTAAGTGGAGTGGTGGGTAACCTGCCTGTTAGGCATATAAAGACAATACTAAGGCTACACGAAACATAGACCTGCAATTATAAGTATATCACAAAATTAACAGCGTACAGTGAAATTATTATATTTGAGATGTACAAAAAAACTAATTACCAAACGAAACCCGTATCTACAATGAAACATAATTGTATATAATAAAATTTAATAAACTATAACTAAAACATACTAAATCAGCCTTATGTAAGGTAGAGACGCGAAGCGGCATGCGAGTGCGTCGCGTGCCGCAGCCTGGAAATTAGATTCCTCGCTAACATTGCGGAAATACTCGTGGCATTCTGAATTATACAACTTCTCAGGTGAAAAATACGTTTGAGAACCATAAAGACATTCTAGAAAGCTGGAATAGCGAAAATTCCGCTTGGCTATCGAAAAAAAAAGGTGTTATTTTTCGCGCAAAGTAACGCACTACCTGTTACAAGCTTTATTAGCGTTGTTTTTTGTGTAACGACGTTTTGCTTTGCTGACTTCATTATATGAATTCTAGTATTTAATCGTGGCGCAGTGGATCAGCGTCTTAATGTAATCGCGAGCCGGGGCAAGAGTTTTATCCCCTCGCTCTGGTAAGACAAAGCGCGGCGTTGAGTTCCACCACTCATCACGCAATGTCTTGCATTTCACGGAAAGTAGTGTCTTGACTCTAGGTACCTGCATACCCTGTATGGGGGGTAAAAGTGTGAAGCTATTGACAGTAGAAAGCTTATTTATTTAATTCTTGCTATTTAATGCTTCGAAATCAAAAATATTGGTTTTTTTAATAATTAATTTGCCAAACTGGATTTGAACCTGTCTCTTGTATAACGTCTAAGACGTCTCTTTAATTAAGCTATACGTTCATATTTCCTCACTTTAAAATCAATTCAAAATAACCCCCTTCATACAATTTGTTTTAACTTTTACAAGAAGAATTTATTTTAAAATAATTGGCAACCGCGATAATTACAACAATATGTATACGTCATTACAGTAAAACGCTATAAAACTCATAATTTTCATTAAATTAAATACACCAGCACTTTAGTTTTTATCGTAAAATCATAGATTGTGAGATAAATTCTTGTATACCATTTAAAAGTATCTAAACGAAAGAAATATTATTTGGATCGCCATTATTTATGCTAATGAGACGTTCAACACAAAACCACAATGTAACTTTAAAACATTCAATGATTTATTGCTCACATTTGAGGCCCTTTCACACACAGACAAACAACCGAAAATAGGCTACTTGAATATGTTTCAAACTTATATATGCTAATGCAATTCTATTAGTGACCAGCCTCAAGAACTCTGAGGATTAGGATTGATAGAGTTAAACGTGATCGAAGACAGGCCAAGTTAGAATGGTATTTGTGGCTGGCCTATTGTAGAATAGAGTGCACGGTAGCTTACGCTAATAGTCAAAGACAATTTGGATGTAATTATATTTATGAGATGCAAGAGTGAGAAAAATTTGTATTATTATGTCAAACTTCTAAGCTTTTGAGTTTTTTTTCCAGTGTATTATTTTAAACTATGAAAAAATGGGGTATTTTGAAACGGAATGCCTAACTACTTACGCGTATTGGAAAGGTTTACGCTTAAGCAAGTTCAGTCGTTAAGGAAGTGTATATACATATACGAATGAAATAAAAAAAATTGCAACGCTTATCCCATTCCTTGCCGACTTGCAACAGGATAACCAGGATAGGGAATCGTTGACTAGGATATTTGCTTCCATACGAGGCCATAGTGGCAGTGAGCAACGTGAGACTGTAAAGGCGATTGGTTGTAAGTTCGATACTCACTCGTGGAAATCATTATATACAAAATTTATTATCATGTTTCTATTCTGGTACGACAAAGGAAGGCGTTAAGTATTCACTTAACACGCAATGTCTCGATTTTCGAGTGGAAAGACAGTGTGTCTTGACACTAGGTTGTCTCTAACTACCCTGCTATGCAGGACAAAGCGTCAAGCTGTTATCATATGAATACCTTTAAATGTTCAAACATTTAAAGTTTAGTAACAAATTCAAATTCAAAAGTAAATAATTTTCTATTATTCATGATTCAACTATAATACTGTAATAATTGTCGATTTGTTCATCCCTCTCTCTCCTGCCTCCACTCTCCCATGCAGCTGTCCTATGTATGACGAATCACTTTGTCATTTTGACAGCTTTTTGTTCGTGAATGTAATTCTCACCCTTTTGGATGGTAAAAAAAATTATACACTACGTCTAACATGGAATTTTGTATGCTTTATTTGAGCTGTATGTTTTTTTTTTAAATATAACTAATAAATGGCTAAAGTTGGTACTGATACATATTACGGTTATATTCATATTAATAATTTGTGCGATATAAATAGATATTTTTTTAAAAAATCTGTATTTAATCTGTAATTTAAATTTGTTTGTAACTATGTTCTTCGTATCTAAAGTTAACATCTAAATAAACTGTAGTGATGTGTCACTACGTTCAATTTATTTGATCTTTATAAAGATTTATAATATATCTAACTTCCTATCTCTCCTGGTTTTTCTCACTAACAAATTGATTAAATTAAAATTGACACCCTTTTTGATGCATTTGCAAACTTGGTAACACAATAACTTGAGTTAAATTTCACAGACAAACAAACATACTATCCCTCTATACATTATTCCAACAATTACCACGGATCAGCCGGCTAACATCAAAGGGTTACAATACAATCACCCTGTATTGTAAATTCCTTGCAAATCGTATAGACTAATGCTTTTATATCAAAAGATTTATGCCCCATTGATATCTTTGTACGAATTTGAAGAAAAAAGTTTTTAAGCAAAATTTTTAATATAATAAATATTAGACACAAAGAAACAAATTAACAAAAGAGAACTTCTTATTTTTAATTATAATTTACAATAATTAAGTGAAACAGGCAACGTCAAGATCATCGAGTTCTTGAACACGCAATACCTGGTTGCCATTATGTAATGAGACGTTCCAACCAATCATAATCCTTGGAAAAGTACCGAATCTATCAGGGACCACGCCCCGGGGATGTCGGGGCAACTCGCCCCATAGTAATCTAATATTAACCACGTTCGGATATTAGATACAAAGTGAACATTCACAGAATTTAATAATCCCACCTATTCGGCTACACCCGTCCCGCTCCTTGAATTATTAACAACAAATTTTATGATTACATTTAGCATTGGTGTAAGTGCGGCGGGACGTGACGCGAATGCCGATGCCCAGTGAAAAACAGCGGGAAATCGTTACCAGTTAATATTTTATTGGCTTCGATAGGTTTGAGTTATGTACGGGGAGCTGGTAATTTTCAATTTTGTGCCTGAAATATTGATAAGGCTAGGCCCTAGAGGATGGTTTATTGGCTAACTTGAAATTAGGAACGCTTCGTCATGGTGTAAAGATTGAGGGTACATCGTTTGATGGAACGATGTATTTTTGACTAACTCCAAGTTCACTTTGTGTTTGGACACGCTCAAGTTGATTTAACCTTCAGTTAAAGTTTAATTATTTAATTATAAAGTTATAAAATCTGTCAACTACAAAATGCAAAGCTACTTTAAAATTTAAACGTGAAATGGTATACTATTAACAATTACCACTTTGCTACAATTAGTGTAAGAAATCAATAAAAAGTAAACAAAGCAGCCAAATGGACAAGCGTGAAAGAGTCGAATCGATTTAAATCTTTCGTTCCGTCCGTTTGCGGCGAGGCGCGTGACGGTCGCGATGTGCCAATGAATGTATTACTTTAATTATATTTACACCATTTGTTTAAACACGTACTGGAGCCGGTATAAAAACTACATCAATTTTTTTTATAAGACTGTACTGGAAAATTAAATTAAAAAATATATGTAAGTCATTTATTTGTGTAGCGAATTCAGCTGCGTTCGTTTTAAGATTATGTACACTTAATGTTTATTTAAAACAATAACAAGCGTTGAAAATCTCATTTATTCATAATAAGTATTTGTGAATGAATTATATGAAACCTTTTCATAATTAATATGTGAATAATAAAATAATAGAAATATCTCTAGGAAAATTTTATTAAGAAATGTATTTGAATTAACTTTCTCTCTATTTAAAAATAAATAATAATTTATCACCCTCAAAATCCTTATAAATCCTTAAAGCTCCGGAACGTACAGTAATTTAACAGTGCATAACATGACAAATGAAAAATAAAACATTTTCGCAAGATAAGAATTCTAGGCGAGTGGTCATCACGTGCCCCGAATGCCAACAGTACCCCTCAAAGGGCCATGACATGTTATGACGAGAATGGGAACGTACAAGTTAGATAATTTTATTTAGAGCCAACTCTCCCCGTCCTCCTCGGTAACGCGATAATCGTATTGTCTACAAATTACACTTAGCGTTTCGGGTTTCGGATTAATATTAGTGGGTTTTTTCTTCTCAATATATTGTTGGAATAATAATTCAAGTTTTCGTTGCTTTTGAAAATAGGTATGGTGGGTAATGCAGCTTTTTAAACATAATAATCTCACCAAGTTTAAATTGATATTTATAAAGAAATTATCAAAATATGACTAAGGGATTATTGGTAAATTCTTTATTTTTCGCTCATTTACCGTTATTAGAAGATATTCTTTATAGAACAATAGAAATTGAATCAACAGCTACCATGCTTATTAAGCAACAAATGTATCATGGTGTACATTACTGTTTAATTTTAATATTTAAATCATCGTTATATCGCGAATTGCATGAGTATTAAATAAGTGTAAAAATAATATATAATCCCGCTTATAAAACTAATATTTTTATTACTGTAAAAATGTCATACGTCCCATAAAATTTGTAATGATATTGCTTATTTAATGATATAGCCTTCGAATGACACGAATGACGCTCTCCTTATGCTCATCTACCTAATCCGTTTCACGCTTTTCGTAGAGCGCAATAAAAATATTAATATCTGAATGTATATTATAAAACTATATATCAAAATATAATTAATTTTTTTTATACAGTGAATTTTGATATACGTAATATGCACAAACACACAAATAGAGCACACGTGAAATATATTTAATCCAACAAAAAACAACCGACAAACAATTAGTCGAATCATCTCGGCTCATCCGAATTTCATCGCATAATTGTCAGCTATAATTGAAAAACGCAATTATGTGCCGAGCACGTCAGTTAATTAATATTAAATTCGCAAATAATCACCCCCTCCCGTCTCCTCCCCCATCCCTCACACCTCCCCGGGGAGGAACGGCATGATTGAATTATAGGGAAATTTGGAATTTTGAATAATTCACGCAAGTTAGCCCTTTAGTCGAGGGCTGGGTCAGATGACATCCTCCACTCCATACTAACATAGCTAGCTATAAGCATTTCAGAATATTTTGATATATGCTTATAGACGGTTGTAGGCTCCATGAGCATTTGGAACGATCATATGTTATACATTAGGTGGATTTTTAATAAAACAAACTCACCCATTTGACAAAACACGGCGCTCAGTTACGGCGCATAATAAATAACCTGACTAGATTAAAAATTAGGCAGTGCAAGCGTTTACTAGTTACTTTTTACTACACAGTGTGGTTAAAGTGTTAAGATGGCAAATTGAAAACATTTAAAACGTATCGTTCGAAAGGAATGTACAGTACATTTAACTTTATAGTATGGACACTTGCATCGGCTCACCAAAATTCAATTTGAGCCATTCCACCAACAAAGCCGTGCGACAAACCGAACAATTACACGAACGCGTGTCGAAAGCATAATTTTTCCACGCACAGCAAAAAACGATATATACATATCCGAAAAATATCAACAAAAAACAATCACCGCTTTGTTAGTTTCGCGCCAACACTGAGCGCGCTCGCTATTTTTGACAGCTGTCAAAAGCTCGCCAGCGATTGCGTCTTTCGAAATCACACCTTGGCATTTTTTTTTTAATTTAAATCTGCTTTGAATAAAACACAATGTAAGCCAGCAAATTACGCGGGACACACGCATATGAGAGCGATAATCGGTCGAGATGCGTAGATACATGTATTACAATACCGGCCGGTTCGTTTCAATAGGTATTGTGCTGGCGCGCGGCGTTCGGTGTCGAAACATCGTAACCGCTCATTCAGACCGCGCTCATCCGTCATTACGGTACGAGACGTATGACAATCGAACGGGGTTCATAACGTAGTATGTCTCTTGGTGCGACGACTGATTTTGATGCCCGCCGTTGATTTTTGAACGTTCACACTTGCTCCGAGCTCCTTTAAAAACCGTCTGACAAGATTGTAGCGCGACGATGTGTCGCTGTCACTTTTAAATTGGTTCTTGACGGGTGTTGACACATCTCGTCGGATCTAGATCGTTGTGGACATGTTAATTGTTGGGTACGGGATGCGTGGGAGCAACACGCCCCATTGGCGTCTGATTAAAACTGTCCTCGTGCTTGTGTGCCCTTTGACCTTCGCGATTGTCATTTCCATGGCGGATTCGCATCGTAATTACCATGCAAATATCGATATTTATATGCAATTTCGGTAAAACCATATAATAAGTTGTGCCATTAGCCACGTACGGGTGGGTTTTTCCACTTACAACAATATATGTGAAGATTAGTAAGATTATACTGAGAAGAGGATAACAAATAATTGTCATATAATCTCCAGCATCCGTATTTGTTCAGTGTTTTCCTTCTAACCACTTAGATAAGTTACTTATAAATAGCTAATTAATAATAATATGTATGTTTATTAACGGTAGTTTGACTCGCAGTTATAATTTTATGGAGCTACTAGACTATAATGTGACAATACTTCGAAGAATATCCCAAGATCCGTTTAGATAATTTAATGTACGTAAGAAGGAACTATATCCCTTGTTTTGTAATAATTTCGCTGTTGAAGCGTTCAAGACTTGAGAATTTTCGAAAAGATTTTATTTTTAACTTAATATTTCACATTTTTTAACTTCATTTTATATAAAAACATTTTTTTTTAATTAAAGGTTATAAGTAGAGCTACGTTGTTTTTTTTATTTTCCTTTAGTCTAGCCTCTATTTCTGACTTACCTGGATCCGTCGCGTCGAGGGTCTGCGGCGGGGGTTGACTGAGGGGTCCAGGGGTACCACCGGAGCCTGGAGAGCGGACGTCATCGTTCACTGCTCCACCGTAAGATAATGAGGATGACGGCGGCCGCTGTGGACAAACACAATAATTAATTAGCAATTTATAACTTCAAATAGTTGACAGGAGCTGCATATTTTTTGATTTGGCTAAGAAAACTATGAAATTTTATTAAAACAATGAACAATTTCACCAAAGTGACTGTCGTAAAGATGATTCTAACTTCTATGGCAGATGGATTTTGGTTCCAGTTATACCTAATAGTAATTTTCTTTCAATATAAATATACTACAAACACTTGCTGGGTATAATTTTTTTTAATCGTTAACTTTTTATACATTTACATACATAAAAGGTTATTTATAGCCAATGCAAGGTGACGTTGAAGCGAGTTTTTTTTAATTCTTTAACTTATAAATATATTCAGACTTTTTGTTTTTTATCACTATCAATTCGGTTGATAGCGAACTACGGAGTGTCTTGACACTAGGTACTTTCTGTCATAAAATAATAGTAACAGTGACATATAATTAGTCAGAATAATGAAATCTTTAACTCTTTATAAATGAAAACTCCGGCAATCCTTCCCATATAGACAAGTAAGTTCACAATTTCCGTTTCGCAAGGCAGGGTAATGAGGCGCGGGCGCACGCCACACCGCCATTACACGACACCTGGTAATAATGGCCGATACGCTTATATTAGCCTATTATCGTGATTCGTTAATGCTAATTTGACTATTTGTTGACATTCTTACTTTTACTTGATTAGTTTAAAACTGGAATTTATGTATTTTTACATATATATTTGTTCTTGGTGTACAGCTTTACGCTGTATCCCGCAAGGCCGCTTCCAGCAGAAGCAGTCGTAGTGAGAGATATTTTAGTGTTAAGACACTCTGTTCCAGATATTGCGAATTTAATAGCGGATTTTAACTCCACGCTTTATCTATATGTTACGTCTCTACGTTTAAAAAAGCGTCCTTTAAAAACTCAACAAAAAATAAAATAAGGACCAAGATTCAGTGGAAAATAGTTGAGAAAAACGCACATTCCTTGCGTATTAAATCGACGTAACTCAACGCCGTGTTTTGTCATTCCAAAGTGGAGAAATGAAAATCATTTAAATATAATCATTTCCTTAATTGGGGAAAATATTACATATATAATCGTCTTATAGCCCGAATATTGCACTAAGAATAAGACTCCACGACCAGCTATCAACAAACGAAAACCACCAGCCCAAATCGAAGTAATTACATACAAACACATGAAATCGTACACCGACTTTTGATTGATATCCACACTAATTTCACATGATATATTATTGTAATTAGAAGGTAGAAAAAAATCTTTAATTACAGCTATACAAAATAGACTGCGAGCTAACGATCGTTAGGTGTTTGATTACGACACTCGATTGTTTTAATTTAATATAATGGCAACATTTAATTGAATATGTAGCCTGGGGCTTAGTTTTATAAACGTGAAATTATTTTTACTACTAGGGATTTAGAAATCGTGGTGACATAATGGGAAAAAGAAACAGTTTCGGGCTTTGTCCCGCATAGCAGGGTAGTTAGAGACAATTTAGTTAATACACTCCATTGTTTTTAGATAATGCGTCTGCGAAATGGAATTAAATTTCCAATAAAATCGTTCCTCCGAATAGGAATCGATCCTACAACAAATCGCGTTTACAGTCAGACGCCCACTGTGCCATGTGTCCCATAAGTTTTCAACTCAATTTTTTTCCATACTGATATGACATGACTAATTTTTGATCCTCGCTATCAATTATATACAGAAACAGTAGTCATTGGATCCGGACATATGTACATTTTTTTTACTAAAACTTTCAATTTAAAAAATAATTGGTTGGCACAATTTTTATTGCCCAATCGTGAAGATTGACTTTTCCTACGCTCCAGTTACTAGACTAGTGGTGTTCTTATTTGTTTATAATGGAATATGAACCAGTAACCTGCGATAAAGGCTATCCCAGCGTAATGGGATATTGGTCGTGGTCGAGCTCATATTTAAATTATTTCCACTTCTCCGCTTTAATTCCACCATTTGACACGCTTCTCGAAATAAGGTGACAGGTGGTGAACGGAGTGTCTTGACAGCTTCTCTCTGGCTACTGTACTGTATGAAACTACGAAGCTAACAATAGACAAGATATTTTCAACCATGTCACAAGGTCCTATATAATTTACAATATTAAAATAAACATAAACCTACTTTCACAACATTTTACCTGTCAATACACCAGAGTGAGATTCCATACAGAAATAGATATCGCATAAGCGAGTGGCAATTTCAATAATCATTAAAGAAACCGAACAGACTGTGATTTTGAATGTATATATATTTGAACCAGATGTCCGCCACTTGCAATTACTGTGTGCCGTGTGACGATGGTCAGGGATTCTAGCTTTGTGTATGTTTACCATATTTTAAGTAGAGTATATATATATATATATATATATATTAGCTTCACGTTTTAATCTAACCTAGTGTAAAGAAATTCAGATTTCTAATACTATTTTAGTAATATGTGCTAAATCTTGTGCGTTAAAGGTTATATAACCATATTAATGATTTCAAAAACGATAACACGCCTTGGATATGAAAATGCTCACTCCAGTCTATTTTAAAGGTATCACTGTCACTTGTAACCATTATTAATTTGTAAATTTTTGGGATTTTAAAAAAATGAGAAAGTACCGCCGAGTTTGCGAGTTTTTCTCAGATCTGAGGATGATTAATGAAGCGTGTAGCTTCTTATTTTGAATAAAATTATTTAACTTTGACTTTGATTTTATTTACTTTGACTTTATCTTCTTATTCTATTTTTACCTATTTATGTTCATTTGATTTGTTTAGAAAATTACTCCTTGTGTCCGAAAATCAATATACAAATTTCAAAACCAGATTCTGATATTTTCGCCAGATATGCCTTGCGAGGAGGATGGCCAGGACGATGAAAAAAAATCTTTTTGGGTTTATTCATATTTTAAGTTTTACATACATGTGCATACCTACTTTATGTTTATTTCAGTCTATATGAGTTAATTGATATTATATTATTAAGTAAAATATAGCTGTTTTGCGGCGTTAAGCTCCGCACTCTATACGAATCACTATACAATCACAAAACGATAACTTGACAGTGACTTATCACTAAATTAAATTATAATCAAGTCATATTACAATCAATGACAAGCAAATTTGAAGCCTAGCTAGCAGGAAGCGAGTACCAACGCGTTTCACGCCATATGTGCAGACAGATACATTCGTACGCGAAGCAATTTTATATTTATTATAATTTTGTTTATCCACAGACGGACAAGGGCGTAATTTTGTATCGTTAGTGAATGCTGTCACTCACCATTTGGCTAACGATCGTCAAAATAACACCTTTTGTTGTAATTATTTTCCAATAAATTCCGTTAAGTGTCATAGACACGCGATGGGTCACTGGCGGGTGTGAGATCTAGTTTCAATTATTATTTTTTATATTTTTTTATATAAAAAAAATAATTAATATCGAAATTTGTATAAACTAAATTTGTATAAAAGAATTTATGGATATATAATCAGATTGGAAGAAGAAAATGGAGTCAGCCAGCTTCTACAGTGTAAAAAGATACGTCAGTATATTGGAATTAATATAATAAAAAATGCCCAATATGCTATTCTACTTGTTTATTATTGTAATATTCGCGTTGCCTTAGCAACGTACGCATATTTTTCCTAACAAACAAACATTCAGGTTACACGTATTATATATATAAATAATCACATTTCACCCAAATTAAAAAAATAACATTATTTTAAAAAGAAATTCATACTTGAGTCATATTTACTACCTACTTATTACATATAATACTATAAATCAAAGAAGTTTGTTTGTTTGAACGCACTTTGTTCCAAAATTTTTAAAAATTTCAAAAATTCTCTTCTGATTATTATAGATAGCACCATCTTTAAGGAAATCAATAAAAAATATTGCAAAAATGTTGAAAATGAATTCCATTTGTGACACAAACGAAGTAGTGCCGTTAAAATATAATATATAAAAGCAAAATACAATTTAAATATTATATTTTTCTATACTATGTTTTTCCCACTAAAACACAGCTCTCGGCGGGGCGGGGTCGCGTAACTTGTAATTTCGCAACACATTGTGGGTCGCAGGTTCGTTTCTCGGAATGGGCGTGACCGTTTGTGATTCGGGTGAAAGTGTTTTTGCGGTCTCTACGTTTAAAATGCAAGGAAAAAAATTAAACGTTATGTCATTTTTAACATCACTAACATAATTGTTGTTATTTATTTAATTCTTTTTTCAAGTAATTCGTCTTGAATTGTTGGTTTAAAAACTCTATCTATCCAAATTAATACCTTTAAATGTCACAGTGGCGCAGTGGATGTGCAGGATTGATAGTGGATACGAAAAACGATGAATTCGAATACAAATCATCAGATTATTTTACATTTATAATCTCGTCTGTTTATACGCAATTTGTCGAAGTGGACGATATATATATAAGTTATTGAGCGCATTCCCACAAATAGGAATCGAAGCCACGACCATCGAGTACAGTCAGATATTTTCAATTATATATACGGCTTCGAACTTCAAGTTAGGCTTCCTCCCGCATAGCAGGGTAATCAGAAAGAACCTAGTCTCAAAACACACCATTGACTGATTTCCGCTTAGAAAAGAGACATTCCCTATTAATTAGCGGAACTCAACGCCGTGCCCTTTCTTACCAAAGCGGAGAAATAAAATTAATCAAAAATATATTTTCAATTTATCAAGTTCCAGTGTTTAGTCGGATCGCAATCACGGTTCGAGGCTCACGCCACGCGTGCGATATCAGGTGTCGTGGGAAACTAGCGAGATCAAAAGTCAAACTACAAGAATTATTTACATGTTATTCTATTAAATATTATTATTTTAGTGTAGGTGTTAAGTTTTATGGTCACAGCTTATTGCGGCGATGGTCACGAATTCTATTCACTCTGAGCCTTATTATGATTGTGTGTGTTAATGGTGAAGTAGATTGTGTTGTGTAATTTTTTTGTATTAAATTACACATGCCTAATGTGTTTGTATATATGAGATACACACAGTACTCGATTGCATATTAAATGATAGTAAGAGAATTCAATATATAATATATTAGTAAGTTAGTTTTTTAGCTTCACGCTTCAGCGTATTCTAGCATACTTCTTTTGACCTCGATCACAGTCAAGACCGTACCCCATTCAAAATCTAGACACTGCGTATTATATCACGAGTTTAACGCCATTAATTAGTAAATACAAAAAAAGATCTAATAAACCCTAATGAATTTATATTACATAGAACAGCGTATCTAGAAGATATTAACCAAAAAAAAAACGAAGTAAATAACAGTATAAATTATAATAAAGATGCTCCGATAAGCCAAGTCCAAGACGTCCAACCCGAGGGGAGGCAACTCGACTTTTCCATTACCATTAATCCTACCAAATGAGAGTTTACTATTGTGTCATCTTGAAAGGTCATACGTCTTAATATAGCTTTTGTTTCAGTTTGTTTTTTCCACTCTCCGAGAATGGGTTTTGTGATATCTCCTTGATAGCTGATGGCCATACAACGTTCAAACTGTTAAGTTGGCAGTATGTGTCCATATACTCATAATATGTACATCGGCTAGAATAATACATTTTAATATATATACTAACAAGTATTTCAAAGAAAAATTGAAATAATCTTATTTAAATTAATAAGTATATGCTAAAATTTTTGATTATCAAATAATTAACCACTGTTTAATACCGCAGAGCTGAGAAGAAGGCGCGAAATACTCAGGGGTTTACTATTACAGCCGAGAAAACGAATACAAAAGTCTGTTTTGACTCTAAATCTTACAAAGCGATTCCAAGATAAAAGTATCACATTAATAATATCATGGATGTTTTTGGATGAAGATGGTTACGGGTTTGATACTTATTTAATACGAGATGCCTGCAACTTGCATTGCGTGGACTTTATAACTCTTGTCATACTATTGTTATCTATCTCGAATTTATTTATGCATTTGTCCTAATAATAACATGTGGTTGAAGGAGGTCCACTGGCGGAACTCAACGCTGTTTTTTATGCAAGGAAACCTACAAAACTCCTATATTATAAATGTAACTATTTCTGCAAATAACATTCGAAACGTTTCCAAATGCACCTAATGTGTCAAGACTGCTTAGTGTTAATTCACGCTTTTTGCCACATAACAAGATAGTCACTCACAACCTAGTGTCAAGACACTCCGTTGTTCTCGTTCCGCTCGAAATCGGGACACTGTGTATTGAGTGTCGAACTCAACGACAAATTGAATTTTGTCTCGCCAGACTTAATAACAGTTTCTGTAAATGAAAATTGAACCCCCAACCAATAGCGTTTACAGTTTAACGCTGTCCCACGACCGCGAAGGTCTCTAGTATTATTATATATAATAATATAATAAAAACAATACATACAAGCAGGATATTCAAAATCCATATACGTGTATATTGCAAACGAATGCGTATTTCGAAACCACTCTATCCCACCTGGCATTTTGTAACTCGATCGTGCGCACGCGCCGTCCTAAATCTAAATAAATTAAATATTCTACAGAACCCCTTTATTGTTCTTTTATTAATTCTTCTATAGTATTACGTGACCGTTGTGATTGTCGAGCTTTGTTTGTTTGTTCTGAGATTTTAAAATATATATATATATATATATATATATATATATATATATATATATATATATATATATATATATATATATATATTAGAAAATTTCGTCGCCCAAACGAAGAAACCGACTATTGCCTACTAACTATCAAAGATATAATGCTTGCTTAGCTTAGCTTGATGATTTTATCCTGCATAGCAGGATAGACAGACAATACCTAGTGCCAAGATACTGCGTAATCAGCTTTCCGTGAAATTCAAAACATTACGTGTAGAGTGGTGGAACTCAACGCCGCACTTTGTCTTACCAGAGCGAGGAAATGAAAATAATTTGAATCTTATTTAATGATATCGATTATATTTCTTGTGATAACCTATGTACGTATAAAGACGGATGACTCAAGAACGTAAGCCTTTGTCCGAGAATAGAACTCACAACTCTCGTATACGGCACGTTTTCTACTGCGCCATCATATTTTACGATTTTAGAGTCCTATGTAACAGCAATTTTTATAAAGAAATTACCACTATAGATAAGAAACACAAATGGTTATCATATTTTTCAACTTTTTGTCTCTTATATTAGAACCTAGTGCCAAGACACTCCGACCTACACTTTGAGTCCGATTTCAGATCTTGCGTACAGAACGGAACTCAACGCTTCGCTCTGTCTTACCAGAACCATGAATTATGTAAATATTCTAATTCCTCTAGTCGTAATCGAACCCTCAACCGTCTCAACTAACGATTAATATTATATATATAAAAAAAAAATACCATTAAATACCAATAATTAATGAATATCATTGATATAAATATACATTAAGTGATGTCGCGAAAACCTGTCATTAGGCGCCATATTTTTAATGCGTCGATCGTGTAAAGAATACACGAGTGTATATAGTAAGTAAAGTTACGACACGCTTCCGGGCTAAACAATTAGTGATTATATTGTGCTATACGCAAATTAATATATTGCTTTTTTTGTTTATGGCAACTTTTTTGTTTATGGCAACTTTTTTGTTTATGGCAACTTATTTATGGCGTGGGGAATTGACCGGTTTCGTCTGTCATTTTTTTTTGGCTAATAATTTGATTATGCTAATATAACATTTAAATAAAACACCATTTTGAATCTGTATTGGAGTTTTTAACTACGTTAACTACTAGTTTTTTTTTATTTATAAGCTATACTTTGTTCAGAGAAAAAAGGTAAATCCTTTTTTACCCAACACTCCTCTAATATTCACTGAAACTGAAAAACAGATTGTATGTACAAGGTTTTATTCATCCAGTTCTAGTAAGCCAAGTAAAAAGAACTAACATAATAATATCTGTTCTTTCTAGTGTTTAGTTTAAAATATTAAATTACATACAGACAAACTAATAATTAAGTTATTAAAGGAAAAGAAAATATATATATAACATAATTTTGCTTCGTTCATTTTAATTTGTCAACCGTAAAAAGAGTCACGTAGCGACAATTTTGAATGCTACCGCTTGCGGTCACTCCATTCACAAGGAGGCGTGTAATTCACTTTGTATGACAAACGTACCTGCAGCCGATATTATATAAGCATTGAAGGTCAAATTTTACGATT
Organism: Dryadula phaetusa; assembly: GCA_032432895.1. NCBI lineage: Eukaryota > Metazoa > Arthropoda > Insecta > Lepidoptera > Nymphalidae > Dryadula > Dryadula phaetusa. Next base: position 4,895,824 of record JAOYRS010000059.1, on the reverse strand, counting down.
CCTTAATCCTCACATAGTCAAAGTTTTTATAGGCTGCGTGATTACACTTCTAAGTTCTAACATGCGCAGGCGCCGGGTCGACGACCGCATGGGAAAGGACACCATAACTCAGGAACACGTGACAGACAGACCAACACAGATAATAGGGACCATATTTCGTTAATACAGATAAGCTATCAATTTCGCAATACAAGTGTTCGTGATGATTTTTTGGCCTAATTCACATAGGTACGACATTTTTTAAATTTCCTTTCCTTATCTTTTTGAGATCGAAGAACGATTACGTATAGAGGAATTTATTATTACATTTTTGCTTCCATAAATGATATTCATGGAAGCAAAAATAATAATAATAATTTACTTGAAGCATAATTAAAACACATATTTAATTATGTGTACAATAATTCTTGGCCGAGCATGTTTACATCAAGAAGAAATTAAATCCGTTTACAATTTTCTAATTCACTAAACAACTTAACGTGCAAAAGCAAGTCTAAAATTATCTAAAACTAAGAGAAAATTAATATTGTTATTTAATATGCAAATATCGTTTATCTAGCCTGTCCGGTGCGTTCAATCAAAGTGTCCTTTATCCACTATCACCGCCATCTTGGCCGCCATCTTAGCCGCCATATTTATTACCGGCGGCTATCATTAAGGATAATCTGTACAGTCTATTGGAAGGATTTTTAATCTGTGGTATGTGGGAAATCTGTGTGGGTGTCTATGGTGTTTAATAAGATAACTTTTTGTCTTCACTCGATTAAATCGCAATATTTATACACGCGACTAACTATGAATAAAAACGTTTACAATTATCATGAACATGCTTATTCTTGCATTTCTAATATTTGTATATATCATAAAGAACCTAATGATTTCTTTCTCCATATTTACTCCTTTTATAATTTTGTCACTACTTTGATATTTTGTAACTAAATATTTGATATGCAATTTAAATTCTCATACGGTTTATCTGTTTTTTTTTTAATTAAAAGACTTGCGCTTCTAGCTTCATTTCACTATTCGTTACCTATCCTTGAAGGCTTTATATACATCAAATATTTTCTTATATCACATACCAAATTTATTTATTTACTTCCAATTAAAATATATATGAGAAGAATAGAAAATTCAATAGCTAATCAGCGGTAATTATGTTGCAATGGGTTATATTCGGTTACCATTGAAACCCGATCCGGCACACTCCACTGCAACCCCAACCTGCGGAACCTGAGGGGACGTGCGAACGACAGCATATTGCAAGCAGTATTGTTGGCAATTCTTTGTTTGGCCCTTAGATTGTTTTTCTTTATGTAGGGTACCTATTTGGCGTTATGGTTAGCAGAAAATGTGTGTTTGTTTTTGAGATTTGAATTTCGAGTTGTATTTACGCTTGCAAACTTGTTTGCCTTAATCTTGTTATATAAAATTTAAAATCTTATTTTTTTCAGTTCTGTTATAAATTTTTAAAAATCCTCTTTTATATTTCCCATAAAATAATCAAGTACGAATAACTAGTTAGTATGTCACTCAATTAACTCAATGAACTCAATGAACGAAATATTTATAAATATATTGAGCCATAGACCAATGACAATATATTCAAGTTGTTTTCAACTCAAATAGAACAACTAAAATAAATATATTAAAAATCTAAAAAATATCATAAAATAAGTTTTTAAAAATGTCAGTAAAAAATTAAAACCGTCGACTTTAAAATTAATAATTAAAAAGAAACAGCTAAGGGTTGAACATAAAAAGTGCAGCGAAATCATCTAAATGCGCATGCGCATGTAATGTGACTGCGTCCCGCTGTGACATAGTTTATTCTTCTCCACCATTCAGTTAATATTTTTATGTACCATTTATTTCTCTATACAAATAATTAATCTATTGTGTTATAAATGAAACTATTTTAAACGGATTAATCGCGTATATTTTGGTATTCAAAAATACATTTTTGAAAACCTGACGTTTCGAACACTTTCTTGTATATAAATGTGTGAAAATCGCGAAAATCAAAGATCTTATAACCCATAGTATATATTAAATTTTAAAATTACTAGCTTATATTATTTCTATTTAAAATGGTGGAAGAATAAACAAAAGAAATATGATAATTCAAAGTCATTTGAATATGTCTTATGAGAGAACGCAAATGGCAATTTCCAATATCAATTATATGTTCCAATACCGAATATAATCTGTACCGTACCAAACAGATTATAAATATACGCTCGGATTTCTAGAGAATCGAATTAACAAACAAAACTGTTTATCTATGCACAATGTTTTCTTTCCAGGATGCACTTGTAACCTACATCAATATGACATTCACGTGGAGTCGAGACGATGGGCAGACGAACCCAGGTTATTAATATTAACTCAGTATCAACAGCAAATATGCTCGGACACAAGTCATTAGCTATTCAATGTAACGGAACGGTAGGGTATAAATAATTCAGGAACCGTATATGGTCACCAACTTAGATGAAGGCTTATCTTTTGAAAGGACGTACGGAATTATAAATGTTTGATTTTAGTTTAATAAATTAAAATTTCAGTGCAGTTCAGTTCAGTTCGGACATGATGTATGAGTGTGACGTTTGGAGAATTTTGAATAAACAGTTACAAAATACCGTATATATCGTAATGTATCGTAAATTTAAGTTAATTTTAGAAACACTGATATTCTCTTTTTTACCTCCCTTAAGACAAGTAATTTTTGTTAGGTTTCACGCTTATATTCCATAGCAGGGTAAACAGAAAATACCTAGACCCTGCATACTTCCCTTTCCGCCGAATTCGAGATATTACGTGTTGAGTAGCGGAAATCAACGCCGCACTTTGCCTTACCAAAGCGAACGATTATGATTAAAATATAATCACTTCCCCGAGTGTGAATCGAACCCACAACCCATCGCGTTTAGAGTCAGACGCTGTCTCACACCACGACCCGCCCAAGTTATTATACTAATTATATAAAATACTGCATCTGGATATATATCCCATTGTTAGCATCATGCACTTTAGTTATCACTAGAATATCAATACCTGAATGCCATTTATATGCACCACACGGTAGTATTAGCGTCAAAGTGTCAAGCAGGATACCTAACGAGCTTCCTTCCGGTGGCTAATTGAATGTCTAATACGATTTTTACTGATGTTATTCAAATGGAATCGGGTCTAGTCTGCGATTTGCCTCGAGTTTACATTATCGAGGTTTCGGGTCCCCCAATTAATTGATTTAACTCGCTGCAAGCGTTAGTAATTATTTTCTAATTGACCTTTTTGTTGTCTAATTTTGCTAAAGTCTTTTTAGTTCATTTTTATATATATATGTAGATCGGCTGTGGGCTCGTTCCCAACTCGGGGGATTATATTTAAATTACTTTCACTTCCTCGTTCTGGCAAGACATAGTGCGGCGTTGAGTTCCACCCTCAACACTCAATATCACGAATTCGTTGGAAAGCGAAGTACGGAGTGTCTCGACACTAGTTACTTTCTGTCTACCCTGCTAAGCGGGAAAAATATATGTATGTTAAAAAAAATATATGTATGGATTTATATAAAAACCTGTAAATCGTTAATCCAAAACACATTTATTTGTGTTCTTTATACGTCACAATCAATGGGCACACCAACCAATCAAGCATGATCGCTGGTCTACAAACAACAAAACCTCCTATTTGCTCTCAACCCTTGTTTGACAGGCGACAGGCGTCTCAGTCATTGTCGAACCCGCTACCCTCGCAAACTACTGAACAATCGGCACATAATGACTGCACTCCATATCGTGTTTTCCTTTGTAATCATCCCCTCGCAACCCTAATGATTTTTCCTATTTGTTTTTGTGTGATAATTGTTGTTTGGTTTTTGGTGGATTGCTTGCGGCTAAGCAGCAATAAAGGAGGTTTAGATGTATGTTATTTTTGGCTTTTAATTTGGCTTTCAATTACATGTTAGTCAATATTCTTTTGCATCATTTTTCATCCCGTATAGCAAGGTAGTTAGGGACAATCTAGTTCTAAGACCCTAAGTTCTCCAGTTCCCATAAGAAATCGTAATATTTGATATAGAGTGGTATAATTGAACTCTGCGCTTTGCCTTACTGAAGCGATGAAAATAATTTAAATTTTAAATATAATGATTTCCCAGACTTTTAATTGAACCCACAACCAATCGTATTTACAGTCAGACCCTGTCCCACTGTGTCTCATGGCCTTTTACGATTTTTAGTCGATTATAAGTAAATATATGTACATAGATTACAACATTGTTATCGTATAGCATGTTAGAACAAGAGAAGTTAGTGATATACCGTTCATCACATTCTGCCCCAGTATTGCCCCAGATTATATGTTATCATATAAACATAGTTATATCGTTTTTTTTTTCTCAAATTTAACTTAGAATTATTAATAGAAGCATGGAAAAAGCTAACTGCCAACTAATCCATTTACAAAACGAATTTAAATCAATTTAATATTTAACAAACACAAAAAAGAGCAGAATCTAATAGCAAGGCGTATAGATATATTTTTAAAATTCCATGTTGCTTTATTATTCACGGAGAGGGTCCAAAAACAATATCAATCCTGGAGGCTGAGACACGTGTTACTCAGCTTAGCTGCACTTACAATTAAGTTTTAAACTCATTAATTTAACTCAGGCTTTTGTCGTTACCCTTCAAGCCGCCCACAATGGTGGATTTACTGAAAAACGTCCATTCACCGGACGGCCATTGACGACTGAGTTGTATGAAATGTAAATAGGATTTTGATTGGGCTTATACTTCCGCTATTGACTGTTTAAACTTTAATAGAGATTACTGTGTGTGGTTAGTTTTAATTTTATTTATTATAATATTTATAAATTTTGGTTTTGGTAAAGGGGTATAGTCTACATATATAGTATTATAGGTTAAAAATAATACATGAAGGAATATATATGTAGCAAGTATACACTTTAACAAAACAAAATTTTATTAATTGTAGCTATTTGTCCGTCTGTTTGTTCCGGCTAAACTCTGGAAAGATTTTTCACCAGCAGATGTTGCAATAAGAAATAATATATTCTATTTATTTATATATATATAAAAAAAACGGCTTATAATTAAACTAATACTGGCAAAATCACCGATAATCAGTTTCATGTCTTTTACAATAGGATAATCATAGAAAATATTTTGCATAGAAAACATTACACAGTAGAATGGCAGAATTTAACTTTGTAATTTGTATTACAAGAGCATAGAAATGAAAACAATAATTCTTTGGGAGGGAATTGAATCAATAACTATCGTGTTTACAGTCAAATTTCCCATTATGCCACGACGGTCTCTATTTACATCCTAGCTACACATACACACATATATACAATCTATATATATATATATATATATATATATATATATATATATATATATATATATATATATATGTATGTAGATACATATTAACTGTAACTAAGCTCGTATGTATGTGTAAATTAAACGTATTGGTAAACCTCAAATGGTTAAATGTATCATGAATATTATTCGGTCTATTCGTCTGCGTTTGAAGTGCATTATTTGGAATGAATTATATTAATGTATTCTATTGACGACTACAGCACAGTGCAATTGGTAGTATATCTCGTATGGAATAGCGGGTTCGAACCAGTTTTATTTGAAAAAATATTTAAATTCACGCTTTATACCGCACAGCCTAGTGTCGAGACACTCCTTTGACACGCAAAGTAGTTGAAAGGTGGAGTGGAGAATTTAAAATAAATGTCAGTTAGAATTATTCTTTAGTGGGAATCGAACTCACAGCTAAATGCGTTTGCAGTCTGTTCTGTTTCCTATGCCACTATAGACTTGTTATTTCAATTAATTTCGTTTGTTATAAAAAAAACGCTAAAAGCTAATAATCATTTTATTTCCTAAAATGAAGAATAACAAGACACTGAATTTCAGGTTACTGTTATTTATGAACTGAATGGCACACTATACATCACTAATTGTAACAAATAGTAAGTAAAAATTTTCCGCAAACAAAATATATATATATATATAGATATTAAAATAAAAGAAAACTTTCTATATAAAGAGCAAACTTTGTAAAGATATGATTGAAACAAAACCGGCGAAGTTTGCGTCACGTCGCTCCCTAAGTGTATTAAACCGCTCAAACTTTGCAAAAAGTGAAAGGAGACAAAGTGAAATAATATAAATACTTTCAATAATAAAAAACTTCATATTGGTACAGGTTCGTGTGGTCCAAACTACAAGCGGAAGCGGAAACTGATTTAAAACCAATACTAAGTAACATTTAGTTGAGATCAACTTGATTAGTGTTTAACGAAATATATATAAAAAAAATGATTAATAATAAAATGTCTAGATTTTGGACAGAAAGTAGTTAACGAAATGTCTTGACACTGGGTTTCCTTTAACCTGGCAGTGCGAGAGAAAGCTTGAAGCTTTTTAATAAGTTTATAAAATATTTAAAAAAATAACCATGCCTTAATAATATCAAAAGCCGATATTTGTAGTACAGTATTGGCTATATGAAAATATTAGTACATCAAAACGTACTCTAAAAGAAATCACCATCAAAGAACAACATAAAACCTGTTAAATTTTTATAAGTGAGACCACAGCAGAAGCTGACACGCTACGAATATCAATGGAAACGTATCGCTCGTTTAAACTCATTTGTTCGTAAAAAAGACAATCTATGACTATGTGTATGGGTTTCATACGTTTGCATTACTTTGGTTGTCGCCTCCAATGTGTATCTACACTTTAATGTACCTCGTATACAGTGAGTGCTAAGTTTTTTGAATATTTTCAATACAAAAACAAAAACAATACTTTTCTAACAAGTTTTGTCATAATTTTATTATTTTCTTTTGTTATGGACGATATTATTGAAGCTTAAGTGAGTCGATATACACTGATATAGATATGTATAACCATTTCTATGTAACTTTGTGAGTAAAATTTGTTTTTTATTTTTAAATAGCAGAGCAGCTTTTAGAGTAAGCAGATCTTGGTGAAACTTTAGTCAATTAATACTTACTGTATTATTTTTTACATATTTAGAAGCAATACTGACATATTATCAGTTTATCTTATAGATCTGTGAAACTATACAAATATGAAATTTTTTCTCTCTCATTTCTCGACTATTATCGATTGCTATATACTTGATTTGAACTGCAATTATCATATGAAACAAGACACTAGCTACTCTAGAAAAGCGTGATTATGTTAAGATAATTTATATTATGACAATTATCAAAAGATCATATACAAAATCATCATTTACAGAAATTTCTCAAAGAATAAGTGAAAACAACAAAGAAAATACGACATAAAATACCTTCCAAAGTACACTTTGTCCGAATTCAATAAATATAATAAGACGCTGGGGACATGTGTGACAGTATCGGACGCCCGCCGGATCCCAATCAAAGTTGAAAACTTTTGGACTTTATACAAAAATGTTATCAATATATTATAAATTGCCGGCATTTTACGACAATAACGCTTTTATCCTGCATAACAGAATCCACTGAATTCGAGACAGTGCGTGTTAAGTGACGGAACTCAACGCCGCGCTATGCCTTACCAGGGCGAGAAAATGAAAATAATTTAAATATAATCTTCATTTCATTTATTTCTATGTATGTTTGTCAATCAGGTTATCAAAACACATATAATATTTTTGTAATCATGTCATGATTATTAACAGAGGTGTTCATAAGACGCGGCATTTGGTTTAGCTATTTAACACGCAATGTCTTAATTTCGGACTAAAAGTGGAGAACGAAATAATTTTTAGTAACTACTGGGTTCTCTTTGCCTACCCTACTGTGGAAAATCGTAAGGCATCAAATTTTTCGTACTATTAACAGTTGTAACATCTGGACAATAATTCGGATGTTAAATTCCAATAGAACAAGTCCTTTTCATATAAGATTTCGTACAAGATCGCGAAAGTACATATTCTCTTAACGTACAAAAGTGATAAACCATATAAACTAGAATCTATATATAAAACGAAAAATACGTAAAAAATACGTGAAACAAATCTTTGTATATTTTTTAGGGAATTACTACCGAGTATTTGGTAGACAGTTTTGTATAAAGTGACAACCACGTTGCTAAGGCAACGGTTAGCTTACACATGAACGAGACATCTAGTAAACATCAATTTCCATGTCAGAATTGTATCTCGACATGATAAGTATCGCACAGATGTGTTTATAGATCCCAAAACGGAGAATGCTTGGATTTATTACTTATAAATTGATTTGCATGTTACACTTGCTAGCACTATCTAGAAATTATCGGTCATAAATCATTGAGTCGTAAAAATCAAATATTGGCAATAAAATTTAACACTTGCTGATGGGAACCATGAGAGGATTGATAACTGAACTAAATAACCAACAAGTTACATGAATTTAAATATTATGGGTAATTTAATCTTTATGATTAGAAAGGTTGATTATATTTAGGTGAGTATTTTTTGTTTGATTATTTTAATGTTTTTTTCTTGTACCAAACCAAAATAGTGTTATATTAACTTTAGATAAAGTAATTTTTATTGCCTATAAAATTTTGAAGTCACCTTAACGTATATGTGAATACCACTCGAGGAATGATTATATTAAAAGTATTTTAATTTCTCCATCCACTATGGGTAAAATAAACTATAGTTTGAGTTTAGCTTTGAACAGAACCTAGTATAAGAAAGAAGAAGAGAGACGAGAAAACAATCCTCGGAATTTATAGTCGAAGTGCGTGACGATAGCCTCTATATGACTCCACTCTCCACTATATTCTTTTTTTTATTTTTCTTATATAAAATGAAACTTACCACCAATTAGATATTATCGCCAATATTAATATGTACGAAATTTTCGTTCATCGTTTCATAATTAGACTTTCCTTTTACAATATCTATCACGGTTTTTATTGCGTGTGATACAATCATTAGGACCTACATCGCGTTAGTGATGAAAACTATGAATTTTTATTAGATTTAGTTTCATATAAAACTATATTTTAATATTAAAAACATAAGGATGAAATTTCTATGTAACAATTACAACAATATGAATTAACTGAACAAAATCTTGATGTCGATGTAAAAATTACTAGCAATATAAGTTTGGAAATTGTTGAAAACGGCACAAATTAGATTGGATTATGTCAATGAACTGCCAAAGCCGATGTAGTTGAGTAGACGTGTTTAACTGTAAGCGTTTGTCATAGATTCTAATACTGTTGAAAATGCCTCTCTAGAAAGATCATTTTATTTCAGATTACCTGATTTTTCATTTTATATTAAAAGACATTAAATTATTTTATTATAAGCATCTGTTTTATTGTATATGTATATTGATACTTATATAATACATAATTCATTAAATAATCCAAGCAAAATGGGCGAATCACTAATGAATGTAGAGTGTATCATTTCCAAAGCTAACATTGGTTGTTTCTAATAATAGTAAGCACCCTCAGATCCACCCTTTAAGAATTCCTGACTAATAGAATGCGGATAGACAGACAGACAATCCATCACGTTCCCCTTCGATGTATTATTTATGGGGACATCCTGCACCCTGCTAATCTTTCAATATCTTGAGAATTTCGAGAATTTGGGGATCCGTGTACACTTGACAGCGAGTTGTTCGTTATATCTTACATCTCAAGCCATAGAGGTCACGATCGTAAAGCAAAAAATCGCTGGAGACGCAAATATGGCGAAAGCAGATGAAGAAACGATAATTGATACAGATCTGAAAATCTTTACGATGTGAATGATAAGGTCCCTTTTGGAGCAGCCCTATGCGATTTCTAACGTTGTTCTGTTACAATAATTGCAGGATTTGTTTGTTTTGGTTCGGAACGAGAGTAATGGCATTGCATTGGATGGGAAACGTAATTAATGGTGCTTCCTTAATGAATTTACGTTATGAGAACCGCGGCATTTAATCGACTCGTGATACTAGAGTACACATTGTAATATTCATAATACCTCAAAATTATTTGGGCATAGTCCTGATTATGCTTGTGATATATACAATAATAGGAATTTCTATTTTTTGTATTTATCCATGAAATAAGAACTGATGAAAAATTTACGATTAATAAAAAAAACAAGGTTATTTAAAAGAACTTCTAATCAACGTAATGCACGGGGATAAGTTTTTCAAGCTTGGCTTGGAGCGGACGGTAACCCTAAGGCGATTGCCTACTATAAGTGTTGTAATATATTTTGTATACGTCAAACACAGGCGAGGAAACTTGAAATCGTTCCAATTATTTCTTTAAAAGCATTTTCTAATATCTTTCCGCTAAAATATACTGTAAATAAAGATATACATACCTACTTTATTATTAGTGATCAGCTGTTAGGTTAGGAGTGTGGTTCTTTTGTTTAATCAATTTATGAGGCCGGTCGTGGCGCAGTGGAATAACGTCTGACTGCAAAGGCGATCGGTGTGGGTTCGATCTCCACTTAGGGGAATGATTATTTTCACTTCCACGCTCTGGTACTACAAAGTGCGGCGTTGAGTTCCACCACTCAACACTCCAATGTCTCGAATTCGGTGGAAACCGAAGTATGGAGTGGCTTGACACGAGTTACTTTCTGTCTACCCTACAATGCTTTTACACGCTTTTATTCCAAAGCGTGACTTCACGGTTAGCATATGATATCCGGATATAGTTTATGGGTAAATTGAAAATAAATACAGTAATTTACAGCCATTTTGCACCATAACTTAAATAGTGAGTAAAACATCACATTATATTTTAAATTGTACAAATATTTATATTGGCAAAGATTTATAGAACTAAATGTGTTTAAAAGAAGCAAATTCTCAAAATTTTATTGTTTAACTTAAATTATATTAAGACGGTCAAGGTTTTTCTGAGTTTTTTTCGGTATTCATTAAATCAATAATTTATAAACTAATACTTATATTCATATGAATTTAATATAAAAATGTAAAAATTTTGCTAAAAAAAATATCTCATTTAGTTTTATTTATATGTAATAATAAAGAAACTTTTAAATTTAGATAAAAACTTAGTAACGCTACATCCGACGCTTCTTCGTCCATTTCTATAAATACAGCACTTAGTATTACAGAATGGAAGGAAAACACTTATTTTCAAGGAGGGGCCGAGAATAGATCCCTGAGTGACCCCGCAACGAGAGTGACTTTTTACATAATCCTCCCAAGGGATGTTTATTTTGAGTTATTTATAAAAAAAATGTAACAGTTGTTATTTGTTACATAATAAAAAAATAAAAGTATTAAAAGAAAAAATTCTAAATACAAATTAATTAGTTAAAGCAGTCAACTGAGTGTCTTGACACTAGATTGTCCTTGACTATCCTGCTATGGGGGATAAGGCGTAAAGCTAGTTTTTTTTTAATTAGTTTGACGTGGCTACTTTTAAAACCAATTTGTGTTTCTAGCCTATAATATAATAGACAATTATAAATAATAAAAAAAAAATATTTTTAGTTATTTTTATTATTAGTATTTATGTATGAGAAAATTGGGAAGGTGAGATTAAATTTAATCTATACTATAATAATTTATTTAAAAACAAATTTCATGATAATGTATTTACAAAATTTAGCACTCAAATAAATCTAAATTTTTTTGTCAGTAGAGTCCACAGAAACGTATATATTATTATAGTATTGAACTTGGCTTCCATTTTCACATTTATTCACTTTAAACATGTACATCTTTATAATACAAATAATCCAAGTAATATCTAAATATCAACAAATATTTGGGGAAAACACTATAAATCAATATAGATAAACTAAATATAGATTTATCATCATTTGAAAAAAAAAGACTTGATCGTTAATAACATTTCGCAATCCGCTAACACTAACAGCCAGAACAAATCAACGAGTGGTTAATTTAAAAATGCCTTGCTTCATAATCGATGCGCAGACGCAACTCATTATGGTGGTTGTAACGACGGCCCGTAAATCAAGTGAACACCGGCCGGCGTCGTACTGATGCCATCAGGAATATCGATTCCGCTTCTCCATTTCGGTATATCGGTTTACTTTTGATATTTGATTACACGTTTACTCTTTGGTCATTAGTTAGACTTTCGTTCAATGTAATGGTGTGTGTGTGTGTGTGTGTACGTGTGTCTGTGTTTGTGTGTGTGTGTACAATAATATACAAGAAGTGGATGATAATAGATCAAAATTATTTGAATTCTTTTTAGCTTCACGCTTTATCCGTTGTAAGTGCGGCGTTGAGTTCCACCACTCAACACGAAATGTCTCGAATTCGGTGGAAAGCCAAGTACGGAGTGTCTTGACTTACTTTTGTTTGTTTTAATGTAAAATTATGAAGAGCTTAGTTGTAATTGTAAAGACTTGTAAGTTCAAATCTTTATCAAAGTTAAATTATGATATTTATTTTTATTTATTTATTATTTTTTTAGCTTCGCGCTTCACGCATAGCAGGGTAGACAGAAAGTATCTAAATGTCAAGACACTTTGTACTTCGCTTTCCACTGAATTCGAGACATTGCGTGTTTAGTGACGAAACTAAATACCGCACTTTGTCTTACCAAAGTGAGGAGCGAGGCAGTGAAAATAATTTAAAATTAATCACTCCCTCAATTGGCAATCGAACTCACAACCGGCCATGCCATAATACAGTTCAAAAGATGCATTCACATGGTATCTGATTATGATCAAAAATATATTAAACTAATTTCTTTAATTATTTCATCATTTGTAAAAGCAAATTCTATTACACGCAGAATCGGCAACTCATTACTAATATTATATATTTGTAAGCAATAAATTCCTTTTGTGATACATCATATGGTACAAAAATATACACTCTCTTACTCCGAATAAAAATAAAAGCGTTTTATTTAATTTATATCTCAACAACAGTTTAAGTATTCAAAATTAAATATAAATCAGGTTTTGAACGCAGAATAATCAAACTGAGAGCGGTTTTGTTTACTATTTACGCGGATTTACAAATTTCAACTACACTTTGTGTTCGGATGGTTGAAATTTGGTTTTCTGGGACTGATCTTGGTCATTGCGACCCAGAATGCGGCGATCGCTTGCCAAATAATTGACGGCGATGTCATCGGAACACGCTGCCAGGAGATACATTTTGCAATCAAAGGTTTTCTTGTAATAGCTCGACAATAATGCTTGGAATTTTATTTGGGTTTATTTTTGTGTACAAGTTGCAACGATGTTGATTCCAATATGTTGTTTGTGAAATGCTTGTATTTTTTTTGTGTTTTATAAATTCATTAGGTTTTTTTTTATGTTTACTTAAATTAATTCAGTTAATTTAGTTTTGTGGACAGATTGATTGAATTTTAAGGAGCATTTTCATTGTGGAGCTAACAAACACACAAATAGGATTTTTAAGTGATAAAAAATATTCTCATTACTAAAATTATGGTCAAAAAAAACAATTAATATTTTAAAAAACACCCGTAACCATTATTCAGCTGAAACTACAGTAGGAGTTTGAAAAAATAGAAGCAGTCCTTGAAATGACATTATCTACGCTAACCTATACGTATATATAACCACAAAACTAATAGTAACAAACAAACAAATTACACAAAAGCTGCGGGCAAGTAGTTCTTGTACCAATTTAATTACATAACTATACCAATCCATCAAATAGTTACAATTTATCCATCTAGTTGGACCTGCATAGGGTCTGAAGTCCAAATTATCCAATTGTAATCGAGACCCGCATCACAACAATTGGTTCGTTCACCCACCGTTGGCAACTCTCCTAATAGTTAGCGGCATCCATCTCGGACGTCATCGCGTCATTCCTGACCTGTCTGCGAGAGTGACGGGGTGGTAGTTCCTGACAAATTGACGAACGCAACCAATCGACCAGCCTCATTCATAGACAGTGTTGTGTCACTATCGATTACATGCATATCATAGTAGGTGGCTACGTATTAGTTGTTTAAGTAGTATTATATAAAATCGAAACAATATATATATATATATATATATATATATATATGTGTATATATATATATCTTCCTCATTCCCCAATGCAACCAAGAACACGAGCAGACAATACGCGGACGTCACTCTAACAAGAGGTAACGCGACTCCGCAACCGATACGTTCATTAGCCTCCCGATATTGCGTAACAGCTAATAAATTCGTGGCATTAAATACAAACGATAGAGATATTGTCTTCACGTTTTAACAGTGAACAAAGGAGTTGTGGAAAATAAAATACACTGAAACTTGGGCGGAACTGGGCATGGATTTGTAAAGAAACGTCATAGTGTAGACTTCAAATCTCATTTCGGGTATTTTTGGTTAATATAGCAATTTACTGAGTCTGTTTTGATAAAACGCAAACTAAACTAACTTTAATATACAAGTATATCTTTTTAATGAGCATGGATTTCGGTATAATTTATTACTTTCTCTGTATACCCAATAAGTCAAGTAAAAAAAATCACATATGCAAAAAGCTAACCTTGGAAGGGTAAAGCTGTTGCAAAAGTCTGGTACGTAGAGCGCATCTCAATATAGACAATAAAAAGTCGCCAAATTCAAACACCCGACGAGAAAGATTCAAAGTTTTTGTGAACCGACAGCTTCGGAACAAGTCATAAAATTTACGCACCCATTATTTTTGAGTTCCGCATAATAAATATTTTTCTTTGAATAAAACATCCAGCCAGAAGGATTTTTGTTTGATTTTCATTATTATATTTTATAAGGAATACCGTTATTTCACTATAATGGGCGGTTTTAGAAACTAACACTTTTTCAGCGTTTTATGACATCAAGAAGAAGAGAACAAAGAACAGTATATAAAGTCTTAGGTGTTGAAACTCTCTTTTTTTATTCCATAATATTTTTTTTTCTTAGTATACCTTCCAAATTTAATTTAGAAAAATTATAAAAATATCTATAAAAGTTTCTTTAAAGTACTGATTAAAATTATTTTAAAGCAAAAGCAGTCACGATGAGGTGATGTGCCATACAACACACAATATTAATTATGTTTTTTAAATATTTTTTACACGTACATACAATGGCGAACCCCAAAAGCTAATTAGCGGTACAATAATTAAAAACTATCATCGGCTAAGCAAAAAAGGTGGCTTTCGAATTTCGCTCCTCGTATTTCGAAAATCGGCGCGCGGTCATCTTTAAGACTGGATTCTTGAGTTCTTGCATCTTGAAACAACATACGTGCAAGACGACACATGAAAAACTTGCTTTAATTCCATCATAAAAGGTTTACTTTTCTTCAACAGGAATTGAGAAAAACAAAATGTTTTTAACAAGACATTTTCAACTTTAAGTTTATTATAATAAAATTCATTTTGCTTTCATTTAAAACAACGTTGGACGCATGCGTTATAGTGAATTATTCGCGAGATAGTTTAGGAGATACGGTTGTTTAAAACAAAACTATTCGAGTGAGCAAATTGAGCTTTGGAAAGGATTCTAATCTCTAGACCGGCGACCATAAAGCTCTGACAACTATTTATTGTAGTATTGTAGATACGTAATTAAGAGGTAGAATTATCTTTTATTTAACATAAAAACTAGCTTTTATATAGTTTTACATTACTTGCATTTTTCTTTATACAAGTATTCTTTCAAGCAATCTAAGAGACGCTAATCAAAAGCCATTTCAGGTTTTGTCCAATTTAAACTGTGTGCTGGATGGTTCAATTGCTCTTTATTATCTGTGCATCCAGATCAGAGAATTTGGGATGCATTTTAATATGCATTTTAATGCATCATAATAGTTATTTACTTTTAATTTAATTATGTAATATTATCAAGTTCTTTGCAAATTTGTACGTAGTTTTTATTTAATCCGATATATGATTGCTGATAAAATATAATTTTAAAGTAATTTCTTTGAGCTAACACATTATCATTATTATAGTAATAATAATAAAGTATAATCTTGTAGATAGCACTGCCAGATGTTGATACGTCGGTAAGTGGGAGCTATTATTGGTCTGTACATACCTACATATTTATATATACATTTACTTTATATGTACGCAAGAACATAAAAATATATTTAAAAAGGAAACCTGTATATTAAGAAATGTGCAACTTACAGTCGGAATAGTACGAAGCACAACGGTCAGTCGCACGAAACTAAAAGTGGAATTGCCGCGGCCCAAATTTGAAATTGTAATTCAACGAGCGGTATAGTTATATTTGAAATTTAATAAAACGAGACCCGTTCGAACACCACTTATACTTTTTAATTTTATATCTCGATTGACCTTCGATACAATGAACAAATGAATAACTCGAATCGATTTTTTATTCGATACCAAGTTTTTGTGTTGTGTTAACGTAACGGTGAAACGGTTAAAATTATACATGTTTTTAAAACTTTAGGTTTAACTTTACAGTGCTAAGTGAACACACGTGTCCCGTTTATATTTGGAACGTCCGTGAGGGTGAGGGCATCACTAACGAAGCTTTTTTTAGATGCACATCACTATCTCTGCATCATATGATATATCAGGACTAACAAGGCAGATTTAAAAGTTACAAATGTAACAATTTTTCTTATGGAACTTACTCTGTTAAAAATATCTGATAGATGTTTTAAGAAGAAAGTTTTAATAAACACGAGGTACATTCAAACCTATTTGCATATAAAACGGCTAAAGCAAAGGCAACCACATATATAAAAAAACATGTTTTTATTATAAAAAAAATGTCATTATCCAGATAGAATATATATATTTTACAAGATCCGCGAAAATTAGAGGCATGGGAACCGCCAATATATTGTGTGCGTTTGGAATAAAAATGACCAATTTTTACATGATTTTCCAGTAAAACCGGCGAGAGGCGTAGTCAGCAGTTGCAGTGGTCCCACTTGAATACATAATGTATTGTAAATGCAATATTTGCATTTTGAATTACTCGCCCGCGGGTTTGAAGATGAGCGAGCCAGAGCCAATCCTCACGCAATTAGACTGTATATAAGGTGCGTATGTTATGTACATATTACGTATTTATTATATGTAAAAATTTCTGGGCATTAACTATAGCTTAATGGATTTTTTTATATCTGTATAAATTAATTTATTAAATAATATACGATAGTAAAATAATTTGAAGCGTGTGTCAAAGTTCTATTTCTTGAATATGGCAAAAGCTATTTCTTTTTTATTTATAACACGGAACATATTCAAATTGATTGATATTATATCAGAGAAAATTTAAATTATATAATTTTCCCAAACACTTTACCTTAAAACTTAACAAAATCCAAAGCTCAAAGATCAAGAGCCGCGAAAGTTGCATATCAAATGACTGATCAACATGCGTTGTTAGTGTGCGTTTGTATTCCACGCACACGGCGAACCGAACGCGATCCATCACCTGCCAATTTACTTACATTCCTATGCCAATGTTGATAGATATTTTTATTAATCAGACCATCTGACTGACTGACTGAAAGTTTAGACGTTTTTGCCACGTGTTAATTGGAGAGAAAAAAAGTTTTATTGTCTTGCTCGCTTGCTTAATTACTTACGGAATGTTCGTTTCGAATTCATTATATTCGTAACATTTATACCACCATGTAAAACAAAACCAGTCGCTGTATCAAATGTATAATAGCCACAAGGAAAGCTTAGATATATGATTTAGACATATTTATTCATCATTCGTTCCCCATAGCGATGGTATTTTATCAGAGAGGACATATCACAAGCCACTTTTCCATACCGCGAAAACCATGAGAATCAAGTAAAACTGTCGAGGACATTATGTATTTAGTTTAAGCGCGCGTGGCGGGAATGTAGTGTACGAGATATCGCGCGGGATGCGCGCGCGCTGCATACCAACAAACCTTCTAGATCCCGTACTGTCACGCCAACTTTAATGATTACAGCTTTGTCGAGCCGTTATAATTGGCTATTCTTTATAGATAAAACCATCGACTTTCCACGTATCAGCAAACGCTGTTTAACATTTAATTATTTGCCTCTTGCATATTTTATGCCATATCTTATGTAAGTAGATTATATTATTCCTTGAATACCTCAATGAATTCGAAACGCGTTTGATGTTTCGAAGATAGAGTGGTTTACGTGGTCATTTGGCGGGTGAAAAAGCAATACTGTAATTAATTCATAAAAATACGCGCGTGAAAAGTTTTTCCAACGACACGAATTCTTACTAATCTTGCCGACTTATTTGGGTGCACACAAACAAACACAATGGCCGATAAACGAGTTTAAATCGCGGCCCATCCAGACGAGACAAGCATGTCATTAAGAAGCCAACTTACGTCTACAATCACCAACGCGACGTACGCCTTTCACATCGCTATTTCTAAGGGCGTAAGCTACTATATCCCTACCCTCGTTCATTTCATTGGCAAAATTAAATTTGCTATAATCATATATTGGATTGACATATCTTGAAGTCAATCTACAGTTTTCAAGTTTTTTCAAGTCGATCGCTGATTACGGAACGCGATGTGCCTCCATTACTATTGGCAGACACTAAAATCTGTTTGACATTAATTGTCACATTTTTTTTTAATTTCTCTAAATTGATATGTATTTTCATAATAGATTCCACATATTGATTTTCTTTCTTTCAATCATTATACGATTATTATCGGATACTTCATTGTATATTTAAGAATGCTGTACGTCGTGATGTAAAGTTTTATCACATTTATTTATTTTTGGAATGAAATAAATTTAAACTTATTATGTTTGCCGTTGGATGCTATTTTTACTGTTTGTAACCATGTATCGTGTGGATGTTTTCAATTCGATGAATTACCAGTGATGAATAGATTGAAGTAAATAAGTACGTCTAATTAGAGCGGTTTCCTTGCCCCCAGATTCCAGGCGATTTTCAAAGGAGACGCGTGCGCAGGCGACGCGCAGCCATCTGTCACGTCACAGCTGCTCCTCCCCGCTCCTGCTAGCTTTAATTATAGCCATGCTAATTAATTAGAAAATACCCTCGCCAACACTTTTATTTCATTGAATGAATGCCTATTCAAATATTAACGTTTACACTCTTGTATCATTCATTAAGTTATAAAAATTTGGAATATGACGTAGCTAGTACGTTGAACTCCATGTCGTGACGCATTTTAAAATAACCATACATAATACAGACGTCATGATTAGAGGACGACTGATGATAAACTGCGAACCCGCAGTGACAATTCACGAGTGAACGAGATGGAGACATATGTGGCACGGTGGGTGCAAGCAGGATAGGGCTTCACACGTGAGGTATAAAAACAGAGGCCGTTGATTTTATAATTTATTTGTTACACATTTGTCGTTGCGTGAAGATGGAGAGATACATGAGCTTTTTGTAGGAGGACTAGTGGGTAATACGCATCACATGTGATTTGAGAAATAATTTATGGTGTTTGTACACTGAACGTCACTGCACGTTGTCGTAAACAAGCAGTTTATTGTAGACATAATGTTTCGACGAGTGGGTAAGCGACCGCAATGAGCATCATAAAGAACCCTACGGAGAAAGGATTTTCAACGTAATTAGATTTCAAGGAACATTAATAAGATCAGAAACTAACTAACGACGCGCAATAATAAAACGACGCTAGGTTTAATGTGTTTTGTGACATTTATTTTATTTCATATCTCCATCTCCGGAGCTTATAAGCTTACGTCCAATACGTCATGAAGTAAAGGTGGAACAAGTATTCCGCCAATATAAATTTAGCCCGAATTTTCTAATCTCGCTGTTAATTCTCGTGCATGTACAATTTTTAACCGAAGCCGCACAGATCCATCACGTGAGAATTAGCTGCTATTCTATCCGCGCCAAGTCGCTGTCCGCCGCGACGCGCCCGCAATATTTCAAACGCGTTTGAGATATAGACCGCGTTTTATCAATGCATCGTTGCGATGATTTCTATGATTTATAAGCAATTATTATTGCACTTGTTAATGTCGTTTTCACGGGGCATTCGCAAACGTCGCTGAGATAATTTCGTTTTTAATTTATGCACCGTATAAAGATTAGCTTTATTGTTAAATTTGATCTACTACTTGTGTGAAATCTTAATAGCCTCGCACTGAGTACTCACTCGCTCTGTCGCTCTTATAAATAAATTTATTATTTTCATAAGCAACTAACTGTTCTTGACATTATTTAGTATTACATTTATCATTCAAAACAAACACAACTTTTAAATATCTTATATCCATTAATAAAGCAACTAACTAAATTCTTGGAACAAACTGAATAAGTCATATACCATCAAAAAAACTTAATAAGCTTTAAAACTATGAGTTGAACGCCCTACAATCCTGACAGTTTACGTGGCGAGCCCAACCGGGGATAAAATATAGCTCGCGTTCCTACACCGTAGTGGGGAGGGGGAGACGTCCGCAAATAGCTGCGTCGAGCAAAACAATGCTATGATGTTATGGTAGAGACTACAGATCAGCGAGCATGAAAACTGTTTAGATCTTTAAGTTTTAATATTTTGTTAGAAATTGAAAATGAATTCTTATACAAGTATATAAGCAATGGGCCAGTGTCGCAAGGGGACAGCATCCGACTGTGAACAGGATCGGTAGTAAGACAAAACGCGCAATATCCCAAATTCGGCAGAAAATGAATAGTGTCTTGACACTAAACATTTCCTGACTATCCTGTTTGGCTATATAAAAGCGTGGAGTTAAAAAAATACATATTTTCCGTTCACAAAGTAGTTTCAGGAATCTAGATAGATCTTCTAGATAAGCGTAATCGTTTCAGTGTTAACCAGTCTGTATAGAGCTCCGCCATTGTTTGCAATGGAAGGAAAGATTGGATAAATTTTAATTTAATTTTATCATACTTTTTATCATCATATATCTAATAAAGATCTTTAAAATAAATTTTATTTATACCTAATTGCAATTAACATGGAAATCATATAAAGACATCAAGGATTATACAATTATCTGTGGTGTGAACTGTTTTTTATTTTAGCTTGCCAGTGTCACCCATAACTCTTGTCAAATTAAAATATAAAAGAAACCATTTCCATTGTTTACCGTGTCAAACGAGAGCGGAACAGGTGAAAATGAGCCAGATCAGGAGCCGCCCAAACGAAAAGATGTTTTGTTTGTATTCAGAAAAATTTATAACCCGGTTATAATGAGACAAAGAAACATGGTATAATGCACTTTATATATAATAAGCGGGACAGGCGGACGAGCGACAGCCGCGAGACGACTATAAATAAATAATGCGCCAACATTTTATTATTATCATCATCGGGCACGTGCGACGACATTCCGCCACTCTGCCAGCTTCTGAGATTCAAATAAACAGCTAAGCAACTAGATGCAGATGAAGGAACAAAACGAATGTTCTGGGAGACGAATGCTCTTGTCGAAAATTCTTTTTAAGTATATAAAAATTTATAACACTATAAACTATATTGTTGATGATATTTCTCAAAATAATGTCCAATTATAAAATGTTTTATATATTAAATCCACAGTGTTTCCACAGATTCAATATCTAAATGATGTAATAAAACAACAGATAATAATCTTTTTATACACACCAAACTCCATACTCATTTGATTACTTAAAGCAACCTACCTAATCAAGTTTACAAACATTCGTAAAAGTCGTTAATTTGAAGCGAGTCCTTCGCAATCCTCTGGAGATTTAATCGACGATCGTGAACAAACACATTCATCATAAAAGATTATCGCTGTAACGGACCGCTAATATCCAATTAGCGAGTGTAAAGATTCAAATCGATTTCGAGTATTCGAAATAGAAACCGAGATATAGGTAATTGGAGAAACGTCAACGAAAGTAAGGAAGTGTTCGTGGCCCAGATAAATAACAAGCTATTAATAATCATACCCTTTCTTGCTTCTCACTAATATTACAGTGAGTCTGACCAGTTTGTCTTATTGACATCATCACTATATGTGTAAAAAGTATTTATATTTTAAAAAAAATCGATATTTTTTAAATGGACTATGTTTTTTTTTTAAGAATTCGCATAAGCAAATATGTTTCTTCGCTTGAAACAAGGTCTCCAATTAATATAATGAAAGCAAATAAAGCGAAATAATTTTACAGTAGTATTGTTAGTGTAATTATTTCGGGCAGTACAGTCCGCCAGGGTAGTCGCCTCATTGATTATTATTTTAACGGACTATTAAAATTTGATGACCACTTCCACTACGTTCATCTTCAACTCACTACGTATTAGTATAGTGGTCTTGGCACTAAAAACTGAATTCAAAAATGTGTTCACTTCATTTTTAACTCTATTAATGTTAACAAAAGATTCAAGTTTCCATAGCATTTTTCTCCTGTACGATCGTTTTCACTGCAATTGCTACACTGAGTGTCGGAGCTAAGCGTCAATAAAAATAGTCATAAAATCTGATTCACATCTAAAATATGCTTTAAATTCAACAGTTTAAAGTCGCTATTGTTTCACACCAGCCTCTTTAGTATCACGGGAACGTGTGAAATAAAAATCATGCGTATGCACACATTCGTTAAGAATTGACACTTATTAAAGGGGATAATTTTTTTTAATTGGCATGACGACATCTCTTTATTTAGTTGACCACTTGTAGCGTGACACTGTTTGATTTGAAATTCCCTTAGTTGCCTCACGTCAATCATTTTGACACCCTTTCTTAATGGTCTCCCAGCTGCCTTCTTTTTGCCTTATACAGAAAATATATATTTGACACGCGCTGCGTCTGTAACTGCCCGAACGATTTATGATACGTTTACAATATCCTTTTAGTTCGGCCCAACTAATTTCGTACAAGGCTCACGAAATTCAGTGAAATCATGAATTTGTCATCTAAGCTTTTAAATTTTATAAAATCTGCAAGTGTAAATGGGAATAACATTAAAAGATTATTGAACATATCTAATTCAGAAGTTATAAGAAGCTTCATATTGAAATATATATCGATAAATACAAAAAGGCATTGTGAGCAAATCATAAGCCGAAGCGGTTCAAATTCAAATTGCCTGATTCAGATTTAGTATAAGAGAGCGATTGGCCTCCGAGCGCGTGACCAATCGCTAATTAGAAAATGTGTTCGACGATGTGCTCTTACGGAAGCCGATAGCTCTTCTATAATTAAAGTTTTAGATTTAATTCGAATTTTAGATTTCAAACGCCATTTCCACTTCTGGTGTTACTGTAGCCAGGTTTATTTTTTATAAAAAGAAACAAAAAACCCATAGACAAGGCGCCTCATTCCACTAATACTTGGCTGTAACAGGTTTCTCAATTTATTTTACTGAGTTTTCAGTTCTTTTTAATTCATTTCAATATATCTGATCAAGTTCATTTAATTTAAAAAATAAATTTATTTATTATTTATATACTGAAAGTTAATTGTATACTTATATTTAGTTTACATTTGAAGAATTATTTGATAGTTCCGGAATATTATTCTTACACAAGACGGAAATTTGTGTAGGCCTCCGGAAATCTTACAGGTTTCGCAGCAAATAGCGCGGCGGGGTTCCCAACCCCTGGTCCAAGAAACCTAAGCGTCCCCTCGTGTCACGGTCACTGGCCACGGGAAAATGCTCGACCACGAGAAAATATTGCACTTTTGCGGAATTCAATTTCCGTAATACGACTTGCTTTTAGTGTACTGCGTGTGTGTTTTGTTTGGTTTTTTGCAAACATCCGTACGAAAAGGAACTTAGTTTTTATATACATATTTTAACTTAGTTTTTTTTTGTTTTATTATTTATTGTTTTATTCCCAAACATAAATATGGCAAAAATTTTCAAAAATATTTTCTAATCCTCAGTGTGTAGTTTACTATTTTGAAAGTGTTATACTTTCAAAATAGTAAACTATAAATATGCCATATTTGATTTAAAAAAAGACAGCTTTATGCTTTATCCCGAAATACATAAGTGACAGCAACGATAGTCAGAGAAAATCTCAGTGTAAAAGGCCATTTTGCGTCCGAAATCTCCAGTAATTTTTTTAAATCCGAATATACCAGTAATTTTTTTTACCAAGATTTTGGTGATTTAAATCGCTGTTATACCAAGAAATATGACTACATCTGACAACGGTATAATCAATCCTAAATCGTATGAAGACATTGGCACCCTGTAGTGATCGTAAAACGAGACTCAGCAGGCTCTATTGACGGTTAAGTACGTACAATAATGATCCAGATATAAAAATTATATCAAGTTAAATAATAAGGGGAAATTTATTGACGATTTGTTTGAAAAATACTTGTTTATTTTTTTGGTTTTTTAAAATATTTGAGATATTTTAGTATATGTAGAGATTTTAATAGATGTTGGCGATTTTAAATATTATTTTTCATATCATACTCTAACAGTTACTTTAGCTTCACGATTTATCTTTGGGAGGGTAGTCAGACAAAAAATATTTATAGTTAAAAGTAAATTAGACACGTGCGTCTCTATTAAGCTAAGATGATAACCAAGAAGCACAGGTATCTGTCAACTTACAATAGTAATACAACAAACAAATCAGACCGTAAAAGATGCTACCTAACAGCTAACTTTCCACAAATAAAAAAGAAAGTAAGAAAACCACTAACATTAAACAAAATAAGCATAAAGTGCTGAACACAATTTCTGCCACTAATAAACAACACGTGGTATTTACTTACAAACCGTAACAATATAATTTCTTATAAAGGAAATAATTACAGAGAACGCCATGACAATAAATTATACGGCATTTACGACTAATTTATTAATAGAATTTTCGCGAGTAAACCTTAGGAGCGTCGTAAACAAGTACCCACAGCGTGGCCAATGTTTGATCGTTAAATTTGTTTCTGCATCCCGATTGGTCGGTCTCGAACCAATGACCGCCGTCTCTGGATTTAAAACTGGCGGTTTATGATCTGCAGGCGTCTTGCGTTTTGGCGCCAAAAGTGATAGTTAAAAATCTAATTTTACAACTTAGGTATGTCATTTTCTTGCACTCACATTCAAGTGCGGTGGGGTTTATATTCAATTCTTCGCTGTCTTAGCCTCGATTTCGGGCGAAAAGCATTCAAAGGAGTGTCTTGACACTCTTTTAAACACATGGTCTAAACAATTGGATGACGTCATCTGTTGCATCCCGTCACATATTTCAAATGACATCTAAGACAAGTTTATGTGACATTTTTGGAGGTGCATAAAATTGTTAGCTAACAAGAATTTAGTGTGTAATAAAGTAGTCAAGACAGACGCACTGACGGACTAGCTAATATAAATATATGCGGGGGCGGACCTGACGTGATTCTGATTATAGTATCAATTAACATTTTCAGATTATAATTTAAACTTAAATCAACAGAGTGGATTACCATTTAAAAAATACCTTGTAGTGTTCTAGTTAACATAACTCGGATTAAATCATTGATTCTAGATTTAAATCTGATGCAAAAAAAATATTTAAAATATAAAGATTTTTTTTTGACAAAACTA
Source organism: Dryadula phaetusa (assembly GCA_032432895.1). Classification (NCBI taxonomy): domain Eukaryota; kingdom Metazoa; phylum Arthropoda; class Insecta; order Lepidoptera; family Nymphalidae; genus Dryadula; species Dryadula phaetusa. Next base: position 4,870,267 of record JAOYRS010000059.1, on the reverse strand, counting down.
AGTTTGAGTTTTCTGTTTTTGTTAATCTCCAAAAGAAAAATAATAAGTTTTTATTTCTATACAAATTACTTAGTTAATATTTTTAATTGTACAAAATTGCATACATTTTGTCGCAGCCTAAGAAAATACCACAGAATCTTGAAATATTCGTGTCAATTAACAGCTCGGAAATGCTAGAAAATTACTTAATACATAGGTAGTATGGCCATACAAGCGTTCTTACATACAAATGTTAGTTAGAAGTGAAACATTGCGAAATAGAATACTAAAGCAAATTGTATCTCATTTAATAACAAACATGATATATATTCTAGGACATTCAAATCTCGTTTAAAACATTTTGTTAAACTAATTTTAAAGTAATTTAGAGGTACGTAGGAACAGATAGAGTAAATGGCTAAAGATATCTTAATAAGTACCTAATGTTAAGACACCCTGTACTTCGCTTTACACCGAATTCGAGATATTACTTGATAAGTGGCGGAACTCAACGCCGCACTTTGTCTTTAGAGCGAAGAAGTGAAAATAATTTAAATATAATCACTCCCCCCGAGTGTGAATCGAACCGGCTACCGATCGCGTTTACAGTCAGACGCTGTTCCACTGCGTAAAGTTAGACTTAACATAAAAAAAATTGTACAAATTTCATAAAGCACTAAAATATATATATCATTGTACATTCACAACACTACCTACATCACGTTATAGATAAGAACGAAGGGGAAAAAATTGTCTCTAATAGTAATCCAAGCATTGTCGCTCACATACACAAGTATGAGGCCGTGACGAATTACCACTATCCCGGACAAATCCCGAGGCCCTTATTTCATTATATCTCTTATTTTCTTATTTCTCGAACTCCGAATGCATTATTCATGGATTTGTTATGATTATTAATGCTATTGAAAACTTTGGGCAGATGACAGTGGAGTAAAAAACGATTGCGTTTTTTTGTAAAGTCGAAATGGAACAGGCAGTGATGCAATACATATAAATGTATATATATAGATTCCTTATAACTATCTGCAATAGTTCTGAATACACCAACTGTGACCTGTATGACTTTTGATTTCCGCGATTTTCACACATTTTAAATGAAACTATTTTAAACGGATCAATTGCATATATTAATAACGGATCAATTGCATAACTATTTTAAACGGATCAATTGCATATATTGTACTCATTTTTGGAAATTTGACGTTTCGAACACTTTACAGTAGTCCGTGGTCACAGATAGACTGAGGTGGCATTCATCTATCAGTTGATACAAAAATTAATTACATCAAAAACATATTTCCGAATATCAAAATAAACGCGATTAATCCGCTTAAAATAATTTCATTTAATATAAGTCTATATTTATAAACGGAAATAATTCCACCATGTCAAAAAAAAAGTAAAGCAATTATTCCAATCATCAGCTTTGTAAATTATTTGCATTTAGCTAACAACATGGAGCATCTATTAGACGAACACCAATTACCGTTACCCCCTAACCCAGTCCCCCGTGGCTCAATCGTCAGCCGTCAATGGCAGACATGAAAAATAAATAAAATGTCAGATTGTCGTGGAAAACGTTCGTAAAAGATTCCACCATGCTTTTACTGAAACTGTCGTGTTTATTACGCACTGTATATAATGTTTACTTTGTTTTTTTTTTTATTTGTTCTGTGCTTTTTTTTGTACAGTATATATGCGAAGGAATCTTAGTGATGTCACTCTTAATGCTATTAATTTTAATTTAAAGTATTTTTAATTAGCGTGAAAAATATTAAAATATTAATAAGTTACATTCATTTTCCAAATGAGTTTCAAGTAAGTCAAATTTCATGTTTCTATATCTTTAAAAAAAAGGTTAATTATATTCGCAATTAATATAATTTAATATATTGAAAGTCGAAAAATCCTTTCAAATCACTCAATATTCATCGCCAAACGTCCTGAGGAAACCATAATATATTATCCTCAAGCCGCAGTGCGTATTGTGTCCCGTAGCGAGTACCAAAGATTATCGCGGGGCGCAGTAAGCAGTAAAGAAACAATTTTCCCCTCCCGGGGCGAGAATCTTCTACATGATAAAAATACAATATTTTCCGCATAAAATATTCCCTTTACTCTTTTTACTGTTTTCACCTTTGTAACATTTAACAAGTTTATTTCTGTAGCATTGGAGAATTACATCAGCGGTCTTGAAGGGCACTTTGTACTTTGTGATTTTGATATTTCTTCATTTAATGTTTATTTTAAAACAAGAGGCAGATTGTTTTAGGTTATCGTGTATGTGTTATCTTAAAATTATAAAATAAACTCCCATGTTATTTCAAACAGAACATTTTATTGTAATCCGTTCAGAAAAATAATATTATAAAATTAATTAAAATCACATTGACATACAAGATGGACGTACACCAAATAGCATATTAATTATACATTTACGAGTTAGAAATATGAAAATTATTTTTAAAACATAAGAAACCTACCGCGCTGTTTACACCTAACTTAGACTCGAACTACACAATTAATTGTTAATAAAAAAAACTCATATACAGACATAAATAACCACTGAAGAAGACCTTCATACCAAACATTTATTTAGAACCACGTGTTAGGTGCATTAAGGCTTCCAAGTTAACAATGTGAGAAATAATATATAACACAAACAAAACAATTCAGTCTCAACGCCCAAAAACATACCTTACACATCACTAAACAAACATACAAAAAAAAACGCGGCCACCAATTCTGTCAACTATTCGCGCCAAACGACAAATGTCACTTTCCACAGATTAATAATGACAGTTAATGTCAATTGCAATACAATGTATAATCGATTCCTCAAATACAATAGTTACAGAATTGGCATATATAACGTAACTTGAATAACCTATTTTATTATGAATGTATTGTTGATTCTTGTATTGTGCAACACCAATCAATACAATACCAATTTAAAAATTTCAACCAGTTAGAATGCAGTGTACAAAAATACAGCAAATAATCTTAATTATTAAACGTTTACTTATCGAAGTAGAGAAATAGTGGAACCACATTAACGGCACTAATTATTTTTAGAAGCATCTAGATTTCTATTCATAACGCACATCCATATAATATATCCGATTATTATAATCGCTTGCACTTTAATCGATGGTCGTGATGGAGCTCCATTACAGACTCACGCGCAAAATGCAATCGATCGCAAACGGTCTAAAATTACACCTACCGTATACTGAATACGTATTTTCTTTCGTTTAAACTAACTAAATTTATATTTTGTGCTTCTTGTTAGTGAACGCAATCTGCAATTATTATCTATTTACGTATATAATGTTTTACTAGCCAAAAGATAACACTAGCATCTACCACCTTTAAAATCAATGACAATAATTTAAAAATCTTAAGTAATTCTTATTATCTCACTTAGGCAAGTTAAAGTTGTGTTTTTTACGTATACTTCGTTTTCCAATAGTTTCCCAATAACCTAATTAATTTTTAAACTAAGCTCTGAATTGTAATCGTAGCTTCTACAAAAAAAAAATATGGCAATAGTTCTGGAGCTCGAAGAAGAGCGGAGATTTGAAAGACTTATCATGCTGTATTTACTTACTAAAGTTATTTATTAGTATACACATATTACAATCAACGTTATACGTATGTTTTTTTTTTAAATCGTATACATAATTCCGGCGCAAAAAAAATTTCGAACATCGGCGCAAATGTTCATTAAAAAACCAAATCGGGACAGCCCGATTGGATCGCACCCGTCACACCCCTTCACTGTATCGTGTGATCGATAATTTAGATAAATCAAATCAATGTTCAAATGGTACAGTGCTAAGAGGTTGGCCAATTGCAAAAACGAAGATTTTTAACTTAAACTACAACTGGCTTTCTTGGAGTTTGCGGAACAACCTCCAAGAAGACCGTACAAGCTAGGGAGGCGAGATATAAACTAAAATGCGAGCACCCCCTGAAAGACTTCGTTTTTGCAATGGCCAGACTAAGAGCAGGGGTGCACGAGATAGCTCGTGGTCGAATTGGGTGCTAGCTGGGGATCGCGCCTCTGAATCAGGTGTGATTTGCTATAGGGGGTACTCACAACGTCGGGGGTGGACGCGCCGTCGTGGCTGCTGTCGGGCGCGGACCGCTCGCCGTTAGTGTCGGGCGGCCGGGCAGACTCCCGCTCGTCGATCACCAGGTCGATGGGCATCTTGCCCTTCAAGCAGCTGATGTAGCGGTGGCAGAAGTTGTCGCATAGCTCGTGCACCTGCACAGAGACACCGTGGTTAGTTCAATCCTTCGTACATTATGTCCTTGTATCCGCTAGGCAACAATGTAAATAATATATAAAAACAAATCGTGTTTCTTTTCTATTTTTTATAACAATACCTGAAAATACCTTCTCTATAATATATTAATTCAATACATCGTGTCACATTCCAATGAACGCACGCTTACTTTTTCTATACATAAAAAAAATAAATAATTCAAAACTAATCAAACAACATTGATTGCTTTTGATTTATTAGTTAATTAATGACACAATCACACATTTACATAGACATTAACACTGACGTATGTGAACACGTTTCCAAAGAATTTAATTTTACACTTAGTATGCATTTATAAATGTAATATATATAATAACGCATTAGAAAAAACCATCTCGTTTTATCATTCAAATTTCTATATTATTATTTATGTAATATTTAACAGGAAATTGAAAATATTTTAAGCAGTATTCAAATCAGCTGTTTGCATCTTCAAGTTCGTCGACACGGCTCAATGCTCGAGCGTAACCGGCAACCTCTGAACTAATGTCATTTGAACACAAAAACAATAAAAACACACACAAAAGAAACAAAGGGAATACATTAAGAGGCGCACGAGGACCAACTGACGCACATTACGCGTAAAACTCTAAACGTAAAAACAATTCCTTATTATAAAGGTAAATACATATTTTTTTTCATTCCAATAAAATACGACCCCCGCCGGGCGAGTATTAATTTTTACGTCGAGGCCTTATAAATTTTCATAGGCATAATTAACTTAGAAAATTAACATAAGGCAATAAAAAAGCTAACGAAATTTTTAGATAGCGTTTACACGACGGCGAGCAATAAAATGGCGGCAGGTGGAGGTTCGCGTTCAGAAAAAAAAGACAAAAAGGAATCGTCTTAGCGGATTTTTGTAAATAGAACGCGTCGCAGGAAGCGGAAACGACTCTACTCGTCGCTGACAGCTAATTTTGTCTTTGGATGGTAATTTCCTAATCGACAAGTTTTTCTGAAATCATAAACTGTGAACTCGTTTGTTTGTCATATATTTGGCGCAGATTATGTAAAATTAGATAGATGTGGCTATGAATGTTTATAATATTTTAATACACTACATCTATACGAGAAACATCATAATTGTGGTCATTTAAGGTAATTTGAATTTTACAGCTGTTGAAAACCATATTTATGGTTGAAGCGCGGGTGTTCTTTTACTGTCAAATGAGTTAACTGTAACTGTCAAAATTTGATCGAAGCCGTTTAATATGTAATAGATATTTTTGGACACATTCGTATGCCATACTTATCACAAAATATAAATTTGAGAAAAAGAACATGTACAAGCTATAAAGTAACATGTATATATATAAACGAATAAACATTCGGCCGTTTTAAAAAGAAACAAGTTATCTACAATGAAATTAATTCCAATAATCCGTCGAGTTTGTGAGCGATGCCCAATCTATTCTTAACCAGAGAAAGCGACAAAGATGACATCGTAACTCTTCGAATATCCAAATTTGGGATTGCTGCGCCAACGGGCCGTGAAGGTTTTATCTCCATGCTATTCCGTTGAAATATAATCCTTATGGCGACTACAAAAGTGTCATAATTGATTGTACGAGATGCGAAGATAGCAATATTTGAGTAAACTGTTGATGTCTTTAATGAGATATTACGGCATTCCGGGCCCCGACTCGGGCCGATTATCGTTACGAACATCAAACTCTTTCCAGAAATTTAAATTTGGAACCGGGATTGAGATATGGAGTGTTTCCGAACGAATTCTTATTTTTTAATTTGAAACGTGATATATAATGGCAGCTCGTTGACGTTTAGAGCGTCTGCCTTCGAATGGCGTTTTTTGATCCGAATTTCAAAAAGTTTTGTTTATACGTCGTGTCAAGATTTAAATAGATTGTGTATCACGATGTACCACAGGTATTTGTCGAGTATTTTTAAAGATTTTTTAAAGAGGGCTCCTGTCAGGAGAGTGCCAAAAGCGTGGGCCGTATAAAACCCGCTCCGCAATGTGTGCCACGGCCGATTCGCGATTAAAGGGTTTTTTCACGTACCACTATCCGCGATATTGCACCGTGGGTGTGACTAGGTAACATAAATTGGAACGTACATACGAAATATCAAAACATTTTGTTCTTTAACCGCCCAGAATAATTTATTTTTGTTATATATTATACCAGTTTACATCGGTGTGTCAAATGCGAATTAAATAGAAATAAAAATTTGTCTATCTGTACTTTAAAATTAGTCTTATCGCAATACGATTGTTATGATATATTTATGATTATTATAAACACTTGTACATTTTTAATTTCCATACAAAAATATTTATTTTCGTTTCAAAAATTTCACACGTTATAAAAAGACCTTTACACAATAATCTATTCGTTGAATTCTTATTACAAACCAGCTTTAACCTGTCACTGTCACTTTATATTTTTAAAAGATATTCAAGTAGACTCTGACGGAATTTGGGATGACAGCTAATGTGTTTAACGAAGTTTATCGTCTTTATAATATACACATTCAATTTATTTTCATATGTAACGAAATACCTAATATCCAACTACTTAGACCATGGAAAATGAATTTTAAACAAACTCTTACCAATTGCTCCATCGCATCATCATATAAAATATACCTACAATAATAAAAAAAATTCTCACTGGAATGACCCACACAACGATGTGTATGGGCAGATGCAAAAACGCATCGGACGACATTTCTGATCGGCCATCGAAAGTTCCCTTGGTACGTTTTTTGCCGTTTTATATTTTTTTTCCTTTTAATTTAAATAAAACCTGAACCGACATTCAAATGAGGCCCGATTGGTTCGCACCTCACTCACTACGATAGCGTTTCTATTCTTCGGAACAATTTCAACTCGATACTAAAATACATCTGATAATATACTAACCTCGCCTTCTTAATAATAATGAGAATTCACCAAAATAAATTAACATCATAAATACAAAGAAAACGTTCACAATTACAAAAGTTATTTGAACAAGCGTATAATCATATGTCTTTTTGTTATTTAAATGAAACGTGTACTAATTAAAACCTTTTTCGTCAGTCGAAAGTAACCAGAGAAATCGTGTCGCACTATCGAGTTAATGTGCGTTGTAAAAGTTATAAAGGTACGTCGTAAAGGGTCCCAGGTTTGAGGTTGGTAAACCAACAAATCTGACCTACATCGTAAATCACTTAGCCACGCTGTTACAGATAACACTTTACGAGTTAGGAACAAAATATTAAATGAAAGCACGCATTCTAATCAGTTAGGTTTTATTAGCATTTAGCGTTCCTGCAAAAGTTTATTTATTATTTGTACAGTAACTATAAAAACAAAATTATTTTTTTGTATACTTATTTGCTGATTTTTTTGTTTTTTTTTTTAATAAAATGCCGGATAAATCTAATAAAGGTGAACATTACCGCAGGAATCTGGCTGTCTACCACATAACGTAATTAGGGAACAGACTATATAAAAAACCTGCTAGTGGACCAATCACCGATCGCGCGACCGAAAAGACCCATGATTCGAATTTCGAGCCCGATGTGACCGCCAGCGGCCATGTTTAAAATATTAAAAACATAAATCAAAAAACGTTATTGGATATTATAATTTTAACGAGTTTTTCTATTTAATGCTTTCCATATAAAGATAACTAGACATTGTGATGCATTTGACATTTACTTGATTAAATGTAATGGTTTTGGGTTCGAATTCTATTTGAAGGATTCTATTTGTTTGATAAATGTATAACTTAACTTGGTTTTCGTATATTATTGGAAGGCAAAAAGATGAGAACGTAGTGCCTCATCTCCCTTCGCAGCTCACACATAATGCAACAAAAAGTGTACATTAAAAAAATAATAATAATTCAAACGTTTGTCTATTCCAATTTCTACAATACCAATTATAATCATCGATCTCCTTTGTGCTGCTCGAGTGTTTTTTTGTGTTAGTTTTAATTATTATTTAAGCTCCAAAACATCACCTGTGAACGGTGTGTAGTGAAGCGGAAATGGATCCAGCTAACGGCATACATTTTTTTCTTTGCTTTTATTTCGACAAAAACTATAGACGAGATAGAAGCTGACGTACTCGTATAGGATATGAGCGATGCACAAAAAAATATTTTTCTTTATATTAATGTTATAACTTTATCTTATGTTATTTATATATAATATACTATATTATATAGATATGTTAAAAATCTATGTATAGATGTGCAATTATTTTCATTATTTACTTTTAATGGAAATCATATAACTGGAATTTATCATTGAAACGCATAACTCCCCCGCGGTCATACTAAATAGGACTTATAGCGTCGGACCATTTCTGACTGTAGCCCGCAGCTCTACGGCCGATATTTTGAATTTAAACCTCTTATTTTTATTCTTTTAAATGGTCTTTATCTCGCCCCCGGCCAGCGTAGACGTATCACATTTCGGGTTATCTCGTTACATACTTTGTTCTCAACTATATTATATACATATATAAGTTTTTACCAATTTACCGGTTCCAAGCTACATATCATATACATATGTACGTAGGCAGTTTAAAACGTACATAAATATCAATATAGACGCTTGTAATTTTAAAGAATCTGTGGAAGCGACGTATCTAGTTTCCAGATCGTCGCGATAAATTTTACTCGAAGTTGTTCAATACGAGTACCAACGTGACCATATTATAGACGAGACGGTTTAATACCGTGTTGCTGTAACACACGCTTCGGTGGATATTTAAATTTGTGCGTCTAATTAATGTCTGTACGCGTGAATCGGTCGATTTGATTGCGGATGGCAAAAAGCGTGGATCCAGCCGCGTTACCGTTACCCGTCGAGGGTATAATGACGCGAATTGGCGATGCGACACACGCAAGAACACGGACCGGTCGCCAACGGAACGCCGAAATGGGAGACAAGGGAAAAACAAACACAAAACGCGGCCCATTCACGTCTCAAACACCTGACCGCCCGAATTGAGCGAAAACACCGCACTAGGTATACAATTTAAATATTTAAACGCGACCCCGAATAGATATTGTGTCTTAGTGGCACGTGAGTTTGACAGTTGTTTCCAAGAGCACGGCGCGACGGAACGAATTCGAAGTTTGAGCATTCAAAGTTCCAGCTAGAGGTGTGACCGGCGCGAGTCGTGTGCGTGCGCCAGTCGAGATCGATACGTTATCTCGATTCAAAATCGATACCCGAGCCCTCAGATAATCGAATCGATACTGGACAATGTCAGGTGATATTTTCCTTTCGGAACCGGTCCCGCGCGCTTCGAAATGAATTCCCTCGTAAATAAAACATTAAAAACACTTACTTTTTCTAATTCTAATAGGTGAAACCGTAGTACTTGTATCGCTTGCACCATCTGGAAAGAAAGAAGGCAATGTTAGTTTGAATAGGTTTCTTGGACATGTTTTATAGTGGGCCGTAGGAAAGCAGCGGGCTCAATCAGACAAAGACAAGCCAGTACAAAGAGCTGCACAAAGCGCAACGGTGCCCCGCTGCGCTAGGGATGCGCTCGCACGATATTAAATATGAGAATATACCGCTTTAACTCAGACGTGACTCATATCACGTAAATTATACCATTACAAGATAACTAATAAATTACCAGCTATTTGCCACAATAATTTTAAGTGTATTTTATATCGCAAGCAAAAAATCAGATATAGCTCGATGTCTTATAAACGAATCTAACTTTTAACACTTCAATGAAATAACAACGTGAGACAAAAAACGTTATGTGAATACGTACTTCAGATAGTAATCTCCACTATGTTTGAAGATCTAATCGGAGTTTTGAATCGATATCTATCTCAAAAGCGAGGTAATGCTGTTTTAATAGCGCCATGATTCGTTTCTGATTGCCGAGACGTGCGCCGCCTTCCTGAATATTCTTTACCGATTTTAACCTTTTGATTGATGGACTTTATTAGTTGACTAGATTAAGTGTAAATGCCGGAAATAACGGAAATTTACGATTATATAATTTTTTTTTTTGGCTACTGTAATGAGTGTCAGCGGCCAATGCCAGTCGTGGTACCATAAAATAAATACATTGTAACTTAATTCCCAAGCACCTTCACTCGTGACGACGATATTGTTTGTAATAAAATTTTAATGCCAATATATAGTAAATCATTATAATAAAAATAAAATCGATTATTGATCGTTTAATTTTTATAGTGAAATAAGCGTCTTTGTAGCAAAGTAGACAAATTCATAAGACCACACGTACTGAAATGTTTATACAATTGCCTTTTAATCATCATACACTGTCTCTGCGCCACACACAGTAATGTGCAAACTTGTATCAATTAGACGCCACCGTCCGTTTGCACAGACACAGATAAAAATATATTGACATTAGACCATATCTTTGGGCAAACTTTACACTTTCAAGCTTTTTTACTAAGCTCTTGCTACGAGGGTCTTAGGGGTGATAGTACAAGCTTTTAAAACCGTAGTGAGATGTTTGCCGTGTTTGAGGGAAGCTCCGTCAACATTATAAACGCAGCCCAATCTGTTTGCTTGACAAGCCACTTAAATATGCTACCGTCCCGTATAAAAACGTTTCAGTTTTTATATATATATGTATATATATATATATATATATATATATATATATATATATAATGCTAGCATTATGCTAGTATATATATATGTATATATAATGCTAGCATTATACCTCTATATATGGCACTTATAACGAAGACGTTAATGCAACATTCACGTTTTAGATAAAATTGTAGAAAAATTTTACAATTTATTAATTTCATACCTTTTTTATTTTTTATATATAAAATATATAATTAAATAAAACATTACATTTCATAGTATAACACGAAGTCGCCTCGGCAGTCTGTGCCTAAACATTTCAATCTACGCAAAGTATTTCAACGTGATTTACATAAATAGACAAAGTGTATTGTGAGATGTGAGAAAATTACAAATTAGTTCAGTTTATGATCTAAGGAAGAACACGAACGAGCGAAAAAATTAAATAGCTATAGTCAAGTCTTTTCGAGGGCCAAGCCGCGAGGGACCCGCTATAACGAGCAAGCTCACTATTATCGCAATAATACAGATTTACATTCATTTTGTTAAAACAAGAATATATACCCAATTTATTTCATTTGACATTTTTATAATAAATATTTCTCTTTATAAAAAAATCTAAAAGAAATATAAACTCATAATTTTAACATTTAAAGCAGAGAAGTGCATTTAATTATTTTTTATTTGATCAAGTTGAAAAGGCGTAACTCAACGCCGCGCTATATCAACAGAGGGGTGTTCTAAATAAAAATAAACATTATAAAAATTAAATTTAAACTGTTTACTTGATATGAGTTACTAATGAGTTGGAAGTATGTTTGCGGACGACCCTTGATGGCTTAGCTGACTATACCAACACAGATGTGGTCCAAGTAAACACTGGCAGTTTTATATAGGGTCCAGAAAGATTCAAATGCAACGTGCTATGAATTTATTAACTATTAAACCGTTCTTTTTTTATCTTTGTAATAATTAAAAAAAAGTATTAATACTATTATATTTATTCAATAAAAAATAGATATTTTATAATGTATATATATATTGTTTTAACTTTACGCTTTTGTCTAACATAGCAGGGTAGACAGAAAGTACGTAGTGTCGAGACATTGCGTGTTGAGTGGCGCAACTCAACGTCGCACTTCGTTTTACCAGAGCGAAAAAGTGAGGATAATTTAAATATAATCCTCTTCTCCGTGTGGGAATCGAACCCATAACCGATCGCGTTTACAGACAGACGCTGTCCCACTGCGCCAACACCGGTGCTTGCGTCAAAATAAAAATAAAATATTTAAATTAAAATAGTTTTTTTTTATAAAATAACATTGTTTTAAAGCCAGTCTCATATTTACATAAGATTAATAAATCATATAGTTTATAATTAAGGCGAATGCTCAAATTATGGTCACCCTAACCCCATGTCAATGGGCTTGTCCCGAATAGTTTAGTCAATGGCCCACTGTTAGTTTGACTATTAAATATTTAAAACAATCTGTTGTTAGTTTTATGGTGCCATGACCACACAAGAGTCAAGAGATTTATAATTCATGACTTTTTTTTTAACTTCACACCATATTTCTTACAAGCAAAGTATGTTTGAACAGTTTTTTTTTTTTGGAAAAAGATATGCGTATTATATATTTTTAAATTATAATATAGTAAAATATGATTGTTAACTTCTTTATATGATTTAAAATAATTACCTCAACTAAGTATCGAATTTGTAATCACCGTGTGCTGTCAAACATATCCAAATTAAAATAAATTCTTAAATAGTAAGCAGTATTGTTTTCATTTTTATTTTAGCTTCACACTTTTATCCCGCATATCAGCGTAGACAGAAAGTGTCAAGTCACTCGGTACTCCACTTCCCGCCGAATTCGAAACACTGCGTGTTGAATGCCGGAACTCAACGCCACGCTTTCTATTACCTAACTGAGAAAATGAAACTACTTTATATATAATCATCCCCCCGAGTGGGATTCAAACCCACAACCGACCCCGTTTACAGTCACACGTGTTCCACTGCACAAAGCGGGCCTCTGTATTCATATTAATAGACTTTTTAATTTCATTTGACCAATATAAATTTTAAATTACAGATAATTACCAATAAGTATGAATAACAACACGTAATTTTTCAACTCGTCACAAATGAAAGAGTATGAATTACGAATTACGAGCTCATTACATTGATACAGCTAACATTAAGCGCATATAACGCTGTCAGGTGGGATGACAGCTTGCGTTACAATTTGGTTAGTGTGAAAATATGTTAAAATAATTATTATTTTTACTATAATAATTTGTGTTAAGCGTTTTTATATCATGTTAAGGTAATTTTCATGCAATGGGCCTGGATTTGAATGTAAACGGGGTCTGTTTGTAAAAATACTGTCATATATCCGTTTTGGTAAGACAAAGTACAGTGTTGAGTTTCCCACTCATTACATTGTGTCTCGATTTTGAGGCAAAGGCTGTCTGGGAGTGTCTTGACACTAGGTTCATTTCTAAGTAGATTTTTTTCTAGTAAGCGTCGACCTTTATGAGAGATTGTGAATAAGATTTTAACTAGTTAATATAATTTTGTAATATATATTTTTAAATATAAATTAAATATTTTTCAAAATTTAAATAAAGCTATAAAAACATCCCACTAAAATACAACACTTAACTCACACGACTTATTAATTTGTGAACATAATAACTCCAAAAATAACATAATAATAATAATAATAAATCCTATAGTATTTTCAATGACATAAATAATATATACATTAAAAAAAAACCATAATAAATAACCTTTTCAGTGATCCACTTTTTGTCGCGTCGTCTCGATGACACCAAATGTGTACAATTACCGGACGCACCGCAAGATGGCGCCTTTCAAACGAAATTACGCTTTTCAAAAGCACCATTGAAACTAAAATAACGTCAATTGAATAGCCGTAAACAAGTAACAAGAGAGTTCTTAAAATAACCCAGAGCGGTTCTCAAAGAAATGGGCTTAACGTCGTGTCGTAATTAACTCTCTTTTATTATTTTTAATATAATTTCGATTATTATTACTGTGTTGACGTTTGTCTTTAGATGTGTCGATTTAAAATCGATTCTTACAACGATTTCTAGCTTATCTGATTCGCGTCACTATTCAGTCTAGATTTTACGTGATATGTGAGAAGTGAAGTAAAAAATGAAGTAACATATATTGTTTTTAAATTATTTCACCAAAAAGTTTTAAGTTTCATGTTAAAAATTCCATTATTAATTACTATAAGTCATTCCCATATCTATCTGAGCATAATGACACATGTGGTGGCAACACATGACAGTATCACTAAACTAAAATATTTTAACCTTTTCATGCTAAGTTTGCTCAGCCCGGATGTACATACTTCAAGTTTGTTTTATCCTTATCTAAAAGTTGACGAGCATCAATGACGCTTATCGGTGAAGCAGGTAATCTAGCGGCGAGACCCGCTACTGTTTTAAAACCATGATTTATTCCCCTGTAATATAATTAATTTGATTTGTTATCGACGCCTCCCAAACACCGATCAGTTTATAAATTTTTTCCACTCCATAATAGTAAATGAAAGTGCACGATTTGATTAAAGCAATTTACCAAACTGAGTCAACAGCGTTCGCCACAACCGGTCAATTCGTAATGCTTAGATTTTATTTGTTAAAAATCGGTTAAGTATCCGTGGCGAACGGCTTCGGTGGGTGGCCGCCATCTTTTTATTTGACGTTTTTGTCCACGCTAGCCGCGGGGGACGCTCTGCGCGATTCAAACTTTTATGAGTGACAATACACGTATAGATAGATACCAATGACTATCTCATCTATATACATATATATAAAGATATAGATAATACATTTATTTTGTTATTCCGAGAAGAATCTCGTTTACCTGCGGTTAATTTTAGACAGCTTTTTAACTAATCAAATCGTAAATTACCCGGTCGCCGGAGACGTGAACTATAAAATGTTCACTATTTTACGGCGTATTAAACTGGAACCATTTATTTATCTTAGAGGACGGAGGACATCATAAAATTGTTGGATACTTACTAATGAGTCGACCTCTGGGTCCGCTATGTAATAGGGTTTTTCTTGACGTATCTGTGAAGAGAGAGGAGTACGTTATTAAAAAAGTTAATAAAATAATGATAATTCAATAAAAATATTGTAAGAAAATCGAAGAAAAATACCATTAATTTAACAACAAACTAAGTAAAAGATTGAAAAATTTACATATAATTAAAAAAAATAGTATAAATAGATTACAAGAGAGGCCGGGAGGTAACATGAGGCTAATAAAGCCCGCTTCGCTGCGCGCGCGCAAAGTAAATGAAGGCAGAAGATGTTATCAGCGTGACCAAGTGCGATGATTACATTCCACAAATCATTGCAAAAGAGGTTTCGACCATGTCATAAACGAGTTAGAACATGTTTCAATTCTTACATCCAAAATAAATTTCATTTGGCTTTTTTTTACGCTAAGTACTTATATTTTAGTAACAATAGCCATATTTGCTTATAAATTAAACATTTCCTCTGTAATAGGTCATTATTATATGTTTCTAATTTCTTGCAAAAGCTTATAAGTTAGTGGTATAAAAAGTTTTCTTTATAATCTGTTTCGACATGAGAACCGTTTTTTTTAGTTTTACCTTTAGCTTGACCGGAAATGCGATACTATCACGCATCTATGCACCGTGCCCGGATTATAAATGGTTTTCAATTTTTATTAAAAAGTAAATTCTACGCGGAGTTGTTGTTTGTGAAAAGAATGGTAAAAAATAAAGTTACTATATTATTTACTATACTACTATTCTATCTTCGTACAGTACTTAAAGGTATTCATTTTGTCGTATATATATATATATATATATATATATATATATATATATATTCATGAAAACTGACCTACCAATCATTTAATATAGCTTTCTTATTAAATTTTTGCATTATACATAAGTATGAGAAATAAAAAAATACTTCCATATTTTCCTTTCTAACGAAATCCCTATATATTTGGGTAAAACAATAATTTGTACATCTCGATAACCAATCTAAAGGCATGTGAGGTCACGTAAACCCCTCCTCCGCCGGCGGCGAGGAAGTCCCTCATTTTGGGAATCACCGACCCGTAAACCCCCACTTTTGGACAATTAAATGCTAATGAGATACATAAAATCCATTGATACATACTAAAATCACAGATTTATATAAAATAATGTTCTTTTAACGTTTTCAAGTATAATTTCTTAATTTTTTTATGGGAATTGTTAATTGTTTTGATTTTTGTTTTGACATATAATATACGGCGTTTAGTCATTTTGTCTTTATACATTTTAAATGACCGACTGATACAAACATTTTTTTTCTGTACCGGATTTGAATCTCCAACCTGTTAAACATAACGTCTTCTATGTAACTACAGAACTAAGTATCCCCGTAAGTTGATTACAAATGGGGTTAAAAGTAACATGCTTATATGCTGTGAACGTTTATTAGCGTAAAAAAAATGTAACGGTTCTGGGTCCAGTAAAAAGCGCTCGCTGAGCAAATCTAAAGGTCAAACATATCAGCTTATTCAATGCAAAATTATATTTTTCCACTATTTACTATTTTATCATATAAATAACGTTGTTTATTAGTTTTTTGTATGTATTTTACTACTAAGTAAGAAAACAACGATGGTGTAGTTTAGAAGTCAATGTTTCTATTCAATGGTATTGAGTTCGAATTGTACATGTTCTTGCCAAGCAATGTCATTCCGGTCTTTGGTACTGTGAAGATGATTGGCTATTCGCTATTAAAAATTATTTTTAATTATTAAATTGCATTACTATTGTCTTGTGTTCGATTCTAAACAATAATTATATATAAATTAGTTTAATTTCTCCGCTCTGTTTTAGATTGAGCGCAGCGTTGAACTCCGCCATTTGGCTTTGACTCGTGTGTCTTGATACTATATTGTACTGACTAACCTGCTATGCTGCTATAATAAAATATTATTAACTAAGTTTAGAATGACGATGCGTTCTTTGTTCTATCACTTCATTGTATATATCTACTGGGACAGATTAAGTGGGGCCATTATGCGAGAATTTCTATTTTACAATCAATACTAAAAATCCCATGAAAACAAACACTTTTTTGAAATATACGAGTAACTTTTGACTTGGCCTAAATATCTTTGTCCGATGACAATTGTCATTTCCCCGTGACGTTGCTAGTACCTGGCTTTTATTATTCCTTTGTGCACTTTCAGGCGAAATACGGCATTGTTTGTATAATTGAATAAATGCCTCGCGTAAGCCCTTTTGTTAGCTCCCTTAGAGCTAAGGACGCGTAAAGATACATTGACAGGCATCTTCATAACCCAGTTTTTTTTTTAAATTAACGCTATTATAGAAAAGCATATAAGGAAACGCAATGGTTGTTGGTTCAAACCGTATTTGGGGTATTATTTGTTGTTAAATCTTGTAAGATAAGAGAATTATAGAAGATTTTAATTTAACTGAGCTCTATCTAGTTACTTATAAAATGTTAAGGATTTTTTTTAAATAATACTTTGACGTTTCACGACAGCGGGCTACCTGGCTAAATTAAAATACGGAACCTTCAATTAAATTTGTAAGGTTATAATCGAATACTACAGTGGACATCGCCCGTTCAGTTGATACAGCGCCTTGTTAAACATAGATTACGGTGCACATTGTAACGGCCGTGTAAACGTTACTTATTACCATACATATCGGCGCTCGCGACCATCAAAATCGCTACCAAACGAGGTACCCTATAATTTGTGATAAAAAAATCTATTTATAAGATAAAATAAAGCATGGAAAGGCTACCTAAGATGTTGTTCGATCGATCTCAACGGCCTTTTAATAAATCAATCGTTCCAGGCCATTTTGACGCTTGTCAAAGCCCCCATATGATATAGATTTGTGCGCCGGCGCAGGTCACTACGCGCTTAATTATTCTGTAATGCGTAAAGGTTGAATTTTGTAATTTAGTTAAGTTGCCTCCTATTTAATAACTTTTTATACGTTGGACGGCGCGCAGGTGATTAGTTTTTTTTTCATTTTTTTTTTCATTTCACTGTTCGCCTAACTTAGGCCGGTACTCGGCTACTGAAGTAGTTCTTGTTCAAAATTATAGTGTTTTAACATGGTGTTTTCTGTTACAAAATTTTATATTTATAGCACGCGCGTGCGTCGCCTCGGTCACGTGGTAGTGGCGGCGCGCAGCTCCCGCTTGTTTTGGCGACTCCGGGGCCGCGTATAATCACCTAGAGGACGACGGGAGAGGACGACGTGTGAATACATTTATTTCGCCAACTTTACTACCGCTATAAAGGTACGTAATGAACAAACGTCTTTATGGCGCTATTGTAAACGTCAGATATCACTCATTTCTCCTCGGGCCATACAAAAAAATGCCATAAATATTTCCTAACAGAACAACTCCTACTGAATATTGTAACCATAAACGTGGCTCTATAAAATGAGGTTTGGTTTTTGTAATTTTTGTTAGACCCGAAGCTGGAATTAAAAGAACTTAGACGTGGGACGGAACGGGACCTTTTGTTTGCTTAACCCTCGTGTCGTCTGCGCCATAAATATGCAAATGATAGAAAAGTATTCATAACTAACTGGAATTCATAAATATTTTACGGTTGCCAGTTTATAGAATTGGAGTTGAGTTCCGCCGTAAATTGCAGAACTCGTTCGCCCTACATTCGAACGACGTGTGGCCTTTAGCATCTTTCGCTATATTCATTCTAATGGTACGATTTAAACGAAATACATCGGAAATCGTATTTTTGGATATGAGGAACACATGGCGAAGTGTGGGAAGGGACTAATCTAAGTCAGAAATTTCAAATGGTACTTCAGTGTCTGTGAAGCGTTATCCCCATTAGAGCGGGACACTAAACAAAGCAAGACAGAGACAGACGAAATGAAAGGAGAGTTTTTCGTGCGTTTTTTGCCCCAAAATTCGTGTGTTCGAAAATTTTATTTTTAATACAAGTAAAGTATTCAAAAGATACGAGAGCAGGTAGACGACGGCCGGGCCAGGGTGTTTGCTTAGTTTTTTTATAGCGCAAAGAATTTAACTTGATTTATGGCCGTGGTCTGTGACGATTTGTGACCTGTAATTTTTGATGTGAGTTTTGTCACTAACGGACGCCGGTCTTGATTTATTAATTTATAAAACCTGAGGAGGCGTGATTCCATTTTGACAGTTGTCCGGAACGTGTAATTTTGTCTTTATGGAGCATATTATTTCGGACGAAGCGATGGAGTGTCAAAATTAGGGATTTAAGTCTTTTTGCTCAAGCATCTGTGTCACTGGGGGGCAATCATCTTTCAATAGCTATAATTTTCTGTTACCTTTATGTTAATAAGCTGGATAACATAATAACCGCTATAATATTGAAAACATATACAAATATACCCTATGGTTTTGTCTATGTATAGTCATATAAACAAACTAAATTTATTCTTCATTTCAAACATATTATATTAGATTTACAGAACAATAAACTGTGCAAATCACGCATCCTCACACGGCAATACTTTCGCTGCGTTAGTTGAGCATTTAACCGGTCCCTCGGGGGTCATTTCAGCCCAGAAGGTCAGTTTTTCGACCATTAACGCGTTCAGAGGGTTGTGGAGGAATTAAGCAGGGTTATAAAGGTGGTGGATAATGACTCACTCCGGGGCAGTCGAGTAGAATAGAGTGCAAGTAATAACATCATTTTCAACCACTAATATTGTTTCAACGATCAAGGTAGCCAACTACTGTTATGATTGTCGAGGGATTTATTTATTTCCAAATAAGCTTTAGCTTCACGCTTTTATCCCGCACAGCAGGGTAAAGAAAGTACCTAATGTCAAGACATTGCGTGTTGAGTGGCGGAACTCAACGCCGCACTTTGTCTTACCAGAGCAGGGAAGTGAAGATAATTTAAATATAATTTCTCCTCCGACAGTCAGACGCTGTCACACTGCGTCACGACCGACATTATTATATTCGAACCCAGTGTATGTTAATATAAGTATTAGCACAAGACTATGTTTTTGACAACAATATTAAGCACGGTTTTTAAATTCCTATTGTTATCTTATGAAATGTACCTATAATATATACTCGTATATATTTTTTCACAAAAAACTTTGTATCTTTCGGAACTCATGAATCCAAATGATGGATTACATTTTTTAAGCACCTTAAGATGCATCGGATTAATCTGTTATGAAAAGGCAGATGTTTCTTTATAAATATTTAGAGAAAAAAAATGACAATTGTTATGTGAATGTATAACCAACGTATGTTTTTATTAATAATCCTCTTAAATATATTACATATATTAAATTTGTTTCAGTTTCTGATGTAATAGCGGGTTAGGTGCCTGGTTGGGGTACTTATGACCAATAGACCGATTGTTACTTCAACAAACATTTGAGAGCGTTCCGTACAAATTAATTCATGTGTGATAATTGAAAACAAACACAAATTCAAGTACAAAGCTAAACGTTTTCATTTAAAGGAATCACAATCGAGGTAACCCTCAATATTTCCCATGACTTCACCGCTAAGGAGGTCGCAAACAAACAAACATTGTATTCATAACCAGCAATGTTTACAACAGAGCACTCGCACACGCTCGATACGAAAATAAACGGGCCAAAGTGTTTTTCGACGGCGAAAAAAACAATTTTTAAACAACACTGACGAGAACAAACACCGATTCCATAGTTAAAGTTAACCCTAACGCAACTACACGCGTACACGTATGCGCCGCTCAAGTTATCGTAACGCATTATGAATAAGTTAATATTCGACATTCAGCTTTCGGCATTCGGCACCCTCATTTCGGGTGTCTTTTTTAATTCCACCACCCTAAATCCCGCGGGGCTAAAAATTAAAGTGTAATGGTCCAATGTTTAATAACTTATCTGTGGGACAAAATGAGTTTTGCCTTTTATTAATATAATTTTTAAAGTTAATACCTTAAAAGGGTTTGTGAATCGGTGCGTTATTTGCATATACGTATTAACTTATGGTATTGCATGAGGGAATACCGTGATTGGAATTAGGATTTATTGGGTTTATTGATATACTATTATTATTATAAGTATTCTTTTATTGATTCATAAATTAATAAACTCTATTAAACGTTCGTTTTTCTTATTACAAAGTCAAAGTATACAAGTATATGTAGCGTATAAAAGACAAGTATTATCACTTGACAATCAGCAATGAACATTAAAACTTGATCACTTATCACAAGTTCGATCTCTAGACAAAGTAAACACTCGCCCATAAAGATATTTATCTGAGTAAGAGCGGGAAGTCGAACCCAACCCAATAGACAATATTTAAAACGCAAGTGAATTGAAAAACGCAAAAGTATTGTATCAAGTTTTATAAAATATGTTTAAGTTTAAATTTTCAATACTTGAACCTGTTAATTGACTCTTGTCTTGTCTTGAATGTGTAGCAGAGAGTAGAGTGACTCTCCTTTTAATTTTAATGTACAATAAAAACTCATTTAAAGTAGGCAAAATATAATATAATAAAAACCACCAAACGTCCAAAACTAACAGATTAACGCAAGATTTCCTTAACACAAGCGCAGGGGGTGCTCAAAACAAATTACAAGATTTCGCCATTACCAACCCCTAATCATCGACACATTGATGAAACAATTACAACTCTGGACGTAGAAGGGGTACGTAATCTTGATTGATCTACTACAAACAAGTTTGTTCGTGACGAATTTACACCATACTTTGATTTTAGGGATAACTTTTGTATTGCACTTTGGCAGGGTTAAGTTTTGTTTGTTAGTGAAAGAATTAGTTTAAAAGATCAAAAAATAATAATAAATATAATTAACAATTTATGAGAAATATATTCTATCGAGATATATTTATTATTTTTTATAATAATTTTATATAAACACTAGATGTCTAGTTGACGCGTTGACAACGCGTTGCCTTAGCAACGTGTGTGTCACTTTATATAAACGTGTATGTCAAAAACATGGCAATGTGTTTAACATACACATTTATATACATTTGATATATTTTTATTCGTTATTTTAATAAAAAAATATTAGCATTCTGCACTTTTTTCTATATAAACTATAACTGTGCAAGATTCCAAACTTCTATGCATAATTTTTGTAAAAAGGAGTCCAAAGATTTTTATTTATTTATTTTTTACTTCACGTATTAGTACATAGCTTAATCATTTTGATAAATATATAATAGCCATATAATCTTATTTTAACCTTAAGCTTGAATATAACAATTAAAAAACGAAGAAAGAAAGACCAAGGAGGCCAATTGTGGCGCAGTGTGGCAGTATCTGACTGTAAACGCGATCGGTTGTGAGTTCGATTCCCATTCGATAGAGTGATTATATTTAAATTATTTTCACTTCCTCCCTCTAGTAAGAGAAAATGCGGCGTTGAGTTCCACTATTCAACACGCAATGTCTCGAATTTAGCTGGAAGTGAAATAAAGTATCTTGACACTAGGTACTTTCTGTCTACCTAAAAATAAAACAATGAAATGAACGAGTACCTATCTGATACCATCAAATTAATAACCAAGAACGCAACCACCCTATTAAATAGTTGTACAGTTTTATCATCATACACATAATAGGTAAATGATCAAAAGGCTCACTTAATTACATTTCATGGCTCAGTTAGTTGTAACGTGAAAGGTTAAAAAATATGGTTTTAAATGAAAAATACAAGCTGCAATTAGGTTACAAGTAATATCTAATTTTAAACTGCAAAGCTTTAATTAAAACTTTGATGGGTTATAATTTCTAGAGTTAGTGTATCACGCAAATTGTCTGAGACCTGAAATTATAGGGCATTTGATCGGGGTGAAATATGTATGTATTGAAAATGCTGGGGTGAAGAAGCATGTTTAAATATTTTATGCAGAATGATATACCTTCCAATTGTTGTTTTGTGAGGAAGTAAGGGGCCAAGTTGTCTGTTATAATTTTTTCTATGTAAGACGCCATATTTGTGATCAAAACTATGTATTATTAACGTTCATATGCAATTACCTTAAATGTAACTTAAAAGAAATAACTGAAATGCTGTGTAAATTATAATGGTATTTTTCGTGTAATATGAATAGCTAAAATTTGACATTTGTTTTATCTGTGCTTTTTTAAAACTA